>OX246753.1:28115478-29365478 GCA_945910035.1 Brachypalpus laphriformis
AACGCGGAAAAGATCCAGTGGTTCACATACGAAAATAAATCAGAAAGACCACTCCGTGTTATAGCAAGGGGTCTCCACCCCTCATGCACTAAAGATGACATTATAAATGACCTTAAAGGAAAAGGCTTGAAAATTATCGACGCAATTAATATCTTAAAGAAGATAAAGCAGAAAACGGAACAAGGCAATGAAATCTTGGTCAAGCATGGACTTCCGCTCTTTATGCTAACCTTCGATAGAAGCGAAAATATAGACGATATTTATAACGTAAAAAGTATTTTGAATATCGTAGTTAAAATCGAGCCTATGCGTACGAATACACGATCGATACCTCAGTGCAAACGCTGTCAAGGTTTCAATCACACCCAATCGTATTGCCAAAAAGAACCGAAATGTGTAAAATGTGCCGGGAACCACTTATCAGAAAGGTGTGACTTAAATAAGCAGGCTCCGGCGACCTGCATAAACTGTAAAGGCAAGCACCCAGCAAACTATCGAGGTTGTGAAGTAGCAAAGGAGCTTCAAAAAAGGCGCGATACTCTCAAGAAACCGATACACCCGAACCCAAGCTTAAGAGATCGTAAAACCGATAAGCCCAAGACCGCTAAGCCAGTCAAAACGAAGCGACCGATAAAGGGAAATAAAAAAATTGCGCAAGAGAACGTCGCTGGTCCAAGTGCAGCGGAAAAACCGCCACAGGTTGACGCGAGATCGTACGCGCAAGTCGCGTCAAACGAAAACAAATTAAGATCAGCTACAACAGATCCGGTTAGCCAAATATTTACCATTATATTGGAAAAATTTGAGGAGCAAACCAAAGTTAATAAAATTATACTTGACAAATTGAGCAAGCTCGAGTTCAAACCTCGCAAGACAATCAAAAAAACAGGAATATGAAACAGCTACTTAAGATACTAACGTGGAATGCAAACGGCCTTCTGAAAAAAATCGACGAGTTAGAAGTGTTTCTACGGAAAAATAACATTGACATATGTTTGGTATCGGAAACGCACTTAAAAAAGGGACTTAGACCCAAAATAAAAGGCTACAGCGATTACCATGCGAATCATCCTTCGGAAAATGCGAGAGGCGGGTCCTCTCTTTACATCAAAGACTGTATTAAGCACTCCGAAAACATAGAAATAGAATTTTATTCTATGCAAATAAGCTCAGTCTCCGTAAAAATAAACCACTTAGACTACAACATCGGATCTAGTTACTTCCCTCCGGGATATAAGCTAGTAGAAGACGACCTCGTTCGTCTCTTTGACTCACTCGGACCTAATTTTGTCTTAGGTGGTGACTTTAACGCGAAACACACTTTCTGGGGATCCAGATGCAATTCGACAAAAGGCAGATTATTGTACAAAGCCAGCATGAAACGTGGGGTGAACTTTTTTTCGACAGGAAAGCCAACTTATTGGCCAACTGACAAAAATAAAATCCCTGACCTCGTCGACTTCTTTATCGCAAAAGGGTTAACTAAAAATTTGACGGAAATCGAAGAATGCTATGATCTATGCTCAGATCACTCGGCAGTCACTCTGAAAATAGGTGGAAGTCTAGTAAAAAAAGAAGGACCGCCTAGGTTAACTAGTAACAAAACTAACTGGGACGCTTTCAGAAGAGACTGCAAGGAAAATGTTGCTTTAAATGTACCGCTAAAGACACCGTTCGAAATAGAAGAAGAAATCGACAAACTCGTCGAAGCCATTCAGAGCTCAGCGTGGAAAAACACTCCTTTGCGAAAGACAGAAGCGCGGAACAATAAAGTCAAATACCAGCCTGAAATCGAAGACCTCATACGAGAAAAGAGGAGAGCGCGCAAGAGATGGCAACAATCCCGCGCGCCACCGGATAAAACTTATCTGAACCATCTTTGTAACAAGCTTAAAAAAGTGCTGCAGGACCTAAAAAATCACGAGACTTCTACTTACCTCGAGGGTTTGACCGCTGATAAGTATTCAAACTACTCTCTATGGAAAGCCTTGAAGTCCATAAGGAAACCTGTAATGCACTCGCCGCCAATTAGGAAAGCTAACGGGGAATGGGCAAAAGAAGATAAAGAGAAAGCAGAATTATTTGCCGATCACTTAGAGGAAACGTTCAAGCCGTTCGATGGACAACCGTTGATCGAAGATCCGAATGATAATATGGCACCCGACAACTTTAGAGTAAAAACCGTATCCCTGTCCGAACTTCGAATGACAATACAAAAATTGAAAAATAACAAGGCTCCGGGATATGATTAAATCACTGGCGAAATTTTGAAAGAGCTACCGAAAAAAGTGCTGGTTAAGTTGCTCTACATTATAAATGCTTCCTTAAGACTATTATATGTCCCAAGGCAATGGAAAGTCGCCGAAGTTATTATGGTTCCGAAACCGGGGAAATGTGCAAATGACAAGAAATCATATAGACCCATTTCACTTCTGCCAATAATATCTAAGGTCTTCGAGAAACTTCTGCTGAAACGATTGCAACCAGTAATTGAAGAAAGACACTTGATCCCGGATCATCAATTCGGGTTTCGGGTCAAACATTCCACAATCGATCAGGTGTATCGAATAACGAACGAGATTGAAAAAGCTCTAGAAGGGAAAAAAATATGCTCTAGCGCTTTTCTCGACGTATCGCAAGCCTTCGACAAGGTATGGCACGAAGGCCTAAGGTATAAGCTAAGGGTAATCTTACCGGAAAAGTTGTACAGAATATTGGAATCTTATCTTGAAAACAGACTTTTCCGTGTTAGACACGGGAGTGAATATTCGGATTTCAAAGATATCTACGCCGGTGTTCCACAAGGAAGTGTTCTCGGTCCAATCCTGTTCTTGCTCTACACAAGAGATATACCACAAGATGAAGGGACCGTTGTAGCAACGTTCGCAGACGACACGGCTATCCTCGTAACGGATGAGTCAGTCGAATCATCAACGGGAAAACTCCAACGAGCTTTGAACAATGTATGCGAATGGACAAAAACCTGGCGAATAGTCCTCAATGAGACAAAATCAACGCATGTCAATTTTACGTTGAGAAAGATAAACAACTTACCTATATCCATTAACTCGGTACAAATACCTTACGCAAACGAAGCAAAATATTTAGGAATGACCCTAGACGCAAAACTTAAGTGGAAACCACACGTTAAAAAGAAGCGCGAAGAGCTCGAAATCAGATTTAGAGAAATGTATTGGCTACTCGGAAGATACTCGAAGTTAAGCGTATACAACAAACTGCTTCTGTATAAGCAAGTGCTAAAACCGTCTTGGACATATGGTATACAACTTTGGGGTTGTACCAAACCAAGCAATATGGCTCTACTGCAAGCATTTCAAAATAAAATGCTAAGAGCAATCGTGAATGCTCCTTGGTATATAAGGAATAGTGATATTCACAGAGATCTAGGAATTGCTACCGTGAGGGAGGAAGTAACAAACTTTGCTCGCAAACTTCGTACCCGTCTTCGTGTTCATTGCAATAATGAAATAATCCGTACTATGGACGTGACAAACCTTGAGCGCCGACTACAAAGAACAAGACCTTTCGCCCTAGCGCCGTAAGGAAAAACCGCATGTAATGACGGTATTAGTAGGTGCCTTCACTGGAAAGCTACCTACCTAACGCGATTAACACTACAGAAGCGTAAACTACTCGTTAAGGCAACTTAGTCGTAGTCATCACAAAAAATGAAAAAATGAGAGGAACGAATTTCCTACTACTATGAGTACGCGCAGCCGGTTCTCATAGTGCCTCTCTGAGGGGGTGAGGTTTAGCCCGTAGGCATATACTGACTAGCACTGATGGCATTGTCAGATATATGAATCGGGCATAACCAATGGTACGGACCATTGGTATCTTTTGAAGATTCCTGCACCTCCAGGCGCAACCAAAAAAAAAAAAAAAAAAATCTTTGGCAAATAAGTGGTTACTAGCTTAACATTAAAACTGAGGGAACAGTGCATATAAAAATTCTATCTTAATGGACTTCCTGCCTGTCCTACAGAAGTTTTATTTGAGCTGGCCGATATCGGGAAAAATAGAGTCAATGCAATACGACGTCTTTTACAATAAAGTGCTGTCAATATTTGCTTGGGGGTCCAAGTCCATGAATGGAGGCAGCTGTGAAGTTTCATCGAACCATTGCAGTGTTTTTCAAACCAAAATCACCAGCACTGTGTCACTGACTGATACACGTTTCGAAACATCTGGCCCAATGCAAAACCGCTAGGCTACTATTGCTAGAACTCGATCATATGAATGCTAACACTGACTCTTGAAGCACAGCAGTTGGACCCTCTCTAACACAAGTTCATATTAACGTCATTCCTGGGTACGTTCTACGCGTATGTATTCGCAATGGTTGGACATTCCCTATACAAATTTCTGCAGGAGCTACAGAGATGAAGAGTTGGAGTAGGCCACACCATTTTTATTATGCACATGACTTGCTCTTGTCAATATTCAACGATCTAAATGATTTGAGCAACGCCTGTACGGCTTATTCTCAAAAGTAAATAGTTCCAGGACGACTAGAAGGTGTGATCCACCTGCGCCTTCGTAGTGGCAACACAATTTACTGGTTTTTGATCTGTGCGTATCTCATCGAGGGTCACTCTAAATCAAATAACCACACATACATACTTGGACTATTCGTAGGTAAACATTTGTGGACTTAATAAAGCTGAAAGAGCTTTGAAAAGTTATTTAGTGGCTCTAGTTGCATACCTCACCTAAAGCAAGAGTCTGAACTCATTTTGATTAAAATGTTTGCGTTACGCTTCTGCAACCAGTCTCATTTTATTACCTGACAGAATCTATTTTAGAATACTTATCTTCACCTATTTACCTGAAGGTAAAAAAGCAAACTAATCTTCAACTGCACTGCATCACAAGGAATTTAACAGTAAGAGGGAACCCCTCTGTGATAGCTAATTAAATTCCCACAAACACAGATGCACTACAAATTTCAATAAAGGCCTTCAACAAGCCAAACCGAAATTCTGCATTTCATCACCATTATCATCATCTTCTGCTGATCTATATATATATACAAGCAAATCACCACCAATATATGTATATATATATATATATATAGGTATATCCTTTGAAGTCACTCGACCAAAAATAATTGAAAAATCCATTATTGAAGTTTTCCTTCCATTCCGGATATACCAGCCAATAAACACAAACAAACAGACCACCTAGAGGATTCACCTGCAAGGATGTTGTTGCGCCCTTCACACGCACCCCACTGGGCATCAATGCACCATCACCATCCGAATGCAATCAAATTGGAAAAACGAAGAAATTGAATTTCCTCTTTGACGGAAGTAATTACTCCTTCTGAATAGCTGTGCAAATAATGGGATCGTGTACAGGATACGTCATTGACTTAACCCCGATGAGACTCGATTGGCCGCCACTATCATTCGTCCTTGCGCCTGCATAAGGCTCCCTTCCTCTCATTGCATTAAATTGAATAACTGTGCTCACGTACTGCCTTATGCTTTTTCACATTCAAAAAGGATCTCTCTTGAAACGTGGCACTGCATACCATTGCAGCAGAAATAAGGATAATAAAATATAAAATGCAACACGTTGGGGCATTGTTGTGTGTGTCGAGAAATAGAATGAGGCGAAAAAGGGTGAAACTGTGCGGGGTACTTCCTTATCCTTTCTGCAGTCATGGCTGTTGGATTTAGTAGAATTTATTTCTTGTGAAAGTAAATACACTTTTAGGGTACCCTCTGTTCTGTCTTATAGCACACTGTTGTCCTGCTGAACGTAACGCGGTGTAAACAAAACCACTCTGCACAAAGAATTGGCATTAAGATGGTGACGGCCAGCATGCAGCAAACGACGACGGACCAACAGAAACGTTTCGCATTACAAGGAGCTTCAAGCATAACAATAAAAAGTACAAACAACACAGACGCCAGAACGGAAGTACTACTACGGTCAAACGAAAGGATCTGTTATTATTTGAATAAGGATTCTATCCCTCTCGTCTCTTCTTCTTGAATATCAAACTTGATTATACAGTATAATCAGTTATTTGTCTTGCTGCCTGTTTTTTAGCACCACTTCGATGCAGACGGTTTACGTTCCTTTGCAAACAAGAAAAAGGACTCCAACACCCTTTAATCTCCAACGAAGAAGCAAAAAGCAGCACCACTTCAGGAGTCTACAACGATTTTCGCAAGCATGATAAGAACATCTTTGGGGGTGTACGAAAGTCCTTCGCCCGTCAAAAGGTATTGAAAGCACTCCTTGTCGCTGATGGTTTGGATGAGAAAAAAGGGATGCAATCCCCCAAAGACCCTCGGAACAAGAAAGAAAGAAGTGGCGCGAGCGAACGTGCCAAAAGGGGCAAACACTTTGGTTTTATTAGAAACGTGCTGTATCTTGATATTTGATAACCAACACACACACATACGCACACACCTACACATAGAAACAAAATAGTACTCCAACTCGAGAGTGCATTGCAAAACCCCAAGAAGTTGTGCAAATAAAACTGCGATCCACTACCATTGCATCAGACTGCGGAGTCACACAATAAAAATATACGCAAGGACTATGGAATGGGTTGTCAGGATATTTAAATAAAATGAACAATCGTCCCTTCTCTCTCGACGACTGGAAATTAACAACGATGGTGTGCATTCCTGCGAATTGGCATAACGCACCCATTGCATGTCCCCTAACGACTGCCACTGTGCAACCGGGGAAAGGACTCCACTTATCTTGGATTGTGATGGGTGAAATGGCTGAAATGGAACACCTAGAGTGATTAACAACGAACACAAATAAGAAAATTGTTTATTTGCAGGTATTCATGTACTCGATTCATAAATAAAATTATCCTGCCCATACGTGACAGGCTTTTGAATAGTTAATTGGACTTGAGGCGAGGGTAATCAGTGAGGGCGTGTGAGAACGGTAATACAATGGTTTGTAGATGTCCTGGTTTTGTTCAGTTTAATTGCTCAATAACGAGGTTTAACGAAGTTAATTTCTTGTTTCCTTGCATTTCATTGCCGGGATTGGTGTCATCTTTACTTTTTTTTTCTTTTGTGTCATCTGCCACTCGTCTTGCGTGTGTTGCAGTCGAGAGAAACTCTATAGTTGACGAAGTTAAGTACTCATTGATGTCCGGCATTGGGACAGATCACGGCACAAAACCGAGTGTTTGTGCTGGATATACGAACGTATAGGGTAACCAGATAAGAACGATAGGAAACAAAATTTAAATAAAACAACAACGGGAAGCGTTTTAAGTCATTTGCTCTTTATTACATTCCTTGATTATCTGCTTGAAGGTAAAGTGATGGACCCCAAGGTAAATCAGTTATTCTTTGCTGACGATGGAGCCATCATAAGTGACGATACTACATCCCTGCAACGAGCACTTGATGTGCGGGTGGACGTTCTGGAGGGAAATGTGTATCGCATTAGTTCAAAAAAGACAGAGTACTTGTGCTGCCCGTTTTCTGATCCACTCATACCTATTCCAGATATTTATTTGAAGGGAACAGTGCTTCCCAAGTGCGGAAAGTTCAAATATCTGGGTTCTATGATCAATAGCAAAGCAACTTGTGATGACGACATCAATCATCGCGTAAGCGTAGGGTGGATGACGTGGCGAGAAAATTCATCTATCTTCTGTGACAGAAAAATGCCACCTAAGTTGAAAGGAAAGCTTTACACCGCAGTTCTGCGTCCAGCACTCACATACGGTTCACAATGTTGGACGATGAACAAAAGGTATGAGAGTAAATTAACGGCAGCTGAGATGAAGATGCTTCGCATGACAGCAGGAGTGACAAAGCTTGATCGAATAAGAACTTCGAAGATCCGTGGAAGCTTTCACATCAAGGAAACTATCGTACAAAAAATAGAGCGCGACCTGCTCAGCTGGTATTGAGATCATTTGAACCCTGTTAAAAGGGCAATATCAACGCACGTTCCAAAGACATCGCGATGTAGGAAAGGTAGGCCTATAAACGCCTGGATCCGACAAATGCGACGACATCGGCATTTCATTGGCCTCAGTAACCGAGTGATCAAGAATCGGCGGGCCTGCCGATATTTTCTGAGGTCAAATAGGCGAACCCCACAGGCGGATCAGTAGAAATGCGGTGAAGTGGGAGGGTTGTGATCCCTTATTTTCGGATCATAAACTCGCTGAAAAAAAGGAAGAAGAAAAAGAACAATGGGATGAGGTATAAAATGAATTCTGGCTTCATTTTGAAGCTACATTCATGTCATTATGTATGGAATAGCACATCATTTAAATGGCCACCTCGGCTTCGCTGGCAGTGCTTCAAGCGGTCGGTCCAATTTTTGATAACGCGGTCCTTGTAAAGCATGCAGCGCCATCTTGTTGGAACCACAGCTCGGATATATCGACAAAGGCCCAAATCTAACCGCAAAATAAGCCGGGTTGACTTTCTGGCAATGCCCAATTCAGCTGAGCGGCGCCGAATCGACATTTCTGGGTCTTCCTCGATACTGGCCGCTACGGCGCCTATGTTTTCTTCATTTCGCACCTATCTCTGTCTGGTTGGTGGCTTAAGGTCCAAAAGAGTGTTCTCACGCTCAAACTTTTCCATAGTGCGACGAACTGCCTTCACACTGAAGCCATGACGGCGACCGACCTCACGACGAAATCCACGTTGCGTTTTTGCAACTGAGCCGGAACTTCGGTAATATTTTTTCATTATTTCTGCATGTTCGGCAGGCGTAAAACGGTGCATGATAAAATGGCAAACCTTACTGAATGTTTTGACAGCTGGATGTCATTGCTAACTTTGACAGCTGCTGAAACATAACAATTGGAAAAAGTATCATTACTATCTGGTCAGCCTTTATAAGCCAGGAAACAGAAAATATGGATATAACCAGCAGATATTTCAAAAGCCAGTACATCGACGGGACTAGTCGTATGTTGCAACGCTATTGCTCAGAATACAGTCGGGGGAAGCAGCAAACGCAACATACAAGAAAAACATCTTCTAGACTTTATTCTATCGATTACTTGACTTTATTTAATTTCATTTATTTTATTTATTTATTTATTTACTCAATGAACATCATTCATAATAGGCTTTATATCACCTTTAAGCTATAAATGAGAAATTTATACAAAATATACAATAAAGTTTTAATTTAAATTCATTTATATACATATGTATATGTATGTGGGATTGTGCCACAATAATGTTTAACTGTAAGGTAGGTAGGTAGGTAGGAGTGGTTGTGTCAGCAAACCATGCCGAAACTTAATTATTTCCACTTAAATTTTGTGTATAGGGTCATTCCTAGATATTTTGCCTCCTTTGCGTACGGTATTTGCACCAAGTTAATGGATATAGGTAATTTGTTTATCTTTCTTAACATAAAATTGACATGCGTTGATTTTGTCTCATTGAGGACTATTCGCCAGGTTTTTGTCCATTCGCATACTTTGTTCAAAGCTCGTTGGAGTTTTCCTGTTGATGATTCGATTGACTCATCCATTACGAAGATAGCCGTGTCGTCTGCGAACGTTGCCCCTTCATCTTGTGGTATATCTCTTGTGTAGAGCAGGAACAGGATTGGACCGAGAACACTTCCTTGTGGAACACCGGCGTAGATTTCTTTGAAATCCGAATATTCACTCCCGTGTCTAACACGGAAAAGTCTGCTTTCAAGATAAGATTCCAATATTCTGTACAACTTTTCCGGTACGTTTACCCTTAGCTTATACCTTAGGCCTTCGTGCCATACCTTGTCGAAGGCTCGCGATACGTCGAGAAAAGCACTAGAGCATATTTTTCCCCTTCTAGAGCTTTTTCAATTTCGTTCGTTATCTGATACACCTGATCGATTGTGGTATGTTTGACCCAAAAGCCGAATTGATGATCCGGGATCAAGTGTCTTTCTTCAGTTACTGGTTGCAATCGTTTCAGCAGAAGTTTCTCGAAGACCTTAGATATTATTGGCAGAAGTGAAATGAGTCTATATGATTTCTTGTCATTTGCACATTTCCCCGGTTTCGAAACTTCGGCGACTTTCCATTGCCTTGGAACATATAATAGTCTTAAAGAAGCATTTATAATGTAGATCAACTTAATCAGCACTTTTTTCGGTAGCTCTTTCAAAATTTCTCCAGTGATTAACCTTCACTTGAACAGAAATTTTTATGTACCTACATGGACAGTATCTACCGTGGTAGATAAAATAATATTTCATGCATTTCGTATGAGTTATTTCTGCTTGACAGCTCATTTTTCACACGTTCTCTTTATTTGACTACTACCTATAATGATTTTTTCTCTAGATAACGGTTTTTTTCCAAGGTTTTGAGTGCATCTCTCTTTTTGTGGCCTTAAAAGTTAGCTTTTTCGCTCAATTTGCTTGTTTTTTTCTTCTATTTTTCTTTATTGCCACTCTTTCCCTTCGTTTTGAAAGCGTTACTAGGTTACTAGGAAGCTAGGTTTTTACCGCAAATGAAAAGTCACTCCTATTGAAAATTTGCGCACAAAGTTCATTGTGGTAAAACACTACACGTAATATTTTTTCAGTGAATAGTTGTGTGCTAAAAAAAGTTTGCAAAATGGATAACAACGAAAGTGATTTTGAGTACCTTTCAGCAGCAGCTGTTTCTAGGTAATCAAGTTTTACCAGGGCTTATAAGTGAATTTTAATAAAGGAATATAACGATTCTGTCGACAGGTTGGCTTATGATGACCAGCAGATATATTTTAGGCGACTTCTTGAAGTAATCGGCTCCGACTCAGAGGGAGAACTAGGTGAAGGTGATGCAGATGGTGATCCTGAAGACAGCTTTCTGCCTGAGCTTGCAGAGGCAAACGTTCCACGAAGCAGTCAACAAATAGAAGTGGAGATAGAAGATGATGATGAGGAAGATGAAGATCAGGATTTATCGGGTGATGTTGCTGATAACGAAGAAGAACCTATGCCGGAAGCAGATGACAATTTTTGGATTGGTAAGGATGGTACAAAGTGGATAAAAAGTGCACCAAATTTGCGTCGTGAAGGGGCGCATAACATATTCCGGGAAACAACATTTGTGGGTCCACATCCAGCTACCAAAGGTCTAACAGATGTGGAAACTTTCTTCCGTATAATGAGCCCTTCCGTTCAAGACATTATTTGCCGACACACTAATAAAAGAGCTCTCAGTGATTTCGCTAAGTGGAATGAACATCATCCCGAAAAAGCTCCTCTTGAATGGAAAGCCATCAATGAACAGGAATTTTGTGCTTACCTGGGTATTTTGTTGGTCATGGGCTGCCACCGATCTAATTACGAGACACTGGCTGAACTTTGGAAAAGCAATGCGCTTCCTCTATATCGAGCAACAATGTCGGTCAGAAGATTCAAGGCGATTTCGCGATTTATACGGTTTGATTCGGATGCCACGCGAACAGCTCGGATGGCCACTGATAAAGCAGCTCCTATTCGTGATATCTTCGATATGATCAACTCAAATTTGAGGCTCAATTTTAGACCGTACGAATCACTTACAGTGGATGAGCAGTTGTTTCGCTATAGAGGTCACACAAAGTTTACCCAATATATTCCTTCGAAACCGGCAAAGTATGGAATTAAATTTTGGTGGGCTTGTGATTCATCAACAGGATACCCTCTCAACGGGCAAATTTATACCGGGAAGGTGAATGGCATCAGAGATGTAAATCAAGGTGAGCGAATTGTGAAAGAACTGGTTGCACCATACAAAAATAGTGGACGAAATGTGACCATGGACAATTTCTTCACAACTCTTCCACTTGCAAATGAATTACTTACCTGGAAATTGACGATTGTCGGAACGGTGAAAAAAAACAAACGCTTCTTACCTCGTGAGTTCAAACCATCGAAAGACCGGGTTCCTTTATCTTCTGAGTTTGGGTTCAGTAAAAATGTTGTATTGTGCTCCTATGTTCCCAAGAAAGATAAGGCTGTTGTGTTGCTTTCAACTTTTCATCATGACAAGTCTGTTTCCGGGCCCAAGCAGAAACCTGAGATTATCCACTACTACAATCAGACTAAAGGGGGAGTGGACGTTATGGACAAAATGTTGAGCCAATACACAACAAAAAGAAAAACTTATAGATGGCCACAGGCTGTATTTTATAATTTGATTGACCTTTCAGGACTTGCAGCCTATATAATATTTTCAAAGAACAATTCGCTGGGTCCTGCAGCTGTGCAGCAAAGCCAAAGGCGCAAATTTCTCGAAAGATTGGGGGAGAACCTATGCATCCCACATATCAGCTCTCGGGCACAAAATCACAGAGTGACAGGTATTTTTACCATAAGAAACGCTATGGAGTGTTTGTTAGGTCACCCAATAAATACAAACAAGCCCAATGATGAGTTTACTCCTGACGATCCAGAAGAGCGGGATTCCAGTGGGCGCTTACGGCAAAAAGGTGGGTGCTTTATGTGCTATCAACTAAATAAAAAAAAGCGTGCTACGCGTCAAGCCTGTGTCAGCTGCAAAAAACCTATATGCGCTGAACATAGTCTCACCCAGACAAAATGTGAAAAGTGTCACTTGAAAAAATGAATAAACTTATATTATTTGCCTAAGTAATGGTACAAAAACTGTTTTATTCTTTATATTATTTGCTATGTCTATTTGCATATACACAAAAGTGTGGACTTTTCAGCTGTAACAGGTAAATGATACATGTTATATCCAAGTCAACCAGCATATTTCATACAAATTCGGTGAATATCTACCTGGGTAGATACTGTCCATGTAAGCAAAAAAAAACACAAAACTTCAAAAAATATACAAAAAAATATACTTAAAGTATGAACATGCTAATAATCTGAAATAAATCAAAAAGTTAGTCACTGAGTCGGACCCATACCAGAATCCACTGACGAATCGAAGAAATTTTTAGAGATGAAAATTGAAATATCTACCCGGGTAGATACTGTCCATGTGAAGGTTAAATCATATCCCGGAGCCTTGTTATTTCTCAATTTTTTTTATTGTCATTCGAAGTTCGGACAGGGACACGGTTTTTACTTTAAAGTTGTCGGGTGCTATATTATCATTCAGATCTTCGATCAACGGTTGTCCATCGAACGGCTTGAACGTTTCCTCTAAGTGATCGGCAAATAATTCTGCTTTCTCTTTGTCTTCTTTTGCCCATTCCCCGTTAGCTTTCCTAATTGGCGGCGAGTGCATTACAGGTTTCCTTATGGACTTCAAGGCTTTCCATAGAGAGTAATCCGAGAGTATTGTTGTCACGAAAAAGCTTCTCAAATCGCCGTTCGGATTCGGCATTAAACTGTAGGCCCCTTCCAGTCGTGTGAAAAATATAACGCACACAACATGAGTGGTTGCGAGGAGCTAGGCCCTTGCACTTTAAAGAGCTGTTGCGCCAAATATTTGTATAGAGAGTAATTTGAATACTTATCAGCGGTCAGACCCTCGAGGTAAGTAGAAGTCTCGTGATTTTTTAGGTCCTGCAGCACATTTTTTAGCTTGTTACAAAGGTGGTTCAGATAAGTTTTATCCGGTGGCGCGCGGGATTGTTGCCATCTCCTGCGCGCTCTCCTCTTTTCTCGTATGACGTCTTCGATTTCAGGCTGGTATTTGACTTTATTATTCCGTGCTTCTGTCTTCCGCAAAGGAGTGTTTTTCCACGCTGAGCTCTGAATGGCTTCGACGAGTTTGTCGATTTCTTCTTCTATTTCGAACGGTGTCTTTAGCGGTACATTTAAAAGAACATTTTCCTTGCAGTCTCTTCTGAAAGCGTCCCAGTTAGTTTTGTTACTAGTTAACCTAGGCGGTCCTTTTTTTTTTACTAGACTTCCACCTATTTTCAGAGTGACTGCTGAGTGATCTGAGCATAGATCATAGCATTCTTCGACTTCCGTCAAATTGTTAGTTAACCCTTTAACCCCGACGAGGTCAGGGATTATATTTTTGTCAGTTGGCCAATAAGTTGGCTTTCCTGTCGAAAAAAAGTTCACCCCACGTTTCGAGCTGGTTTTGTACAATAATCTGCCTTTTGTCGAATTGCATCTTGATCCCCAGAAAGTATGTTTCGCGTTAAAGTCATCACCTTAGGCAAAATTAGTGAGTCAAAGAGACGAACGAGGTAGTCTTCTACTAGCTTATATCCCAGAGGGAAGTAACTAGATCCGATGTTGTAGTCTAAGTTGTTTATTTCTACGGAGACTGAGCTTATTTGCATAGAATCTCACACAGCTGGTGTATCTTCCTGCAGTGCTCCAGGGTTAAATTAATGGACACAATAGACCCTTACTGTTGGTCTAGGTGAGCACTAGCTCTACTGTCACATATTTTACGAATATGAATACATTTTCGACACAATTACTCACTGCACTCCATTCCATTTGTGATTGAAGCATATGCATGCCACTAGGCTTTCTGGTACTACTGTTCCTCCGAGATCACCTGTCAATGTTTTGTCTGGGTTTGACACTAAGCGGACCTTTAAAAAATGTTCGACAATGTATGTATGTACGTATGGTTTTCTTTCCGAACGCTACTGCTCACGAGAAAACGGACCGCTCTGTTTCAAGTAGTGTTGGACTTTCTACCTACTAAAAAACCACCCTATTTCAACGTGACACCATCCACTCTGGGAATGCTTTTCGCATTACTTCAGAGTCGTGTCGTTTTTTTTTTTCATTTCTGGGGCCGGCTTTCTCATATCTGTCTTCTGTTGTCGGTTTATTCTTTCTTGCCGGTGAGGCTTTCATCAGGCTTACATATATCTCTGAGGAAAGTAATCGGATCTTCCTCTCTCTTTTTGTTTTGAATGCCTTTTCTCTGAAAGAGCATACTCGATTCCAATTCTGTGCACTCCTTAACATTTTTTGCCACTATGTTATCCAGTGTGATGACGCCGATAATCGATTCCAGCGTCCTTCTTTCGTCTTTCCATCTGCTGCAGGTGAAGAACGTGTACGTACTGACAAGCCGAACTCCTTGTTTTGTCCATTTTGTGGAGATAGGTGTGGAAGTATCCGTGTCCGGCAAGAAACTGTGTGACGTGAAAATATACCTCACCGCGTTCCGGTCCCCTCCATTCGGCGATATTCTTAATCAGCTTCGCGGTCCATCGTCCTCTGCTTTCTGAGCTTCATCTCTCCTGCCACTGCTGTTTTTTGAGCTCCCTTGCCTCCTGTTTTGCCACTTCCTCTCCAATTTCCGCCTTTTTGTCGTAGACGTACTTTCGCTCTGCCGCGAGGAGATCGATAAGGGTCACTTCCGCGACTACAAGGACGGCTGGTTCCGACACCGTTCGGTAAGAACTTGCAACACGTAGTACTGCGCGCCTATGTACTGCGGCCATTTGCTTCCTGTGCTTTTCTTGTTGAAGTGCGTCGGCCCATATCTCGCATCCATACAGACGAATGGGGTGGGTGACTGTCATCAGAAGCTTTCGTTTGCTGCTCGTTCAGATGCAGATCTTATCTATTGCCACAAAGTGAGTTTCGTATTAAGGGTCATCCCACAAAACAATTAACCAGGGGATAGCATAAAAGATCTTTTAGGTCGCAGTGCTCCAGGGGTCATTCTCTGCCTTCCTCCTCCTTTTACCTCAAAAAAAAAAAAAAAGGGTCATCCTTAAGTATTTAAGTATTTCACCGCTTCCTTGCTGGTTATCGCCTCAGAACCAACTTGAAAATGGACAATAGTCTGAATACTCTTCTTGGTCAGAAGGACTATCTCTGTTTTTTCTGTGGCCAAACCTCAACCATGTTCTCCCATCTAGAAATGCACACGTCTCACACGTCTCGTTGAGTTTTCTTTACGCGTTGGCGGTGTCTCTTGTCGTAATCACCATAGGTATGGTACCAACCTTAAAGTCACCTGAACCATCCTTAAAAAGTCAAAAGAGATAAGAATACCATTTAGATCACTAAAACACTTTATTTTGACGAAATTCAAAAAAAAAAATCTCAGAGGAAGTTTTTTGGGATGTATAGGCAGAAACTTGTTTGATTACAACCGATTAAACTTTCAGCCAATGCACCGAATATCGATCTTTCAGCGAGCGTCTGCCTCGCTGCTAATCTCAGAATAATTGCTCTCTGTTTGAGTGTACTAATCTGGGAGAAACCCCCCGGCGATGCATAATTACACCAACTTGAGTCAATAGATACTAGACCAGGCGGTTCTGCATCCGCGCTTTTCATTGTTTTAAGTGCTTTCCGACAGGGATTCCATCAAATTTTACTACACAACTGAGAATAAGCGAGGAAACAGGAATACAAAACTGATACGCCGTCCGCCGTCGTTATCGTTGCTTTAAAGATTTCCTCCCGAAATCCTTCAGCAGTATGCCATACCACATTCGAGCGATTCGTTGTATCTTCCACTAAAAATGCAAACTAAAACAAGCGTTATGGAAAGTTGTATGCTTTTCCACATGAAGAACTCGAAGCCATTATTTTTACCATTCGCTGCGGCAGAGGAATGCATTCCTTTCTGTGTCTCGGTAGTGAAAGACAGTATCTGCACCCAGTTATCCCGACCGAGTGAGCATTATCTGTATGGTAGTACTTACCCGCATTACAATCGTCGTTCTTTCTAGACTGGGGTTTTCTTTTTGTGCGGTGTAGACCAACCCAACCAAGCAAACGAGAGGAAGATCGTTTCTGCCTTATTCTGTCGTGTTACACGCTCTACTCTTTTTTTGGGTTAACAATGAGGAGTGAAATAACCAAAATTCATGTCACTGGTCTAAGGGCATAGTATGAGTTGAGGTTGAAGTGCATCGCCTGTTGGAAAAATCCTCAAAAAATTAATCTCCTTTTACCCTATCACAGGCAGAGCGGGACAAAAAGTCGAAAAAAAAAGCTTTCCAGGCAAATGGACCAAAATGAAGGAATTCAAAATTCAGGTTTGCCTTTCGGTGTGTCCTTGTATGGCCCCTACTTGCATGTAGCTCATTGTGTCGGTGTGACCCACTAGAGATGGGTAGATAGCGATGAGCTACTATATACGGTCCTGGTACTGCGGAGGATTTGATTAAAACAGCAGTGGAAAACTTTTGATACCATCGTCATCTACAGTGCTGGATGGCGGACGGCGCCCAGCCACAATCCCCTCCACCTGAGGACGAAAAGGATATCGAAGAAGGTCGGATGGGTAAAACCAACCTTGGTTGGTGGCAGAATAGTGTTCCCGTGCGTCCCCTTGAAAAATTTAATTATTAAAATGAACGATTCCATAATATGATGCATACTGGGAATTGTGGCTTTGCATTGGGTTTGTTATGCTCTTCCCGTTTGTTGTAGCGTTTTTGTTGTTGTTTTGTTTATTTTCTTTTTCATACGAGTATAGATATCATATTTGTATGGGATAAACATTGTGGCGTTCTTATTACGGATGCGGTTTGGTGAAAGCTTGGAACTCAGTACTAGACATGGGTAGAGTGAGAGGGTTCCAGACGAAATTTTTGAATTATGGGGATAACACGGAATGGGTGTAACTTAAAAAAATACAGTCTCGGGGAATTTGTGGGATGCAGATTAATTGTAATCAGGAATTTATTAAAATTTACTGATGCGCAAAATCAGTTTGTTTGATAAGGATAAACAATTACGGAGTGATTCATTTTAAAGCTAAAGCGCGGTGGTTGAATATGTCCCTGATATTGTACAGAAAATAGCTCTTAACAGTTGTGCAAGAAGGACAGAGTTTTAAATAAACTTTATGGAGTTTAATTCAGTTTGCTTGTTGTTGACTGAAAGTATAGCATTGTTTAGCAGATGTCAGTAGATGCATAATTATAGAAGCAGCTATAGGCTTTTATTTGACATTAAGTTTTGTTATTATGCTCGAGGACCGCTGAAAATCCAAAAAGAAACGTAGTGGTGGAGCGAAAAGTTCAAGAAAAGTTCAAAAAACTTTTAAAACGTGGCAAAGAACCAAACATAAAGTGAAAGAGTAAACCACAAATGAGTTTTACTAAAAAAGCACTTAAGGCAATTACTTAAGATCTTCTTAAACTATCTAAAACTCCATCGCAGGATCTAACACCTGTCAAATACATTAAGGATGGCAATGATACAATGTTGACGCGAGACGATGATATTGTAAAGAGATGTTTTCAATACTATGATGAACTGTCTAACGTCGAATTCGCCCGCGACAAAACGATTACCTTAAAACCGATCTAGGGCCCAATTTTCTAAATTACGAAAGAAGAAGTTCGGGTGGTGGTGCATAAAATGAAAAAGAATAAAACAGTTGGACCAGACAAGATTCCATCAGATGTGCTCAACAAACTTGGCGATGAAAGCACCACTTGGCTGATTTCACTTTTTAGTAAAATCGTCGACGATGTATGGTATGGCGAATCAGCTTTATGATGCGCTTCTACAAAAACAAAGGCGACATAAGGTGCTGTACAAATTAACGCGGGATTAAACTCATGCCATTTTGCCTCAAAATCTGGGAAATAGTCCTAGCTGAGGTAAGGTGAAGTAGGTTATCATAAGACCCTAGGCACCAAGTTGGGCCCATCGTGATCCCTAGGGAACCATAACGACAAAAAGACCGAAACCAATTATCCCATACACGTGATTTCCTTACAGAATTGTACGCGCCACCTATGGCGAGGAGGCCCTCTACGGCGTCGTCCCTCGGGGTTAGATTCGAAGACTCTGCAGGCCGGAGCGTTGGTGACCGTTCGCTCTTAATGTCCTAGCCATCTCAGACGTCCAATACGCATTTTTTTGACTATGTCGATGTCGCGGTACAGCTCGTATAATTCGTGATTGAATCTTTTTCTCCAAAACCCGTCAACGCAAAGGGACCGAATATCTTACGAAGAATATTTCTCTCGGAGCGACCAAGGATATCTTCATCCTCTTTTAATAAAGTCGATAGCAGAGTCAAGTTAGACAAAGTCCCTTACAACCTCGAAGTTATAGCTGCTCACTGTGATCGTCTGCCCAATTCAACGTTATTGATTGTCCCTTCTTCTTGACAGCATATGCTTGGTTTTACCCTCGTTTATCTCTAAACCCATTTTCGCCGCTTCCGCATAATTGTTTGCAAACGCACCGGTGACACCCCTCTGAGTTCTTCCTATTATGTCAATATTGTCGGCATATGCAAGCAGTTGTACAGACTTGTGATAGATTGTGCCTCCGGTGTCGGCTTGTGAGTTCCGCACAATCCGTTCAAGTACAATATGAAAGAAGTCACATGACAGCGCGTCACCTTATCTAAAACCTTTTTTCACATCAAAGGTCATAATGCACAGACGCACAAGTTTGGCAGGGATGTCAAAATTAAACATAACGTTATAAAGCTCTTCTCTATAGATGCTGTCATAGGCGGTCTTGAAATCGATAAAGGGATGGTGAATATCGATTTGGACTTCTTGGGATTTCTCCAGGATCTGCCGAAGTGTGAAGATTTGATCGATGGTGGACTTTCCTGGCCTGAAACCGCACTGATAGGGTCCAATCAGGCTGTTAACAAAAGGTTTCAGGCGTTCACACAATATCGCACACAAGATATGCGATGTTGAGAAGACTGATGTCTCTATAATTGGCGCAGTTGAGGGGTCTCCTTTCTTGTGGATCGGACAAACGATGCTGAGATTCTATTCATCAGGCATACACTCGTCTGACCAAATCTTAGAGATGAGTTGGTGTATGCACTCTACCAATTCATCCCCAGCTGCCTTAAAAAGCTTGGCCGGTAAGCCGTCAGGTCCAGCAGCCTTGTTCGATTTCAGCTTGAATATTACTATCATCACTTCGTTTTGATCAGGTGGACGGAAGTTTTGTATATCATCGTCTATGTTGATTGGGACATTCTGTCTTACAGCGGGATGTCGGTGCCGAAGACAGTCTGCAGAAGTAGTTTTTTTTCATATTCTCAGCACCGACTGTGATTCTACTACGAGGTTTCTAGAGTCATCCCAAAAGGTTTCTGTACATATCTTGCTTCTCTGACACGTTGTTTTTACCTTTTAGTAAGACTTCCGTACATTGTTCCTGGAGTATAAACTCTCGTTATTCTCAAACATGCGCTTCTCATGCTCTTTCTTCTTCTTTTGGAAAAGCCGATGTTCTTCCCGTCTCTTTTGCTCGAAGAGCTCGTGAGCAGCTCTCGTCTTCCACTGCAGCGCCACTTTGTATGCCTCTTGTTTTGCTGCATGCAATTGCCGGCATTCATCGTCGAACCAGGGGTTTCGCGGTAGTGGGCGAGCGAGACCCAGCCTGGCGTTGATCTCAATATGATCAATTTGGTTGATCGTTACGTGATCATTGGACCGCCATGTCTGCTTATTAATATTGAGATGAGGAAGCCATGTGCTTGCTATGGTGACATTTCGCTCCACAGCGAAATCAATTAGCAATAATCCGTTGTCAGACGTGATGTCGTGTAGGCTATGTTAACCGACTGCCTTACCAGAGACGTCCTCCTCTTCTGTTTCGGCGTTAAAATCGCCCAATACGATTTCAACGTCGTATTTAGGACATTGCTCGTATGTTTTGTCGAGGAGCTCGTAGAAACACTGTTTGGTGGCAGGATCCTTTTCTTCTGTGGGGGCATGAACACATATTAGGGTTATGTTAGCGAATATAGCCTTGATCCGTGTAGTCATAATACGCTCGCTCACGTGTCGGAAGCTTAAGAATTCTTGCCAAAGTCTGCCGCGTATAACAAATCCGCATTCGAATAAGCGTTGCCTGTTGCCTCTGTAGCAATCACGGGAGTAGATGTCACAGGTTTGTATCCTCTTTTTGGCCGGTCCATCCCATCGCACTTCCTGGATGGCGGTAATATATGCTTTATAGCAGTCTAGGGCCTCTGCTAGTTGCTCGGCTGCACGTGGTCTGTAAAGGGACAGAACATTCCACGTACAGATCCGAAGGTCGTTGTCCTTATTTCGTTTGCTGGGGTCGTCCTTATCCGAGGCTTTTGGTTGTTTCGGAGCCATAGGCTTTTTACGTGGTAGGGAAGTTACCCCGACGGCACAACCCTCAATCTGGAAGGCCAGTTCCTTAATTATTCCCCTAGGACGAGGGGCCGCGTACCCCATTGCCAGTAGTCCACTACGGGTGTATGAGCGCTGCCGTTGGCCCATTAAGGGCTCCTCCGCCACCATCTCGATTCCAAGGTCCTGACCAACCGACCTGTGATCCGAATACGTCGAAGCAGCTCGCGCAAGGTATTCACTAAGTTCAACCTAACTGGAACTATAGACGCCACTGTTGACACCGTCTAGGGAATTCGTCCGCTGCCGCCCGGAGCAGGAAAAAGTGCTCGAGTGAGAAAGCACTCTTCCCCTCCTCTCTCATCTGCTGCCGCCAAGAATCCTCCAAACGGAGTTGGTTACCCATTTCTTGGATTAAGCTACTAGGTACCCGGCTGTCACCGCGTTGAGGTTGATAGTAGGCGTTGGTAGGCCTCAACTAAGTGAAAACGCTTGTGTTTTCATATGATCGCATGTACTACCGTTGGACCAGCCCCAAGATGTCTATATTATATCGCGTGAACTCACGCTTTAATTGAGAGAATTTAGCATTTTGAGGCCTTTCCTGGAGTGAGTCGAGGAGGGTCTTAATGTTTCAGAAACCGATCGTCGTCCGTGCACTATAGCGAAAGGTCGTCAACAAAGTATCGGTCCGTACCCGAAGCGTGGTAGTCCGTTTCGGAGTAATTGGGTTTTTTTATAATTTCGGCTCACTGGGCCACAGATTAGGAGGCGCAGTAGGTTCGCTATTCGTCCTCTTCCGTTCGTAATTTCTAGAGAAATTCCCAGATGACACCACGAGGAGTTGGAAGTAGGACTTACTAACAGAGCTTCAAGTTGTTCAGCTGCAGTGGCTCTTTCTCGTTGTTTAGCGGACCAACACCTATTGGGAGATGCCGCTCCTACGAGGCCTTTGTTAGTCGTATACTACGCAACGAAAGTTAAAAAAAATTTGAATGTTAACCATATTTGAAAAATGTTAAATCTGAATATATTGCAATCGAACAACATATGACGTAAAGGTGTAAATCTATGCGGCATAGTCGCGCACTTTATTTACGAAAATAAATCCTTTCATATCCTTGTTGAATTACTGAAAAAGTGGGCTCCATTCTGTACACATTTTATATTTAAACAGCAATAGGTACCTTTCATAAAAAAAAAAACACTCTTTAACTAACAATCGAGAAAATAATTTAAAATCCGTAACCAAAAATGATTGCAATTCCCAAATGCATCACAAACGCGAAGAATAAAGGAAAACAAAAAAAAGAAAAAAAAGAAAGAGGACAAAAAAAAACCGGCGTGTACTGAAAATGCTATGAAAATCCATGAAATACAATATCGAAACAATGCAATCCATTATCAGGATAGCACTATGCTTGTGATATATTGTCCCGGATGACCCCTTAAGTATGTAATCCTTTGTGTATGTCAGGCCAATAATAAAACAATCGACAGAATAAGCCAGTAATAGTCTGGCACCCCATGCACTTCCTCATAAAAAAAAAAGAGTGTAAAGCCTTTTTTCCACTGAACTCCAAGTTAAAAGGATAACAGTTGGAAAAAGCAAACACACAAATGAAATAAAATTCTCTGATGATTTTTTTCTCTGAGTACCAACCCCTCTCACTCCTGTTTTGTAATACTTTACAGATTGCAAATGAAAATCGAGGCCGGGACACACTTCAGATGATGATCAACAGCAATGGTATTTAAGGGAACATCAGGATGACGAATTTGGCCTTCAGTTACCGAATGTCCTTGGTAAGAGGATTAGCTTGGTATCCATTATCTGATATAAGCATAGGATGGAGACTTCTGATGGGGCTGCTCATATTCAACTGCATTGGTGAGTGCGATGGTAAGAGTCAAACAAATTTTGTTCATCTACTACTTGCATGCCAAAAGGGATACACAGTGCAATAGGATGGGACATAATAGTCCCTCAAGCACTGTGTAAACCTTGTGCGATATACATTTGGAACTTTTAACCGAGACTTTTTTGCTCTCGAAACTTTGTTTCATCCTTTTAGTGGCAGCTTTTGAGCCTGATTTTGTGTTTCCGTTGGAAAATGTTACGGTGGCACAAGGACGTGATGCCACATTTACATGTGTCGTCAATAACCTCGGCGGTTATAGGGTGAGTGGGGATGGAGCTCAAGCAAGGGTATGTATCGGTTTTTCTCTCGCCATAATACAGATTCAGATCACATAGAAATAAATGCAAACAAATTTTTCTCAAACCATTTTTGTTTTTTTTTTTCCTTAAAAGTGCACAAAAATAAAAATGAAAACAAAAATAAGTATCTCTCTCGCACCAGTTCGCTCCACAAAAACCTATTGGATAAGATGCACCGGAATGTGTGGCACCTCTCTAGTAGCACTATGAACTATAAATGCACCGCAGTATCTGATCATAACAGCACCGCACCGAAGTTTTATTTTTTTTATAACTTTTTTTTTATATATGAATTTTATTTTAAATCTTTTACTGATCTGAATTGTAGTTGCACAAAATTATAAATTTATCTAAAGAGCACTTTATAGCACTCGCATAGTCAAGAGCACTGCACTTTAAAATTAATATTTTGCACAGTTTAACAACTTTTGATGATGCTAACCATTTTGATTTTCTCATATGCATACATAAGTCTAGTATTTTGCTAAATATGTAGGTGAGTAATAAACTATTATAGAAGCAGAGTAGATGCGGATAAATCTTCTTAAGCTTTGGCGCCCAATGGGTGCGGCAAATAAACATGATCATAATGCTCCATGGAATTGTTCCGATAGTTATTTATTTAGAAAAAGATAACATTTGAAGTTAACGACTACTTACTTACTGGCGCTACAGGCCGGATGAACCTGGCCCTCAACGAGTTGCCCACGGCAAGTTGGTTGAGGTTTCCCTTCATTTATCGCCGCGAGGCAGACCTCTACTGCGCCGTTCATCCGCGGTGGATTTGAAGATTTTCTAGGTTGGATCGTTGAGCCCTATCCGCTCTACATGACCCAGCCATCTTAGTCGCTGTTTGTGAACTCTTCTCGCTAAATCGATTTCATGAAATGTTGTATCTTCTCCTCGACTCGCCGTATATGCAGACGAACGGGACCAAACATTACTCGAAGAACTAAGTAACTCATCCGATTTTGAGAAAGAACATGTCTCTGTGCCATACAGCAGGACTGCGATGATAAGTGTCTTATACAGAGTTACCTTAGGAATGGGAAATAGAGCTTTGTTACTAAATTGCCTTCTTTGCTTATAAAAACAGCGATTGTCAGGAGAAATTCTTTATTTGATGTCTCCACTGGTGTCATTTGCGCAGCTCACCATAGAGCCTAGGTAGACAAAGTCCTTTACTACATCAAAATGATATCTTTCTATTATGGCGCTCTGTCCATGACGCCGATGTTGGTCGTTCTATTTAGTAGACAGCATATATTTTGTTTTGCTTTCATTAACCGCTAAACCCATCATTGCTGGTCCCGATCTCAATACTCGCAAACGCCTTACTGTGTTTTTTTTTTTTGTTTATTTATCTACTTATATATACATTATTACATATTTTATTGTTTAAATAAACTCAACAAAAACTACAACAATAATAACTTGAAGTATCTGACCAGAAGGGTTCTCAATGCTTACACTCGGACTTTTATACCTTTGGTATATTTTCATTATTTTTTATTTCATTTTTCTTTTTTTTTAGGAGAAATGTGGAAATACCTTGTACAAATGTTTATTATACTTCTTCAACTAAACGAGATGGTAAAACGAAGAAAATTAACTTAACCTTGGTTAAGCCTAACCTAACCTAACTTAACCTTCGATAGAACTGGTTCCCGTGCAGTGACGGGTTACGAATATCACTGCAGCACCCCGCAACAACTAGCGCTTGTCGTAAAAGGCGACTAAGGGGATAAATCAGATCTAGCAATATAACACCCAAGTGAGCCTAGCGACACATATACTACCTTAAAAACCCTCCCACAAGTGTGCATGCGAGTCCGTGGGTTGACACGACTGGAGATCACCGGTGTCATAGAAGAAAGATCAAACAATACTAAAACAGAAGCATGCACGTGTCAAACAAAAAACACCATCGCAATATGGTGATATTGCAAAACTGTATCATTATGGTAATACTTGCTAAAAGGAAAGGCACTACCCCGCCAGGCACTACCACTGCTGTATATGGTACTGATCCTGGACCGAGCAGAAATGTTCGGGTCAGAGCTATACGGATTCCGGGGGCTAGCAAAATAATGAAACAGTTTGGAAGCAATATAAGGGTCGCGAGTTGGAACGTTGGAAGCATGGCTGGTACAAGTTACGAGCTGGAAGAGATGATGAATAGAAGGCGGGTGGATATCTTGTGTGTCCAAGACACGAAATGGAAAAACACCCGAAAACGGGCGCGTTTCTTGGAGGTTAGGACAAAAGATTACAAGATGTTCTACTACGGAACGGAAAAGGCTAAGAACGGAATCGGTATCATCCTTGCGGCAGAGATACATGGTAACGTCTTCAGCATTTCGAAGTCCAGCGACCGTTTGATGTCTCTCAAACTAGTAATACAAGGAGAGGTGTGGAATATTGTCAATGCATATGCTCCCCAAAATGTGTGCAATCAGAGAGATAAAGATGCATTTTGGGTAGATTTTCACAATCTCCTTAAGAACATCCCAAAGGAAGAGTTTCTGTTTGTTGGAGGAGATTCGAATGGACTTGTCGGGAAGTCAAACGAAGACTATGAAGACTGCCATGGAGGACTAGGATATGGCACCAGAAATCTTTCTGGTGGAGACATCCTAAGCATGTGCAAATCACATGGTCTTATCGTGTTAATTACCATGCTCATCAAACAAAGCCGACACCTGAGCACTTACAGCAGTGGTGGAGATGAAACCCAGATTGACTACCATTTGGTAGCCAGTTTCATGAAGCCTCAGGTAAAAGATTGCAAAGTGATCCTGGGAGAGTCAATCGTTCGGCAACACCGTCTCCTGCTAACAGAAATTTTTATGAAAACGCCGAAGAAAAGCAAACAAACAAGCGTCTCTGAGAAAATCAAGTGGTACAATCTGGACAAAGAAAACGGCGAGGCTTTTGTTTTCGTAATTAAAAATTATCTGCGAAGACACAATATGAACAAGAGCTCAACCATCTTCAAAATAGCCGCCCAAGGAAGTAGGAATGCTCAGGAGATTCGTTCGCCAAAGTTCATTAACAATGCTCACGTCCACCTTCTTGTGGATGACGAGAAGATTCTGCAAAGGTGGCGGCAGTATTGTGAAGAACTTTTAAATGAACAGTTTCCCCGGCTATACTTTCCAAGAGCCACCCCTAACTCTGAAGAAATACCCGACATCACAGTCGAAGAAGTTAGTGAGGCGGTCAAATGCTCAAAAAAACGAAAAGCGGTTGGGCCAGACGAGATGCCCTCTGAGTTCTGGAAAAAGATGAGAGACATCGGGTTCAGATGGCTCAGAATTCTTATCTCCAAATTTGTGAGAGGTGATACAATGCCGAATTAATGGAGGGAAAGTTACCTTCTCCCTGTATACAAAGGGAAGGGTGATACGCGAAACTGTGATAACACCATGAAGATCGTTGAGCGGGTATTAGGTGGCCAACTGCGAAAAATAATACGGCTATCTGATGATCAGTGCGGGTTTGTCTCGGGTAAGTCAACCACAGATGCAATCCAAAGTATAAGGATCATAATGGAAAAACATAGTGATTCCTTAAGGGATTTGCATATTGTATTGGTTGACTTTGAAAAGGCATTCGACAAATAACCACGAGATCTGATATGGGTGGCGCTAAGACATCGAGGGGTTCCAGAAACCTATGTACAGATGATCATGGACATGTACGAAGGAGCAAAGACAAGAGCAAGATGCCCAGCTGGAGTAACTGAAGAGTTCCCAATCAAAGTCGGGTTGCACCAGGGAAGCGTCTTAAGTCCTTTACTCTTTATTACAGTTCTTGACTATCTGCTTGGAGGTAAAGTGATAAACCCCAAGGTACATCAGTTATTCTTTGCTAATAATGGAGCCTTCATAAGGCAGGATCCTACATCCCTGCAACGAGCACTTGATGTGTGGGTGGACGTTTTGGAGGGAAATAAGTATTGCATTAGTTCAAAAAAGACAGAGTACTTGTGCTACCCGTTCTCTGATCCACTCAGGCCTATTCCAAATATTTATTTGAATGGAACAGTGCATCCCAAGTGCAAAAAGTTCAATTATCTGGGATCTATGATCAATAGCAAAGCAACTTGTGATGACGACATCAATCACCATGTAAGCGTAGGGTGACAGAAAAATGCCACCTAAGTTGAAGGGAAGGCTCTACACCGCAGTTGTGCGTCCAGCGCTTACATACGGTTCACAATGTTGGACAATGTACAAAAAGTATGAGAGTGAATTAACGGCAGCTGAGATGAAGATGCTTCGCATGACAGCAGGAGTGACAAAGCTTGATCGAATAAGAAGTTCGGAGATCCGTGGAAGCTTTCACATCAAAAAAAAGCAAATACAAATATTTGGCGCAACAGCTCTTTAAAGTGCCAGGGCCTAGCTTCTCATAACCACTCATATTTTGTGCGTTATATTTTTCACACGAATGGAAGGGACCTACAGTTTAATGCCGAATCCGAACGGCGATTTGAGAAGCTTTTTCGTGACAACAATACTCTCGGATGTTTGTCAGACGCTCGCGAGAGGTGGGACCGTGAAAAAAACTGTTTGGTGTTTTCTGGGATTCGAACTTGAAACCTCATGCGTAGTGATCCGACACACTAACCACTTACGCCACGGCGCCCACTTTCACATCAAGGAAACCATCTCACAAAAAATAGAACGCGACCGGCTCAGCAAAGAAGAGATGATTTGAACCCCGTTAAAGAGGCAATATCAACGCACGTTCCAAAGACATCGCGATGTAGGAAAGGCAGACCTATAAACGCCTGGATTAGACAAATGCGACGACATCGGCATTTCATTGGCCTCAGTAACCGAGTGATCCAAAATCGGCAGGCCTGCCGATATTTTCTGAGGTCAAATAGGCGAACCCCACAGGCGGATCAGTAGAAATGCGGTGAAGTGGGAGGGTTATGATCCTTTATTTTCGGATCATAACGTCGCTAATAAAAGG
The DNA here is from genome assembly GCA_945910035.1 of Brachypalpus laphriformis. Classification (NCBI taxonomy): domain Eukaryota; kingdom Metazoa; phylum Arthropoda; class Insecta; order Diptera; family Syrphidae; genus Brachypalpus; species Brachypalpus laphriformis. Next base: position 28,143,661 of record OX246753.1, read on the forward strand.
AAGAAGAAGAAGAAGAACATACGACAGAACTGGCCCCTGATAAGCGATCTCCAGTCCGTCTATATAAAGGCTCAGCAAATGACAAATTTCATTCTCCTTTTTACCGGCGGACCAAAAATCGCATACTAGAGCCCAGTTCTACTTAACGTACGCATTAGCTTCAACCCAGTCGAGCCACCAGTATTTTTCCCAATTAAACCGGTCGGTGTTAGTTATATCCCTTTCAGGTATTCGTACGCAATATCTTAGGTCGGCATTTCGATCACCCGAGTCAATAGGCCTATAGAGAATACGTTTATCTGTTGCCTTTCTAGGAACATGATAGATAACTGGTACGTCTGTTGAGTCCGATAAATAGCCGTGTGCATCCAGATGCAAGAATGCCTCAGGTGGTATATATCCACTCTCCATAGTATTCATGAAATACCCAGGGTTAAGGTAAAATAGGCCCGACACAAGTTCGTTCTCTGTAACGTTTGCTGATCGTGCGAAATGATTCCTCAAAAGTCCAGCAGATTTTTAGGGTAAGAATGGCTTTACTGCCCACGCTACTTTGTCTTCACTATCTCACAGTGGGATCAATTCTACTGCCGCATGGTCCATCGGTTCTACCACCGTCCGTTGGTTAAGTTCATTCATTCAATAAGTAGCACTGATTCATATGACCATCACTTCGTCAATACAGCAATTTGTTTCAAATTAACAAACTGCAAATATAACATCCCTTAAGTAATTTGTTTGACTAAAGTTATAAGTGCCATCTTCAAATATTTTTAAATGCTTGCTTTAAACATTTATTAGTGAATGAAGTGAAAGTCACCATAAAACTCTCCAAGAGCACGGCCTCTTAAAGCCATAAATACACAACTCGTAAATGAGAAATGCGGGGGCTGGATGCTTTGAAATCAAACCACAATCTACCATTGTAACCATTGTCCAGATGGGATACCACCAACAATTCAACTGCATCCTTGCCACTGCTGTTGTTTGCAGAATTCTTTCACCAAATTTATCTCATTAAAAGCGCAAAACTGTAAACGTCCAAAACTCCACATTAATTTAGTCCTAAAGCGATCGTAAAGTTCACTTGAGGCGATGCCCGAGAATCGCATATTCTGTGAGGCATATCCTATTGTCATGTGGTCTATATAGGTATATACTTAGTATATGTCCGTTGTTTGTGCAATTAAACTATGTACATAGTCCAACACAAAATAGAACAAAAAATACCCGACTTGTTATTCCATACTCCTTTGCTGCAAGGTATGCGGCAGGACATTAATTGCTTCCGGCGCTTCATCACTTTCTACCTCCTCCTCCAAAAATAAAAATAAAAAGCACAACCACCAGAGCAGAACTATTTAACACATGAACCAAATATGCAAAGCAAAGTTTAAATATGTACAAAATAAAAAGGTCCTGGGAACTGCAGTAAATTTTAGAATTAAAAACACACTACACGACCGGCGAAAGGCACACAGCAGAGAAAATATTTGTGTGTTTTCTAAGGACCCTGAACAATTTCCGAACATGTGTCACTTAATTTCGTATGCCATACAGCCAGGACATTGAACAGTCATTTAACAATTGACCAAAAACTGGCATTTTCCATTCGGACTAGGTTGACCCAACCGACCCCCATACGACACGAACGGTATAGAAAATTCAATTCGGGTGTATCCTGATCGTACGTGTGTCCTGCATTGAATTTTCATTTCCTAAGCTTAACACATTGGTCAGTGCGCCACTAGAGAGTTATCTCTAAGCAGATAAAATTTTCGCAACGAATTCAATTTTCGAATCGTTTTGCATGACATTCAGCTTGTGTGTTGTCGATTTTCTTTTTGTCCTGTTTTTGGCAGCGGCCGGCCGGAGGTGGGCAGGATACTTAGTTGTTTTTGCAAATGTGATGATTATTATACAGTGGACGTCGATGGGATTTAATACAGTCTGCTGGTTTCTTGAGTAATAAAGCTGTAGAGTAGTGTTGGCATTGTCAGAATATACAAAAGCTACTACTTACTTACCTAAATGGCTCCCGACGCTTGGAGAATCTCTGCCTGAGACACGGCTGCCTTCCATCCTCAGCGATCCCGGGCACGCTGCTTCCAGTTGTGAAGAGCAAGTTTTCTGGCTTCCGCGACAGCCAGTTCTTTATACCGGCAGTTCGGCCTTTTTTGCCGTCTAGAACCTGTGGGCTGAGATTCGAAGATTCTCTTGGCTGGAGCGTTGTTGTCCATTCGCTTGACGTGGCCGAGTTAATGTAGTCGACTTGGCCCCCGCGGGACTGCCGTTAGGTATTACTTCGCGGGGCTGGTTAGCAATTTATGCTATGCTTCTTGTGTCAGCTTCTTCCGCTGCTTCAGCTGCTCTTCTTAGCTCTTCTATTCTCCGCAGCTCTTTTTGTAGAGTTGTTACGAAGGAACATATAGCCATCCAATTCTCTTCCGACTGTAAGATATGGTCGAGGAGTAGTGACGAACTTGGCAGAGTAATTCTCCATGCCGTGAAACGTGTGCAGTAAAACACTGCGTGCTCCGTATCTTCATCTTCACCTGGGCATTCCGGGCAGGATGGTGAGTTGTCATGTCCAAATCGGTGTAGACATTTGCGGTAGCCACCGCCACGAAGGTGTCATTTGTAGGATTTGTGTTTGCTCCGAGGTAGGTAAACTCCTTAACTACCTCGAAATTGTAGTCATCAACAGTGATGTTCTGTCCAGGTTTTTGAGTTGATTATTTTTGGTTTGTTGACAACATGTTCTTAGTCTTGTCCTCATTTACGTCAAGGCCTACTCGTTTCGCCTGCTCTTCAATTGCCGTAAATGCCTCTACAACGGCTTGCCGGGATCTTCCGATGATGTCAAGTCCGCATATTCCAGCAGTTGGATGGGTTTGTGAAAGATAGTGCCTTCCGTGTTTACACCTGCCCTACGCACTATCTGCTCCAGCACAATATTGCAGAAGTCACATGACAGCGAATCTCCTTGCCGGAACCCGATGCATGTTTGGAAAAGTTCAGAAGACCTGTTTCCAAGTTGCACAGAACATCGCGTGTTTTCCAGGGTTACGCGACACATCTGGATAAGCTTTGACGGCATCCCGAATTAAGCCATCGCTTGGTAGAATTCAAGACCATGAATGCTATCGTAAGTAGCTTTAAAGTCGATGAAAAGGTGGTGGGTTTCGACTTGATATTCATTGGTCTTTTCCAGGATTTGCTTTAGTGTGAAAACTTGATCTATTGTCGATCTGTCGGGCCACAAGCCACACTGGTACGTGCCGCTTAGTGTGTTGCAGAAAAGTTTTAGACGTTCACACAATACGTTGGATAGGATCTTATATGCGACATTTAGCAGGGATATGCTTCGATAGTTCTTACTAGTCGCAGCATCGCCTTTTTTGAAGATGGGGCATATAGAGCTGATATTGCAGTCGTCGGGCATGCTTCCTCTATCCGTACTTTGCTGATGAGGGCGGTCTGATATCTCACACCTCATAGGTTGACCGCATTTCTTAATTGTGGGATCGATACAAGTGTAAACCCCCTAAAGCGAGGTAACAACAAAAGTTAAGTAGCAACCAAAAAATGCTTACAAAACAAAACCAATACTTTGCTGATGACTTGGTGCATGCACCCTACCAACATATCGCCTCCGTGCTTAAAAAGTTCAGCTGGGAGGACATCAGAGCCAGCGGCTTTGTTGCTTTTTAGTTTTCTGATGGCTACCCTAACTTCTTCAATACTGGGTGGTGGTATTGGTTCATTATTGACTGGAAGCAGGTTCTCTTCTTCTCTTGAGAGTGATACTCTCTCTGTTTGCTGCCCATTAAGCAACTGCTGGAAGTGTTGGTTAAACATATCAACAATTCCCTGCGTTTCGGTGACTAGGTTACCTTCGCTGTTACGAAGAGCCTGTGTTCTGAGTTTGAAGCCAGCTGCCAGCTGCTTGGCTTTTCGATAGAAATTCCGGATGCTGTTGCGCTCACGAGACTTTTCGATATCTTGGAGCTGGGAAGCTGCGTGGTTTCTTTTTACGCAGAATTTTCTTTTCTTCCATTCTTCTGATCCGGTACTCCTCTGTCGCTGCTCTTGTCTTGTGCTGCAGCGCTTTCTTATGTGCATCTTCTGTTACATTCTTCCGTTGAATGCACTGATCATCATACCAAGGGCTCCTTTAAGGTGGTGGCTGGTAGCCAAGGGTAGTCACGGCCAACTCCTTGATAATGTTGCGGTATTCGGTCCACTGATTAATTGCATTTTGTGGTTTGTGATTGCACTGCAGATAGTTTCTCAGACAGGTGCTCTTTGTAGGCTCTGGCTCCTTCTGGCGTGCTAAGTTGTCAAACGTTAATCTTCTTCTTCTAGGCGGCTTACAGCTTTTTTTCGTTGGACAGCCTGGCTCTAAATTTAGCTGCAACAAGAAAATGATCAGAGTCGACGTTGGCCTCTCGGAAAGTGCGCACATTCAAGATGTTAGACGCGTGTCTTGCATCGATTAGCACGTGGTCGATTTGGTTGCGTGTTCTACCATCAAAGGAAAGCCAGGCTGCTGTGTGGATTCTTAGTCTCGGAAACCTAGTGCTACTTATCACCGTATTACGAGCCGCTGCAAAATCAATTAGTCGGAAACCGATATTGTCTTGTCGGGGAAGCTGTGTTTACCGATTAGTTCGCCAAAGATGGTTTTCTTACCAATTTTCGCATTGAAGTCCCCGAGTACAATTCTCACATCATACTCCGGACAGGCTCCGTAGGCACCGTCCAGGAGGTCATAGAATTCTTCCTTGACAGGGGCTTCAGCCACATCGATAGGGGCGTGTGCACATATAAGGCTGATATTATAGAATGTAGGTCTGATGCGGATTACAGCCAGGCGATCATTTATAGGCTTGAAATCGATAACCCTTGATCGAAGCCTTTTTCCCATAACAAAACCGCACCCCAACCTGTGCAGCCTTCTGTTACAGATGTAATAAATGTCGCAGCTGGGTCATTTTTGCATTCCGGATCCTATCTATCGTATCTCCTGAACCGCAGTAATATATGCCTTGTACTGCGTGAGGACAGATTCAAGTTTTAGGGCGGCACCCGCGGTGTACAGAGATGGTACATTCCAGGTGCATACCCGTAAATCGTAGTCCGTGGACGTTCCGGGTCGATTTGCCAATTGAGGGGGATTATTGTTATTATCCGAGGCTGGTGTTTCTCTCATAACTAGCTTTTTTTATTTGGTAAGGCCACTACCACGACGGCACAAAAGCTAAGGATAACGTATTTTTTTGTGTTAAAATGCCAAATAGTTGGAAGTAGGTATTTCATTTTTTTTTCTTTCTTATTTTCAATGGTCCACTAATCCTTCATGAGAGTCACGGGGATAGGATGCGCAGGTGGACTTTCCATCCTCCGCCATTGACTCTTCAGGAGGAATCCCTAAACGACACCAGAAGAGCTGCCGGGCATGATCCAACCATTTATTTCTAGGCCTACCGAGAGATCACCTACCTGATGGCACGGCAATCATGGCACGTCTTTGAAACCGGTATGGAGGCATACGCACTACGTAACCAAACCATCGAAGCATAGATCGTTCCGATTGGTGTCAGTATACGAGAGTCTGGTGGTCGGCCTGTCCCGCTCGGCAGCCGACCGGATCTAACCCGAAATGGCTACGAGCTTCCTGTCAATGGTTTTATGTACCGTTACGGGGGTCAAGGTTTGAGCGCGCTATGCAACGATAGGGGAACAGATGGAAGTAGATATAACAAATAAAAAGTTGGTATCGGAGCCACACATGACTTTCTTGTTGTGCAGGACATGCATTTTGGTCGAAATATGATCAGAAATGAATATGAATATACGTCCATTTGCTCCATTTTGAAAAAGGAGTAGCTGAAATCGGTGCAGTTTTATAAAAGTTATTGTATCTTCGAAATAGATGATAATAATCACTACAAGTTTAAGTCCTCCTACGTGTAGGCTAAGATTGCAAGTGCAAGCCACCTATTGCCTCAATTTTAGCCTAGATAGCGTGGGCTAGCATTCTGTTAACACGCTGAGGACTTTTGTCTATCGTACACGGACAAGGATTGCTTTCTGGAACGTAAAATAGTTGCCTCTCAAAACAACATATTTCTACAGTTTGAGAACGAGTTGGTTGGTTGGTTAGAAACGGCCCTCGATGAGGATGCATTTAGACCAAATGTGGGTCCATTGAAGTGCCGATGTGTAAGAGGGTGGGCCACCCTCTTACTCTTGGAACTATTTACTTTTTTGTATGAAGGACTTTATTTTAGCCGTGTAAGTGTTGCCGAGATCATTTAGATAGTTGAGAAAGTATTCACCCAGGGTAGCTTTTCTGAACCTGGTGAGTACAGGACAATAGTGCGTACGAAGTGACTGATAGTCTTTTCTTTCTCCTGGTCCCTACAACTTCTGCAGAAATCATTGTAGGGGATACCCAGTAGGAGTGTCTTCCTATAGCACTGTGTCCGGTGAGGACGTTTGATATTTTGGAGAAGGTCCCTATCTTTTGCGTCAGAGGTCCGATCGTCCTGGTTTTATTCAGTGTCGGCCAGAGTGGTCTGGCGGTGTAACACTGGCCAAGTTGATGCCATCGGTGATTAGCCTCACTCATCGCGTAAGCGTGGGTGAGATACTTAAATAAGAGCTTGGCGCCTCGATGTCGGTGATGCTTATGCTATTTGTACCAGAGGAGCCTTGTCGAGTAAGTTCGTCAGGTGCGTAATTCCCCGGTATGCATAGTGACCGGGTACCCATCAAAAAGTGTGATTGTACTATCCAACTATTTCGTTAAGAGATGCTCGGCAGTCTTTCACTGCCGTAGATCTCATAGTGCTAGACGCGATGGATTTGATGGCTGCCTGACTGTCGATGTATATGACAATATCAGAAGATGATACTTTATAAACCGCTTCACCATTTTTGTTGTAGTGGCTCAGAAGGTTAAAAGAGAGGTGGATATCTAGATCTTCGGAGAATTTTCCAGCACCAACTCTGTCCTTGGTTTTGGACCCTACAAAACAACTTAATTTTCTATTGGAGAGAAATATGCTTCTATTAGCCGGAGGCTTTAAGGACTATTTTGGTGACATAATAGCTGTAACAACCTTCAATTGTTCATACATATTTAAATTCGACAAAAGTGGGTATTTGATCACAATACCTTGCAAAGTATCTAGAAGAAACATCGATACCACAAAAGCAGAAATATCTTTGTTCTAGGAATGCACACATTTGTGTATATGTTGGAATTTTGACACCTTTCAACTGGAAGTTGGCACGTTAACTGTTCAAGTACAAAATGGGCTCAGCTGGTCCCTATTACAAACCTGAAATTTTGAGCTCTTCGCGATTAAATTTCTACATTTGTGTCTAACGTAGGCTCCTTTGGTTAGCTCAGTGTTCGGCGAATCCTTCAGATTCCCTTTGTACAGTTGTTGATTGTAGACCATTGGATAGTATCACAAAGTAGGGTTCAAGGCCAACGAGTGGGCACACAGCGCCTTTCCTTGCCAGACAGTCTGCTTGTTGGTTTTCTTTAAAGCCTTCGTGCCCATACGAGCTTTGACCCTACCGTAGAGCAATTAATGGTCCTTGGTGCTGCTGACTGTCCGAATAGATGTAGGTACAGGTTTCGTCAGAGTTCCTCCGCAGGCATTCTCGAAGGCATGCTCCTATTTTTCTGGAGAGCATTGTATCTGGGATCTTAAAGACTTGAATGGTTTCAAGAATGCTCAAATGGCCTGTAAAATCGGCGGTTTTAAGTATTTGTATATAAGGCAGCCTAAGACCACTCAGCGGAGCTTCATTCTGCACTGTGAGTTGCAGCGGCGCGGATTAAGCATTACTGCAAATGCTGCCATCGTGCATGTTATCATTGCCCCGGTGATGCCAACACAGGCTAATTGGTGCAGTCGAATTAACCACTTGACCTGATCTGTTTTAAGCCACCATACTAGAGAGGCGTGGATGATCATTGGTCTATCGATTGTGCTATCCAGTAGATCGCCTTGGGTTTCAGACTCCACTTTTTATCGTAGAAGCGTTGGCACATGAACACTGCCCAAGTCACCTTGTTGATAACACTGTTTAAGTGAGAGTTCCGGTTAAGCTTTTGTCCAAGATTATTCCAAGGTATTTTGCTTCCACTGAAGGGTGGATGGATGTATTTTCCAGTAATATGTGCTTCAGATCGAGCTTCCTCCTCTTTGAAAAAGGTTGAAGGATAGTTTTTCCAGGGTTGATGGTTAAGACCTTGGTTTTGCACCATTTTAAGGTGAGGGAACCTTGCATTTAAATTGAAAAGGCAATTGAATATGGCGTGGACTTTTGATTTTATTCACTAATCTAGCACTTGCATGTAGTTTGCAAACGCCTGAGCCTGGTGAACAAGAAAACTGTCAACACAAAATATTGGGGGTTCCGATTCAAATAAATTTGAAATAAGTTGTCGGTGCGGTTCCGTATATACTTTTTGACGGATCTGAATGCTTCAAAAACCGGTCTGATTCTGCGATTTCTTTCAGAAGCCATCAGACTTTCTTCCTCTAGAAAAGCTTAAGTAACGTTCCTTTCATCTGGATATCAATCACTTTTTCATCCAGGTTTGCTGAGGTAATAATCTTGGCACAGAATATTCGCCTTCTATAGCTGATTATCCGAAAAAAATACGAAAATACGTCTTTACAACGTAAACCAGATGAGAAATTCACATGATTTAAATATATGTAGTTACTGAAATAGATAGCCATTAACTTCAAATATGGATCTTAACCATGTATGCTGCTCATACAACTGTGAAGCCCGGCATCTTTTTTAATTAGAAACTGTTTCTCATTATGGCCACTCGACTAACAATAATTAATTTAGAATTTGGAGTTAATTGTTAACTGGCACCCAACGCGGACACTTTTGCACCAAGTCCTTATATGACACTGAACGTGGATCTAAGTATCTTAACATCAATTCACTTATATGGGTTCATCAGTTTGCCAACATTGTATAATAATGAGAATTCAAAAGAACAGCCACTTTCGGCATTATATTGTGACCAGCATATGTTTTCCATCGCTTAGTGTACCTACGATAAACGCTGCGACCTATTCCACAACTTGGTCGGCTTATGAACTGTGTAGACTCACAACTAAGCCAAACCAAACTGCATTACGTTAGGTGAGGAGGAGATCCTGATATGTGGTTCACAACTGTCACGTACTATTTTGGTTGTTGTTCGATTCTAACCACAACACTGATTTCCAGTGAATTTGTCCTGGTTATGTCAACAGTTGTGTGTGCACACGCGTCGTATGTCTACCTATATTATATCTGTGCGCTGTTGACTGTCCCCGTGCTTAATCTTTTTTTTTTCCAAACGTTATAAGGACACTCCAGCCGAGCGTGTGCTAGTGATGGCGGTTCGCTGTACTATTTATTCCCCTTCAACACACTCAGGTATTCTCGAATATTCAAATAAATTTCGAGGCAAACACATTATTGTGATTAAGTGAGCACTGCTCGTCGTCGTCGTCGTCATTGTCGTAGTCGTGTTCCGTGCGGAATCCTGATCAGTTTTTGTGTGTGCACTCTCTCCATCCTCAGCCATTCGCCACCCGCGTTTGCTATTCAACGATAAATGTGAGTTCTGATATCGTTCTGTGTGCTTCAGCAGTCAGAACGGACTGGGCGGAGGGAATACTGATGTTGATGCTGAATTTGTTTCCGCGAGGAAATTCGATACACAAGTGAATTTATTTTCATTTGCTGAAATTGTTATCTGAACTCGACTGAACTGCGGGCCGCGGGTGATAGGAGGAGGGCATCCGCAGTCGTTATCCTTTTTGCAAATTATTGGATGGGGAAAACGTTTGTTGGGTTTGAATACGTGGTGCGATGTATTTTATTGCCTGTGGTTGTGGTAGTGTTAGGCACGCATTTTTGCGGTTGATGCTTCGATATTGTGTGTGTCGTCTAGTTGTTCGATTCAATTTTCGCCTGTCGATTTTGGACTTTTTCTCTGCTTTAGACGCGAAGTACGATTAATCATTTTGGTACTTTCCTTAAATTCGTGGTTTGAATATTTTCGAGATAAATAAAATTAGAATACCTACATCAGGGTTTTTTTTTTTCTTTTCTGGCCTTAAAATTAATTTAAGAGAAGTTTGAGTGTGTTGTTGACGAGGGACGAGGAGTTTCAGGACGAAAACATTTTTTTTTGTTTTAGTAACATAAATTTTTGTCCTTATACTAATATCTCCCAATGACTACATTACCCCTTTACTGGAGCTGAGGTATTATATGTACATAAGTCGGAAGCGAAAAGAAGAGATTTTTAAACTGTTGGTTTGAGACTCGGGTGTTTTTATATTGCATTCCTTTACGAGTGGTGTCCCAACTAATCTGGAAAATTTACCTCTATTGCTGTTTTTCCGACATTTCATTCTAGGTATAGATGTAACTCGAAATACGTCTTTCTTCCAACTATTTTATTTTATTGCTACCTCTACTGTCTATTTAATAAATTAAATGGTTTCTTTGGAACATGAAATATCCTTCCACTCCAATATCGCACAGCTACACCGTGTACCGAAAAAACCTCATATTGGGGGCCAATTTTGAAGAGAACTAGGAAAGCTTTCCTCGATAAATCAGCAGGAGCAAGAAATGAAACTAAAACCTTGCGTTTTAGAAAAAGCAATATTCCCGAATTCTAAGGTCACGTACCGTGCTCAAATTGGAACTATCATATGAAATTTAACCCGTGTGTATTCTCCGACACAATGAACGGGAATCGTTTCTAATCTCTTTTGAACTGGTGTTTCTGGTGTCAGACCATGAAAGCTTACTTTTTCCGTTCGCATGTTGCATTATTATTATATCATTAGCATATTTTTCTTCTGCAGGGTCTTGTATTAAGGATTATTGGAATAAGGTTCACGCTGAGTTCCGTGGATCCCTGAGAGCACCAGAAAACTGCTTGTTTTTCCGGTAGTGTGAGCAGGTGGATTATCGTGGTCTTTTAATCTGCTTTCGTACGATATTTCTAAAAAAAATGTTTAATAAACAACTCTAAGTATGGAGTATAATGGATCAGCAGGGACAAATATTTTCGCCTTGGTGAAGTAAATCGACTCCATCACTTTTCTTGACGACTAGCTGATGCCCAACAAAAACACTACGAATCCCCTGGTTTGACGAAGAATGCCGGGGAGTGCATGCAGCAAAACAAAAGGCATATAAAGCGTAGCTGCAAAGGGAGACAAGAGCTGCTCAGACAAAGACAAGAGCAGTGCAGCTCGTACAAGCAAAAGAGACGGGAAGAACACCAACTTTTCCAAAAGAAGAAGAAAAAAAAAGTGAACCGCGCGATCGAGAATATTGAGAGTTTATACTCCAGCAACAATGCACGAAACTTTTACCAAAAGGTAAAAAGAACATATCAGAGAAGGAATACCCGTACAGAAACCTGTAGAGATGAAAATGGAAACCTCGTAGTAGAAACACAGTCGGTGCTGAGAATATGGAAAAACTACTTCTGCAGACTGTATAACGGCGATGAAAACCAACATCCCGCTGTCAGGCAGAATGAACTATTCAGCATAGACGATGATAGCCAAACTGTTCGTTCACCTGACCAAAGCGAAGTGAAGATAGCAAAATTCAAGCTGAAATCCAACAAGGCTGCTGCACCTGACGGCTAGCCAGCCGAACCTTTCAAGGCAGCTGGTGATGAATTTGTAGAGAGCATTCACCAACTCATCTCTACGATTCGGTTAAATGAATGTATGCCTGATGATTGGAATCTTAGCATCGTTTGCCCGATCCACAAGGAAGAAGACCCCCTCAACTGCCCCTTCAAAATTGCATACAAAATTTTTCTGTGATATTGTGTGAACTTACTTACTGCTTACTTAGGTGGCGCTACAATTCGGGGTGAACAAGAAGCCTCTCCATTTAGCTTGGTCTTCAGCTAATTGCCTCCAGTTGCGCACTCCAAGTTTGTCGAGTTTCCTTGAACTTGTGCGCGCCACCTATGGCGAGGAGGTCCTCTACGGCGTTGTCCCTCCGGGTTAGATTCGACGACTCCCGGGGCCGGAGCGTTGATGCCCATTCGCTCTACATGTCCTGGATATCTCAGAAGTCCAACACTAAGTTTTTTGTCTAGGTCGATGTCGCTGTACAGCTTGTATAGTTCGTTATTGAATCTTCTCCTCCAAAACCCGTCAAGGTAAACGGAACCGAATATCTTACGAAGAATTTTTCTCTCGAAGCGATCAAGGATATCTTCATCCTCTTTTAATACATTCGATATTTCAGCGCCGTTTAGCAGGACTGGGATGATCAGAGTCTTATACAACAGAGTCTCCTTAGTTGTTCGAGATAGGGCTTTCTCTTTTGGAGAAGCTCGTCTTCCTTTGCAGCGCCGCTTTATATGCCTCTTGTTTGCTTTGCTGCAGGCAGTCGTCGGCATTCTTCGTCAAACCAGGGTTTTCGCGGTGGTGGGCGAGTGAGACCCAGCACATCAGTCGCGGCGTTTTTGATGGCATGTTGGCAGCGTTGCCACTGGTCTTCGGCACTTGATGCTGGTGGAATGGGGATGGTTGATGATTTCGGGATACGCGTTCGGCGAAGACTCTGGCGGTCTCTTGCGATTGTAGCTTTTCGACGTTAAATTTTCTCACAGTGATGTTGCTCAGTTTGTGATATCCACATTCGTACCTTGGCTACAACAAGGTAATTATCCGAGTCTATGTTGGCCGCTCGGGAGGTCCGGGCATCCAGAATACTGGAGGCATGCCTTGCGTCGGTCGCAATATGATCAATTTGGTTGATCGTTACATAATCATTGGGCCGCCATGTGTGCCTATGAATATTGAGATGAGGAAATCATGTGCTTGCTATGGTGGCATTTCGCTCTACAGCGAAATCAATTAGCCTTAGTCCGTTATCAGACGTGGTATCGTGTAGGCTATGCTTACCGACTGCCCTACCAAAGACGTCCTCCTTTCCTCTTTTCCCGTTAAAATCGCTCAATATAATTTTAATGTCCTATTGGCATTGAACTAGAAGCGGCCAAAATGGGTTAAGTGGTAAACGAGGGCAAAACCAAATATATGCTGTCAACAAGAAGTGACAGCCAACACCGACGAATTGGACAGAACGTCACAGTGGGCAGCTATAACTTCGAGTTAGTAAGGGACTTTGTCTACCTTGGCTCTGCTATGAACTCTAAAAACAACATCAGCGCAGAAATCAAGCGAAGAATAACTCTTTCCAATCGCTGTGTTTTTGGGTTTATAAGGCAATTCAACAGTAAAGCCCTGTCTCGAACAACTAAGGAGACTCTGTATAAGAATCTGATCATCCCAGTCCGGCTTTACGGTGCTGAAACGTGGACTTTATTAAAAGCGGATGAAGATATCCTTAATCGCTTCGAGAGAAAAGTTCTTCGTAGATATTCGGTCCTGCTTGCGTTGACGGGTTTTGAAGGACCGAGCTGTACAGCGACATCCATCTATTCAAAAAACTGCGTATTGGACTCTTGAGATGGCTAGAGCATTTAGAGCGAATGAACACTAACTCTCCGGCCAACAGAGTCTAAAATATAACCCGAAGAGAAGAGTAGTTGAGGACCTCCTCACCGTAGATGGCGCGCACAAGTTTAAGGGAATCTTAATCAACTTTGGAAGCAATTAGCTAAAGGCAGAGCTTAATTTACAGGCTTGTGGATCGAGGCCTAAGTTCACCCCGAACTGTAGCGCCACCGAAGTTTTTTTTTTTTTTATTTCCCAACTTTTAATTACATCTGTCCTGGGACACTAAGTAATTTTTTTCTTAGAGGTTACAATGGGATGTACATATTAAGTCTGAAGACCAATATCTTATAAAACTTTGTTTTAACAGTAGCAGTGACATTGATTTTTAGCATTGATTTAGCATTGCAAATTATGAGATTGCCCACAGTTTTTGTATCTATTGTTTTAACATTAGATTTAATTGCTAGCATCACAAATTACATATTTCACGTCACATTTATACACACATATGTACGTACATATAGACATATTCATATACGAATAGATTGGAAGTCGACTGGCCTGCGTCTTTTTAATCGTCTTCTTGTGGTAGCTTCCTGGTGAGGTAAATTTCGTATCTCGTTGTTTAAGTGATTTGATATTATTACTTGGTGGTTTTTACTGCATTTTTTGATTTCGTCATTGAGATGAGTATCTTGAGGTCACGGTGTATGTCTCCATTAGAAATATACCAGGGTGCATTGACAATCGTCCGGAGTATTTTTGATTGTAGTCACTGTATAATGTCAATACTTGATTTCGCGGCGGTTCCCCATATTTGGATGCCATAAGTCCATATTGGTTTTATTATTGTTTTATATAATACCTAACGGTTTATTTTGAGTCGAGAGTTTCGAGTTCTTTCCTAGAAGCCAATACAGTTGTCGAAATTTCTTTTTAATTTGGTTGCGTTTTTGAATTATATGTGATTTCCATGTTAACTTATTGTCTATTAAAATGCCTAGATATTTTGCTGAGTTGTCAAGAATAACTTCATTACTGTTAATGGTGATAGTTTGAATAGGTTGAAGTTCCTTTTTGTGGTGTACATATATGACTTGCACCGTTTTTTTGGATTCCCCATTTGTGGAATCAGTCTGTTCAGTATTTCTTTCACTTGGTCCGCAGCAGCTTGTAGGCAGTTATGTAAAGAGAGAATCACTATGTCATCTGCGAATGTTGCTAGCATGGAGTCCTGTGTTACTGGCTTAGGTATGTCTGCTGTGTTAAGAAGATACAGGACAGGTCCTAGTACACTCCCTTGGGGAACATCTGCGATAATTTTACATAAATCCGAGTGGTTGTCGTTGTAGTGTACATAAAAGCGCTGTAACGAAGTGGCATAATCCACCACCACAGAAGCGATCATCCTCACTCTACGCACACCTCACTAGACACCTGATGCGGAGGCCGCCATCTGTTGGCAGGTAGCGAAACCGCGAATATTCTCCGAATCCTCAGTCAAACAAGAGGAAATGGAGGAAAGGGAGAATAGTACAATATACTTATGTCCTGTATCCCCTTGTGGGTCCTAGGGCCTCTACTACGCCTACGCGCCATCGTGTACGGTTTCTGGCAATGTGTCTGAGTTCTCCCCAACTTTTCCCTAACTGCCGTGCCTCCTTCTCGACTGTTCTGCGCCATGTTTTCCGCGGACCGCCAGGTCTTCTGCCATCCTGAGTTAGAGGGTTCCATTGCATAGCATGGTTCGCTATGGAGCTGTCACCCTTTCGGAACGTGTGACCAATCCACTGCCACTTCCGCCGTTGGATAGTTGTGCCTATTGGTTCCTGACCCATTCTCTCGTAAAGGTGTTCGTTAGAGATACGATTGGGCCAGAAAATCCGTAAGATATTGCGCAGACACCTATTAACGAACGTTTGCAGCTTTCTGGTGATAATAGTGGTCACTCTCCACGTGCTGCAACCATATAGCAGCACGGATTCAACGTTGGAGCGGAACAGTCTTATTTTGGTGCTCAAACTGATTGCATTGCTTCGCCATATTTTGGACAACATCCCGAACGCGGACTTTGCTTTGGCGATCCTGTTGGTTATATCCAGTTCGGTTCCACCATCGGTCGACACAATACTCCCAAGATACTGAAAATCCTCTACTCTCTCTACCGGTTGTCCAGCAATGCATATTTGAGCCGATGAGTTAGTTCCAAGGCTGATGATTTTAGTTTTTGTCGTATTGATTTTCAGCCCGACGACACCTGCCTCCCTCTCCACATCTGCTGTCATTTGGTGGAGGTCCATAATTCTGTGGGAGAGTAAGCATACATCGTCTGCGTAGTCAAGATGTTTCAGTTGAGATGTAAGAGTCCATCGAATTCCTACGTTTCCCGTCGACAAAGCTGCATGAAGCACATCACTAATCACCAATAGGAATAATATTGGTGAAAGGATACAGCCTTGTCTTACCCCACTTTGGATCTCAAATTCCTCGGACAACCTCCCCCTGTGCAGAACGTGACATTTGGAGCCTTCATATGTAGCTTTGATAATAGCAATTAGTTTATCGGGAATGCCTCTCCTGCGTAAGGCACGCCAAATAAACTCCCTGTTGACACTATCGAACGCCTTCTCAAAATCGATGAACAGCAGGTGCAGTGGCGATCGATATTCAACACACTGTTCGATGATAATCCGCAGGGTGTTGATGTGGTCGGCACAGGAGGATCCAGAGCGGAAACCTACTTGTTCGGCATCGAGTGTGTCTTCGAGATGTTGTTTGATTCGCTCAAGGATGATTTTAGCTATTATCTTAGCTACAGCAGGCAGCACGCGGATACCCCTCCAGTTTCCGCACTCCAATAAATTTCCTTTCTTAGGAAGCTTGACGATCATTCCCTTTTTCCACTTGTTAGGAAAGCTCTCAGCTTCCCAAGCTCTATCTATAAGTGGAAGCAGAAGCTCAGCCGATGTTGTTGGCGCTGCTCGTAAGAGCTCTGCTGGAATACCGTCAAGTCCTACCGCCTTGTTGGTTTTGAGTGCCTTGATCGCGGTAATGATCTCATCTTTACTGGGAGTCGTGGTGCGTATTCGGGAACTTCTCACCTCGGGCATCTCAGTCTGATTTGGGAGCATATCGCTAGCGAATACACGGTTCAAAACCGTAGCAAAATGCTCTTTCCATCTCTTGAGCTGGTCCTCATCCGAAAGGAGCCGTCTAGGCTTTTCACTGGGTGTTGGCTGGAGCTGCGACCACCTGTCAGCTCTTTCGTGATTCTGTAGACAATCCTGCTGTCGCACCTCCGTGCAGCTTCTTCTGCTTCTGTAGCCAGCGCGTTGATGTAGTTGCGCTTGTCATGTCGTACGCTACGCTGAACTTCTCTCATCTTCATGCGATATAGGGACTCTAGCTCGCTTCTCCCTGCTGCTGGGGTAGCTGCAACGCGAGCTTTTAGCTGTTTTCGTTCGTCAATCCTTCTCCAGGTATCCTCGGAAAGCCACGCCCTATGTCTTCCCTGCGATCGACCGACAATTCTTTCAGCACCAGATGTAAAAACATTTTTCACAGTACACCAATGGTCTTGGATGGTTGCGGGCATTGAGCTGCTGATTGCTTCCACACCTTGCGAAAAGTGCTCCCTTAATTGTTGGCGCACTGAGGGATCACTAAGTCTATCGATGTTGAACGTGGGCATTCTTGTGTTGTCGTGGGATCTTCGAACTGCAGCAGTGCGTAGTTGGAGAGTAGCTATCATAAGATGGTGATCACGTACTATCCCCACATCTGCTCCTCGTCTGTTTCGGACGTCCAGGAGACTGCTTCTAAAGCGGCGGCTGATAGCAAAATGGTCAATTTGGTTGGAGGTTGCTTGCCTGTCGTTGGAAACCCAGCTGACTTTGTGGCAGGTCTTGTGCTCAAACATGGTGCCACCTATCACAAGGCGGTTGGCATTGCAGAAATCCACAAACCTTTCGCCGTTGTCATTGCGGTTGCCTAGACCATGTTTCCCGATTACATGCTTGAGCCCTTCGTTGTCGCTGCCTACCTTGGCATTCAAATCCCCCATCACTATGACAATGTCTCCATTTGGTGTTGTGTTGAAGACGGCGCTTAAGAGATTGTAGAAGCTCTCCTTTTCATCCTCAGACGAACTATTCGTTGGGGCGTAACACTGTATGATGGTGACACGTCGTACTCTAGTCCGGAATCTGGCCGTCAAAATCCTATCACCATGATGCTGCCAGGAAATCAGGCCCTTGCGTGCTGTTGTTGTTAGCAGTAGTCCGACTCCATATTCTCGCGGACTTCCGGATGGTCTTCCAGAATAGAGTAGTACAGTGTTACGCGTTGGAGACTGGTACTCGCCCGCTTCTAACCATCTTACTTCACTTACCCCCAAAATGTCCAGTTTATATCGCATGAATTCCTTTTCCAGTTGGAGGAATCTGGCATTGTAAGGACCTTCTCTTCCCGAGTCGAGGAGCGTCTTTACATTCCAGAAACCTATCTTTGTCCGGGTACAATAGCCAAAAGTCGTCAACATGTGATCAGTCCTTATCCGAGGCATAGTGTCGGTTTCAGTAGCGAGCTGGTTTCAGTAACGCAGGTTGCTGGCCCACGTTACCTAGACTAGAATCAAGGCCCTAGACAACCCGCACTTACAATTTTGGCCTATACGTATAAGGGTTTATACGTATAGTTGCCCGGGGACCACCACTAGGAGGTAAAGTAAGCACTTCATCACGAACTTGATTGTTGCGCTACTGGCCCAAGCCAAGTTTTGGGCAGTCAATAGTTTCCCGATCAATCGCAATGCAGGTCCCCAAAGTAGTACAATATGAGGAAAAGTAAATACAAAGGTCGCAGACGAGAATGTGGAGGAAATTTTGCATTGGCTCAAGATTCACATTCTCGTCTTGCAGGATTTTTCCATAAAGGAAAGTGGATGAAAGTCAGTCGAGAGAGTCTGCTCAAGCGTGGTAGTACCAATCCAGAGTACTTTTGACAGCCTCTCCAGGAATTGGTCGTACGACTTTCCACCAATTTTTCTGCCTTCACCTCGGTGATTGGGCAATAACACACGGGTCTGCTACTAGCTATAGCCGGCCCGTTCGATAGGTTTCTCCCCTTCTGAGAGAAACAAACCGAGTTAACCACAGCGGATTTGCCGCCCTTTGTTAAGCTACTTTCCAAGCCTGCCCTAAGAGCGGACTGGATCCTTCCTAAGCCTGCCCTAAGTGCGGACTGGGTCACAGCACGCCTGCCCTAAGTGCGGACGGCTACTTTCCAAGCCTGCCCTAAGTGCGGGCGGCTACTTTCCAAGCCTGCCCTAAGTGTGGACGGCTACTTTCCAAGCTTGCCCTAAGTGTGGACTGGATCCCTCCTAAGCCTGCCCTAAGTGCGGACTGGGTCACAACACGCCTGCCCTAAGTGCGGACGGCTACTTTCTAAGCCTGCCCTAAGTGCGGACTGCGGCCTTCGAAGCCTGCCCTAAGGACGGACTGAAACTCCTTCCAGACGACGTACCGAGCCGAGCCAGGCAACAGGACGCATAACCCCGGCCCGTACCAGAACCAGCAGCAGGACGACGATAGTTGTAAGCGTATTAGTGCTATTATTATTAAGTATAAAAATTCTTAAGAAATTGATAAAACCGTACTAGCATTGTTCCAAATAACTATTGTGAAACCAATCCGTAAAAATAAAGTACCTCTTTCCCAAAGTCTAGGGTGTTTCTTTAGGTTAACCCTAGAGCCAGCGAGCCCACCTCAGCAGAAGAAAGATACCCTCACAGCGCTTATCGTCCAGGTAACTTTTTAGGAGTTGATGGTAGTCCGGTAGCATTGAGCTAAGTTTAAATAAAAGTCCTCTGTGCCATACACTGTCAAATGCTTTCGCAACGTCTAGGTAGACTGCCACACAATATTTTTGCTCGTCCAAATCATTAAGAATTTTATTTGATACTTGATGCACCCGTTGTATTGTAGAGTGTTTTTGGCGAAAACCAAATTGGTGGTCCGAAATAAGGTGTTTGTGTCTTAGAGACATGTCGATACGGTCCAGCAGTAGTTTTTCAGACATCTTGGAGATAATCGGCAAAAGGCTTATATGTCTGTATGAAGAAGGTTTAGTAGCGTCTTTATCTGTTTTCGGGATAGCGATTATTTTCGAAACTTTCCATACTTTTGGGTAGTAATTTAGTCTTAAAATGGCATTAAAAACGTTTCTAAGATATACTATGGCTCTGTCTGGTAATTGTTTTAATATTTGACCTGTTACTAAATCATATCCAGGGGATTTTTTGCCCTTTAGTCTGTTTTTTAAATAATTTTTTATTTCGTTAGTGGGAATTTTCTTTATTGTCGTATTCGCTAATGTATTTATATTTGGGAGTGGGAAATTTTGTCCATTGAAGGCATTAGTGAATGTGGTTTTAAAATAGTCTGCTAGTGTTCTTGCTTTGTCAGTGTTTGTCCTGGACCAAGTGCCGTCGGTTTTCATCAGAGCCGGTTGATGGGCAATTCCTTTTTTTAGTGTCTTGTTCAGCTTCCAGAGCGAATAGTTTGTAGCTTGAGTTGCTGTAAGGTTTGTCAAAAATGTTTTCACGCGTTTGTTATTGTGTGCTCTTAGGAGCTCTTTGCCTCTTTGATTTGTTATAGTTTGCTTTATCAAGCGGTGATCTGGTACATTGCCAAATTTTTCTTAGTCGTCGTTTATCTTTGAGTTTTTGTTTTATTAATTTCGGTATATAGGTAGATGATTCGTTAGGTTTAATTTCAGGCGTCGATTTCATTGCTGCTAAGTGTATTAAGTCGTTAGAATATATTATAGCGCTTTCGATATCTTCGTGTGATTTAAGAGAGATACGTAGATCAATTTGCTCTTCAATTACCTTGCGAAAAGTATCCCAATCGGCTTTGCGGTTGGTTAGAAAAGGCGTAAAACATCGATCTTTAGCGTTAGTAGAGTATTCAACTATGACAGGAGAATGGTCAGAAGAGAGATCAAAGCAGGAATTTATTGTCAACAGGTTAGGGTTAATGTTCTTCGTGATGCAAAAATCTATAAGCTCCGGTTTTTTTCTGATGTCAGTAGGCCAATAGGTGGGTTCTCCAGTGCTTATATATCCGCAATTATTTTTAGCTAAGGCGTCCATAAGATTTTTCCCTTTTTGGTTGATCAGTCTAGAACCCCACTCTATATTTTTTTGCGTTGAAGTCTCCCCCTGCAATAAAGCGTAAGCCCATCGATTTGATGTAATCTGTATACTGCTTTGCATTAATTGTGTATTTTGGCGGGCAGTATGCCGCAGATAATATGAGTGGTCCGTGTGTGTCCTCGATTTGAATTGTCGTAGCTTGTATATAGTCCTTTGCATATGCTTGTAGTACGTTGCATTTCATTTCTTGTCGAATTATTATTGCTGTGCCACCGTGAGCTCGTCCACTGAGATGGTAAGTGTGATATATGTTGTGTTTAGGAATTCTTATGTAACTTTTGTTAGTGAAATGAGTTTCGGAAATGAGAAGGATGTCAACAGCGTGGTCGATTATAAATTGTTTTAGTTCCAAGGCATGTTGGTTAAGTCCATTTGCACTCCATACTACTATTTTAAGGTTTTTCTTATTGTCCATTTAACTTAGTCATTAGTAAAGTAAGGATGTTCATCTTGTTGGATATCTGTGTAATAAGCTGTTTCATCATGTTCTTTATTTCGGATAGATCGTCTACAGGTTTGATTTCGTTTTCGTTTTTTATTGTCGTTAATTTAGAGGCTTGTGGGTCGAGGCCCAAGTTCACCCCGAACTGTAGCGCCACCGAAGTAAGAAGTAAGTAATTTAAAAGATGCACACATGTGTCCTGGAATGTTATCTACTGTTAAGCTTAAGCATCTGATGCTACCAGTTTCGATGCTATTTTATTTTTCAATATAATTGATGATTTCTTATGGTTTGGTGCCATACTCCGTGATAAAAACACTGCAAACGAAGTAGGTACGACCCTGAGAGTACAATTGTCTACTGAATCGTTAATAGGGGGCAATGCGAGGACTTTAGGATTTTCAGCATCTTTTCCATCCGACAGTGTATGCAAAAGATGGTTTGGTAAACCTAACCAAATTGTATATTATTACACTTAGCAATAACTTTCTTAACTTAATACAGATGTTATAGGAAAAACGAGAAGAAGAAGTACGCCCAGCTGGCAAAAATATCTTCCCCGGTTGCTGATGCAAATCAGGCTATCCAGGAGCTGCGATGACACAATATGAACAAGAGCGCAACTATCTTCAAAATAGCCGCCCAAAGAAGGAAGAACGCTCAGGACATTCGTTCGAAGTTCATTAAAAATGCTCATGGCCAGCTTCTTGTAGATGACGACAATCGATCTCGAACGGATCCATTGTGCTCCCCTGTCCCCTGGCGTGGAGTTTCCTGGTTGAAGTATTGGAGAGAGAGGAAAAACAAAATGGCCAGAGTTCTGTGTTAATGGAACGGCCTCCTCTGAATGACCCTAAAGAAGTTATGAATTTCATGATGGTAGTTGGTGGCTTTTCATACAGGCCGTCCAGGTGGTTGAAAAAATACTCTCCTAGGAGCGTCTTCCTGGGCATTTGCAAAGGAAGTGTTCTGTGTCCTCCTCTACGTCGGTGTTGCCGCATCCTCTGCAGAGTTCATCTGTACTTCGTCGCATTCTCTTCCGGTGGACCGCCAATAGGTTGTGGTCGGTAATGATACATATGAGAGGCGCCAAGTTTTATCTATTTTGAGTGAGGATGAGCTTGGCTTTCATCTTGTTATGTCCATATGCTTCTGGAGACTCGGCATGATAGAAGCGCTCTCCATCTTTCTTCTGCTTATGGTTTGAAGTCAAGTGCTATGTTTGATTTAACATGTTTTAGGGGAGAAAGGACAGAGCTTTGGTCTTGTTCTGATCGCTTTCTTGCCAGTTTATCCGCTATCTCGTTCCCTGGAATTCCTTTGTGGCCTGGGACGCACTAGAGTGTTAAATGGGTTACATGTTCTGTGACCGAAAAAGGCCCCTAAAGTTGAAAGGTATGCTCTACACGGCGGTTGTGCGTCCAGCGCTCACATACGTTTTACAATGTT
This sequence comes from Brachypalpus laphriformis, assembly GCA_945910035.1. Classification (NCBI taxonomy): domain Eukaryota; kingdom Metazoa; phylum Arthropoda; class Insecta; order Diptera; family Syrphidae; genus Brachypalpus; species Brachypalpus laphriformis. Next base: position 28,166,324 of record OX246753.1, read on the forward strand.
GGACGATGTACAAAAAGTATGAGAGTAAATTAACAGCAGCTCAGATAAAGATGCTTCGCATAACAGCAGGAGTGACAGAGCTTGATCGAATATGAAGTTCGATCCGTGGAAGCTTTCACATCAAGGAAACCATCGTACAAAAAATAGAGCGCGATCGGCTCACTTGGTATTGCCACGTTCAAAGAAGAGATCATTTGAACAGAGTTTTCGCAATTCCAAAGACATCGCGTGGCAGGGGTGGCAGGCCTATAAACGCCTGGACCACACAAATAAAACTACAATAGCATTTGATTGGCCTCACAGTGATCCAAATCAAATAGGCGAACCCCACAGGCAGATCAGTAGAAGTGCAGTGAAGTACGAGGGTTATGATCTCTGGCTTTAGGATCATAACCTCGCCGAAATAGGAAGAAGAAGAAGAAGAAGAAGAACTTTTTTAACTATCAGATCGCTAAGTAATAAAACTGCATTAAAAATTTGACATCTAGGCCATTACCATTACAAACTTGTTATATCTAGTAAGTCCTCTGAAATGTCTTCCTTTGCTTTGCTCGCATTAAATTAAAGACCGCTCATTTAAAATTACGCTCACTAAGAATAAAAAATGTATACAATATATTTTCCAGAAGTAGTAGATCGCTCAATTTTAGGCTAGTGAGTTCAATAGCTGATTTTGGAATATCTGATCATTGCATGACTAGTCTTCATTATTTAGATATTATCAACGCAAACAGTGTGGTTACAACTTCCATGTCAGTTAAAAAAAATGATTTTCTTAAACTCAACCTCCTTCTTCGTTTTGAGTTTTCGCATAACCTATACAATGAAAAAGATCGTTCTACAGCTTACGATAATTTTGTATCAAAATTGAGTATGTTTCTTGATAGTTGTACTTCTAGCCCAGTCAAAATTAATAGTAAAATTAAAAGGATGAAAGAATGGATGACAGGGTCTCCATTACGCAAAGTTAATGAAAAAAATAAACTGCATCTGAAATGTAAGAAACACCTAAATAAAGCACAACTTAAAGGCTCTTTACAAAGCCTTCTGTAAGGAAATTTCTATAGAAATGAATGCGTGTAAGGAAAGATTTTATTTGAAATAAAGGAAATGTTAAAGGGGAATGGAATGCGGTAAATAAAATATTAAATCGTAACACAACAGTTGATAAATATTTAATAATTGATGATGGCGATACGCTTGTTCCGAACCCAATTGAGGTAGCTAACTGTTTTGATGAGTTTTTTGTTTCTATAGCTAACAACCTAACCCCGAAGGATTTCTGCAACGATAATGCTCGTTCTGTTGAAAAAGGATTGAAAAGTGATGTTTTTCTAAGCAACAGTTTCTTTTTTGATCCTATCACTTCATCAGAATTAATAATTATCATTAACTCGCTGAAAAATTCTAACTCTATAACAGCTGATGGCAGTTCTAATTTTATCCCCAAAAAGATTACTTTTAACATAATTGATGTGCATGCCCATATTTTTAATAAAAGCATTTATGGTGGTGTTTTTCCTCTGCACAAAAAGTCTAACCCTAAAGATTTGAATAACTACAGACCTGTATCTCTCTTACTTGCGTGCTCCAAAAGTTTTGAGAAAGCGATGAAAATTAGAATGTTGAGTTTTTTGAATAGAAATAATTTGTTTAATGACTGTCAATATGGTTTCCGTGTTGGTAAATCTACAGAAGATGCGCTTTTAAATTTTTTAGTGATATTTATATTTATATTTTATGATGGTATTAACAATCCGTGGGTTGACACGACTGGAGATCACCGGTGTCATAAAAGAAAGATCAAACAATACTAAAACAGGAGCATGCACGTGTCAAACAACAAACACCATCGCAATATGGTGCAAAAATTGTATTGCAAAACTGTATCATTATGATAATACTTGCAAAAAGGAAAGGCACTACCCCGCCAGGCACTACCACTGCTGTGCATGGTACTGATCCTGGACCGAGCAGAAATGTTCGGGTCAGAGCTATACGGATTCCGGGGGCTAGCAACATAATGAAACAGTTTGGACGCAATTTAAGGGTCGCGAGTTGGAACGTTGGAAGCATGACCGGTCGAAGTTACGAGCTGGAAGAGATGATGAATAGAAGGCGGGTGGACATCTTGTGTGTCCAAGAGACGAAATGGAAAAACACCGGGAATCGGGCGCGTTTCTTGGACGTTAGGACAAAAGATTACAAGATGTTCTACTACGGAACGGAAAAGGCTAGGAACGGAATCGGTATCATCCTTGCGGCAGAGCTACTTGGAAACGTCTTGAGCATTTCGAAGTCCAGCGACCGTTTGATGTCTCTCAAACTAGTAATACAAGGAGAGGTGTGGAATATTGTCAGTGCATATGCTCCCCACAATGGGTGCAATCAGATAGATAAGGATGCATTTTGGCTAGATTTCCACAATCTCCTTAAGAACATCCCAAAGGAAGAATTTCTGTTTGTGGGAGGAGATTTGAATGGACATGTCGGGAAATCAAACGAAGACTATGAAGACTGCCATGGAGGACTAGGATATGGCACCAGGAACCTTCCTGGTGAAGACATCCTAAGCATGTGCAAATCACACGGTCTTATCGTGTTAAATACCATGTTCATCAAACAAAGCCGACACCTGATCACTTACAGCAGTGGTGGAGATGAAACTCAGATTGACTACCATTTGGTAGCCAGTTTCATGAAGCCTCGGGTAAAAGATTGCAAAGTGATCCTGGGAGAGGCAATCGCTCGTCAACACCGTCTCCTGCTAACAGAAATTTTTATGAAAACACCAAAGAAAAGCAAACAAACAGGGGTCTCTGAGAGAATCAAGTGGTACAATCTGGACAAAGAAAAAGGCGATGCTTTTGTTTTCGTAATGAAAAATTACCTCTCTCACACCATCAACGGAGCTGAGGATGAAGAGTGCAGAGCACAAAATATGTGGGATTCCCTACAGCGAACTTGCTTAAAGAAGGCCAAATCACTGCTAGGAGCTTCAAAAGGCCACCATCAACACGCCAAAGAAACATGGTGGTGGAGTGATGAAGCTAATAAAGTGATAAATGAGAAGAAAGCGGCTTTCAAAGCTTGGTCAAAGTGCCCCTCTAATAATAGTGACGAAAAAGCTCGCCTCGAAATGGAATACAGATGCTGCAAGAAAAAAGCGAAGAGGAAGTGCGCTCAGCTTCAAGCAGAGAGTACGGAGGGCCTGTATCGGGAGCTGGATAAAATATTTTCCCCGGTTGCTGATGCAAACCAGGCTATCCAGGAGCTGCGAAGACACAATATGAACAAGAGTGCCACTATCTTCAAAATAGCCGCCCAAAGAAGGAAGAATGCTCAGGAGATACGTTCGCCAAAGTTCATTAGCAATGCTCATGGCCAGCTTCTTGTGGATGACGACAAAATTCTGCAGAGGTGGCGGCAGTATTGTGAAGAGCTTTTGAATGAACAGTTTCCCCGGCTATACTTTCCAAGAGCCACCCCTAACTGTGAAGAAATACCCGACATTACAGTCGAAGAAGTTAGTGAGGCGGTCAAATACTCCAAAAAACGAAAAGCGGTTGGGCCAGACGAGATACCCTCTGAGTTCTGGAAAAAGATGGGAGACATCGGGTTCAGATGGCTCAGAATTCTCATCTCCAAATTCGTGAGAGGTGATCCAATGCCGAATGAATGGAGGGAAAGTTACCTTCTCCCTGTATACAAAGGGAAGGGTGATACGCGAAACTGTGATAACTACCGTTCGATCAAGCTGATGTCACACACCATGAAAATCGTTGAGCGGGTATTAGGTGGCCGACTGCGAAAAATAATACGGCTATCTGATGATCAGTGCGGGTTTGTCTCGGGTAAATCAACCACAGATGCAATCCAAAGTATAAGGATCATAATGGAAAAACATCGTGATTCCTTAAGGGATTTGCATATTGTATTGGTTGACTTTGAAAAGGCATTCGACAGACAACCACGAGATCTGATATGGGTGGCGCTAAGACATCGAGGGGTTCCAGAAACCTATGTACAGATGATTATGGACATGTACGAAGGAGCAAAGACAAAAGTAAGATGCCCCGCTGGAGTAACCGAAGAGTTCCGAATCAAAGTCGGGGTGCACCAGGGAAGCGTTTTAAGTCCTTTGCTCTTTATTACAGTCCTTGATTATCTGCTTGAAGGTAAAGTGATGGACCCCAAGGTACATCAGTTATTCTTTGCTGACGATGGAGCCATCATAAGTGAGGATCCTACATCCCTGCAACGAGCACTTGATGTGTGGGTGGACGTTTTGGAGGGAAATGGGTATCGCATTAGTTCAAAAAAGACAGAGTACTTGTGCTGCCCGTTCTCTGATCCACTCAGGCCTATTCCAGACATTTATTTGAATGGAACAGTGCTTCCCAAGTGCGAAAAGTTCAAATATCTGGGATCTATGATCAATAGCAAAGCAACTTGTGATGACGACATCAATCATCGCGTAAGCGTAGGGTGGATGAAGTGGCGAGAAAATTCCGCTATCTTCTGTGACAGAAAAATGCCCCCTAAGTTGAAAGGAAGGCTCTACACCGCAGTTGTACGTCCAGCGCTCACATACGGTTCACAATGTTGGACGATGTACAAAAAGTATGAGAGTAAATTAACGGCAGCTGAGATGAAGATGCTTCGCATGACAGCAGGAGTGACCAAGCTTGATCGAATAAGAAGTTCGAAGATCCGTGGAAGCTTTCACATCAAGGAAACCATCGTACGAAAATTAGAGCGCGACCGGCTCAGCTGGTATTGCCACGTTCAAAGAAGAGATCATTTGAACCCTGTAAAAAAGGCAATATCTATGCACGTTCCAAAGACATCGCGATGTAGGAAAGGCAGGCCTATAAACGCCTGGATCAGACAAATGCGACGACATCGGCATTTCATTGGCCTCAGTAACCGAGTGATCCAAAATCGGCAGGCCTGCCGATATTTTCTGAGGTCAAATAGGCGAACCCCACAGGCGGATCAGTAGAAATGCGGTGAAGTGGGAGGGTTGTGATCCCTAGTTTTCGGATCATAACCTCGCTGATAAAAGGAAGAAGAAGAAGATGGTATTAACAATAATTTTAAAACTGCAGCGCTTTTAGTAGATTTAACCAAAGCATTTGATCTAGTTGATCACAACATTTTATTAAGTAAATTATTTAACGCAGGAATGCGTGGCTTATTTATAACTGGTTAGCTTCCTACTTATCAAACAGAAAGCAAAAGGTTAAAATCAAGAACAGTTATAGTAAGCTCTGTAATATAAATATTGGTGTACCTCAAGGATCGGTCTTAGGTCCTATACTTCTCTTATTTTTTATTAATTCCATCTTACAACAGAGTTTTAAAGGTAATCGCATGGCTCTTATGGTAGCAAATCTCCTCTTGACTTAATTGCTGACATCAATACTGACTTGTATATTTTACGATGCTGGTTTTTTTGTTCATAAAATGATTTTGAGTAATAAAACGAAACTGATGCACTTCAGTCTAACTGGGTCATCTGCATTTCTTGATTGCAATCTTTTTAATCATTCTTTTGAATGTCGGAGATTCAAATTAAAATACGGTGACGATGACTCTTCTACATTTTCCTCAACTGAAAATTGCTCTAATCATTGCTTCCAAGTTGATTCTGTTCAGTCTTTTAAGTAGTTAGTTTAGTTAGTTTTGAAAACTTTATTTAAACTTCAATAATACTTTAATACGATTTCATAATCTTAAGTTAAATATGGTTTGGCCCACGGCCGTCTACCAGATTGACAATTTGTTTTTCGCATTTATATTTTAATACACATTGATATTTAAATGCCTCCTTCTATAATACGTGCTCTGTAGGTAAATGCGGTTAATGCATATTTATATAAAACTTCCCAACCAAGGTTGCCGTTCAAAATGTTCAAGACCTCATTCATATCCAATGCAGTTGCGCCAAAGTATCTCACACGAAACTCACTTAAGATAGGGCATCTGGCAATAAAGTCGTATACATCCTCCCTTTCTTGAAGATTACACAGGTCACATAGAACTGACCGGTTTGGTCGATGTGGGATGTAATTTAAATTTATTATTTCGCCTCTTAGTTTAAATATTAGGCTAATTATATTCAGCGGAAAGCGGTTGAGAAAGTACGTATGTTGTTGCAGATTATAGTTGAGTTTGCTGTAAATCATTCTATGCTGGGAAGTTTCAGCTTCCGTTTTGCAACAATCATAAGTAGTGTAGCTTGCTCTCTCTAAAAGTTTTTTTAAATACCATTCTTAACCCTTGTGTAGGTGTCAAGGTACCTGGGTACTTTTCAAACATAATTTGGTAAAAAAAAGTGTACCACCACAGCCACTTTGTCAGTATTTTCAGTACCTCCTAAAAAACATTTCTGTGTTGAATGTGCTATTTAGGCCGACAATCGAGCCATATGTTTGTTCTGTAGAATTTTTTTGTTGTCATGATCTCGAATATGACATCAAAGTACCTGGGTGCTGCCATAGATTATGCACTTAAATGCGTGCGAATCCGACTGCTCACATCACATAGAAGGCCACGAAGAGTCGCTGGTCAACTCAGAAACATCCTGCATCAAAGAAGGAATAGACAAAAGACAAAGGGGAGGAGCTATGTTTGAAATAACAAGCAATTAACAATCCACCGGAAATCCAAAGTAATTAGAAGATAACACTTGAATATTTTGTTTATGCAGCTGCAAGTCAAAAAACTTTTAGTGTATATGCATCGTTCAATTCCAATCATTCGGATAGGCTACCAAAGGTATGGAAACCAACTGGCCAAGAGTTGAAGGTGTTCTCTTTATGGCCGGCGTGCATCATTCAAGTGGAGAGCCCACATCGATTCTCTCCGACTCCGACCCTGTCACCCGTCGCCGATATTCTGCAATTAAGCGCTTTCTACGCTTCGATAATATACATACTAAAGCTAATCGACTGTCTACTGATAAAGCCGCCCCAATTCGTGATTTTTGGAACCTAATGACTGAACAGCTGCATAAAAACTACAAACCATCAGCAGACATCGCTGTCGATGAATAGCTGTTTCCGTACAGAACCCGTTCTAAAGTTTACGCAGTAAATACCCTCAAAACCAGCCAAATAGGCCAGCCTTTACTGGAGAAAACGTAAAGAGGTTGATGCGAAGGTACAAGGGATCAGGCCGCAATGAAATCACCGACAATTTTTTCATTAGTTTGGACCTCGCGAAATACCTTCTCGCTAAAAACGTTACTTTGGTCGGCACCGTTCGCCAAAATAGAACGTTCATTCCGCCACAAATGAAAAAAACACTTAGACCGCGAAGAGTTTTCGAGCGTATTTGGCTTGCATGAATCGAAATACAGTATAGTATCATATGTACCGACAACAAACAAGGCTGTGATTGTCTTATCGTCTATGCAACATGATATCTAGCTCCATCACCGATGAACAAAATAAGTACAAGCCAGAGATGATACTGTATTATAATAAAACGAAGAGTGGAGTAGACACGATGGACAAAATGACTGCACTTTACACGACAAAACGCAGAACCAAACGGTGGCCGCTCGCCATGTTCTACAATTTGCTCGATGTCTACGGTCTAGTAGCCTATGCCATGTATTCTTTCAACAACCCGGTCATCACCGCGACTAATAAACGGAGGTTGTTTCTCACCAACATGGCTAAACAACTCATGCTGCCAGGTATAGAAGAGCGGTCGAAAATTCCGAAAGTAATGGCCAACTTTTCCACATCGCATTGCATCCAGTTAGCGCTCGGCAAGACGATTCATCCCCCAATGGCTACTCTACCTACACCAGAACGCTGAGCAGACGAAAACCTTGTGTTCAAAGGTACTTGCCACCTTTGCGTTTCAGGTCGTAAGCGCAAAACACGCGAGGAGTGCATATGGTGCACAAAGCCGGTATGCGATCATCACTGCAAAAATTTAGCAAAATGCCTCGACTGTGTCGCTGCCGATCCATAATCGCTGCCATAGTTGACCGAGTAGTCACATCTCTATTACTTATTTCTTTTCAAATAAAAAAATTATGAGAATCCGTAATTTTTTCTCTTACAATAGTTTTTTTTTTATGTAATTTACAAATCAGCACACAATTACCATACAAAATATACTGCGGTACCTGGGTACCATAGCACTCTTAAGTGTAATTTTTTGTTGCCACTCACGCAAGGGTTAACTCAGCAGAGTTAATATCTGCTACAATTCTCACGTTTTCACCAAAACTCTCCCCCAGCTCTTCCCATTTTTCGATAAGGTTTCCTCTCGTTGATATAGCTCTCTTAAGCACTAGTTTAGGCAGCCGTCCATCTTCCATCTCCAACACTTTAATGATAAAATCGAAATGCAACTTAAGCGTGTCTAAAAATAAAGATGGCACTGCTGTTTCCAAATGCAGCATATAATTAGGGGTGCAGGTTGGTAGCCGAAAAATCCGTTTCAGAAAATACCTCAGGAATCTTTCAACCTTATCAAACTGACAGTATCCCCAAACTTAATCGCTATATACCAATATAGAGTTTGCAGTCGCACGAAATAATTTAAGCTTTGCGCTATGTTCAATAAATTTGTTATTGATACAACGGCCACATACTGAAGAAACAGCTCTCTTCGCCTCCACTAGTTTGAGTTGGAAATGTTTTCGCATGTTGATATTCGCCGTAATTAATACACCTACATACTTATACTCCCGAACTATTGAAACATTTTCTCCTTTTTATGTCCATTTTTCATTATGAGAAAATCTACCATCACCATCTCTGTACACCATCATTTTAGATTTTTCCAAATTTACAGACAGATTCCAAAGTTCACAGTAGCGCTCAAGACGCTTCATCATTCGCTGCATTCCTTCCACTGATTCAGATAGAAAAACTATATCGTCTGCGAAAAGGAGTCCTGGTATCTGCATACTTCCAAACTGAATTCCCCCTCCAATTGCATCCATTATATCATTTATAAATAAAATGAAAAGTAACGTGCTCAGAACACATCCTTGCCTGACTCCCATTCGTGTTGTAAAGTCTTCCGATACAAGCTCACCATCCCATACATAAGCGACGTTGTTTTCGTACATCGCTTGTAATAAAATGACAATTTTGCTTGAGATTCCCATCTTAAATAGCTTATAAAAAAGTGCTTCACGTGCAATAGAATCAAAAGCAGCGCGAAAGTCAACGAAGAAAGCATATAACTTCTTGTTTCTTCTTTTATAGCTCTCCGCAATGTTCGTCAGGATGAATATTTGGTCTAAAGATGAATAGTTTCTCCTAAATCCCGCTTGAAATTCATTCAGAATCTTCTTATTCTCAATCCACTGCGTTAGCCTGTTGAAAATCATAGCACTAAACAACTTTACTGATGTATTCAGGAACGAAATGCCTCGATAGTTTTCAACTCTTTTAAAGCTATTTGGAACACTCGCTGTCTCAAAGATCCTATTGTATTCCTTGGTTAATGCGGACAGAAATTCAGTTAAACAATTTTTAAAGAATTCATCTGGAACTCGGTCGTCTCCTGGAGCTTTACCAACTTTCGATTTTGCACTCTGTACTTCAGAAATTGTAAATGGAGCATCTAGGAGATCATCTGTAAAAAATGGTGCTGCGTATTGAGGAAGAGGCGAAAATTGCGGGGTGTTAAGCAGGTTCTTAAAATAGTCCTTAAGTTCAGATGCTTATAAGGATGATGAAATGTTATTGGTTGATAGTTTTGGCGGCTTTCCAAAATTCTGCTGAGGACCTTGACGAATTTAAAACGGCTACGGTTTGTTGCTCCAGTTGTTTTCTTTTTACAAAACAGATATGTTTAAAGTCCCTATTGGCGACTGCATATATATTTTTAAAAAATGTGGTATTGTAGTTCCTTAAGAGCCTAAGAAACGAAAAAGATTTTTTTCGGGCTTTATAGCATTCAGCGTCAAACCAGACCTGTTTGAGAGTACCCTTACGCTTTCCTGTAGGGTTTGTTGGAACAGCTTTATAATTCGAGTAAGGTCCTCCATGTGCAGTGGCTTGTTTTCCAATCTTCGTTTAACAATTTCCTGATCTAAATTATTTTGAAATATAGTTTGAAATCGATCTCTCCATATCAACTTTGGCAGTAGTCTCAGTTGCTTCGTGCTGAGCGCTTCTTTCGATTCCTGAACTATGCATGCAATTTCCAAGGGCATGTGGTCTGAGAAAACTTGTGCAGCTATACTGAAGTTGATCAGAATTCTTTTAAGTATCTATGAGTATTGATGGATAGTAAATTGAACTGTTTCGACCATACTAATACACTAAAAAAGTACTTATTGAGTTGCTCAAGACAATTTTATAATCTCAGCTTGTATTGTTTACAAAAATTATTACTTATGATCTATTATGGCATAGTATAAGTCTAAGGTTCAGTATGGTATAACCAGTTTGGGGAAAGAGGAACCTTAAAAAGTAAACCCGCTGCTGGTTGCCTAGAAACATGTAATACGTATTATCTGTAGGAAAAATCGGCTCTATTGTAGCATTGACTACAGGATGATTTGTGTACCAAAAACCAAAACACTGTATCTCAAATTGTAGCAACGACATCTATTGCAAAACCTGCTAGCAGTAAATATTCCAACCTGATGTGCTTACGTTCCACAATTGTTCCACACAATATCCCAATATTCCATGATCCTCAATTTACCCGGAGAAACAACTAGCATGTTCTAGAACCCCTTGCAATTTCCTATAAATACCCATACCACAACCATCGTCGACACAGTTGTTTATAAGTGAATACAGCGATTACAAGAGGGACATTAGACCAGTAGTGAAAACAAGCGACATTGTGAAAATAAGTCTGTGGCGACCGTTTGATTTGAAATATATAAATAATAAAGTGATTGAATACTGTGTTAAAGTAAAGTTAGTGTTTGATAATAAATAAACGATTGAAATACACAAAAGACGGTTTTATTTAAACGAACCCCAGCAAGGATTTTACACTATAATAGTTTGGTTTTGTTTCAGGAATTAAAAATACTTCCGTTAAGGCATCTCTATTACTATAAGGTTCTAAAAGTATTTTTTAAAAGGAGTGGTTACCTTACTGCTAGAAATGATGCTGCACATAATTTGCGTATTCACTCCAATGTTTATGTTAATATCCCCACTTACAATAAAAATCACTTAAGAAAATTCTTTACAATAGTAGCTCCTATGTTATTTAACAAAATACCTGATTCCATCAGACGTTTAAGAGTGTTGTCATTTTTCATGAAAAATATAAAATCTTGGCTTTTAAATCTCAATTATATTGAAATTGAGAACCATTTAAAAGTTTAATCTTAGGTATCGCTTTTATTCTTTTCCATCTTTTTTTTATTTATCTTTAACTTTTCTCCCCACCGACGCATCGTGTAAGTAAACTTTTTATATCTTTTTTTAAGACGGAGCGTTCGCTACTAGATCTAGCTTTAGACTTATCTACAGAGCGTGTCCCAAATTTATTTATTCTTGGTTATTCAATTTATGAAGAACACTTCTAAACTTTGGTATTTACGAGTTTGTATTAAGGATTTATTTTAATTTGTTCTATTATAATATGCTTTCTTATTTTTGTACCCAGAGATTTTAATAATAATAAATACAATACAATACAATATTTCATTCCATCGCTATCATCAAAAGTTGTCAAAAAATTATCAAGAGTCAATAAAAGTATCACTGCAATCTGCACAGCACTTAATTTTAAGTTTAGAATAAAAGCACTGAGTAAAACCGAAACAAACTTTGCACCAATTTTTTATTTTTATTTTCAACTTTGCATGCTCAATGTTGTAGTTAAAAATATTTCTAATTTTCTGTTCACTACCAGCACCAGATTTCATTGAATATCAATATTTGTTTTATTTTATTTTCACAAAATCATCAATTTGCTTTCATAATTAAAAGAACAATACCAGACTTACAATGAAATTTCTAATCAAATGTTTTTCCAATATTTTCCTCACGTCATCGATCATCACAAACAAAAAAAAAAAAAAAAAAACTCTACAATCCTTTCTAACTAAACCTTCGGTGCTGACAAATCCATACCACCATGATGTCAATGTAATCAACCCGTATGGTCAAACCGATGGACACAATCTACCCCTACGGATGGCTGGTTCTCAAAAACTAAAACCCTAAATGATGACTTACCACTGCCGTGATGACCACGATGACCACTCGGTTGCTGTTGCTGCTGCTGATGATGATGATGATGGTGGTTGACGCCAACTGAAATAATGGCGCCCAACACTGGACGAACAATACAAAAAATAAAAACCCCCGATTGATGGTGCTCCATGGACGTCATCGCATCAAAATGCAATTTGATCAACACAAAAACTAACTCCAACCCCCTAATGTCCTCTTCTTATCCTGTTTTTCTATTTTTTTGCATTCGATTTATTTATTTTTCGGTATCTGCAACCATTCTCCGCGCACAAAATTTAGGTGGCATGGATAAAGGCCGACGCCAAAGCGATTCTAGCTATTCACGAGCATGTTATAACGAACAATGATCGATTAACTGTCACACATAATGACTTCAATACATGGACACTGGTAATACGAAATGTCAAAATGGAGGACTCTGGTCAATATATGTGCCAAGTGAACACGGATCCGATGAAAATGCAAGTAATTATCCCCCAACAGCTTAACTAAGGGTATTTTTTTGTTTGTATAGCAATTTGCATCTTGAACGAGAGGGAGGGTGGCGGGGGGTACATCTATTTATTGCAATTCTAGTAAGCGATTGTAAACTCTCTGTAGACATGGGGTAGTTCAAACGAATTTTACTTACAATGTAAACTTTGGTTGACCTCTCTCTCGATGGTGACCGATAGCGGCAGACAATGATTGGACTGGAGTGCCTAGGTGCACATAATCGAGTATATCATACTTCTCGTGGTAGGTGTTTCAAAGTGTCACAAGTTAATCGAAATATTAATGGGTTTCTGGAGTTATGTGAGTCAGTATTTGATGAAACATTGTAGGCACACTGGTGGATGGTGAACAAGGGTTGAAGTCGCTGAAATCTATGAGATGTCACGATGAATTGCATAGGTGTTGGTTATGTCAAAACAGAGTGGCTTTTAAAGGAGGATTTGTGGGTAGTGCTATGGTGTCAATCAGTACAGATTGCCTTTATTGTTAGGTTATGATTCTTTGTTTCCGTTCTCAAAAGAATCATCACAAGTGCTAGTTATCTGCGTTAGTAGGCTAGCCCATAGAACTTTGGTAAAGTCAAACGCATTCCAGACAATGCTTCCATGACTTAGGCCCATTTGCTGAAACGAAACATAAAATTTGTTCCTAGCTAAGTTCCACATACATTTTAAGTGATGCATAAGTTTATTTAAGTTGCACATACAAATTTATGTAAAACTTAGCAGAGAAGCAGTTTTCAAAAGACATCTAAATTCTAGTTTTTTTTAATCGTTATTTTTTTACTTTTTACATTATTTCAGGATGAATTAAAAACAATTGCTTTATGTTGAAAATGATGCATTTTATTTATCAGTAATAAAAATGCTTACAATCGTGCAAAATAGTTATTTATCAAATTCATACGTTTTTGGATGTTTAAATTCGAGGAGTTTTTTCTAGAATTGTTTTGTTGGGAAGAATGTTCAATATCAATCTGTCCAGCGCTGATAACATGCTCTAGATTTTCATCACTGAAGTCAAAACTTCCAGGTGGATCATTGAGTATACCATTATGCTTCAATATGTTGTGCAAAACACAGGCTGCAATTGTAATGGTTAAAACAATACTCAACTTCAAACAGGTACCGTACGCCAAAATGGGAAATCTTCGTTTCAAAATCCCAAAAGCTTTTTCTATGACACATCTAGAACGAATTTGAGACTCATTATACAACTGCTCTGCGCTCTGCAGGGCTATGTGCATTAAGAAGTGGTGTCATCAAATAAGATTTTTAAGGATAAGCCGAATCACCTAATATTTAACAAAAATAAGAGGTGAGTGTCTTTTCGATTTCATTCTTTCGACCAAGCTCACCATACGTAATAAGGGATCTACGCCAACTTTTGTAGTTAGGAACAGACAAGAAGTGATTGACATAACACTAGCTTCTTGTTCTGATCACCTAACGGTAGAAAAATGGAGGGTTTTGGAGGAGGCATCTCTTTCTGATCACAGATGGATACGCTTCCATATTAATTTCCAAACTAGGGCTAGCAACACCTACAGAAACCCTAAGAGTACAGACTGGGGTATGTACACAGAGATAGTAAGGAAACATCTTAAGGATGGGCCTATTCGCAGCGGCGACCCTCAAGGTATAGATAAAGCGGTAGACAACTTAGGCAAAGTAATGAACATGGCATTCGAAAGGGCCTCTCCACGAAGAAAGAAGTCCAAGAGGTCCCAACCTCCTTGGTGGAGCAAGGAAATCAACTCCAAGAAAAAACAGGTTAGGCATTTCTACAACAGGGACAAAGATATAGGGGACGGTACTACATGGGATGAATATATGGACCGCAAGCGGGAGTTTACGTACTTAATTGGGCAATCAAGAAGAAAGTCGTGGAAGGAATTTTGTCAGTCCATTGCGGATACTAGTGAAGCTTCCAGACTTCGCAAGATGCTAGCTAAAGACCAAGCTTCATCAAAAAATCTGACGGCTCGTGGGCAGAAAGTAGCGAAGAAGTTTTAGAAACGTTAATTGAAGCTCTCTTCCCAGAAAGTAGATCACCAATGGATTCTACTACTCATAGCTACTCGTATAAATGTAGGTCAATAGGGGACGACGTAGAAAATCTTATTACATGGAAGAATCTACGATGGGCTATTATGTCATCCGCACCATTCAAGGCACCAGGTCCTGATGGAATTTTGCCAGCTATGTTGCAAAAAGCTCCAGCCAATGTCAGAAGCAGGCTTAGGGAAATTTTTAAACATTGTTTAAGGGCATGCTACGTACCAGTGGCATGGAGAGAAGTGCGGGTTATATTCATACCTAAGGCAGGTAAACCAATCCACACTTTAGCGAAAGACTACAGACCCATAAGTCTCTCGTCATTCCTCCTCAAGACACTTGAAAGGCTTCTTGATATTCACATCAGAAGTAAGTGTTGCAACGGCATTCTATGCAAAGCTCAACATGCATATTTGAAGAGAAAATCGGTGGAAATAGCTTTTCACGACGTACTAGGGAAGATAGAAGCTAGCGTTCACCATAAGGAATTCGCACTAGCAGCCTTCCTAGACATAGAAGGTGCTTTCAATAATGTAGAAGGAAGGGCTATCAAACAGGCCCTGGAATCTATGAATGTCGAGCATAGCATTACCAATTGGCTCTGCAATATGCTCGGCACTAGAAACATTACCTCCACTATCGGAAACAGTTCAATAAGAAAATCCGTTACCAGGGAGGCGTTATCTCACCCCTCCTCTGGGTTCTAGTCATCGATGGGATACTTAAAGAACTAAGCAATACAGGCATAAGCGTCACTGCTTACGCGGATGACGTGGTGATTTTAGTTCAGGGTAAGTTCCTTGATACATTAAGTGAAATGATGGAATCAGCTCTTAATAGTGTCGAAAAATGGGCTAGAGGGTGTGGACTACTGTGGGCGCCGTGGCGTAAGTGGTTAGTGTGTCGGATCACCACGCATGAGGTTCCAAGTTCGAATCCCAGAAAACACCAAAAAGTTTTTTCACGGTCCCACCTCTCGCGAGCGTCTGACAAATATCCGAGACTATCGTTGTCATGAAAAAGCTTCTCAAATCGCCGTTCGGATTCGGCATTAAACTGTAGGTCCCTTCCATTCGTGTGAAAAAATATAATGCACACAACATGAGTGGTTGCGAGAAACTAGGCCCTGGCACCTTTAAGAGCTGTTGCGCCAAATATTTGTATTTGGTGTGGACTACACGTCAACCCGGATAAAACTGAATTGGTACTCTTCAGTAGAAAATACAAGATACCACCCTTCAAACTGCCTAAGCTAGCAGTGGTGGAGCTTTCCCTTTCGGATCGCGCCAGATATCTTGGTATAATGCTGGACAGGAAACTAAATTGGAAACTTAACCTACAGGAATGAGTCCGCAAAGCATATAATGCTCTCTTCATCTTTAAGTTGACCGCGGGAAAAAAATGGGGCCTGAAGCCCGCAATGATGCACTGGCTATACATCATGGTAGTCAGACCCATCCTTACATATGGGGCTCTTGTGTGGTGGAAGGCAACGAATACGAAAAACACACGGGATATGTTGGCCATGGTACAAAGATCAGCCTGCATTGCCATCACAGGTGCTCTTCGCACAACAGCTACGGCTGCACTCGAGATCTTTCTGTATCTCTTGCCATTAGACCTACTAATCAAATTTCAAGCGGGCAACAGTGCGCTTCGGCTCACTAACGTTGGTCTCTTCAGGACTAATAACATAGGACACAGCTCCATTCTCAAGGAATCTTTTCCCGGAATCCCAGACGAATCGGATGATATACTTGGCACTTTAGACTTCGACACACCATACGAAGTACTGTATCCTATTAGAGAGGACTGGCAAAGGAAGACAGTCTCTGGCCATAACGAGATTGCAATATACACAGATGGTTCTAAGACCAGTGAGGGCACGGGGTCAGGTATTTGCTCCAGAGATACGAACCTACAGGTGGCCCTGAGACTTCCGGGCACTGCAGTGTGTTCCTAGCAGAGGTTCCAGCTGTACTAAACGCTGCGGAATTACTTGAGATGGGATCAATATCCGATAAGAATATCGCCATCTACATTGACAGTCAGGCTGCGCTAAAGGCGCTAGAGTCTTACGTCACCAAATCTGAGTTAATCCGGAATTGCCGCACAATGCTAA
Organism: Brachypalpus laphriformis; assembly: GCA_945910035.1. Taxonomy (NCBI): domain Eukaryota; kingdom Metazoa; phylum Arthropoda; class Insecta; order Diptera; family Syrphidae; genus Brachypalpus; species Brachypalpus laphriformis. The sequence continues at coordinate 28,183,210 of OX246753.1, forward strand.
GGGCATTATGTACGCAGAACCGAGTCAGATTATGTTGGGTACCTGGACACTGCGATATCGAAGGCAACGAGCAAGCCGACGCGCTGGCTGAAAGAGGAGCGGGGCTCCCATGTAGCGATATAATTGGTAGTACTAAACCACCAGGGTGCGTGGCTAAGGGGGATAAAATCATTGACATGGCTAATCTAAGATGGTCAAACTTAAATCGTTGCAGGGTGTCTAAGGCCTTGTGGCCTGTGTTAGATCGCAGAAAGTCTGGGGAGATAATTAAGTTGGATAGATCAAGGCTAAGAAAAGCGATAGGAATACTCTCTGGCCACTGACTCCTAAGGAAACATGCCGTGAGACTAGGGTTATCCTATACGGATGTTTGTAGGTACTGTGATGACCTACATGTCTCAGAGGATATAACTCATATACTGTGTGAATGTCAAGGAATTGCCAGGATAAGGCTAAGGTACCTTGCTAGATACTTCTTCGATAACTTGGAGGAGGTGAGGTCCTTGAACCATAACAAGGATCTCTCCAAATTTTGAAGGGAGATTAATGGCTTGGGGGAATGGGTTTAGGTCTTCTGCCGTGAAGGTTCCCTAGGGATCGCGATGGGCCTAATTTGGTGCCTAGTGTTTTATGATAACCTCATAACCCTACCTAACCTAACCTACGGCTATGTCTTGGTCCTTCTATGTTGGGCATGATACGCGCCAATGATAGATAGATAAATAAATAGATTGATTTATTCACTCTAATTCATATATTGTATAAAAACAAAATGTGATTTTCTTAAATCTATGAAAATCTTGGCTTGGATATCCGTCTGCCCAAGTTTAACAACATAATACAATATATGTTCCTTAATAATAGCTCTCCTGTACCATGATGCCTGTTCGTAATATTTGTAAAGTTGAACCCAATGTGCGCCATTTAAAATTCTCACCATTTCTCTTTCTTCTAAAATCCGCTTACCGAAATACTGTTGCCTGAACTCGCCTAATATGGACAGGTCCCTAGGTAATGATATACGTTCTCCCTCTTCTGTAAGTAGCAAAGTGTGCAGTAAACTGGCAAGTCTTCTCGATGAGGTATGTAGTTCAATAGCATAATTTCCCCTCTTACTTTAATTTAAATTGTTGATATCCCTACCGCTGTATATTCATCATTAAAATAATTTTTGTCGCCGAGTCGAGAATTAAGTCTAGCATAGATTTCCCTATGTACAGAGTTTTAAACTGTTTTCATGTAGCTTATCGGCCAGAATCTTAAGCAAATTATATAGTTCTTCTTTCCAGCTTAGTACATTATTTAGGTTTAAGGTGAAGGTATGTCCACAGGATTCAGCCAACTTCTGCCATTCATCGAACCACAGTATCTTTGCCTCTATAACATATATCGCAATCCGCTTTCTTAGTCTCTTTTCGCCCGTTGCTAACGATTTTAAAATCTAGTCGAAGTAGAGTTTTAGGGTTTCTGATTATAGCGGAGGGAGTCCAGTTTCAACAGTCAACATGTTGTTTGGTGTGCATTGAGGTAGTCTGAAAATCCGTTTAAGGAAATATCGCAGAAGTTTTTCGACGGTTTCGTACGATTTGTGCCCTTACTCTTGCGCACCATATAGCAAGATGGCTTTTGTTACTGCTTGAAATATAAAATATTTTACTCTCTTATACTTTTGTCTTACAGCCAATTTTTCTATGCTGCGCTGATGGCTGTCTTCGCTGTTGTTAACCTCTCCTTTAGGTGGTGTTCCATGTTCATATTGCTGGTGATATTAATATCTAGACACCTGTATGTTTTAACAATCTCTACTTCCTGTCCATTAAACTTCCAACTTTCGCATCTCACATATCTTCCTCCTCTTCTTCTGAAAATCATTGCCTTCGATTTCTATACATTTACCCTCAGCCTCCAATCTTCACAGTACTTTTCCACATTTCGCTCTAACGAATGTGGCGCCAGTGTAGCACTTGCTATTGCACCTTTTCGGCTTACAATACTTAAGGTGATCTTTAAATGAGAGGCTCGTGTCTATCGTAATGCCTAGATATTTTATATACGGTTTAGATGTAATTTCATGGCCGCCGACTGTAATGGTGACAGTTTTTAACTTTTTCCTACCACATACTTATCAGGACCGCTTTAGTTTTATGCTCCCCTAGTGTTAGACCAGCTGAGATAAGCCATTTTCGTATTATCCTTATTGGCGCATTACTTATCTCTTCCACCTCCTCCAACAGCTTAGCAGTCACAATAATGGCGATGTCGTCAGCGAATTCCACTATTTTTGTTTCGTCGGGTATAGGGAGTCGCAGTATCCCGTCATAAATAACGTTCCAGAGCAGTGTAGTACTCAGCCGGTGATCTTGTATTCCTTGGAGCCGCGGTCTGTGTTGTATACTAAGATGTTGCTCCTGAAGTAGTCAACAACAAGGTCTTTAAGATATTTTGGTAGTCGCATCGCTCTGAACGCTTGTAAGATGCGACTCCAGTTTGTCGTATTGGAGGCGTTTTTTATGTCGAGGGTTATAACCAAGCAGCACTTTTTGGAACTGCCTGTACATTATTTTCCTTGTATAGCCTCTTGTGCTGCTTTAACTACCACGTTAATTGCATCTGTATATTAGGTCCGGCATCCCTTTATGTGTCTTAAAGTATCTACCACGCCTACCTGCCATCGTGCACAGATTTTGTCTGTTCAGCTTTTTCCTAATTGCGGAGACTCTTTTCGACTGTCCAACGCTAAGATATTCTACTGCTTACTTCCAATTAAGTATCACCGTCAACCGAGACAATACTTTCAAGCTAACGGACATTTTGCACTCTTTCGACCTGTTATCCTGATGTGCTTATTCCTGAGGTGAATGAATTATCGGAGAAAGCTTAGTTTCCAAGTTTACCCCTGTCACCAAACCGATGGATATTTGGTGCAAGTCTATTATTTTATGCGATAATAGCCAAACATCGTCAGCATAGTCGAGATGTTTCAGATAAGTTGACTTCATTGGATTCCACAATTTCACATCGATAAATCGCTATTCAACACATCAGTGATTACCACCAGAAAGGGTAGTAATGACAGTATGCAACCGACAATCTTCTCTTTCAAAATACGTGAAACTTCGCACATTCATACCCACTCGTAACTAGCTCTTATAATGGCTACCAATTTATTTGGAATGCTTCTCCTGCGTAGGGTGCGCTTACACTATCGAATGAATTTTTGAAATCAATAAAAGCAATTTCCGTGCAAATCTATACTCGGGGCATTTTTCGATAATAATTCGTAAGGTGTTTATGTGATCAACACAGGACGACCGAGCATGGAAACCCTCTTGTCCATTGTCGAGAGTGCTTTTCGGATTATCCTTAATGCGTTCGAAAGTTATTTTAGTTATTACTTTGGCAATTTCAGGAAGCACACAGTACCTCTCCCGTTTTCACACTACGTTAGGCTACCTTTCTTCGAGAGCTTAAAAATCATTTCCGTCCTCCATTCTTCAGGGGAGGTCTCGTTGTTCCAAGTATTCTCTACTACTATAATATACTAGGGCCTTGTACGCACTGCGACCTCAAAGATCTATTGTGCCAAAGTCTTCTCTACTAAAGGGAACCGAATTTCTGCTGATGCTGATGACAGAGCTTTATAGACCTCCGCAAGAAGACAGTAAGTAAGTACAAGAAGACTGTGAAGTCCTGTCACCTTCGTTGGTTTGAGTTCTCGTATCCTATTGTTATTGGGAGGTGTGGCACGTATACTGGAATATTTGTCATTGGATAGCTCTTGATTTTAGAGCAAATCTGATTTTGTTCAAAACCAACTTCTTCACGCAAGCTGTGGCCGTCTATTAGCTCTATAGCGAATCTGCACAGGGTCCTGCTGACGCATCTGCATGTTGGTTCTTCGGCTTTTTCAGCCTGTCGATGGCATTTCTTTTGTTACGACGCATACTATGTTAAACATCCTTTATCCTCTGCGTGGGTGGCTGCAATGCAAACCATATGTTGCTTCCACTCTTCTATCTCTAGGAACCTTACGTTCAATGACATGGCACACCTAATTGCTTTTGTGCTGGAGTGCGATGTAGAAGTGTATCTAAATTTCAGGTGGCCCCACTGATGTTATTGATTGCTCTGAATGTAGCATCCACTTAAGGAATATGGATCTGCTAAAGTATGTGGTTGCCAAACTTGAATTGGAATGCGCAGAATTATCGGAGGTTTTCATTTTTCAGGTCGCTTATTCCTTATGAGTAAAGGACTTGAGTAGTCGATCCAGCCCAAGTTGTACGTCGAGCGTTTTCTAATCAGATTCTTAAAATGTTCCCTGCAGCGCGCTTGCTAAGGTATCCAGCATGATGTACCTACTCTACTTATTAGATTCTTACTTAAGTGGAGTTTTATTAAGAGACTTACTGTGCTAACCTTTTTGATTTAACCCACAAAGCAATAACAACACAAGCAGTGAGTATAATTTAGTCAGTACGAGTAAGTGTCTATAGTGAGTGAGTACGGCGAATTGATTTCAATCAAAATCTCAGTCGTATGTGGCTTTGTTCGGTAAGGTTTATTTCCATCGATTAACCAGCAACCTTCTTCACGGAACAAAATTATTTCTTTTAATTTACTTTCTTTGCTCTTTGTTTCACAAAGTTTATTGCCACCAATAAAATTCAGCGCCACCTAAAGTTCAGATTCTTCAGCTTCAAGAAGTGAGTTAAAAGTGAGTAAGTACTGTAAATCTCTCAAAAAACAGCCCTTTACTTACTTGAGTGTCACTACAGTTCGGTGGTGAACCTGAGCCTTAATCACCAAGCCTTTCCATTCAGCTCGGTCTTTAGCTAATTGCCTCCAACTGCGCACTCCAAGTTCGTTAAGATCCCCTTGAACTTATACGCGCTACCTAGCACGAGGAAGTTCTCCATTCTACCGTCCTTCTGGATTAGATACGAAGACTCTGCGGGCCAAGGATATCCAAGCCATTCCAAACGTTCAATAGGCAGTTTTTTGACTAGGACGATGTCACTGTACTGCCCGTATAGTTTGTCACTGAGTCTTGTCCTCCAAAACCCGTCAACGCAAAGGGGACCGAATGTCTTACGAAGAATTTTTCTCGAAGCGATCAAGGATATATACATTGGCTTTCAATAAAGTCCATGTTTCAGCGCCATAAAGCAAGACTGGGGTAATCAGGGTCTTATACAGAGTCTCCTTCCTTCGAGATAAGGCTCTACTATTGAGTTGCCTTCTTAGTCCAAAATAACAGCGATTGGCAAGACTTATTATTCTTCGATTGCTTTCTGCGCTAATGTCGATTCCAGAATTTATAGGTAGACAAAGTCCCCTACTACTTCGAAGTTGTGGCTGATCACTGTGACAATCTGTCCAATTCATCGTTGTTTGTTGATTGTTCCTTCTTGTTGACAGCATTTATTTAGTTTTGCCTTCGTTTATCTCTAAACTCGCTTCTACTTCAATGCTTGCAGACGCACCATCGACAATCCGCTCGTGTACGGATAGGACAGAGTACTTTTGATAATTCTATAAGTTGGTTAGATCCTCTAAGCAGCAGAGAATCACACAGTGCCTACTTTATATTGATGGACTCATCCCACATGTCGAAAGATTCAGACAATGCAAATTGCCTTACAGATTGGTTGATTCTATTCAACTTCGCGTGCCTCGTGCCCCACTCCCAGGTACTCGTTGGGAATTTTGATCAGTAACTTGGATTCCCTTCCATTCGTGTGAAAAATATAACGCACACAACATGAGTGGTTGCGAGAAGCTAGGCCCTGGCACTTTCAAGAGCTGTTGCGCCAAATATTTATTTATAACTTGGATTGCACTTCTTATGAACTTCAGAGCCAATCCTTATAGAACTTATTTCCTTGATTGTACATATGTCCTGTATGAAATATTGTCTTATATGGTATACTTTTGACGCGCGAACTCAAACAAGATTCGTAGTTCACTACAGATACTGCAAGTACAGTTCAAGCTGGTTTCGTATTTCCACATCTCAATAGTTCTCTAACCTTAAGCTCCTTGTTTTCAGTCTTTTGGTAATTGCTCTGGAGCTTGCTTTTTTGACACCTCCCCAACGTCCTGTACATCTTTGAATACTTTGCTCTCACAGGTTTCGTAATAACGCTCTGACTGTCGCCAAAGTTCCCCCATAGGAACTTCATCGCAAATGAACCAACTTCCTGTACTCATGGTTAGGGATAAGATTTACTTCAAATCCAAAGATTCTTGCTACCCGATACCATACTAGCCTTGCTTTTACTGCGCGTTATGTCGTGGCCCATTACTCATTTTTGATTGACTGCCATAGTACCGACCATTAATTCTTCAATACAAGTCCTCAGTTAAGATACTTCACCTACCACCTAATTTACATAGGCATCAAACGAAATCATAAAATGAAAAGCCTCCCCAATCTAAAGTCATAATTAGGGTTCGTCAACTCTTACAAGTCAACAACCCTCAAACTGTCAGCAATTAACTTCATCACCAATCGCTCTTTTGCTCTTCTTTGTTTCACCCCATATTTCTGAAGTTTACCCGTCCAATCAATCACCCCTGCAGACTACAATAACAACAACAACAATAGCAGTAAAACAATCGTCATCCATAAATTTTGCTTAATAGCCAATAAAATTCACAACCACCATTCAGAAGTTTAAATTCGTGACAATTTCAACTGTCAACGCGATCCACTTAAGAATATTTATAAACAAATTTTCCATGCGATGTTGCCTTGCCTGTGCCTATTTACCCAAGAGACACAGAGCTCCAAGGACACCAGAGAACGAAACCATCCAACCCACCCCAACCTACAGAAGAGACGTGAAAATGCAATAAAATAAAATGTTTCTTTCTCGCCCTTCTCACCCTCTCTCCAATGAAAAAAAAAAATCTTTCAGCAGTTTGTATATAGCTATATTTTTTTTTTCCTTTTGTTTCAACCTTCTGTATTTGAATTCGATTCATTTTTTGCTGCCTCGTTTCTTTTTCCATTTTCTCTACTGTCATCATTGTGTGACTGAATGCAACCATTATCAACCGACGAAAACCAACGAAAATTAACAATAAATGTCAAAACAATGGAATGACAAACTAAAACCACAATAATGGGCTCGAATAACCAAAGACAGCGAGGCTAGAGGTTGTGATACCACCCGACATTGTAAACGAAGAGACCTCCGGCGATATGATGGTACCAGAGGGTGGCTCCGCAAAACTAGTGTGTCGTGCACGGGGACACCCGAAACCGAAAATAACCTGGCGTCGTGAGGATGGCAGGGAAATCATTGCACGCAACGGAGCCCATCAAAAGACAAAGGGTAAGTAGAGTTTTTTGCAACCATATAAGGGTCGATTTTTAGGCTGACAATTTGGCTTTAAAATTTACAATGGATTTGAAAAATAAACTGCTTTGTAGTCGAATGTATATATGGTATAAGACATATGCATTTTTTATTTTTTAATATTACCTTCAGCCTTATTACCTCACAATGCAATTGCTCCAAATAATTTGGAAAAGAAGAGAATAGAATAGAAAGAGGTACCGTTTCTAGGTGCAGTGACTTTGAAAGTAATGTTTCATTGCATACCTTATGAGTGGCATCCAAAACGGTCAAGGGGAAAGCAATTTTTTATATTCACTTTTGATTCGCAGTATTTTTTTTTTTTCGTATGATTACCCTAGGTGCTAGTCGGCCGCATTACTTTATTGTATAACTGGGGGAAATTCAATGGTTCTGATTGTTACTTGACCGACTTTCTACCAGTTAATAAATAAATACATATACATATTACCAGCACACCATCAAAACGCTGGTCTACTTCATTTCTTATTCTTCTTGTTTTGCCCGCAGTCAATAAATTCGCTTGTTTCCCCAATTTTGGCATATGTCCCAAGTTTTTAAAAATTTCTCAGGATGGCTTCCAACAAACCCACCAAAGTCTGCCAATACGCTAAGAACAGCTACCACAAGAGTCCAATTCTAAAGGGCGTCGACAATATCGCTAAGGAGTACATTATTCCCGACGAGCAGCGGATGTTCAGCTAAGGTTGCTGAAAAAATATTTTTCAAAGTTGAACTGTACTGGAGCTGTCAGTAGGCCTGTGGGCTTGCCCTGGGATCCTCCAGCGCAGGACCATCACAGATGGTCGAGGACTCTAAAGCGTTGAGAAGCCGCAGTCCAAAACCTGTTGCTGGCACTTCAAAGTCCACTGCTTCCGTGACTGATGGACCTAAACACTCCAAGAAGCCCAACATCAAGAAAAAAAAAACATCAACGATTACATTCGGGTCGTCCTGCCAAAGGGTCAGGCGACTGCCAAGTTGGAGAAAGCAGCGCTGTACAATATGTTCCTAGCAGCTTTAACCGATTCCAGGCCAACCCCCAGTGAACCACTAACTATAGCATTGCAAGAAATCCTCTTCTTCCTTTTATTAGGGAGGTTATGATCCGAAAATAAGGGATCACAACCCTCACACTTCACTGATCCGCCTGTGGGGTTCGCCTGAAATGCATGAGAGCATTGGCGATATCGAAATTTCGATGCCGTTGGGATATTACTACTTCGCTGGAGTACTAGATAAGCCACTGATTGTGTTGTACAGAGTCGAAAGGCCTGAATTGCAGACAATTTCGCAGCACAAGTCACAAGTGACAGCAATAAATGTGAACATGCCAACACCATTTGCTACGTCACACACTAAAATGTTGCTGCTCGGCTATACAGATCGCTCGATGCTTGTGGTAATATCGACGGCCAATACCATATGTATGAAGACGATTGGCATAGTTGTACGCATGGGTTATGGATCATTTCGAAGTTCCTGCGCTGCTAGAGGGGGATGACACAGCTGTGAGAGAGAGTCTCACCGGTTTCCGTACAAACTTGTTGCTATATCTGGTGGGGTAAAAGATGTCAAAGTTGCAGCCCTGAATGGCCAGAATAAGGAAGACCGATTTTAATCATGTCAATGTCTTTTAAGTGGCATTAGTTCCCGGTGAGTATCGTGAAGGTAAACGAGACCACCCATGGGGCCATGCACGCCTTGCTCAATTGTTACTCTGGTTATTAGTTGGTTTCATAAGATTTATACACTATTCTTCATTCCCTATTTGCTGTTGTCGTCGGGGTAACCTCGCAGTATCCACTTCTTCTACTGGCCCCGGCCCCGGTTCATTAATCCTCATTTCTGTAAGGGTCCTACCCCTCTTTGTCATTGCTATTGCTGCCTCAGGCAAGCACTCAGACTCTCAGGGAAATCCTCCAACATGCTCTCTTTCGGCTCACCAGATGGGCCTCCAAATCTGGACTGAGGGTCCGTCATAAAAAAGAGCTCGTTCTCTTCACGAGAAAATATTAAGTTGCCCTTATAGACTCTCCTACGATAAATGGCACCAGTCTCACCTTCGCTGAAAATGCAAAGTACTTGGATCTTATTTTGGGCCGAAAACTAAACTGGAAAGCCAATCTACTTGAACGCGTAAGGAAGCTAATGTTCCTGTAAAAAAGCTATAGGTAGGAGCTGGAGTATGAAACCTCAAATCACTCGCTGGCTGTACGTATCCGTTATAGGGCCTATACTACTCTATCGTATGGTTGCTTGCTCCTGATAGGGCTATCCACCTAACTCAACTAGCTAAGGTGCAAAGATCTGCATGCATGTGAATCAGTGGTGCACTAAGAACTACACACTTTACGGCACTGGATATTTAGTTCCATCTACTGCGGCTAGATATTTTTGGCAAACAGATTGCTGTCAGTGCGACCATCCGCCTATAAGCCTTCTCGCAGTGGTCTAGTTTTCACATTGGGCCTTGATCTTTTCAACTTCACCCATGAAAACACAGACTACACTCCGCCGAAACTGAGATTTGATCGAAACTTTCGTACGAGTATCCCTGAACGGGATGAATGAGACAACTCTCCCCCTGTTGATGTTAGTTCGGTTCACTTCTTTACAGATGGCTCTAAGACGGAAGGTGGGGTGCGTTTTGGTGTTTTCTTCGAAAAGCTCAACCTGAGCATCTCGTAGCGCCTCTCTGATCATTATAGAGCTTTTCACACGGAAATTATAGCGATTGAGGAAGTCCTGTCCTGGCTAATATGTAATGTACTATCTGTCAGGCATATTGGCATATCCACTGACAGTCAAGCGACAATCAAGTCCCTCGAATCGTGCTCCACTTCCGCTTTAAATTGCCCTTTGTCTCTTAAGCAGTTCAAGATTCACCTTTGCTGGATGTCAGGCCACGGGAACATCCCAGGAAACTACAGGGCGGACGAGCTCGCCAGTTAGGGTGCTACTCTATTCTAGGATTCTGCCTTATAGGCAGCCCTCTCGCTGCATGTAAGCATCCAAAGCTGAACGCTATTAGCAAGAATAACCCCAGATGGGAGAATGGCTCAACGTGTTACATTTCGACACAGATCTGGCTTAAGCTGGACCAGAAACGAGTTAGTTTAGTTAAAGCGATCACAGATCAGCTACGATATCGGTGTCCTCACTGGACACTGTCTTATAGGTCAACGTGCCAAAAGACTCCAACAACTTCTGCAGGAGCTGTGGCGACGAGGAGGAGGAGAAAATCATCATTCATCTCCTATGCACATGTCCAGCCCTATCGCATAAAAGAATGCTCCATCTAGGCGGTTTTATTAGTCCCTAAGTGGTCTAATGGTAGATCCATGGCATCGCAATGAACCTTTACAGGTCTTAGTGTGTTAGCCAACCTACCCTACGCCTCTTTACTCTTACAACCCGGATCCGGTCCTCCCAAGTGTTGCGTGGTACTCTTGATGCAGTTCCTTCAACCTTCATTCAGACATTTGTTTACCTTTTTTTCCCTCGTCCATGCGTTGCACGTGCCCAAGCCATTTTAGTTATTTTTCTGCACCTTGAAACATACTTAAGTGGTATCAATTCCTATATAGAGCTGCTGTCTTTATAACTGCATTGTATAACTTCAGTTTAGTGTGTATGCTCATCTCCCGCCTGTTCACTATTATACTGCTAATTTGGTAATAAGCCGATATTTCTTTCTTGGTTTAGTTTAATATAACACTTCCTGATATATTATTCCGTAGCATGTTATTGTGAAATTCTCCTGTGATCTGACCAACTTCACTTAAGTCTTATCGACATTCACTGTCATACCTTTTCTTCTACGTTCAGCGAACCATTCCTCCACCACCTACTGTAGTCCAACTGAATTGTTGGCAAAGATGATAATATCATCTGTATATAAATAGTAGGATAGATATTTTGTAATCTCCACATTCCGATTTTGATATTAGTCTGCTTGATCGAAGAATATATTAAACAACAGTGGGCTGAGACTGTCTCACTGTTTTAGTCCTTTTCCAATCTTAAACGCTTCTGACGCGCCTCGATTCGGGAATCGAAGGTCCTTACAATGCCAGATTCCTCCAACTGCAGAAGGAATTTATGCGATATAAACTAGACATTTTGGGGGTAAGTGGAGTAAGATGGTTAGAAGCGGGCGAGTACCAGTCCCCAACGCGTAATACTGTACTACTCTATTCTGGAAGACCATCCGGAAGTCCGTGGGAATATGGAGTCGGACTACTGCTAACAACAATAGCGCGCAATGGCCTAATTTCCTGGCAGCCTCATGGTGATAGGATTTTGACGGCCAGATGCCGGACTAGTGTACGACGCGTCACCATTATAAAGTGTTACTCCCCAACGAATAGTTCGTCTGAGGACGAAAAGGAGAGCTTCTACAACCTCTTAAGTGCCGTCTTCAACGCATCGCCAAATGGAGACATTGTCATAGTGATGGGGGATTTGAATGCCAAGGTAGGCAACGACAACGAAGGGCTCAAGCATGTAATCGGGAAGCATAGACTAGGCAACCGCAATGACAACGGCGAAAGGTTTGTGGATTTCTGCAATGCCAACCGTCTTGTGATAGGTGGTACCATGTTTGAGCACAAGACCTGCCACAAAGTCAGCTGGGTTTCCAATGACAGGCAAGCAACCTCCAACCAAATTGACCATTTTGCTATCAGCCGCCGCTTTAGAAGTAGTCTCCTGGACGTCCGAAACAGGCGAGGGGCAGATGTGGGGATAGTACGTGATCACCATCTTATGAGAGAAGCGAGCTAGAGTCCCTATATCGCATGAAGATGAGAGAAGTTGCTGGCTATAGAAGCAGAAGAAGCAGCACGGAGGTGCGACAGCAGGACTGTCTACAGAATCACGAAAGAGCTGACAGGTGGTCGCAGCTCCAGCCAACACCCAGTGAAAAGCCAAGACGGTTCCTTGCTCATTTCGGATGAGGACCAGCTCAAGAGATGGAAAGAGCATTTTGCTACGGTTTTAAACCGTATATTCGCTAGCGATATGCACCCAAATCAAACTGAGATGCCCGAGCTGAGAAGTTCCCGAATACGCACCACGACTCCCAGTAAAGATGAGATCATTACCGCGATCAAGGCACTCATAACCAACAAGGCGGTATGACTTGATGGTATTCCAGCAGAGCTCTTACGAGCAGCACCAACAACATCGGCTGAGCTTCTGCTTTTGCTTATAGAGAGAGCTTGGGAAGCTGAGAGCTTTCCTGATGAGTGGAAAAAGGGAATGATCGTCAAGCTTCCCAAGAAAGGAAATTTAATAATATATTGTCTCGACCGATGGTGGAACCGAACTGGATATAGCCAACAGGATCGCCAAAGCAAAGTCCGCGTTCGGGATGTTGTCCAAAATATGGCGAAGCAGTGCAATCAGTTTGAGCACCAAAATAAGACTGTTCCGCTCCAACGTCGAATCCGTGCTGCTATATGGTTGCAGCACGTGGAGAGTGACCACTACTATCACCAGAAAGCTGCAAACGTTTGTTAATAGGTGTCTGCGCAATATCTTAAGGATTTTCTGGCCCAATCGTATCTCTAACGAACACCTTTACGAGAGAACGGGTCAGGAACCAATAGGCACAACTATCCAACGGCGGAAGTGGCAGTGGATTGGTCACACGTTCCGAAAGGGTGACAGCTCCATAGCGAACCATGCTATGCAATGGAACCCTCTAACTCAGGATGGCAGAAGACCTGGCGGTCCGCGGAAAACATGGCGCAGAACAGTCGAGAAGGAGGCACGGCAGTTAGGGAAAAGTTGGGGAGAACTCAGACACATTGCCAGAAACCGTACACGATGGCGCGTAGGCGTAGTAGAGGCCCTAGGACCCACAAGGGGATACAGGACATAACAACATGTTGTCCAAAATATGGCGAAGCAGTGCAATCAGTTTGAGCACCAAAATAAGACTTCTCCGCTCCAACCTTGATTCCGTGCTATTATATGGTTGCAGCACGTGGAGAGTGACCACTACTATCACCAGAAAGCTGCAAACGTTTGTTAATAGGTGCCTAAGCAATATCTTAAGGATTTTCTGGCCCAATCGTATCTCTAACGAACACCTTTACGAGAGAACGGGTCAGGAACCAATAGGCACAACCATCCAACGGTGGAAGTGGCAGTGGATTGGGCACACGTTCCGTAAGGGGGACAGTTCCATAGCGAACCATGCTAGGACCCACAAGGGTATACAGGACATAAGTATAAGTAAAGTATTGTTTGCTGTCCAGCTTTTGAATATACATTTTCTCTCAAAGCAGTATCCTTGGCTACAATGTCACCCATCGGCAGGACATGTCGCCGAAAGCCAGCCAGTGCTTAGCGAAATTGGCTAAAAGGTTTCTTAAGGTATCCTGAAGTATTATTTTCCTGTTCCTAGATAGTTGGTAGCCTACAAATTTGAATAAATTTAATTCAATTGGTTTTTCTATGAATATATTCTGATTCAGGTGTAATATCCATTATTGGTCTGCCCAGTGTAGTAAATACTACCCCAACTACTCTCTCCACTCTGAATTATTTATTTGGATGCATGGTTATGAGTACCTCATCCGAATACTAAACGAAAATTGGATGAATTAACAGAACCTCCATAGCAGCTATGGGATTACCTTTCATGGCTGTACTTGTACAAATCCTATGTCAATTTATATTTGAGAAATTTCCCACTTGCATACATATCTATGTATGGCTCCCAAGTAAAAGCCTCTGCTTGAGACATTGTATCCTTCAATTGATTGGAGTGCAGATAAAGTTTCCTACCATTGTCTCTTGTCTTGTCTTCCAAACCCCAGAGCTAGAATTTGCAGTCATTAGTCATAGAGCCATACCTTGTGTAGTCTGGACATATACATTTTTTATCTATCTCAGAGTTGCAGCATTCGAAATTAACTGTTTATCATTACTATTAGACAGAGGCTTTCCTAGATTTAACAAGATCTGTATCCATCGCATCTACAATTTTAATGCTATAAAGTTCGACTATGATTCATGCAATAAAAGATATTCATCATGCAACTGGTCAGCATCGATAGTGTTATACTGTATGCAGATACGAGCACTGTATAGTCTGTCGTCGTTTCACTTATCCGCAATGGTACTAGAATCTGAACCTTAAGAAGATCTATAAAAGTTCCCTATACAAGATCTTCAACGCCATGGTTGGTTCTAAACAATTTGGGCAAGTTGCAGAAAAACAATCATAGAACCAAAAAAAAGTCGGAACAATTTAATAAATCAGGTTTTGAATACTTTTCTTTGAATTGAATGCGAAGCTGCTAGCATACCTAGTTTAAGGATAGATGAGCTTATGTCCCAATATCATATAAAGACAAGATGAGCTCAATGTAACGATCGCTGTGGCAGTAGTAATTCCAGCTGCACACTGGCACAGTAAGATCAAGACATTGCTAGCTAATTGAATAACCTGTCTATAAAATATGCTAAGCCCCCATTGAAAAGGTCAAACTCGGTGCACCTGACATTATGCCTGTTGGAGATTTGAATGGAAGAATTGGACTCTCGCAAAACAACTTTGTAAGCGGTGTAACAGCTCCAATATTGAATGAAACACGTTTCTCCAAGGATACTGTTTGTTGAGGAAGAGAATACACGTTTATTCGTGGAACAGCTTGCTCTGTAATAGACTATTGTCTTCTTTCTGGTGATTGGAATTATCTGATATCTGACTTCAGGGTCGCAATGTTGCCGTTCTCAGATCACATGCCTCTTCAAATAGCGTGCAAGGTACAAGTATTAAGTAGTCCATCTGTCGAGAAAATTACAAAACCTCTCGCTCTTTTGCCAAAACTGATTTGGAAAGACAAGTTAACCCCACTATTCCAGAGAAATTTAAACAATGCACTTACCAGTCTGAAAGAATCAAACACTTCAATAAACATTGCCAATCTTACAGAAATAATCAAGCGAGCTATGCTAATGAGTCAACAAGCAGGAAGCCGCTAAGTAAACAAAAGTGGTTTAATTTTGAATGTCTATTGGACTGCTATTGGACTTCTGCGAAAACACAACTCAAACGTGTTCAAATCATACTATGACGAAGCGATTAAAGACTTCAAGCGCATCTGTAAAAGGAAAAAACTGGCTTTCGAAGAACAGTGAGGTAATTAACAAATCGAGAACTTCAGCAGAGTTTTGGAAGGCGGTCAAATATGTCAACGGGAAAGCTTATGTGGTATTATTGGATTAAGGATTCGAAAGTTCGGAAAGTTCCAGGAGACGACCGCATCCCCTTCGAGATTTATAAAAACTGTACGAATAAATTCTATGTAGCGCTTACTGTAGAATACAACAAAATCTTTCAATCAGCGGATATTCCCAATAGTTTCAAAAGAGCAATTATTTTTCCCTTGCACAAAAAAAGGTGACTATGATGACCCAAGGAACTATCGGGGCATATCTTTCCTAAATACGTCGGCTAAGCTTTGCGGGACTATTTTGTTTAAAAGACTCATTCAGTGGGTCTGTAATAAGAAAATTATCCATGAATTTCAAGCGGGCTTTAGAAGGGGATACTCAACCACAGATCTAATTTTTTCGCTTGTTAACATCGCCGAAATTTACAAAAGCCAACACAAGAAGTTGTGCACCCTTCGACTCAATACCACGTGAGGCGCTGCTCTATAAACTCCACGTAATAGGAATGTCCAATAAAGTCATCAACGACCTGAGAGCAATGTATGACAGCAATCTGGCATACGTCTGGGATGGCGAATTTATTTCCGATGAGTTTGGAACATCAATGGGTGTGAAGCGAGGTTGAATACTGAACGCACTTTTATTTATCATATTCGTCAATGACATAACCGAGTTTGTGAAGGGAGGAATTGAACTAAACCACGTAAAGATCCCCGCGCTTATGTATGCAGATGACATTGTCTTCCTTTCTGATACAATCAACGGGATGCAGATGATGGTAAACAGACTAGTTGAGTACTGCAAACAATGGAACCTGAGTGTCAATCTGGAAAAGTCGAAGATGATGATATTCAGAGGTGGAAGCGGTAGATATTCACGTAACGAAAAGTGGAGCCTGCAAGGTCAAAGTATTGAAATAGTGAGAGAATACAAGTACCTAGGGGTTCTGATAGCCGCAAACCTAGATATAAAAAAACACCTTAATGCAAAGCTATCGGAAGCGAAACGTGCAATATCTTCAGTTTGGAGTCGTTGTATTGATAACAAAAGCATTTCCCACAGTTCAAAACAGCAAATATTTTGTGCAACAGCAAAATCGATTCTTCTATATGGAGCCCAAGTTTGGGGTTCTTATCCTTTTGAAGAAGTAGAAAGATTTCTTCGATACTTCCTAAAACGAATTTTTCGCCTACCTAATAACACACCTAATTATATGTTGTATTTGGAGACTGGAGTACCTCCTCTTTTCTTAGATACTTTACGCCTGCACCTCGAATATATAGTTAAAGTAACCGAGATGGAGCAAGGCAGGCTGCCTAAGCTAGTGCTTAGTTATATAATTGAAAGAAGAGGTCATCTTTATCAAAATTGGGAACATCTAGCGTCGGAAAGTGGTTTCAATCTTAGATTATCAATTGTGGATCAAGGTACAGTCTTAAGATCTAAATTTAATGCGCTATTGTCATCAATCGGACGAGATAGATACGAGAAATACGTAAACGATGCCCGGAGTTCCCAACACAGAATATACTACTCGCAATTGAGTTATGATCTGCAAGGTGGAACATACTTTTTAAACAGCAACTCAACTGACAAAATAAGCCTGATATTGAAAATAAGAGGTGAGCTGATTGCACTTTATTATATTCCGCATCGTCCAGAGCTGCCAATCATTTGCGTGCTGTGTAACAACAATGTGAGAGAGGACGTTTTCCACTTCATAGCGATATTCCCTATTTTGAAGGAGTACCGCCTGAGATACTTTGGGGCGACTGTGTTGCATGAGGAGAGAACGCTGAGCATTTTAAATGGAAACCATGGGTGGAACACGCTGTATAACTACACTACCAAGGCACTAATATATAGAAAATGTATCATGGAAGAAAGTTTTTAAGATGGAAATGTAAATATAGTTTGATTCTGTTATGCAATTGTTAAACTATTTATGCGAATGTTTAAAGTTTAAAGTTTATAATGTACTATAAAAGTAATCATATATTTTATGTTACCTAAATACATTTGAAACTATGTATGATAATGTATCAACATTTTTATGAAATAAAAGTCTGTATATAACTAACTAACTAACTAAGGTCAAATAGTTCAGTATTGCTTTCAGATGAGTATAAGATAAGAAAAATTATCAGAGACTTTCCTCACTATTTAAGATCACGTTGTGAAATAAAGGGCACTCCAAAATCAGAATAGGCTGTGCGATGGCTTAAATTCATTGCACCAGATTGCATGTCCACAAGAACTAATCTCGTATTGTAGGAATAAAGTGATATTATTATTCGAAAGTATAATGAAAGTGAAGTTAATAGTTGTTTATATTATAAATAAACAGTTGAAATACACAGAAAACATGGTTTTATTATTATGAACTCCAGCAAGAATACCACAATATATTAGCTTATGCTGCTTTGTTACTTAGGGACGGATACATGCACTACTCCGCTCGGCATGAGAAAATGCATTGACACGGATGATTTTGAAAGTATACCTTTCCTTCTACGTCAGCTTTACTCCAATTCCCATTCACTTTTTCATGTATTTGAAATTGTACTCTGGTTTGTCTAGGGAGCTTAAATATCGGTATCATTCTTTTATTCGTAAAAAGGACTACTTTTGTTTATGAGGGTTTCTATTCATTTTGCATCCTTTTGATTTCTAGGTACGAGTATTTAGCATTAACTGCAGTAGCCCAGTGATGGAAAGATAGAGATAGAGCCACCTAGTTTGCACCCAAAAACCATGGTAGTGCTGATATCGCTTCTCTTTGAGGAACGTCTCTAAAGGCAAGGACATGTGCTTTGCATCCTATAAGCCTGGAGCTTATACGTCTCACTACCAAGCAGTCTGAAAGGGACGTATGGTTAACTAGTGTACACAGCTTATTTTATACTTTTCACATTTCTAGAGGCCCTCTAAAGTCCACAAAGGCTGCTAGAGTGAATTCCTTGTGGTAAAGCGATTTTTCGGGTTGCATGAGCAGAGGAAGATACAGTTAAGAGCCATTAAGGAATTATCTTCGTTCAGAATATTTAATGGTAAGGAAATCACTGAGGTTTTTATTGGAAATATTCCGTTATGGCCAGATATAGTCAAAGGTCTCCAAAATGTTTGAAAAGCATCAAATAAGGGAAGTAGTCTCTTGATGTCAAAGAAAGAGGTCAAATTGCGACTAAAACTGTCGCAGCACTACTGCTTAAACTGTGACAAGAAGATGTTTGCCTTGAATAAACGGTTGAACTGTGTATTACATTTCGCCTCAATTAATTTAAGAATTGCACTTGTTATGAAGAACATTTTAATCAATAGGTAGACTTCATAGCAAGGATGCACTCTATCTTGAATGTCTATCTCCCGCGGTGTCTGTGGTCACAAAAAAATGTCCACCATTGTTGAAAGCTTGTTGGGAATACTTACATTGACTACACTTGCTCGATGACCTTCATGGTGTTCTCTTATTATGTCAACTCCAGTATTAATCTTTGGCAGTCATTCCGAATTTGCTATATTTATAGAACGTGTACCATTCTAATGTTAAGCTTACACGACCGCATCTGGGTTTCTAAGTTATATATTACTCCTACGCGAAATCATCAGTTTTGCAGATCTTAGCATTCACAGACCGAATAGTGATAATTTTACTTTTCTCTGTGTCCTGGCAATTTGTGCCTTTTATTCTTGAGAAAAATTTCAGTGATAAGTGCAGTTCTCTTAACGACTCTTTAAGTGCCTTGCAAACTGAAAACAAACATTTAAAAATTCAAATTGATTCTCTCTTTCGTAAAGAATCTGCAGGAGATGTGGTCTTGCACGGAATACCTGTAATTAAAAACGAAGACCTTGGCGAAATTTATAAAAAAAATTGTACTACGATCGACGTTGTTCCTATAGATCCAATTTCAATAATACGTGCGACGCCAAAGAGTAACACAAGCAGTAGTGTTGTTATTGTAAAGCTGCCCCACGAGCAAAACAAAATCAATGTTTTAAAACGAATGTCAGCTTACTACAAAACTAATTCTAAGCTCGTATCACTCAGCGATCTAGGGTTTAAGAGCAACAAATTCGTTCGTGTGTATGAGGGCCTTTCGAAACAAAATCACAACATTTTTCGGAAGGCTATTGACCTAAGACGCGCCAAACACCTGCACTCTGTTTTTACACGGAGAGGAAGAGTTTTCATTAAGGTAACTGCTGATTCGAGACCAACTGCTGTTTTTGATACGTTATCTCTGGAAACTATTCCTCTCCCATTGAGAAATGATCGTGGTAGTTCTCAACACTCAGTCTCAGATGTTAATGGTGTTGCTGTGAATGCTGCTACTGATGGTCGTTTACGGAGTTGCTGATGCTGCTTATGTTCATGATACATTTTTGTCCTAAGTAACGTAGTATGAATGTACACTAACTTTTATTTATTTATTTATTTTTAATTATTTATTTATTTATTTTTAATTGTTTGAATTTTAAATTAATTTTGATTATTTTTGCAACGCAAATTAATGATAATAATTTTTATACTAAATGGCTTTCCATATACTTTGCATTCGTGTTTTCTGTACACTTTTTATACATTTATTCACCTTTCCTTGTTTTTTATTTATTCTATGTAGTTTGAATGTGATACTATTTTTGTTGCTGCTTCTTAGGTATGGTAATTCTTCATTATTATTATTTTTTTATGAACTCAAATCATCCTGATGCGATAAGGACCGTTCTCAATATAATGTGTGGAGCTAAGAGTGGCTTGAAAGTTTGTCATATTAATCCAGGAAGCATTCGTTCGAAATATACAATTTTATACCAAATTTTCAGTACTTCGAAGATCGATGTTTTAATGGTTTCAGAGTCTTGGCTTAATTGTAGTTTATCGTCCCAAAGTGTGCATTTACCTGGTTTTAAACTTCTTAGAAATGATCGCGTTAATAGAATTGGTGGCGGTGTAATGTATGTATGTTAGAGATAGTATTAAAATTAAATGTATTTATTCCTCGTCTAAGTCTATCATTCAATTTCTCTGCGTGGAAGTCAGCAATGAATTTGAAAAATTCTTTTGGTGGTTGTTTATTCTCCACCTTACAGTTTTAAAGTGGAAAATCTCACTGAACTTGAAGAAACTATAATGACCTTAAATAAAAAATATAATAACATCTTAATTGGTGGCGACTTCAATATAAATTACTTTAAGTGTAATAGTACAACTCGCTTGTTTCATTATATGTGTGATAAAATTGGTCTTTCGGTAATCAATACTCGTTATCCTACATGTTTTCAGTCTACAAAAAATCCTTCGTTAATTGAGATGTTTTTAACTAGTTCATTACCTAGTGTCTTGTGCTTTGACCAAGTTAAGTCTACAAGTGAATTTATTCACGATATTTTATATTGTTCTTTTAATTTCAATGTTAATAGCTCCAATTGTGATACAACTTTTAGTTACCGGTCTTACAATAATATCGATCTCGCTGAACTCAGTAATGATTTTTACAGCCTGAACTGGAGTGATATTTACTACGCACCCGAAATTGATATGAAAATCAATATTTTGAATGGCTTTATAAATTATTTGTTTGACAAGCATGTTCCGGTTGTGTCTAAGCGCATAAAGCCTCTACCTTGCCCTTGGTATAACAGTCAGATTAAATTAGCAATACAAGAAAGAGAAAGCTTTTTTAAGAGATATAAGAGAAACACAACAGAATACAACAAAAGGCAATACTGTGTCTCTCGCAACAAAGTTAATGTTCTTATACCAAATGCAAAAAGACCGTATTTCTTTAGCAGACTTGATCCTTAAAAGGACTCAAGAGACCTTTGGAGAAACCTTAGGGAACTTGGTGTTTCAGGCAATTAAAATTCAGTTAAGTGTTCAATATGCCCAAGTGAAATGAATTCTTTTTTTACGCCGCATTCCTCTGATTCACCAGATATAATTCTTGATCAGGGATCACCTGCACCACCTGATTCAACAAACTTTTCTTTTCAGTGCATTGATGAATTCGATGTAATTAAAGCGATTCATTCAATTAAGTCTAACGCTACTGGCCCAGATAGTATCCCTCCTCGATTCCTTAAGCTTCTTCTCCACCACTTATTGCCTTATGTACATCACATTTTCAACTTTTGTTTATATAGCTCTCAGTTTCCTTAACAATGGAAAACTGCAAAAGTTATTCCAGTTCCAAAAAAAGCCAATCCTCTAAACCCATCTGACTATAGACCAATCAGTATTCTTTGTTTTTTGTCCAAAGCTTTCGAAAAAATACTTTCAAACCAGATACAACATCATTTGAAAAATAATAATATGTTATCGAAATGGCAGTCAGGCTTCCGCAGTGGTCACAGCTGTGAATCAGCTGTTCTAAAGGTAACCAACGATCTTCGCTCAGCTTTAGATTCAGATGAATATTGGTTTTGCTTGATTTCTCGAAAGCATTTGACTGTATTGACCATAAAATACTCCTTTTAAAACTCGAAAACACAATCTTCCATCAGATTACTGCTTTTTTATCTACGCGATAGAGTTCAAACAGTAGTCACTGAACGAGGGGTTTCAAACCCGAGCTTTGTTCATGTAGGAGTTCCACAGGGTTCTGTGATGGGACCGTTGTTGTTCTCTTTATTTAATAACGATTTGCCTCGTGTATTTGGTAATTGGAAAGTACATATGTATGCTGATGACGTCTTAATTTACTTTTCACGTCCACTTGGCCTGATAGAAGATTGTGTGGCAAGGGTAAATGAAGACCTCGAAAATATCCTAAAATGGTCAACATGCAATAAGTTGAAACTTAACCCTGACAAGACAGTTAGCATGATATGCTCAAGATCGAAGATTCATCCCACAGATTTCCCACCCATTGTACTTAATAAAGATATTATTCCTCTAGTTGATGTTGTGAAATACCTTGGATACACTATTAATTGTACACTTACTTGCTGTAATGCAACTGCAGATACAATTAGGAAAGTGTACTTCGGGCTACGATGCTTAAGGCATTCTGCAAGCTTAATGCAACAGTGTCTCAAAACACGATTAATCAAGATATTGATTATGCCTTTTTTGATTTTTAATTGTACTGTACACCCTTGTCTTGATTATGAATGTAAAAATAAATGAAATGTTGCGTTCAATGACTGTGTCCGTTTTATATATAATATCCCTAGGTTTTGTAGTGTGTCGTCTTTGAAGTCTTCTGTTTTGGGTTTGAATTTGGATGTTTATTGTAGTTATCGTAATATTCTGAAAATTTTTAAAATTATTCACTTTAAGTGCCCTGCCTATCTACATGAAAAGATTACTTTTGCTCGATCAGTGAGGGGTATGAAATGAATTGTGCCACCATTTACACATTGTATCGGAGAACGTGTTAAAAGCCATATTTTTCTTTAGAACTTAAGTACATCCACCAACTTCTACTCATCACCTCACTTTCTCTTATCTTCCCATAGAACTTCTACCCCTTAAATTCTAGGAGAGCCCAATCTTTCTGAACTCCATTCATCAACTTCGGCTAGAAAAAGTTGTTGTTCAGCTTCACTGAATTCCAGCAGTTACAAAACGTCATCTACCCAATTCATCGCCTCCCTTTACTTTCAATTCATCAGTGTATCTGAATCAACTTACCCACCTTTCATATCCTTCGATAGTTCAAAATCTTAAAATCTCACGAAATCCAGTTTTCTTAAGGAAAACACTTGTGTCAAAGATAGTCCACATCACGACTGATTACTATTCACGCAAAATTCTGTGCTAAAAAAAGAAAAAAAACTCAAAATTGGTTAAATTTTTCGACTTTCCCCTTACTTTTGTAGGAGCTCGGCGTCTTGTTGTCTGAGATTATCGGAATATCTTGCTTCCAATAGTTTTTACTCGGACGTTTTACCCGGTTCACCAACCAACAGCGGTTGCCATCTTTTTTTCAAAGAACCTTTCCCGAGACGCAAACCTTTAAAAGATAACAAAGAAATAAATACGCTCCTACAAACTTTTCATTATAAGACTTACAGTCGAATTTCTTCTGAAATGTGGTCAGATCTTGAATTTTAGTCGAAACAATTTAAAGTACCACGCCCACTTCCACATAAATACATACCCTTATAACTCTTCGCGAGCCGCTCATTCCTCAGGTGAATTCTCTATCATTCTCGATCCTTCACGACTGAATCCAATTCATCAGGGATTAAATATCTTGCTTCCAATAGTTTTTACTCGGTTAGCCAACCAAAAGCGGTTGCCATCTTTTTTTCAAAGAGCCTTTCCCGAGACGCAAACCTTTAAAAGATAACAAAGGTAATTACGGTCCTATAAACTTTTCATTATAAGACTTGCAATCGAATTTCTTCTGATATGTGGTCAGATCTTGAATTTTGATCGAAACAATTTAAAGTACCACGCCCACTTCCACATAAATACATAACTTTATAACCCTTCGCAAGTCTTGCATTCCTCAGGTGAACTCTCTATCATTCTCGATCCTTCACGACGACTCCATTCAATTCACCAGGGATTCAATATCTCTTCTTGAGTCTACCAGGGGCGCTTACCTGATAGCCTGTCTTGGAAGTAGGTTTGGGGACATGCGTACTACGTGTTCAAACCATCGGAAGATAACTCATTCCGTTTAGAGAAGTAGCTACTCAGCATTGAGCTCTTCGCGCACTTTGGTGCTTTTCACTTAATCCCTGGGAATTTTTCCACCAGTAACACCACGAAGAAATCTTATTTCGGCAGGTTGTATCTATGATCTTATTTTATCGGTTAACACCCATATTTCATGACCAGAGGTGCAATTGCCCTTCCTCATAACAGATAGGGTAAGATCTCTCAAAGTCGATACAGCCTGACCCATTTCGTACGTAGTCTCATTTATGGTCGGTAGGCCGAGACCTCCAGTTTTCGCATATACATATTTTGTATTTGCAAAATGTCTTTATTTAAAGTGCGGGGGGGGGGTATTATTCCCTTGAATTCAGATAATAACCTCGCGGCGAACGTTCTTTTTTTGTATCTACAATTCGTTTGTGGAACCGCCTTCCACATGAATTGCAGACAATCAATTCCATTACCGAATTTCAGAGGAAGCTTCTTATTTATTTGTCAAATAATAGTATCACGATTTGACTAAAAATGTTACCATCTATTTTATATATTTATTTATTTATTTTTATTTTTATTTTTCTTTTTGTTTAATTTTGTCTTTAGTATTACGCGATATAAGCAATCATTTTTGTAATTTGCCCTAACAATTAATGCTTCTAAAAGATACCATTATCTTGTAGCATAATGTGAAAAATATTATTTTGCCCAATAAATACAAATACAAATACAAATACAAATTCGCTGTCCACAACAACCACAACCTGGGATGGGCCACGATTCAGATTACGGCCCTGCTACATACGAGTATGTTATAGTTCTACTTCTTTTCAGGAGAATTTGCTACTCTACGAGTATTACACGCAGTCAAGAATCTACCACATACTGCAAGATACATTCCAGACTTAAAATACAGATACAAATGAAAAAATGGAGCCCATGCGACATCACCAATCAGAATCTGTATGAGTAGCTTAAGTAGTTTCCTGATCAACATTTCGAATTCATCACTTTCAGTTTCAACAGATTGGTAATCTTAAGGTCTTGCTGACGCATTTTTAAAAGATGAGTGGATTCACTTCTAGACTGACGGCTCAAAAACCAAAAACAGAGTTAGTGGAAGTGTTTTCTCTGAGAGACTTAGTCTTTACCGCTCCTTCCGTCTAAAAAATCATTATAGCGTGTTCCAGGCAGAAATAATGGCGATTAAAGAGGAGTTATCTTGTCTTAGAAAAACGTGATATTTGCTAGAGATCTTCTCAAACAGCCAAGCAGCAATCAAATCCCTGGAATCGACCTCCATAAATTCTTTCGTAGCTCTAGAGCGCCAATCGTTTTTTATGGAGATGGCTGAGCAGTTCAATATTCACCTGTGTTGGGTGTCAGGGCACGGGACATTCTAGGGAATTGTAAGGCCGATGAACTCGCCAGAGTAGAAACAACTATACCCATCCTGTCAAAAAGGTTGACAAAAGGCAACTTAGGTATATCAATCGCTACTTGCAAACATAAATTTAAGCAGGATTCTATCGAGAGTACAGATTTTAGGTGTACAAGTGGTCTAGCTGAATCTAAAACGCTCTAAGAATTTAAATTCTCTCAATAGATTGCGCGCAAATTATATAAAAAAAAAAATATGAGTACTGGTGTATAGGTTTCATCACGTGGCACTGCCTAATAGGCAAGCATGCAGCAAATCTGGACTTTTTTGTGAACAACTTTTGTAGAAGCTGCATGGATGAAGAAGAGGAAGAAACTATTCCTCTCCTTCTTTGTATCTGCCCAGCTCTCTCCCGTACAAGGAAGCTTCATTTAGGAGCCTTCTATTACAACTATATAGGTGATCTGATAAACATAAATATTAGGGGCTTCTTACGCTTCATCAGAACCTCAAAATGGTTTAACGAGTAGGCAGAGAGAAAACGTCTCCTTTGATCCACGTGGTATGATAATTAATGGACCTATTGTTGCTATAAGTGTGTTGGCGTTTCTAAGCTGGCAGCCACTTCAACATACCTAATCTAACCTAACGTCTTGCCGTCTTAGCTTTCCTAGGAAACATTCATATTTACTCGTGGTTTCGGTAATGACCTCGGAATACTGCTAGTGTTTCATTCAGCAGGACTTTTAATGTGGTAGACCCTTAAGAGTTTATACAACTTTTCCAGCCATTCAAGCATTGTTTTTACCTTTGGGAAGGGAAAAGGGAAACTTTAGAAATCCGTTTATTTTTCCGCGCCACTGTCAGTCTTCTGTCAAATGAGAAGAGCGTTATGTTTAAGTGAATTTCCTATCGGCAGTATGATTGAATATTACATCGCTAATAAAATATCGTTTTATATGAAATTGTTTCTCTCTATTTTCATGTTCCATCATAACTTTGACTGACTTGTGACTACACGACAATTTGAAAGCTTTGGCAGTCGAGGGTGAAATGCTGACGCTGTCAAAAGTCACGCGATCGGAAATGGGAGCATACATGTGCATAGCATCGAATGGAGTGCCTCCATCAGTGAGTAAACGCATGAAGCTACAGGTCCACTGTAAGTATATTACCATTACCTGAAAGCATAACTTCCAAAAGCCCTTTATACCTACTACCCTGCTCCCTATCCTATTCCCAAGAGTGGGGATATGCTCCACAGGCATCTTGACTTAGAAACGGAAAACATGCAAAGCACAAGTGGGACGCTCACACTTGGAAGCCAGTACTGACTCTGGCTCCATTATGTTCCGGGGTTCTTAATAAATTTTACCACAGACCACCACCGGTAGCGGATCGAACATATAGAGTGGAGTCGACTTCCAATTGTATGCATCCTTTCCATCGGTCTCCGGGTATTTGTTGGATCCTGGTATATGGTATCCACGTTTATTGACAGCACAAGTAGTTTCCTTCTTTATTTCCGGTCGGGAACAAAAAGGACGATACATTGTGGGTGTAAGTCAGAGTGTGTGTGTGTGGTGCAGATATAGCGTGAAATTGTGTGGCTTGTGGCTTTGGGTGGGCAGGTGGTAATGGCGGTCTTGTACCCTACATACTCGATTCCCCTGCCTGACACATTTCACCTTTGGTTTGTTAGAGGAGTCGTAGTGCTTAGTGGTGGAGGAGCTATGTGCGGATGGGTTCGTGATTGTAGAAGAGGACACCTGTAGATAAAAATTCAATATCCTGTGTTCGTTTTCTTTTTCTTTTTTTGAATTTGTAACAGAATCAGACGCTGAAGATGGAACGCGTTCAGGAGTCAGAAGTGATTTATTTTTTCTGTATATGTGTATGCGGTATCAATCCATTTATCTATTTGTAGAGGAATGCTGTGCTAGTGTATTCATTTTCATTTGCGGATGCTTTCATCTTTGACTTAAGGGCTCTTTTGTTCAGAGACGAGAGGAGTCCTTTGTGGCGAATGAGTGATCAGAAATGTGTGTCTTTGCAGTAATGAAAGTGAATTGCTAGTGATTCAGTTGAAAGCTAACAGTGTGATTCCGCTGATGGAATTCGGAACAGACATACGTGCTGTGATGTGATTGAAAATGATTTTGTTTGATTTATATTGCATTTGAATTAAAAGTAACGCTTCAGAAGGAATGAGTAATCAAATTAAGTTGTTTGTCATTTGTACATCTGAACGTTTTTACTATAACACTTGTGAATAAAATTTATGTGAAAGTCCTAATTATTATATTAAACCCCAGTATTCAAACAAAGATAAAATCGTCATTAACCTTACTGTATAAAGGAATTGATGCAAAAAAAATGCTTACACCAATTTGTTAATCATTACTCGCGCTTAATGCAGACTCGTATCTGGATCAAAAAGGATATTCCAAATAAAATCTAGACGAAAGTATATACCGCGGTTGTACTGCGCTAACTGATCTTCCACTATGAACTTCTAGGGAAACAGGGAAGTTTTATAAAATTGACGAGACATCTCTTTAGTGAAGGCAATTGAAAGAGAATAGATAAGACATACAGGTAGTCCTCGCTTGAGAAACCTTGAATGTAGTGCTTCCCTAGAAGCGGTTTCTCTTAGCCCACATATTTCATAAATTTATTTATTTTTTACACTAACTGTCCTGTGACTTTGCCAGATGCAAACCTAATTACGATTCTATTCAAAGCTTATGAATAATTCCAGAAAAACATCGCCATGCTTCGAAAGGTTTGCACATCATCTCTTTCGACAAAGTTCCGATAAATTCTTTGTACACGGCGTTAAGACCTGAAAAAGGTACAGGAAACGTGCGTTAGAATGGTACGAATTGATAATTGAATTTGAATTTGAATTTGAAAGAATTTGAATTTAAAGTTAGAATGCACCAAGACAGTTGCGTAAATCCCTTGCTTTTTAATATGGTTGAAGATTTTTGGCTAAAGGGACCCAACGATGAAACAAGAACGATTTCTTTTCTTTTTTCCAATGATAGTGCAATCGTAAGTACCGAAGTGGAAGCTTTCAGAATACATTAAATATGTAACTGGATTGAGGCATTAGTAGAAAACGGTTTAAGAAAAACAGAACATTTGCATTGTCGTTTTTCCGAACCCGTAAACTCTAGTCCGAAAATGCTTTTTAATATATTTGGGATTAAAGAAATTATGACGACGATATTTCACAATACCAGAGCGTTGGTGTCCATTCGCTCTACATGTCCTAGCCATCTCAGACGTCCAATACGCAGTTTTTTGACTAGGTCTATGTCGCTGTATAGCTCGTATAGTTCGTGATTGAATCTTCTCCTACAAAACCCGTCAACGCAAATGGGACCGAAAATCTTACGAAAATTTTTTCTCTCGAAGCGACCAAGGATATCTTCATCCTCTTTTAATAAAGTCCATGTTTCAGCGCCGTAAAGCAGGACTGGGATGATCAGGGGCTTATATAGAGTCTCCTTAGTTGTTCGAGATAGGGCTTTACTGTTGAATTGCCTTATAAGCCCAAAAAAACAGCGATTGGCAAGAGTTATTCTTCGATTGATTTCTGCACTGATTTTGTTTGCTGAATTTATAGCAGAGCCAAGGTAGACAAAGTCCCTTACTACCTCGAAGTTATAGCTGCCCACGGTGACATTTTGTCCAATTCGTCGGTGTTGGTTTTCCCTTCTTGTTGACAGCATATACTTGGTTTTGCCCTCGTTTATCTCCAAACCCATTTTGGCCGCTTCCGCCTCAATGCTTGCAAACGCACCGGTGACTGCCCGCTGAGTTCTTCCGATAATGTCTATATCGTCGGCGTATGCAAGCAGTTGTACAGACTTGTGATAGATTGTGCCTCCGATGTTGGCTTGTGAGTTCCGCACAATCCGTTCAAGTACAATATTAAAGAAGTCACATGACATCGCGTCACCTTATCTAAAGCCTTCTTTGACATCAAAGGTCTCGGTGAAGTCATTACCGACCTTGATGGAGCAGCGAGCGTTCTGCATCGTCAGCCTGCACAGACGGACAAGTTTGGCAGGGATGTCAAAACTAGACATGGCTCTATTAAGCTCTTCTCTATAGATGCTGTCACAGGTGGCCTTGAAATCGATAAAGAGGTGGTGAGTATCGATTGGGAATTCTTGGGTTTTCTCCAGAATCCGCCGAAGTGTGAAGATTTGATCGATGGTGAACTTTCCTGGCCTGAAACCGCACTGATAGCGTCCAATCAGGCTGTTCGTAAAAGGTTTCAGGCGTTCACACAATATCGCAGAAAAGATCTTGTATGCGATGTTGAGGAGACTAATGCCTCTATAATTGGCGCAGTGTTCCGGGTTTCCTTTCTTGTGGATCGGGCAAACGATGCTGAGATTCCATTCATCAGGTATACACTCGTCTGACCAAATATTAGAAATGAGTTGGTGTATGCACTATACCAATTCATTGTTCGATTTTAGCTTGGATATTGCTATCCTTACTTCGTTTTGGTCAGGTGGACGGACATTTTTGACTATCATCGTCTATGTTGAATAGTTCATTCTGCCGTTATATAGTCTGCAGAAGTAGTTTTCTCACATTCTCAGTACCGACTGTGATTCTACTACGAGGTTTCCATTTTCATCTCTACAGGTTTCTGTACGGGTGTTGCTTCTCTGACACGTTCTTTGTACCTTTTGGTAAAACTTCCGTACATTGTTCCTGGAGTATAAACTCTCGATATTCTCACAAGCGCGCTTCTCATGCTCTTTCCTCTCCTTTTGGAGAAGCCGATGTTCTTCCCGTCTCTTTTGCTCGTAGAGCTCACGAGCAGCTCTCGTCCTCCTTTCCAGCGCCGCTTTGTATGCCTCTTGTTTTGTTGCATGCACTCACCGGCATTCTTCGTCAAACCAGGGGTTTCGAGGTGGTGGGCAAGCAAGACCCAGCACATCAGTCGCGGCATTTCTGATGGCATGTTGGCATCGTTGCCACTGCTTTTCGGCACTTTCGGGTGATTGAGAGATTTTGGGATATGCGTTCAGCGAAGAGTCTGGCGGTCTCTTGCGATTGTAGCTTTTCGACGTTCAATTTTTTCACAGTGATTCTTCTTTGTTGCTCAGATTGGGATATCCGCATTCGTACCTTGGTTACAACAAGGTAATGATCCGAGTCTATGTTGGCCGCTCGGAAGGTCCGGACATCCAGAATACTGGAGGTATGCCTTGCGTCGATCGCAATATGATCAATTTGGTTGATCGTGACATGATCATTGGACCGCCATGTCTGCTTATGAATATCGAGATGAGGAAACCATGTGCTTGCTATGGTGACATTTCGCTCCACAGCGAAGTCAATTAGCCTTAGTCCGTTATCAGACGTGGTGTCGTGTAGGCTATGCTTACCAACTGCCCTACCAAAGACGTCCTCCTTTCCTATTTTGGCGTTAAAATCGCTCAATATGATTTTAACGTCGTATTTAGGACATTGCTCGTATGTTTTGTCGAGGAGCTCGTAGAAACAGTCTTTGGTGGCAGGGTCCTTTTCTTCTGTAGGGGCATGAACACATATTATGCTTGTGTTAGCGAATTTAGCCTTGATCCGGATAGTCATAATACGCTCGCTCACGTGTCGGAAGGTTAAGACTTCTTGCCTAAGTCTGCCGCGTATAACAAATCCGGATCCGAATAAGCGTTGCCTGTTGCCTCTGTAGCAATCACCGTAGTAGATGTCACAGTTTTTCATCCTCTTTTTGCTCGGCCCAGCTCATCGCACTTCCTGGATGGCGGTTATATCCGCTTTATAGCAGTCTAGTTCCTCTGCTAGTTGTTCGGCTGCACGTGGTCTGTAAAGGGACAGAACATTCCACGTACAGATCCGAAGGTCGTTGTCCTTATTTCGTTTGGTGGGGTTGTCATTATTTGAGTCATCCTTATCCGAGGCTTTTGGTTGTTTCGGAACCATCGATTTTTTATGTGGTAGGGAAGTTACCCCGATGGCGCAACCACCAACCTGGAAAGCCAGCTCATTAATAATTCCCCTAGGACGAGGGGCCGGGTACACCGGTGCCAGTAATCCACTACGGGTGTATGAGCGCTGCCGTTGGTCCATTAAGGGCTCCTCCGCCACCATCTCTATTCCTGTCCTGACCAACACTGGAAATTCCTTACCGACCTGTGATCTGAATACGTCGAAGCAGCTCGCGCAAGGTATTCACTAAGTTCAACCTAACTGGAACTATAGACGCGGTACTAATCCTCAGCTGACTGAAAACGTTTGTGTTTTCATATGACCGCATGTACTACAGTTTGACCAGCCAACTTCTGCACTTGCTTCAGTAGTATTCCATTAACTTGCAGAGTGCACTGAACGAGCGTTCTGGCACCATTACTTGCAATTTGTTCACGTATGCTGCAATGGCTGCGCTGTAATATCGATTCCATATATACAATGAAGAGAAGAGGCGACGAAATGCACCCTTGGCGGAGTCAAACGCCCACAGTGAAAGATACTGATTGAACGCTGTTTACCCGAACATTGCTTATGTAGTTTGTATATAAGGACTGAATCACCCTTAAGAGGGAACCACTAATTCCATACTCCTTTAGAATACTGGAGAGTTTGCCTCGAGGAACCCTATCATATGCTTTCTCTAAATGCCCAAAACAACTATAGACAGGATTAGCATAGGCGTTTTTAACAGCCATTCTGATAGTTAATATCTGGTCGGTTGTGCTTCTACCCGGACAAAAGCCGCATTGCTCACCCCCCAAATTATCCTTAACCACAGCTCTGCAACGCGTTTCTAACACCTTAGCGAAGACTTTTCCAGGGAGACTTAAAAGAGATATACCTGTGTAGTTGGCGCACTCTCTTTTATCCCCATTTCATCGCATCCCCAATGGCATTCGTCATTATGTTTCATCTGTTGCCCTTAGATATTTTCGACTAGAGCGGCCATCTGACTAAAAGCCTTCTCGCAGTGGCCAAGTTATCACATTTCTTGATCATTTTAACTTTACCCATAAGAAGACCGACTATACCCCGCCGAAACTGAGATTTGACCTAAGCTTTCGAACGAGCATAGACAATAGTGAATGGCCCAATGCTCTCCCTCTGGATGGTACTTCACTTCACTTCTTCAAAGGCGGCTCCAAGACCGAAAGTGGTGTGGGTTGTGGTGTCATCTCTTACAAGCGCAACTTGAGCATCTCTTTCCGCCTTCCAGATTACTGCAGCGTATTTCAGACGTGACGATCAAGAAGGTCTTGTCGTGGTTGAAATATCAAGCGGCAATCAAGTCCCTAGAATCAAATCATAACCTTTCATGGCTCAACGTGTCATATTTCGAGACAGATCTGGCCTAGGCTGTATCAGAAACGTTATGCTGGTGTAAAGCAATCATAGATCAGCTACGTTATCGATGTCCTAACTAGACACTGGTCAACATACCTATGGACCCCTTTTCTATAATATGAACTTCTGCTGGAAACTGAGAGACGAAGAGAAAGAGCAAACGATCCTTTACATGGTCTGACCATGCCATGTCATGTTGGGATGACGCGCCGTAGGGGTGGAACATATTCGCCACATTCGCCACATCTGTCCCCGAAAATTTGCAATGACAATCTGCGGTTCTTTGCCAACTAAATATTCTTCTGGTAGTCTTAATGTCAAACCATAAACTTAATCCGCAATTGCAGATTGAACATTCTCTTCGAAACTAGTACGTATACTCAAAGAAACCGCTGGTAATAGGCTTACCAAGTCCGATTCATACTGGCATTCATACGTTTCATAATTCCTTTAAAGGCTGGGTGCTAAGTAGCTGTTATCGTCCTCATAGTTCACTCCTGACAAAAACCTACTCTCAGGTATCCAAAACATTGTAGATAGCATGATTTTAATATTTCCATCTTTCAAATTGGAAAGAACATATCCGTTACCTATTACTTATTCAAAACATTTAACATCTTATTTCTGGATAAATTTGTATCC
This sequence comes from Brachypalpus laphriformis, assembly GCA_945910035.1. Classification (NCBI taxonomy): domain Eukaryota; kingdom Metazoa; phylum Arthropoda; class Insecta; order Diptera; family Syrphidae; genus Brachypalpus; species Brachypalpus laphriformis. Next base: position 28,216,778 of record OX246753.1, read on the forward strand.
CTTTTAAAATTTAAATCAGACCTTGACATGCCATTTGTACATCAACTCATTATCAGTTTCAATAAACAAACTAAGTACAACTTTTCTTAGAATACATCATACATGCTGAAACACATTTCGTACTTTAAAATAATGTTCTTCTCTCTTGCCCTCTTTTCCACATCTGAATGATTGTAAAACACAATTTCTTCTTCTATTCTCCCCCTGAGACATGCATCTCTTAATTGTGTCAATACGACCGCTCGTGCACAAGCACTTCCTTGACTTGTTCGACAACTTGAAACATCTGTTAACCTCTCGATACATAATATACATGCATCAGAGTCCTTCATGCCTGCCACTCATCTACACCACATCGCACGTCTTCTTAGACAACTTGAATCAGTCACCCGACCCTATGTTGTTGACTTTTTCAGCGCCATCGTCGTCTGTAATTCGAAATTAATTTTCCACAGCGTTTTTATATTGTTTTCGAATTTCCATCACCATCCATCCACAACACCCAGTGTCCATCTGCAACAAAAGCTTGGAACAAAACCAATAAACCAAATCCACCACCATCTTCCGCACGCTTTCACCCTCTACGTATGCCCAGAATAAACCAACATGCTGTTACAGTCCAAAAATCACTGCCCGCAATCTTATCCTTTTTTATTCTATGTGTGTTTGTACAATTTTTCTATCGGACCGGAGATACGTCCTTGCACAAACATCCAGCGGAGTAAGTAATCCATTTTCAATTAAAAACCCATCAGACCGCAGATTTGCCAAACTTCACTGTGTATCCTTCTAGTATTTGACCCTAAACACACACACATACGGGTATCCACAGAAAACGAGAAGAGGAAATAGAAAGAATCGAATAGCCACCGAGATAAGAGTGATCTGGCTTCTGAACTATCCCGCATATCCTTTAACTCTCGGTGTAGTTGATTTAATATCCTTCGGGTTATCCTTGTTGACTTTTCCCCCTCATCCACTCCTGTTCACCACTGAAAAAGGATTGTGATGTAGTTTGTTATTTGTTCAACAAAGATGTTGTTAGTATGTTTCTTTATTTTCTTGTTGTTCCCTTTTGCAGTTCATCCTTTGGTGCAAGTGCCCAATCAGTTGGTGGGTGCTCCCGTTCTAACAGATGTCACACTAATTTGCAATGTCGAGGCATCACCCAAGGCGATAAATTATTGGCAACGGGAAAACGGTCAGTATCAAAGTAAAGTATATTTTCTTTTCTTTACAACCCACACACACGGTGACGCAGCAGCAACAGCAACAGCAGCAGCAGGAAAAGAGGAATAACTAGTCGAAATTTTTCAGTCAGGCTTCGAATTGGGCGCCAATTTTTAGTTTTCTTCTTTTTTTTTGTTGGATGGCAAACGAAAAATCGTCGGCAATACGTGCGATAGATATATTGATATTGGCAAAAATCCTTGGGCACACAAAACGAATTGAAATCGTTGTCCACCTACCTACCATATGCAGTGTCCTTGTGTGAGAAGCTTTTTTGCCGCTGCTGCTGTTGCTCCAATCTACTGTTGATCTCTATGTGTCCTGTTTGGTTGGAAATGCGATTATTTTTATTGGCATTCAAGTGACAGACAGAGTGATAGAGGTGACAGCTGGAGTATTAGATACGTGACAAGTTGCAGATAGATGTGTGTGGGCGGGTGGGGGCTAAACAACACAAATGTAATATTCTGCTTTGTTTGCTCTTTTTTGGTTCGTGTTTCTTCTTACAGGTGAGATGATAATTGCCGGTGAGAGATACCTTCTGACGGAGAAGGAAAACTCAATGTACGCCATAGAGATGGTGTTGCACATAAAACGTTTGCAGACCAGTGATTTTGGTGGTTACAAGTGTATCTCGAAGAATAGTATCGGGGATACGGAGGGTACCATTCGACTTTATGGCAAGTGTTCAAATGTTTTAGTTTAGTGTTATCTTGAGGGAGATGCGGAATTTTTTTTCTGCTAAATCACTTAATCGTTCAGTGGAATTGAAATTCGATTTTCATTTTGTGCTTTTTTCATTGTAGAAATGGAACGACCCAAGGGAAAATCGCTAAAGGACGACGAAGCTAATGAAGTTGCGGTAAGTAAGCAAAAGCGATGGAGGTCATTGCGTGGTAATTAAGGGGGCGTTTGAACGGGAATGCAATTAGTTTTTTCTTTGTTATGTGATAAGGGTAGCAATCGAATGCGAAAAGTTAATTGGGAAGGAGGAGGAGGAGATTTTAAACGTTATCTTTGGTTTTTTTCTCAATTTTCTTGCATGGAATGTTATCGATTGTTTAACTTTGTTGAAAATCCAATGGAGGTGGACGAGATTAAAGAGTTCATTGAGTGCATTAGAAATAATTATTTTCATGAATTGTCAATATGTAGAGCAAGTGATTCATACATATATATGTGATAAAAAGTTGTAGTTGTTGATGTAGTTCCACCGAGCCTGTAGTCATTCTAATACTTAGCATGATAACATTTTGCAATCTACAGTGGCACCTAGAATTGTGGTAAGAACCAAGGACAATCCTCAAAGAAAATCAGTTGTATCCTAAAAATGTGTAACGTTCTACAAACTGTTGACCAGAGGGAACTTTGAAAACAGGCATTGGGTACCATTTTAGACAACCTTTTGACATTTTCTAAAATGCATTGAACACTGTTCTCTAAGCCCATTCTGCTTTTTAATAATTCTTTTTTTTTTTTCTGTGAACACTTTGTGGTACAAGTACAGCAATTGCTACAATCAGTTAAGTATGCTTTGAAGTCATAGCTACAATTAATCTTCCTTACAATAAGATTTGAAGTCGGGTGGCGACTGCTGTAGAATTTGATTGGACAGAAAAGAGTGCAGAGTTCTGATTATTGAAAGCAGAATATATGTATATACCTACACATACCAGCCTAGCTTAGCATTGTTCATTCGATACATGGGATACAAAGTTTTCAACCAATTTTTTTCAAGGAAACCTAAATTTAGGAGCACTCAGACTCTTCGGTCTATTGTACTGCCAAGCAAAAACCCTTTCTTTGGTGCAGTGATTTGATAAACTTAAATGTTATTCGTTTTCCTTTTTATACTCAGGTGGCTGATGATCGCTGTTCTTCGCTGGGGTTTGAACTTAACCGATTACTTTAAATAATCTTCAAAAAGTCATTATCCATTTACTAATATCAGAAACTAAGCTTCTGCCCTAGATGTCGAAATAGAGGACAAGAAGGCGGCGTAGTACCCCAGCTTAGCGAGCTTAAATAGTACCCCAGCACTAGCCTTTTATACAACTTCCGTTCGATGATATCTTTACGTTATTCGAAACTCCAGATATAGCATCAAGTAATACGGATAATTTATTTTGAAGCAAACAGTGTTATCGGCAGATCACTGGCACACCGAACATTTAAGTACTTGAACGCAGATAATGAACCTAAATTCTTGAAGCTCTCAAAAATAGTATCCTAGCGACTTATTGCCCCAATAAATAGGAAAAGAAAATGAAAATCGAAAGAATAGCTTGATTATATGCATACACAGGTTTCGGAGAATAGAAAGCACGTAACAGCAAATAACAGCTATATGGTGAAGACTTGGGCAGTACTATTTTAAGAAGCACTACATGTACTATGTCTATAGCCTTAAAGAGCCAATGACAGCCTCTAATACTTTCCTTATTTGAAGAATGGAAAAGCTACCATGGCTTAATAGCATGAACAAAAAATACTTTCCAAATCTCCTCATATCCCTAGTTTTATCCAGAAACCTAACGGGGACAGGACTATGTCCACAGAAGAAACTTTAAACCTCCTCATGGACACGCATTTCCCAGGAAACTCTATAGATACAAACATATCTATACCCCAACACCACTCAATCATGGACGTTCTGGCGGGAATAATAAACAATTCATTGGGCTGTTAATAGTTTCCTTCTATACAAATCTCCAGGATTATATGGTATTACACCAGTAGAACTGCAAGAGAGCATAAAACCCTTATCCCCCTGGCTCTATGTAATATTCAATAGCTGTCTTAAATTCGGCTATACCCCATCCTCATGGAAAAGAGTTAAGGTGGTCTTCATCCTGAAATGCAGTAAGACCTCGCACTACACTCCGAAAGATTTCAGACCAATTAGCCTCTCCTCTTTCTTTCTAAAAACGTTAGAAAGGCTAATTGATAACTATATTCGTTCTAAGCTCAAGGTACAAAATTTATCTAACTCCCAGGTACCACAATGGGTCAACGCTGACCTGAGTGTGGCAAAGAGCGTCGTTCCCTGCCAGCCCACATACCTAACATACCTAACTCCCAGCATGCTTACCGGAAAGGCTTTTCAGTGGAAACAGCTCTACACCCGTTAGTAGGCGCCATTGAAAAATCTCTAGCCGTTAAAGAATATACCATGGTGTCTTTCCTTGACATAGAAGGCGCCTTTAATAACGTCAATACAGAATCCATCATAGGAGCGCTCGCTAACCTAGAGGTTGATTGCTGCTTACGCATCTGGATAGAGCAAATGCTGAACGTTTATCTATTCTATCCGAGCTTGGGTACTGCTCAACCAAAAGCTTAGCGCAGAGAGGCACTCGCCAGGGCAGTGTTCTCTCCCCGCTACTTTGGATACTAGTAGTGAATAAGCTACTCACTTCACTAGAAAATAAAGGCTACAAGGTCGTAGCATATGCTGACGATATCGTTATAGCCATTTCAGGTAAATTCCCCCAAACCCTAAGAGATCTAATGAACTTTGCCGCTAAATTTAGTAGCGAAATGGACGGACAGTGTTGAGCTTAACGTAAACCCGTCCAAAACTGAACTAGTACTTTTTACTAGGAAATATAAAATCCCGATCATAACTCCCCCTAAGCTTAGAAACACGGAACTCAGCTTTACAAACACAGCAAAATACTTATGGTTAACCCTTGATAGTAAACTTAACTGGAAACAGAACATTCTAGACCGTACCAAGAAAGCAGAAATCGCCATCTACACCTGTAAAGAGGCTATAGGTCCAAAATGGGGTCTTCAACCTAATATAGTCCACTGGTTGTACCTGGCGGAGGTCAGACCAATTCTGCTTTATGGTGTCCTCGTCTGGTGGCCTGCACTCGAAACAAGGTGCAACACAAACTCTATAGAAAGAGTACAACGATTAGCATGTAGGTGCATCACAGGGACTCTCAGGTCCACTCCCACAGCCGCTTGAGAAACCCTACTCAATATCTTTCCCATTGATATCGTTGGGAAATTGGTAGCATCTAAAGCAGCTCTAAGACTTAGAGAATCTCTCCAGTGGTCAAGTTCACGAATCAACCACATAAAAATTCTACAAAACTCCAATCTCAGAGAAAGAGATTATAATATCTCCATTTATTGATTTCAACATCAAATATAACACTACGATCCCTGACAGATCCGCATGGGATGACGGTACCATTCTAAATGACGCCGCAATCGAAATCTATACAGATGGTTCCAAAACATCGGAGGGCACAGGCTTGAGTATTTTTTCAGAAGTACCTCTGATAAACGTAGCTCTCCGACTTCCGGACCACTGCAGCATTTTGCAAGTGGAAATATCAGCTATTCGTGAAGCAGCGCGGAGACTCTCTTTGTACCCGATAGATTGTAGGTCTATCGTCCTTTACATAGACAGTCAATCAGCGATTAAAGATCTGGAAAGGCCAACAATAAGATCTAAGTTGGTCAAACATTGCCGCGAATCTTTTAACGAGATTGCGGACAGATGCAATATCACTATGTGCTGGGTCCCGGGACACAGAGATATTCCAGACAATTGTAAAGCAGATGAACTAGCTAAAAAAGGCACCGTACTACCTCTAGCTGTCAACAGAGAGGTACCGGCACCCCCAATACAAACGATGAAACTTCATGTTTAACGAAGCGCAAGCTACTGTAAACGACAGATGGAGTAATCTATCTACGTGCGTATCGACCAGAAAGATCTGGCTTCTCTTAGATGCAAAAAAAAACCAAAAAACTCCTTTCATTAAATAGAAGGACACGCCAAATAGGTAGACACGCCACTAGAATGGGAGTCCCAGCATATGATTACTTGTAGAAGCTGCAAAGATGAAGAGGAAGAGGAGAACAATCTCCACCTCCTTGGCACATACCCGGCGCTAGCTACCCTGAGAAAGAAAATATTAGGGGAATACTTCTTTGAAGACTTAAGTGACCTGTCTAACATAGACGTTATAAACTTATTCAGATTCACAGGGAAATCCATCTGGTTTAGTTGAAATATCCCCACGCACCAGTCATCAACCCTCCCCTCCCCTAATAGTTACTAGCGATCATCATGATGTACTGTAACAGACACCCCCAAGATCGATAGTCAACCCTTAAATATCACTAGACCAACCACTGCATATGAGTCCAATCAACCCTATTACTCCCATGCACCCCACCTACACGGTGCAACTAGGTACTTAGGGTTCGATTGTATCAGTCACCCTACCTAACTAAACCAATCCCCATAGTTCGACTGCATAGTAGTGCTAGGTTTGATTGTATCATTCACCTTGCCTTCTATTATGCACTTCACTATTTCCACGGTCCACCTAGGTACGGGTTTGATTGAAACAGTCACTCTGCCTAGTCAATACCTTATGCACAGCAGTTCCTAGAGTTTGATTGAATCAGTCACTCTATGGCCCTTATGCATCTCTAGCTGTACGATCCACCTAGGTATGAAGGGTTTGATTGAAACAGTCACCCCACTTAGTCAACACCTTGCATAGCAGTACTTAGAGATCGATTGAATAAGTCACTCTTTTATACGTATGCATCTCTATACCTACACGGTTTACTCAGACTTCCCAATACAACTTACAAAACAGTACTGGGGGTTTAATTGAATCAGTTACCCCCAATACTTGTTTGTACACTATACCTTTCCGGTACACACCGACTTAGGGTTGATTGAGTCAGTCACCCTCTCTAGCCACTTCAGGCATAGTTATTCTCACCCAACACCCTCCTGAGAAAGGTTAAGGTTCCCCGGTAACCGGTGATTCTCCGATGCCAACTCTACGCGGTATCACAATGGACCCAAGTGGTTTAAGTGTGTCTTGACCCTGTCAAGACAGCCACCTTACCTAACCTAACCTAACCTTCTATCCGACTTTTATGCTTTCTTGCGTAGTTTTTGATTTTGTCTTCGATTGTTTTAATGCCAAGATCTCTGTGGATATCGCTATATCTGATATACCATGGCGCATTAATAATACCTAGCACTTTGAGTTAAAAGTTTGTAAAATTTTAATGTTACTTATTTTGGTACAACGCCAGAGTTGTATATCATATGTCCACACTGGCTTTAGCACTTGCTTATATAAAAGCAGTTTATTCTCTATACTAAGCTTGAAATATTTTCCAAGTAACCAACACATGTGTCTATATTTATTATCTGGTTCTTTGGGTTTTTTCATTACATGTGTTTTCCATTTCGGCTTTGCATCAAGTGTCATTCCTAGATACTTAGTCTCGTTTTCAGATGGAATTTAAACCGAAATTATTTATTTCTTATTATTTATTTTCTTATAAATAAGATTTACATAAACAGATTTGGTCTCGTTGAGTGCGAGTCGTCAAACCTTTGTCCATTTATTCACTCTATCCAAAACTTCTTGCAGTTTAACTGTAGTATCTTCGACCGTTTTACCTGCTACCAAGATAGCAGTATCGTCGACAAATGTAGCTAGCTCAGTGCCTTCTACTTGCTGTATATCACGAGCATATAATAGATATAAAACTGGACCAAGAACGCTTCCTTGCGGCACCCCCGCCATTATTTCCTTAAAATCTGAATATTCGTTTCCACTTTTGATGCGGAATAGTCTACTCATATGGTAGTTCTTCAAAATATTATGTAGGTGTTCTGGCAGAACTTGTCGTAATTTAAACTTTAAGCCTTCATTCCAGACCTTGACAAGGGCTTGAGAGACGTCAAGGAATACTTACTTACTTACTCATTTAGATCTTGAACCCCTCGGGGGGCATAGGGCGTCAACCACGCCTGCGCGCCATCTTGTTCGGAGTCCTGCAACGCGTTTGAGCTGCCTCCAACTCATTTCTAAAGAGTTCGATTCCTCCTCAAAAGTTCTGCGCCACGTCTGCCTAGGGCGTCCCGCTATTCTGCCTGCCTGGGTGAGCGGATTCCACTGCATGGCGTATTTCGCAATGGAGTTGTCTTCGCGCCGCCGTAGGGTGTGTCCAATCCACTGCCACTTTCTCCTTCGTATAGTAATGCTTATAGGTTCTTGGCCCGTTCTCGTATAAAGTTGTTCGATTCCTCTTCAAAAGTTCTGCGCCACGTCTGCCTAGGGCGTCCCGCTATTCTGCCTGCCTGGGTGAGCGGATTCCACTGCATGGCGTATTTTGCAATGGAGTTGTCTTCGCGCCGCCGTAGGGTGTGTCCAATTCATTGCCACTTTCTCCTTTGTATAGTAATGCTTATAGGTTCTTGGTCCGTTCTCGTATAAAGTTGTTCGTTGGAGATGCGGTTCGGCCAAAAAATCCTCCAGATGATCCTTAAACATTTGTTTACGAAGACTTGCAGCTTGCGTGTGTTAATGGTGTCCACCTTTCAGGTACTGCACCCATAAAGCAGCACCGATTCTACGTTGGAGCGGAACAGTCGCAGCTTGGTTCTTAAGCTGATAAGATTGCTTCTCCAGATTTTGGATAGCATTCCGAACGCAGCTTTCCCCATTCTGCTACACACATCCAGTTCGGTGCCACCACGATTAGTCGAGACCACATTTCCTAAATAAAGAAGGTTATCAACTTTTTCGACTTCCTGTCCGGCAATGTTAAGTTGAACGCGGGTATCAGAAGTGCTTTTGTTTTGGCTGTGTTTATTTTTAGTCACACTTTGTTTGCCTCAGCTTCTAGATTTTGGGCCATCAAATGAAGATCCATTATCCGATGTGAAAGTAGACAAACATCGTCAGCGTAATCTAAGTGTTTAAGGTAAGATGTCATAGTCCAACGAATTCCATAATTAGCTTCCGTCAATGCTGCACGGAGTACATCGCTGATAACCACCAAGAACAATAGTGGTGACAGTATGCAGTCTTGACGTACTCCACTTTGGACTTTAAAATCCTCCGACTCCTTACCACTGTGGAAGACGTGACACTTACCGCCCTCGTATTTAGCCTTGATAATAGCTATAAGTTTTACTGGGATACCTCTCCTGTGCAAGGCCAACCAAATGCATCTCGATTCAAGCTGTCGAAAGCCTTCTCGAAGTCGATAAACAGCAAATGTAGCGGAGACCTATACCCAACGCATTGTTCGGTTATGATCCGTAAGGTATTTATGTGGTCAATGCAGGAGGATCCAGCACGAAATCCTGCCTGTTCGACATCGAGAGTTGAATCTAAATGCTCTTTGATTCGTTCCAGAATTAATCTAGCTGGAAGAACGCAAATACCTCTCCAGTTTTTGCACTCCGTCAAGTTTCCCTCTTTCGGAAGTTTTAAAGATCATCCCCCTTTTCCACTCCTGCGGAAATTGTTCACTATCCCAAGCTCTCCGTATTAGAGGATGCAGCAGATCGGCCGATGTATTTGGCGCCACTTGAAATAGTTCGGCAGGGACGTCATCAATACCCACCCCCTTGTTCTTCTTGAAGGACTTGATTGCTGATGTTATTTCGGTTTTACTGGGAGGTACGGTGCGAATTCGGGAATTTGTTGCTTCGAACTGCTCATTCGAATTAAAGATCATGCTGCTGTCGTCGAAGTGATTTAGCACTGTAGTAAAATGTTCTCTCCATCTAGTGAGCTGGTCCTCATCCGAGATCAGAAGGTTACCATCTAGGCTCACACTGTTTGGAGCTACGACCACCAGTCAGCTCCTTGCTGTCGCACCTGTTCGCTGCGTCTTCAGCCCTTGAGGCCAGTGAGTTGACATATTGACGTTTGTCACGTCTCACACTACGCTACACTTCTTCTTCTTCGCACGGTATTGGGCTTCTAGCTCGGTTTTCTCTACTGCTGAGGCTGCTGCCATCCGAGCTTTGATTGCTGTACGCTCATCGATCGGTCTCCAAGTGTCTTTAGATAGCCATGTGCGATGGTTTTTCTGCCTTTTACCGACATAGGTGCGTGTCCCAGCCGTAAAAGCATTTTTCACAGAATTCCAGTGGTCATCCATGCTCTCCTGGGGCCTTATTTTGTATTGTGTTTTTATAGTAAATGTATACAAACTCAATTTCCGAGTAATTAAAATGACGTTTGATAGATGTTTTGACAATCTAACTTTCGGAAATTTTTGATTTTGAGTTGGAAGCACTTACACCCAATCCGATAACCATACAAAATACCAATTCATTTTAGAATCGGATTACATTTGCGAATGGCAATCCAAATCCGAAAGCAGTACAAAATAAGGTCCCTGCATTGTGCTTCTAAGGCAAGGTGGTCCCTGAACTGTTGGTGCACTTGAGCATGTCAATATTAAACCTGGTGATGTTAAGTAAGTTTGAGCGGTTGCTATTGACGGATCCAGTACGAAGGCATAAATAAGCTAACATAAGATGGTGATCTCGTTCTAATCCGATGTCAGCTCCACGTCTGTTTCGGACGTCCAGAAGACAATTTCTAAAGCGACGGCTGATCGCAATGTAGTCGATCTGGTTGGATGCTCGGTGCCTATCAATAGAGACCCAACTGATATTGTGGCAGGTGTTATGCTTAAACATCGTGCCTCCAATGACTAAGCGGTTGGTATTGCAGAAGTCCACAAAGCGCTCACCGTTGTTATTACGGTCTCCTACGCCGTGAACTCCCATCACGTGTTTAAGCATAGTGTTTTCGCTACCTACCTTGGCATTGAGATCCCCCATCACCATTATGATGTCCCCTTTAGGCGTTTGGTGTTAGACGGCGCCTAGCTGGCTATAAAAAATGTCCTGTTCATCCTCAGTCGCGTCTTGAGTCGGAGCATAACACTGAATGATGATAATTTTCCTTACTCTACTGTGGAACCTAGCTGTCTATATCCGGTCACTGTAAGGTATCCAGGATATGAGGCTTCCTCGTGCTGCTGGAGTTAGCACCAGTCCTACTCCGGATGCCCGTGCACTTCCAGCTTTTTTACCAGAGTAGAGCATGACAGTGCTTTTTGTTGGGGAGATGTATTCCCCAGCATCGAACCATCTTATCTCGCTCAGCCCTAAGATGTCGATTTTATAGCGTGCGAATTCGCGTTCCATCTGGAGGAATCTGGCGTTATATGGCCCTTCCTGAAGTGATCCAGGAGGGTCTTCACGTTCCAGAATCCGATCGTTGTCCATGTTCGATAGCCAAAGGTCGTCATCAAATTATCCGCCCGTATCCGAGGCGTTGGTTTTCGTTTCGGAGCAAGATTTTTTTTTTACGGTTGCGGCTCGCTGGGCCACAGACCAACCGACACTTATCCTGTTTTGTGGCGCAGAGGACTCACCATTCGTCCTCTTCCGTTTGCAATTTCCAGAGAAACTCCCAGATGGCACCACGAGGAGGTGGAAGTAGGGCTTACTAACAGAGCTGCAAGTTGTTCGGCTGCAGTGGCTCTTTCTCCTTATTTAGCGGACCAACACCTATCGGAAGATGCTGCTCCTACAAGGCCTTTGTTAGTCGTTTGCCATACTAAAAGTCAAGGAATACGCTTAAATAAATCCTTTTTTCTCCAAGATATTTTTCGATTCCATGTGTTATTCTATGCTCTTGTTCAACTGTAGAATGCTTACTTCTGAATCCGAATTGATGATCCGAAATGAGAAGCCTTTCTTCTATTACCGGCTGTAATCGCCTAATCAATATTCTCTCGAACACTTTGGATATAATTGGAAGAAGCGAAATCAGTCTATAAGACGTTCTTTCATTCGGCAGTTTTCCGAGCTTAAGGACCATAATGACTTGGGCGACTTTCTATTGACTGCAAACATATTCTAGTTTAAGCGCGGCATTTATAATAAACAGAAGCTTAATTTGAGATTTTCTTCGTAGTGCTTTAAAAACCTCTTCCGTGATTAGGTCGTATCATGGAGCCTTCTTAGGTTTAAGTTTCTTTATTTCTTCCTTAAGTTCGGTTAGTGTTGCATTTATTATTGCACTGTTGGCTATATATGACGTATTTATATTTTGAATAAGAGCTTGTCCATCAAACGACTTAAAGTTTCTTCCAGGTGGGTGGCAAAACTTGTGTTTTCTCTTTATCATGCGTGGCACATTCGTCTTGATTTTTCCTAATTAGTGCGGCTTGAATTTTAAGTTTTTTAATACCTTTTATAGACCTTTTATAGAAAGCCAGTAATTATAACCTCTTTCTGGTGTTATACTTTCTATGTAAGTTTGTTTTTCATTATTCTAGGATATTTTTAGTGAGTTGCGCAAACGGTTAAGATGTGCTTTATATTGCAGACCCCCAGTTTGTTGCCATTTTTTGTGCGCTTTTCTCTTCTCCTTAATCATCTCTTTTATTTCCTCCGGATAAGTTTGAATGTAGCTTTGGTTTGGAAGTATTCTTCCACGCGGCATCCTGTAGGATTTCAACGAAGCGATCAACTTCAATTTCAAGTTCATACGGCGTTTTAAGTGATACCCTCAGCTCAATATTTGCTTCAATATCATTTTTGAAGCCATCCCAATTAGTTTTCGCGCTGGTTAATCTGGCCGGTCCTACTTTTTTAATCAGAGCATCGCTTATCGTCATAATGATTGGAGAATGATCAGAGGAGAGATCAAAACTTTCTTCAACTTGTATACAGTTGCCAGATATTCCTTTAACAATTAAGAAATCGATCAGATCTCGTATCTTATTTCTATCAGTCGGCCAATATGTTGGTTTACCCGTTGAGTGAAAATCAGAACTATACTGCATACCCGCATTATAAAGCTTTCTACCTTTCTGAGAGTCGTACCTTGAACCCCAGAAGCGGTGTTTCGCGTTGAAGTCGCCATCACTAATAAAATTTGGTTTAAGGAAGTTGAAGATGTTTTTGAAATCACTTTTTTCAAGTTTACATCGCAGTGGACAATTATCATATATAGACGAAATGTTGAAGGCAAAATATCTATTTCTAACGCGTACCGTGCTTACTTGCATTGCTTCTAATTCAATCTTTATTTCTGCTGAGTGTTCGATACATTCTTTTATAAACAAAGATGATCCGCCTGTGGCTCTTTCCGATGGGTGGAAGGCGTGATACACGCTATATCCCTTTATTTTAACATTCGATTGCTTTTTCAGATGAGTTTCACAGATCAAGCATATATCAATATCTTTTTCTCGTATAAATATTTTTAATTCGTCGAGTCCTTGTATGAGCCCGTTGGCGTTCCAAGTAAGAATTTTAAGTGTTTCTTTCATATTCTGGTTGAAGTGCGCGTGTTATGAATGTTGTTTTCTAGTGCGACTATTCTCTCGAAAATTAATTTGTTTCTTTTAAAATCACCTTGACTATCGCCGAAAATAATAGTGTTTTGCTTTGACAGATTGTCGTATTGTAATATTGCCGAAGGTCAACACTTCACCTCTGAACTGGGGCTAAAACTTAACACATCGTGTCATAAAAAAACCCACTACCCATTTTATCATTACCATCTCCATCATCAGGGACAACATACTAACTAACTGTTTAGATGGCGCTACAGCTCGGGGTTGACCTGAGCCTCAACCGACAAAATTCTCCAGATAGCCCGGTTGCAAACCAGCCGCCTTCAGTTGTGCATGATAAGCTGGTTGAGGTCCGGTCTCCCTTCACTTGTTTCTCATTTGTCGAAGAACTTTTCTTTCAAAGTAACCAAGGGGATCCTCATCCGACTTTGACAAAGTCTATGCCTCTGCGCATAGCAAATGTTAATCAAGGCCCAAATTTGTATCCTGGAATTGAAAGATTTTAACGCCACTAAGTTGCACCTACACATACATATCCCTAATGCATACTTTCCCTTCGTTTCAGAAGAAAAACGATGCAATCCTCAATGAGAATCGTCGTGAAGATGGATCACGTAATCAAAATGGTCGCCTCTACAAGGAACGCGGTGACTCTAGCCTCTACAATAGTTGTAAGCGAAATGCTCAACTAACAATAAGTAAACTCCTTTTAGCATCCTTAACAGTTATGCAGTTGCATTCGAGTTTTAGCATAGGCCATTGCCGACAGTTATAGCTTCAAAGTAAATAATTATCATTAGAATAATTTTACAAAAAAAAAGAAAGTAATATATAATAATACATATAAAATATGTAATAAATAAAGAGAAATAATTAAATGTTACCTCGTTAGATAATATTTATAAAGAATAAAAATAAAAATTAAATCTATCACAGTGATGCATGTAATTTTCTTTTCATTACTGGAACATATTTTTAATTTTGTAGATACATACAACATACAATGTTTAAAAATCAAACTACATATAAATATACAAATACATATATCATGAAAAAAAATCTAAGCAAATGGAAATTAATTGTGGCTTTAAAATGACAACAAATTTAATTCAGTGGAAGTTAAAAAGAAAAACTATTTTTGAAGCTTATTGTTAAAATTAAAATGTTCTACTATAAAATCCGCTCTCTGATTTTTTGTTTGTTTCTTAAACCGAAAGTTTGAATCTAGATAGTTTGCCACCTCTGACAGCTCTAGCTACTATCCTTCTACAAGCCATTTAGTTTTTTTAAAATCTTTTATCTCTTTACGTTAAGCGAAAACTATTTCCTTTGTAAATAATTGTACAAACTAAATACAAACATATTGTAAATAAATTAAAAGAAATTACTACAAAGCATGACATTTACAAATAAACTGCCAACTTGAACAGATTAGAGAATGTAAAATTGCAAAAACCAAAATCTCTACCACTAACCTGGCTGCTACTGTTGTATTTTAATTTTAACTTTCAAAATAAAGCTAAATTAAGTTATAACCTAAGTCTGTAGCATATTCTATAAGCTAATCAATTTAATGAGAAAATAAGAAATAAATATCGCGTTAAGTAATTTTAGATAAAATGTGCCAAAACTGTTTAAAAGTGCTGCCAATACACATATATGAATACCATTATTATTATTATTCTTTTTTTTATCTTGATTGGCATCACTTTTAAGCTTCAAAACAAATGCAAAACTTAATATACGTACCAAATACAAATTAAATAAAAAATATATGTAAACAATACTACGCGGCATAAAGAATCAAAAAAAAAAATACGATTCTATCACTAAAAATGTAGAAAGATAAATTGTTTATACATAAAATGAAAACGAAAAAAAAAACTATATCAATAGAGCATATTGACTAAAGCTAGAAATTAAATTTAATATCTATAACTTACTAAAACAAAAATTAACAAAGTTAATTTAATTATTTGTAAATATTATTTATATCAAAATGGAAATACATGTATTGTAAAAAAAAATAAAAAATAAAAAAAAAAAAATAATAAAAACTTAAGAAATGACATTAGATGCATTTTTATTTACACCAAGTACAACAAAAGAAATTATTTGTGAGCGTGATGAAAGCGTTCAAAGCGGCGCTGCATAGAAGGACGAGAGCTGCTCGCGTGTTCAACGAGCAGACAAGTTAAGAGGAAGATCGACCTCTCAGAAAGAAGTAAAAAGAGTATGATAAGCGCTTGATTCAGGAGATTGAGGAACTTTACAGAACGATGAGATACGGAAGATATTTTAGCGGCAAATAAGCGAAAGGTTTGAACGAATTCCAACTGTTCCATCAAATTTAGAAGAAGAATTTTTTTGTTCCCGAGAGCGTGCCTATGGTAGTGTGAGATTTTTACTGACTAAAAAAATACCTCTCTTCAGAACTAATACTACAACTAAGCCGACACTTATGGTTGGGTTAGGTTAGGTTAGATTGGCTGTCTGCACCACGATGCAGACACACTTAGACCAGTAAAGGTCCATGGTGATGCCAAGGATCTACCATTAGACCACTCAGGGACTAATAAAACCAACCGGAGCTTTTGATGAAGCGATGGATGTTCGTGACGTCTAAGGACGCCAAATCGCTGAGGTCGTCAAGGAAGGGAGCTCCTAGATGGAGCATTCTTTCGCGTGATAGAGCAGGACATGTGCATAGGAAGTGAAGAATGGTTTCCTCCTCCTCCTCGTCCCTACAGCTCCAGCAGAAGTCATTGGAAAAGAGGCCAAGTCTTTTGGCATGTTGGCCGATTAGACAGTGTCCGGTGATGACACCGATAACGCAGCTGATCTGTAATCGCTTTAGTTTAACCAACTCGGCACTACGTTTTTGGTCCAGCTTAGGCCAGATCTGCCTCGAAATGTGACACGTAGAGCCACTATCCCACCTAAGTTTGGTCTTGCTAATAGCGTTCAGCTTCAGTACATGCTTACATGTAGTGAGGGGCATACCCAGGGCTTGCCTATCTGGCAAAATCCTTAGAGTAGTACCCTGTCTAGCGAGTTCATCCGCCCTACAGTTTCCTGGAATGTCTCTGTGACCTGGCACCCAGCATAGGTGAATGTTGAACTGCTCTGTCATCTCTGTAAGAGACAAACGGCAGTCTAAGACGGTCTTTGAAGTAAAGGAGCACGATTCCGGGGACTTGATAGCCGCTTGACTGTCAGTGAAAATGCTAATATCGCTGACAGATAATACATTACATTTCAGCCAAAACAGGGCTTCCTTAATCGCCATGATTTCCGCCTGAAAAACGCTACAATGATCAGGGAGGCGGAACGAGATGCTCAGGTTGAGCTTATCGGAGAAAACACCACAGCCCACCCCACCTTCGGTCTTAGAGCCATCTGTGTAGAAGTGCACCGAACTTCCATCATCAGGGGGAGAGCCATCCCACTCATCCCGTTCAGGGATACTCGTACGGAAGTGTCGGTCAAATCTCAGTATCGGTGGGGTGTAGTCCGTGTTTTCATGTGTGAAGTTGAGAAGATCAAGGATCGAGGAGTGGCCAATGTGATAACTAGACCACTGAGAGGAGACTTTAAGACGAACAGCCGCACTGGCAGCAGTCTGTCTGCCAAGGATATCCAGGGGTAACAGGTTGAACATAATATTCCGTGCCGCAGAGGGGGTAGTTCTTAGTGCACCACTGATGCACATGCAAGCGGATCGTTGCACTTTAGCTATCCAGACCACCAAACGATGACGAGACGTAGACCAGATAAGACAGCTCGATAAGATGACCTTGAGCCATGGAAGCACAATGTCCTCACATTTTTGAAATTCAGCAGGAATAATGCCGTCAGGACTTGAAGGGCTTGAAGCTGCGCATGGCCCAGCGGATCTTTTCTGTAGTTATTATAACCAGGGAGTTGCTGCATGAAACAGCAACAGGGGAGCTACCAGGGAAGTAAGTATCCAGTAGGATGTCAATGGATTCCTTAGCAGAGGTGGTCCAGTGACCATCTAGATGTTAGAGGTAGCTAGGTGTTGAAGGGCTTTTTGAGAGGATTTTCCGCAACCTAGAATCTTCCGAGGATTCTTCAATACTGTCGCAGAAAAGTCTGCAGGAGCGTCGTTGCTCTTTCCTCAGTGAGATTTTATATTTCCTGAGAGACAGTTTGTAGGTGTCCCAATCGGCCGTCTCGCGAGAGCTTTTAGCAATATTAAAGAGGAGTCTGCTGTCCTTCCTAAGAGTACTAAGATTTGCATTCCACCAAGATGGTTTCTTCTTACCTCGAGGAGTGCGGTTAGGGCACGCCACAGTCAAGGCACCGTTAAGTGCCGATGTAAAGGTGTTGAGCAACCTGTCAAGATCATCCGCACTAGTAGGTTCAGTAGGCAAAAGGGAGGGAATAAGCGTCAATAAGCGCTTCCTGTATAGAGACCAATTAGTTCTTTTATAATTTCTAAAAACTTTCTGATGAGGTATATGGTCGTCAAGACTGAATTGGAGGTAGCGATGGTCTGAGAAAGAGTGCTCTTCAGAGACTCTCCAGTCCTTTACCAGGTTATATATATGATCAGAGACAAGGTTAATGTCCAGGACTTCTTGTCGGTTATGAGTAATAAAGGTCGGTTTAGACCCTCGGTTACAAACTAAGAGATTAGTACTGAGGATAAAATCAAAAAGTTGCTCACCTCTTTCATTTATATCGGAACTGCCCCAGATTGAGTGATGAGCGTTCGCGTCACAGCCAATGATGAGACCAGTCTTAAGTATCTCCGCTTTCGCAATCAAGCTCCCCAAGATGTCCGGAGGGAGTGGGCCCACTTGATCGTGACTCGCTTACGAGACTCGTGATTTTTGGAAAAAGAGGATCGTATGTAATTAAATAGAAATGTAGAAGATTAGACAGGTTAAATTCCAATGAAATTTCCTGCGTTTTGCATGACCGGCATATACTATGACGCGAGGTCAAAAGGTTTTGTCCTTTGCAGACGACGAATTGAATTGTTCGCGTTGATGACGGTACGGTTTTTTTTTTTTTTTTTTAAGGAAACCCAAATCCCAGAGCACTCAGACTTATCCAGTCCATTCTACTACCAGGCAGGAACTTTTCTTTGGTACAGTGGTTGGAAAAACTTCGATGTAAATCGTTTTTCCTTTATACTTGGGTGGCACATGATTGCTGTTCCCCGCTGGGGCTTGAACCTGTACGGTACGGTTACAATGGCCGTGAACGCGATCTTTGTGTTTACGCGCAAATTTTGTTATCTCTTCGATGACGCTGGGAATTCTCAAATCACGATGAATATCTTCGTTACGTACATACCAAGGTGCGTTAACGATTGTTCTAAGAACTTTATTTTCAAAATAAAGGTTTTTAAAGGTAAAGTTGACGTGAGTAGATTTGCTTTCGTTCAGCACAATACGCCAAGAATTCATCCATTTTCCAGTTGCTGCTTCAATAGTTTCGCCCGTGGTCAATATCGCCGTATCGTCCGCAAACGTGGCGACGACGCAGTTTCTTTCCTGCAGGATATCAGGCGTGTAGAGTACATATAGAGGCGGGCCAAGGACACTTCCTTGTGGAACTCCGGCCGCAATCTCCTTGAAGTCAGACTAATAATTTCCGTGCTTAACACGAAAGAGTCTCTCAGTGAGGTAGGATCGTAAGATTAGAAAGATTTGCCGCGGCAGTAGTCGTTGCAATTTATACTCCAAGCCTTCGTGCCGAACCTTATTGAAAGCTTGTGAGACGTCAAGAAATACACCACAACAAATCTTTTTTTCTTCGAGAGCTTTCTCAATCACGTCAGTTATTTTGTGGACTTGGTCGATTGTAGAATGTTTGATTCTAAATCCAAACTGATGGTCAGGAATGAGACGTCTTTCGTCGATTATGGGTTGTAGACGTTTTGAAAGTAGTTTTTCGAATATTTTTGAGATGACCGTGTTACGGTAAATTTTTAGCGCAACAAGAAACGGCATGTGCATCTTCCCTTATTCTCTCTTTTGTCACCTTGTGCTTGCAACATTCTGGGAAAGTGGAGGGCAGCCATGGGTCCATCAGCCATAAGCCCATTTCCGAAGGTGGCGTGCGCGATAGGCACGGCTCAGCACGAGGAGTTAGGGGTGTCACCGTATTATGCGAATTTTGGGAAAGAGATGATCACTCACGCACCCGGTACCGCGAATCGATGATCAGCCCGCGGATAGGGACCAAGATTTAGTAGGATTAGGTGAAAGGTTTAGGAAGCTTAGGTTAGATATAGCCAGGAAATTACAAGCGGCAACCAAGAAGTCGGCACAAGCTTACAATCTCCGACGGAGAGACGTGAAATATCTCCCGAACGAGCTTATATGGAGAAGAAATTTCGTATTATCAGATGCCGCTAATTTCTATGCAGCTAAACTTGCCCCTAAATTTGTTGGCCCATTCCGAATCGGAAAACGGGTGTCCCCTTGGACATATACTTTGATAGATACAGATGGTAGAGAGCGCGGAACGTGGAACACCAAAGATCTTAAGCCATATCGTGATACCTCTGAACAGGAATAGTCCACAAGTCCCACAGTAGAGTAACGTAGTTTTCGCGTTTTTTTTTTAAATATTTCTTTTGTTCTTTTCGCTTTTTTTAAATGGACGGGCATTTTGGCCCTGATGGAAAAATCCCTTTGTCGTGTTGTAACCTAGCGGCCTTAGGAAATGACTCACGGTTCTTTGAAACGTAAGTGCATTTCCTTGGAGGAAACGGTGGGATTTGTTACAGTAAATTTTTACCGCAACAAGAACCGCCCTGTGCATCTTCCTTTACTCTCTCTTTTGTCACCTTGTTCTTGCAACATTCTGGGAAAGTGGAGGGCAGCCATGGGCCATCAGTCATAGGCCCATTTCCCCAGCATCTTGCAAGGACAACCATTTAGGTATCCCCAGACGACCCGAAGAAACGGACGGTTCTTCGAGCGGGAAGGAGACGAGCGACCAGGGTCTGATGACCGGTAAAGAGTGGGTGGACCACAAAGACGAATTTCTCAACCTAACATGAGCACACACACACACACACGTAAAGAGACGAACCGGCACGAGATACAACACAAATTCAACCATCGACCTAGACGGAGGTCACAAGATAGTCACATTACAAACACAGCAAACTCAAGAAACAAAACATCTCAACTGCGATGCACCTGCGAGAGGAGGGGACGTGGTGTCCCAGATTTAAACTCAACAACAGTGTGTACGCATCACACATCACCAACATGACCAAAACGCATTGAATACCAACAGCGGACGAATCAACAACACGTAGCATCGGAGAGGGCGAGGGGCCCAGATAGTCTACAATTCTACACACATACAACACCAACATCATAATACCCAATGCGTACTGTAACAACAACATCAACAACATCGACAACATTAACACATCAAACACACTAAAAATCGACAAGAGACGAGAAGCTGCCCATAGCCTGAGGAAGGTCTAGACTGGACCCATCAATGGCCGAGAGCCCTAACCCTTGATTCTATGTGTGGAGTGGCACGTTAAGGGCTCGTCCCTACAAGAAGCTAACATATTTTCCATAGTGCGTTAAACTATTTCTATTGTTAAGTTTACTCCAAACAATAATCGTTTGCAACGAAAAAGTAATGTCGCTATATAGCGACTTTCCTCATTCAGCTCTAACTGATGATACGAGTATGCGTTCTTCAAATCTATTCTGGAGAAGTACCCAGACCCTTTTAATTTTGTCATAAGTGACTCAAATGTCGGGATAGTAGCCGTATTTGCACAACGCATGTCTATGCATAGACGTATATCTCCAGTTTCCTTGAACACGATCACGATCAGTAAAATCCAAGGACTTGACCCAACAACTGGTTCACTTGCCTCTCTTAGCTTCTCATCACATCTCTTCTCAAGTGCTGACGGAATCCGACGTAGTGGTTGCTGTATTGGTTTAATGCAATTAATAATAGCCAATTGGTTTCTGATGCCCTTAATCTTTGGAGAAGGTTGAACTTCCTGTACTTGGTAAACATCTAAGCCTAGTTTCAACACCTTCCACCGTATAGCTGTTCCCCGTCCGATCAAAGATTGCCTACCATTTTTAATAACAAAAAACGTTGACACGATTTCAGTTTTTCCATCCACATTGTAGGGTCTCCAACAATTCTTTCCCAGCATAAGCGCGGAACTGGTTTTTCGTTTCCTTGTGAATATTCCACAACATCGAGGAACTCCGGTGTAGATGTTCCCAATCACTTTCTCCCAGCAAATTCAACCGTGAGCCCAAGTCGATGACCATCGATATCTTCGAGCCTCCGATGAAAGAGTCTATGTTCCTATTTGTGGTTGAGTTAATCTCCTCTTCTACTTGAAAACAATCATGCTCCCTCGATTGAGACCTCTGGTTCCCTTGATGGGTATCAAATTCTTCCTCTACGTGGCGAATGTTTAGTGGTCCAAGTCTACGTCGCTTAACATCCGTGTCTTCACCCCTAATATAATACTTTTGCGTTTACCCCCTTCCTGTCTTGCATTTCAGGGCGAAATGACCAAGGTACCCATATTTTCTGCAATTTTAGTTCCTGGCTGGGTACAAGTGCAATGTCAAGTGTATAGACGTGTTTATTATTCGCTCTTGACATTTAAGCCTTTTTTACCCGGTTATCGAAGCTAAAAATACATAACTTATCCTTAAAGTTTTCAAGTTATTTGTTTCTTTTTCAAATAAGTACTCTGAGCCAATTATAAGGTGTTATTATTAAATAAAATTAAATAACAAAATTTGAACTGCCTGCTCATTCATCTGTTCATCATGTCTACTCGCCAACAAGCTCTTAAAGAGAAAAATGCAGTGTCATCTCCATCTAATTCACCCGCCCTCAAGAATCAAATAAATTTACTTCTCCCATCCGACAAAAAATCCGACAAAAAAGCTGACAAAAAACCATCTTTATCTGAGCAGCTACGAGATATGGAAGTCAATATGATGGCAAAAATTTCATCACTAATCAATGAAACAAAAACCGAAATCAACAATAAGATAAGTGAAGACATATCTGCTCTTAACAATAAGGTGCAAGAGTGCGAGAACGTAATTGCAGTACTCCAGGAAGACAACAGGAAAGTAAGAGAGGAATTGGCTGACCTACAACGTAAGACGCGTCTCTGTGATGTAATTGTACATGGCATTCCACAAACAACAAAGGAAAATGCTGTTGATCTTGCAAAGAATATTGCCGCTAAACTACGTCACCAATATTCTCCACACATTTGATGCTTTTCGCTTAGGAAGTCAAACCACCGGCAGTAATCGGCCGCTACTTATTCGGCTCTCTTCACACGCTGAGCAAAGAGCACTACTTTCTGCTTTTCGCACAAGCAACGGCCTTACACTTTCGCAACTGAAGAAAGAGAATGTGCTGATCGACAACACCTCCACCAACAGCAGCAATTCCAGTTCCACCAAAAACAACACCAACACGACCCGTATATACATGAACGAAAGCCTTACTTCAGTGAATAGCTCTCTATTAAAACATGCTCTTCGCTTACGTAAAGAGGGTTTATTGTTCTCTGTAAGAACTCGTAATGGTTTCGTTTATGTAAAAAAGAGTGCAGATGATAACGAAATAAAAATTTCATCAACATCGACATTGGCTTGAAAATGTTCAACTCTACCCTAATCTTCAACACTTCAGTCATCTAGAGCGAATTTGAAATATGTTCTTCACAACAAGTAATTAACCAAAAAAAAATATATATATATATATATATAATTTAATTAGTAAAAAATAATAGTATAAGCTGTAACAAGTTTTGATTTGCATTAACTTTAAAATTAATCATGTATATAATTATGTTCTCTTATCTATACAATTGTTCCTGCTTTCCCTTTTTTTACCTCTTTCCTATCCCATTCATCTTAGCTCTTTATGTTATTCTATCTTCGTCTATCAGTTGCTTTTTTAAATGTAGAATCTGTATATTTCGTTATTGTTTTGTGCTACTTTTATTTGTTTTTGTTAATAATGATGGCTAACAACAATAGGTATATGTCTGATGGCACTGGTGAAGTTACCGTGCGTTCAATGGTTAATATTCTGTCGAATGCGCGTGAGGGGTTCAAAATATGCTATATCAACGCTCGCAGCTTAAATATTTCTAAAGTCGATTACTTACGTCACATTTTCAATGGTTCGGGAGTAGATGTGATCTGTATTACTGAGACCTGGCTGAGGCCTAATTTGGAAGATCACCTGTACAATATTCCAGGGTATAGAATTGTTCGGAACGATAGAGTCACGAGTACAATAGGTGGTGGAGTAGCTCTTTACTGTAATACTTCCTTAAATTGCAAGATAATTGGGAAATCTGAGGCGAGTGCTACTGAGTATCTTCTAGTAGAAGTTACTGATGGTAACACAAAGTGCATTATAGGCGTAGCTGCTCTCCAGAACCTATGTTCTCCACACTCCAAGAGGTCTCCCCATATTATGAACACATCCTTATATGCGGTGATTTTAATGCTGACCTATTCAAATGTGACAGTAGATCTCACCAGCTCTTAGACTTAGTTGCAACTTCCGCGCTAGCTATAGTTAACGCATATGCCACCCACTTCGCACCTAACTGCTCTCCGAGTCTTCTGGACCTTCTGTTGGTATCTGATCGGTCGAACGTGTTACTACAGGACCAGCTGTCATTGGAGCGTGTCACAGACCACGATCTAATTTTCTGCACTTATAACATTGTCTTATCTCATTCCTCTATACCATCAACCTTCCAATTCAGAGATTTCGCTTCAGTGGATAACAACGCCTTGCAAATGGAGACGAGCTTAATCCCTTGGCATAGTTGTTATTTTGTCTCAGGTGTGTGTGATAAAGTGGAGCTATTACAATCTCTAATACTTAATCTGCTCAATAACCATGTGCCTTTAAAAACAGTGATGGTGCGTAATAGAAACTGTCCATGGTTAACATCTGAGGTTCATAATGCTATTAAAGTTCGTAGGAAACTATATTCGAAGTGGAAGCGAAATGCAACTAGTCTGAATTGGGAAAATTTCTGTCGAGCACGTAATTTCTCAACATCCATCACGAGATTATGTAAGAAAAGATATTTTCTATGTAAGCTGGGAACAGACCAAAGTGCCAAAAAGCTTTGGAGCAACTTACGCTCGGTTGGTGTTCGTCAGAAAAATGTTAGAGACACTATACCTGATCTTGATGATCTTAATAATGCTTTCTTATCCAACTCAGTAGAAAATACACCTTCTCTGCCCAACCTTCAACATTCTTCTGAACCGCTAACTGTTTTTGAATTCGAAGTTGTATCGGAAGTTGATATTATTAACATCATTCGGTCTCTCAAGTCAGATGCCGTTGGTGAGGATGGAGTTCCTATCAGGTTTGTCAAAATGATCTTAACCCACATTCTTAGTGTGATTACGCACTTAATTAATTTTTGTATACGTCATCGTCCTTTCCTTCTAATTGGAAGCTGGCTAAAGTCATTCCTGTTCCGAAAAAACCTCTACCCTCTTTGGCTGCAGACTTTCGCCCCGTAAGTATCTTACCTTGCCTTTCAAAAGTTTTGGAAAAAGTCCTTGCTGATCAGATCTCGAGATACCTTGATCAACATAACCTACTTGCTTCGGTCCAGTCTGGTTTTCGAGCCAACCATAGTTGTTCTACAGCTATGGTTAAAATTCTCGATGACATAAGGATCAGCTATGATTTGGACTTCATCACAATACTCGGCTTGCTTGACTTTTCAAAAGCTTTTGATACAATCAACCACTCAATCCTTTCTGAAAAACTAAGAAGGTACTTTGGATTTAGTGAAAGTTCGGTGCGTCTCATTAGTAATTACTTAAGTAGTCGCTGTCAAAGGGTTGTGGTTGGTGATAAATCCTCTCGCGTCAGAAACATACTTGCAGGAGTACCGCAGGGCTCAATACTGGGTCCTATTTTATTTTGCATGTTTATTAATGACCTTCCTAAAGTTTGCTTAAATGCTAGCCTTCATTTCTATGCGGATGATGCGCAAATATACTTATCTAGACCTATAGGTCTAGTTGAGGATCTTGTTTGCAGGCTCAACGAGGATCTATCCTTAATCTCCCAATGGTCGCTACGTAATTGCTTGACCCTCAACCCAGCAAAGTCTCAGCTGATTTTATTATCTAAGCGACTTCACAATACTGAACTACTGCCGCCAATTTACCTCAACGACACACAATTGCAGTTCGTGGAAACTGTAACCAACCTAGGTTTCAAGATTAACCGCTCTCTCTCCCCATTAAGCCACATTAATTACACTGTGAGACGAGTTTACGGTGGTCTACGCAAACTTTGGTTGATCTCTAGTTTTACTCCTGTAAATACGAGGCTGAGACTAGTCAAAACCTTACTCGTTCCCTACTTCGATTATGCATCAGCTGTGTACTGCAAACTCGACTCCCTATCTCAGCATAAACTAACTGTTGCATTCAACGATATGGTTAGGTATGTATATGGGCTTCGTCGATATGACCACATATCCAACTACCACAAAAATGTCCTTGGTTGTACGCTTCAGCAGTTCTTGTATGTTAGGTGCTGTGTCTTCTTGCACAAAATTATACAGAACAGATCGCCTCCATACCTGTTCGAAAAATTGCAATTTGCTCGTTCGGCTAGAACGTTTAAGCTTATAACTCCCTCTTCGAAGTATTTGAACTCCTCGCGTCTTTTCTTCGTCTTTGCCATCAGACTTTGGAACTCTCTACCCACAACTATAAAACAAATAATTGGAGCCACACAATTTAAAAATGCCGCTTTAGAGTATTTTTCTTAAAAATGCAACAAAAGTCCATTTCTCGCTTTCTCACTATGCTATTGCCTCTCTTCCTACTTTTCCTTCCCTTCCTATCCTCTCCTGATTACTGTATCTTATCATAGGTTTTATATTAAATTAAATTATTATTGAATTGAATCTTGTATATAACCCATTATTTTAAGTACTATAGAAGACTAAGTCTTATTTGTACACCCGAATTTAAATAAATTGAATTGAATTGAATTGAATTGAATTGAAATTGAAAATTGAAGTAGCTATTCCCCGTATGGCCACTCCGTCCACATCTTATGCAACCGTTGTCTTCTCTTGAATCGCTTTTCCTATTGACCGCAATTCCATTGATATATTATAACTTGTTGTTGCTGGTAGGTGCACCATCGTGTCCATTTGAGTTATCTGTTCGTGAGCTTGACACATTTTTATAACTTCATCCAATAGTACTCTTTTTCAAGCAAACGCCTCCTGAACTCTTTCGGTGCCCAATCTATTAATTTATCTTTTAAATTTATTTCTTGACTCTGTTGCTCACTTTGGCCAAAGAGCATTTTGTTGCCCGGGTCCTCAATTTAAAGATGAACTTGATTAGGCCCTCCCCTTCTTCTGCCTTAAGGGAACGAAACAGGCGCCTCTTGAAAGAGGAGTTCCTCTGTGGTGAAAAATATTCGTTTAATTTCTCGACCAAAATTCCGTACACATCGCCGGGAATATTGAAGATAACTTCCAGTAATTGTGACCCCCCAAAATGTAACGACTTACTCTTCTTTTTGGCTGCGTTAATGATTTCCTCTGATTCTAAATACAATGAGAATGGACGGAGCCATTTCTCCCATTCTGATCGGATGACCGCTCTATCAATTGTTTCACAAAGAAATGGTCTTATCCCACAGTCATTCATTCTTACGAAAACTTTTGTCCTCAGAACGAATGAGATAACTGCCCCTCTTCTGATCCGCTTGCTAACGAACACAATCGAATGTGAAGACGATTCACGGAATGCCTTTGGAGTGAACTTTTCCAAAAAACTGGGGCTTCATGATTTCTCACTCAACCTAAGAGATTTTAATAATATATTACCTTTAAAGCGTATTTATACTTTCAACCCTAACTTACAAAAAAAGCGAATTAAATATTAAATATCCGTTGCGCTGCAACGTACTCTTGAGCTCTCCAGCACGTACTTAAATGAACTTGCCAGTTAACAACACCCCGGCCCTCACAGAAGTCCAAATAATTGACCCAGCTACCTGCAACTCGTATACCCACCGCCACGGTCACCACCAGTAATGGGCTAATTAATTGGGGCAAAATTGCATTGGGCATGCAACATCCGATTGGATACGTTCTCCCAGCCCAACTGAAAGCTGATATCCTTCCAACTCCCGTCCTACCGCACTAACTTGCTGAATGGACGATAATCTTTACTAAAACCGAAAATCGATTCGATTTCCGCTACTCCCCGACGGGTGTGAGTATTGCTCTGGCTGGAAATATATTCATATATACTCATGTTCTGCACCCGAGACCCATTTAGAGTGAACGCTCCATTAACACCTAACAACCTCACAACACACATTTCAAAGTGAGCCAGCCGCTTCCGTTGGCTGCTCTCGAGGGCCCGGAGTTCGTTCGGTAGGCAGGAATGCATTTATATTGCCCGTGTGTAATACTTCCTCCCTGCTTGCACCGACCAATTCGATAGAGTGTGACTTTAAACGATACATATATCCATTTAGCCAACCACTTTTCATTCATTGAAGGGTAGCACAATCCGAGCCAGGAGAAGCAGCAGCAGGAGTTGTCTTCACTCTCGTGAAAGCAAAACCATCCTGTTTGTCGTCCGCTGTTCATGGAGGGTGTGGAGGAGGAGATCGTGGGAGTCTGCATAGCGAATCTTGAATACAATAATATCCGATTGAACTTTGGTAACATCATTGAGCATCGGTTTGGCTTAATAGAGAACGGGGAGTTTCTGACGAAGGACTTCTAAACACGGTTCCGGAAGGTCATATTCGGGAGGGTAATGCAGTAGCTGAGGCAAAGGTCATTGTGTGTTCCTTGATGTAGGGAGTTGGGTTGGGGTTTTATTTTGGCCATGCAGAGCGAGGCAAACATCAAGAAGACTACAAAAGCAACTTGCTGGGGTATCACACATATTGTTGGAATGGCAGCTTGTATCTTCACTAATGGTCGCAGTTTTTTTGCAGTAAACAAGATATGTCATTTGACTGCCGTTGCAATGTTGGTGCATTAACATTATTTTGCAATATTTGTTTAACTTTATTTTCTAGGAACCGGTATTTAAAAACTATTTGCAGCTGCAATTGTAATTGCTCTTTGTCCTTCTTTGAAGCTATAATCGTATCTACAGTTGTGGTTAAAGTTGCGGTTGCAGTCAAAGTCCTGTTCAAGGACAAAGGTAACTCGATCTAATTGTTGAGAAGAAGATCACGTTCACACGACTCGTGGTGATGGAGTACTTACTGCTTATTATGGTTTGGTGCCATCGTATCACATCCCGCTGCTTCAAAAATTTAGGAAGCTAAACTCCAGCAGCTTTATTGTACTTAAGTTTAGACATTGCTATCTTCACCTGCCGTGTATTCGGGTCGTCTAGATTAAATAAGTTATTCGCCTTAACAACGGAATCTGAGTTCTAGCCATTAAGGCTTCAGAAGTTCTCCTTCCATATCATCAGGCTTCTTCTTCTTCTTTCTGATAATTAAAAGATTTATTTTTCCCCCCTTTTCGCAGAGCTCAAGGCAGCTTCCTTCTCTTAGTTTTGTGCATGTACTTTACATTCTTCATAAAACCAAAGGGTTTGTTGTGGAAATTGAGAGAAATCCAGCACATCGAGGGGGAATCTCTGATGACTTACTGTCAATGTCGCCACTGGTCTTCCACACTAGATGCTGTTGGCATAAGACTTCGTAGAAGATTAATTGATACTCGATGTGAAAAGACCTTGGCAGCTGTTGTGGTTGTTGCTATGACTAAGAAAAGTGAGATAGATTGTCATAGTTACACAAATGCAGGCCAGTTTTGCGCTGTTACACGGATTTCCTAAGTGTCTTAAATTCTTCTTATATTAGCTATCAGTATATCCTTAACAGCTTATGCCGCCACCTGTTTGGTTTTTATAGCAGTTCGTCTAACTAAGCGTTTCATTAATGGTGGAAGAACTTCCCCTTGTGGGCAGCTTCAGCCGTGCTTATTGCCATCATCTAATCTACCCACCGTCAGCTAAGCTGATCTAGTTCCTAGCATTTAACGCATCCAGTCATTGTTCAGTACCACTATGTCTACGCAAATTTTTATTCGCTTTCGAATGACAGCGTCAGCGCAGACGCAACCAAATATCATGCAACGACAGTGAAATCGATGCCCTAACTCCAGAAAGTAGGACTACGATAATTAGAGTTTTATACACAAGAGTCTCCTTAGTTTTTTGGGACAGAGCTTTGCTGATCAATTGCCTTCTCGGCTCAAAACTATTCAGCCAAAAGAGTTCTTGTATGCGATGTTAAGGAGGCTAATGCCTCTATAATAAGCGTAGTTGAGGGGCTCTCCTTTCTTGTGGATCCGGCAAATGGTGTTGAGATTCCATTCATCAGGCATACACTCGTCTGACCAGCCGGTAAGCCGTTAGGTCCAGCAGAATTGGCTAATTTCAGCTTGGATATTGCTATCCTCACTTCATTTTGAACAGGTGGACGAAAATGTTGACGATCATCGTCTATGTTGAATGGTTCATTTAGATTTATTATATTATATATATTCTCCATTCGAGGTCTTCCCTGCTACTAAATGAAACACAATTTCGAGAGCTCCTTCAGTGTCGTTTTTCTGTATTTTAATGCATAACGACGGGTCAAAAACCAAAGACGGAGTTGGTGGCAAATAATGGCGATTAAAGAAGTCTTATCTTGGCTTAAGAAGAACGTGTTATCTGCTAGAGATATTCGCATCTTTTCAGGCAGCCAAGCAACAATCAAATCCCTGTAATCGACCTCTATAAATTTCTTAGTATTATAGCTCTAGACTACCAATCGTCTCTTGCGGAGATGGCTGGGCTGTTCAATATTCCCCTGTGTTGGGTGTCGGGGCGTAGGGGCATTCCAGGGAATTGTAGGACAAATGAATTCACCATAATGGGAGCAACTATACCCATCCTGCTCCTTAGGTATACCAATCGCTACTCGCAAACTTAAATTTAAGCTGCATTCTGTCAGGAGTACAAATCTTAGATGAACAATTGGATCAACGTGTCTAGCGACAAAACAGATCTGGCCGAAGCTGGATCTAAAACGTTGTAAAAATATGATTTCTGTCAACAGATTGCATATCGGCGCTATAATAGGTGTCATCACTGGAAACTGTCTAATAGGCAAGCATGCTACAAAGTTGGGTCTTTTTGCGAACGATTTTTGAGGAAACTGCATGGATGAAGAAGAGGAAGAAACTATTCCTCACCTTCTTTGTTTCTATCCAGCTCTCTCCCGTAGAAGAAAACTTCACTTAGGAGCCCCCTATTACAACGATTTAGGCGACCTGATAGATATTTATATTAAGAGCCTCCTTCGCTTCATAAGAAGCTCAAAATGGTTTTAGCGATTCACGTGATATCACAATGGTCCTATTATTGATCTAAGTGCGTTGGCGAATCTCTGCTGGCAGCCACTTCAACCTAAGCTAACCGAACCTAATGCATCACGAACAATGATAGAGTGCATGCGTTTGGATAACAAACATCTTCCACTAGGTTAGGTTTGGGGTTCGACATAAAGGAGAGAAGCTCCCCCAGGTCACACTTAGATCACTTAACATAGATTAATGTAGATTCATTGTAATGACCATCGGGTTCCAGTGTCCATACAAAGTATGTACAAAGAAATGTGGTTCCACTGCCTTCTTTTTTTCGCCCTGGAAAAATGAAAATGATGATTTTGATTTTTAAATAAAACAACTTGTGTTTGAGATATTTCGGGTTAAAGTACCATCGATGCCATTAATTATGAAACACAACATAATTCCAATGAATACTACAAAGAGCTGTCGAACGAAGAATTCCCTCGCAGCAAAATATCCCTCCTAGATCCTGCAAAAGGGCCAAACAACATCATCACAAATTCTGAAGTTTTTTTCATAGCTTGCCGGATACAAAATAATGAAGCAGTGGGTGCCGGTCAAATCCCATCTGAAGTCTTCAAGCTGTTAGGATACAAAGACATAGAGTGACTTACAGCATTATTCAATAAAATAACACACGATGGTATCCCAAAGGCGAGGCGAACTAGTATTTTAGTCGCATTCTATAAGAATAAGGGTGATGCAAGATGCTGCTCTAACCACCGAGGAATGAACTAACAACACACTGTCTGAAAATATGGGAGAGAATATTGGACGCAAGACATCGGTACATCACCAACGTAACCGAAAATCAGTTCGGCTTTGTGAAATCCACACCAGACGCAATCCACACGCTTCGAACACGAGTTGAAAAACATACATAGATACAATAACAAAAACTTCTACAGCATTTCATAGATGTATAGGTAGAGAAGGCTTTTGACCGAATGCCACTGGAGCTAATATGGCAGTCACTTCGATCCAAACTAGTACCAGCAACACTAATAAACCTTGTTCAAGAAATTTACATTCTGGCTACAACTCAAGTTAAAGGTGTCAGCAGCTTAGCCCAAAAAATTTAGATTGAGGTCGGTCTACATCAAGGATCCGCCCTGAGCCCACTCCTCGTCAATCGCGTAATAGATTTTCTTACGCATGATATTCAGGATGGCATAACCTGGACCTTGCTCTATACCGATGGCGTGGCTCTTCTATCGGGTGGTCCTGGAGACTTGTAGGGTAAACTAAATCGATGGACGGAAGTACTCAAATCCAATGGACTAAGGATAAGCCTAACAAATACCGAGTAGATAGATAGATAGATAGATAGATAGATTGATTTATTATCAATTTCCAAAAGTACAATGTACATACAATTTTCTTTTTTTATAAATCATTAAAGCATGGTAGTTTTTTAATAACAAAAAAGTAATTCAAGAAGAGAAAAAATGAAATAAAATAAAAAATAAAAAACTTTTAAAAGGCTTCATTCGAAATTCGATTTCCATATGCAATTGCTTTCCTATAATAGTTATAAAGCTGATTTGCATCACCCTCGCAGTTTAGGATCGCTAGTACTTCTGCTTCAGTTTTTAGGTCGCTGCCAAGAAATGTTCTCCTTACTCCTTTCAGGAACGGACATATTCCGATGAAATGGACAACGTCTTCTCTCACTGACAGGTTACAAAGACTGCAAATAA
The DNA here is from genome assembly GCA_945910035.1 of Brachypalpus laphriformis. NCBI lineage: Eukaryota > Metazoa > Arthropoda > Insecta > Diptera > Syrphidae > Brachypalpus > Brachypalpus laphriformis. Next base: position 28,249,370 of record OX246753.1, read on the forward strand.
TTGGCAAATCCTCACGGTGAGGGATAAAGTTCAACCTTACCAGCTCTCCTCTCATTTTAAATATAGCTGAAATTAATTTCTGACTATGTTCAGATCGAAAATAATTCCGTTCGCATAGATTGTGTTGTAGAATGCTGTAAGTTGCTCTATGTACAGACGAAGTAACTTCGTTAATACAGTCTAATCTATATTTTTCATCTACTTTTGTGACGAGGTCGAAAAGTGAATTTTCAATGTCCCTACTGCTACTTCCCTGAAGGCCAAGGTCAAAGTTTGTACCGCAGTAGTCTGCAATCTCGCTGAGCTTCCCAAACCATAGATTTCTCTTTCCAATTGTATACAGGGCTACTATTTGTGGCAATCTTCCCTCCGGCATATTAAATACTTTCAGTAGATACTCCACGTGTAGTTTGAGCGTTTTGATGTACAGTGGTGACAACCCGGTTTCGATGGTTATCATGTAATTAGGAGTATTTTTCGGTAGTTGAAAACATCTTTTGACATAAAATCTGAAAAGTTTTTCTACCGTATCGAATTTCTCATATCCCCACGTTTGAGCTGCATACATCATCACCGATTCGGCCACTGCTACAAAAATTTTGTACTTTACGGTGTGGGCTATAAGTTTGCTTGAAAAGCATTTCTTCCAAGCAGCATTTATTACGCTTTTAGCTTTCACGAGTCTATCTTTTAAGTGGCTTTCCATACTCAGATTGCTCGTTATTATGACACCAAGATATTTATAGTCCTTAACAATTTCAATAGGTTCACTATTTAAATGCCATTCATTCCTTGACATTCTACCGGCCCCCCTTTTAAAGACCATCACTTTTGATTTGTTCAGATTCACCGTCAAATTCCACAACCGGCAGTACACATCAAGTCGGTTGATCATAAGTTGAAGAGCTTTAGGTGAACGTGCGAAGAAGACAACATCGTCCACAAATAGGAGGGCTTTAATTGATATTCCGGCAAACTCTATCCCACCTGGTAGAAAGTCAGTTAGATCGTCAATAAATAGCGAAAAAAGATATGGACTCAGGGGGCATCCTTCTTTAACTCCCATTGTTGTCTCGAACCCTTCCGATATCTCGTCTCCGTTCCATACAGCTGAATGGTTCTCAACATACAGATTTTCTAAGACCTTTCCAAACTTTGCTGTCATTCCGGCATTATACAGCTTGTAAAATAACGCTTTTCTATCAACTGTGTCGAAAGCTGCCTTGAAATCGACTTCCGTTTTTGCTCGAGGAATGTTCCCGCAATGCTTCGTAGGACAAAGATGTTGTCGCTGGTCGAATAACCGCTCCGAAACCTCGCCTGGAATTCCTTAAGCTTTTTATTTTGATTTATCCACTCACAAAGTCGATTGCTTAAGAGTGACACAAACACTTTGTACCAAGCATTAAGAAACGATATTCCACGGTAGTTGTTTGGATCTGATATGTCACCTTTTTTGTGTATTGGGAATAAAATCGATTCCTTGAACTGCTGCGGTATATTTCCAGTCTCCAATATTCTATTGTAGGCCTCCGTAAGTTTTCTTATAAGAACCATCGTTCCATATTTGAAAAACTCTACTGAAATTCTATCTGCTCCTGGTGCTTTTCCATCTTTGAGTTTGTTCGCTGTCAAAAGAACTTCTTCAATGTAAAAGAAGAATCTAAAACAATATCAGCAAACGAGGGTTTTGCATATAGAATAGGTGGCGTCATGGATACCGGGTTGAGAAGTTTTTTAAAGTGCTCATGTAATGAGACCGCAGTTAACTTGACACTACTTTGTAAACTTTTCCCGTTTAAGATTTTTATCGCTGTCCAAAATTCTTTTGCGTCTCTACAGTGTGTGAGCTTTGATGACTGAGTTTCTAAGAATCTAATTTTTTTTTCTTTGCAGATTTTCTTATAAAAGTTATTTGATTCAATATAGAGGCTTATAAAACCGAAATTGTGATGTTTTCGGAATGCTCTAAGCCATCCAAAAGATCTCTTTCTCGCCGCTTTATAATCTCCATCAAACCACTTCGCCCTCCCCTTCGATTCGATCGTATGTGATTGCCTGTAAACCGGATATGAAGATTTTATTACACGTTCAATATCTCCCATACACAGCTCTTCCTCTGTTTGTAAGTTTCGATTCAGGTTCTGCCGATACACCGTTGCCTTGTTCTTCTTCCATTGCAATTTTGGGAGAAGTTGCAACTTTCTAGATTCCTCAAGTGGTATTAGATCTGCGCTCAATTTAACTGTTATTGGCATATGATCGGAAAACGGTACACTCAATACCTCAAAATCAGCAACTAGTGACATCCACTCCCCTCTTATTTTTTTTATTTTTATTTTATTTTATTTGTATGCTTGCATTTTAAGATACAATATCTTATAAACTAATACAAGCTTCATTTATAAAGACAAAAGTCGACAACTGAGCAACCTTGCTGTCCCACAACGTATATTCGCCGCTTTTATCAGAAACACTCGTACCGTTCACCCCCTTCGGGTAGGGGTTAGAATATACCCGAGGTAGGCATGCCTGTCGTAAGAGGCGACTAAAATCCACCCTCCGTATACCGAGTATGGCGTATACAAAAAACATGCAATGAACAAAACAAAAGATTTAAATACCCCAGGTGGCAGTCCAGGTAAACTGGAAAATCCACCCTCTTCGGAGGTCGGCTCTACGGATTCTGGGGAGATCCATTTATTGCACCTTATAAATCCCTTCTCAAAAAGTACAAGGGTATCTCGATCTCCACCAACAAGATCGAACGTCTCCGGAAAAAGAAGTCCGCCGGAAGCGCAAACGCGTGAAAAACGGGACTCAGCGAAATCTAAAAGCATTGAGGAGGAAAACGACGTACTCCGTACCAAGCTTAGCGAAATGGAGCTACTCTATCGTGAGCTCAAGAAAGAGGTAGATTTACTCAGGCAAGAAAATAATGCCCTAAAAAACACGTACCTACAAAAAGAAAATACAGTTAGCTCACATCGCTCACCTAGTCGCGAATACCGGACGGATGAAGAAGAGCTAACACGCGAAACGAATTGGGTCGAAAAGAAACGACCAAGCAAAAAACGAAAAGCTGGTTCCTCACCGGAAGTCGAGCCACAAAAAGATGAAAAGCGCAAGGAGATGCAAGAAAAGCAACAACAACCAAAATTACGTCCTCCGCCACCGATAAACGTCGTTGGAATTACGGACTATAATAAGTTGCATTGCCTCCTTAAAGGAACTCTGGCTTCGAAGTTTAAGGTGACATCTCTGCGAAACAATACGTGGAAAATAAATGTCGATGATGCCGACGGTTACCGATCAGTATCTAAAAAATTGAATGCCGAAAAGATTCAGTGGTATACTTATGAAAATAAGTTAGAAAGACCACTGCGTGTTGTAGCAAGGGGACTCCACCCCTCGTGCACTAAAGAAGATGTAATGCACGACCTTCAAGACAAAGGCTTTAAAATTCTTGATGCCGTCAATATTATCAAGAAGGAGAAACAACAGTCGGAGCGAGATCATGAAAAATTGGTAAAGCGCGGTCTTCCACTATTCATGCTTAGTTTTGATAAAGACGAAAATAAAGATATTATATATGGTATCAAGACTATTCTAAACATCGTGGTCAAAATCGAACCCATGCGTAAGACCTCCAGATCGATCCCGCAGTGTAAGCGCTGTCAAGGCTTCAATCACACGCAGACTTACTGCCAGAAAGAGCCGCGATGCGTCAAATGCGCAGGTAAACATCTCTCGGAAGAGTGTCACCTAAACAAGCAAACCCCAGCCACTTGTATAAATTGCAAAGGAAAACATCCTGCGAACTATAGAGGTTGCGAAGTGGCGAAAGAGCTTCAAAAACGCCGCGATACGCTAAAAAATTCGATGCATCCGAATATGAAACCAATCAAGAACAGACCCAAAATAGCTACGAAAAAAGCAGCGAAAGATAGAAAGTCTGTCAATATTAACTTAAGATCGGTTAATGATAAAAAATCCGAAAGTAATAGAGATAAGGTAACAGAAGCAAAATCTCCGAATATTGGCGTGCAGTCTTATGCTCAAGCGGCGAAGACAGTTAAGGGTACGTACACGACCGACAACTCACGGGAGATCAAAGCAAGAAACCGTCCAAACTTTAATGTAAAAACTCCTTCTCAAGTTGCGACATTGAAAAATAGTGATAGAGGTAGTTCAGAAGATCATGTATCCAATGTTTTTTCCCTAATTCTTGCGAAACTTGAAGAGCAATGCAAAACAAATAAACTAATTTTCGAGAGACTAGTTGCACTAGAAAACAACATTCATAACACGCGCACTTCAACCAGAATATGAAAGAAACGCTTAAAATTCTTACTTGGAACGCTAACGGGCTCATACAAAGACTCGACGAGTTAGAAATATTTATGCGAGAGAAAGATATTGATATATGCTTGGTCTGTGAAACTCATCTGAAAAAGCAATCGAATATTAAGATAAGGGGATATAGCGGATATCACGCCTTTCACCCATCGGAAAGAGCCAGAGGCGGATCATCTTCGTTTATAAAAGAAAATATCGAACACTCAGCGGAAATAAAAATTGAATTAGAAGCAATGCAAGTAAGCACGGTACGCGTTAGAAATAGACATTTTGCTTTCAACATTTCGTCTATATATTGTCCACTGCGATGTAAACTTGAAGAAAGTGATTTCACAAACATCTTCAACTTCCTTAAACTAAATTTTATTATTGGTGGTGACTTCAACGCGAAACACCCCTTCTGGGGCTCAAGATACGCCTCTCAGAAAGGTAGAAAGCTTTATAATGCGGGTATGCAATTCAGTTGTGATTTTTACTCGACGGGTAAACCAACATATTGGCCAACTGATAGAAATAAGATACCAGATCTGATTGATTTCTTTGTTGTTAAAGGACTATCTAGCAACTGCATAAAAGTTGAAGAAAGCTTTGATCTCTCCTCTGATCATTCTCCAATCATTATGACGATAAGCGAAGCTTTGATTAAAAAAGTAGGACCGGCCAGATTAACTGGCGCGAAAACTAATTGGGACGGCTTTAAAAAAGATATTGAAGCAAATATTGAGCTGATCGTATCACTTAAAACGCCCTATGAACTTGAAGTTGAAGTAGATCGCTTCGTCGAAATCGTACAGGATGCCGCGTGGAAGAATACTCCCAACCTAAAGAGAACCCCGGCCAGTTACATTAAAATTTATCCGCAGGAAATAAAAGAGATGATTAAGGAGAAGAGAAAAGCGCGTAAAAGATGCAACAAACTCGCGCTCCGCAACATAAAGCACATCTTAACCGTTTGTGCAACTCACTAAAACGATCTATTAAAGACCTTAAGAATAATGAAATACAAACTTACCTAGAAAGCTTAACGGCAGAAAAAGATTCTAACTATTCGCTTTGGAAGGCTATAAAAGGTATTAAAAAACCTCAAATTCAAGCCGCGCCAATTAGGATAAATCAAGACGAATGGGCCAGGCATGATAAAGAGAAAGCGCAAGTTTTTGCCGCCCACCTGGAAGAAACTTTCAAACCGTTTGATGGACAAGCACTTATTGAAAATATAAATACGTCGTATATAGACAATAGCGTAATAAGAAATGCAACGCTTACCGAACTTAAGGAAGAAATAAAGAAACTTAAACCTAAGAAAGCTCCTGGATACGACCTAATTACGGGAGAGGTTCTTAAAGCACTACCTAGAAAAGCTCTAATTAAGCTTCTGTTCATTATAAACGCCGCGATTAGACTAGAATATGTTCCCAGTCAATGGAAAGTCACCGAAGTTATAATGGTCCTTAAGCCTGGAAAACCGCCGAATGAAAAGACCTCTTATAGACCGATTTCGCTTCTTCAAATTATATCCAAAGTTTTCGAGAGAATATTGGTTAGGCGAATACAGCCGGTTATAGAAGAAGGGCATCTCATCCCTGATCATCAATTCGGATTTAGAAGCAAGCATTCTACAGTTGAACAAGTACATCGAATAACACATGTAATCGAAAAATCACTTGAAGAAAAAAAGATTTGTTCAAGCGTATTCCTTGACGTTTCTCAAGCCTTTGACAAGGTCTGGCACGAAGGCTTAAAGTTTAAATTACGACAAGTTCTGCCAGAGCACCTATATAATATTTTGAAGAACTACCTTACGAATAGGCTATTCCGCGTCAAATGTGGAAACGAATATTCAGATTTTAAGGAAATAATGGCTGGGGTGCCGCAAGGAAGCGTTCTTGGTCCAGTCTTATATCTATTATACACTCGTGATATACCGCAAGTAGAAGGCACTGAGCTAGCTACATTTGCCGACGACACTGCTATCTTGCCAGTAGGTAAAACGGTCGAAGATACTACAGAAAAACTGCAAGAAGCTTTGAATAGAGTAAATGAATGGACAAAGATTTGGCGAATCGCACTCAACGAGACCAAATCTGTTCATGTAAATTTTACTTATAAGAAAATAAATAATTTGCCGATCTTTTCAAACTCGGTTCAAATCCCGTTTGCAAACGAGGCTAAGTATCTTGGAATGACACTTGATACAAAGCTGAAATGGAAAACGCACGTTAAGAAAAAACGCAAAGAACTAGATAACAAATATCGAGAAATGTATTGGTTACTTGGAAAATATTCCAAGCTTAATATATACAACAAACTGCTTTTATATAAGCAAGTGCTAAAGCCTGTATGGACATATGGTATACAACTCTGGGGTTGTACCAAAATAAGTAATATTAAAATTTTACAAACTTTTGAAAACAAAGTGCTAAGAGGTATTGTAAATGCGCCGTGGTATATCAGAAATAGCGATATCCACAGAGACCTTGGCATTAAAACAATCGAAGACGAAATTCAAACCTACGCGAGAAAGCATAGAAGTCGACTAGAAAGTCACGTAAATATTACAGTCCTCCAACTTTTGGAAGAAAGAAATTTACTGCGCCGTCTACAAAGAACCAAACCTTTAGACCTAGCGCGATAAGTAACCGCGTCTAAACTGCGGAGCTGGCAGGAACTTCTAATGGGAAGGTACCTGCAAAACGTCATTATTTCGCGTAACGAAAACTACTTGATAAGTCGAATACTTAGTTGTAGTAAAAATAAAAACAAGTCTGTTTTGAAGGGAGGTTTTTTAGTGGGTAAGAATCCCACACTACTATGAGCACGCGCTGTCGATCCTCATAGTGTCTTGTTGAAGATTTTCACCTACCCTCGGAAAAAAAAAAAAAAAAAAAAAAAAAAAAAAAAAAACTCGTACCGTTCATAACATAGAATCCAAATGAATTGCAAAGTTCCACCAGTCTTTTTCCTCTTGCATTTAGAGTTGCACCCTTCGAATTTCGCACTTTGCCAACAAAAACGTTTTCTCTTCCTGCTTCTATCCCTATCCTTGCATTTAGATCGCCAATAATCATAATATTATCAACATCGTTATGTTCTAGGAAATTAATCAATGCATCAAAATTTCTTTCCCATTGGTTGCAGTTTATATAAGATGGTAGCATAATATATTTCGTAGCATTAATCACAATTTTTAAATAAATAACTTCATCATCAGGTATAAATTCACACGATATATTTTTGATAGATTTCTTGAAAAAGCAGCCGCCACTCGGTCTTCCTCTCGTACTTTGCCTAATTGCCGGGATCCATAGAAAATTGAAGTTTTGAAATCGATCGGTGTATAAATTGTAGTTTTCTTCAACAAGAAACGTTTCATACAAAAACACTAAATCATAATTATTATTTAATAAATCATAAAAGTTTCCATATATAGTAATGACTTATTACTAAGACCTGCTACATTGTAACTTATTATTTTTAAATTTTTTAATTCTACATTTATTTTTTTATTTTGACAGACGGCGCCTTTACCCTATGCTCGATTAAAGTTAGAAAATGTCTTAGAGGTTGATGTCCTTACTAAGCCACTTGCTCTTTGACTCCTAGGAGACACTAGTCTACCTTTGTTTATATTTGCGTTTTGACGTACATCTTCAATCATTAAATTATCCAGCTGTTTGCTTAGATCTGCCTGACAAATGTGGTTTAATTCCGACAATCCGTCCGCAGTATCGTTGTACAAAATTCCCAATGTTTGGCTCCAACGGAAAACTTTATCATTATCAAACATTTTGTCGTCCCTAACAGATACTCCTATTTCCGGGTTAACTTCATTAAGACTCCTCCTAAGCTTTAGCAACTGGTTTCGCTTTTGCCGTATTGAAATAGGGAGATCTTTGAGGATGGTGACTCCCATGTTTTGTAGGACTCTTGACGACTTCAAAGCAGTCATAACTTGTTGTTTTGATCCCAATTTGACAAGAAAATTTTTCACTTTCGTATTCGAAGATCGTAGTTGGTGAATTGGCAGACTATCAATGCATGGTGGTGGTTGAATTATGCTTGAACAAACGCTTTTTACCAACTCATTCTCGTCTCTTCCTCCTTGGATAGCAACTCTCATCATCAGATTGTTTTCTGTGTTCCTTTTCTGCATTTCCTCCAATCTAATCTCCAACTCCTCGTATTTTTTCTCCAAGGAAGCTACCTTTGTTGATAATTTGATAAAAAATACCGAGTATATTAGGTTAGGTTAGGTTAGGCTATGTTAAATATATAGTAGTAGTAGTAGTAGTAGTAGTAGTAGTAGTAAAGTAAATTTTATTTTTTAAACTTCATATTCAATTTGTTTGTTTAATATATATATATGTATATTTAATATAAAAATTTAGCCCCAGAAGGTGCCCAAATCCCAATGCAAATAGAGAACGACTCAGTGAAGCAAGTCGATAGTTTCAAACAACGACCGACGACGGTTCGGTACAATCGAGCAAGAAATCCAGTGTGATTGGCAAAGTTGGCGTTCGGTTTTAGGCGCCCTTTGCGACAAGAAAATACCGTACTCGCTTAAAGGCAAAATACGCAAATCCGTCGTCAGACCAGCGCCTATATACGCGTCAATTCACAAAAACCAAGAGCAGAGGCTACAGATGACGGAAATGCGCATGTTGAGGTGGGTTAGTGGAGTTATTAAGCTTCACAAGGTAAAAAACCAATATATTATAAGGGGCAGCTCAAAGGGCATACCAATAACGGAAAAACTCTAAGAAACTCGTTAACGCTGGTGCGGACATGTAATGAAGCGGCCGGATGAACAACCCGTGAGGAGAGCCTTACAAAACGAAGTATTAAAAGACGACCTGAAAGACCACCCAAGACTTAGTGCAACACAATCGCAAATGATATGCAACAGAGAGACGTCGAAAAAGAAACAACCCAGGATAGGAATATCTGACGTTTACATACTAGGGGAGCCGACCCCAGATAGGGAAATTGCTGGGACAAAAAAAGAAGCAGAATAACATCATTCCAATGTCGTCCGCCTTAACCTCCTGTCTGAAAAGTATGGAGAGACTGGTAGAATTTCAAGTGCGCAAAGTTGCTTTGAAGCTGCATCCACTATTGGAGATGCTGCATGCTTATCAGCGTGGGAAATCCTGCGAGACTACACTTCAAAATTTAGTGGCCAGAATTGAATGCGCGGTGGGTATCTTTGTCGACATTGAGGGTGATTTTGACAATGCGACTTTTGCCTGCATGTGCGACTGGCAAAAGCATTTTGCTACGATTTTGAACCGCGTATTCGTTAGTGATATGCTCCCAAATCAGACTGAGATGCCCGAGGTGAGAAGTTCCCGAATACGCATCACGACTCCCAGTAATGATGAGATCACTACCGCGATCAAGGCACTCAAAACCAACAAGGCGGTTGGACTTGACGGTATTCCAGCAGAGCTCTTACGAGCAACGCCCACAACATCGGCTGAGCTTCTGCTTCCACTTATAAAGAGAGCTTGGGAAGCTCAACGAGTGGAAAAATGGAATGATCGTCAAGCTTCCTAAGAAAGGAAATTTAATGGAGTGTGGAAACTGGAGGGGTATCTGCGTGCTACCTGCTGTATATAAGATAATAGCTAAAATCATCCTGGAGCGAATCAAACAACATCTCGAAGACACACTCGATGCCGAACAAGCAAGTTTCCGCTCTGGATCCTCCTGTGCCGACCACATCAACACCCTGCGGATTATCATCGAACAGTGCGTTGAATATCGATCGCCAAGGCACCTGCTGTTCATCGATTTTGAGAAGGCGTTCGATAGTGTCAACAGGGAGTATATTTGGCGTGCTTTACACAGGAGAGGTATTCCCGATAAACTAATTGCTATTATCAAAGCTACATATGAAGGCACCAAATGACACTTTATGTACAGAGGTAGGTTGTCTGAGGAATTTGATATTCCAAAGTGGGGTAAGACAAGGCTGTATCCTTTCACCAATATTATTCCTATTGGTGATTAGCGAAGTGCTTCATGCAGCTTTGTTGACGGGAAACGGAGGAATTCGATGGACTCTTACATCTCAACTGAAACATCTTGACTACGCTGACGATGTATGCTTACCCTCCCACAGAATTATGGAGCTCCACCAAATGACAGCAGATGTGGAGAGGGAGGCAGGTGTCGTTGGGCTGAAAATTAATACGGCAAGAACTATAATTATCAGCCTTGGAACAAACTCATCCACTCAAATATGCACTGCTGGACAACCGGTAGAGAGAGTAGAAGATTTCCAGTATCTTAGGAGTATTGTCTCGACCGATGGAGGAACCGAACTGGATATATCCAACAAGATCGCCAAAGTAAAGTCCGCGTTCGGGATGTTGCCCAAAATATGGCGAAGCTATGCAATCAGTTTGAACACCAAGATAAGATTGTTCCGCTCCAACGTCGAATCCGTGCTGTTATATGGTTGTAGCACGTGGAGAGTGACCACTACTATCACCAGAAAGCTGCAAACATTTGTTGAGGTGCCTGCGCTATATCTTAAGGATTTTCTGGGCCAATCGTATTTCTAACGAACACCTTTACGAGAGAACGGGTCAGGAACCAATAGGCATAACCATCCAATGACGGAAGCGGCAGTGGATTCGTCACACGTTCCGTAATGGTGACAGTTCCATAGCGAACCATGCTATGCAATGAAACCCTTTAACTCAGGATGGCAGAAGACCTGGTGGTCCAAGGAAAACATGGCGCAGAACAGTCGAGACGGAGGCACGGCAGTTGGGGAAAAGTTGGGGAGAACTCAAACACATTTCCAGAAACCGTACACAATGGCGCGTAGGCGTAGTAGAGGCCCTAGGACCCACAAGGGGATACAGGACATAAGTATGTGCGACTAGGCCAGACAACACGGGGTAGATGAAACATAAGTGTTGTGGATTAAAGCAATGCTAATGAATAGAACTTTGGTAGTGGATACGGATTGTGGCAGATATGTTATGACAGGGGTAAACAGGGGTTGCCCGCAGCGTTCAGTTTCCATTATTATGGTGTATGGTAGTCGACTCTCTGTTGAACACTCCAAATTGTTCTAACGTCTACGCTCCGGCATATACGGATGATGTCGCCGTAGTTTCTGTCGGGCCATGCCTGGCGACGGTTTGTGCTAACGCGCAGGCGGCACTGGACATGATCGATGAATGGTGTACTAGGAGTGGGCTTTTGATGAACCCTCTTAAAACTGGGGTTCTTCCCTTTACGAGAAAGAGGATTCTGGCCGGTCTGACTCAGCCAGTGCTAAAAGGCGTCACTATCCGCATTTCCAATGAAACCAAATATCTGCGAGTGATTTTAGATAAGAAACTTCATTCGTCTTAGCACGTCGAATCGAAAACATCCATAGCGCTCTCAGTCTTCTGGCAGTGTAAGGGTGCTTTTGGCAAGACTTGGGACTTGTCACCGAATAAGGTTCTCTGGATCTACACGGCTATGATAATACCATTCCTCGCATATGCGTCAGTTTTTTGGTGGAAGTGTCTCTCGCGTAAATATGTGATTGCTTTTTGCGCCAAACTCCAAAGAACGGGTTGCCTCGGCTGCACGGGAGCTTTTCCGAGTACGCCTGGCTCTGCTCAATATGTTTTGCTGAACTTACCTCAAAGCCTTGCACTATCAAAGCCATCCTTCATCTTAGGCGGGCTGGTTTTTGGTATACTCCACACTGGAATTTTGATGAACTTGCGCGACACTTATCGTACGACTCTGGTTTTATGGATATGCCGTCTGATGCAATGATACCAGAACTTCATCTGATGCCCAAATTTCGAGTCGACTTTCCTTGTATTCAGGACTGGCTTCGGTCAGAGTCTGGGCCAGGAATGGAATGTAGTCGTATTTTCACGGACGATTCCAAAACCAGTCAAGGGTCTGACGCTGGTGTCTTCGTGGAAGACGACAGCATTAGACTTCTTTTCTCGTTAGACAAATATGCGTCTGTTTTCCAAGCGGAAACTTATGCAATCCTAATGGCCACGAACTATGTTGTGAAGAATAGGTGGAAGGCCCGCAGCATTTATGTCTGTAGTGAGCTGCGCTTAAGGCCTTGCTTAACCCTTTAACCACTTCTAAAATAGTTCGTGAAACCAAAAACTCTTTGAACTCGGCCGCAAGGCTGAATTCTCTGTCTCTTATCTGGGTCCCAGGTCACACTGCGATCTTGGGGAACGAGATCTCCGATGAGATTGCTAGACAAGGCTTAGAGTAGGCGTTCTCAGGTCCCGAACCCGCATTGGGTCAGGTTGATGCAGGTTGACTAAACGTATGCTCCCGGACGTCTGTAAGAAATCAGCGGCATTCTTGCTGTCTCTCAGCAGAAAAGACTGTAGACAATTTATTGGCGTCTTGACAGGCCACTTTTCTTTCGCTAAAAACATTAACGTGCTGGGCTTGAGTGATACTACAATCTGCGAGGCATGTGGAGAGAGCGACGACATCGCGGAACATTATCTCTGCGAGTGTCAGGCCTTGCTTATATCAGGCGACAGATCCTCGGTGCTGATGTGGTGAGTGCTGGTACTGTATACTCCTCATAACTGAAGTACTTGCTTGGCTTTCTTAAAATGACAAGGAAATTCAAATAAAATGGGTAAATCAGGGTTTGCTCTCTTGTAGTACAATGGACCAGTTGCGTCTAAGTGCTCCAGTCGAGCGTTTCCTATCCCGACAAAGAAAATAAAATATCCTCCACGGAAACGCCTGCATGAGTGATTGCGCTGACCCCAATTTCCATGACTTTTTCCGACAAATCCAGCGATACCATATGTCGGCAATTTCGCATTAGATGTTGGTCCTGAGGTCGTCTTAAGTCTCTGGCTTATTAGCAAAGACCACGAAATTGTCATAGTCTCAAAAAACCATTCCATATACGAACGTTAAACTTCCCGCCAGGCGTTCAATTGCTCTTTTATTCGTATCTGGATGAGAACGACGATCGAAAATCGGAATTAGCGCATTTGAAGTTGTCGTAACAGAATGCGAACTTTGATTACAAATTTGCATAATTTGCAACCATTTTTGGAGGTTGTACGTATACTTTTCCATAGTTAAATTGCAAATATAGACGGGTTGAAACGTCAAACAAACCGGCAGCTAACTTCAGGCATAGCCAAGGAACCCTATTGGAAAGAGGGGGCATCCAAATTGAAAAACTCTTCCTTATGTTCGTTCAACTGTGAGATTTTCTTGGCACAATTCTTGCCATAACTCCCTCCTGCGCTATCTCCAACAAGTCTTCTTTCACCTTTTGTTGGGAAATGGAAAATTTTTCTTTCTTCAAAGTCCAAGGCTGCTTAGAAAGATACCATCAGTGTCATGACATTGATATTTGCAATTTTGTAATTAATATCAATTTCCTCTGGATTTACACAGACTCAACGTACTTGCCTCAATATCCTTGCAAAGAAGAAATTAAAATCAAAAGCTACACCATTCGTATCACAGATACAATCAGATGAGGTGTGCTTGCGTCTTTTAAATACATCTCATAGAGCACTAATGTTTGTTGGATTTTGGGTCTTTTATGTATGAAAACCCGGGATCACATGCAGCACTCTCCTCCGTCGGAGCGCATAGTGCATCAGACAAAAGCTTGTGTTTATTTTTATTTTATCCTTTGAACCCGTGAAGTGAAAGCCGGCATGAATTAAAGGTTGACGTCGGCGGCGGTGAAGGGAAAAATATGGAGTGCACCAACCATAGCGGATGCATTAATATTTCAAAGGAATTCATATTTGCCCTACTGGAAAACAGAATCCGAAAAAAAAAATGGAAAAATCTGAAATCATTCACAATTTGTTCGCTCCATTTTCCAACCGAACCATCAGCATCCTGCATACCTATACACAGGAGCCCACATGATGAAGCATTGTAATTCTTTATCCTTTATTCCGGTTATTCTGTTCCTTTTTTTAAAATTTTATTCCTTTCACATGTATGTGCTGGCATCATAATAGTTTCCTTTTTTTTGTCATCGGTTGCACGGAATGATGATGTGAATGCTGATAATGACGACAACGATGAAGAGGACGATGACGAGGACGACTACAACAACGACGCCGATGAGGATGATGATAATGCGAATGATGTGATCCCCTTTTAGTCCTTAACAATGTATGTCATATTGAAAATGAGTTATGTCACGGCAGTGAACCTATGCGAGCACTTACTGCTTCATGCAATTGCAGATTCGACAATGCCGTCTGTGAGATGATGCATGTGCTATGCTGTGCTATGCTGTGCTGTGCCATGTCACGCAAATTGGAATTGTGAGGGTGTTGTTTGCGTTGGACTTTTGATTCATACACATTTTAAATGGTCGAAATTTTTCTTGACTTTACCGTTTTTATTACTTCGAAATGGATTTGAAATATTAGTGTAAAATTGTAGGCAAACAATGGTTAATTACTACGGAGTTTTGAGGTTATATCTAATGTAGGTCACGAAACTATTGCAAAAATCAGTCAGTGTTTGTGTGAATGTACCTATAAGAGTGAGAGTCGAAATAGAGTTGCAAGGGGCTGACACAGGACGTTTACACATTTTGTTTAGGAATATGGTGAGCAGACCATCGGGACCGGGGGAAAAGTCATCTTTGAGCCTATTAATTTTTTCTCGCACAGTATCAGACCTAGTGTCGACTGAAACTAGGGAGGCTTGAGGACAATTACTCAGGTAGGAGAGAAAGTCAAGTTTTGGTTCGTGTACATGGTGACTATATGATTGGCTGAAAAGGGTTGCAAAGAGGTTGCCGATTACTTTAGGATCAGCAGATGAAGTATTAAGTAATTTTAGAGTAGAAAGGAAGCCATCGGATAATAAATTGGTAAAAGCGCCTAGGATCACTGATTTGACTTAATTCATTCTATCGAGGTATTCGCGATAGAGAGATTCACAAAGAATGGAAAAACGGGAGTAACCTTGTTGGCAATATGAGTAATCTGAGGCAGATCTGGATCTCAGGTAAGTTTTCCATAATTTATTTCTGACATTGCGAATAGTACTCAATTCATTATTATACCAGGGACGGGGCAGTTTTTTCGAGGCACATATGGGACAGATTGGAGAAGACAGTCAAAGATTGCTGAGTAGGAGAATACAAGAGCGATATCAATGGGGGTGTTAATGTTTAGAAAGAGGCTGACATTTATGTAATAGACTAGGTAATTAAGTTTAACGAAGTCAGCTTTACGCAAGCTAAAAAAGTGAGATTTCTCAGAAACAATGGTAATGTTGTCGTTTTCATACGAAAAGGCAAGAGCGAGAGGGGAGTGCTAGTGGTCTAGGATGGAAAGAAGATGGTTACTCACGGTAACCAAGGAATTATAGGGGTCGGATGAGAAAATTAGATCTAGCTGCCTACCTAAGTGGCTTGTGATGCCACTAATCTGAAAAAGACCGGAGTCAAAAAGACGGTCGGTAAGGAGGATATCTTTTTGTGAGGAGGAATTAGTAGGAACGAAGGATGATTCGTCCTTCGATGGATCCCGTTGCAGAAGAGGAAGGTTGAAGTCGCCAACGATTAGAAAAACATCACCAGGATCAGCTTAGACTTATAGTCAAAGGACGTGAGAGCGTTCAGTGCCGCTTGGCTATCTGACATTATAACGGTTGGGCCAACTAGTAATTTCTTTTAAAATCATAGGTTATTTTGACACTGACAGCTGTTTCCCGCTCGAAATCTTGACAGAAAGTCAGTATCATACCTCCGCGGAACGAAATGAGTCGCTCTACGCTTGAACAACATTGGGAAATATTGAAAACTTATTTCCAAAGTGAGTGCAGTATAGCCCAAACAGTGCGTTTTTTGAAAAGAAGTTTTGGTCGAAATGAAGCACCCACCGCCCCTGCTGTACGCAAGTTTGTGGAAAAAGTTCGTGAGAGTGGTATGTTAGTGGACAACACTCATGGTCCCCGTCGTCGTACGGTGCGCACAGACGAGAATGTGGCTGCTGTAGCCGAGAGTGTGAGACTCAATTCACGAACATCAACTCGTCATCGATCTCAACAGCTCAACATTTCACGCACTAGCCTGAGCAGAATTCTGCACAAAGATCTGGGATTATTCGCTTACAAGGTCCAATTAATTCAGCAATTGAAAGCGCACGACCATCCGTTATCGCTTCGCAGTTTGGGCCTTAGAACAGCTTGAATTGGACAACGGTTTTGGGCCAAAAATCATCTTTTCTCGCGAGGCACATTTTCATCTCGGCGGCTACGTTAACAAAGAAAATTGCCGCATCTCGGGCTCGGAAAACCCGCACGTTATTGTCGAGAAGCCAATGCATCTACAGAGAGTGACAGTTTGGTGCGGATTGTGGAGTGGTGACATCATTGGACCATTTTTTTCGAAAATGAGGCTGGATGGCGCGCCATGCCACACAGCCCATGCCACAATCGGTCTTTTGCGCACCTAATTCCCAAATCGTGTTATCAGCCGGCGATGTCAATTGGCCGCCACGGAGCTGCGATTTGACCCCTTTGGCCTTTTCTTTGTGAGGAACCGTGAAGGACCGATGTTATGCCAACAATCCGGAAACGATTTAAGTACTTAAGGTCAATATCTTCCAAGCAATCCGTGAGCTACAGCCCGAAACCATCAACAAGATCTTGGAAAATTGGAGTGATAGAATACACTACTGCGAGGCCAGCCTAGGTAGCTACTTGAACGACGTTGTATTCCATAATTAATGGGAATGTTTGCTCTTACTAATAAAGCCTTAATACATGGAAAAAATGTTGTTTTGTTTATTTTATTGCATTTTTAAAAAGAAACTTGTAGTTGGCCCACCCTGTATTAATATGTGATCTTCGGAGGTTTCGGGCAATGCATTCTCTGGCGCAGAGCTCGATAGCATAGACCTCTGCTTGGAAGATAGTAGTGGATTGACCTAATGGTGTAAAAAGTTTGTAGTTGGGGCCAAAGATACCAGCTCCAATCCCATTTGACATTTTTGAGCCGTCAGTGTACCAATTGATTTGAGATGGTGATTGAGGGATTTGAGGATAGTTCCAGTAGCTGCGGTCAGGTATGTTAATTGTGAAGGGGTGATTGAGGTGGATTCTTTTAGGCATAAGTCTGAGATGCATACTGCTGGAGAAGTGAGCAGCGGAATTTCCTCAAGGATCTTCATGTGGCCAACTAATTCGGAATTTGTGTTGTTGCATAAAAGGTGAAGCTTTATAGCACTGGCAGCCGCAGTCTTCATAATATTTATGTGTATGGGAGGAAGGATTAAGAGAACATCTAGCTCAGCTGTGTGGCAGGTTCGCATTGCGTCCATAATACCTACACAGGCCAGTCTTTGCGCCTTCTCGAGGGCGGAGCGGGTAACAGTTTGATTAACTTTATTCCACCATACTAGCGACGCATAAGTTATTATCGGAACGATGCTTGTGGTATAGGTCCAGTGGATCATTTTTGGATTTAATCCCCATTTTTTGCCAAAAAAAACCTAGAACACGCCTAGAAGGCTTTAGTCGCCTTCTCAGTGGTTCTGTCAATATGAGGATTCCAGAATTTGTGGTCTAGAGTAATCCCAAGATATTTTGTTTCTTCTGTGAAGTCAATTTGTATATTGTTTAGTGATAGTGTTTGAAGACTTAAATTTATTCTCCTGGTGAAATGTATGATTACTGCTTTTGCTGGGTTAAACGTTAGACCTTCTGACTGGCACCAGTTATTTAATTTATTTAGGGCATGGCGGGTTTGTTCAGAAATGCTGGATTCGTCTTTGCCCTTAGCTATTATGACTACGTCGTCAGCGTATGATACTGTCAACTACAATGGACCATAGAAGAGGAGATAGGACACCCCATCTGGGACAACCCAACCGGAGATCGAGATTTGTCCAAGCTTGGCAGTAATTAATCTGCTACTGAGCATGGAGCATATCTATTTAGTAGTTTGCGGCTCAATGCCTTTGACGTCAGCAGCTGACTTAATTGATTGAAACGATGTATTATCGTAGGCGCCAGAGATGTCCAAGAAGGAGCATAAGGCTATTTCCTTTTTTAACAAGGTTTCTTCAGTATTGTTGAATAGATGGTGAAGGGCTGTGACCGTAAATTTACCAGATTAATATGCAAATTGAAGATTATTAATGGGGTGTTCTATAAGGGTGGAACTTCTTATGTGAAGATCAAAGATTTTTTCCATTACCTAAAGAAACACACAGGTGAGACTGATTGGCCTAAAGGGCTTAGGGTCTGATTGTGATCTGGCACCGGCTTTAGGAATGAACACTACATTAACTTTTCTCCATATTGATGGGATGTAGCTAAGTTTATAGCTGGATCTGAAGATGCGCACTAAGGATTCGATAAGAGTGTCGATTCAATGATGTAGGAGGCAAGGAAAAATCTCCACCGGGAGCTTTGTAAGGTTTTTGCGTGGAGATGGCTGTTACGGTGCCGAACAAAGGAAATGAATTTATGACAATATAAACTCTTAACTTTATTACTTTTATTCGGTTATAAGTTCTTTAAAGAAAATAGATAGACTTAAAAATTCGTTTTTTTTCTTTCTCTTGGTCCTCGTGGCGTGCTGGCCTTATCGTCGATCAAAAACGCCAAAAAAAAAGAAAAAACCCCTTTTGGCCGGCAGGACATCTTGATCTTTTTTCTTCTAACCGTCTCCCTTGCTCTCGCGCAGTGGTGCCAAGCTGCTGGAACGGTTCGGTGCTGCCAGGTGTGCCAACATTCCCCCCTGGTAAGCTGGATCATTGGTCCTGGTTACTCCCTTTTCTTCAACCTGGCGTAGAACGTCCAGCTTAGCGAGTTTAGTAGCTGGTCGAGTGTAGAAACCTGTTGAAGTCCGCACGGTTGCGCTGCGAACCTGCGCATCTCTACCTGGAAAGATTTCGGATACAACCCCTTTCGGCCACTGGTTCCTGGGATTGTTTGGGTCAACTATAATGACAACGTCACCTTTTATGAGGGGATTGGCGGGAATATGCCACTTGGTTCGCCTCGTCAACGTCGGCAGATACTCCTGGACCCAACGCTTCCAGAAGGCATTAGCGAATTGCTCTGATGTCATCCAGTTTTTTTTCATGGTAGCTCCGTCATCACTTGCTTCACCAAATTGTTTTATACCACTCGATGACTCCGTAAGGAAGTGATTTGGTGTTAGGGCTTCATCGTTGTCGCCTTCGATAGGAACGTAGGTTAGTGGCCGTGCGTTTATTATGCTTTCAACTTCGGCCATCATACTTAGAAGAAGTTCGTCTGATGGACTGCGACTCAAACCCATTCCTACCAACACCTGTTTTACAGAACGTACCATTCGCTCCCAACTCCCCCCATATGCGGCGCTGCCGGTGGTATGAAATTCCACCTTAACTTTGCCCCAACAAATTCATCCGCTACTCTACCCTGATCCAAATGTGCAACAGCGTCCTTCAGTTCCTGACTAGCTCCTCTAAAGTTGGTTCCGTTGTCACTAAATATCTCCAAAGGCGTGCCTCTTCTCGCGATGAACCTTTTGATGGATAGAATGCATGAATCCGCTGAAAGACTGTGTGCGATTTCAATATGAATGGCTCTTATAGTAAGGCATGTTATCAACACACCCCATCTCTTCTCGGAATGTCTGCCAACTCGTACACTGATTGGACCAAAGTAATCTATTCCGATGTAGGAGAAAGGCCGAGTAAATGATTTCAGCCTACTCGGTGGCAGCTCTCCCATTAAAGGTGGTATCGGTTTTGTCCTCACGTTTTTACAATACTGACATGTTCCTCGTATTTTCTTTGCAATGGTTCTAAGACTTGGGATATAGTACAGTTGTCTAAGTTCATTTATAACTGTTTCACTGTTTTGATGGTGAAATCTTTGATGAAAGCTAGTAATTATCAGTTCGGTTATGCGATGTTTTTTCAGCAAAATTATAGGTCTTTTTACCTCACATAGACTATCATCAGCGTTGTCAATACGGCCGTTTATCCGCATAATATTGTCCTTATCCATATAGGGTGATAGTTTATATAATGGATGTTTCCTGTCAAAGATCGAAGGTTTTATCATATTTGCTTTCAGGGTAATAACCTCTTCTGGAAACGCCTCCTGTTGGCATTGACGATACAAGTAGTTCTGCGAACGCTCAAGATCGTGGGCAGTAAGACACACCCATTTAGAATTGACTCTTTTCTTTAACCATATATCAATAAGCATAAAAACGTAGCCGAGTGATCGCACCAATCTCTTCCAATTGGAGAAACGGTTGTAGTCGATGAGGCTTGGTGTGTACTCGATGCCTTTAGTGAAATGTACTCTTACTTCTTCGGTTGAGCTGAAATCTAGTGATTCATCTCTCGGCCACTCGTCCTGCTGTGCATATAGAAATGCTGGCCCTTGGTACCATCGGTTATCAGACTCGAACTTGTATTGACTTTTCCATTTTGTAGCTTCGTCTGCCACATTTTCTTTGCTAGGAATCCATCTCCAATTATTTACATCTGTTTCTTCCAGTATTTCTCCAATCCTGAATGCTACATAATGTTTGTATCTTCGATGTTCTGATCTGATCCAGAAAAGTACAGTTTTTGAGTCAGTCCAAAAAATGCGGTTTTGTATATGTAAATGATGGCTGGAACATATGGATTTACAAAATCGAACTCCCAATAATGCTGCTTCTAATTCCAATCTTGGTATAGACAAATCCTTTAGCGGTGCGACTTTCGTCTTCCCACCAACGAGTGAGCATTCAACATGCAGTCCAGATGAAAAACGAAGGTAGGCTGCCGCTGCGTAAGCATTCTCACTTGCGTCTACAAATACATGCAACTGTACTGCCTCGCTGAAGGGTAGTGATTTTGAATATGGACGCCTAATTACAATTTGTTCTACCACTGGCAAATAGCTTACCCATTCCTTCCACTCACCAAAATGTCTTGCACTTATTTCATCATCCCACTGGGTAGATGAACGCCAGATTTCTCTCAACAGTATCTTAAGCTTGATCAGAAAATTTGCAAGAAGACCAAGGGGGTCGAAAATACTCATCAATGCCCTTAAAACTTCCCTTTTTGTCGGGCATACCTGTCCTGATAGAATACCCGGCTTTAGCTTATGGGATTTGAAGAAAAACGAGAATGTGTCCTTTGTGGGTGACCACCACATACCAAGTATTTTTTCGGCATCATTAATCCCATTCCAAGCGGTAATTTTTTTCGACGAGTCATCGCGTACGTCAGGACTTATTTTGCTTATAACTCTGTTGGAGTTGGACATGAAATTGTGGATTTCAAATCCAGCTTTTGAATGAATAAGTTTAACGGTTTTCGCCAGTTCTATTGCTTCTGATTCGGAATCAACGCTATCGAGGTAATCGTCCACATAGTGGTTCTCAATGATGGCCTCTACTGCTCTAGGGTGGTCTGTTGCGAATTCATTAGCGTTTTTATTTTTTACATACGGCGCGCAATACGGTGAACAGGTTGAACCGAATGTCATTACCGTCATGACATATTCTTCTATCTCTTTTGTCATAGGATTCCTCCATAGGAATCTTTGAGCATCCTGGTCGTCTTTGGAAATTTTCACCTGGTGAAACATTTCACGTATATCCGCACATATCGCTATTTTTCTCTGTCGGAAATTGTATAAAACTTTAACGAGGGAGGTCACAGTATCTGGTCCACTTAGTAAGAGCGAGTTCAGAGAAACGCCATTACTTCTTGCCGCAGCGTCCCATACAATGCGTACCTTATTCGGTTTATTTTGGTTCATCACCGGAAATATTGGGAGATACCAAGTTTTCGAACTTGTTTCAAGCTGTTCCTGTTTGTTTAGCTTACGAGCATATCCTTTTTGTACGTAAGTACAAATCTGTTCTTGTAGCTTCGACGCAAGTATTGGGTCCTTTTCCATCCTAGACTCTAAGCATCTTAGGCGACGTTCAGCCATGGGACGACTATCGGGTAGTGAGATTATCTCATGCTTCCAAAGCAGTGGAACAACAAAATGATTTCCATCTCGGTAGGCGTTTAAATCTAACGTTCCTTTTGCTCGTTCATCATCCTTAGATAGCATTGCCTTAGCCGTCTTTTTCCCAATATTTTCTGTCATAAAATATTCTTTGACTAAACGATGAAGTTTTGCATCTGAGTATGCCTGGCATTCGCAAACGTGGAAATTATACTTATTCACACCATTTATATTTTTGTCATCAAAAGTGCCATGGACAACCCAGCCGAGTCTTGTTTTAGTGACAGCAATTTCATTTCTTTTACCCACGCGTGTACGAAGGCTGACGCCCAAATACCAATTATCGAGACCTATTAATATTAGTGGTCTTACCGCATTATACGACGCAATAGCAATCCCATTTAGGTGACGATATTGTTCCTTTAATTTGCTCGCATCGATTGATTGCATCGGTAAGTTCAAGTTTTGAATCGTCCTTACGTTCAAGAGCTCAAATTTCCTTTTCATTCCAGTGCCCGAGATCTTGACGTTAACCTTCTTCGACTTCTCTTCAGTGTAGCGCGTGTCAGTTGTCCATTTCAGGCAGAGTGGGTCGGCATCACCATCGAGTTCCAATTGTCGTGCCAGCTTCTCGTCCATAAGAGTCACTGAAGAGCCATCATCAAGAAATGCGTACACTTCGCACTTTGTCGTTCGGCTGTATAGGGTCACTGGAAGTATTCTAAAAAAGGTTGAACTATTTTTCGAATTGTGCATATTACAATTACGTAATCCTGTATTTTCGTTCTCACAAGTTTGACTTGTTCCAGGTTTATTGGAATCGGAAGTTACCTCAACTTTATGCAGCAGTCTGTGGTGTCGAAAAACACAACCATTTTGTCCGCATCTCTTATTTGAGTTGCATCGGATCCTGCCATGAGAGCGAAGACAAGTTCTGCATAGTTGATGATGTTTTATAGTGCTCCATTTATCATTTAAATTCATGTTGATGAACATCAAACAATGTTCCGCATTTATGCAATCGTTGTTGCAGATCCTACAGCTCTTGACCTGCTTGGTATATCCCGAATTCTCAATTGTTGTAGATGAACGCTTATCGCCTTTCTCGTTAAACGAGGTGCAGGATGGTGGTGAGACTTTGACTGCTGTATTAGCAATCTGATGCAGCCACATGCTGAAGATTGACAGATTTGTTTCCCCTTGCTGCTGTTTATATAGGCCCCAATTAAGTCTGATATGAGGTGGTAGCCGTTCAACTAATTCTTGGATGAGGCACGGATTTTCGATATGCGATCTTAACCTATTGGATTCCATTATGGCACATATATTCTGCACAGCAAATGCAAATGCAACAAGGCTATCGAGTTTGTCGGCTCTTGGAGGTGGTTCTCTTCTAATCTTGTACAGAAGAGAATTTATTATGACATCAGGTCTTCCATATAGCATCCGTAATGTTGAAATAATAGCCGGAACGTGTTCTGGGTATAGAAGTTTGTATCGAACAGCTTCTAATGCGTTACCCTTCAAGCATCGTTGAAGACGAATTAAGTTTTCATCGTGTGAGTAACCACATGAGTGTGTTGAGTTCTCAAAAGAACTGATAAAGAGCGGCCAGTCTTCTGGATTTCCGCTAAAATAAGGTAATTCCTTAGGAATTCCATGCCGTGATGCAAGTTGAATAGCCCTTAATTCGGACTGGTACCGTTTCGAAGCTTGTGGGTTATCATCCTTGTTCGACTTGTTAACTACAGGAGCGACATTGTTGTCAGTAGCGTTCAACATTTTAGGGTTATGTTGCTCGCAAGACATAACCTTCATTTTAGGGGTCACGTTTTCTCTGATATTCATCTTACTAAGGATCTTTGTGCTAGTATTGGCCTCAGATATCCACTGTCCGCATCTCTCTTGCGTGGTAGCGAAGGCTGCTTCTGATGCTGGCTCGGCCTCACTGTCAGAATCTATTTCTCCAAGGAGTTCATATTTTCGGTCTAAGTATTCGCGGTCTCTTTTTGCTTGAAGCAGGCGCTCTTCTTCAAGTTTCTTGAGTTGAAGATTAACGGACCTAGCGGACGACTTGGTGTTCTTTGAGCATTCGGACGGTGGCCTCGATGTCGGTTTTGTCTGGGGAACTATTTGCAGACCTGGCTGCGAAATTAAGACTGATGGTAAGGAGGGTAATTGCGAGGACGATATTGGTAGTGAAGGCAACATCGGTTGTGTTTGATTAGAGCACGCTTCACCTGTTTCTATTTGATTGGAGCATGTGTTCATCGCGTTTGTTGCGTGTGATTGTGCGCAGCTTGCGCACATCCAATCTGTATTGGCGATACAGTCACCGACGCCCACACATGAGAAGTGATACCAAGCGTCACATATGTCGCATTGTACCACTTTGTCGGCGCTATCTGCACGTTCGCATTTTGGGCAGTTGTGTGGTTCTTTGGGGTTTACGGGACGCGGGGGGGAGCGAGCTAATTTCTTTGATTTTCTAAAGGCATTGTTGGAATTCTGAGACATGTTTACTTCCCTTAGTTCCTTGTGAAGGGCGACAACGATGAGAACTTATTGGTGGTGTATGGGCGATTTGAAGTCTTCGGGTGGTTACCAGTTGATTTCCATGCAGGTAGATGATCCTTGCCTGTTACGCTGCAGATCCTGAAGATCTCGATGGGTTTTTTAGTAACAGCGTTGTGTAGACGGTGATGAGTACTCCTGCGATGGTATTGATCTACTTGATCTATTTGTGGTATCCTGTTTGATCGATGTTAACCTCCTTAATGTTAAGCCTTGCACGTGCGAGAATTGATTGCTTAGAATTTTTAAGAATGTTACGGTGCCGAACAAAGGAAATGAATTTATGACAATATAAACTCTTAACTTTATTACTTTTATTCGGTTATAAGTTCTTTAAAGAAAATAGATAGACTTAAAAATTCGTTTTTTTTCTTTCTCTTGGTCCTCGTGGCGTGCTGGCCTTATCGTCGATCAAAAACGCCAAAAAAAAAAGAAAAAACCCCTTTTGGCCGGCAGGACATCTTGATCTTTTTTCTTCTATGCGTCTCCCTTGCTCTCGCGCAGTGGTGCCAAGCTGCTGGAACGGTTCGGTGCTGCCAGGTGTGCCAACAATGGCCATCTTATGGAATCGAGGGAGAACATTTTCTTCGCCAGAATCCTAGTGCGCCGGTTAGGTGGGAGTGGCATGACTTCATGCAGCAGAGATGTGTGAGGGTCAGTAATTAGTGAGTCAGGGAAGTGGGTCTGCAAAAGCAGACCTAATGTTTCGGCGTATCCCTGTGTAAAACTGCCGTCAGGTTTTTGTAGGAGACCAATACCGTTACTGTGGTTCTTTGATAGGGTTTTCTGGGCCCTAACAGCTGAAGGGAGATCGTTTATGCTTTCACAGAAAGACCTCCATGTATGCCTTTTTGATCTCCTGGTAGCAGAGTTGTAAGTTGTGAGAGCTGTCTTATATTCGCTCCTTAAGTTGGTGGATTTGGCTTTATTAAATAGCCTTTAACCTTTCTTTAAGGGTGTCGAGCTTATTGTTCCACCATGGTACATCGCGAAAGTTTGTTCCGCTTTTGAGGTAGCAGCTGGCTTCATATGCGGAGGTGATCTGTGAGCTAAGTTTTGAGGCTTCTTCTTCAAGAGAATGAGAAGAGCATATATTTCAACAGGATGGAATGAATTTGCCCTTAAGGATTTCTACATAGAGATTCCAATTGGTGCGTTTGGGAGACCTGCTGGGGGTGATTGGGTCACGAGTAGTTTCGGTGTCAAACCTAATAGGCATATGGTCTGACAACGAGAGCAACTTAGAAACATGCCAATTGGTAATTAAATCGGACAGAAAGGAACTGGATAGGATAAGATCCAGAACCTCTTGTCTGATGGAGTTGACAAAAGTAGATTCATTTCCTCTATTTAAAATATCAATCTTTAAACCAATAAGGAAGCTAAGAAGGGATTCACCTGTTTTGTTGATATTATAACTGCCCCAGATCGTGTGATGGGCGTTCGCGTCGCAGTCTAACACTATCTGCTGTCCAGTCAGGTGGAGCTGGAGTTTGGTTGTCAGCAAAGTATCCTGAGGCGATGATGATAGATTGCCATCCTCTGTTGGTAGTTAGATCCACAAGTGGCTACAAGGTCTTTGCTTATAAGCTGTGGGAGAGGAAGAAAGTTGAGTCTATTACTGATTAAAATGGCAGCTCTGGGAAGGGGTTGTCCGTTGTCATATATTAACTTACATGAGTTGCTGGGGAGGCCACATATTCTGCCATCTCGGGCCCATGGCTCCTGAATTAAGATAAGGTCCAGGTTGTTTTTTTGTAAACCTGCGGCAGGCGGCCGCAGAGGCAGCTTTGGCATGGTGCAGGTTTATTTGCAAAAATTTAATGGTGCTAGTCATTGGGACTTCGGGAAGAGGTGAAGCTTGGGGGAGCTCTTATGAGTTTTTGGCGGGCTTTGCCTTTGCCTCCTAGGTGCGCTGGTGAGCTAGTGGAAATTGGGCCAATAGTTGATCGGGCCTTATTGGATAGCCGAACAGCCTCTGATGTTGAACGTAGAGTTCCAGAGTGAGGAGATTGGACAGGCCTTGGATTGTTGCTTTTGGGAGCAATGGAGGTTGTTTCTGTTGCGGATGGGGGAAGGTTGGAGGAAGAAGCGATTGCCTTGGGGGGACGCTTACGTTACCCCCACCCACAACAAAAAAGATACAGGAGCAAAGTTTCTAGTTATGGGCCAATTGCTAAGCTGTCATGAATCTGAGCTCATCGAGAGCGTCGTGTATTATGCAATGTCCTTCTATTAGCAAACACGGATTCCTTAAAGGTAAGTAAATAGCCACTAATTTTATCGAATTCGTGTCTAGTATAGTAAACGTTTTGAAAGATGGCGTTGAAGCTGCTTTCGTAGCCACAGATTTTGGTAAGGCTTTGTCAAAATTTCTTAACAAATTAATATTTTCAAGCTAAAAGCTCTTGGATTCCAAGTAAATATTGTTAACCATAAGAAGGCTACATGTATGACACACTAAAACAGCTGCCTCTCTCCTGGTGTTTGCATCACTTACTATTCAATTATATATAGAATACATTTACTCAGTTCCATCCCGTAAAGACTTACTACATTAAGATCGTGTCTGAAATCTGGCTCCTTGCGCCACAACTTCTTTTGACACTTACATTGATCGAATATAATTCAATCATAGGGCCTTATATGGAGCAAAGATTTAATGGCCATTGTAGATCTGTAAAAGGTCGACTGTCATCGGTTATACTCACACTTAAGGCGCTCTTTAGTACACGAAATGTAAGTCCTTCCGGCTACGAACTATTCTGATAAAGTTAAAGTCGTTCGAGGTATATTGGCAAAAAGTTTTTTTCCTTGAGTGGTTGATTCAATTGACCATCAAAGATTTTTGATGAGCTTTCTACGTAACTCACTCTATAGGAACTCAATAACAATAAAAAAGACTACCATGGTTAACCAGTTCATCTACTTGATGCACCGACCTGATAGGAACTCTCGAAGAACGGGAGACGGCAATGATTTTTACATATCGTCGATCCAAATGCAAAGTATCGAAAAATGAAAAATGTATCGAAAGCGTTTAAATAATTAGTTAATAAATAATATTTGGAAAAACACAACAATTAGCCTGTAACGTACATACAATGACGAACAAAAAAGCATTGATTGTTTTATTTATTTCATGTACAGATATGCAAGATATGCCTTTCCTAAAAACCAGGGATTTTATCATTCGATAGTTTGCATTTGGATCGACGATATATCGGCTGTGGCATTGATAGCTTCTGCAGTACTTTGTACATCAAAATTTCTCAGTCCCAGCAGACAATAATAAAGTAGTAATACTCTATCTAGAAGGCTTACAGAGACGTTGTCCTAGTCCCCAATCAAATGAAGATGTTGCTTGAGTCTTCGAAAAGAAATGTTCTCCAATTACAATCCTGATTAGGAGATTCAACAACGAAGCTCGACAACCTGAAGGAATATTCTTGCTAAACCCCTTAATTAAGTTTCAGATTGAAAGACACTCCAAAAACGTCTCTTATAAGAGCTCGAGTTTCCACTTTCAAGTGGCCCACGCCAATGTCTCAAGAATTCCAGAACTGACAACTAACTTCGTAAAGGTACTCACCTTACAACCGCTTGTAACTTCTTTCTAAACCCTAGACATTAACCTGATCTCATAATGTGAATTTATCTAATAGATACAAAGTTAAAACTTCATCCACGTTAAGTAATTTACAGTGAAATCTAAACTTCTGTCACACCTTCACTTACACAAGCTCTTACAAGGTGCAAACCCAATTACGTATTACTTTGGTCCTAACAGCGCCATTTCTTTTGTTACTTTAGCGCCACGTTTAATTTTTAACCATTGCATGCAGACACATGAAGTGCAAACGCAGAAATTAAATCGTAAATTAATTATTTATCCTTTTTATTAAATTTTCTCAATTTACACGTTTTTTTTTTCCTCAAATCCCCCACCACGAGGGTGCAAGTTACAAGGATACTTCTTTCAGTCTCGCTGGTTCCTTTTTTCCTGTGTTTTGTTTGAGTGTACGAGTACAATTTCATTTGATGATGTTGCTACTGCTGTTGTTGTTGTAACAACAAAGTGTAAAACTTTCAAAACCATTATCCTTGCTAGTATAGCATACCATACGTATAGTGAATGAAAAAAGAAGCTGCTGCAAGACGATGAAGGCAGCGAAGTAAAATTGAAACGAAAATAAAAGTAAATTATGGCAATTTGAAGAAGAAGACGAAAACTTTCGTTAAGGATATAAAAGGAATTAAGTAGTAAGTATACACCCAAGGAGAATATGAAAAAAGAAATTCGCCGCATGTAACAATACCGAGAAGGAGGGAACCTGAATGTACAATGTAAAGTGTACAATTGAAGGTAATTCACCCTAGGCGAGGCGAGGAGCGAGGGAAAACCAGGTTGCGGAACTAAATAAGACATGACGGGCGGTGTGTAGTCGTGCAGCTGGAGAACACCTCGAAAACCTAGAGTGGTGCCCTAAATGTGAGGTTGCGTGTAGATAATCAAATATTGTTGTTTTCATCGCGATGAGAACTGTAAGGACCATAACTCGTGGGATGGAGGAGAACATTTGCACGAACACATTCGGCACACATTGGAAAATCATCCGATAATTTGAAATTCGTCAATGCCAGGTACAGCCAAGATTCCATCCATCGTTTAAATCAATTTGTTTCTCAATTTGAATTATCCAGATCATTGCATTTCGAGGAGTACACTCGAAGACGAGAGTTTTCTGTCAGCTCAGTATTTGTTAGCAGGGATATCCTTTTTATACCGGCCACATGTGACCACTTACTTACCGCACTCTTTTTAATTTCCAAATTCAATATCAAACCGTCTTTTAAAAATGAAATTACGTACTCGTATGTCCATCAGTGAGTAGCACGTCGTATTTAAATCGGTCGTTTCAGGAACTTCAGCATTCCGTTTTTGACGGCGGCTTATATCTTTGTCCAGCACTCTCTCCATTACAAATACTCGTACTTGAAATATGAAACGGGTGAATATCAAATAAATGTTCGAATGGTTTGTGTCCGTGCTACTAAGAGAACTTTAACTTACATTCCGAGGTGGCACTGTTGTCGGTAAAGAGTTTTTGTTCACAACAAATATTACACGATAACTATGATCGATTGTTAGTTTGATTGTGGTACATCTTGCGGTGAACCTATCCGCAGTCAAGTCAAGAGAAGGCATCATTTGAAATACGAGTTCAAAATCCATACTTGCAACAATCGGCATAATAATATGTACCACAGGATCTTAACAGCGACATAGTTGTCTGAATATAGATGGGAACCAGTATTTTCAGCCACTCAACTAATGAAACTACTGACTAGGGTGACCTAAGGACTTAATGCTTTAGACTGCACATAGACCTTGGTCTTCCTACTAAAGCATATCTTCGAAATATAAATTTTTTAAGTAGTAGAATACCAAATTGACAAAAAATCTGTATAACATCAGTTGAATTTGATGACGTCAGAATGCCCATATAAAACTAATAGCACCAAGATCCGAAATTTGTTTTGTCGCTCGGTTTGAATCACTCTTACTAAGAATCTAGGTAAAGTTGGAACTTTATAATCATTCTTACAGACGAAGCTGCAAGAGCCGCGGGGACAGGATGGGAAACCATCCTTCACCTTCTGTGCAGTGAAGTCCTATCGCATAAAAGAATTCTCCATCTAAGGTCCCCCTTCCTTGAATAACTCGGCGATCTGGCATACTTAGCCGTCATGTGCATCCATTGCTTTATCAAAAGCTCTAGTTGGTTTTGTTAGTACTGAGTGGGCTAGTGTTTGATCCATGGTATCACAAAGGACCTTCACTGGCTTAAGTGTGTCTACACTCTCCTGCAGACAGCCAACCTAACCTAACCTAACCTACAGACGAATGGGTGGTTTTATGGCTGCAACAAATTTCTCTTAGCAAAGTTAAGAGATGGTCTACAAGAGAAGGCACCTACTGATATGCCATATACCCTATATAAGTACATACGTTGATGTGACAGAACTCTTACAGGAAGTCAGCCTTGGAAATATCCAACATAGCAATAGTGCTGGAATCCAAAAATAAATCCCATCATCAACAGAAATACATAAATATTAGTCTGGACTTGCCAACGTAGTCTGTTTTGCAAAATATAACCACAATTAGAAAACTGTGTGCTTCTATGCTTAGCCGGAAATCTGTATAAACGTTCCTGAATAACACCCCATCTTAAATCCTACTACCACACCCATTCAAATCTAAATCGAAATGAAGCCTATAATGCATCCTATGTCCATCACAAATTTGTCATGAAATGTGAGTGGTGACCGAAAAAATAAGATCGCGCATACGAGCTGCCGAAATGAGGTTCCTTCGCGGTGTTGCTGGAATAACTCGTAGGGAGTGAGTGCGTAACACCAGAGTAGGCGAGGAGATCAATGTTGAGCAGCTACTTCTCCGAACAGAACGATCTATGCTTCGATGATTTGGTCACATACTGCGTATGCCCACGACAGGACGTGCCATCAGGTAGGTGACAACTCGGTGGGCCTAGAAGTAGATGGTTGGATCAAGTCCGACATCTCTCCTAGAGCCATCTAGGGATTCCCCCTGATGAGTTGGAGTCAATGGCGGAGGATCGAGACGGATGAAGCGCCCAACCGAGCATCCTACCTTCGCGACTCTTATAAAGGATTAGCCGACATTGAAAATGTATATACCTATGTATAGGTATGTACATATGTCCATCACATTTTTCATTCAACTCAGACTGATTTTGCATCTTATTATGAAGCTCTAACCCTAATTGGAATCAATGAGGTCGCCTCGGAATAAATGCAGCACATTCTTAAATCAAGTCACCCAAGGAAGCTGGGGGAAATCCTAATACCATTTATTTCAAAATATCCTTGCTGGTATATGAGCAATTCCAAAACGGAAACAACTGACTCGAGACATTTGGAGAATTTAGCGAGCTTTTCGACCATCCTTGATAAACATTCGACTACGGAGCTGTAGACCTGGATGTTTGGCCGTCTATATGGAATGAAAATATGGATGCTGAAATGGCAGGATCCATAGTTTGGGCGTGGCAATGGTGTAGTCGTAACGTCGTTAATTGCCACGCTAATGGTTCATGGTTCAAATCCTGACGTCAGCAAGCATTTATTTTTCCTCATGAAATGTATAAACTCAGTCCGATCAATTGCGAAAACTTGTGTGAATAATAATGCGAAGGCATAACACTGGCAATAGCTTGGTCACATGACTACAAAAATTATTCGGTCTGTTGGATGAAAGATTTGCCTATGACATCGGTAATCGCGAAAAAAAAATACTGCGAATCAGAAGCAAAGGCAAACAATTCCATAAATCACCCCAGTTATCTGGATGCCACCCACTGGAGTTTCTCTGAAGCATAATCAACTGAGCTTCAAGCCACTACAATTAATCATTCTCTCTCTATCTATCCTTTCCAACACCCGCACTGTGTAAACACATGTTAAGGGTATTCATAATCTCTTGATTGTGTGCAAATTAAAAAAAAAAAAAAACAAATAACGACTACGTATGAGAGCGGTAAGTGTCACATCTTACACAACGGTAAGGTATCAGAGGATTGTGAAGTCCAAAGTGGAGTACGTCAAGGGTGCATACTGTCG
The DNA here is from genome assembly GCA_945910035.1 of Brachypalpus laphriformis. Classification (NCBI taxonomy): domain Eukaryota; kingdom Metazoa; phylum Arthropoda; class Insecta; order Diptera; family Syrphidae; genus Brachypalpus; species Brachypalpus laphriformis. Next base: position 28,281,953 of record OX246753.1, read on the forward strand.
CAACTATTGTTCTTGGTAGTTATCAGCGATGTACTCCCTGCAGCACTGACGAAAGGCAACAATGGAATTCATTGGACTATGACATCTTACGTAGATTACGCTGACGATGTTTGTCTACTTTCACATCGGATAATAGACCTTCATTTGATGGCCCACAATCTAGAAGCTGAAGCAAACAAATTGGGGCTAAAATAAACACGCCCAAAACAAAAGCCCTGAGCAATTCTAACACCCGCGCTCAACTTAACAATGCTGGACAGAAAGTCGAGAGAGTTGACAACTTTCTTTACCTAGGAAGTGTGGTTTCGGCTGACCGCGGTGGCACCAAACTGGATTTGTGCAGCAGAATCGCGAAGGCTAAAGCTGCATCCGGAATGCTGTCCAAAATCTGAAGAAGCAATGTTATCAGCTTAAGAATCAAGCTGTGACTGTTCCGTTCCAACGCAGAATCGGTGCTGCTTTATGGGTGCAATACCTGGAAGGTGAACACCATTAACACGTGCAAGCTGCAAGTCTTCGTTAGCAAATGTTTAAGAATCTTCTTGAGTATTTGCTGGCCGAATCGTATCTTCAACGAAAAACTTTATATGAGAACAAGCGAAGAACCTATAAACATTTTTTTTTTTTTCTTAAGGGAAACCCAAATCTCAGAGCACTCACACTCTCCGGTCCATTGTACTACCAAGCAGGAACCTTTCTTTGGTGCTGTGGTTGGAAAAACATTGATGTTATTTGTTCTCCATTTTATACTCGGGTGGCTTACGAGATTGCTGTTCCCCGCTGGCGCTTGAACTTGCATATATCGGTTAACGAGCGAACACACTATCCACTGCACCATTGCCACCAGTAGTAGGTTTAGGTTAGGTTAGGTAAGTGGGGAGGTGTAGGGGGATAGAAAACCTCCACACCACACTCAGGTCAGTATAAACCCATTGTGATACCCAAGGGGGGAAAAGAGATAGAAAAAGGAAATCCCTACCTCGTGGAAAAATACCGTCTTGTAAGTATCCTAAAGAAAGAACTAAGTACTCACTGTGTCCTAGATATAAACCATCCAGAGGATTTGATGAAGTTTGCGATGTCATTTATTGGTCTGTTGGACAACTCTTCTAGATCCTCAAAGAAGTGTTGCCCAAGGATCTTGTTTCTCAAGTAGTAGGTTTAGGACGGTTCTGGCTCAGGAGCTATTCGGTGCTATGTGTTAAAGTGAGACCCGTATGGTGCTATGGGTTAGAGTGAGATGTAAGATGCGGGGTGAGGCATTTTTCCCCTTCGGGGTGTCATATTTCATGTTTGTTTATTTTAGCTTTTGGATTGAGATCTGAATTTGGGAGCGAGGTGTCATATTTCAAGTTTGTTTATGTTTTGCTCTTGGACTAAGATCTGAATTTGGAGCGAGGGGTCATATTTCATATTTGTTAGTGTTTAGCGTGGGGGAATCGTCATCGGAGCGAGGTGTCATATTTCACGTTTGTTTATTTTTCGTCTTTGGACTGAGATCTTAATTTGGGAACGAGGTATCATATTTCATATTTGTTAGTTTTGACTGGGGGATTCGTAAGATCAGAGTCAGGGAGTGTGTGTGTTTGTGTGTGGAGAGCGAGTTGTCATATTTGATTTGATTGGCGAATTGCAGATTCCATAGATGGGTTATAATTGCTTATAGGTGTCATATTTCATATTTGTTAGTTTGGGCTGTGGGGAAGTCATACGATTCCAGGAATTTGGTTGAGATGTAAGATCAGAGTCAGGGAGTGAGGCATTAAGTGTGTGTGGAGAGCGAGGTATCATTTGGCAAATTCTATAGATGGGTTATGATTGTTTAGAGGGTCTATTTTTCTAATTCTATTGATCAGTATGTGTCTTTTTTCATTTAGGGGGGGTGAGAGTGAGAGGGGAGATGGGCTGATTCCAGGAATTGGGTTTTGGATTCCATAGAGGAATTATGAACACGTATAAGAATTTGAGAAGAGTTCTGGGCTACGAGTCAGGCAGATTCATAGCTGTGTGTTTATTCTTGAATGCTGACCTTGAGTTAGTAAATGTTTATCCCATAGGAAATACTGTGCGGTATAATTGTTTATCTGTTGCTGTTCCGTAAAAAAAGTATAATATGAGTAAAGAGGATGACATAAGGGAAAACAAAAATCTGGACTATGTGAGTCAAATTGATTTGTTTGCTATTCGGTAGAAAAAAAATGGAATTTTATTTCTATTGATCTGCGTGTGCGTGACGTCATCGGGGGTTGGAGCTTAGATTGGTTGGATTGGCGAAATTGACTAATTCCAGGAAATGGATATCAGATTCCACAGATGGGTTGTGATTGCTTAGAGGAAATTTTTTATTTTTTTATTTCAATTGATCTCTGTGTATATGAACGATCATATAACAGGTCGGTATATATAAAACTGGCTATTTATACACGTGTATTTGTGGCCATAAATACAAGCGTAGGGCTACAAATACACGTGTTGGGCCACAAATACAAGTGTTGGGCTACAAATACAAGCGTTGGGCCACAAATACAAGTGTTGGGCTACAAATACACGTGTTGGGCTACAAATACACGTGTTGGGCTACAAATACACGTGTTGGGCTACAAATACACGTGTTGGGCCACAAATACAAGCGTTGGGCCACAAATACATGCGTATATATAGCCAGTTTTATATATACCGACCTGTTTTTTATATACCGCCCCGGTTATTATATACCGCCCCGGTTATTATATACCGACCCGTTTATTTGGAACGGACCTAAACCAATTAAAGAAACCATTGCGTTAGAAAACTGCTCAGTCATTAATCATCTTTGGAACCGAACGGATCGCAACTGCCCTATTTAATTGAAGTCGACCTGTTTCGCAAATATGGAACTCAATGAAGATTTACTTAAAGACCTTATAAAAACGAGAAAAGGTTTGCGGAGAAAATATAAGCTTCTCAAAACTGGGCAAATCATGAAGGAAAGGGAATTTGTAAATACTTTTAGGCCAATAGTTGATCCCTTAAAAGAAATTGTGAAAAATGTCAAAAGTCGAGATACTGTTGAGTACGATATAATGACTAAAACAAAGCCTCGACGAAAATTACAATTCCAAAGTCCATCAAAAGAAAAACTTGCTCTGGTTTTGACTCTTCATATCCTGAGTTAAAGATTCAACCAACGATGGATGATAAAGATTTTACATTTAGAACACCCGAAAGTTTCGATATAGACAAAATTGATCAAAGTACGCCTGCCAACAGACCATCGCCATCAGAAGCTGATAATCTTGATCAAAGTACACCTGTCAATAGATCATCGCCATCAGAATCGAATCTGGATAAGATCTATGGTCCGCATTTCGATGTAGAATCAGATTCAACAATGTTGGGCAGATCAAGTTTTGTAATTAACGAGCAAAAGAATCTCGTTATTGATGATGAAATCTTCCCTGGAACAGAGGGCCTCTATGAATTAATTTTTCGGAAAAACCCTAGAAAAGAACGATATACCAATGAAGACTTGGATGAATATCTTAAAATTCTACAAAAAACAAAGGTACACTTAAAAAATTATAATGGCAACTCACAGGTTAAAGGTAATGGAGGTTACAAGTATAAACATGTTATGCGGCCTTTATTACAACACCTTACGCAAAGGGTTATAAAGAAAATTGGAAAAGCATACAATAATAATTCATCAGATATGAGCTATTCTAATTATCCCGTCGAATATGTGTATTGGAATGACCCCAATGAGCTCGTTGAAAGACTAAGTCTTTTAATTGGATCTCAAAATGCTGGCAATAATAATCATCAATATGAGGTAAACTCAATTGTGGAAGAGCTACGGGAAGCAGATATCATATATTAACATCAGTTCCTATCAAACACATTGTCAAAAGCAAAATTATCGTTAAGAATTTATGTTTGTCTACTGGAAAAGTTTTTAAGTGGATACAAATAAAATAAAAAAAATCTTTTAAAATATGAATTTGTGTTTTATAACATATCATTTGTTTTCAGATTTAAAATCGGTCAGTTTTTCTGCTCTGGGCTTGTACGTTTTATTTTCACAATAGTGATTATTTGATAAAATTTGTAATTTCAACATTAAGTACTGCTTCCTTGACTATCTGCTTTTAGGTAAGTGCGTCATGAAGAGATTCTGGATAATCTAAATCTACTTCTATTACATACATATTTTCTCCATTATCATCTAGCACTTTTTATATTTTAATTTTTCCAGATTTGTCCACTCAAATGCTTTATAAGGAAGTTATTGAGACATTACCCAAGCGTACAGTATCTAAATATACAGTATATTGCGTAGGTTTATCACCGATCAAATGAAAAAATGAATTCATTATTTGACTTTGAATATTTGTGACTGCATTGCGTTAACCTTCTTACTAAAGGAATTCACTAAAGACGATGCTTTAGTTGCCATTAAAGAATCCCTTACGAGCATAATCTTTCTTAGAACATTCCTCATTAGTAAGTATATTTAAAAATTCTATACGTAAGAGATAATTCATTTCATTTATCAAAACACAAATACAAATATTTGGCGCAACAGCTCTTTAAAGTGCCAGGGCCTAGCTTCTCGCAACCACTCATGTTGTGTGCGTTATATTTTTCACACGAATGGAAGGGACCTACAGTTTAATACCGACTCCGAACGGCGATTTGAGAAGCTTTTTCGTGACAACAATACTCTCGGATGTTTGTCAGACGCTCGCGAGAGGTGGGACCGTGAAAAAACTTTTTGGTGTTTTCTGGGATTCGAACTTGGATCTTGATGCGTAGTGATCCGACACAGTAACTACTTACGCCACGGCGCCACAAGCTTAAATAATCATAAGGAAAGACGTCTCGTCTTTTGATTAAGTCTATGCTTTAATAATTGCAAAAAACGAGACTTTGCATTAATCATCTTTTACTCCTTAACAATCCCTAAATCACCCTCCACTTCACCTGTTTGTTTCAATATTTTTAGCTCTGCTCTGATAAAACATTAACTATTGTACGTCACCTCTTTATTTATTTATCTCCTTTGAAGAGCTAACCTACCTCAATATTCTATATCTCACATTGAAATAACTAACTCAAGTCTGCCGTTTAAGAATAAACAATCAGTTTGATTCTCAGGGTCCATATTTTCTATTCCTTCCTCTTTAGTCAAATCATACATTTATTTGTTTCATTTTTTCTCTACCGAACTGCAAACAAATTAATTTGACTCACATAGTCGAGATTTTTTTATTTTTCTTATGTCATCCTCTTTACTCACATCATACTTTTTTTCTTTATGGAACAGCAACAACAACAGCATTTGTAGTGCACAGCATTTGCTATGGGATAAACATTTACTAACTCAGGGTCAGCATTCAAGAACAAACAGTCCGGAACTTTTCTCAAATTCTTATCACCCCCAGCCACTGTAACATCCATGTAGCCCTTCTCACTCTAGCAAATGGTCAATGGCCTATCTATTTACTGCTAATTAAATCAAATTAATCTCTTAAATATGATCGTACATATACACAGAGATCAATTGAAATAAAAAAATAGAAAATCTCCTCTAAGCAATCACAACCCATCTGTGGAATCCGATATCCATTTCCTGGAATTAGTCAATTTCGCCAATCCAACCAATCTAAGCTCCAACCCCCGATGACGTCACGCACACGCAGATCAATAGAAATAAAATTCCATTTTTTTTTTTCTACCGAATAGCAAACAAATCAATTTGACTCACATAGTCCAGATTTTTGTTTTCCCTTATGTCATCCTCTTTACTCATATTATACTTTTTTTACGGAACAGCAACAGATAAACAATTATACCGCACAGTATTTCCTATGGGATAAACATTTACTAACTCAAGGTCAGCATTCAAGAATAAACACACAGCTATGAATCTGCCTGAATCGTAGCCCAGAACTCTTCTCAAATTCTTATACGTGTTCATAATTCCTCTATGGAATGCAAAACCCAATTCCTGGAATTAGCCCATCTCCCCTCTCACTCTCACCCCCCCTAAATGAAAAAAGACACTTACTGATCAATAGAATTAGAAAAATAGACCCTCTAAACAATCATAACCCATCTATAGAATTTGCCAAATGATACCTCGCTCTCCACACACACTTAATGCCTCACTCCCTGACTCTGATCTTACATCTCAACCAAATTCCTGGAATCGTACGACTTCCCCACAGCCCAAACTAACAAATATGAAATATGACACCTATAAGCAATTATAACCCATCTATGGAATCTGCAATTCGCCAATCAAATCAAATATGACAACTCGCTCTCCACACACAAACACACACACTCCCTGACTCTGATCTTCGAATCCCCCAGTCAAAACTAACAAATATGAAATATGACACCTCGTTCCCAAATTAAGATCTCAGTCCAAAGACGAAAAATAAACAAACATGAAATATGACACCCCGAAGGGGAAAAAAGCCTCACCCCGCATCTTACAGCTCACTCTAACCCATAGCACCATACGGTCTCTCACTCATAGCACATAGCACCGAATAGCTCCTGAGCCAGAACCGTCCTAAACCTACTACTGCCACCCCCACCTATAAACATTACTATACGAAGGAGAAAGTGTTAGTGCTTTGGACACACCTTACAGCGTGGAGACAACTCCATCGCGAAAAACGACATGCAGTGGAATCCGCTCACCCAGATGAGCAGAATAACGTGACGCCTCAGGCAAACGTGGCGCAGAACAGTTGAGGATAGATCGAGGGCTTTAAGAATGAGTTGGAGGCAATTAAATCGCGTTGCAGAGTTCCGAACAAGATGACGCCCTATGCCCCCCGAGGGTTTAAAGGATTTAAGTTAAGTTAAGTTATAAACAACTGAGCTTCAAACCACTACACCAAATCCTTCTCTCTCTTTATCTATCCTTTCCAACGCCCGCACTGTGTAAGTGTAAAAATATGTTAAGGGTATTCATAACATGTTAAAGGTTGTCAAACGGTAGTGCATGCGATCATATGAAAACACAAGCGTTTTCACTCAGCTGAGGCCTACCAACTCCTACTCTCAACCTCCACGCGGTGACAGCCGGGTGCCTAGTAACTTAATTCAAGAAATGGGTAACCAACCCCGTTTGGCGGATTCTTGGTGGCAGCAGATGAGAGAGAGGGGGAAGAGTGCTTTTTCTTTACATACTTACTTAGATCCTTTAACCCCTCGGGGGGCATAGGGCGTTAACCACGCCTGCGCGCCATCGTGTTCGAAGTTCTGCAACGCGTTTGAGCTGCCTTCAACTCATTCCTAAAGAGCTCGATTCCTCCTCAACTATTCTGCGCCACGTTTGCCTCGGGCGTCCCGCTATTCTGCCTGCCTGGGTGAGCGGATTCCACTGCATGGCGTATTTCGCAATGGAGTTGTCTTCGCGCCGTAGGGTGGTCCAATCCATTGCCACTTTCTTCTTCGTATAGTAATGCTTATAGGTTCTTGGCCCGTTCTCAGATAAAGTTGTTCGTTAAAGATGCGGTTCGGCCAAAAAATCCTCAATATGATTCTTAAGCATTTGTTTACGAAGACTTGCAGCTTTCGTGTGTTAATGGTGTCCACCTTCCAAGTACTGCACCCATAAAGCAGCACTGATTCTACGTTGGAGCGGAACAGTCGCAGCTTGGTTCTTAAGCTGATAAGATTGCTTCTCCAGATTTTAGATAGCATTCCGAACGCAGCTTTAGCCTTCCCGATTCTGCTGCACACATCCAGTTCGGTGCCACCGCGATTAGCCGAGACCACACTTCCTAAATAAAGAAAGTTATCAACTTTCTCGACTTCCTGTCCGGCAATGTAAAGTTGAGCGCGGTTGTTAGAAGAAGTGCTCAGGGCTTTTGTTTTGGCTGTGTTTATTTTTAGCCCCACTTTGTTTGCCTCAGCTTCTAGATTTTGGGCCATCAGATGAAGATCCATTATCCGATGTGAAAGTAGACAAACATCGTCAGCGTAATCTAGGTGTTTAAGGTAAGATGTCATAGTCCAACGAATTCCATAGTTACCTTCCGTCAATGCTGCACGGAGTACATCGCTGATAACCACCAAAAACAATAGTGGTGACAGTATGCACCCTTGATGTACTCCACTTTGGACTTTAAAATCCTCCGACACCTTACCATTGTGCACGACGTGACACTTACCGCCCCCGTATGTAGCCTTGATAATAGCTATAAGTTTTTCTGGGATGCCTCTCCTGCGCAAGACCAACCAGATAGCATCTCGATTCAATCTGTCGAAAGCTTTCTCGAAGTCGATAAACATTAAATGTAGCGGAGACCTATACTCAACGCATTGCTCGATAATGATCCGTAAGGTGTTTATGTGGTCGATGCAGGAGGATCCAGCGCGAAAGCCTGCCTGTTCGACATCGAGAGTTGAATCTAAATGTTCTTTAATTCGTTCTAGAATTATTTTAGCTATTATTTTAGCCACGGCAGGAAGAACGCATATACCTCTCCAGTTACCGCACTCCATCAAGTTACCCTTCTTTGGAAGTTTAATGATCATCCCCCTTTTCCGCTCCTGTGGAAATTGTTCGCTATCCCAAGCTCTCCGTATTAGGGGATGCAGCAAATCTGCCGATGTATTTGACGCCGCTTGAAATAGCTCGGCAGGGATGCCATCAATATCGACCGCCTTGTTCTTCTTAAGGGACTGTTTGATTGCTGTTATTATCTCGGTTTTACTGGGAGGTGCGGTGCGAATTCGGGAATTTGTTGCTTCGAAATGCTCATTCGAATTCGAGATCATAACGCCATCGTCTATGTGATTTAGCACTGTAGCAAAATGTTCTCTCCATCTAGTGAGCTGATCCTCATCCGAAATCAGGAGGTTACCGTTTAGACTCTTCACTGGATGTTGTTTGGAGTTTCGACCACCGACGAGCTCCTTAGTGATGCTATAAACAGTCCTACTGTCGCACCTACTCGCTGCTTCTTCAGCCCTTGAGGCCAGTGAGTTGACGTGAGTGAGTTGAGATATTGACGTTTGTCACGTCTCACACTACGCTGCACTTCTTTCTTCTTCGCACGGTATTGGGTTTCAAGCTCGGTTCTCTCTACTGCTGAGGCCGCTGCAATCCGAGCCTTGATTGCTGTACGCTCATCGATCCGTCTCCAGGTGTCTGTAGAAAGCCAGGCAGCGTTCCAGGCGGCAGCGGACGAATTCCCTAGACGGAGTCAACGGTGGCGTCTATAGTTCCAGTTAGGTTGAACTTAGTGAATACCTTGCGCGAGCTGCTTCGACGTATTCGGATCACAGGTCGGTAAGGAATTTCCAATGTTGGTCAGGACATTGGAATAGAGATGGTGGCGAAGGAGCCCTTAATGGGCCAACGGCAGCGCTCATACTCCCGTGGTGGACTACTGGCACCGGTGTACCCGGCCCCTCGTCCTAGGGGAATAATTAAGGAACTGGCCCTCCAGGTTGGGGGTTGTGCCGTCGGGGTAACTTCCCTAGCACGTAAAAAACTCATGGTTCCGAAACAACCAAAAGCCTCGGACAAGGATGACTCAACTAATGACGACCCCAGCAAACGAAATAAGGACAACGACCTTCGGATCTGTACGTGGAATGCTCTGTCCCTTTACAGGCCACGTGCAGCCGAACAACTAGCAGAGGCCCTAGACTGCTATAAAGCAGATATTACCGCCATCCAGGAAGTGCGATGGGATGGGCCGGCCAAAAAGAGGATGAAAAACTGTGACATCTACTACGGTGATTGCTACAGAGGCAACAGGCAACGCTTATTCGGATGCGGATTTGTCATAAGCGGCAGACTTAGGCAAGAAGTCTTAAGCTTCCGACACGTGAGCGAGCGTATTATGACTATCCGGATCAAGGCTAAATTCGCTAACATAAGCCTAATATGTGTTCATGCCCCCACGGAAGAAAAGGACCCTACCACCAAAGAGTGTTTCTACGAACTCCTCGACAAAACATACGAGCAATGACCTAAATACGACGTTAAAATCGTATTGGGCGATTTTAACTCCAAAATAGGAAAGGAGGACGTCTCTGGTAGGGCAGTCGGTAAGCATAGCCTACACGACACCACGTCTGATAACGGACTAAGGCTAATTGATTTCGCTGTGGAGCGAAATGTCACCATAGCAAGCACATGGTTTTCTCATCTCGATATTCATAAGCAGACATGGCGGTCTAATGATCATGTAACGATCAACCAAATTGATCATATTGCGATCGACGCAAGGCATGCCTCCAGTATTCTGGATGTCCGGACCTTCCGAGCGGCCAACATAAACTCAGATCATTACCTTATTGTAGCCAAAGTACGAATGCGGATATCCCAATCTGAGCAACAAAGAAGAATCACTGTGAGAAAATTTAACGTAGAAAAGCTGCAATCGCAAGAGACCACCAGACTCTTCGCTGAACGCAGACTCTTCGGCTTCTCCAAAAGAAGAAGAAACAGCATGAGAAGTGCGCGTTTGAGAATATCGAGAGTTTATACTCCAGGAACAATGTACGGAAGTTTAACCAAAAGGTGAAAAAACGTGTCAGAGAAGCAATACCCGTACAGATACCTGTAGAGATGAAAATGAAAACCTCGTAGTAGAATCACAGTCGGTGCTGAGTATATGGAAAAACTACTTCTGCAGACTGTATAACGGCGACGAAGACCAACATCCCGCTGTCAGGCAGAATGAACCATTCAACATAGACGATGATAGTCAAAATTTCCGTCCACCTGACCAAAACGAAGTAAGAATAGCAATATCCAAGCTAAAATCCAACAAGGTTGCTGGACCTGGCGGCTTACCGGCCGAACTTTTCAAGGCAGCTGGGGATGAATTGGTAGAGTGCATACACCAACTCATCTCTAAGATTTGGTCAGACGAGTGTATGCCTGATGAATGAAACCTCAGCATTGTTTGCCCGATCCACAAGAAAGGAGACCCCCTCAACTGCGCCAATTAAAGAGGCATCAGTCTCCTCAACATCGCATATAAGATCTTTTCTGCGATTTTGTGTGAACGCCTGAAACAGCCTGATTGGACCCTATCAGTGCGGTTTCAAGCCAGGAAAGTCCACCATCGATCAAATCTTCACACTTCGGCAGATCCTGGAGAAAATCCAAGAATTCCAAATCGATACTCACCACCTCTTTATCGATTTCAAGGCCGCCTATGACAGCATCTATAGAGAAGAGCTTTATAGAGCCATGTCTAGTTTTGACATCCCTGTCAAACTTGTCCGTCTGTGCAGGCTGACGATGGAGAACGCTCGCTGCTCCATCAAGGTCGGTAATGACCTCACCGAAACCTTTGATGTCAAAAAAGGCTTTAGACAAGGTGACGCGCTGTCATGTGACTTCTTCAATATTATACTTGAACGGATTGTGCGGAACTCACAAGCCAACACCGGAGGCACAATCTATTACAAGTCTGGACAACTGTTTGCATACGCCGACGATATAGACATTATCGGAAGAACTCAGCGGGCTGTCACCGGTGCGTTTGCAAGCATTGAGGCGGAAGCGGCCAAAATGGGTTTAGCGATAAACGAGGGCAAAACCAAGTATATGCTGTCAACAAGAAGGGAAAACCAACACCGACGAATTGGACAAAACGTCACCGTGGGCAGCTATAACTTCGAGGTAGTAAGGGACTTAGTCTACCTTGGCTCTGCTATAAATTCAACAAACAAAATCAGTGCAGAAATCAATCGAAGAATAACTCTTGTCAATCGCTGTTTTTTTGGGCTTATAAGGCAATTCAACAGTAAAGCCCTATCTCGAACAACTAAGGAGGCTCTATATAAGACCTTGATCATCCCAGTCCTGCTTTACGGTGCTGAAACGTGGACTTTATTAAAAGAGGATGAAGATATCCTTGGTCACTTCGACAGAAAAATTCTTCGTAAGATTTTTGGTCCCATTTGCGTCGACGGGTTTTGGAGGAGAAGATTCAATCACGAACTATACGAGCTGTACAGCGACATCGACCCAGTCAAAAAACTGCGTATTGGCCGTCTGAGAAGGCTAGGACATGTAGAGCGAATGGACACCAACGCTCCGGCCAGCAGAGTCTTCGAATCTAACCCCGAGGGACGACGCAGTAGAGGGAATCATCGCCTTAGGTGGCGCGCACAAGTTCAAGGGGACCTCGACCAACTTGGAGTGCGCAACTGGAGGCAATTAGCTAAAGAAGAGAGGCTTGTTGGTTGAGGTCCAGGTTCACCCCGAACTGTAGCGCCACCTAAGTAAGTAAGTAAGGTATTCATAACCTCTTACGTGTGCGAAAATTATACAAAAAAAAGGGAGAACAGACAAATATAAATATTTTTCGATATCTGGTTAAGGCACCTATGGTTGATAACTTCATAAAGGAAGCCTTAAAGATATTTGACCAAAGGAATTGATAGAAGGGGTGGGTGAAGCATGGAAGGTGATTCTCTTTGACTACTGGAAGTGTTTCAAACCAAATTGACATACATTTTCGTCGTGCATTGCAGCATTTCCATAACTCCTTTAGAATGACAAACATAATTCGATATCTAATGCATCAGCCAAATCTGAACGCGAAAACTTTTCAGCACTAATGTAGCCGGCTTAGACTCATACTGCTCTCCAGTTTGTAGTTGGCATCCAAATTTGCAAACAAATAGGTTGGAGTAGTTGCACAAAAATAACAAAAAGGAAATTGAGTTGAAATGCAAAAAAAGCACCCGAAACAATGATCTTTGCTTCCTATACATGCAGGATAGTACACAATTTATAGAGTGCACTCTGGAGGACAAGAAAGAAATTCAAAGCGAATTTTTTTCTCCATTCTCTTATTTTCTCCAAGACTTTTTGCTTCTTTTTTGGAGGACGAAAATAAATTCCAAAAAAAGAAAAGAAAAAAAAAAAATCCCACCATGGAGCATCTCGTGTATCGCTTTAAACTGTGCACGTAACATCCGTAAAACACACGTATCGATGTAATCACCGGATAAGCTAACAAGTTACCAGGATTCGAAAACACAAGCAGAGAAGCATTTACCTCGCTTCGTTTGTAGCTGAAGCCAGAAGCACCCGCAACTACCTTGTCATCCTCTCCTCCTACATGCATGCATATGCCAGTCGGAGAGGCAGTGAATAACGTCGGAAGAGTCTTTCCGCATTATCGGTGCATGCATATATGCAATACCTGTGTGCCTGTTTGTTGGTTGTGCTGCTGTGTGTATCCTGAATGCATATGCCGAAGAGTCATGAATATCTTTTCGTTGCAGTTCGTTGTGGGGGAGGATGCTTTGCACACGACCGTTGCCGCGTCGCTTCAGAGATGTTGCACAGTCCTTGATAGGATGTCTTCTGTGGTATGCTTTTCTCCTTTGTGAGGGTTTTTTTTTTTTTGTCTTAGTCATTCGTTATCATAGTCGATGTCTTCCTGAAAACCATGCTCGGAAGGATGTATATCAAATTTGTATTTCCATTTCGAAAGAGGAGACAAAATCAATTTGTCAAAGATTGCTTACAGGAAGAAGATGCCAAAACACACTAGTCCTTTGCTGATGTTTATGAATTTAAATGATTATTTAGAACAAGTTGACTCACTTATTGAATGGATGGCATTGTAGTGATGGGGATGTTATTTTGAGGAAGTGCGACGAGGCTGGAAGTGATTTACTAAGTTTGTGGGAGTTGTTCGAAAGGTATTTACTTTTGAACACATAAGGTGCTATCCATTCCCCTTCCCATTAGATATACTGCTTAGTACCTCTTCTTATTAAAGAACATACAAAGTTATGTTTCGTTGACAGATAACAACAAATGACCTTCCACAGCTTTGGGCAATAACTGAAATGGTAATCGGCTCTGATATCTGGCGAATGAAGACAGATATTGAATTGTCGTAGAATACATACTCGTATCTTCAAGTTGGGAGAGAATTTTCTAAGCTTACATCGATTTATCGCGTCAGTATCTACCATTACATTATGTTAAGGCTCTAGTCTAATAACAGCTTTTTCGAAAATTCTACCTGGGGGTTTATGAGAAGACCAACTTATGGGGCTTTGTTAAATATTGATGTTCCACTAGCACCTACACAGATATCATGCCAAATCCTTACCTTTGTCTCTGTCCATTAAGTGCATTTCAATGGCTGCAATGGCAATGAACTGCTGGTGAAATATTTTTCCAGGTTGGGAACGTTTTGCACGCCAAACTAGCTTAAGAGAAGTAATGTCGTAACTTTACTTATTTTAAATGGTGCTGCATTTCGGGTAGACCAGAGATTTAATTACTAAAGTTAAATTTAATGTTACCCATCCAGCTCGAACCCTGTTCAGAAATACCAACTTAGTCAACTGCACACGCTAACGTACCGAAAACTTTCTGAGCTGGAGCTAAGCTTTTCATTCACCCGATGTACCCTGGTCATATTGAGCGGTGGACGCGAATCTTATTGACTAAGCTGTTGTCACGGTGTAGCCCATACAGCTCATGGTTGTATCTCCTCATTGATACTATTATATATTCATTGACTTATCTTTGTGGACGAATGTGGTCTATTTGAATTTCTAGAACGAGGATTGTTGAAATTGAGATTTGACAGCATTGATTTTAGTTCACTGATTTCTGTTTGGAGATTTTGATTAAGGCAGGTAAGTTCGCTGATTGTTTTATCGGATTGAGTCGCTATGGAGAATGTGGACGTATTTTGCTGCTGATACACCTCGTAGATGTCATCAGCTACTTCCAATAGTTCTTCCATTTTAGATTTGGAGCTAGATTTAATGGAAACTCGAACCAATGTAGAAGTCTACGCTTCCATAATTCCAGCCAAGGTTTGGAGTTTGCGATAGAACTCCAAAGGTGTTTTGTCCCCCATCTCTTCACCTGACAAGAGTGCTTCTATTACGTTTCTATTTGTATAGGGGGTGGCAGAATCTTGGTTTAAAATGTCATCCACGCTTGCAGCCACGTCCTGAGGAAGGAATTGAACAACGTAATGAAATTTCGATTGTTCAACCGTGATATTTCTAATCGCGAATTGTTATTCTACCTGGATAAACCAAATTGCGGGCATTTTTGTCCAAAATTCTGGAAGTTTAATAGCGACCGCGTGGACTGCCTCACGCGGCCCGCCATTATTTACCGAGGGCGCGGGCGGACGGCGCTGGCTGGATTGGGAGGTGATCTACCTCTTGAGGTTTACGGTCAACCATGACGAATTATTCTACCGCGACGCAAGATCGGAAGAAAGGCGTTCGACTCACAATAAACTTTAAAAAATGTTATGTATGTATATGTAGATGGATGTATATATATATGTATGTATACCGAGAGGAACGTGCAATAACTAATAAAATGAGGATACAATACAATGTGTAATGCTAATCTACAATACTTGTTGGGATCCTTCGTGTTCGTTGGTTGCTGGTGTGACTGCGGTGATTCGTGATGATGGTGGTGGGGCTGCGTTGGTGTTGTCGAATGCTGATGTTTGACGCTGTGCGGTGGAACCAATGGTGGTTCTGGTGGTGAGTTGACGACGAGCAGCGCTTTGATGAAACGAGGACGGATGGTGATGATTTTGTCGGTTCACGTGGCGCGAATACCCTTTCGTGCACCAGGACGGATGATGATCATTTTGTCGGTTCACGTGGCGTGAATAACCTTTTGTGCACCAGGTATGCGTGAGGGCCAGATATTTCTCTGGATGACGTGGCGTGGCTTTGGCTGCGTTTTGGTTTTGAGGTTAGGTATATGTCACCTCGTGAAGAAAAAGTTGTTGCTTTCCAATTTAGTTTATTATAAATTCGACGTGCGGGGTCACCAATGTTGTGGTTCAATCAGGCGGTTACTTAAAAATTAACTCTTTTAATGATAAAACTACAATTCTTTCTTTTTACGCACGTCCTCGGGTGCGTTCGGTCCTCTAATGGCATTTTTACTTAACTCTAAAAATGTCTCCTTCCTTTCTTCCTTTCTATTTTTCGCCCTACATGTAAACTTAAGTTAAAGCTGGATGCTATTGAAAGAACAAATCATAGGTGGTCCAGTGGAAGAACGTGGTTAGCTTCAAAACAGATTTGGAAAAAGCTGGATCTAAAACATTCTACGAACTTGGTTTCTCTCAACTAATTGCATATTAGGGCTGCAATGCCTAACAGATGAGCATGCAATAAGGCTTATCGTATACTAAAATAATTTCTGTAGGGTGTATGTGGACAAAGAAGAGGAGGAAACTATCCTGGACTTTCTTTGTAACTACCCCACTCTTTTCAACTTCACTTACGAACGTACTACTACAATGGTGATCTGATAATAAACATATCTTATAAGCTAACTGCGCTTCATGGAAAGCTTCAATTTGTTCAACGATTAGTAAGGGAAACCTTTCCAAGACCCATATAGAATCACAGTGAATTGATCATTAGTCTAAGGGGGGTAGGTTTAGCTGGCAGCCACTTCAACCTTTCCTAATTTAGTTTTCTTAAGGAACAAATCTTGGATTATTCCAGTGATTAAATACATGTATGACTTCACTTGCATGTCTATGCAGATGGCATTGCTATTACTGCCTCAGGCAAACACTCAAACACTTTTAGGGAAATCCTGCAATATGCCCTCCTCCGGCTCACTAGATGTGCCTCAAAATGTGGACCTGGGGTTTACCATCACAAAACAGAACTCGTTTTCTTTACGAGAAAGTACTTCCCATCTTTTCTGAAAAATTTAACCTGTTCATCTCCTTTCGAATAGAATAATGTTCGAAAATTTTACCGAAGGGTAAAAATAACATGCCTGGGCTTCAAAGCCAGGACAGAAGCCTGCAGGGAACCCATGAAGGAACACTTCTGCAGACTGTTAAACGGCGATGATGATCAATATTCCGCTGTCAGGCAGAATCAGCCATTCAACAGTGACGATGATAATCAAGATTCCCGTCAACCCGATCAGAATGAAGTGAGGATATCGATATCTAAACTCAAATCCAACAAAGCTGCTGGAGCCGACGGCCTTGCCGCTGAACTTTTCAAGGCAGGAGGAGATGAGTTGGTAAGGAGCATGCACCAGCTCATCTGTAAAATCTGGTCGGACGAAAGTATGCCCGATGAATGGAACCTCAGCACCGTTTGCCCGATCTTGAAGAAAGGAGACCCTCTGAACTGCGCCAACTACAGAGGTATAAATCTCCTAAATATCGCATATAAGATCCTGTCTGCCGTACTATGTGAACGCCTAAAACCGATCGTCAACAACCTGGTAAGTCCTTATCAGTGCGGTTTCAGGTCGGGAAAGTCCACCATTGACCAAATGTTCACACTACGATAGATCTTGGAAAAAACCCGAGAATATAAAATCGATACGCACCACCTTTTCATCGATTTCAAAGTTGCCTATGATAGCGTGTATAGAGACGAGTTATACAGAGCCATGTCTGGTTTTGGCATCCCTGCCAAGCTCATTCGTTTGTGCAGAATGACGATGGAGAACTCTCGCTGCTCCATCAAAGTCGGTAAGAACATCACCGAACCGTTCGATGCCAGGTAAGTTCTTAGACAAGGCGACGCACTATCATGCGATCTCTTTAACATAGTACTTGAGAGAATTGTACGAAACTCACAAGCCAACCCCGGAGGTACAATCTTCTTATGCCGATGACATTAACATAATCGGAAGAACTCAGCGGGCCGTCAATGGGGCATTTACGAGTATTGAGAACGAGGCAGCAAAGATAGGTCTAGCGGTCAATAAAAGCAAAACAAAATACCATATATGCTGTCTACAAAAAAGGACACCCTACATCGGCGTCTTGGACAATACGTCACAATAGACAGATATAATTTTGAGGTAGTAAAGAATTTTGTCTACCTAGGCTCTATGGTCAGCTCCGCAAATGACATCAGTAGGGAGATCACACGGAGAATTACTCTTGCCAATAGTTGTTTCTATGGGCTAAAACGGCAATTGAGTAGCAAAGCCCTATCTCGAACTACTAAGGTAACTCTTTATAAGACATCAATCATCCCAGTCCTGCTGTATGGCGCAGAGGCATGGGCTTTGACAAAACCAGATGAGGATGCCCTTGGTTATTTCGAGAAAAAAGTTCTTCGAGCGATCGTTGGTCCCGTCTACATAGACGGTGAATGGAGGAGAAGGTACAATGCCGAACTATACGGCCTGTACAAGGACATCGACTTAGCCAGAAGTGTTCACATACAGCGACTAAGATGGCTAGGTCATTTAGAGCGGATGGAGCCCAACCTTCCCGCTAAGAAAGCCTTCGAATCCACCCCGGACGGACGGCGCAGTAGAGGACGACCTCGTGGTAGGTGGCGCAAACAAGTGGAGGGGGACCTCAACCAACTTGGCGTGCGCAACTGGAGGCAGCTGGCTCGTAACCGTGCTGGCTGGAGAGGTTTGTTGGTTGAGGCCCAGGTCCACCCCGGACTGTAGCGCCATCTAAGTAAGTAAGTTTTGAGTAGATATAAGTGCATTGAACTGTTCAATATCTCATCGGAAAATGTGATTTAATTAATATATTTATTCATAACCACCAACCGTAAGCAGTCTTCTTGATTAAAATTCTTTTCATTTTGACAAAATATCTTTTAGAAATGCATTTATTTAGTTTTCTCTTTCCAAAAAGCGGATGAAAAGTGTGAATAAGCTGAAAAAAGCCCACATACAAATCGAAGTCCATTCAATTATTTTTTCATAATCCGCAGTGTCCTACTGCATTTTAATGGGGGAAAAAAATAAATATAAATAAAAACACACACTACCATTGGATTGGTATGTACAGTACATCCATTATCCTGGCCACAAGCCCCAACCGGTATCAAATCGCGCACTATTGCACAATCACCATCCAACAGCTTCAAACAAAAAAAAGGAACGAAATGCAGTCCATAACCTGGAACTATCATCCATTTTTCTCCTCAAATATTTTCCCATTAAATAGTGTAGACTGTGTGTGTCTGCAACCAGCAGTAGCGGAAAAACTTCGACCTCGCTCATCCGCAAAACAAATAAAAAGAAAACCTCTGGATGAAAAAAAAATAAAAAACAGGAAACACCTATACAAAACCACCAACAGGGCTCTTAGTGTGCCTTTCACCAATGTGCCGCTGCTGCAGAATGCGAAATGCAAATATTGGGATACATATAAATATTTAAAAATAAAAATAAAATAAAAAATAAATCGAGTTCTCTGTGGTATCGCACATGTAAATAAATACAAATTGCATGCATTAGATGCTCCATACATACTATGGGCTGTAGTAGGTTGTTTCTATTAGGGATAAGTGGACTTGCGGGAAACCTATTCTAGGAAATGTACATTCAGCAGGTTTTCCTTAAATTTTGTAGCTTACAATAACTTTGAACATTTTATATAAATTAGCAGTAGATACTTTAAGATACATTATGCCTCTACAGTCACAAGGTCCACAGTTAAACATTTTCCTAAGCCTAAAGGACGCAACGCAATTAATTTTTTTGGCTTGCGGAATATTTTCTAAATCTAATAAAAGTTTCGGCAATTCTCCAGTCAAGCACTATGCTTCGGGCTCGGGAATACGAAAGCTAAACTAGCTCTGACCAGTAACCAGGGTTAGGTTTTTTTTTTTTTTTGGATTGCGCCAGGGATGTGTAATCAATATCAATTCATCAATTCATAGATACTAATAGCCCGAGTGGTACTAGCATGCACGATTCGCAAACCTGAGTAATCGATGCCAGGAATACGCCTACGTACTAACACATACCCTACACACTTCAACCACCCTCCCCGCGGGACTGCCGTTAGGTATTACTTCGCGGGGCTGGTTAGCAATTTATGCTATGCTTCTTGTGTCAGCTTCTTCCGCTGCTTCAGCTGCTCTTCTTAGCTTTTCTATTCTCCGCAGCTCTTCTTGTAGAGTTGTTACGAGCGAACATATTGCCACCCAATTCTCTTCCGACCGTAACATATGGTCGAGGAGTAATGACGGACTTGGCAGAGTAATTCTCCATGCCGTGAAACGTGTGCAGTAAAACACTGCGTGCTCCGTATCTTCATCTTCACCTGGGCATTCCGGGCAGGATGGTGAGTTGTCGTGTCCAAATCGGTGTAGATATCTGCGGTAGCCACCGTGGCCAGACAGGAACTGCGTTAGATGGTAGTTGCAGTCTCCATGCTTTCGACTTATCCAGTCTTGGATTGTCGGTATAAGTTTATATGTCCATCTGCCTTTTGTTGTATTAGCCCAACGAGCTTGCCACATAGCTGCTGACACTGCCCTTTCTTCAGTTTTTTATCACCTTGATACCAGTGGCGTCGTGATGACTCAATGCTCTTCTGTTATATATCCTCAGCATTTCATCTGCGAGAATATTGTTGGGGACCATTCCAGCTATGACAAATGCAGCTTCGTTAGAGATGGTTCGAAAGCCACTAATTGTCCGTAGCGCACAGAGTCTGTATGATGACGATAGTCTCCTTTTGGTCTCCTTCGTCTTCAGTGCCTCCGCCCAGACTGGGGCGGCATATAACAGAGCTGAGGCGAAAACTCTAGAGAGTAGAATCCTTTTAGCGTATCCAGGTCCACCGATGTTAGGCATGATACACGAGAGAGCTCTCTGTAACAAAATGAACATGCGTGTTAAACCGTAGCTTGTTGTCCAGCATTACTCCAAGGTATTTAACCGCCTCTTTCGACCTGATGGTTTGGTTACCAACCTGAAAGTTGGCAAATTCGACGGTTTTCCGGCTGGTTATAAGAACAGCTTCTGTTTTATGGTCAGCTAGTTCTAGAAACCAGGGTTAGGTATAGTAAGGTAAATGGGTGCACTTATTGACGGGGATGTCAACGGCTCACTTAGATCTCATGGAGTCCATTCTGCCACATTTGTTTAAACAAAAAACCTGGCAACCTACAGTTTCTATTTGAAACCACTGACTAAACCACCCAGATAAATAAGTATTTTTTATACCTGGACTAGCCATGCAAAGGAATAATTTAAACCTTAAGCTGTATCTGACAATCCTTTTAGGGTTAACAATACTTACTTACTTACTTACTTACTTGACTGCTAAGAGTACTATACTATACAATACATGGTGGTGTAGACAGCCTGGCTTGTATGTCGATGAGCTCACGGACCAGCACTCACTTTAAAAAATAACAAATCCCCCAAAAATAATTTGATGAAGAAATACAGCTTCAGCTAAAATTTGACCACAATACTGAGCACACCAAAAGGATGCACGAGCGAATCTGCCATCTATGACATCAAGAACCACAACACAAAAACGTGCGGCATTAGGATTTTCATATTTAGAAAGATAGCGCTTGGTGTTTGTGGATAATTTGTTTGCCATTCCACTTCTGGTAAGCACCCGATTTTTGGTTCAGTGAGGGTGACTGCACTTAATTTTATCTCCCGCCGAATGAAACGATGAGCATTTTAATTTTAAGCAGATCAATAGAAATGAAGTCAATTGGGAGTGTTATAATCCCATGAGTTCAGATCATAACCTAGACGAAATAAAAGAAGAGCTACCAAAAAGTTATCATATAAGAATTTGGTCCTTCTTTCACACTTTCAACGAAAAAGCTTTGAATAGCAGATACTTGTGACCTCGACGATCTAGTCCAGAATTTCAACTTACAACCATATAAAGTATTTTTGAGATATAGTGCGTTTTGGGCATGAAAGTTGTCTGATGTTCAAGGAGAGGTGTTATTTAATGTTAGAACTGCATAGATTTTATATTTGCTTTGCCGCTTCAAGCAAACCCTTTCTTGTCGGGATAGGAAAGCTTCACTGGACTATTTAAATACAACTGGTCCATGGAAGATGCAAGCAAAGGAAGGCCAATAACAAAGGAAGTGTTCAGGAATGTCGCCCACACGCCTTGCAGAAGTATCACTGAAACCTAGCACAATAAAGTGGTTAACAAAAAAGTAGTGCTCAGTATGACGCCAATAAATAGTCTGTAGTCTTTTTTGCTGACAAATACTAAGAATGCTCCGAATTTTTCGCAGATATACGAGAGAATCCGCTTGGTCTGTTTGCATACTAGAAAGTTATGGCACACATATTGCGTTCATAAGAAACCGAATCGTCAATGGAAGTCCTGCCCGAAGACGAAAATAGACCCAACACGGAATCAGGTCCTGAGAAGTCTTTCTCTAAGCCATGCCCAACAATCTGATCAGAGATCTTATTCCCCATTATCCCCATGTTACCTAGGACCCCCTCAGGTTAGGTTAGGTTAGGTTGGCTGTCCACACGAGAGTGCAGACACACTTAGACCAGTGAAGGTCCCTTGTGATACCATGGATAAAACCAATTAGGCCACTCAGGGACTAACAAAACCAACCGGAGCTTTTGATGCTGATGGATGCTCATGACGTCCAAGGACGCCAGATCGCAGAGGTCGTCCAGGAAGGGGGACCCTAGATGGAGCATTCTTTTATGCGACAGGGCTGGACATGTGCATAGGAGGTGAAGGATGGTTTCCTCCTCCTCCTCGTCCCTACAGCTTCTGCAGAAATCGTTGGAGAAGAGACCAAGTCTTTTGGCGTGTTGGCCTATAAGACAGTGTCCAGTCAGAACACCGACAACGCAGCTGATTTGTGTACGCTTTAATTACGGAGGGAGTAGTTCTCAGTGCACCACTGATCCAGATGCATGCAGATCTTTGCAACTTAGCTAGTTGAGTGAGGTGGATAGCCCTGTCAAGAGCAGACCACCATATGATCACGCCATATAGTACCATAGGCCTGATAACGGACACATATAGCCAATGAGTGATTTGAGATTTAATACCCCAGCTCCTACCTATAGCCTTTTTACAGGAATAGAGAGCTACACTAGCTTTCTTGATGCGCTCTTGTAGATTGGCTTTCCAGTTTAATTTCCTATCCAAAATAAGACCCAGATATTTTGCGTTTTCAGAGAAGGTGAGACTGGTGCCATTTATCATAAGAGGGTTTATGAGGGGAACTTTATATTTCCTCGTGAAGAGAACGAGTTCCGTTTTATGGGGGTTAACCCCAAACTACATTTGGAGGCCCATTTGGTGAGCCAAAGGAGAGCATATTGGAGGATATCCCTGAGAGTGTCCGGGTGTTTACCGGAGGCAGCAATAGCAATGTCATCAGCATAGGCGATCACTCTACAACCTGACGTATCCAGGTCCATCAGTAGTTCATTCACTACCAGGTTCCACAGAGAGGTGATAAGACTCCACTTTGAGGTGTACCGCAGCGAGCAGTTCTTCTGGCCGATGCTCCGCCTAGCTGTGTGTTAATAATCCTGCATGTAAGCAAGTGATTGATCAACACTCCGAGCGAGGTATCCACTTTCAGATTAACAAGTGCGTCGGTAATTGTCTTTGGTTTGACATTGTTAAAAGCTCCCTCAATGTCAAGGAAAGCCACCATGATGTATTCTTTGATGCTACATGATTTTTCGATAGTGCGCACAAGCGAATGTAAGGCTGTCTCAACCGATTTGCCTTTGCAGTACGCATGTTGGGACGGCGAGAGCAGAGCTGGGCTAATACTATGCCGAAGATGGATATTAATTAACCTTTCTAAGGTTTTAAGCAGAAAGGACGATAGACTGATAGGTCAGAGATCCTTTGGTTCTACTTGCGAGCTCTTTACTGCCTTAGGTATGAATATGACTTCAACCTCGGCCGAAAGTTTGGGAATATAGACCAGATTTAGACAGCCCGACAAGATGACTTTGAGCCATGGAAGCACAATGTCCTCGCATTGCTGAATTTCAGCTGGAATAACACCGTCAGGTCCTGGGGACTTGAGGGGTTTGAAGCTGCGCATGTCCCATCGGATCTTTTCTGTAGTTATCAAGACTAAAGAGTTGCTGCAAAGTTGAGGGGGGGATTTCCCACTTGCGATACAGCAACAGGGGAGCTACCAGGAAAGTGGGTATCCAGTAAAATGTCAATGGATTCCTCAGCAGAGGAGGTCCAGTGACCATCCGGATGCCAAAGGAAGCTGGGTATAGAAGGGCTTTTAGAGAGGATTTTCCGCAACCTGGAAGCTTCCGAGGACTCTTCAATAAACCCCCTCAAGAATCAGTGAATTCTTCTTTGCGACAGAGTTTAAAGAATTTTCGCATTCGCAAACTATTCTGGAAGTGGCTAAAGAACCCCTATGGAAGACACCAATGGAGACACTACAATTGTGAGTCAGATACCTTGAGTTTCCAGCCAGAGGCATCAAATTACTGGTCCTAGAGTCGGGACGTGGGAAGTGCCTACGCTTATGAATTAAGAATTCTTTCGCAAGATATTCTTCTTCATGTAATTGCTTTCTTTCATTCAAAGACACCCTCATATACGAGTAGCAGAGATTTCCACTTCCGAAAAAGTAAACATCTGTTGTGTCAGCATGGGAATTGGCATTTTTTGGACAGCATCAGCTAAAATTAGACTAAATTTGGACCCGACCAACCCATATTCCACTTGTATTACTTACTTACTTAGTTAAGTGCTTACTTACAGTTCGAGGTGAACCTTTGCCTAAACCAACAAACCTCTATATTTCACTGGGTCTTGAGCTAATCGCCTCCAGTTGCGCACTCAAAGTTGGTCGAGGTCCCCTTGAATTTGTTCACGCCACTAGCGGCGAGAAGGCCCTCTACTGCGTCTTCCATCCGGGTCAGAGTCGAAGACTCTGCGGGTCGATACGTTGGTGTCCGTTCGCTCTATATGTCCTAGCCATCTCAAACATCCAATACGCAGTTTTTTTTACGTCAATTTCGCTGTACTGCTCATATAGTTCGTCGTTGAATCTTCTCTTTTCCAAAACCCGTCAACGCAAGTGGGACCGAATATCTTATGAAGAATTTTTATCTTCAAGCGACTAAGGATGTCTTAATCCACTTTCAATAAAGTCCATGTTTTAGCGCCGTAAAGCACGACTGGGATGACAAGTGCCTGACTTATATAGGGTCTCGTTTGTTATTCGAGATATGGCTTTACTGTTGAATTGCCTTATTAGCCCAAAAAACAGCAAATCGCTTGATTTCTGCGCTGGTGTTACTGTGGAATTAATAGCAGAGCCTAGGTAGACAAAGTCCCTTACTACCTCAAAGCTGTAGCTACCCACTGTGACGTTCTGTCAAATTTGTCGGTGTTGATTATCCCTTCTTGTCGACAGCATATACTCGGTTTTGCCCCCGTTTATTGCTTAACCCATTGTGGCTGCTTCTACTTCAATGCTTACAAATACACCAGTGACAACCCGCTGAGTTCTTTCAACAATATCATTATCGTCGGCGTGTGCAAGCAATTGTACGGACTTTTGAAAGATTGTGCCTCCAGTGTTGGCTTGTGAGTTCCTATAAATAAATATTTGGCGCAACAGCTCTTCAAGTGCCTGGCTTCTCGCAAACCACTCGTTTCGTATGCGTTATATTTTTCACACAAATGGAAGGGACCTAAAATTTAGTGCCGTATCCGAAGGGCAATTTGTTTTTATAAGCTTTCTCATGACAACAATACTCTCGAATGTTTGTCAAACGTTCGCGTTGTACCATGAATAAACTTTTTAGTGTTTTCTGGGATTCGAACATGGAACCTCACGCGGAGTGATCCGACACACTAACCACTTGCACCACGGCGCCCACAATCCGTTCAAGCACAGGTCATTACCGACTTTGATGGAGCGGCGAGCATTCTCCATCACCATCCTGCATAGACAGATAAGTTTGACAGGGATGTCAAAACTAGACATGGCAATAGCTCTTCTGTAAAGATGCTAACAAAGGTGGCCTTAAAATCATTAAAATTTGATGAGTATCGGTTTGGACTTCTTGGGTTTTCTCCAGGATCTGTCGAAGTTTGAAGGTTTGATCGATGGTGGGCTTTCACGGTCTGAAACCGACTTGATACGGATCAATTAGGCTGTTGATAAAAAGGTTTCAGGCATTCACACAATGTCGCAGAAAAGATCTTGTATGCGATGTTGAAGAGACTGATGTCTCTATAATTGTCGCAGTTGAGGGGGTCTCCTTTCTTGTGGATCGGGCAAACGATGCTGAAATGCCACTCATCGGGTATGTGGTCGTCTGATCAAATCTTAGAGTTGGTGTATGCTCTC
This sequence comes from Brachypalpus laphriformis, assembly GCA_945910035.1. Classification (NCBI taxonomy): domain Eukaryota; kingdom Metazoa; phylum Arthropoda; class Insecta; order Diptera; family Syrphidae; genus Brachypalpus; species Brachypalpus laphriformis. The sequence goes on from OX246753.1 coordinate 28,308,068, forward strand.
TAACAATTCATCACCAGCTGCCTTGAAAGTTCGGCCGGTAAGCCGTCAAACGCTATTGCATGCGATTATATGAAAACACAAGCGTTTCCACTTAGCTTAAGCCTACCAAATCCTACTCTCAACCCTCACGCTGGGTACCTTCTTATTCTAGGCGGCGGTGGATGAATCGATGTCAACGGTGGCATCTACAGTTGCAGTTCCGTTGAACTTAATGAACACCTTCCGCGTGCTGCTTCGACACATTCGGATCACAGCTCGACAAGGAATTTCGAATGTTAGTAGGGACCTTGGAATAGAGGCGGTGGCGGAGAAGCCTCTTAATGGGCCAGCGGTAGCGCTCACACTCTCTTAGTAGACTACTGGCACCGGTGTACCCGCCCCGCGTCTAGAAGTATAACAAAAGGAACTAGCCCTGTAGGTTGGGGGTTTTGCGGTCGGGATAACTTCCCTTCCACGTAAAAAAAAAAACATTGGTTCAGAAACAACCACAAGCCATTTACACCAACGTTCTCCAAATTCTCACAACTATACTTACTCTCTTTTTAAATCTATCTAAAGTGCAAAACATCCCCATTTCGATTTCCACAATCACTGCATGGGTCAAAGACATTCAATTAATAAGAGAAGAAGGTACACACTACACACACAAGCCGTTAATAAAAGACAACCACTTCGAACATGACTTTCCCTTTCAGCTCCTGTCTTTCGATTCAGAAAATAACCTTTATTTGGTTCCCCTCCTTCCCAGGACGCAAAGCAATTGATCCTGCCTCTTGTCTGCATGTAAATAATTAAGAGGAAGGCAAATTTTATGGAGGTGTCTATCTAAACACTGCACTGTAACCAACACTCCAACCCAACCCCCTACGATTTGTTGAACATTGATTAAAATTGATTTTGTCAGGGCAGGATGTGCTGTTGCTCCTGCTGTTCCTGATGCTGATGCTGAGCTGGCAATATTACGTTGATGTAGCAATTTTAGATGTGTCGTCGCTCTTAGACAGCTCAGATGTAGCTCGGTGTACCACAGCAGTACATGTGTATACAGATTTGATGTGATTTCTAGTACTGAAAGTAAGACATGACGAGAAGGATGACGGCAACGACAAGAACCACAACAACATGTGGTATGTCAGGCATATAATTAAGAAAATCGAATTCAGGATGCACATCCATTAAGCTTCGCCATAGAAAAGGGTTCAGTCTTGGGTTTTACAAGAGACATTGTAACATTCTGCAATTTTCTTGCAATGCAAATTCAAATGAAAACTATTTATCAGTGCCAAAGCTTTTAAGAGAATTTGTCTTTTTTTCTTCCTTTTGCTTCCTTAGCACGCGCGCTTTCAATGTGATTGCGTGTCGCTGAAGTGTGGATGGACGCAGATAAAAGGGTTTGTGTGTTATTAAGCCTGCCATGCATTATAGAGAAATTATCGATTGAAAACGGTGCTATTTATAAAATACATAACGTTTAAGGATGCTTTATTCATCGTGTCCTAGGATGTGAAGAATCTTTAATAGATGAAACTGAGCCCATATTCAGGAACAGTGTAAGATATGTACCCACTGAAAACCAAAGACCCTTGTCTTTCCTATTTCCTGTTGTATCGCCGGCCTCTTAAGCATTTCTTTACAAGGGAGGGAGCTTGGACCTCGGTTGGACCGTCGTCTTTACTGTCACAATTGGGCAGTCTTTATAGTACACGGAGTTCTTTCAATATGCTTATGCACGAAACAGCTGTATCCCATACCTCTTGGCTTTTAAGAATTTCACCAACAATGCTTTTCGCCGAGTTTCTCCTCAGAACTTCTCTCGCGTCTACGAATCGTTGGTATTAAAAAAAACGTGTTCAGCATTTTCTATGCAGACCGTACAATGCGGGCAGTAGGACTTACCATGATGCTTGTACTCATGCAAAAACAAACGGAAGCATTCATGTCCCGCCATGAACTGGATTAGGTGAAAATCCGGTTTTCCGTAGTGTGTCTTAATCCATGGGTGAATCTAAGATGTTATCCACCTGCCCTTCTCAGATGTATACCAGCACTCTTGCCATTATGTTAGATTTTGCAGTTTTTCTGGATATCTATTTTCGTTGGGAAAATTGCCATATTCATCCTCAGTATGGTTTGCGCAGTTCCGTCGATACTGTTCATCTGACAGGATGTCTATTGGAGACATTTTTGTGACGCTAGATGTAGTAGGGAATGCACGGCTAACTCTCAGTGTACACACTCGGTTCACTCGATGTATGATTGGATGATTTGATCCTCCTGACTCCGGGTCAAATTTGTGCAAAGTATAGGACTGCAATTGGAATAATCTGATTCTGGCTGTAAATCATCTGTGATGATGCGCGCTAGTGCAGCACTTGCATTGGTCTTTAACGAGATTTAGGATGGTCCTTAAATGAGAGCCTCGTATCTGTTATGATGCCAAAATACTTTAAGTGGGGTTAAGACGTTACTGCGTCAGCTTTACGCAGTGTCTGGCAAACCGAGTTTAACATCGCTTATTGCATCAATCTTTGAACGTGCCTTTCGAAAGCCGTTTTGGTATCCGACAGTCCTTCGGAGTCTTCAATTGCTGCCTCTAACCCATTACAGGTGGTGCGGTCTAGTATTTTGCGGCGATATGATGAAGGTTCGTTTGGTAGTTTGTTCCCCTTGAGTAGGAGCACTAATATTTCTCTGAACTGGTGAGCTGTACCCCAAGCTTTTTGGTTAGCCTCGTTGTATTTCTTGTATGCTGGCTTAGAGCTCTCTTGTAATTAGCTGGAGACGGCTCTTATAACGCATATACAAAGCAGAGCACATAGTCAGAGCCTACGTATGTCCTGAAGCATTGAACTATCAAGTTCAATTGTTCCTTACAAGTTGAAGTTCCTTACAGCCTACACGAAGGGTTTATATAGTTATGTCAGACTATGTTTATCCGCGCGTCCTCAGAACTTATAGACCGCTCAAACTTCGGCCAATACTTCTCCTTTCTGCAGATGTGTAGAATATGCTCATTGCCAGCCCAGTGGACGAAAATTGCTTCGATGGCGAAAATTCCGGGCAGCCTTTGGTCGAATAAGCTTGCTATGGGATTAGTGCCATTACTAGAAACGTCGTGAGCTATTTGTTAGCAGTGTCATTGGCTTCATTCCAATGAAAAGCATTTGTCATCTGGGTTGATCTGCTTAATATTTGGTTTCATGTCTGTGATTGTACCTACCTTCTCTGGATGTAACTTAATCCATTCCTTAATTAGGACATGGTCACAATTCGAATTCGCTTAAGTTGGCCAAAATGAATGATGATGAAAGATAACTTTACATATTCTTCATGGCAAGAAGAATCTCTTGGTTTTCGAGTCATGCCTATCGAACTGGTGGATTTTATCTGGTGATTTTAGTATATTGACGTTTGACGTTATCTATTGTTCAAATATATATTGTTTCGGACTTAAGTTGTTAGTCCAAACCAAAAGAAAGTGGACCTTGCAACCGTAAGGTGTAGTTGAAAGGGGACTTAAGCTGTTAGTCCAAACCACGAATGAAGGTAACTTTGCAACCGTAAGTTGTGGTAAGTGGTGATACGTTATAATAACCTTTATTTATTCTTAATTGATTTTGCTCGTGACACTTGCTACTTTATTTGTTAACTCAAAAGGAATGTTAAAGCAATTAGCTTTATGATGTATCGGAGAGAGATAGCATGCATTACAAGTGGCCTAGCTTTATAACTTCACATATTTGACATTAGTTTTTCGACATGTTTACATCGTGTGTGGTTACGTTTCGCGTGTGCTTAATTACTTACTATTACTCCATATTGTACTTGGTAATTCAATGCACACAGCCTATTAATTGCATCTACGAGTAAGGTGTCAAATGTGTGAAGTGTTTTGGTTTTCGTTTTTTTTTAGTTTGTTGTGCAGCAACATGCTCCCCGCCTCAGGATGTCGAGTTAGTGATGTTAAGTGTGGATGAGTTACAGCTGCGGTCATCGGCTTCATGTGCAGATTATAGTGTTTGAGGTGATCTTGTGGACATCTAAGTATGCATTCATGCAGCCATTTTTCGCAATGATGTTTATTTCAGATGTCTTTCGTAGCTTGTGTACATCTCGATGCTAAATCGTGAGGTTTCTCACCCAAAGAAATAATAAAAAACGGTTGCATTAGAGTTGTTTAACAGATTTCTGATAGATTAATGTGAATATTTAGCTGGTGTTGTGCCTTCACTTCACCCGGAGGTGGATATGCTTTTAGGTGAGTTGGGTGCGTTGACCTTGCTTATTGGGGTTGCTTATATATACGGGGAAAGTTTTATGGGGTTTATAATTCATGTATTTATAAGTTCATACACATTTATTTCACGGCTGTTTATATTTCAAAAGTTCAATAGTCCAATGTTTATGTTTGCGATTCGTTCGACGAATTGGATATCGGCAAGGGGGATAATTTTGCAATCGGACGTTTTAATACCGACTTTTCTGTTTTTATGGTCACCACGCGCGTAAGACCATCTGCTCCGGAATGCAGTTCTATTACCCGCGCGAGTAACCACGCCGTTGGAGGCAGATTGTCTTCCTTGACGAGGACAATGTCTCCCACTTTGATGTTTGGCCTTTGCTGATGCCATTTTGGACGATGTTGTAGAAGATGGAGGTACGTTGAGCTCCATTGCTTCCAGAACTCTTGCGTTAAACGTTGAAGGTATCTCCATCGATCCAAGCTATTTAGATTTTTGTCGTTGAGATTTCTGTCGGGAACTGTGCGAAGTGGAACTCCAATGAGAAAATGTCCCGGTGTCAATACTGACAGATCATCAGGGTCGGACGTCATTGGACACAACGGCCTTGAGTTGAGGCATGCTTCAATTTGAGCGAGAAGCGTCGCATATTCTTCGAATTTTAACTTGGACGCACCGATGGTTCGCTTAAGATGAAATTTTATCGACTTAACTCCTGCCTCCCAAAGCCCTCCAAAATGTGGTGATGAGGGAGGGTTAAAGTGCCACATGGTATTCTGCGAAGCAAGACTTTCAGCGACTTCAGTTGACCATTCCGCGGAAATAAATCGACTATCCTTCCGGGCCGTGGCGTAAGTGGTTAGTGTGTCGGATCACTACGCGTGAGGTTCCAAGTTCGAATCCTACAAAACACCAAAAAGTTTTTTCACGGTCCCACCTCTCGCGAGCGTCTGACAAACATCCGAGAGTATTGTTGTCTCGAAAAAGCTTCTCAAATCGCCGTTCGGATACGGCACTAAACTGTAGGTCCCTTCCATTCGTACGAAAAATATAACGCACACAACATGAGTGGTTGCGAGAAGCTAGGCCCTGGCACTTAATGAGCTGTTGCGCCAAATATTTATTTATTTATCCTTCCGGAGTTCGTTGTTCGCTCCTTTGAAGTTGGTGCCGCAGTCGCTAAACAAATTAGCACAACTTCCTCGTCTGGCCACAAATCTTCTATATGCTGCTATAAAGGCTGCTGCGCTGAGATCACTGACTAATTCTATGTGGATAGCTTTAGTGGATAGGCAGAGAAAGATGGCAATATATCCCTTGGTATATTTGTTGCAGCTACCCTTCCACAACTTTAACTCTACGGGGCCAGCATAATCCACACCCGTGTTGCTAAATGGTCTTGAGACAACAATCCGCTCTGCTGGAAGGCTGCCCATGAGCTGCTGTTGCATTTTTGCGTTGTAGCGATGGCATCGGACGCAGTTATGAATCGCTGATTTCACCAGCCTTTTCAGATTCGTTATCCAGTAGATGCTTCGGATTTCAGCCATCATTAATTGTTGGCCACCGTGAAGGGTACGTTGGTGCACATCGCGAACAACTTATTTTGAAAAGTGATGTGATTCCTTAAGTATTAGGGGATGTTTTTGGTTGAAGGGGAGTGGTGAATTCGTTAAACGACCTCCTACGCGTAATATTTCCTTGGAATCAAGAAACGGATTTAAGTTTCGAATACTACTGTTTTTTGTGATGGGCTTGTTAAGCTGTAACGCTTTAATTTCTTCTGGAAACAGCTCTCTTTGAACCATATTGATAAGCTTATCATGAGCTGAGCTCAATTCCTCACACGTGATTGGATGCGTGTCCAGTAGCCTCCTCTTTACCTTATGTCTTAGGTTGCAGACATACCGTCGCCAGATAGCTATACAGCGAACAAGTCGTTTCAAACTGGAAAATTTTTTAATTACGGATTCGTTTATGATGCCGCAATGTGATGTCACGTTCAAGAGATTGGTGAGTGTATTTGTTTGTTTGTCGTCGTGGAAGACTGCTCTTGTTTCTACTGTTTTATTTCGTCCTCTTGTCTCCAAATCGGTTTTAAACGGTGTTTCTGCTGAGAAGTTGGTTTCAAGGAACTCTTGAAGGAAAGTGGGGCCATTCCACCACATTTGGTTACCCATGAGCTCTTCCGGAGATAATCCTCTGGATCCGAAATCTGCAGGATTGTCCTTACTACCCACATGTCGCCAAGTAGTGGAGCTCACAAGTGCTTGGATTTCGGCTACCCGATTAGCTAAAGTTATCATCGAGTCGGACCATGCGAATAGTTCCACCTCATTGAAATGCATAGCCTTCTCTGTTTTACGTAGAAGCCTTGCTAATAGCAATGCTGCGCAGAGCTCTAAGCGTGGTAGTGATATACATTTCACTGGAGCGACTCTAGTTTTAGAAGTTATCGAACGTATGTGCTCCTGACCATTTTTTACAACTCTTGTGTACACCACTGCTGCATACGCCTTCTCAGACGCATCGCTGAAGCCATGCAGTTGGACCTTGGCAGAGTTTTCGTACTCAATCCAGCGCGGTATTTGGATGTCTTGTAATTTGGAAAGACTATTGCGAAGGTCTCTCCAAGATTCTTCTATATCTCGAGGTATCGGACCATCCCAAGACAAATCCTTCAGCCAAAGCTGTTGTAATATTAGCTTGGCCTTAACAATGCAAGGCGAGATCCATCCTAGAGGGTCGAAAAGTCTAGCAATATCCCCCAACACGGAACGTTTGGTGTGTTTTTCTACCTTGGGTAAGTTGAATATGTAATTGAAAACATCCTTTCCCGGATGCCATTGGATACCCAGGGTTTTGATAGCATCCGGAGAATCAAAAGTTAACGGCTTCTCTTTCCGTTTCAAGTATTTGCTCCAGAACCGCTGAGAAATTACTAACCCATTTGCGCAGAGGAAATCCCGCTTCCCTTAAAGTCGATAGAACATCTCCTTGCAATGCAATGGCGTCCTCTTTGTTGTCGGACCCATATAAAAAATCATCGACGTAAAACCCTTCAAGAATAGCTTTAGTTACATGAGGACGTGTGGTTTCTACATCAGAAGCTACTTGATGCAGTGTCCGTATTTCTGAGAATGGTGCTGATGCCATACCAAAAGTAACAGTATTGAGAGCAAATACTTTGATGGGCCTATCAGTTTCCTCTCTCCATAAAATGAGTTGGTATGAAGTATCCTCCGGCGCCATCCATATCTGTCGATACATCATACTTATATCTGCTGCAACAACTACCTTGAATTTCCTCCATTGAGCAATGATGTCTCTGATATCTTGTTGAATCCTCGGACCCACCATCAAGTGGTCGTTCAAGGAAACTCCGTTTGAGGTTTTGCAAGACGCATCGAAAACCACACGAAGTTTGGTTGTGGACGGATGTTGTCCTTGAATGGGAGCCGTACCTGGTATCTACCGTCATTCCTTCGCTGCACTGTCTGCTGAAAGTGTTGTTCACACCTTTCTTCCTCCTGCGTGAGTTTTCCATCGTCCAAATTTTCTTCAATTTCCCAAAATTGCTTGAGTTGCGCATCTAGGGAATTATAGTGGGTTTGAACCGTCAGAGTACTCAAACGTGACTCGATATTTGTGGTACCTGTCAGAATCCACCCTAACGTGGTCTGTTGTGCAACCGGAGACCCCTGTTGACCCTTCACCAGGCCTTCTAAGATGATGGAAGCATACACGTCGGCACCTATCAGAAGATCAATCATCCCAGGAACGTTGTAGGATGGATCTGCTAATTTAAGTTCAGACAGGTGATTCCATTGCGAGACCTCCATGTGATACGTTGGCAACAAAGAGGTCAATTGAGTGAAAACAAACCCCTAACATCGAGACAGAATGATGCATTGGTTAAGGAAAAAATAGTGAAATCGACCTGATGGAATGCGGTGCCCGTTGAAATTTGCCCTAAACCAGTAACATTCGCTAATGTCCGTCGCTTTCTTAAGTTGAGAAGTTGAACGGCATTCTCTGTAATGAAGGTAGCCTCTGAGCCAGGGTCCACCAATGCCCTAAGAACATGTTGCGTTCCCGTAGAGGAATAAACTTTCACCAAGGCTGTAGCTAGTAGGGCTTTAGATCGCATTTGATTAAAATGCGCATTAAACGTTTGATTTTCGGAGGTTGAAGCACCCTCTTGCTCATTGTTTAACGTATTGGATGTGATAACGTGATTCGTATTTTGAATAAAGTGAGTGTTATACTGGATGTTGTGCCTCCCGAAATGCGCATTATGCGGCGTAGTCTGTTGGTTACTGTTTGAATTCAACACAACTTTCGACTCAATATGTAGTGTAGTGTGGTGCTTAAGGCCACATTTATAGCAACGGTTACTGCTGCTGCAAGTTGATGAATGGTGATCATAACCAAGGCAGTTAGAACATATGGAATTTTGCCTAACTACTTCGACGCGTGCTTTTGGTTCCATGCTCAAAAATTTCTTGCAATGCCGTATTCCATGAGAGGCCTTGCACAGGCGGCAAAGAAACTGCTTGTTTCCAGCTTGCGCTTTAACGTGGAAGGCTGTAGCTGTAGCTTTGCGAAAATTAGCTGTTGGTCCTGGCTGTCTTGAGAACCCGCTTTCTTCTAAAAAAATTTCTAACGAACTGAATCGACCTTCAATAAATGATGAAAACGTCTTCCAGTCAGGAAGCGCCTTGGAAGTGCCTAACTTATTTTCCCAATCTCTTTGTGTTTGAGGAGGAAGTTTGTGGTATGCTACATATATAAGTATGCAAACCCAAGCGTCGGTTGCTATTCCTAGATTGTTAAGTGCATGAATACACTCAGTGCTGGTATCATGCAAGGATTTGAGACCTGTGGCGGATTCATGGGTGAGTTTCTTTTGTTCCATTAGTATTCTAAGCTGGGTGTTAACAAGTTTACGCTTGTTCTCAAATCTATCATTTAGGATTTCCCAAGCAGATACATAACTTTTGGCGTCGATGGGGAGGTGTTGCATTAAGCGTGCAGCTTCGTCACACACAGAGCTTTTAAGGCACTGCAGTTTCTGAACGTCAGATAGATCGGCGTTTTGATCGATCATACTCTCAAATAAGTTGTGAAACTCACACCATTCCTCAAATTTGCCAGAGAAAGGCTTAATGTGAATTGGTTGAAGGCGTACTTCACATGAGGATGACTTTGTCGTATTTAAACGAGACGTTTCTAAAACCGAATTGCTTTTCGCTGCAAATTTGTCGATTTCATCTTGAATCATACCGATAAAACTCAAGTAAATTCGCTTGATTTTTAAAAATGTTTCGTTTTCAAAATATTTATCTTTTATAGGATCAGCAGCGTTATTTACGATAGCACTGTGATTCTTTTTAGCCTGTTTGAAAACATCTTCAATCTCATCGCGATACGCGTTCACATACCCCCTTGAACTTCGCGACACGATTTCTTTTTTAAAATCTTCAAAATCCGTTTGAAGTTCTTCAAGAGTTTTGTCTTGAAATTCAATGTATTTGCACAGTTTAGACATTTTATAAATAAATTTGCATTAGCACTTGGTTGATTTTTATTTAGGATAAAGTATGGGCGTTATGAGTTGATTTCAATTCACTTAAATTGCTTAAATCTTAATTTATTTAAATATATGTTTGTGTACAATTGGTAGAAAATAAGTTGAAATTCTTACCTTGATATTTCAGTTCAATGAGTTGAAAACTGAATTGATTGCCACTCCGTTGTTGCTGGATGCCGCTACTTGATCTCCGTTGTAACCGCTTGGTGTCTTCAATGCTGTTCTGCTACTCCTACCCGTTGCTCCAGTACTTGCCGCAACCGGATTCCGTTGCTCCAGGTTTCCGTTGAACCAGTTCCTGCTCCATTGAACCAGTTTCTGCTCCGTTGAACCGGACTCGTACTCCTTTTTCTGCTCCGTTGAAATGGTCTTTTGACTCCTTGATGTGGAGTGGTATCCTTAAGGCAAAATTCCTTAAGGCTTCGCAAGATCAAATCTTCGCTGGACCAATATTCGAAGGACCAATGTTTCGGACTTAAGTTGTTAGTCCAAACCAAAAGAAAGTGGACCTTGCAACCGTAAGGTGTAGTTGAAAGGGGACTTAAGCTGTTAGTCCAAACCACGAATGAAGGTAACTTTGCAACCGTAAGTTGTGGTTGAAAGAAAGTTGGAGGGAAACTCTAACACCGTATTTCTGATACGTTATAATAACCTTTATTTATTCTTAATTGATTTTGCTCGTGACACTTGCTACTTTATTTGTTAACTCAAAAGGAAAGAGTGACAAAATTGGTTAAAGCTAGGTTAAATGAAACCTCTGTTTCTATATACAAGTTCCAGCTGATTTTATATACAATATGTATCGAGTTCAATAAACTTTGCCATAAATTTCTGAACATGATCTCTTACATTTACATACATACAAAAGATAATACATAGATAGACAATGTGATCAATGCCCCCTATTGAAAGCCTTGTATTTAGAGTAATGCATCTATTCTTGCAGTGCATCCTTTCTCTTTCCTTAATTCGGCCATCATTAATTCAGCCGTATTTTATATTACCTATTGTAAGCAATTAGCTTTATGATGTGTCGGAGAGAGATAGCATGCATTACAAGTGGCCTAGCTTTATAACTTCACATATTTGACATTAGTTTTTCGACATGTTTACATCGTGTGTGGTTACGTTTCGCGTGTGCTTAATTAAGATATATTTAATTCTCGTATAAATTGAATTGGCTAATGTTCATTGAACCACCAAGTTTGCAATATGTTAGTTGCAAGTGCAACTTACTATTACTCCATATTGTACTTGGTAATTCAATGCACACAGCCTATTAATTGCATCTACGAGTAAGGTGTCAAATGTGTGAAGTGTTTTGGTTTTCGTTTTTTTTAGTTTGTTGTGCAGAAACATATATGGTATTTTCATTTCCAAATGATGTCACTCTGAGCTAGGGAATCTAGACATAAGCTTAAGAGTGATGTTCACTGAGCAGTTGACACAGAGAGCAACTAAAAATAGTTAAGACTAACTGTGACATAATAACTCTTAAGAGTATTTACTTCTTTGTTCTATTTACACAGTTCATGGCTAAATTTGAAACAAAACAAACGAACATACACACACGCATGTCAAGGAATGAAGTTCTTCAAATTTTGTCTAGAATTATACATACCTTTACAAAGTCTACAAAACCAAAACAGATGATTATGTTGCGATTTTGTTTGTGCCTACCCTGAGCACTGAGCAGACAAGCAGTTATACTATACAGCAATCATAATCACAATCACAATTGAGCCAGGCGATTTGATATGTACTCGTATCTACCACTGAGTAATCACAACTATGCCCTACAGAGTGAGTTTTTAGAGGCGTCCGCCTTGTACGAATCAGCAAATCTTAGTGAGCAACCGATCAGTTATAATACAGAGCAATCGCAGCTGTTCTCTGCTCAGTGAGAAGAACAGAGTGGTATACGCGCGAGCCGAAGGGATTATTAATACCATTATACTGGTTCTCAGGGCACGGGCGCATAGGAAAAGGAGGAGAGGAACAAAGGAGATGCCGGTTTGCGTTGGCTTTAATTGTTTGAAGTTTGTAATGATTTGGAAATACAGAGGCTGGTAGTTCGTTCCACAAACGTGTTGTTCGGCTTATAAACGAATCCCTATATTTGACAGTACGTCCGAAGTTGGGCTTGAGGGTGAACTGATGTGCATTCAAAGCATGACGCGTATTGCGGGTGAAGTTTCGAAGGGGAGGAATGCAACTGGCGATTTCGCTGGAGCATTTTTTTTATAAAAAAAGCGATAAAATAGGGAAAGACATGAGACATTTCTACGATGTTCAAGTGAGACTATGGAGTTTACAATGTCTCTATCACCTATAAGTTTAAACGCGCGGTTCTGTACCCTATCTAGAATGTGCAGAACGGTCTTGGGTGTACCAGACCAGATGTGGGCGTTATATTCCAGCTTTGAGCGGATGAATGCCTTATAGATGGAGGCCAGATCAGACGGGGTAAAATATTTTTTGCACCGCTTAAGGAATCCTAGACATTTTGCACCATTTTTGGCGACTTCAAATATGTGATCGTTCCATCGAAGACGGTTGTTGATGCACATACCGAGAATGGCAAGTCTTTCGGATTCAGCGATACAAGTACCATTCATGGATAATGGTTGAGGGTCTTGGTTTCGCTTAAGAGACAGAAGACAGCATTGTGTTTTGGATACATTAAATTCCACTCTACTGACTGAACCCCATTTGGTTATGCTGTCCAAGTCGGAATTTAATGAGTTTAACATACGTTGTCGTTCCTCTTCTACGGCCGAAGAGCAGGGACGTGAGTTAGGGAATGAATATGAAAAACTGAGGGTACTGTCATCAGCGAAGGAATGGATTGGATTAGAAGTTGCAGACAAGATGTCATTTATAAAAATGAGGAAGAGAGTCGGAGACAAAACGGAGCCCTGGGGAACACCAGCATTTATATGGTGAATTCCAGACTTGAAACCATCCAAGATAATTTGTATTGAACGGTCCGAAAGGTAATTTCTAATCCATTGAAGAAGCGACTCATCGATGCCATATGCACGCATTTTCGACAAAAGAGCTTGATGCCAAACTCTGTCAAATGCCTTAGAAATATCGAGCGCAACCATCTTTGTTTCGCCGAAGTGATGTAGAGATTGGTTCCACTTCTCGGTGAGATATGCCATCAGATCACCAGTGGACCTGTTGCTACGAAATCCATACTGCCGGTCATTGAGGAGTTTTTGTGAATCAAGATATTTCATAAGCTGAAGATTTATCAGCGTCTCCATGACCTTGGAAAGAAGGGACGTAAGTGCAATGGGTCGGTAATTGGACGGGCGGAAGATTCGCCTTTTTTAGGGACGGGCTGGAAAAATGATGTTTTCCATCTACTCGGAAAGAGCCCCGAAGAGTAGGATAGACAGAAAAGTTTACGCAGAGGTTTTGCCAGCGTGGAAGAACACCCCTTCAGAGCTATGGGGGGATACCGTCTGGACCAGCGGATTTGTGTATGTTGAGACCTTTGAGTACTCCTGCAACTGTACGAGTGCGAAAGTGGACTTGCCCCATGGAAAATTCGACGCTCTCAAGTACAGGTGGAGATAAAGCACTATCTGGCAGGGTGGAGTTCGCTGCAAAATGAGCAGCAAGCAGATTGGCCTTGTCTAAGGAGCTGACAGCTGGAATGACATTGTAAATGAGCGTTGGGATGGCAGACGAGGCAGAATTTTTTAATATTTTTGACGGTCTGTAGACATGTTAAGTAGATAGCAGATTTCGGTAAAGCGTTTCCTTCTAACTTCAAGTCACGTGACAGGAAAAAAAAATTTGCAATTCTGCAAGCAATTTTGATAGGATTTGTTAGTGTCAAGACCCGTTTTACACATATTTGACACCGGATACACGGCGCTGTATATCTGGTTCAAAGTGTACAGAACAAAATAAGAGCATTCCTTCTAATCCGGCACCGGATACACGGCATAAATGCCGGATACACGACGATTTTTCTGCCGGACAAATCTCAGCTCTATCTTACACCAGATGCCGGATACATGGCGCCGGAAACATCAAAATATACAGAACTAAATGGGAACTTTCACACTATTCATCCGGCATTCGATACAACTTGCCTATTATACTGCAAAATAAAATTGAAAGGAGTTTTGGGTACCGTGTACCCGCTACCGGATACGTGTGAACGTCTTCAATGAGTTCATTGAGTTTGAACCGGGAAACGGGGCCGTGTAAACGTCATCGGATATGTGTGAAAATTGGAAAATTGGCGTAACGCCAATTTATTTATAAAAAAATATAAAGCTGTAAGCTTTAACGAAAAAAAAAAAAAAAACAGACGAATTTCTTTGTTTTAGAATATTTTGTTGACAGCTGTTTGTATACATTTTTGTCACAATCGTTGTTCACAATAGGTCCGTTCGCGTACTTTCCGAGCCAAAAACTAATCAATTGTCAAATATGGTATGGATGAGAGTAAAAACTCTCAGAGAGCGGAGAATCTAAGCAAAAGTACGCGAATGAAAACAAGCCGTGTCGAGCAAACGGTCATTAAAAAAATTATAATGAGCAAATTAAACTCGTGTGAAAACCAACAGATTCATATTAAGAAAAAAATAAATGTTTCCGGAGAATATTCACACATTACAGCATTTTTTTCAAGATACTTTGCATCTATTTTGTTATGTCTATTGACTTTTTGAAATGGAATCAAAAACTATTTTACTCATTTGACAATCAGCTGATTCCACTTGGCAGTTTTTACGTTCGTGCCGGCAGAGTTTAGGTCCGTTCGCGTACTTTTTGCACTAAAATTCGTAGATTGTCGAATTTTAAAGACTGGGGGTAAAATTCTCTCAAAGAGTGGTAATGTTAAAAAAAAAGTAAACGAATGGGCTGAATCACAAAAGTTGCCCACTTTTTAAACGTCAAATCCATTTGTACGCGAAAGAAAGAAGAAAGAAAGAAAAGAGGAACAAGCCAAAAAAAAAATAACATATACAGCGATTTGACAGATTTGACAGATTTCACAAACCAGCCCAAAGAAATTTCTTGCACTAAAATTCGCAGCTTTCTCTCGAGAGCGCTCTCTTCTGTAAAAAATTACGAAAATTCTTCGTATTCGAACAGGTTTTCGTAAAAATTCGCTGTTTTAGGAGGGTACGCGAACGGACCTATTATTCGAGCACATTTAAGCACAGAGGGGAAATACTCGCTACTCGTTACTTATCAAATATTCTCTTTATCTTTTACATTCGCTCAGTACGCGAATACACTTCGAGCACTTTAGAGTATCTTAAAGCGCTTTAGATTGCGTACGCAAATGAACCTTATGTTCACTAGTTTGGTGACACAAGCCAACGTCGCCAATAATAACCTTTGAACCATTTCTGGACCACAGGTCGAGAAAATGTATAATATTAGTTTGATTGCTTTCAGTATGTAGTGGATCAACTGTAGACTGAAAGAGAAGCTTCATTTTTAACAGAGATGCGATTCTTTAAAAAAGTAGCAGGTCACATCTGGAGGGAGATGATACCCACCGAAATGGCATGGAGTCAGTGTAAGTATGGATCAATTGATGCAGCCTTTTTTGTAATTGTCGCGTACCAAAAGGATTATTAATACCCTTATACTGGTTCTCAGGGCACGGGCGGAGGTATATACGAGTACACGCTCGACCCATTTAACACCAACTCTCAACTTTGGGTTTATTCAGGACAAATAGAACTCATAGAAATAATTTAATGGGCTTTCAAGCTAAAACGATTGAACGGACGGCTCTCATTGAGTCGTATTTTTTACATTATTTACATAATTTCACATGCAAACTAAATATGTTTAACTTGCGAGTATAAGTAATATTGCTTAAAATAATTTATTCAAATAATATTTTTTGTTTCTTTTTTCGAATTCACATAGAAGTTGCGTCTTCGCAGTACACATACAGTGTTATGCAAAATAATAAGAATACACATTGCTTCCCAAGTCTCTGTCAATTTTACAGTTGCTGAGTTACAAAAACAAAACAGTTTCTTATGTCCTGATTTCCTTTTTAGGTTAACAGCAAACTATTGACATGAGAATTGCTTCAACAGTATTAATTCCAGTAACGTGGAGACTTTTGTAGCAGACGGTCGATTTTGTTCTGCGCAAAATAATAAGAACAAAAACAATCTCCGGTTATTAATATTTGCAAAGGCATTCATTTTAGGTTTTTTTATTAGTAAGTATAACAAATGAGTGTTGGGGATCAATTAACAATAGAAGTCGTGATTGTTCTAAAGAAGGATGGGCCGTGGCAAACATTGCACTAGAGAACGCGAGCATTAGGGACCTGCATTGCGATTGATCGGGAAACGGCTGACTGTCCAAAACTTGGCTTGGGCCAGTAGCGCAACAATCAAGTTCGTGATGAAGTGCTTACTTTACCTCCTAGTGGTGGTCCCCGGGCAACTATACGTATAAACCCTTATACGTATAGGCTAAAATTGTAAGTGCGGGTTATCTAGGGCCTTGATTATAGGCTAGGTAACGTGGGCCAGCAACCTGCGTTACCGAAAATTGCTCGCTACAGAAACCGACACTATGCCTCGGATAAGGAATGATCACATATTGACGGCTTTTGGTTAGTATACCTGGACAAAGATAGGTTTCTGGAATGTAAAGACGCTCATCGACTCCGGAAGCGAAGGTCCTTACAGTGCCAGATTCCATCAACTGGAAAAGGAATTCATGCGATATAAACTGGACATTTTTGGGGTAAGTGAAATAAGATGGTTAGGAGTGGGCGAGTACCAGTCCCCAACGCGTAACACTGTACTACTCTATTCTGGAAGACCATCCGGAAGTCCGCGGTAATATGGAGTCGGACTACTACTGCTAACAACAAAAGCACGCAAGGGCCTAATTTCCTGGCAGCCTCATGGTGGTAGGATTTTGATGGCCAGATTCCGGACTAGAGTACGACGCATCACCATCATACAGTGTTACGCCCCAACGAATAGTTCGTCTGAGGACGAAAAGGAGAGCTTCTACAATCTCTTAAGTGCCGTCTTCAGCACAACACCAAATGGAGACATTGTCATAGTGATGGGGGATTTGAATGCCAAGGTAGGCAACGACAACGAAGGGCTCAAACATATAATCGGGAAGCATGGACTAGGCAACCGCAATGATAACGGCGAAAGGTTTGTGGATTTCTGCAATGCCAACCGCCTTGTGATAGGTGGCACCATGTTTGAGCACAAGACCTGCCACAGAGTCAGATGGATTTCTAACGACAAGCAAGCAACCTCCAACCAAATTGACCATTTTGCCATCAGCCGCCGCTTTAGAAGTTGTCTCCTGGACGTCCGAAACAGGCGAGGGGCAGATGTGGGGATAGTACGTGATCACCATCTTATGATAGCTACTCTCCAACTACGCACTGCTGCAGTTCGAAGATCCCACGACAACACAAGAATACCCAGGTTCAACATCGATAGACTTAATGATCCCTCAGTGCGCCAACAATTAAGGGAGCACTTTTCGTAAGGTGTGGAAGCAATCAGCAGCTCAATGCCCGCAACCATCCAGGACCATTGGTGTGCTGTAAAAAAATGTTTTTACACTTGGTGCTGAAAGAATTGTCGGTCGATCGCAGGGAAGCTATGATGATACCTGGAGACGGATTGACGAGCGAAAACATCTGTAAGCTTGCGTTGCAGCTACCCCAGCAGCAGGGAGAAGCGAGCTAGAGCCCCTGTATCGCATGAAGATGAGAGAAGTTCAGCGTAGCGTGCGACGTAACAAGCGCAACTACATGAACGCGCTGGCCACAGAAGCAGAAGAAGCAGCACGGAGGTGCGACAGCAGGACCGTCTAAAGAATCACGAAAGAGCTGACAGGTGGTCGCAGCTCCAGCCAACACCCAGTGAAAAGCCTAGGCGGTTCCTTGCTCATTTCGCATGAGGACCAGCTCAAGAGATGGAAAGAGCATTTTGCTGTGGTTTTAAACCGTGTATTCTCTAGCGATATGCTCCCAAATCAGACTGAGATGGCCGAGGTGGGAAGTTCCCGAATACGCACCACGACTCCCAGTAAAGATGAGATCATTACCGCGATCAAGGCACTCAAAACCAACAAGGCGGTAGGACTTGACGGTATTCCAGCAGAGCTCTTACGAGCAGCGCCCACAACATCGGCTGAGCTTCTGCTTCCACTTATAGATAAAGCTTGGGAAGCTAAGAGCTTTCCCAACGAGAGGAAAAAGGGAATGATCGTCAAGCTTCCTAAGAAAGGAAATTTAATGGAGTGCGGAAACTGGAGGGGTATCTGCGTGCTGCCTGCTGTAGCTAAGATAATAGCTAAAATCATCATGGAGCGAATCAAACAACATCTCGAAGACACACTCGATGCCGAACAAACAGGTTTCTGCTCTGGATCCTCCTGTGCCGACCACATCAACACCCTGCGGATTATCATCGAACAGTGTGTTGAATATCGATCGCCACTGCACCTGCTGTTCATCGATTTTGAGAAGGCGTTCGGTAGTATCAACAGTGAGTTTATTTGGCGTGCCTTACGCAGGAGACGGTATTCGCGATAAACGAATTGCTATTATTAAAGCTACATATGAAGGCTCCAAATGTCACATTCTGCACAGGGGTAGGTTGTCTGAGGAATTTGATATTCCAAAGTGGGGTAAGACAAGGCTGTATCCTTTCACCAATATTATTCCTATTGGTGATTAGCGATGTGCTTCATGCAGCTTTGTCGACGGGAAACGGAGGAATTCGATGGACTCTTACATCTCAACTGAAACATCTTGACTACGCTGACGATGTATGCTTACTCTCACATAAAATTATGGACCTTCACCAAATGACAGCAGATGTGGAGAGGGAGGCAGGCGTCGTTGGGCTGAAAATAATACGGCAAAAACTAAAATTATCAGCCTTGGAACAACCTCATCGGCTCAAATATGCATTGCTGGACAACCGCTAGAGAGAGTAGAGGATTTCCAGTATTTTGGGAGTATTGTCTCGACCGATGGTGGAACCGAACTGGATATAGCCAACAGGATCGCCAAAGCAAAGTCCGCGTTCGGGATGTTGCCCAAAATATGGCGAAGCAATGCAATCAGTTTGAGCACCAAAATAAGACTGTTCCGCTCCAACGTTGAATCCGTGCTGTTATATGGTTGCAACACGGTGAGAGTGACCACTACTATCACCAGAAAGCTGCAAACGTTTGTTAATAGGTGCCTGCGCAATAGCTTAAGGATGTTCTGGCCTAATCGTATCTCTAACGAACACCTTTACGATAGAACGGGTCAGGAACCAATAGGCACAACCACCCAATGGTGGAAGTGGCAGTGGATTGGTCACACGTTCCGTAAGGGAGACAGTTCCATAGCGAACCATGCTATGCAATGGAACTCTCTAACTCAGGATGGCAGAAGACCTGGCGGTCCGAGGAGAACATGGCGCAGAACACTCGAGAAGGAGGCACGGCAGTTAGGGAAAAGTTGGGGAGAACTCAGACACATTGCCATAAACCGTACACGATGCCGCGTAGGCGTAGTAGAGGCCCTAGGACCCACGAGGGGATACAGGACATAAGTAAGTAAGTAGAACGCCTTGAAATAATTCAAGGTCTAAGAAGGAACGGGAAATCGTTAAGAGAAATCCCCCAAATTGTTTCTTGCTCTTTAGGAATGGTGGTAAATACCTTAAAAAAACAGAAGACTGAAGAAACATGTGGTCGAAAATGCAAGACAACCTCAAAAACAGATTTAAGCATTTTTAGGTGTGCTAAAAAGAATTCGTGTATAACTTCAGCGGATATCAAAACTGAGCGTGATCTTCAGGTAGGCACTTCCTTGATAAGACGAAGGCTTATAGAGCATAATTTGAAAGCCTACATTCCAAAGAAATGCCCTCTCTTATCAAAAAAGAATATTAACTCTATGCCGCGTAGTTGTAAGGCTATGTTAAAAGGAAGGAAAGAAATAAAAGGAAGTACACCTAAATATTGATAGCCTTATCTTCCATCATTAATATTCTATTTATTTATTTTTAGTTTTCTAAGACAATATTTTCAATTTTTGTATAGTGTACTTAATATTTTGCACAACCAAAATCAGTGAATGATTGTGAAGTTTTTTGTTTTCTTTATTTTCGTTTGTTGAAATTCATGTTTATGTATTTATTTGTTCAAAAAAATGTTCAAGAAAAAATATACTTTAGTGATTATAACAACAATGTCACTCAAGTTTTGTTTTTTAAATTCAAAATCAAGGTCTCCCACTTCGCTGTTCTTATCTTTTTTGCACAACACTGTACATATGTAACTGAATTTTCCATATTTAGTTCGAAACTCTATTTTATACGTCAGCTGGCATAATCTTAAGAATATTTTGCCATGTTTCGTATGATTACATGTACCGGCGACATGAGAAGGATAGTTCGTAGAGCTCCTTCGACGTCGTCATAGCGTCAGGCTCCCCAATGCATTAGAAACTAGAAATAATGGAAAAACTCTGAAATTAGTCAACAAAATTCTACACTATTTGCACTAGATGGACGACATTCCTTGCAGCTTGAGCTGACTGAATAACTTCATGAATAACTGTCTGAATTTTCTATACGAGTTCTAAATACATATAATGTGATCATAATCACATGACTATACCCTAAATTTGATTCATTTCCACAGCAGTTTCCTCTTCACTATATGAACTCTATTAAGGTCCTGTTCAAAATTATAAACATCAAATGCTATTTAATCTAACAAAAATGTAAAATCGCTTAACCAAAAAACTAGAGTCTATCAAGTTATCCTTTCAAGAAGTATCCTAATAAACCATCCCCTTGCGTACCGTAATAAATAAAAAATTAATCATCACTCCCACTGCCTGAACTATGTCATCCATAAACTGACCAACAAAAGGACATCCCTTTTGACTGCTCCTACTTTTCCCATTTGATATCCTTAGGTCCCGATATCCATTAACGAAATCAAAACAAAATTAATAACCCTATACTGGCCATTCATGATGGGACATTACGCAACACAAACGCAAACATTAGCCAACAAGAAAGTGTAGAAAGGTCCTTAGATCATCCTGAATGTAAGCCCAATCGAATCAATTCGAAGGAGATACATTCAGTCACTTAAAGGATTTTCCCCTATAATTTTACCCTCCCCCTATACAATAGGATTCAATCCCGTCCTTCTTCTTAGGCCAAAATGCAATAGTCAATGGGTTTTGCTTTCTGAAATTTCAATAAAACGTGTCCTTGTATGTGAAAAGGGTGAAAAACCCTTTTTTATGTGTATGTATATATTAATAATAAGATGAAAGTGGAAACTGCTGAAAGGACTCCCGACAAACGAACATCCCAGGATAAGCGCTACTTTCACAACTTCAAAGTAAGACCAGGGAGTAGCTACATAAATCTGAAAATTGGCCGAAAAGCACATAAATTCCGTAGAGATCCTGGCTAAGGGTTAAAGGACTCCGTTCGACGACGTGTCTATTGATGTAATCAAATTTTCCTAAATAGGTAGTTTTTTCTTCTGTTTTCTTTTGCACTTTTTTTTTTTGCCTCGTATGTGTGAGGCAGCTTATTTTCTCCTTTTTTTATACCGGCAGACACGTGAAGAGAATATTTAGCAGGCAGAAAGGAACATTTTTCTTTCATTTCTTTGTTGGACCTTAGTCCTTATAAATCCAACGCCTTTCTTTGATTTAATTTAATTTAAGTCTTTCGCTGGATATACTCACATGAGTGGGTTCGGGAAAAAGTTTAGAAAGAGCGAAGTTCATAGTCAGAAAGTTCAGTGAAGGGCAAACTTTTAGTCAAAAAATGTATGTACCTACTGTACAGTCAATTATCCATTTGAAGTAACTAATCAGAATAATGGCTTCATTTAGGGATGTGTGAGGATTTGGCTTGATGGGCTGTCATTCATTTATATACGATGGTATCCTTCGGCTAGAAATACCAGACAAACCTGAAGTCTTGTGCTTTGTGGACGACATTGCCACAGTAACATAGGCAATCGCAAATCTTGTGGGAGAAGTTGTTCATATTAGCAACGAGACCATTTTAATTGCTCGACGGTGATTGGACTTGAGATAAGCGATCATAAGACGGAGGTGGTTTGAATTATCAGTAGAAAGCGATGAGAAAACATCACACACATGGCGGACACTAGATTACATCCATTAAATACCTGGGGACTAGTTTGGTAGCCTATTCTGAATAAAGACTACAATACTAAACTAATAAGCAAAGTGCGAAGAACGGTCGGTATAGATACCACGGATGCCATGCGGATATGCCCGACGGAAGGTCTGAATGTGCTCCTGCATCTTCTACAACTTGACCTATATATTAAACACATTTCAGCATGTAATGCGGTCAGACTCAGAGAATCAGAGCGCTGATCTGCTAGACCTTCAGGACACAATAAAATTCCGGATTTGTTACCGGGAGAACTGGAGAAAACTCTGACCGACTACACCATAACCAAACTGAATTTTCAACAGAACTTCACAGTCGACTTCTCATCCGGAGCAGACTGAGGAAGAGGTATCGTCAAAAAAAGTTTTAAAATAGCAATTTATGCCGACACGGTTCAAAAATGGAATCTTGTCGGAAACGCTGAAAATATAGGTATCTTTACGTGTCGGAAGCATGTCAGATAATAAGACACAATCCTACGCTCATTGATAATATCGCCATTTTCATTGATAGTCAGGCTGCTATCAATGCCTTTATTTCAATAACGTCGTCTTTCCAGCTGGTGGAACAGTGTGGGGAAAAGCTAGGTTGTCGGACCAAAATCAGTCTTCTCTAGGTGCCAAGTCATAGCAATATAAATGGGAATAAACGGATAGACGAGCTGACGAGGACGAAGTCCACCCTTGACAGACCCCTTGCAGAGGTAGTCCTCGTTCCAATGGCGAAATCTTTTCACACTTTTTATCAGTGGCAAACAAAAGGTGGAAGTTTGCAGAGTTCCACCATTTCTTGGTAGATCTGGCCAAACTACAAATGGACTAAAAAAATTAAATAAAAATTTGGCGCAACAGCTCATTAAGTGCCAGGGCCCAGCTTCTCGCAACCACTCATGTTGTGTGCGTTATATTTTTCACACGAATGGAAGGGACCTACAGTTTAGTGCCGTATCCGAACGGCGATTTGAGAAGCTTTTTCGAGACAACAATACTCTCGGGTGTTTGTCTGACGCTCGCGAGAGGTGGGACCGTGAAAAAACTTTTTGGTGTTTTGTAGGATTCAACTAGACTAGGCACTGCAAGAATTGAAGCGATAAGCACAGGTCGCTGGCCAGTAGGGATGCATGCGTCTAGAATGGACATCTATTTTTACACACGCTGACGCAGTTTTTAAAATGTAATTGAGAAGAAAACTCCCTCATGCTTCTTCTGCAGTTTTCAACTTTAAGCAGAGCTCGACATTGAACTCTAGGCAAACCTTTTAGAGAAAAGTATCACGGAGTTGATCAGTTTGTTGAACGCCAGAGGATGGATTTGAAACCATTTCATTTCCTATTAACACTATCTAGCAAACAAGGTCACGTAGTTGTGGTAGTCAAAATGACGCTTAAGTACTAATTGGGCTGCAGTACACTGAGCAGCAAAAACCACTTCTATCTTATCTGTAGATAAGATACATAATTATAGAAAGAGGAAGTTACTACAATATCTATGCGGGGGTCCCACATGGATTGGTCCTGGTCTCGCTCTTATGGAACGTCATATACGGCGGAGTTCTGCGATTGACATTGCCACGAGGAGTTAGCATATTTGAGTACGTTGATGACATCGTCGTTCTTAAGGTGGCAAAACATATTCACGAGTCAGCAATGGACGAATTAATCGCTCAAATTAAAGATTAGATAGTATCCGTAATATGAATGTAAGTCGGAAAAAAAAGTGTAAATATAAGTATTGGAAGTCAAATTATCCGATCTAAAGAAGACATAAATACCCAATCCTTGATAGCAGGCTAGGTTCCAAAGTACTTGTGGACTACTCGGGTAAAAATACACTGCTGTAGGCAGCATAAGCAAATATCGGAGAACCTGGATATGCTAGTATCATTTTAATATAGAACAAAATAATAAGTTCAGTTCTGCTCAGCTGCCTCGGTTTAGGGGGGCGGCATTATCAACGAAGGAAAGAAGGAGGAAATTATTTTCAACATACACACTCTGCGTATAAAGGACGTTTTCCTAACGCTCTCGGAAGAAACAGCCTTTGTCAGAGTGCTTTAAATTGGTATCCTTGCAGACGGAATGCTTAAAACCTACAAGAAGAATTGCTATGTTGCAAGCTTCTTGGGACAATATTACAAAGGCAGACAGACCTACAAGTTAATCCTGACCATCCAGGTCTGGTCAAACTATAGGAACTATATGGGAACTGCCTTGCGTAGTTCCTGCCTGATCACGGGTGATTTCCCTAAGAAAGCCTAGACTGTCAGATTTGAAAATGATTTACAATTTGGTAAATTAACCTGCTTACTCCAGTGCTCGCAAATGCTCCTGTAAACGAGAGCTTAGTTGCTTTCATTGGAGCAATTGTCTCGTGCTCTGCTTTGATTGAAAACGTTGGTGGTACCTATATGAAATTCACTTCATCAGTCATCCTCTTTAAATCGACTTAAATCAGAGTCGTTCTGTATACGACTGCCAATCTTTACACAGAGAAATAGGCAACGGAGAAACATCACTCGTTTGCAGCATTTATCCAGCCCCTACACCACCTTATACAAACTTACGCATGAACCACCCCACTTTATTCAGAAGCACTAATTAACACAATCACCACGAGGGATTCGAAAGGTAATCGTACTACAGAATATCCTGAAGCTGGCTACACTCTGCCTCAGCATCTTATGACAAATATTAAGTTTATTCAGCCAACCAACTCCGACACTAAATCATCCATCGCCACTACAGAGCAGACTAATTATAATTCCACTCGCGTTTCATGTATTTTCAGGCCAACTCTCCAGAGAAGGACCCCAAAATGCCCACTCACCGAACATGCTGCATAATTAGATTGTGCTGATCTCGGCACCACTGAATGTCTGACTAAACACAAAGGCACCGCAGGGACTTGCTGATACCACCAAAAATAATTGATTTTACAGAACAGACACTGAAAATATTCACACAGAAATGTCATCGAAATAGCGGTGTAGACCATGAAAAACTGCATAAACTTTTCCAGATTTCTTCTTTTCAAATGAACCGCAATATATCCTTTCAAATTAATTAATACCACGAGGGTTATCTTTACCTTCACAGCGGTGCGGCGCATCCTTGAGCAGAGTGATGCACAACACGAGCACAAAAAAGTGATAACTTTCACTTAAAGACTTTTCCCCTCTCCTAAAGCACCTCCAGATACAATCGTGTCCTGAAGAAAAAATGAGGACCGCACAGCACACACACATACTCGTTGAAAAGATTAATTAGCGCAACTGCAGGGCAATAAATCATTCTTCCTTCGAGGAAAAGTTTCAAATAAAAATAAGGGAACATTGTCTTTCTACCTGAAGCTAGCGGAGAAAGGAGATGTGGATGCCTCATGCCGTCGGCGGGTGACTGGTGGGACATATCTCCACTACCGACGTGGGTGCATATTTTTACAGAATTTATGGTTTCCTGACGAATAAAATATTCAAACGCCGGGTGAAGATAATCTTTTTTGTCTTATTCTTCCGCTTTCTACCGCCCTTTCTCGGGTTCTTATTGAAGAAGTGTCCTTGTCGCTGCGGGGAGAGTTTTGCAGGATTTTTGTTTGAAGCCTTTTTTAGGGGCTTGTCGCCGGTTTTTCATTCTCAGAAGATGGGTGCAGGTACTTCGAAAATTTTGGAACATATTGAATTCTTGTTGAATGGAAGTTGAATGTGCTAAAAATGGTTTAATGATCATTTAAATGCAATGTGACCTTAAGGTTGGGAATTGAAGAGATTTGAATTTAAAGTTGGAACATGAGAGCTGTTTATTTTTATCGGTAAATTTATTTAAGGTAATGAATACATCCTTCAAGTGGTTGTGAATTTACATTTTTTTATTGAGTTGAAGGACCAGCTATTGAGTAATCAAAGAACGCAGACGATTAAGATCGCAATACTGTCGAAACATATTATGTGTTTGAAGAAGATAGTACGAGTATCATCGAGGAATCGCATTTAGATTATACCACAAGCTTGAAGGCGTAGATCTAGAAACTAGCCAGACAGGAAGTAAGGTGGAGTTCAGAAAAGGTGAGATTAGGTTAGATTATGAAGAGTATTTGATGGTAAAGGACTTATCACGTACACTTGAAGACAAGTACACCTGACTGTTTACCAGGAGGTGTGGAATACGCGGGTGTGCTCGTCAAAGCCCTTTTGTTTGCGGACGAAGTTGTTTTGTTGGCATACTCCCCGGATTCCTTACAACCCATGATCAATCGTTTGCATGAGTACACCAAATTATGGAAGCTAGCGGTCAACCTTAACAAGTCCAAAATTATGATTTTCAAGGAAGGTGGTGGCCGAAATTGTACTAACGAAAAGTGGCGCTTTGATGAGGGAGCAATCGAAATTCTTAAGGAGTACAAGTATCTCGGGGTTTACATAACTAAAAATATGAGCATGGAACGGCATCTCAAGGAGAAATTAATAAAATCTAAAACGGCCATCAATGTAGCTTGGAAAAATTGTTCAACAGCAAATATATTAATCATAGCAGCAAATTCAGGGTTTTTGAAGCGGTATCCGAGTCGATCCTGTTCTATGCGACGCAAGTATGGGGCAGAAAGCAGTACGAAACGGTGGAGAAGCTATTAAGATTTTATGTGAAAATAATATTCCGCCTTCCACCGAATACACCTAACTACATGCTTATGCTCGAAACAGGCTTATCGTCTTTATTTATTAAGACATTCAAGCTACAGGTAGATTATATACTAAAAGCTCTAAATATGCCAGCCCACCGTCTTGCAAGAAAAGTAGTTCTGAATGCTGTGCAAATAAAAACTGGTTGGTACAGGGAATGGCTGGATCTGGCTGATGGATATGGGATCGAACTGAGAGAGGACAACATGCGAAACTGGGACACCAAATTGTACGAGCTCATTATAAAGTTAGACGAGCAGGCTAGAGCCAGATATGCTGAAGAGGCAACTGGATCAGTGCATAGGGCAATCTACAGTAAGCTCAACCACAACTTGCAGAGTAACAATTATTTCCATGATAATTACAAGATAGAAGAAATAACTATGATGCCGAGACTGCGTGATGAACTCCTGAACCTGAACTACGTACCCCACAGGGAGAACTTGCCTATTTTATGCAACATGTGTAACTTAGTGGAGAGAGAAGATGTATTCCATTTTATGGGAAGATGCCCAATCCTACGGGAAACAAGAAGGCATGTATTTGGATATGACGTCTTGACGGAGATGCAAGTGGTTTCCCTCCTTAATGAAGCGGCTGTAAGCAGATGACAGAGGGGGGGAAGAGTGTTCTCTCACTAGAGCACTTCCTCCTGTTTCCAGGCGGCAGCGGACGAATTCCCTAGATGGAGTCAACGGTGGCGTCTATAGTTCCAGTTAGGTTGAACTTAGTGAATACCTTGCGCGAGCTGCTTCGACGTATTCGGATCACAGGTCGGTAAGGAATTTCCAATGTTGGTCAGGACATTGGAATAGAGATGGTGGCGGAGGAGCCCTTAATGGGCCAACGGCAGCGCTCATACTCCCGTGGTGGACTACTGGCACCGGTGTACCCGGCCCCTCGTCCTAGGGGAATAATTAAAGAACTGGCCCTCCAGATTGGGGGTTGTGCCGTCGGGGTAACTTCCCTACCACGTAAAAACTCATGGTTCCGAAACAACCAAAAGTCTCGGATAAGGACGACTCAACTAATGACGACCCCAGCAAACCAAATAAGGACAAGGACCTTCGGATCGGTACGTGGAATGCTCTGTCCCTTTACAGGCCACGTGCAGCCAAACAACTAGCAGAGGCCCTAGACTGCTATAAAGCAGATATTTCCGCCATCCAAGAGGATGAAAAACTGTGACATCTACTACGGTGATTGCTACAGAGGCAACAGGCAACGCTTATTCGGATGCGGATTTGTCATACGCGGCAGACTTAGGCAAGAAGTCTTAAGCTTCCGACACGTAAGCGAGCGTATTATGACTATCCGGATCAAGGCTAAATTCGCTAACATAAGACAAATATGTGTTCATGCCCCCACAGAAGAAAAGGACCCTGCCACCAAAGAGTGTTTCTACGAGCTCCTCGACAAAACATACGAGCAATGTCCTAAATACGACGTTAAAATCGTATTGGGCGATTTTAACGCCAAAATAGGAAAGGAGGACGTCTTTGGTAGGGCAGTCGGTAAGCATAGCCTACACGACACCACATCTGATAACGGACTAAGGCTAATTGATTTCGCTGTGGAGAGAAATGTCACCATAGCAAGTACATGGTTTCCTCATCTCGATATTCATAAGCAGACATGGCGGTCCAATGATCATGTAACGATCAACCAAATTGATCATATTGCGATTGACGCAAGGCATGCCTCCAGTATTCTGGATGTCCGGACCTTCCGAGCGGCCAACATAGACTCGGATCATTACCTTGTTGTAGCCAAGGTACGAATGCGGATATCCCAATCTGAGCAACAAAGAAGAATTACTGTGAGAAAATTTAACGTCGAAAAGCTACAATCGCAAAGAACCGCCAGACTCTTCGCTGAACGCGTATCCCGAAATCTCTCATTCACCCCTTTGCCGCCAGCATCAAGTACCGAAGACCAGTGGCAACGCTGCCGACATGCCATCAGAAACGCCGCGACTGATGCGTTGGGTCTCGCTCGACCACCACCGCGAAACCCCTGGTTTGACGAAGAATGCCGGCGAGTGCATGCAGCAAAACAAGAGGCATACAAAGCGGCGCTGCAAAGGAAGACGAGAGCTGCTCGTGAGCTCTACGAGCAAAAGAGACGGGAAGAACATCGGCTTCTCCAAAAGAAGAAGAAAGAGCACGAGAAGCGCGCGTTTGAGAATATCGAGAGTCTATACTTCACGAACAATGTACGGAAGTTTTACCAAAAGGTAAAAAGAACATGTCAGAGGAGCAATACCCGTACAGAAACCTGTAGAGATGAAAATGGAAACCTCGTAGTAGAATCACAGTCGGTGCTGAGAATATGGAAAAACTACTTCTGCAGACTGTATAACGGCGACGAAGACCAACATCCCGCTGTCAGGCAGAATGAACCATTCAACATAGACGATGATAGTCAAAATTTCCGTCCACCTGACCAAAACGAAGTGAGGATAGCAATATCCAAGCTAAAATCCAACAAGGCTGCTGGACCTGACGGCTTACCGGCCGAACTTTTCAAGGCAGCTGGGGATGAATTGGTAGAGTGCATACACCAACTCATTTCTAATATTTGGTCAGACGAGTGTATGCCTGATGAATGGAACCTCAGCATCGTTTGCCCGATCCACAAGAAAGGAGACCCCTCAACTGCGCCAATTATAGAGGCATCAGTCTCCTCAACATCGCATACAAGATCTTTTCTGCGATATTGTGTGAACGCCTGAAACCCTTTATCAACAGCCTGATTGGACCCTATCAATGCGGTTTCAGGCCAAGAAAGTCCACCATCGATCAAATCTTCACACTTCGGCGGATCCTGAAGAAAACCCAAGAATTCCAAATCGATACTCACCACCTCTTTATCGATTTCAAGGCCGCCTATGACAGCATCTATAGAGAAGAGCTTTATAGAGCCATGTCTAGTTTTGACATCCCTGCCAAACTTGTCCGTCTGTGCAGGCTGACGATGGAGAACGTTCGCTGATCCATCAAGGTCGGTAATGCCCTTACCGGGACCTTTGATGTCAAAAAAGGTTTAAGACAAGGTGACGCGCTGTCATGTGACTTCTTTAAAATTGTTCTTGAACGGATTGTGCGGAACTCACAAGCCAACACCGGAGGCACAATCTATTACAAGTCTGTACAACTGCTTGCATACGCCGACGATATAGACATTATCGGAAGATCTCAGCGGGCTGTCACCGGTGCTTTTGCAAGCATTGAGGCGGAAGCGGCCAAAATGGGTTTAGCGATAAACGAGGGCAAAACCAAGTATATGCTGTCAACAAGAAGGGAAAACCAACACCGACGAATTGGACAAAACATCACAGTGGGCAGCTATAACTTCGAGGTAGTAAGGGACTTTGTCTACCTTGGCTCTGCTATAAATTCTACAAACAACATCAGCGCAGAAATCAAGCGGAGAATAACTCTTGCCAATCGCTGTTTTTTTGGGCTTATAAGGCAATTCAACAGTAAAGCCCTATCTCGAACTACTAAGGAGACTCTATATAAGACCTTGATCATCCCAGTCCTGCTTTACGGCGCTGAAACATGGACTTTATTAAAAGAGGATGAAGATATCCTTGGTCGCTTCGAGAGAAAAATTCTTCGTAAGATTTTCGGTCCCGTTTGCGTTGACGGGTTTTGGAGGAGAAGATTCAATCACCAACTATACGAGCTGTACAGCGACATCGACCTAGTCAAAAAACTGCGTATTGGACGTCTGAGAAGGCTAGGACATGTAGAGCGAATGGACACCAACGCTCCGGCCCGCAGAGTCTTCGAATCTAACACCGAGGGACGACGCAGTAGAGGGAATCATCGCCGTAGGTGGCGCGCACAAGTTCAAGGGGACCTCGACCAACTTGGAGTGCGCAACTGGAGGCAATTAGCTAAAGACCGAGCTAAATGGAGATGCTTGTTGGTTGAGGCCCAGGTTCACCCCGAACTGTAGCGCCACCTAAGTAAGTAAGCACACTTTACCGGTATTAATTTTGCAATAATGCTCTAACCTATCGACAGCAAATTATAAACGACAGCTTTTAACAAACTATTCCCTTTATTTTGTGTAGTTTACTATAGAAGTTAAAGTTACTATTTTATTTTTACTTGTGAATATTAATAAATCAACCAGGCAGACGGCAAATAAATAAAATAAAATAAATATTTGGCGCAACAGCTCTTTAAAGTGCCAGGGCCTAGCTTCCCGCAACCACTCATGTAGTGTGCGTTGAATTTTTCACACGAATGGAAGGGACCTACAGTTTAATGCCGAATCCGAACGGCGATTTGAGAAGCTTTTTCGTGACAACAATACTCTCGGATGTTTGTCAGACGCTCGCAAGAGGTGGGACCGTGAAAAAACTTTTTGGTGTTTTGTAGGATTCGAACTTGGAACCTCACGCGTAATGATCCGACACACTAACCACTTACGCCACGGCGCAGACGGCAAAGCCTTGCTAAATTTTAATTTTTATTTTGTACTGTATTAGAAAATATTATATGAATAAATAAAATCTTATGAATTGAATTGGTCCATTGTACTTACTCTTGATGGCAGATTGAGATTAAGAAAAATCAGCTATGAGGGAGGTCAAACCTATTTCAGTATCGGTCTATCCTGAGACTAGTTGGTACCCTTTACGAATCTAAATAATTATTTATTCGGGACTCTGCTATATCTGCAGTGATAAAAAAGAACCTGGAGCCTAGTATTTGTAGGCGTCATTCTTGCACAGTAACAAGGCAGGTGTTGATTGATCTTACCTCTTCCTCGTCCCCACACCTTATGTATTAATTGTTGAAATCAGCATTCCATTGTCAGGGTTTAACTCTAACAACGCAGTGTCCTGTGATTACTCCAGTTAGTGTGCGGATAGAGGATCGATCCAGTCCCACCATGGTCTTTGTTTTCATCTTGTTCAGTTTTAGTGGTAGAGTGCGAAAAGCAGCGCTGTCATTCCTGAATAACCAGGAGGCATTGGCTCCATTCTCTATTGTATCATCTGATACCAAAGTATTTACCTATCGGTGGCAGTATGGACGTATTCGCTTCACTGATGTTCAAAGCAGATTCCATCCATGCAATATCACCTGCCCTTTTGGGCGAACCCCACAGGCGGATCAGTAGAAATGCGATGAAGTGGGAGGGTTATGATCCCTTGTTTTCGGATCATAACCTCATCGAAATACAATAGGAAGAAGAAGAAGATCACTCGCCCTTTCGCTTCCTTCTACATTGCTGCATCCAGGTACGCAGCAGCGTTTGACTTTATGGTGTCTGATGGTGACCAGTGAGTCGAGGCATTTCCTGACTGCCTTTGATTTGATTGTATTGGATTCTATTCACTTCAGAGCTGCTTGACTATCTATAAAGATCGTTATATCTGACGGAAGTATGTGAATATCTTCACTCCATAGTATAAAATTTATAGGTAAAGCTAGTATATTGCCATGATTTCGCCTTGGAAAACACTGAAAGCTTCTGGTAATATGAGTAAAATCCGGCTCCAGTACTTATATCTATTTTTGAGCCATCAGTGCAAATCGTGGTCTGATAATCGTTGATTCTCCTTTTTAACTCCAAGCCCTCTCTGTCTCGGTATAAAATAGATACTCGTATATCTATCTTAAAATCATTGTAGGAGATAATATACGAGTAATCTGATGTGGCTGCGAGGCTTCCGAATTGTAATCTTCGCTAATTGTCTTTAATTTATTCAATATCTTTGCATGTCCATAGTTGGTATGTTTCCACATGTTGGATTCCCTTAATCTGGGAGCTCCTTCTGCAGCACTACCTTTAATGAACAAGTCCAGGCCAAGCGAAATGGAGTACATTACTGTTGAGCATTCTGCTGCTGTTAATTTTTCTCATCGTTGCTGAAATCAATACCGAGTTCAATGCTGTGCATACACTGAAGAGGCATCGGCTTTTACATTTTTGAAGCCAGCTTCAGTACCGTGAGAGACTCCTAATTCCTTATTCTGTATCGACTTTTCTTATATGATAGAATGATAGATCCAAAGACATCGCGATGTAGGAAAGGCAGGCCTATAAACGCCTGGATCAGACAAATGCGACGACATCGGCATTTCATCGGCCTCAGTAACCGAGTGATCCAAAATCGGCAGGCCTGCCGATAATTTCTGAGGTCAAATAGGCGAACCCCACATGCGGATCAGTAGAAATGCGGTGAAGTGGGAGGGTTGTGATCCCTTGTTTTCGGATCATGGCCTCGCTGAAAAAAGGAAGAAGAAGAAGAAGAAGAAGAAGAAGATAGAATGATAGATACTTCTAACGCAAAGCAGTATCCAACATACTACCTCTGACGTACGTATCTAAGTCAAACAATTTAGTATTTTAAGCAAAGAGGTCGGCAGATCTTTAAGCATTAAGCAAGCCGTATTTGTGCAGACATGCTGTATAAGTAGAATATTTCAAGCTCACCGATGTGTGACTGAGGAGCAGAACGACAAGACATAATGCATATCATTACAGAATGTCCATGAAGACGCTACCCTGGAGACCTTTCCGATTTCGTTGAAGTACCACCTAGCGTCGTTGAAGGGCTAAAGAATCTTGACATTATTGACATAATTTATAAATAACAAAAGAAAAAAGGTTTGTATCTATGTATCTTTGTTATTGTAAATTGTTTATACCATACGGTAAATAAAATTACGAAGGATAGCCACCTTACCTAATCTAACCTTCTATAACAGCCAACTAATGCTCATGGTTTTTATTCTGCTTTAGGAAGAAAGGGATAAAATACTTTTGTTGGTAAAGTGACAAAGCTTTCTGCTAGAATCTAACCAAAGGCTGCAACGTCTTTATTCTACTTATTACTATTAATTTAAATACGACAAAATTTAACACATCACAATATAAGCTTTAATTTTTGCTCTGGAAATCTGTACTCCAGGAAACATTTTCAACTGCAAAACTTTTCCTCATTTAACTGAATAAATAATACCCCATATATCCACAGCAGTTATTTTTCCTACATACCATGTTGTTGGCTAAACACCTCCTTAGCCCCGGTGTGCAGGTTTTCAAAAATTCCTAAACTATTCATTTCGTTGGGGAAAAAGTTTAATGACCAAACAGTCGTCTCTTCATTTCGTGGTTACGTTTTTAAGTAAACATTTAAAAACTCTCCTCTGTATGTTGGTGCATCCCTTCTGCCTGCAATAGCAACAGCTGCCCCCAAAGCCTTTAAATGTCAGATATGTCATATGAAAGTTGGAACTCTTAATGTGCAACTGGTTGTAGGTTGTTTTCGGCAAAATATCTCCGTATTTATTTGCCTGTCCAGCAAATCTCCCCCTCCTCCCTTTGTCTGTGTTTGCTTTTAATTTGGTTTCCAAATTTATTCTGCAGGACCAGAGATTTCCGTTTTCAACAGATGCACTCCGTTTTATGTGTCGTCGTTGTCCACCTGCAAGGATATATAGAAAAAGTTCTGTTTGCATTTAATTTTATTTCATGCAACAAAAATATTTCACTCAGGAAATGCTGTCAGTGTAACGAAACGCAGGACACCGCTTTCGATTGTCCTAAATAGAAGAAGGAGAGTTTCAACCTCAATTCGATGTTAAATTTCAGTTCGCCGTTTGAAGTCTTGCCTCAAAAGAACTTTCTCGGTTTACCGCTCTAATTTTTTGTGTGCTCCATACGATGGCGGGGGGTGCAGGATATACCTGCACCCTTCCGCCATTGGCAGGGTGAGATTTTATTTGAAAAGTTTCCAGTGTCAACAAAGAGAACAATAAATGAAATTTTAGCACAACGTTTGTAGCCAAAAAAAGAAAGGAAGGCAAAAAGAAAGTAATTCCAAAAACGGGTTAGGTATCCTGGCGCTTACCTTCATCTTTTATCCGTTCAAGCACTGACTGACATCTCAATTTCAATATGGCTTGTTGGTTGTTTGGTGATGGTGCTCCCGCTGCTGCTGGTTGGTGATGACGACAATGACGATGACGACGACGTTGTGGTAGTGAGCAAAGAAGTCAGGATAAAAGTTTCAGAAAGCATATTTGACTTTGAGTTCTGTGGGAATGTTGAAAGGAATTAAATATTAAACGAGAGTGAAAATAAAATGCTGAGAGAAAGGGAAATTTCATTCCTAGAACACACAGTGTGTACTCTACATACTTATTTGTTTTGAAGAACAGGTGTACACGTAGAAAATATGATAGAACCGGGGAGGATTCAGTAGACGAACGCTTTCATTTTGTGAAACTTTTTATAAGGACACAGCTTCCTTGAATGTAGGTATTAATAAGTCGCTGAAATGGACAATAGCCTCGATTTATTCGCTGCTCTAGAGGGCACGGTGGAATCTTTGCGGTACTGAAGAGAGCATTTTGAATAACCTATGTGGCTCTAACCCATTCAGCTCAATGGGTTTTGGCTTGTATGCTATTTATTTATTCTTATTCACTTAAAGGCAGTTGATTGTGAATATTAGCGACATAGAAGGAATTATTGGAAGCTCAATTATCAATGAATGTTCCCTAAGGACTATATAGGAACATACAAATTTCAAAAGGATACGTCTGTTAAGATTAATGTTTGTCGCAATTAAGGAAGAAACTGATTTATGATATTTATAAGCTATTATATCCCGTTAAACAGAAATTTTAACTCTCTACAGCTCATCCCCAAAATCCGATATTCCTTCTCAACGGTTCTGAGCCACGTGTCTCTTGGATGCCAGCTGTTTTGCCTAATTAGGTAAGCGGATTCGATTGCATGGCATATTATCAATGGAACTTTCTGCATGCTCGTCGCAAGGTGTAACCAATCCGCTGCCATTTCCTACGTCATATTTGACATCAATAGGTTCCTGGCCATTCTCATATGAAGCTGTTCGTTTAAGATGCGGTAAGGTCAGAAAATTCGAAGGATGTCGTGTAGACACCTGTTGACGTAGCTTACGAATGACAGTGGAACATATCTTAAACGTACAACTCCCATACAGTAATGCTGACTCGATATTTGAGCGAAACAGTAGGAGCTCGGGTTTGTTGCTATGAATATTGCTTCTCCAGATCTTACATAGCATTCCGAGCGCAACCTTCGCTTTGCGAATTCTCTTCTCCACATCAAGTTCGTTGTCACCTTTGGCCGAGACAGTATGTACTTCGTATGTAAAGAAAGTTGTTAACTTTCGCGGCGTGCTGTTCAGCAATGTTTGATTGAAGGGTGGTATCTGTAAGGCTGAGAGCTTTTGTTTTGGCCATATTTATCTTCAGCCCCTCTTTGTTTGCCTCAGTTTCGAGACTGCGAACTATTTCATATATGTCCAGTATTCTACGTGAAGCAAACAAGTCGCCAGCGTAATCTATGTGCTTAATATAAGATGTCATTATCCACACTGCACAGAGAACATCACTGATCACCACTAGAAACAGCAATGGTGAAAGAGGGCAGCCCTGTCACACGCCACTTTTGATCTCAAAATCACTAGATACCTAACCTTTGAAATCACGATTAATATTGCCGAAGGCCTTCTTGAAGTTAATAAACAGCAGATGAAGCGCAGGTTTATACTCGACGCATAGCTCTATGAAGATCTGTACGGTGTTTATGTGGTTGACGCAGGAGGATCCCGAGTGGAAACTTGCTTCTTCGACGTCGGGAGTTTCATCAATGTGTTCTTTGATTCAACCTAGTATCACTCTTGCTATTATTTTGGAGACCGCAGGAAGAACGCAAACACCTCTCCAGCTTCAACATTATGTTAAGTTCCCTTTCTTTGGTAGCTCGACGGCCATTTCTCTTTTGCAATCTTCCGAGAAGCTTTCGCTTTCACAAGCACTGCGAACAAGTGGGCTACAGATATGCTTTGCACTACTTGGAAGAGCTCTGCTCTGGTCATAAGTAGGCAAGGAAATTTTTAGATTTGGTTTTGGTTTTCCCTAAACTCCCCAAACTTACCTAGAGTCTAGTTGCTTGAGTGGTTTTACCTGCTTTTTCAATGTCTGTGCATATTTATTTTAGTATCTTAATCCCCTTGTGGGCGCCGTGGCGTAAGTGGTTAGTGTGTCGGATCACTACGCATGAGGTTCCAAGTTCGAATCCCAGAAAACACCAAAAAGTTTTTTCACGGTCCCACCTCTCGCGAGCGTCTGACAAACATCCGAGAGTATTGTTGTCACGAAAAAGCTTCTCAAATCGCCGTTCGGAGTCGGTATTAAACTGTAGGTCCCTTCCATTCGTGTGAAAAATATAACGCACACAACATGAGTGGTTGCGGGAAGCTAGGCCCTGGCACTTTTAAAGAGCTGTTGCACCAAATATTTTTTTTTTTTAATCCCCTTGAGGAATGTCGTGATAATTCGGATTGGAAATGAGGACCAAACTTCCATGGTATTGAATGCCAAAGTTTAATTAGAATTTGCAAAGGCTTTTTGTGTGATGCATGCCGGGACACGAACCTAGTTATTATTTTATTGTATTGTATATGTAGATAGATATAGATGCATCGGCCATTTTGTTAAGTTGCTTTTTTCTATGTTTCAGCCAATTTATAATAATTCTTAGATAATTCCGCATGTTTGAACTTCTTCGGCAAAAACTCATCCAAGTAACTTTGATGGTTATTAAAATCAATATCGTTTGCGTTCACGGAGTTCTTTAAAGATCCTAACACATAACAAAATGGTGGACGTGGCCCTACTTTCCATCCAAGCTTAACAACTTTTGAAGACTGAACAAAGATGTATGTGGTCTAGCGTTGTCATGATCGAAAACAATATTTTTTTTAGATTCATCAGCTCTGGAGGCTTCTGTTTAATATAATCATTCAATTTGTCCATTCAATAGTACAAATTCAAATCAATCAATCAATCTTGAAATGTGCTTTATGTAATGGTAGCCACATGGCAAACTACAAGGGATGCGAAATCTATAAAGCTTTAAAAATAGAGCGCTTCCCCCCAATGCGTAAAAAGGATCTCCCGACAGCTAGAGAAGAGACAAATGTTGAAACCCTCACCAACATCAGACCAGATACAACCTACGCCCAAGCAGCTGCATGCAAAAGACCCCACCATATCAATCCCCGAGATTGCGGCAAGACAAATGAAAGCGTCAGTGCAACCAATGACACACTAGGTATTCCTGTAGTAGAAGCTAGACGAATTTCCCCACAAACTACCAGCAACAACAACAAAGAGGACTTCGCTGAACTAAAAGAAATGATGAGGAACCTTATTCAACAAATGACGAATATGCTACAAATATTGACCATCCTAACGACGAAACTTAATGGACCACATGCATAAAGAACTTAATATCATCATCTGGAACGCCAATGGAATTAACCAACATGCACTAGAACTAAAACAATTTATAAAAGACAATCACGTCGACGTTTTAATGATAGCAGAAACACACTTCACTGCTAAAAGCTTTTTCAAAATACCAGGATATAGCATCTTCAACACAAATCACCCTGACGGAACCGCACACGGTGGCACAGCTATTATAATTAACAACAAAATCAGCTGCATTGAATTAGAACATCATAACTACGAACACATTCAATCGACTACAATCCAAATAGAAGACAAAGACGGACCATTAGTACTTTCAGCCCTATACTGCCCAACTAAGCATATTATTACAACTCTACAGTACGAAGACTACATCAAATCACTAGGGTGTAGATTTATAGCAGCTGGAGACTTCAATGCAAAACACATCGACTGGGGTTCGAGGATATCCAACACTAAAGGCAAAAACCTCCTAAAAGCAATCCTTAAAAATAACTGTAGATATCTAAGCACCGGCGAACCTACCTACTGGCCTACTGATCCAAATAAAACACCGGACTTAATCGACTTTTGCATCATTAGAAACATCCAACTAAAGACACTAAGCATTAAATCTAGATTTGAACTTTCATCGGACCACTCCCCTATCCAACTCAAATACTCGTCCAAAAAAACTCCCATAACTAATTCGTCCCAACTATACAACAAAAAAACCGATTGGGACTCTTTTCGGGAATATATAGGACGACATCTACTGCTTAATATACCACTACAATCGCAAAATGACGTCGAACGAGCTGTAGTTCACTTTAACGACATAGTAACTGCTGCAGTATATAAAACAACCCCAATCAATAGACCAAAAACACACAACAATATAACACCAACTATAATTCGACAACAGATAGATGAAAAGAGAAAACTCAGAAAACGATGGCAAATCACTAGGCTACCCCAAGACAAATCAAAATACAACAAAGCAACCAAAGAACTCAAAGCAAAACTTAAGGCAATCCAAAACAATCAATTTAATGACTACTTAAAAAATCTGACCCAAACTTCTGAGACCAACTATTCGCTTTGAAAAGTTCAAGAACAAAATAGTACATCAAACTCCTCTACAGAAACCAGACGGATCTTGGGCCAGAACCAATCAAGACAAAGCAAATATTCTGGCTAAGCACTTCGAAGAAGTATTCACAAACGACAAGGGCAATACGGCTGTCCCACCTTCACGTCCAAACACACTTATCACAAATGTAAAAATGAAAAAAGTTACAATAAATGAAATCGAACACTGCATCAAAAAAAGGATTGACCACAAGAAGGCTCCAGGATATGACTCTATTAACGGAAAGATATTAACCCAACTACCCAGACAAGCCATGATATACTTACGAAATCTCTATAATGCATTAATTCGACTTAAATATTTTCCAAAAACTTGGAAAGTTGCGCAGGTAATTGCAATACTTAAACCTGGTAAAGACGCAAAGACTATTTCATCCTACAGACCAATAAGTGTACTCCCCATATTAGGGAAAATATTCGAAAAATTAATCTATGATCGACTACAGCCAATACTGACCAATAATAAAATGATACCAGACCATCAATTCGGCTTTCGCAGACAACACTCGACTATCCAACAAATTCACAGGGTAGTTACCAAAATCACACCGGACCCAGAGGAAAAAGGATACTGCATAGGGGTGTTTCTTGACGTAGCAAAAGCTTTCGACAAAGTTTGGCACAAAGGACTACTATACAAACTTCAGAACTTACTTCTACGAGACTTCTACCAAATCATTGAAAGTTACCTAAGCGAACGCCACTTCTTCGTAAGATATAATGACCAACAATCCAAAATACTACAGACAAGGGCTGGAGTACCGCAAGGATCTGTATTGGGACCACTACTATATGTCCTTTACACTGCTGATATCCCCCTACCGAGTGGAGCTACAACCATGATGGCAACCTTTGCTGACGATACTATTTCCGACGAAAGCCTGGACACTGTAACTACTCAAGCCCAACGACTTCTGGATAAGACAATGCAATGGTTTGGCGAATGGAGCATACAAATTAACGAAGACAAAACCCAACAAGTAATATTTACCACTAAATTAAACTACTCTCCAATCCCAATAAAAATAAAAGACAAAACTATTCCAATCGACAATGTGGCCAAATATCTTGGTATGTACTTGGACAACAAACTTAACTGGAAATACCACATACAAAAAAAAAGGAACCAAATTAAACTAAAATATAATCAACTGTACTGGCTCCTGCGTAAAAATTCTAAACTTTCGACAACCAATAAATTACTACTATACAAATCCATTATCAAACCTATCTGGACATACGGGATACAACTCTGGGGAACGTCAAAGAAAACAAACATCGCCATAATCCAAAGACAACAATCAAAAATATTACTGGTACATACCTAACATCGACATCCATCGCGACCTAAAAATACCAACAGTGGAAGAAGAGATAGTAAACATAAGCAGAAGACATCATATAAAATTAGTAGTTCATCCTAACATCGAAGTCAATTCATTACCAATGAAGGAATTCTTCGGAAGACGACGGGTTCATTAACCCAGTGACTTGATAAGAGGGACCACAACGTCAACATACTAAAACATCCTAAACATAAAAAAAATTAAATTTTGTCATATTATAACTAGTTTACTCGTTTCATAATTGTTTAAACTGTTTAATTGCTTTTGTTTTTTTTTTTGTTTAATTGTTAAACTGTTGTTAAGTTTAAAATTCCTAGAAAAGGGCTAAGAACAATGGTCACTTAGTCCAAATTAAATCCCAAAATTCAAATTGTTAAAACAAATATTAGATGTCTTTTTCTAAGACAGATGTATTTACTGTACTGGATCCTACATCCCTGCAACGAGCACTTGATGTGTGGGTGGACGTTTTGGAGGGAAATGGGTATCGCATTAGTTCAAAAAAGACAGAGTACTTATGCTGCCCGTTCTCTGATCCACTCAGGCCTATTCCAGACATTTATTTGAATGGAACAGTGCTTCCCAAGTGCGAAAAGTTCAAATATCTGGGATCTATGATCAATAGCAAAGCAACTTGTGATGACGACATCAATCATCGTGTAAGCGTAGGGTGGATGAAGTGCCGAGAAAATTCCGCTATCTTCTGTGACCGAAAAATGTCACCTAAGTTGAAAGGAAGGCTCTACACCGCAGTTGTACGTCCAGCGCTTACACACGGTTCACAATGTTGGACGATAAACAAAACGTATGAGAGTAAATTAACGGCAGCTGAGATGAAGATGCTTCGCATGACAGCAGGAGTGACAAAGCTTGATCGAATAAGAAGTTCGAAGATCCGTGGAAGCTTTCACATCAAGGAAACCATCGTACAAAAAAATAGAGCGTGACCGGCTCAGTTGGTATTGCCACGTTCAAAGAAGAGATCATTTGAACCCTGTTAAAAAGGCAATATCAATGCACGTTCCAAAGACATCGCGATGTAGGAAAGGCAGGCCTATAAACGCCTGGATCAGACAAATGCGACGACATCGGCATTTCATTGGCCTCAGTAACCGAGTGATCCAAAATCGATATTTTCTGAGGTCAAATAGGCGAACCCCACAGGCGGATCAGTAGAAATACGGTGAAGTGGGAGGGTTGTGATCCCTTGTTTTCGGATCATGGCCTCGCTGATAAAAGGAAGAAGAAGAAGATGTATTTACTGCATTGGGAAATAAAAAAAAAAAAAAAAAAAAAATCTTGAAATCAACTCAAAAAATAAAATTCCTCCCCGTAACCTTCTTTTGACGAATATCTGCCGTTGAAGTGCTTTGTGCTGGTTCGTTTCGTTTGGTATAGTATGATATGGAGAAGTGCACCTTATGGGATGCTTGCAATGGAGCCTTGTGGTTCATTATGATTCCCTATAAATTATGATGCCATCTCTAATTTGGTTGCCTTTCGATTGGTTTTAAATCAAACAAACATATACGGCTAACGAAACATATCATGTTTCCAAGTGTTACCTACGCCAGATCCAGTTCTTCAAAAAGTCTGTTTCCCATATACTCGTAGCAGAAGCGACGACTTTGAAGAAGCAAGTGCTTGATATTTTTAATTTCTTCTGTATCATAAAAGCTTCTGCTGTAATCAGGTGAAATGATGCTATCTAGCGGCCATTGCACCAGCTAGCAAATTTACCATCATGCTGGTTTCTTTTTTGCTCATTAACGAAAGGCTTTTGGTCCCTTTATCGTTTAGAGTTAGTCATAAGCTGAGTTGGCCATAAGCTAGAGTTGGCTGAGCTGCCCAGGAGGTGCTGATCTTTTCTCTTGCTTTAAGCTCTATTTTCCTTTTCAGTACACCAATAGCGATAGCTACAATTGCCTGGGTGAATTCCTCATATAATGCTGACCCTTTCCGTGCTAGTTTGTCAGCTGTTTCTTTCTACATGTACGGAACCCAGCAGAGAGTGATTTCATAGGTTTTGGAAATTCTGTTTATACCTTTCGGTATGCTGAGATTCTTTTCGATCTGATTGTTATGCTGTCTAGCTGTCTGAAGGCACTAGCCTTTAGTGCAGCTTGACTATCCATGAAAATGATGAACCAAGATGGGTATAATTTTCTTGCATATTTAACATATGCTGCTCTTTCAATAGAGAAGACTTCGGCTAGGAAGATACTGTAGTTACCAGAGAGCATGTATGAACCGTTAAGGTTGAGTGATTCACTGAAAACTGAAGCGTCAGATCCTATGTCTATTTTAAATCCATCAGTGTAGAGCTAAAAGTCCTGTGCATTAGTTAATGTACTAGAGTCCCACTCCTATCTACCCGAAAAAAATGAAGTATTTCCTGTGAAAGTCTATGTAAGGTAAGTCGGTTTTTCTTTCAAGATCAATTGATCTATCATATATCTTTGGACTAAACATAGATAACAGATGCTAACCTTTGTTCCTTCACAAGATTATTTCGTTTCATTTCACTTATTTAATCAATAATAAACACAGTAAGAATATAATCCTTTTTAAAATAGTGTTGTTTAAATTTTGTTTAAGATAAGGTATTAGTAGTTATTAGGGCATACATATGCATTTATAATAAAGCAAGTAACTTCGAAATTATAATCAAAAAAAAAACAAAAAAAAAATTCATTAGTTGAAAATGTATAAATTATATCTTAAGTTATTCACAGACTACAGTTCTCTAAATATCCGCAAAATAATCAAGCAGAATATCCCGAAAGTCTCTCATGTTGTAGCTTCTTCTCAAATTTAAAGAAAAAGAAAAGAATCGATTTTGCGAGGAAACCGACATAGATCGTGGTAAAATGCCTAAGACCCGTGACGATGTAGTAAATTCTAATTTAGACTATAAGTATGAGGGTTTTTTTAAGACTTTAAGATTTTATGCAGACACAAAATTGATCTAAACGCAAAAGAACAATTAAGTACTTTACAGCTATATGCAGAGATATGGTCGTATCTTCTTAAATCATACCATATACATAGCGAACAGCATTATGAAAAGCTGCATTGAGCGTAAGATTGCTAATATAGTCTCTTTGAGAAAATAGTTCGCAACCATAAGTAATCATAGGAACTATGAGTGTTCT
Source organism: Brachypalpus laphriformis (assembly GCA_945910035.1). NCBI lineage: Eukaryota > Metazoa > Arthropoda > Insecta > Diptera > Syrphidae > Brachypalpus > Brachypalpus laphriformis. Next base: position 28,351,738 of record OX246753.1, read on the forward strand.
GACTAACATCAGCCTCGTCGATATTGCATGTAGGGCTGCGAAAGATATAGGGCTCGCAAACAAGCGTAAATGCGAGAGAATATTTCAGTCCACTTTAAGGTGCAATCGAACACCATACCAAGATTATTGGCTTTTTCGACGTAGTTTAGCAGAGTTGGGCGCCGTGGCGTAAGTGGTTAGTGTGTCGGATCACTACGCGTGAGGTTCCGAGTTCGAATCCTACAAAACACCAAAAAGTTTTTTCACGGTCCCAACTCTCGCGAGCGTCTGACAAACATCCGAGAGTATTGTTGTCTCGAAAAAGCTTCTCAAATCGCCGTCCGGATTCGGCATTAAACTGTAGGTCCCTTCCATTCGTGTGAAAAATATAACGCACACAACATGAGTGGTTGCGAGAAGCTAGGCCCTGACACTTAAAGAGCTGTTGCGCCAAATATTTATTTATTTTTTTTTTTAGCAGAGTTGAGCCGAGGTTAATAGCCGAGGAAAGCTGAGGTGAGCTCTGCATTGTGATTTCTTAGGATTTAAGGTGAGTCTATTATCATTAGCCCAATAACGTATTTGGAGGAGATCGTAGCACAGTTAGCTTTTTCCAACGGAGACGCAAGGTATACTTGCACATCATCAGCAAATAAATGAACACTACTATTTTTCACCACGCTGGGAAGGTGATTAATATAGAGCGAGAATAAAATTTGCCCGAGGATGGATCCTTGTGGTACTCCTCTAGAGAGTGATAGCGATAAGGACAATCTAATCTCTGTTCACTTAGTAAGAACTTATTAATCCCGCTGCAGAGTTTGAGAACTGAAAGATATTGCTAAGCTTGTTAACAAAGCAGTCATGATTCACGGTGTCGAATGCTTTCGAGAAATCCAACAGCGTCAAAAACGATAAGGTCCTAACATCCATTGAAACTCGAATGCCATCCGTGACTTTGAGTAATGCCGTTATGCAGTTTTTCTCTAAATCCTGATTGAAGAGGAGATAGCAATTCATTCTGGTTTATAGATGAGGAGATCTGCCAGAAGACTAACCTTTCGAATACTTTTGATAAAAAAGGGAGAATTGCTATGGGTCTATATACAATTGATGCAGAGTGAGATGAGCGTTTCTTTGCTATTGGAATTATCTTAGCGTGTTTCCATTTCGAGGGAAAGCTGGAAGTTAAGGAAGCTAACTTTGTCTATTACATTCCACCATACAAATATTCCATAGGTGGGTATAAGTCTTACGATCGCAGTATATGTCCAGTGGATTATTGCTGGTCGCAAGCTCCATGGTTTACTGGAGGTTTTCTAGCACGCGTAGAAAGCACATGCGACTTTTTCATTCCTTGTTTTGTGCTTCTCTTCCATGTGAGCTTCGAATTAAGGATTGTTCCCAGATATTTGCCTTCTGAGGTGAGATCCATAGAGATTCCGTTGAACTTTGGAAGGTAACATTTTAAATGTTTTCTCCTTTTAATGAGCCAAACTAAACCGTTTTGTTGGATTCAATCACAGACCACTTAGTTCCGCCCTTGAGAATAATTTTTTCAGAGCAGATTCCACATTGTTGTTGATGTTAGGAAAATTTTTCCCTCCGATCATGATTAATAGCTCGTCTGTGTATGCCACAGTTATTATTCTTTTAGATCTGAGAATCATCAGAATTTTGTCAAACGACTACGAGTAAAGTACTACACAGTAAAGGAGAAATAACTGCCCCCGTAGAGCTCATCTCGTAACCGTTTTCCTTACGACACACTTTTCAAGCTCTGAGCTGATTACTCTGCCGTTAATCATTTCATCGATCTAATTTGTTATCTTCGTATCTACTCCAAATTCAGTTAGTGCTACTTGAATTGACTCCGCTCTCGGGAGTCTCGGCTAAACGGGAGCTTTTTCGAGTACACCCGGCTCTGCTCTAAACGCTTTGCTAAACTTACCTCCCTCGATACTTATATCATGGGTTGCACTATCAAAGTCATCCATCGTCTTAGACGGGGCGGTTTTTGGTATACTCCACACTGGAATTTTGATGAACTTGCGCGACACTTATCTTATGACTCCTGTCTTATGGATATGCCGTCTGATGCAATGACACCAGAACTTCACCTGATGTCCCAATTCAGAGTCGGATTTCCTTGTGTTCAGGACTGGCTTCGGCCAGAGTCTGAACCAGGAATGGAATGCAGTCGTATTTTCATGGACGGTTCCAAGACCAGTCAAGAGTCTGGTGCTGGTGTCTTCGTGGAAGTCGACAACATTAGACTTCTTTTCTCGTTAGACAAATATGCGTCTGTTTTCCAAGCGGAGACTTATGCAATCCTAATGGCCATGAACCATGTTGTGAAGAAGAGGTGAAAGGGCCGTAGTGTTTGCGTCTGTAATGACAGTCAGGCTGCGCTTAAGGTCTTGCTTAACCCTTCAACCACTTCCAAAACAGTTCGTGAAACCAAAAACTCTTTGAACTCGATCGCAATGCTGAATTCTCTGTCTCTTACTTGGGTCCCAGTCCCAGCGTTGCCAACAACCCATCAGAGATGCCGCCTCTGATGTACTGGGTTTCTCTCGCCCACCACAACGAAACCCCTGGTTTGATGAGGAATGCCGGCAAGCACATGCAGCAAAACAAGAGGCGTACAAAGCGGCGCTGCATAGAAGGACTAGAGCTGAATACGAACTCTACGTGCGCAGGAGAAAAGAGGAACATCGACTTCTCAGAAAGAAGAAAAAGGAGCATGAGAAGCGCTCGATCGAAGAGATTGAGAGACTATATTGCAGGAATAATGTTTGAAAATTTTACCAAAGGGTAAAAAGAACATGCCAGGGTTTCAAAGCCAGAACAGAAGCCTGCAGGGACGAAAATGGCAACATAGTAGTGGAATCGCGGTCGGTGCTGAGGATATGGAAGGAACACTTCTACAGACTGCTAAACGGCGATGATGATCAATATTCCGCTGTCAGGCAGAATGAGCCATTCAACAGTGACGATGGCAGTCAAGATTCCCGTCAACCCGATCAGAATGAAGTGACGATAGCGATATCTAAACTCAAATCCAACAAAGCTGCTGGAGCCGACGGCCTTGCCGCTGAACTTTTCAAGGCAGGAGGAAATGAGTTGGTAAGGAGCATGCACCAGCTCATCTGTAAAATCTGGTCGGACGAAAGTATGATGAATGGAACCTCAGCATCGTTTGCCCGATCCTGAAGAAAGGAGACTCCCTGAACTGTGCCAACTACAGAGGTATAAGTCTCCTCAACATCGCATATAAGATCCTGTCTGTCGTATTATGTGAACGCCTAAAAGCGATCGTCAACAACCTGATAGGTCCTTATCAGTGCGATTTCAGGCCTGGAAAGTCCACCATTGACCAAATATTCACACTACGGCAGATCTTGGAAAAAATTCGTGAATACAAAATCTATACGCACAACCTCTTTATCGATTTCAAAGTTGCCTATGATAGCGTGTATAGAGACGAGTTATACAGAGCCATGTCTAGTCTTGGCATCCCTGCCAAGCTCGTCCATTTGTGCAGAATGACGATGGAGAACTCTCGCTGCTCCATCAAAGTCGGTAAGAACATCACCGAACCGTTCGATGTCAGGAAAGGTCTTAGACAAGGTGACGCGCTATCATGCGATCTCTTTAACATAGTACTTGAAAGAATTGTACGAAACTCACAAGCCAACTCCGGAGGTACAATCTTCTTCAAGTCTGTACAACTACTCGCTTATGCCGATGACATTGACATAATCGGAAGAACTCAGCGGGCCGTCAATGGGGCATTTGCGAGTATTGAGATTGAGGCAGCAAAGATGGGTCTAGCGGTCAATGAAAGCAAAACAAAATACCATATATGCTGTCTACAAAAAAGGACACCCAACATCGTCGTCTTGGACACAACGCCACAATAGACAGATATGATTTTGAGGTAGTAAAGGATTTTGTCTACCTAGGCTCTATGGTGAACTCCGCAAATGACATCAGTAGGGAGATCACACGAAGAATTACTCTTGCCAATCGTTGTTTCCATGGGCTTAAACGGCAATTGAGTAGCAAAGCCCTATCTCGAACTACTAAGGTAACTCTTCATAAGACACTAATCATCCCAGTCCTGCTGTATGGCGCAGAGGCATGGGCTTTGAGAAAAACGGATGAGGATGCCCTTGGTTATTTCGAGAGAAAAGTTCTTCGAGCGATCTTTGGTCCCGTCTGCATAGACGGTGAGTGGAGGAGAAGGTACAATGTCGAGCTATACGGCATGTACAAGGACATCGACTTAGCCAGAAGAGTTCACATACAGCGACTAAGATGGCTGGGTCATTTAGAGCGGATGGAGCCCAACGTTCCCGCTACGAAAATTTTCGAATCTACCCCGGATGGACGACGCAGTAGAGGACGACCTCACGGTAGGTGGCGCAAACAAGTGGAGGGGGACCTCAACCAACTTGGCGTGCGCAACTGGAGGCAGCTGGCTCGTAATCGTGCTAGCTGGAGAGGTTTGTTGGTTGAGGCCCAGGTCCACCCCGGACCGTAGCGCCATCTAAGTAAGTAAGTAAGTATTTGGGTCCCAGGCCACACTGGGATCTTGGGGAACGAGATCTCCGATGAGATTGCTAGACAAGGCTCAGAGGAGGCTTTCTCAGGTCCCGAACCCGCGTTGGGTCTTCCTGCGTTCTCGGTTTGGGCTTCCATTGACGATTGGGTCTCTCACGAGCACAATTGTGTATGGCATGACTCTCCCGGATGTAGGTTGACTAAACGCATGCTCCCGGATGTCTGTAAGAAATCAGCGGCATTCTTACTGTCTCTCAGCAGAAAAGACGGTAGACAACTTATTGGCGTCTTGACAGGCCACTTTGCTTTTGCCAAGCACCTTAACGTATTAGGCTTAAGTGACACTACAATCTGCGATGCTTGTGGAGAGAGTGACGACACCGCGGAGCATTATCTCTGTGAGTGTCCACACTTTGCTCGTATCAGGTGGCAGATCCTCGATGCTGATGTGGTGAGTGCTGGTACTGTAGGCTCCTCATCACTTAAGTGCTTGCTTGGCTTCTTAGAAAGAAGATCAGGGTTTGCTCTCTGGTAGTACAATGGACGAGTTGCGTCTGAGTGCTCCAGTCGAGCGTTTCATATCCCGAAAAAAAAAAAAAAAAAAAAAAATACTCCGCTCTGCTCCCTTACTCTATGATATTTCCATTTGACGTTGTTGATGATCCACTTTTTATAGCATGTTATCACTTGATTCAAGAATGGATCGTTTTCCTCACGTCTGATGAGTGAATCTCCCATGGTTCTCTCGCTAAGCGGGATGTAGTTTTTTAAGTACTTGTGGTACCCAAATGCCGAGCTTTCTAACACAATCAAGTTGTTTCAATCGGTTTTCAACGCTCGTATATAATAAAATTATCTGCGATTTCTTATGTCGGATAAGAAAGATTTGCTTTAGTTTGCAAATCAAAAGAATTGTAACCAAATCGCTGATGTTTTTTTTTACGGTCAAATTACTATCGTATTTATCCACAAGACTATTCAGAAGACTGTTGGAGGCTGAATAAGGATCTAAATCTACTACAATTGTGGTAAGCAAACCTACTATACTTGGATATTGTTGAAAGCAGAATAATTCTGCTACATCCCTGATTATAAAAGCTTCAGTACTTTCCTAATAACACCTGGGACTTAAAACTGTAACACAGAACAATAAGTCAAAAAGTACTTGTTTAACTATACGTATCCAACAAGTGGCAATCTATGCTGTAACACAATAAAAATCGTGAAAAATTGTTGAAAAAATAATAATTTTTATCGACTTGCTTAATGAGTTCAACAAATAAGTCTTACGCGATGAGAATCAGCATAGAAAAGATGAATCTTATCTAAGTAAGAGACAAAAAACCTTTTTTTACTTGGTGCTTTCTCTGGTTTTGATCAAAGCATGGAAATTTTTCTTTCGAAACTCCGAATGCACACCATACTTAGTGCCACGTTTTTTATGAGCCCATTTGTATCGGAAAATGGATATTGTATTCGCGGTTGAGGTTGAAAAAACACTAGCCATATTTTTAATGGGTTAGCGTTGTCGCCTAAAGCATTGGGAAATGACCTCCATCCAGTTTCCCTTTTTTGATAAAGCGTACTATTTCGCAACCAATTTTTTTCTGTTTCATCCTCTTTTGCTGCTTATATGAAGGCACACTAGGAGTGTCCGATGATATCAGCTTCAAGTATTTTTTAGAACAGCTGAGTAGAATTGTTAAAGCTAGTGTTCATGATAACAACCTGCCCTATTCATTATCCATTTTACCAAAAAAAAAAATTGAATATTCGCCATGTAGAACTCAAAATCAATGCCATAAAGATAAAGGTATAAGTTCAAGAAATAAGGGATATGCTTCGACTACCATTCTAAATGTTCTGCTGACAGCCCATTATAGAAGGCGGTTTTTTGATTACCAACCATCTTTCTTATTAGAAATAACTATTGACCTTCAGGATTTCTTTATAACTGGAGTCTATTTAGCAGCTGGTGGAGATACTGTTCATTTCATTACCCGCATTTGCTTTCTAGCTGCACGTGGCAACAGCAACAGCCCGATAAAGCGTAACGCCTTCATTTCAAATAGCTTTCTGAGTTCCTGGCAACAATTCTGACAGATTATCAGAACCCACTATGAACTGATTAAGTGCCTTAAAGTTAGTACACACATATCTTTAATTAATTCGAAATGAACTATGTATTTCCTCTAAGCTATAAACATGCATGTGTGTACCTACGTCTGAATCAACCACAAAATAATCTAACAGTCTACGGAATATTCTCCTTATTATTTCGATGTTTTCTTAATTAATTTCCCTAAACCATTTAATTCTTACACTCCCTATACGATGCAAGCGCATCTCCTTAAATCGTTCCTCCCACCACTCATATCCTTCACAATCCGTTAACACTTTCACGACTCATAGCTGCGGAAAATCGGTTTATATCCTTCCACCATTTTCGTTCAAGAAATTTCTCGCTCCCGGTCTATAGCCCATCATCAACAACATGATGAGGATATCATCACCACCATCATCCTTCGCGCACCGACTTCCACATTTTCAATACAACACAGGATAACCAGCACGGAAAAGACTACTATGACGCAAAATGACTTAAAACGATGACTTCCTGTCATAATAAAAACCATATTCACACTATCAAACTACCTTTTAAGGACGTCTTTTTGTTGCCTCCTTTCAACGAGTGGAGGAATCCCATGAATAAGAAAAAAATAAGTCCGGGATTTGGCGGATTTGCTTTATTTTTCTTCTCTTTTTTGCCCCGTATCCTTTTTAAGGAAACTGAAATATTCATAAGACTCCATCACTCATAAAGCAATAAAATGAAATCATGCGTGGAAATTTTTATAAGTCTCCAACCCCCCAGGGTAAGTGTTATGCCGCCTTAGCTCCCATACTACTGTTTTGCTGTTTGTGTCCAACGTTGAAGCCTTGAGTGACATAAAAAAAAAGGAAACACAGCTCCTTCACTCAAACATTTGTGATCAGTGCTACCCGGTCCCATAAAAATCGCCCCAGAGGTTAATATCAGTTACTGGGGCGTATGTGGAACCATTTCCTGGCAAGAATACATTTTTGCATATAAAGCTGATACATGTGTGCGACAACTTCGCATCGGCTTTATGGCATCGTACATGGCTGTGCGATGAGTGTGAAGGTTATGTTTCGGTGTCTGCCTGCGGCTGCTGCGGAGATTTAAATCGGGATGAAGTCAAGTGAATTCAAGAAGGTTAAAGGATTTACGAAGTGGAATTTGAAAGTTTTCGTTGCGCTTTGCACGGATTTCAGTCGGCAAGCGGGTAAAGTTTCAGTTCAGAGTGGAAGGGATTTATGATACCTATTAGAAGGATGTTGACTTGTTCATAGAGAAATATAGGATGTATGGTTTGTTTTTTTGGTAGCTGCAGGGTTAAGGGTAATAATGTGTGGCGATGATTTTAAATAATCCGGACCAGGGTTCTACTTTAAAAAATCTACTTAAACAAATCGAGTATGTCAGTGTACATTCGGTAGACCTCAGTTTAGTCATAAGTAGGGGCCAATAAACATTTGAGAGTTGAGAAAATAAGAGAATATAAGTGAAGTTCAAAGACAGAGCGAATAACACGTCGACTTAGTGTGGACAAAAACAAATGAACAAGACAGTACTTATGATCGCCCATGCTACGATTGAAAAGCATACTTGTATACTTGCACGTCGTGTTTTGAATCAACTATCATCTAATGTACTAACCTGAAGGTAGGATATTGGTATCAGGGGATAACAACACTGCGAATAAAAGTCCTCATCATCAGAGAAATTATGCGGATGCCTGCATATTCAACAAAATTCGTTCTCAAATCTTACTTCGCATTTATCAAAAAAAAAAAGATGAAAAATGTGCACCCGTTTTGAGTGACAGATGATAAGGCACATCTCTAAATCAAACCAGAGCTAGAAAGAATGACTTAGACTAGAGTATAGTATTGGTATATAACTTAATTCGTGCGGTTTTTCATGTGGAACCCAATTTCCTTGCTTTTGAATATATCCAGCTGCTTTTAAACGTTTTGAAATGGCTGCTTGAGTGACACCCAAAGATTCTGCGAGCTCTTCTTGTGTTTGGCAACAATCTTCATAGAGTAATGCTTCCAGTTCTTCATCTTCAAACTCTTTTGGCTGCCCAGGACGTTCATCGTCTTCTATGCCAAAATCACCACTTTTAAATCGTACAAACCACTTTTGGCACGTTCGCTCAGCTAGCGCATGTTCACCATAAACTTCCACCAAACTATGAGGCTTTCGGCAGCAGTTTACTTCATATTAAAGTAATGAAGAAGAACTCCCCGCAAAAACACTTTTTCAGGCACAAAGTTCGACATATTTGAGTGAAAAAAAATTATTGTTGTTTACGCTTCAAATGAATGACATATACTGAAATGACGTACAATGACAGTAGCTTTCCAACGCATGTTCCAATGGAATAATAACAATGGAATAATACAAGTTACGCCATCTCTTAGCAAACCGCACGAATTAAGTTATAGACCCAATAGAATTTTTGAAAAAGATGCAATAACTAGGAGTAACCGTTTCATTGAATCCTTCTGATAAATATTGCAATCTAGAGTTAAAATTTATTTAGGGATTTTATTAAAATCTTAAAGTTCAAAATCGGGAACTACGAAATCCAGAAAAAATCAGGAAGTTTGTTGAGCTCCGTACTCTTACAAAAAGGCAGCTAAACTCTAAAAGGTTCCGAATTTTTACTTACTTCTCTTACATGACTACACACCTCGCCGTGGTGTAGGGGCCTAGTAATGGTCAAGGATTCTCGGGTATTTCCCCAGATGAGACATGAAGCCAAGTTGTAGTCGTCCAAATCCCTCCCCTTCATATCCTATCCTTCCCTCTCTCCTCTCCGGTGGGCCGGATCAAGGTGTAATACGACCCGTGCCGAGGATCAGCCTGGCTAGGGGCCCACTTTAAATAATAGTCCAGTCGCTAACGGAGTATCCGAATACCTGGCGACCTCCGGATTGGCCTACCTTGCCTGCACAATGCGGATCTCTGTGCAGGTCGACCTCCCATTCTCCGCCACTCGTGGGTCCAAGTATGAATGAAAAACATATAAAAAATATAAAAAAATAAAGAAAGAGGACGGTCCTCTTAAAAAACCGTCTTCCAGCCTCCTGGGAAGCATACCCGCAAGCTCTGCTGTGGCAATCCCATCTAGCGCATTGGCCTTGAGGCCTAGCACTAGCGTTGCAAGCAGTTGCAAGCAGGTGGACGCTCCCAGGATGGCTGAACGCACGTCTGGTACACTGACGGATAGAACAGTGGTGTCACTCAAGCGTGTCCAGCTCCCCCCCGACTCATCCAGCAAGGACTTGCCGTCCAAACGCAAGAGGTCTCAGGATGAGTCTCCCACCCTTGCCAAAAAGACCAAGGTAGTACCTTCCATCGCTACTACCAAGCCCTTCAACCAAGTGCTCAAGGCACACTTGGAGATTGCGGTCGTTGACCATAACGATCCGGATGGCAGCATTACGGTGGATAAGTGGAGGAAGGTGGAGATTAAACTAGCCACCAACTGTCTCCAAATCCTACGTGACCATCCCGGCCCTAATGTTTCCTGCAGAGATGGTGGCTGGCATCAAGGGCATGTCAAACTCATTGCCTGCGCTGACCAAAGATCGAAGGATCTCTATAAACTTGCTGTCTCCAGATTAGGACAGGTTTGGCCAGGTGCACAGTTGGAGGTCGTGGAAAAGGACCAGATTCCTAACCGACCAAGAACACGAGCCGGCTGAACCCTCTGATCCTAAAATCATCCTGGATATTCTGAAGGCTAACAACAGCTCCTTTCCTACCCATAATTGGAAGATTGCCAAAGTGGACGAGCCGAGAGGAGACGTCAGAAGTGTGATCATTGTCATCAATGAAGAGTCTCTGGCCCCCCTGTCATCTTCTAAAGGGGTAGTAAATCATGGTTTCAGCTCCATCACCCTGAAAGTCTACAAATGTGACGAGAAGGAGCTCGAGAAAGTACCTCCCAAGCAGGTAGTAGTCCCTTCTGCACCAGCTAAGAATACCTCTCCTTCCGAGCCCCTTCCCTCGCTCCCTTGCGCCGATCCATCTTTTTCGGGGGTTGACTCCTCGTCGACAGACTCCGAAATGGTTGACGCTCTCTTGAAATTGGACTTTTCTGGTCCTCCCTCTCCCTCACCATCACTCCTGGACAGTGACCCTTGTGGCCTTTCTCTCGAGGATGACCTTCTGTCATCAGATTCAGAGGAAGCCAATAATACAGTGGTAATGGTATCTGTAGCGAGAAGTAGCCCCAATGCTGCGGATCCTACAGATTAACCTGCATCACTCCATCACGGCTTCGACTTCCCTCATTCTCCGGCTCAGCAAATACGGGGAAGACCTAGTCTTGATCCAGGAACCATGGGTTGTTAGAAACCGGGTTTGTGGACTCAAGATTCCAAACTATAAATTAATCTACGCAAGAAAGGAAGGTAAACCGAAATCCTGTATCCTTACGTAGACCCATCTAAACATTCTTTTACTCTCTAATTTCAGCAATCAAGACATAGTCGCTACCAACCTGGAATTGCGATCAAGAAATTACTGGTTGGTATCGGCTTATTTAGGTCACGATCTTGTGGGCCCACTCCCCCCGGACATCTTGGGGAACTTGATTGCTGTAGCAGAGAGCCGAAACACTGCTCTCATCATTGGCTGTGATGCGAATGCCCATCACTCAATCTGGGGTAGTTCCGACATAAATGTAAGAGGTGAGCAACTTTTTGACTTTATCCTTAGTACTAAACTCCTAATCTGTAACAGGGGGTCAAAACTGACCTTCATTACTCGTAACCGACAAGAAGTCCTGGACATCACTCTTGTCTCCGATCACTTATATAATTCGGTTAAGGACTGGAGAGTCTCTGATGAGCACTCTTTTTCAGACCACCGTTACCTCCAATTTAGTATTGATGACTATCTGCCTGATCAGAAGGTTTTTAGAAATTATAGGAAAACCAACTGGTCCCTTTATAGGAAACGTTTATTAACGCTTATTCCCTCCCACCTGCCTACTGAACCTTCTTGCACTGAAGACCTCGACGATTTAGTCAACACCCTAACATCGGCACTAAATGGTGCCATGGCCGAGGCCTGCCCACTCCGCAAACCTCAAGGTAAAATGAAACCTCCCTGGTGGAATGCAAATCTCAGTACTCTTAGGAAAGACAGTAGGCTCATTTTTAATACTGCTAAAAGCTCCCATGAGACGGCCGACTGGGACTCCTATAAACTGTCTCTCAGAAAATACAAAATCTCACTGAGGAAGGAGCAACGACGCTCCTGGAGACTTTTCTGCGACAGCATTGAAGAGTCCTCGGAAGCTTCCAGGTTGCGCAAAATCCTCTCTAAAAGCCCTTCTATACCCAGCTTCCTTTTGCATGCGGATGGTTACTGGACCTCCTCTGCTGAGGAATCCATTGACGTCTTACTAGATACTCACTTTCCTGGTAGCTCCCCTGCTATATCGCAAGAGGGAAATCCCCCCCCTCAACCTTGCAGCAACTCTTTAGTCTTGATAACTACAGAAAAGATCCGTTGGGCCATGCGCAGTTTCAAACCCTTCAAGTCCCCAGGACCTGACGGTGTTATTTCAGCTGAATTTCAGCAATGCGAGGACATTGTGCTTCCATGGCTCAAAGTCATCTTGTCGGGCTGTCTAAATCTGGTCTATATTCCCAAACTATGGACCGAGGTTGAAGTCATATTCATACCTAAGGCAGGAAAGAGCTCGCACGTGGAACCAAAGGATCTCCGACCTATCAGTCTATCGTCCTTTCTGCTCAAAACGTTAGAAAGGTTAATTGATATCCATCTTCGACAAAGTATTAGCCCAGCTCTGCTCTCACCGTCCCAACATGCGTACTGCAAAGGCAAATCGGTTGAGACTGCCTTACATTCGCTTATGCGCACTATCGAAAAATCATGTAGCATCAAAGAATACATCACGGTGGCTTTCCTTGACATTGAGGGAGCTTTTAACAATGTCAAACCAAAGGCAGTTACCGACGCACTTGTAAATCTGAAAGTGGATACCTCGCTCGGAGTGTTGATCAATCACTTGCTTACATGCAGGATTATTAACACACAGCTGGGCGGAGCATCGGCCAGAAGAATTGCTCGCTGCGGTACACCTCAAGGTGGAGTCTTGTCACCTCTTCTGTGGAACCTGGTAGTTAATGAAGTACTGTTGGACCTGGATAAGTCAGGTTGTAGAGTGATCACCTATGCTGATGACATTGCTATTGCTGCCTCCGGTAAACACCCGGACACTCTCAGGGATATCCTCCAATTTGCTCTCCTTCGGCTCACCAAATGGGCCTCCAAATGTGGACTGGGGGTCAACCCCCATAAAACGGAACTCGTTCTCTTCACGAGGAAATACAAAGTTCCCCTCATAGACCCTCCTATGATAAATGGCACCAGTCTCACCTTCCCTGAAAACGCAAAATATCTGGGTCTTAGTTTGGATGGGAAATTAAACTGGAAGGCCAATCTACTAGAGTGCGTCAAGAAAGCTAATGTAGCTCTCTATTCCTGTAAAAAGGCTATAGGTAGGAGCTGGGGTATCAAACCTCAAATCACTCATTGGCTATACGTGTCCGTTATCAGGCCTATATTACTATACGGCGTGATCGCATGGTGGCCTGCTCTCGACAGGGCTGTCCACCTCACTCAAATAGCTAATGTGCAAAGATCTGCATGCATCTGCATCAGTGGTGCACTGAAGACTACTCCCTCCGCGGCACTGGACATTTTGTTCAACCTGCTACCTTTAGATATTTTCGGCAAACATATGGCTGCCTGTGCGGCCATCCGCCTAAAAGCCTCCTCTCAGTGGTCTAGCTATCGCTTGGGCCACTCCTCGATCCTTGATCTTCTCAACTTCAAACACGAAAACACGGACTACACCCCGCCGAAACTGAGATTTGACCGTAACTTCCGTACGAGCATCCCTAACCGGGATGTATGGGACACCTCCTCCCCTGTCGATGGTAGTTCGGTTCACTTCTTTACAGACGGATCTAAGACGAAGGGTGGGGTGGGTTGTGGTGTTTTCTCCGAACAGCTCAATCTGAACATCTCTTTCCGCCTCCCTGATCATTGTAGCGTTTGCCAGGCGGAAATCATGGCGATTAAGGAAGCCCTGTCCTGGCTCAAATGTAATGTATTATCTGGCAGGATATTAGCATTTTCACTGACAGCCAAGCGGCAATCAAGTCCCTGGAATCGTTCTCCTTCACTTCAAAGGCTGCCTTAAACTGTCGTCTATCTCTTATGGAGATGACAGAGCTGTTCAACATTCACCTTTGCTGGATGCCAGGCCATAGAGACATTCCAGGTAACTGCAGGGCTGACGACCTCGCTAGACAGGGTACCACTCTAAGGATTTTGCCGTCGTCTATGTTGAATGGTTCATTCTGCCAGACCGCGAGATGTTGGTCTTCCTCGCCGTTATATAGTCTGCAGAAGTAGTTTTTCCATATTCTCAGCACCGACTGCGTTTCTACTACGAGGTTTCCATTTTCATCTCTGCAGGTCTCTATACTGGTAGTGCTTTTCTGACACGTTCTTTTTACCTTTTGGTGAAACTTCCGTACATTGTTTCTGAAGTATAAGCTCTCAATATTCGCGATCGCGTGCTTCTCATGTTTTTTCTTCTTCTTTTGAAGAAGCCGAAGAAGTTCTTCCCGTCTCCTTTGCTTGTAGAGCTCACGAGCAGCTCTCGTCTTTCTTTGCAGCGCCGCTTTGTATGCCTCTTGTTTTGCTGCATGCACTCGCCGGAATTCTTCGTTAAACCAGGAGTTTCGCGGTGGTGGGTGAGCGAGACCCAGCACATCTGTCGCGGCGTTTCTGATGGCACGTTGACAGCATTGCCAATGATCTTCGCCACTTGATGTTGGTGGCATAGGGGTGATTGAGAGATCTCGGGATACGCGTTTGGCGAAGACTCTGGCGGTCTCGATTGTAGCTTTTCGACGTTGAATTGTCTCACAGTGATTTTTCTTTATTGCTCAGTTTGGGATATCCGCATTAGTACCATATGCCTACCGACCGCCCTACCAAAGACGTTCTCTTTTCCGATTTTGGCATTTAAATCGGCCAATGCGGAAGCTTAAGACTTCTTGAATAAGTCTTCCGCGTGTAACAAATCCGCATCCGAATAAGCGTTGCCTGTTGCTTCTGTAGCAATCACCGTAGTAGATGTCACAGCTTTTTATCCTCTTTTTGCCCGGCCCATCCCATCGCACTTCCTGGATGGCGGTAATATCGGCTTTATAGCATTCTAGGGCCTCTGCTAGTTATTCGGCTGCACGTGGTCTGTAAAGGGAAAGAACATTCCACGTACAGATCCGAAGGTCGTTGTCCTTATTTCGTTTGCTGAGGCCGTCATCGTTGAGTCGTCCTTATCCGAGGCTTTTGGTTGTTTCGGAACCATAGGCTTTTTACGTGGTAGGGAAGTTACCCCGACGGTACAACCCCCAACCTGGGGGGCCACTTCCTTTAGTTATACCCCTAGGACGAGGGGCGGGCCCACGGGTGCCAGTAGTCCACTACGGAATTATGAACGCTACCGTTGGCCCATTAAGGGGTCCTCCGCCACTATCTCTATTCATAGGTCCTGACCAACATTGGAAATTCCTTACCGAACTGTGATCCAAATACATCGAAGCAGCTCGCGCAAGGTATTCACTGAGTTCAACCTAACTGGAACTATAGACGCCACCATTGACTCCGTTTAGGGAATTCGTCCACTATCGTCTGGAACAAGAAGAATTGCTATAGTGGGAAATCACCCTTCGCCCCCTCTCTCATCTGCTGCTGCCAAAAATCCTTCAAACGGCGTTGGTTACCCATTTCTTGGATTAAGGTACTGGGCACCCAACTGTCACTGCGTGGAGGTTGAGAGTAGGAGTTGGTAGGCCTCATCTAAGTGAAAACGCTTGTGTTTTTATATAATCGCATTGGTTTCTGAAATTATCAATTTTGTCACCGACCCTATACTTGTTACTTGAAGAATTGTTATATATTTTTTGGAAAGTATGCGGTCTGGTCTAGCAACAAAACAGGTTTGGAAGAAGCTGGATAAAACGTTCTAAGAATTTGATTTCTCTTAACAGATTGCATATCGACGCTATAATAGGTGTCATCGCTGGACACTGTCTAATAGGCAAGCATGCTACAAGGCTAAGCCTTTTTGCGAACGACTTTTGTAGAAGCTGCATGGATGAAGAGGAGGAAGAAACTGTGCCTCTTTGTTTCTGCTCTCTCCCGTAGAAGGAAGCTTCACTTAGGAGCCCCCTATTACATCAACTTAGGTGACCTGATAGATATTGATATCAGGAGCCTCCTACGCTTCATAAGAGGCTCAGAATGCTTTTAGCGAGTAGGTAGAGAGAGACTTTTTCCCATGATCCACATGGTATCACAATGGACCTATTATTGGTCTTAGTAAGTTGGCGATTCTTAGCTGGTAGCCACTTCAACCTAACCTAACCTAACCTATGTGGTCTGGTGAAACTGAATATGTCAGCCGTTGCACAATAATGCAGCATTATTGCCGCTGCTCGTGCATTCGATTGATCTAGGACATTTCAAGAGTTCTAGGGATATACATGGATTTGTCCACTGTCTAGAGGGTGTCTTGATATTTCAGTCCTTCAACGTTAAATTTTCACCAGTTTTCAACAGTTACGATTTTGACTGTACTGGCACTGTGTAGTCATATACATATGTTCTCTCTTAAATTTAAAATTTGTGATGTTTATTTAAACTTGGTATTCTTAATATACTAAGTAAATAGTTAGAAGTGAATGTCGTGGGTCCTACCCTAGTTGGTGGGATACAGGTGCTGATGGACGCTGGTTGTGTTGTTGCGCTCACGTTGTTCATTCTTGGACTTATAACATTATAAACCCCAGTTAGAGGCATACTATTTTTCCTGCAGTGGAAGAGAAGCATGTATTTGGTGTTCATAATCTACACACCCACTAAGACAGCCTCTGCCCCAGAGATTCGAATGAGAGATCAGTTTACCTCGGGAATACTTTATCCCAGCAAGAAGATGTCACAGCTCCTTTTTTATATAAGAAATTTACCCGCCTCATCTTTTTTCCTCTCTCTCTCTCTCTCTCTCTCTCTCTCTCTTTGTCTGTCGATCGACAGCGTCCAGTCAGTTTAGATCAGATCCAAAATTAGTTATCCTCTGCAAGTTTATTTGAGAATTGTTGTCTAACGTCACTGAGAACCCACGAGGGACATTCAAAAGATCTGTGAGGAGATTAATTCTGTTTATTCCAAAACAGGGGTAGTGGCGGTAGAATAGCCATTAGCTGACTTAAATTCAACCACAAAAGCGAATGAAAGACTGTAGGTATAAAGTTCACACCGAAACGAACTTCAAATTCATAAAAAAAAAATATTTCAGTTACCAGAAATGGAATCGCTGAATGCATCACCGCCTCCAACCGAATCTCATCGCAGCATGTTTCATGTAATCAACACAAATTGTCGTTCAGCCCCCGATGATCCTTTAGCCCGAAATACAAAAGCAAACAAAGAACGGCCCAAAGCTCAACCAAAAAATCCTAAAATTTACTTCCCCATTCTGTATGTGAGTGCGCTGTGTGCATTTCCGATTTTGAATATCAAATAAACAACTACGCGCGACATAAAACAAACTTGCCCATTCCGCCTTCCCCCACTCACTCGCCTTGAGTACTAGTGCCATATCCTGTGCGCAACACACATGCAGATACAATTTACAAGCACTTTAAAGTTATGAGGATTGCAATTTGTCTTTTTTATGTTACACAGAGAATTTCCCTCAGCAAAACGCAAAAAAAGTCCTTTTTGTGTTGTGTTACAGAGTATGCAATGCATCCTCATCTATGCCCTCTCTCTGACGCACTTCGGAATGAGGGATGCAGAGCGCGCGACATACCCACACAGAATGCAACTAAAATGTGAGATGCATGCCTGCAATTTATCCTATTAATGGGATTGGTTACGGCTGAAAGCCAACATTTCTGCCTGTAGACATTCTATACAGTCACTGTTGGAGTGTGTAAGTCAGAGGGGGGTTCTGGAACACAGGGGAAGCACAGTAATCCAACAATGGCTCACCGAAATGTTTACATAGTTAAAAACCATTTCGCATATTTAGAATCCCTTGATGCATTTCATTTTGAATTTTATTTGCCAATGCACACTATATGTACGTATGGGATGGAGTTGGGTGAAATGAAGAGTAGTACATGTGTATATTGCTGTGGTATCCTCTTTTCTCAGTCGGTGTAGGGAAATTGTGTCATTTCTGTGGGTGATGCAGTTTTGTTTAAAGTAAATTTATCGTCGTTTGTTAGATGTATCTCCGCAACTGCGTTGCGTAGAAAGTGCTTTGATGAGGTTTTTAGAATTTTAGAATTTAAAGAGGTGCACGACAATGACCAGTTTTCTCAGGGTTACTTGCCGACTTACTACAAACTATCCTCAGATAAGTATCTCACATTGCCAATTGTATGGCTACTAGGAGGGTTTTAAGGAAAAATGTATGATATAGTACATCTAATCTTGCATACAAGGTTCTTAAAAGGGCTGGTAGGTTGGTAGGTGGAAATGGTTGTTCCAGCCTACCATGCTAAAACATAATTAGCGCAAAAGCGTTATTTTAGTACCATAACTCAGGTAACCTTACGGATATCAAAACTCAGGGGGATAGAGAAAAGGAGTGGGGATTGTTCAAATCCACCCCGTTACTTTGAGGAAACTGATAGTGCTCCCAATGCCTATCCCCGCTAACTCTATTGGGTTATCAAAACGGGTTTACCTAGTGTGCGCTGTCTGGCCCTGCCTAGAGCCGGACAATTGCAAAGGAAGTGAAGCATTGTTTCTTTCTCAATAATATTTTTGCAGCTACGACAATGTCCATTAAATGAAATGCCTATTCTGGCCGCATGACCACCGATGGGCCAGTGGCCAGTACTGATTGACTAAACTCTTGGAATATCCAAATATCCGGAGGGTTTCTGTTTACAAGTTCTTGTGTTTTATTCCAGGAGTATTTAAGCCACGTTTGCTTGAGTATGACACCGTTCCGCACCCCCTGCCCCATCAACTTTGAGCCTTAAATAAATATTGCGCAAAGATGTAATGGCCCCCAACGGGACGTTCACCGCCTCTGCAAGGGAACTATCAAGGGCAGATCTTCGCCTTGCTAGTTTATCAGCCTGCTCATTACCCTCAATATTGCTGTGACCCGGCACCCAAAAGAGGCCGATCCTGAACCGAAGACCCAGCGATGCGAATTCCTCTTTGTACAGTTCTACTAGTTTGGAGGTTGTAGTATCAGATACAATAGCCTTGACAGCTGCCTGGCTATCAATGAGCATGGCTATGGTGTTTAGGTGTGTAGAAGTTTATTTGAGAAGGCGGCAAGCCTCACGTACAGCAAGAACCTCCGCCTGGATGATGCTACACGAATCAGAAAGCCGATAAAATATGGAAAAGTTAAGGGAATCAGAGAATATCCCTTTTTTTTTTTCTTTGCCTACGGGGTAGTAGAAAAACGCTAATACGCTCGGGAAACAGTCCCGTTCTGTTTCTAGTAGTATGAGACTCACTACTCATTAAAAACCACCTTTAACCCCTTCTTTCATCTAGGGACCGCTTATCGCATTACTTCAGAATGGTATCGTTTTCTTCCCCCTCGGGGGACCGGCCTTTTCATATTCAGCTCCTGGTGTGAGTTTATAAATTCTTGCCGGTAAAGCTTTTATCTGCTTTATGAAATTTGTGAGAGAATATTGGCGTCTTCCTCTCTCTTTTTGGATCTAAGTACGGTCTCGATGAAGGAAGGTATTTTATTCCACGTGTCGGTACTCGATGCCATCTTGCTTATAGCATTTTCCGGGGAAAATTGCCTATTTCCGACTCCAGTCTACTCCTGTGCTCTGTCCATCTGCTGCAGATGAAAAAGGTGTGGAAAGCGTCGTCTTCTGCTGAGTATCTATATTGGCAGGCTGCGCTCTCTACATTACCCATCTTCTGGAGGTATCGGTTGAAATACCCATGTCCGGTTAGGAACTGAATGACAAAGTACTTCACTTTGCCGTGTTCCCGCTCTGTCCAAGTCGTGACGTCTATAATCAGCCTCTCGCTGTCTACCTCCCCCTCGTTTCAATGCTCCACCTTCTTTGCCAAACCTGCTTGGTAAACTCCTTCGCTTCCGCGACTGCCAATTCTGCTTCTACTTCCGCCTTCTTGTCGTGGGCGTACTTCCTTTCTGTCGCTAGGAGGTCGCTGGTGGTCACTCCCACAACTACGAGGACGGCTGGCTCCGACACTGTGCGATAGGATATTGCACCTCGGAGGGCTCCTCGCTTTTGTACTGCAGCAATTTATTTTCTGTACTTCACCTGTCTAAGTACATCGGCCCAGATCTCACACACATATAGAAGAATGCCGTGGCTGATGTACATATATGAAGAGTCGTCGTCTACTCATTGTTGGGCCCCCGATATTTGCCATAAGCTTACTCAGTGATGACGTGACCTTCACAGCTCGCTCAGATGCGAACTTAATCTGTTGCCAGAAAGAAAGTTTAGAGTCCAGGGCGATTTCTGGATACTTTACTGCCCGTTTGCTGATTATCACTTCTGGGCCTACTTCGAACTCAGCAATGGTCGGGATTCGTCTCCATACGAAGGATTCCATCACAGGAGAGATTTCACAGATCAGGTCCAAGGATTTTGCCTGCGCTACTCCAGCAGTGAATTCTCACGAGGAGAAAGACGACGCGACCAAGGATGACTTCTACCAGCTCTTCGACAAGACGTATGAGCAATGCCCTTGACACGACGTTAAAATTACCCTAGGTGATTTTAACGCAAAGCTAGGAAGAGAGGACGTCTTTAGTAGCATGGTCGGAAAACACGGCCTGCACGACATCACATCCGGCAACGGACTCAGGCTAATGGACTTTCCGGTGGGACGAAACTTTGTTGTAGCTAGTACGCAGTTCCCACATCTCGACATTCACAAAGTCACATGGCTCTCCTTTGATCGAAAAATCGTCAACCAAATCGATCACATTGCGATCGACGCAAGGCACTCTTTCAGTATTCTGGATGTCCGGACTTTCGGAGGAGCCAACGTGGACTCGGATCACTATCTAGATGTAGCCAAGGTACGGATGCGGATATCCACAACGGAGCGAAATCAACGAAATACTGTGAGGAAATTTGACGTCGGGCGGCAACAATCGCACTAGACCGCCAGACCGCCTTTGCCGATCGAGCTTCTCTTAATCTTAATCTAAGTCCTATGCCGCCAGCAGCAAATGTGGAAGACCAGTAGCAGCGTTGCCAACAAGCCATCAGAGATGCCGCCTCTGATGTACTGGGTTTCTCTCGCCCACCACAACGAAACTCCTGGTTTGATGAGGAATGCCGGCAAGCACATGCAGCAAAACAAGAGTCGTACAAAGCGGCGCTGCATAGAAGGACTAGAGCTGCTTATGAGCTCTACGTGCGCAGGAGAAAGGAGGAACATCGACTTCTCAGAAAGAAGAAAAAAGAGCATGAGAAGCGCTCGATCGAAGAGATTGAGAGACTCTACTGCAGGAATGATGTTCGAAAATTTTACCAAAAGGTAAAAAGAACACTTCTGTAGACTGTTAAACGGCGATGATGATCAATATTCCGCTGTCAGGCAGAATGAGCCATTCAAAGATTCCCGTCAACCCGATCAGAATGAAGTGTGGATAGCGATATCTAAACTCAAATCCATCAAAGCTGCTGGAGCCGACGGCCTTGCCGCTGAACTTTTCGAGGCAGGTGGAGATGAGTTGGTAAGGAGCGTGCACCAGCTCATCTGTAAAATCTGGTCGGACGAAAGTATGCCCGATGAATGGAAACTCAGCATCATTTGCCCTATCCTGAAGAAAGGAGACCCCCTCAACTGCGCCAATTACAGAGGTCTCCTCAGCATCGCTTATAAGATCCTGTCTGCCGTATTATGTGAACGCCTAAAAGCGATCGTCAACAACCTGATAGGTCCTTATCAGTGCGGTTTCAGGCCTGGAAAGTCCACCATTGACCAAATATTTACACTACGGTAGATCTTGGAAAAAACCCATGAATATAAAATCGACACCCACCACCTCCTTATCGATTTCGAAGTTGCCTATGATAGTGTGTATCGAGATGAGGTATACAGAGCCATGTCTGGTCTTGGCATCCCTGCCAAGCTCGTCCGTTTGTGCAGAATGACAATGGAGAACTCTCGCTGCTCCATCAAAGTCGGTAAGAACCTCACCTAACCGTTCGATGTCAGGAAAGGTCTTAGACAAGGTGACGCGCTATCATGCGATCTCTTTAACATAGTACTTGAAAGAATTGTACGAAACTCAGAAGCCAACACCGGAGCCGATGACATTGACATAATCGGAAGAACTCAGCGGGCCGTCAATGGGGCATTTACGAGTATTGAGATCGAGGCAGCAAAGATGGGTCTAGCGGTCAATGAAAGCAAAACAAAATACCATATATGCTGTCTACAAAAAAGGACACCCAAAATCGGCGTCTTGGACAGAACGCTACAATAGACAGATATGATTTTGAGGTAGTAAAGGATTTTGTCTACCTAGGCTCTATGGTGAACTCCGCAAATGACACGAAGAATTACTCTTGCCAATTGTGGTTTCTATGGGCTAAAACGGCAATTGAGTAGCAAAGCCCTATCTCGAACTACTAAGGTAACTCTATATAAGACACTAATCATCCCAGTCCTGCTGTATGGCGCAGAGGCATGGGCTTTGAGAAAAACGGATGAGGATGCCCTTGGTTATTTCGAGAGAAAAGTTCTTCGAGCGATCTTTGGTCCCGTCTGCATAGACGGTGAGTGGAGGAGAAGGTGCAATGTCGAGCTATACGCCATGTACAAGGACATCGACTTAGCCAGAAGAGTTCACATACAGCGACTAAGATGGCTGGGTCATTTGGAGCGGATGGAGCCCAATGTTACCACTAAGAAAGTCTTCGAATCCACCCCGGATGGACGACGCAGTAAAGGACGACCTCGTGGTAGGTGGCGCAAACAAGTGGAGGGGGACCTCAACCAACTGGGCGTGCGCACCTGGAGGTAGCTGGCTCAACCGTGCTGGCTGGAGAGGTTTGTTGGTTGAGCCCCAGGGCCTTATTGTTCTGAAGAGATTTAGCTGCTAGAATCAGTTCTTCTTCGCTGAACATTGGGATGTCTTGTTGTTGGGCAGGAGAGATCTCCATTGACCTAAAAGGGTGAGCAGGGAAGAGTGTGTCTACTATGTTCTTCATTTGTTCCGCGGTCATCGTGGGGCAGGTCGCCTGCGCTTCTAATTTGTTCATGACAACTCTATAGCCGAGTCTCCGGGAGTCACTGTTGATCTCCCGGCGAAGGTCCTCCCACTTTTGTTTCTTGCTCGAATTTATGGCCCACTTGAGCTCGGATCTTGCGGTTTTGTATTCCGCGAGTGTGCCTTCTGTGATTTCAGCGTGTCTTCGCCTTTCCCTGGTGACCTTGTGTTTGTGGTGTAGGCATCTCCGCCTAAGTTCAGCGATCTCATTCGTCCACCAGTTCGCCCTCCAATTGAGTTTCTAACTCGAGGCATTGGCGCATCATATGCGCTGTGTAAGAGTTACATTGTTGCTTAAGCTTTTATTTCAGCCGTCTCCGTTATTTCTAAGATGGATTCCTTCACGTCCTCTAGCGTGGCCGTGAGAACCTCTTAATTTAACCGGCTGACTTTCCACCTCGGTGCTTGCCTCTAGTTTCTGTTAGAGACTCATCGGGCCCTCTGCAGGTCAAAGACGATGCAGGTGGTCGCTCCCGGTGTACTCTTCGATGATTTTCCAGTTTTCCACATTTGCTAATAGCTCTTCTGACGCGAAAATAACATACGGTATTGTTTCGGTATATCCGGGTCGCCTGAAGGTGGGTGTATTTTTTTTTTTTTCGTTCAGCACGTAGAGCCCCAGTCTGGGAGCCATCTCAAGTATCTGCTTACCTCGTGAGCCTGTGCTAGGCATTCCCCCATCTAAGGCATTAGCGTTAAAATCGCCGGCAACCAAGACCCCGCCCTCAATATCTCTCACGGTTTCCTTAAGCGGTCTAGCTTTGCTCGAGAATTACTAATACTCTCGTTTGGCGTAAAATAACAGTTAAATATCGTGATTCCTTCCCATTTCACCCAAACAAAGCCACTAACAGCGCCGTATGTTTTTACTATCTTTGAGTCCGGTATCCATAATGCATCTGTGCCTAGTGTATCTGAGAACCAACTAGATCCGTCCTCGTTTATATACTGCTCACTTATGGCCACCACATCCACTTTAAGATCGAGTCTAAGTTGTGAGCGTAGGCTGTCAGCCGTGCGACTTATTCTCTTCGCCTTCGGTTCTCTTCGCCTTTTCAAGTGCCCCTCTAAACACCTGGCAGTTTCCCGACCCTGGTAAATGAGCTAGCAGTACTAGCCCGAGCTTCAGTTCCACACATAAGCAGCACTTCATAATTGCTTTGCATACGGTTTTTTTTTGCGGCCCTGTACTCCCCACTTGAAGCATAGTCGGGCTCGTTACAATTAGCTTGCTGGTGGCCATAGCCGAAACATCTGTAGCAGCGCGTGACCACTACTCTTTGGCGAACTCTGCGAAAAACCTACCGGCTCTCACCTGCCACTCGGTCGTTCAGCTGAACTCCATTTTTTGCGAAATTCACTTTGGAAGTTATGTAATCGGTTAGATTAGCTACCAGATCCCATGATATGCTGTTGTTATCATAAGGATTGGTGCTCCAGCATACGGTTTCTCTTAGTCTAATTGCACTATATAATGATAAATACATGATATAAAGATCGAGTAATAAAAGGTGCAGTGTTACGTTCAAGGCTTCTGTTGGACATCTTCTCATGGCCCCGTTGCTCCTAGACCCGCAGCTCTTTACATTTTATTAATTTTTTTTTTATTAATAAGTTTACTTTGCTTAACGCAGGCCACCAGACTAGCGATATATAGGAGAGTATAGGAGGCACCACATCAGGCGAAGTCCCCACTTCTTACCCATGGTTTTGCTGCAAGCATAGAAATGGAGGTTATCTTTACCCGCTGCTCGATGTTAAGCTTCCAGCTTATTTTTGGATCAAGTACCACACCTAGGTACTTGGCACTGGGGGATAAGGAGAGTACCTAATTGATTGATTAACCGTGGAGGCGTAAAAGTCGGTATTTTGGCTTTAGTAGTCAAGATCATCAGTTCAGTTTTGCTTGAATTGACGCTGAGTCCACATCCAGTGGCTCATTTGCTAATCTTGTCCAAAGCACCTTCCGTAATCTCAATGATTACTGAAGGACACATCCCTAATACCAGAATTACCGCATCATCCGCATACGCGACAACCTTAAACCCAGCTCTGTAAGGTCTACACAGGATTTAAAAGGGCTGACTGCAAAAAGAAAATATGTCAGGAACCTGATTGGATCCTTGTAGTGTAGTTTCAGACCTAAAAGGTATTTAGGCGACCAGAAAGACTCACACTATAGTGGATATTCTTAGGTACAACCAGCCATGCCCCCTGACAAACTTAGACCATTATACGTCCATTGTAAAAGCACTTCTTTTTCTAGTTTCTATGACTTGCCCAATCCTACTTTAAGACTAGTTGGAGCTTCTGACGAAGGTTTGCCAGGTCAGCGAGGCTGTCGTTAGGATATGATTCCAAGTAGGGACAAGGCTACTAGTACTGAGGTGAGAAAGACTTAACCAATTTATTTTCTAGCCTCCACAGTCTCTACAATGGTCTTTCAAAATGAGACAAAGGCTGTTTTGTACTTACCCGTGAAATGTCGAAACCTGCTATTGAAGCATACTTTTTAATAATCGTTGATATTTGTAGGTCTCCCTTCGTGGGTTGTTTATCGAAACGCCTCCTTATCCGACTCTCCTGTTTTACCTTGACAAGTTAAGTAACTTTGCTGATCAATCTCAGTATGCACATTTCCGTCACATGTAGTGTTCTCTCTTGGTTTTTTGTGGATTGCCACGTGTTCATATTTTTTGATAATGGATTTGTATATTTCGGATTTGTATATACTCATAGCAAATCTAAAACTGAACTTTAGCCACACTGGATTTGATGTGAAATGTTTGTCTCAATTGCACCGTTAAAATTCGCCAGAACTAATATATTTGAAACAGTCGGCTTGCTTCACTCAATCACTTCATATTTGCATCGCTAATTGGGCATATTCTTGCGACTTATCCTAGATCGGTTCAGATAAGAGCTACGCCAGCAGTATAAAGCAAGGTCCATGCTGGATTATCTTCAATATCACGAGTAAGAATATCTATTACGAAATTGCAAAGCATCGGACTTAGGGCGTATCCTTAATACTCAGACCTAATTTTTCGGTTACACCGCTGACGTTTTTAATTTAGGTTGTGTCTTAGTGGTAAGAGTCTTGCGTAAGGTCTCTGGTACTTCATGGTTTAGATTGAAGTGACAACCAATATGGCAGTTCAATGGGAATGCCTTTTTTTCTTATTGTATTGTTTTCCTATGTTTCTCAACTAGTGTTTAAGGAGTGTGAATTGCATCTGTTGTTGATTTTTGGCTCACAGAACGCGATTTCTATTATAGGAGGAGGAGGAATATCCGTATAAGAATCTTGCCAGTAACAAGTTATTTGCAAGCATCAATAATTCTGGAGAAGTGCCCCTGGACTTCAATGTGTCAATGCAGTCAATAATCTGTTCGTTAGGAGATCAACAATTCCATACAAATATTGAGTTAAGCGAATAGCGGCCAAAATGGGTTTAGACAAAACCAAGCATATACTGTCAACAAGCGGAGACAATCAACACCAACGAATTGGACAGAATGCCACATTGGGTAGCTACAACTTCAAGGTAGTAAAGGACTTTCTCTACCTTAGGTCTGCTAACCCTTGCAAATCGCTGTTTTTTGGGGCTAATGAGGAAATTAAGTAGTAAAGTCTTATATCGAACAACTAAGGAGACTCTATATAAGACCTTGACTATCATGGACACCAACGTTCCATCCCTCAGAGTCTTTGGAACTTACCCAGAGGGACGACGCAGTAGAGGTCTTCCTCACCATAGATAGCACGCACAAGTTCAAGGGGACCTCAACGAACTCGGAATGCACAACTGGAGGCAATTAGCTAAAGGCCGAGCTAAATGGAGAGGCTTGTTGGATGAGGCCCAGGTTCAGCACGAACTATAGCGCCACTTAAGTAAGAAAGTAACCGAATCATTTGCTAGCTGCAGTGACCTTCCGTCCTGTAAAAAAGTCGAATCTAGAAGTGCCTCGTGCTTCGAAAAGCTGGTCGAAATCTTTCCACAAGTCTTCTCTCGTTTGCTTTAAATCCCCATCTGATCCAGATTTTCGCAAAACTCTTCATATCCTCCTCCACCACCATGTTTCCTCCTTTATCTTCATGAACCCATTTAACACTTTTAAATATTTTCTGCCAACTGAAGTACTGAATTTTTGAAACTCGTTCCACATATCGTTAGATGCCTTGCCAGCGCTGTATTTGTTTCGGAGGCATTGTTTTGTATCTGTCACTAGTCTTACTCCAGATGTTGGTCTGAGCTTGAACCAATTTCTACACTCAGTTGAGGTTTCCAATCTAATAGCAAATACGAATACTGAGTTTTAAGTGATCTTAGGATTCTTAGCATATTTGTATTCTTTCCTTGAGAACATTATGAATCCAATCTGTGATTGGCTTGCATAACATGTGTATGCAATAAAATGCTCTGTTTTCTTTGATAAAAATGTGTTTATATTACCAAGGTTGAGCGTTGCTGCGAACGTCAACATTTCTTCAACTTCTGAATTCGGGTCTTCGTAACCATTACCTCTGTGCCGTCCCACATACACCTATATATATAGTATATATAGTAACGTGCTCCTGGTGGTCCTTCATAAAAGAAGTTGAGTGGTCCCCGTTGATTTTGGTTTCCTGCATGGTCAAACCTAAATATGCGAAGACAACTAACCTTTGTCTCACGCCATCGGATTTATCCTTAGTGAGTTCTCACAGGTTGTAGCCTTTGCTTCTAGTATGTCAGAAAAGCTTTTAAGTTGACTTTGTTAACGAAATGTCGTCTTGGACCTGTTAGTTCGCGGGAGGTATTTTATTTTATTCCCCGATCCGTCACCTGCGGATGCTCTCTTCGGAGGTTACAACCTCCTCTAAATATCATCCATACAAGAACGAGCGCATCTAGCTTATTCATATTCCTATGAGTTGCTTCTCTGCACACAAACGTTCTATCTGAAGGTCCTGAGCTTGAATCACTCGCAAACTGAGCCAGTCATTGTTCATCTGATTAATACAAGCTAATGGTAATCCCTCGAATTTCAATCAACATTAACATATTTGATTCCCCAAAACCCATTCAATTACAGTCGGCACTCAACACGACAGATGTATCAAGTGTCATCTATCATAGCACCAGCGTTATGCCAATTGCCAAACACCAATCAAACAAAAGAAAATAAATGTTCTTAATCCCATTATTTCACCTGACAAATCGAATGAATTTTTGATTGAATCAATAACACTTATCACACCCTAATCCCACCATCATTCGAGCCTTAAACTCAAAATTGAAAAACAACACAAAAATGAAAACATAAATAAATAAGCTCCACCAGCAGCAAATACATATATTTCTTTCACTCGTAAGCCTCCCTTCCTTTCTAAGGGACCCTTATACCGCTTACTGACAAGCCCGCTGCCCTTTCGATTTGCCTCGACTCACCCACAGAGATTTTCCTTGCGTTCGCTTCATCATCAGGCAAATCAAACAGGAGATGAAATTAATCCACTCAGCACCCCAGTACACACCAATAAAAAAAAAAAAGACCCAAGAATTTACAACTCGCCCTTCGTCCTTTCGCATTCAACAATTTTTGCTCTCATCCTAGGGCAGAGTACCTCTTAGCTGCGTCATGCAGAAGAGCCCTCCCGAAACACACTCAAAGCACAGCATCCAGCGGTTCGAATCAGGCATTCGCATCATCATGGTACGTGTAAATGTTTACCGAACAGGATAATAGAATCGAAGAGGGTTGTCTTCTCCTCCGCCCTAAAATAAGGAGGCCAATAAATAATTCTGGCGAAATTATATCTAACACAAAGCACCTTACCTGCTCTGAATATCAATCAGCCGGGGGAGTGAGTGTGACTGTATCTCACTCACCTACACGGAGCCCAATCGAAACCTGACTGGGTAACTGGGACACAAGGACCTTTAAGTTTAAAGTTCACACTCAGCCTAAAACCCACTTTTATTTTGAAACTCAAGGATGCTGTGAATATATGTACGAGTATTTGTTGTTTGCATCTTGTGATGTTTGCTTCTTCCAACATCCTTCCACGGATGTGTACCCCCCCTCTCTGATGGAATTGTTGATTATTATTGACACATGTTTTGATGCATACCTACCGTTCCTGTTATTTTTTGCCTCCTTTCTGGGTCTTTCATTTTTAGAAATTTAAATTTTTGATAATACATATTTGAGGTGAATAAATTTTTGTCGGTGACAAGGGCAATCTGTTCTCGTTTCAATGACATGCTTAAGTCGTGAGGTTGGTGAGCATCATAATGCATACAGACTATGTGATCATTAGGCCACGTAATGCAATCTGAATTTTTTATCGAACATGTGTCCTTTTGGGAATAAGAGTGGGCCAATCGGCATCTGAATTTAGTTTTGGGTGAGTGGGTAGGAGCTAAATCAACTGATTTGGGGTGTTAAGTCACACAGAGTGACTTATGTGGCCAGGTTTGGTAGTCAAAGGATAATCATGAGTAAGTGGCTACATTAAGCTTTTCAGATCCTAATTGACGGTACTAGCTACTAATTAATTGAAGAAATTGTGTGACAGTATACTGAACATTTACGTTTATCACTAATGCTGGACTTTAGCAGGTTGAGGGTTATTCTGTTTAATCTGTGGTGGCTAAATGTACTCGCTCGCGCTCTGACGAAACCTAGCGTTGAAAATAGGGTAGTCCAGTACTGTGGTATAAATAATAAAATAAATGTTTCTATGTCTTTCACAATTCAGGAACCTAGGGTGACAAGCGACAACCGCATAGCTGGATTAAGGGCAAAGAATTATTCCTTGCTTTATGCCAAAGGATCAGGTAAACCAAGATCCTGCATTCTAGTAAAAAATAACTTAAAAGCCTTCTTCCTACCAAATTTCAGCGATTCGGACTTCGCATGTGTGGAGTTAGACCGCGAGGGGAAAGACAGGCTATGGATATCGTCAGCGTATATACCCTATGATGACACAGGCCCACTACCAACACCAAATATATGCGAGACGATAAAGTCAGCCCAAGTAAGCAACATGCCCATAGTGATAGGCGCTGACGCCAATGCCCACCACAACCTTTGGGCAAGCAGTGATACAAACAATCGAGGTGAGCGTCTTTTTGATTTCATCATAGAAACTAACCTCGTAGTATGTAATATAGGTTCTGAACCTACCTTTACTAACAAAATTAGACAAGAAGTAATAGATATTACTTTAGCCACCAACTCCACAAAGCTAAACATTAGCAAATGGATGATGTCGAAAGATATGTCTTTTTCGGACCATAACTATATTCAATTTAGTTTGGAATTTACCAAACCTCCATCAAAATCCTTTAGGAATCCTAGGAATACTAACTGGCAGGTTTATAACACATTTTTAAATAAAGGGCTCAGCACTGAGATAACTCAACCTTGCTCACCATCCGAAATCGACCAGATGGTGGACAAAGTCTCCGGAACTATGAACAAAGCCTTCTTGAAAGCGTGCCCAATTAGCAGGCACAGAAACGGCAATAAACCACCTTGGTGGAATTCTAACATAGCAAAACTCCGAAATAATAGTAGGAAATAGTTCAATATAGCAAAGTCTTCACGATCTCCAGAAAATTGGGATAACTATAAGAACAGCCTCAGGGTCTTCAAAAAAGAGATAAGGAAAGCTCAGCGAGAATCGTGGAGATTATTCTGTAGCAATATAGAAAGGACAAACGATTTTAGCAGATTGAGGAAAATTCTTTCCAAATCTCCTCATATCCCTAGCTTTATCCAGAAACCTAACGGAGACTGGACTAAGTCCACAGAAGAAACATTAAACCTTCTTATGGACATGCATTTCCCAGGAAACTCTATAGATACGAACACATCTATACCCCAACACCACTCTATCGTGGACGTTCCGGCAGGAGTAATAAACACCCACACTATTCATTGGGCTGTTAATAGCTTCCTACCATATAAATCTCCAGGCTTAGATGGTATTTCACCAGTGGAACTGCAGGAGGGCATAAAACCCTTAGCCCCCTGGCTCTACGTGATTTTCAGCAGCTGCCTTAAATTCGGCTATACCCCATCCTCGTGGAAACGAGTTAAGGTGGTATTTATCCCGAAATGCGGTAAGACCTCCCACTACAATACGAAAGATTTCAGACCAATCAGCCTCTCCTCCTTCCTTCTGAAAACGTTAGAAAGGCTAGTCGATAACCATACCATTCAAAACTCAAGGTACCTTATCTAGC
The DNA here is from genome assembly GCA_945910035.1 of Brachypalpus laphriformis. NCBI lineage: Eukaryota > Metazoa > Arthropoda > Insecta > Diptera > Syrphidae > Brachypalpus > Brachypalpus laphriformis. Next base: position 28,382,999 of record OX246753.1, read on the forward strand.
CCTCAGCATGCTTACCGGAAAGGTTTTTCTGTGGAAACAGCTCTACATTCGTTAGTAGGCACCATTGAAAAATCTCTTGCCGTTAAAGAATATACTATAGTGTCTTTCCTTGACATAGAAGGCGCCTTTAACAACGTCAATACAGAATCCATCACAAGAGCGCTCGCTGACCTGAAGGTGGACTGCTGCCTTTGCATCTGGATAGAGCGAATGCTGAACAGCAGGCAGATTCTATCCGAGCTCGGGTGCTGCTCAACCAAAAGGCTAGCGCACAGGGGCACACCCCAGGGGGATTTTCTCTCTCCGCTACTTTGGATATTAGTAGTGAATGAGCTACTCACTTCACTAGAAAATAAAGGCTACAAGGTCGTAGCACATGCTGACGATATTGCCATAGCCATATCAGGTAAATTCCCCCAAACCCTAAGAGATGTAATGAACTCGGCGCTAAATTTAGTAGCGAAATGGACGGACAGCGTTGAGCTCAACGTAAACGCGTCCAAAACTGAACTAGTACTTTTTACTAGGAAATATAAAATCCCGTTCGTAGCCCCACCTAAGCTTAGAAACACGGAACTCAGCTTTTCAAACAAAGCAAAATACTTAGGGTTGACCCTCGATAGTAAACTTAACTGGAAACAGAACATTCTAGATCGAACCAAGAAAGCGGAAATCGCCTTCTACACCTGTAAAAAGGCTATTGGTCCTAAATGGAGTCTTCAACCTAATATAGTCCACTGGTTGTACCTGGCGGTGGTCAGACCAATCCTGCTTTATGGCATTCTCGCATTGTGGCCTGCACTCGAAACAAGGTGCAACACAAACTCTATCGAAAGAGTACAACGATTAGCATGCAAATGCATCACAGGGGCTCTCAGGTCCACTCCCACAGCCGCCTTAGAAACCCTACTTAATATACATCCCATTGATATCTTTGGGAAAATGGTAGCATCTAAAGCAGCCCTAAGACTAAGAGAATCTCTCCAGTGGTCAAGCTCACAAATTGGCCACATGAAAATCTTACAAAACTCCAATCTCAGAGTAACAGATTACATATCCCCATCTACTGATTTCAATATCAAATATAACACCACCATCCCTGACAGATCCGCATGGGAGGAAGGTATCATTCTAAATGACGCCGCAATCGAAATCTATACAGATGGTTCCAAAACTTCGGAGGGCACAGGACTAGGTATATTTTCCGAATCACCTAGAATAAACGTAGCTCTCCGACTTCCAGACCACTGTAGCATCTTTCAAGCGAAAATATCGGCTGTTCGTGAAGCAGCGCGCAGACTCTCTATATACCCGATAGATGGTAAGTCTATCGTCCTTTATATTGACAGTCAGCCAGCGATTAAAGCTCTGGAAGCGTTAACAATAAGATCTAAGTTGGTCAAACATTGCCGCGAATCTCTTAACGAGATTGCGGACAGATGCAACATTACTCTGTGCTGGGTCCCAGGACACAGAGATATTCCAGGCAACTGTAAAGCGGATGAACTAGCTAAACAAGGCACCGTACTTCCTCTCGATGTCAATAGAGAGGCACCGGCACCACCAGTACAATTCATGAAAATCCGTATGTTTAACGAAGCGCAATCTAGTGCAAACAACAGATGGAGTAATCTAGCTACGTGTGCATCGACCAGGAAGATCTGGCCCTTACTTGACGCAAAGAAAACCAAAAATCTCCTTTCATTAAATAGAAGGAACATAAGCCTCATAGTAGGAATAGTCACAGGACACTGCTTGTTAGGTAGATACGCCATTAGAATGGGTGTCCCAGCAAACGATTTCTGCAGAAGCTGCAGAGATGAAGAGGAGGAGGAGAATAGTCTCCACCTCCTTGGCACATGCCCAGCGCTAGCCACACTAAGAAAGAAGCTACTAGGCGAATACTTCTTTGAGGACCTAAGTGACCTGTCTAACATAGACATTAGAAACTTAAATAGATACATAGGTAAGTCCAACTGGTTTTATCTGAAATGCCCCCCCTCCAAATCACCACCACCCCTCCTCCCTCGTTATTGGTTACTATCAATATCCAAGAGGTTCTGCAACAGACACCTCCCAAGATCGATGCTAACCCTCCCATATCACTAGACCAGTGCCTGTAAATAACATTACTGCATAGAGGTAACAGAGATTGATTGAGTCAATCAATCCCCCTATTACTCACATGCACACTACCTACACGGTGAACTAGGTATTAAGGGTTTGACTGAAGCAGTCACTCTACCTAGCCAAACCATCCCCTAAAGTTCGACTGAATACTAGTGCAAGATTGACTGCATCAGTCATCTCGCTCTACTTTGCATTCCCCACTATTTCCAGGGTCCACCTAGGTATGGGTTCGATTGAAACAATCACCCTACCTAGTCCACACTTTATGCATAGCAGTACTTAGAGTTCGATTGAATCAGTCACTCTATGTACGCTTATGCTTCTCTACACCTACACGGTCCAGTTAGGTATGGGTATGAAGGGTTTGACTGAATCAGTCACCCCACCTAGTCAATGCCATGCATAACAGTAATTAGAGATAGACTGAATCAGTCACTCTACTATATGTATGCACCTCTACGCCTACACGGTTTATGGGACCTGCCAATATAACTTGCACACACAGTATAGGGGGTACGATTGAATCAATCACCCCCCATCACTTGCTGCGCACTATACCTTCTCGGTACACCTTGACTTCAGGGTTGACTGAGTCAGTCACCCTCTCTACCCTTTTCAGTCAGCATTCTCAGCCAACACCCTCATGAGAAAGGTTAAGGTTCCCCTGGTTACCGGTGACTCGACCAGTCATTACTCACGTGATATCACAATGGACCCATGTGATGTAGACCACAGTGTGTCCTGACCCTGTCAGGACAGCCACCTTTACCTAACCGAACCTAACCTTCAAAATTCATACGGAGTTGAAAGCCTCTCGAAATTTTTCATCCCGCCACGCACATAAAACTAATTGGTTGAGATCCTTTTCCTTTTTCAAAGATTTTTTGAACCAGGGTGTTTAATGTCTTAGCCACCTTAGCCAATAGAATCTTCTTGACTTTGTTTATATGGACTGTATAACAACCAAACTCCTTAGCAGAACACGCAGGGATGTCGGCAGCGACCACCACGGGTCACCGGCCTATAGGAGCCCATGCCGTCAAACTAGGCATCCTACACAACACACACTGTCGCAGTCGCAATGTTGCACTTCGCACTTATATCATTGTCGGAGTTCAACATGGACTGAACTTTAACCATGAATATCTTAAAGAATCTGGTTCAAATCAACACTTTGGGTCCATCATATTCCAACAGTTATTGGCAAAATATTGGGTTGGAAAGTATTGAGCCTTTTTGTCACTAGACGACATTAAAGTGAAAAATCTCTGGTAATATTAATCCGATCTGGCAACTTTTACTAGCTTTTGAAGGGCGTCAACATCACTCAATCAGCTGTTTTCGCGTAGTAAAAATGGATGACCAAATTTGGTAAAGAACCATTCAACATGGATGATGATAGTGAAAATTTCCGTCCACCTGACCAAAACAAAGTGAGGATAGCAATATCCAAGCTAAAATCCCACAAGGCTGCTGGACCTGACGGCTTACCGGCCGAACTTTCAAGGTAGCTGGAGATGAATTGGTAGAGTGCATGCACCAACTCATCTCTAGGATTTGGTCAGACGAGTGTATGCCTGATGAATGGGACCTCAGCATCGTTTGCCCGATCCACAAGAAAGGAGATCCCTTCAACTGCGCCAATTATAGAGGCATCAGTCTCCTCAACATCGCATACAAGATTCTTTCCGCGATATTGTGTGAACGCCTGAAACCTTTTATCAACAGCCTGATTGGACCATCGATCAAATCTTCACACTTCGGCAGATCCTGGAGAAAACCCAAGAATTCCAAATCGATACTCACCACCTCTTTATCGATTTCAAGGCAGCATCTATAGAGAAGAGCTTTATAGAGCCATGTCTAGTTTTGACATCCGTGCCAAACTTGTCCGTCTGTGCAGGCTGACGATGGAGAACGCTCACTGCTCCATCAAGGTCGGCAACGACATTACCGAGACCTTTGATGTCAAAAAAGGCTTTAGACAAGGTGACGCGCTGTCATGTGACTTCTTTAATATTGTACTTGAACGGATTGTGTGGAACTCACAAGCCGACACCGGAGGCACAATCTATTACAAGTCTGTACAACTGCTTGCATACGCCGACGATATAGACATTATCGGAAGAACTCGGCGGGCTGTCACCGGTGCGTTTGCAAGCATTGAGGCGGAAGCGCCCAAAATGGGTTTAACGATAAACGAGAGCAAAACCAACCAAGCTGACAACAAGAAGTGACAACCAACACCGACGAATTGGACAGACGATCACAGTGAGCAGCTATAACTTCAAGGTAGCAAGGGACTTTGTCTACCTTGGCTCTGCTTCTTCTTCTTCCTTTTATCAGCGAGGCTATGATCCGAAAGCAAGGGATCACAACCCTCCCACTTCACCGCATTTCTACTGATCCGCCTGTGGGGTTCGCCTATTTGACCTCAGAAAATATCGGCAGGCCTGCCAATTTTGGATCACTCGGTTACTGAGGCCAATGAAATGCCGATGTCGTCGCATTTGTGTGATCCAGGCGTTTATAGGCCTGCCCTTCCTACATCGCGATGTCTTTGGAACGTGCATTGATATTGCCTTTTTAACAGGGTTCAAATGATCTCTTCTTTGAACGTGGCAATACCAGCTGAGCCCGTCGCGCTCTATTTTTTGTACGATGGTTTCCTTGGTGTGAAAGCTTCCACGGATCTTCGAACTTCTTATTCGATCAAGCTTTGTCACTCCTGCTGTCATGCGAAGCATCTTCATCTCAGCTGCCGTTAATTTACTCTCATACGTTTTGTTTATCGTCCAACATTGTGAACCGTATGTGAGCGCTGGACGTACAACTGCGGTGTAGAGCCTTCCTTTCAACTTAGGGGGCATTTTCTGTCACAGAAGATAGCGGAATTTTCTCGCCACTTCATCCACCCTACGCTTACACGATGATTGATGTCGTCATCACAAGTTGCTTTGCTATTGATCATAGATCCCAGATATTTGAACTTTTCGCACTTGGGAAGCACTGTTCCATTCAAATAAATGTCTGGAATAGGCCTGAGTGGATCAGAGAACGGGCAGCATAAGTACTCTGTCTTTTTTGAACTAATGCGATACCCATCTCCCTCCAAAACGTCCACCCACACATCAAGTGCTCGTTGCAGGGATGTAGGATCCTCACTTATGATGGCTCCATCGTCAGCAAAGAATAACTGATGTACCTTGGGGTCCATCACTTTACCTTCAAGCAGATAATCAAGGACTGTAATAAAGAGCAAAGGACTTAAAACGCTTCCCTGGTGTACCCCGACTTTGATTGGGAACTCTTCGGTTACTCCAGCGGTGCATCTCACTTTTGTCTTTGCTGCTTCGTACATGTCCATGATCATCTGCACATAGGTTTCTGGAACCCCTCGATGTCTTAGCGCCACCCATATCAGATCTCGTGGTTGTCTGTCGAATGCCTTTTCAACGTCAACCAATACAATATGCAAATCCCTTAAGGAATCACGATGTTTTTCCATTATGATCCTTGTACTTTGGATTGCATCTGTGGTTGATTTACCCGAGACAAACCCGCACTGATCATCAGATAGCCGTATTATTTTTCGCAGTCGGCCACCTAATACCCGCTCAACGATCTTCATGGTGTGTGACATCAGCTTGATCGAACGGTAGTTATCACAGTTTCGCGTATCACCCTTCCCTTTGCATACAGGGAGAAGGTAACTTTCCCTCCATTCATTCGGCATTGGATCACCTCTAACGAATTTGGAGATGAGAATTCTGAGCCATCTGAACCCGATGTCTCCCATCTTTTTCCAGAACTCAGAGGGTATCTCGTCTGGCCCAACCGCTTTTCGTTTTTTGGAGTATTTGACCGCCTCACTAACTTCTTCGACTGTAATGTCGGGTATTTCTTCACAGTTAGGGGTGGCTCTTGGAAAGTATAGCCGAGGAAACTGTTCATTCAAAAGCTCTTCACAATACTGCCGCCACCTCTGCAGAATTTTGTCGTCATCCACAAGAAGCTGGCCATGAGCATTGCTAATGAACTTGGGCGAACGAATCTCCTGCGCATTCTTCCTTCTTTGGGCAGCTATTTTGAAGATAGTGGCACTCTTGTTCATATTGTTTCTTCGCAGCTCCTGGATAGCCTGGTTTGCATCAGCAACCGGGGAAGATATTTTCACCAGCTCCCGATACAGGCCCTCCGTACTCTCTGCTTGAAGCTGAGCGCACTTCTTCTTCGCTTTTTTCTTGCAACATCTGTATTCCATTTCGAGGCGAGCTTTTTCGTCACTATTATTAGAGGGGCACTTTGACCAAGCTTTGAAAGCCGCTTTCTTCTCATTTATCACTTTCTTAGCTTCATCACTCCACCACCATGTTTCTTTGGCGTGTTGATGGTGGCCTTTTGAAGCTCCTAGCAGTGATTCGGCCTTCTTTAAGCAAGTTCGCTGTAGGGAATCCCACATATTTTGTGCTATGCACTCTTCATCCTCAGCTCCGTTGATGGTGTGAGAGAGGTAATTTTTCATTACGAAAACAAAAGCCTCGCCTTTTTCTTTGTCCAGATTGTACCACTTGATTTTCTCAGAGACCCTTGTTTGTTTGCTTTTCTTTGGTGTTTTCATAAAAATTTCTGTTAGCAGGAGACGGTGTTGACGAGCGATTGCCTCTCCCAGGATCACTTTGCAATCTTTTACCCGAGGCTTCATGAAACTGGCTACCAAATGGTAGTCAATCTGAGTTTCATCTCCACCACTGCTGTAAGTGATCAGGTGTCGGCTTTGTTTGATGAACATGGTATTTAACACGATAAGACCGTGTGATTTGCACATGCTTAGAATGTCTTTACCAGGAAGGTTCCTGGTGCCATATCCTAGTCCTCCATGGCAGTCTTCATAGTCTTCATTTGATTTCCCGACATGTCCATTCAAATCTCCTCCAACAAACAGAAATTCTTCCTTTGGGATGTTCTTAAGGAGATTGTGGAAATCTAGCCAAAATGCATCTTTATCTATCTGATTGCACCCATTGTGGGGAGCATATGCACTGACAATATTCCACACCTCTCCTTGTATTACTAGTTTGAGAGACATCAAACGGTCGCTGGACTTCGAAATGCTCAAGACGTTACCAAGTAGCTCTGCCGCAAGGATGATACCGATTCCGTTCCTAACCTTTTCCGTTCCGTAGTAGAACATCTTGTAATCTTTTGTTCTAACGTCCAAGAAACGCGCCCGATTCCCGGTGTTTTTCCATTTCGTCTCTTGGACACACAAGATGTCCACCCGCCTTCTATTCATCATCTCTTCCAGCTCGCAACTTCGACCGGTCATGCTACCAACGTTCCAACTCGCGACCCTCAAATTGCGTCCAAACTGTTTCATTATGTTGCTAGCCCCCGGAATCCGTATAGCTCTGACCCGAACATTTCCACTCGGTCCAGGATCAGTACCATGCACAGCAGTGGTAGTGCCTGGCGGGGTAGTGCCTTTCCTTTTTGCAATTATTATCATAATGATACAGTTTTGCAATACAATTTTTCCACCATATTGCGATGGTGTTTGTTGTTTGACACGTGCATGCTCCTGTTTTAGTATTGTTTGATCTTTCTTTTATGACACCGGTGATCTCCAGTCGTGTCAACCCACGGACTCGCATGCACACTTATGGGAGGGTTTTTAAGGTAGTATATGTGTCGCTAGGCTCACTTGGGTGTTATATTGCCTAGATCTGATTTGTCCCCTTAGTCGCCTTTTACGACAAGCGCTAGTTGTTGGGGGGGCGCTGCAGTGATATTCTTAACCCGTCCCTGCACGGGGCGTCTACCTTGGCTCTGCTATAAACTCGAAAAACAAGATCAGCGCAGAAATCAATCGAAGAATAACTCTTGCCAATCGCTGATTTTTTGGGCTTATAAGAGACCCTGATTATCCCAGGCCCGCTTTACGGTGCTGAAACATGGACTTTATTAAAAGAGGATGAAGATATCCTTGGTCGCTTCGAGAGAACCGTTTGCGTTGACGGGTTTTGGAGAAGATTCAATCACGAACTATACGAGCTGTACAGCGACATCGACCTAGTCAAAAAACTGCGTATTGGACGTCTGAAATGGCTAGGACATGTAGAGCGAATGGACACCAACGCTCCGGTCCGCAGAGTCTTCGAATCTAACCCCGAGGGATGACGCAGTAGAGGGAATCATCGCCGTAGGTGGCGCGCAGAAGTTCAAGGGGACCTCGATCAACTTGGAGTGCGCAACTGGAGGCAATTAGCTAAAGACCGAGCTAAATGGAGAGGCTTGTTGGTTGAGGCCCTGGTTCACGGCGAACTGTAGCGCCACCTAAGTAAGTGTGTAAATTTGGTACATTTTGCAATTTTACTTTAAAAAATACAAAAATCCTGCAAGTGCTCGTTAATAAATTTGTTATGTTTATAGTGGATGTACGTGTACCTTATCAAATGCAGCAGCGAAAAGATTTTTTTTTTCCGAGGGTAGGTGAAAAATCTTCTATAGACACTATGAGAATACCAACCGCGTCCTGTTCTTACTGACTAAAACAACACCACCCTTCGATATAAATTTGTTAGGTATCGCAACTAAGTAATAACTTATCAAGAAATTTTTCTATCACAAAATAAAAACATTTGACAGGTTACTTTCCACTGAAAGATCCTGCATGTTCCCCAATCTAGATACGTTTAATTCTTATCTCGCCAAGTCGAAAGGTTTCGTCCTTTGTAGTCGGCGCAATAAATTGCTCTCATCCAGAACTTGTAGGAATGTATTGTTGACATGTCCGATTAGTCGGTTTCTATGCTTTTTTTTGTCGGGATAGGAAACGCTCGACTGGAGCACTCAGACGCAACTGGTCCATTGTACTACAAGAGAGCAAACCCTGATTTACGATTTCTATTGTAATTTCCTTGTCTTTCTTGACAAACGCGCATTCAAAGCCCTTTCTTTAAACACACAAATTGCACCAATTCATTTACCTGCTAGGAGAATTCCTTTTGCGATTCTATCTAAGATAGAAGCGAAGCCAGATGGCATGATTGTACAGGGCGTTCTTAAACCCATTAACTACTCGCGGTGGGCTACACCAATTGTTCCGGTGCCAAAACCAAATGGAAACATACGAATTTAAGGTGAGTATAAGGCAATTTTAAACAAGGCACTGCAGCCGCATTGCTATCAAATCCCTTTGATGCATAAGCTGATTTCAAACCTGCCACGCGTTGCTGTATTTATAAAACTGGATCTGGCACAGGCATATCAGCAACTTACTGTGGACGACAAAATGGCTGAAGCTCGGACTATTATAACACACAAAGGCGCATTCAATGTCAAAAGACTTCAATATGGAATTTCTGGTTTTCGCATCGATGCAGAAGGGATTCATCCTCTAAAGAAAAACTTCTGTCGATAAAAAATACGCCTCCTTCGAAGAACAAGAGCCAGCTTCAAGCATTTCTATACCTTTTAGTTTCTACCATTCATTTCTTCGTTCAAAGGCAACGATGACCGAACCCCTTCACAGCCTTTTGGATGAGAATTCTGCATTGGAAGGGAAAAGTCCTTAGAGCAGGATTCATATAGACGGTTCCATTTAAAGGAAATCTTTCCTTGTTGGTAGTGGACTCATACTCCAATTGGTCGGAGGTCCATCCAGTTTATGATACATCGTCCTCTTGAACTATGTCAGTTTTGAGACAACTTTCTGCTACACATGGACTACCCGATGTCATCGTTTCAGACAATGGAACGGCGTTCACATCACATGATTTAAAGAGATTTTGTGAAAATAATTTAATTAAACATATCTTTTCAGCTCCATTTCATCCATCTACAAATGGCCAAGTGGAGCGAATGCTGCGCACTACAAAGGGCTATTTAAAAAAGGTTCCGAATGGAGATATCCGATTGTGATTAGCTCGATTTTTGTTGGACCAGCATGTAACACCATATACTTCTACTGGTCGTTCGTCTGCGGAGTAACTTTTTAGTCGCTGACCATGCACATATTTCGACAAACTGCTTTCAGCGCTTGCGCCTTCAGCTGACTCTGCAGCCTCTTTGCATCGCGCCATTGTCGCCTTCCTTCTTCTCCTTTTCAATTGACTCTTAGTCAGGAGCTTATCGAAGTGCACCGTTTCAGGAGCTCGTTCAGCCTTATTGGTTTCCCGAGTCAAACCGTCACCGACACAACTTCGATCAGCTGCCCGTCTATTGAGACAGAGATTAGACGTTCCAGCCGAAGCCTTTCCGCCACTTTCTTTGTCATTCCAGCCCGGTCTACCAAACGAGTCGGAGACAGAGCTGCAGGGGTCTTCTGAAGCAAGAGCGGTTACTACTTCCGATTCAACGCCAGAGGCGGGGGTAAAAGTATGGTGGTTGGGAGCTCCTATGCTTTCTCGCGAAGCTTCTAGTTTTAGCTTCGATTGTCGGGATTCCGAGATCCCTGTGGATATCGTCGTTTCTACTATACCACGGTGCTTGGACAATTTCTCTTAGTACTTTATTTTGAAAAGTTTGTAAAATATTCGCATTTGTTTTCTGAAGAAAAGATTCTAACTCCGGGAAAATTAACAAAAGACTCAGGTCCAATTTTAATAAGTTTTTATTAAATAACCGAATTCTATCGGGTTAAAAGAAAATCGTTAACTCTAACCAAATTATAATTTGTATGTGCTTATATAGGCAAACAAAAAACGTTAAGGATTTGTATATGAAGTGTGATGGAAAGAGATGAATATAGCATACAGTTGGTTATGTATATGATAAATGCAATAATATAAGTAATGCCAAATTATACAAAAGCAAGAATTAGAGAAACCATATTTAATTTTCAACATTTTCTTGGTACAACCCCAAAATTGTATACCGTACGTCCACACCGGCTTTAGCACTTGCTTGTATAAAAGCAGTTTGTTCTAGTTTTCTTATAAGTGAAATTTACGTGAACAGATTTAGATTCGTTGAGGGCAATCCGCCAGTCCCTCGTCCATTCAATTACATTATTCAGTGCGTTTTGCAGTTTTGCAGTCGTTTCTTCGATTGTTTTACCTACTGCTAGGAAAGCGGTGTCATCGGCAAACGTAGCAAGGATAGTGCCTTCTTCTTCCGGTATATCACGAGTATATAACAAATAGACAAGCGGCCCAAGAACGCTTCCTTGCCGTACGCCGGCCGAAATTTCTTTGAGCTCGGAGTATTCGATTCCATGTCTAACACGAAAGAGTCTATTCCCGAGATATGATTCTAGAATATCGTGTAAGCACACAGGGTGAACCTGTCGTACTTTGCATTTCAAGCCATCATGACTTCCGAGACGTCAAGAAGTACGCTTGAGCAAATCTTTTTTTCTTCAAGTACTTTCTCGATTACGTCAGTAATTCTATGCACCTTGTCAATCGTCGAATGCTTGCTTCTGAACCCAAACTGATGGTTAGGGATGAGATTATTATCTTCTACAACCGTTGGAGACGCCTTAGTAATATCCTCTCGAAAATTTTCGATATGATTGGAAGAAGCGAAATTGGTCTATACTGTCTTACCTCATTTGGCGGTTGTCCTGGTTTTAAAACCATTATGACTTCCGCAACTTTCCACTGGCTTTGCACGTGTTTTATTCTGAGCGCAGCATTTACAATATGGAGAAGCTTAATCAATGCTTTTCTAGGTAAAACTTTGAGAATTTCTCCGGTAATCAAATCATAACCAGGAGATTTCTTAGGTTTTGGATTCTCGATCTCATGTTTAAGTTCCCTTAGCTTTGCACCTGTGAGTGTTAAATCGTCAGATGGTAAATCCAGCCTATTGATGTCGTACGGTTGACCATCGTACGGTTTAAAGGTTTCTTCCAACTGGGCTGCAGCGCAATTAGTTGAATTGTCGAAATTCACTGAACAATATATCACACCCATAATGTAACTCTCTGCTGCGTTCCCGGGCATAGCAATATAGAAGGGAATGAGATAGCAGATGAACTAGCTGAAAGAGAATCAGCATTAGATATATTGTAGAACACCCACAGACATCAATTGGTGTTCCTATTGGTGTACTAAAATGGAAAATCGACCGTAAGACAAGAAAGCTGATCAACTCCGGATTACCAGAGGCGACTGTACCATATCTCGCAGTTTATGGTTGGTATTGATTGAAGGAAGAACCAAAAGCCCGCTGCCAATGAACAAAAAAAAGTACGCATCTTGATAGGCGCACTTACAGGACACTGCGCGATAGAGGAAATGGCCGTAAGACTAGGCATAAACTCACCCCCAACCACTGCAGGTGCTGTCAAGACGCGGAAGAGATAGAAAGTATCAAACACTTACTATGTGTCTGCTCAAATCTACAGAAACGTCACCAGTACCACATGGGTAACAGGTTTTTCGATGAACTTAGTGATCTTGTGCAAATTTCACTAAAGAACATGATACTATTCATAAAGAGCTCAGGTTGGTTTGCTACTGGACCGACCGGAAGATAAAGAGTTTTAACAGGTTCCACGAACAAAAAAGGATAACACATTTGACCGTTTGACCCCCGTGAGAAGCACCTAGGTGCACTTCCCTCTTACCTAACCTAACCTAGTTGAGAATTTCGATAAACCTGTTACACCTAGAACTATTTGAAATATCACCCACAAAGCTGGATGCAACGCCAGAATACACAGACAAAAAACTTTCATAAACAAAGTTAATCGACGTAAGCGTATTGACTTTGCAAAGTCAAGCTAGCCATGATGCGGATATTTCCGGAGTAAGTTCATCTTCCCTGATGAAAGCAAATTTAATATTTTTCGCAACGACGCGACGGTCGAGTGTTAGTATAGCGAAGAGAAAACAAACCATCAACTTTCAAATATGGCGGTGGCGGAGTGATGGTCTGGGGCATGTGGCGGCGATAGTTGGGAAGCTAGCTATCATGGACAAAATGGGTTATTTGAATGTCCTCAAAGAAAATCTCAAAAAAGTACAGAAAAGCTTGGGTTTGCTAGTAATTTATATTTCCACCAAGATAATAACTCCAAGCATACCGCCCACATACATATACACAGTTCGTGAATGGATACTTTATAATACTTCACATACGTTAAAAACGCCACCACAATCTCTAGACATGAATCCAATAGAACGGTTGTGCGATGTAATGGAAAACCGGATTCGAAAACATCCTATTACTAGTAAATCCCAATCGAAGGAGATACTCGCTGATGAATGAATGGAGCCAAATTGATCTCGATGTCATCAAGAAGCTAGCTTTCCTTTTCTTCTTCCTATTTCGGCGAGGTTATGATCCGAAGACAAGGGATCATAGCGCTCCCACTTCATTGTATTTCTACGGATCCGTCTGTGGGGTTCGATTATTTGACCTCAGAAAGGCCTCCCGATTTTTGATCACTTCATTGCTGAGGGAAATCAAATGCTGGTGTCGTTGCATTCGGTGGCCAGGTGCGGACTCTTAGGGTAAAGTTTTTGGACGATTCCTACTGAGTAACCGTTTCAAGAAGACTCACTGCCTCCTCGGGGCGGCCGCCGGGCAACGAATGCTACATCATGATAATCTGCCTTCTGGTTCCAGGACGCTCAACCGGACTATGTGTTCTCTTGGGCCTCTCTGGACCATTCGGCTCGAATTCATAACTGTGGTATTCGGCCAAAGTGTGCAACGTGAGGAGACAACCTCTGGAAAAAATCTCTAATCCAAGGTGGAACAGCATACGCCGAGGGATGCGTGGCTAAGAGGGTGCTTAGTCGTTAGTATGCGAACTCAGGATACCCAGGCGACCTCCTGTTTTATTTTATGCCCTCCCATGGTATACCGTGCTCTGCTGTGGGTGATGTTTCCTTTCCCGACTACTCGTGGGTCCAAAATTTCACAACATATAAAAAATTCACAGGGTGATGCACCCTCTACTGCATCAACTTCGGGGTCAGCAACCGTGCTTTCCCAAAATCCTGAGGAGGTCGCTGCTACTAAAGCCGACCCCCTCATCTTTGTCGCTGAAAAGAGACGGGATGAGGCGGACCTGTCCTCCCTTCCTGACTCGGACTCTGACACTCTCTGCGGAGAGTCCTCTAGCTTGCTCTCGGACGAACACTCGATTCGTTCCGGATGCACTGCCGTTAAAGCTGGTGTTGAGAATTTGTCCCTAAACACCAGCGTATTCGTTCGACTAACTTCGGCTGAAAGGAGGCGTTTTAATCGCGCCTTAAAAGACGGCGCTTCCAGAGAACGTGCTCTGGAGATAGCCAAATCCTATCAGCCTGAAAAGGGTACCGAGGCGAAGCGAATGCCATCCGAGGAGTCTACCCCTTCTGCCCCGCAGAAGAAAAAAGCCAGGACCGAGACTGCCACACTCGACAAGACCTCGTACAGGGACAAAGTAGGTACTGTCAAACTGGGTGTGGTTCCCGCTGATCTGGCGCGCAGTCCCTTTAGTGCCGAGCAAATGGCCGGCGTCCAAAATGGACACCATTATTGAGCTGGTAGACGAGGTCGCTAAGCCACAATTTCATGGTTTGTTTCACAAATCAGGCTGGCTTCTTATTATTTGCTCAGACCCCTCCACTGCAGAGTGGATGAGGGTCAACTTTGACAAAATCAGAGGGAAATGTGGTTTGAACATGACGCTTGTGGATGAGGATTCATTTCCTAAACCACACATCATCCGTGGGTTCTTTCCACAAAGTACCGGCTTTGCCACTAGTAAGATTCTGATGCTTTTGGATGCTCAGAATACTGATCTGCTCGCTAGGAACTGGAGGGTGGTTCAAAGGACCGTAGAGCGTGATCTTGTTCATCTGGTACTTGGTGTCACGGACTGCTCGATGGATCGCCTAAAGCTGCTAAAAGGCAATGTGGCATATTGTTTTGGCAGAGTTAGGCTGATCCTGAAGAGCTCAGACAAGGTCCCAAGTGAGCAGAAGCCCGCACAAACTGCCGTAGGAGCAGTTACAGATGATGCCACCCGTCCTAGGGGCGCAGCATCGCTGGACACTGTGGAACGTAGTACACTTGTGTCTACACCTTCCACCTCAGAAGTCTCCAATGAGGTTGCACGTAGTACACTTGAGTCTAGTGCGGCCACATTGCAGGGTTCAGTGACTTGCGATGCTAGCGTCTCGATGGTGACAAGATCTGCTGCTCAGATGGCGGGTGCGGCACCTGTGCCCACTCTTTTAGACAAGACAGCTTCTGCTGTGAGAGATAGGCTTGCTGGCCACTCTCGTTGGGATGGTGAAATTAAGAAAACAGGCACTAATACGTCTGCCAGTAATAAGGAACCATCCCACGAAAAAACAATAATGCACTAATGATGAGAGATGACATCAAAGTGCTGCAGGGCAACCTGCATCATGCTAAAGGTGCCTCGGACATCTTTAGCCAACGGTTCATTTGGGATAAAATCACCCTTGGTTTCATTCAGGAGCCTTGGGTGGTTGGAGGCAAAATTAAGGGCCTTCATATTAGGACATGTAAGTTGTTATATGCCCATGGGGAGTTAATGCCTAGGGTTGCTTGCTTAATCAGTTCTAAAATTAATTTTCTTCCCATCCCAGAGTTCATCAGCAGAGACTTGGTATATGAGAAACCCATGTGATCACATAAAACGAAAAAATTGGTTCCCCATTTATGTGGTTTTTCTGGCATGTATTGACGGGTGGGATTGCCACCCATTTCGTAGCACACATCTGCTCAACTACAGAAGACTATGAAGCAACGGAACAGACCCAAAGCGTTCATTGAAATGAATTATAAGTGTTCGAACTGGATGCATTTGTCATATCCAGGCTGGCCTTTCGGAATCATGGTCGAATTGTTATTGAAATGCAAGAACTGGTGCATTTGTTCGAATCTCACTCGAGTCTTTCCTAGTAAGAACGAACATTCGGATAACGATAAATAGACATGAAGAACAGAATTCCGATCAATTGTCAAACCTCTTGCTTATTAGTAACAAACAGGGTTTCGATTTTCTGCTGCCACGTACACAAATTCATTTCATCAACCAAATATTGCATGAATTCATCATTTACAAAGGAATGAAACAAATCAAATGGTGTTTTCAAAGCTTTAGCTTCATCTGGCAACTCTTTTTTGCTTTTTTGCAAAATGATTTCGTTTACGTGCAGCTGCATATTTTTTTTTTTCTCCAAAGCATCGATTTGAATTCCCGAGAATCATTTTTCATCATATTCAGAGACCCAATGAATTGGAACGTGTTTGGAGGATCTGGGTCATCTTCCTCTTCTTGTAGTTCGGTGTCATTCCAGTCTCGTTTACGTTTTCTATAACTTGAAGTGACAGCATTGAACTCAGTTATATTAGCAGTATTTCATTCCGGAACAGCAACAGAAGCAATAGACATTGAAGGTAATGATGCTAAATCTAAACCTGGCTCTTGATGACTAATACCGCTGATGTTCAGACTTACATTTACTGCATCAATAAGAATCTCGGTTGAATTCATCAGACAATGGTCAATCAGCAATTTTTCTTCTGAGCAACTGAAGTCTGGATCGTCAACATTGTCGTCATCATCAAAATCATCTTCACCGTCAGTGTCTTCGGAGCTCGAAATAGCGTTCATAATATCAGCTATCGTCATCAGTCATCTTCGACAGGTTCCTCAAAGACCTCCTTGACATTGTTATCTAACAAAAGCACTGAATCAGTAATGAAGAACTATAACACTAACTAAATACAGCAAAAAATGTACTCTTAACTGTCTGACCCCACCCCTAGACGGGGTCAAGAAAACTGTGATAGAGTATATAAAAAATCTTCACAAGGCAAATCTTCTTTCACTTGGATTTGACGAAAATTTGATCCTTTTTTTTTATAGACGAAAATCATCTTTGCAAAAAGAATATTTATTTTCACGCGAGGGTTTTTTAACTTTGAACAAACTTAGCTTGCAATCGAAAAGCACTACAGCTATGCAATAAACAGGAACACACAGAGCAATGTTTCAACTAGAGGTAAGGTTTATCAAGTTGCAAAAAAGTTAAACCGTTAATTAGGCACAATGTCACAAGGCACCCCTACCCCTACCTAACCTACCTAACGAGTACGTAAAGTCGTTCTCTGTGGTTCGATATCTAAGAAATCACTAATATATTTCTTTTACATTAGTAATCTCAACATAACCTTCATATGATGTTGAGAATCCTCCATTGCCACTCTAGTTAGATTCAATGCCAAACCACTGAAGAATCTTCATCATACGAAACCCACTCGAAGGCCAAGTTTCATGAACATAGGTCGATACAATTTCCTTTTCCCCCAGTCCAGTTCCAGTTCGTCCGTCGTCCGTTTATCTGTCAAAAGTCAACAAACTTCCTACGACACGACGACAAAGTCAGATTGGTAGGTAATTCCTTGGATAAATATTGTGCCAATCCAAGGGACAACTGTGAGTAAATTACATTTGAATTAATTCTGGATGTCATGGTATTTGCTTTACCTGAACAATGAATGTCAGCCCAAATGTTGTCACCGCATTTCTGGTCATCGTCGTCATTAATTTTCTGTCCATCTGCTATCTGGAGTGTTTCCCCCTACCCACGATGATAGCCGGAAGATAACCTCGTAGCCAATGGAGTTCGCCCTCTGTCCACGTATTATTTATCTTTTTGTTGTTTAGGGCTGAGAATGCAAATACTTTATCGAGAGAGAGAGAGTCCTAGCAGTGGCACGTGCTCCCCGACTTCGGAAATCTCGACTTCAAATATTCGTGCGGTATAGTGTGGGAGTGTGTGAGAGTCCGTTTGCAAGTTCTGTGGTCACAAATGTTGGCCAAATATTAACCTGTGAATTAAGTTTTAAACTTTTGCCGAACTGTTACGATTTGTTTCGTAGATGTGTTGACTTAAGCAACATTTGCAAATGCATCTAGAACAGTTACAAATTGATCAATTAAGGTATTTCAATACATTTCTTCAATGATTGAGTTTAATCAGGAGATTTGATTCCATGCGCTGGTCATATTTTTAGGTTTTGGCTTAGAGTCACTTAATTAATTATATAAGAACGTTAGAAATCATCGTAGAAAAAGTCTTAGAAATCGAATTGACTGTCTCGAACCAGCAGCACGAGTTGTCCGATCAGCAGTAAGTGCTATAAAAAGGACACAAGATATGGTGGGAAAGCAATTGTAGGTGAGCTATAAAATGCATTCAACTGGGCACGCTGGGGGAACAAAATACAGTATGTTAGGAAAACGGGGGAACGGGGGATGGTGTCTAATGAAAGTATTGAAACATTTTTTTGGAAAAAATTGAGGAGTTCTACAACTGACAGTTCTAAAACTTTGTCTATGACAATCTTTCGCTCAGGGAATCTTTGGCTTTCAAAAAGGTCATCAATTAAGTTTGAGTTTTTTGAACTGAAAATAAGAGTACGACCTGTCAGTAGCAGAAAAAAAAGTTATCACGAAGAGAGACTATAAACTACTATGAAACCCAATTTTCAGAAACCAGGAAGCTTCAATGATGAGTATTTAAAAAAGGGATTGTAGGATAGAAACGTATAGTTATGACGAAAAGGATGAGTGTTGATTACAGGTTCAGCAGGTAGAACTCGGATAAGCTCTTGGTAATAGCCGTGCTAGTCTTTCTAAAGTATCAACCTTCATGTGTGCGGAAGCAGTGTGGCTACATTCAAACAAACAGGCCAAATACTTAGAACAAAACGAAAACTAAACCAAACAACATGCCTCTAAACTAAATTAGAAATCATTAAAGCGCACTCACATCCAACAAATGATACACTACCCCCTTGTGGGTAGTATGGCTTTTTCTACTCCTACTTTTTCTTTCGTATAGGTTCTGGCGATATGCTTGCATTTTTCCCAGCTCTTTGCCGTGGCTCTTCCTCCACTGTTCTTCGTAATGCACTTTTCGGTCGACCTGCTATTCTACCGTCTTGGGTTGATGGATTCCTTCGAATTGCATACTCTATTCGAAGTGGATGACCGATCCATTTTCACTTGATGGTACGGGTATATGTAGATTGCTAATACCTTTCCTAGTAAATGGGTTTATTCGAGATACGTTTCAGCCATAAAATCCTTAGGATTTTTAGTAGACACCGATTTATAAACGTCTGCAGAGTTTTTTTATGCATGTGGCGGTCACTTTCCAAAGATGCAAGCATATTTATTTACTTAGCGTATGGTATACACAGGTAAACAGTAATATATGACATAACAATTTATTACAGAGATATATAATGGTCATTATCATTACTTATCATACATAGTAAATTGACATAAAATAAAGACAAAGAAGCTTTCAGTGATATTTCATATTTTCAAATCTAAATTTCTTAGCCAGTAAACAGCTTCTTCTTCTTCTTCTTCTTCCTTTTATCAGCGAGGCTATGAATCGAAAAAAAGGGATCACAACCCTCCCACTTCACTGCATTTGTACTGATCCGCCTGCGCGGTTCGCCTATTTGACCTCAGAAAATATCGGCAGGCCTGCCGATTTTGGATCACTCGGCTACTGAGGCCAATGAAATGCCGATGTCGACGCATTTGTGTGATCCAGGCGTTTATAGGCCTGCTTTTCTTACATCGGGATGGCAAACGACTAACAAAGGCCTCGTAGGGGCAGCATCTCCCGATAGGTGCTGGTCCGCTAAGTAACGAGTAGGAGCCACTGCAGCCGAAAACCTAGCAGCTCTGTTAGTAAGCCCTACTCCCACCTCCTCGTGGTGCCATCTGGGAATTTCTTCGGAAATTGCTAACGGGAGAGGACGAATGGCGAGCTTCCTGCGCCAAAAAACAGGATAAGTGTCGGTTGGTCTGTGGCCCAGCGGGCCGCAACCGTAAAAACAAACTATTGCTCCGAAACGGAAACATACGCCTCGGATACGGACTGATCATTTGTTGACGACCTTTGGCTATCGGACACGGACAACGATCGGATTCTGGAACGTTAAGACCCTCCTGGACTCACTCAAGGAAGGGCCTTATAACGCCAGATTCCTCCAATTGGAGCGCGAATTCGCACGGTATAAAATCGACATCTTAGGGCTGAGCGAGATAAGATGGTACGATGCTGGGGAATACATCTCCCCAACAAAAAGCACTGTCATGCTCTACTCTGGTAAACCAGCTGGAAGTGCACGGAGTTCTGGCGTAGGACTCATGCTAACTCCAGCAGCACGTAGTAGCCTCATATCCTGGAAACCCCATAGTGACCGGATATTGACGGCTAGGTTCCAGAGTAGAGTTAGAAAAATTACCATCATACAGTGTTATGCTCCGACTCTAGACGCGACTGAGGATGAAAAGGATAATTTTTATAGTCACTTAGGTGCCGCCTACAACCAAACGCCTAATGGGGACATCGTAATGGTAATGGGGGATCTCAATGCCAAGGTGGGTAGCGACAACACCATGCTTAAGCACGTGATGGGAGTTCACGGCGTGGGAGACCGTAATGACAATGGTGAGCGGTTTGTGGACTTCTGCAATACCAACCGCCTAGTCATCGGAGGTACGCTGTTTAAGCATAACACCTGCCATAAGATCAGTTGGGTCTCTACTGATAGGCAACGAACATCCAACCAGATCGACCACATTGCGATCAGTCGCCGCTTTAGAAATTGTCTCCTGGACGTCCGAAACAGACGTGGAGCTGACGTCGGACAAGAACGAGATCAGCATCTTATGGTAGCTCATTTACGCCTTCGTACTGCATCCGTCAACAGCAACCGCTCAAACCTGCTTAACATCACCAGGTTTAATATCGACAGGCTCAAGGTTCCCCAAGTGCGCCAACAGTTCAGGGACCATCTTGCCTTAGAAGCAGAAGCAATCAGCAGCATAGAGAACATGGATGACCACTGGAGTGCTGTGAAAAATGCTTTTGCGACTGGGGCACGCACTTATGTCGGTAAAAAGCAGAAACACCACCGCACATGGCTTTCTACAGACACCTGGAGACGGATCGATGAGCGTACAGCAATCAAGGCTCGGATTGCAGCGGCCTCAGCAGTAGAGAGAACCGAGCTTGAAGCCCAATACCGTGCGAAGAAGAAAGAAGTGCAGCGTAGTGTGAGACGTGACAAGCGTCAACATGTCAACTCACTGGCCTCAAGGGCTGAAGAAGCAGCGAGTAGGTGCGACAGTAGGACTGTTTACAACATCACTAAGGAGCTCATTGGTGGTCGAAACTCCAAACAACATCCAGTGAAGAGTCTAGACGGTGACCTTCTGATTTCGGATGAGGATCAGCTCACTAGATGGAGAGAACATTTTGCTGCAGTGCTAAATCACTTAGACGACGGCGGTATGATCTTGAATTCGAATGAGCAGTTCGAAGCAACAAATTCCCGAATTCGCACCGTACCTCCCAGTAAAGCTGAAATAATAACAGCAATCAAGTCCCTCAAGAAAAACAAAGCGGTGGGTATTGATGGTATCCCTGCCGAGCTATTTCAAGCGGCGCCAAATACATCGGCAGATTTGCTGCATCCGCTAATACGGAGAGCTTGGGATAGTGAACAATTTCCACAGGAGTGGAAAAGGGGGATGATCATTAAGCTTCCAAAGAAGGGTAACTTGATGGAGTGCGGTAACTGGAGAGGTATATGTGTTCTTCCAGCTGTAGCCAAAATAATAGCTAGAATAATTCTAGAACGAATTAAAGATCATTTAGATTCAACTCTCGATGTCGAACAGGCAGGCTTTCGCGCTGGATCCTCCTGCATCGACCACATAAACACCTTACGGATCATAATCGAACAATGCGTTGAGTATAGGTCTCCGCTACATTTACTGTTTATCGACTTCGAGAAGGCTTTCGACAGCTTGAATCGAGATGCTATCTGGCTGGCCTTGCGCAGGAGAGGCATTCCAGAAAAGCTTATAGCTATTATCAAGGCTACATATGAGGGCGGCAAGTGTCACGTCGTGCACAATGGTAAGGTGTCGGAGGACTTTGAAGTCCAAAGTGGAGTACGTCAAGGGTGCATACTGTCCCCACTATTGTTCTTGGTGGTTATCAGCGATGTACTCCGTGCAGCATTGACGGAAGCTAATTCTGGAATTCGTTGGACTATGACATCTTACCTTAAACACCTAGATTACGCTGACGATGTTTGTCTACTTTCACATCGGATAATGGATCTTCATTTGATGGCCCAAAATCTAGAAGCTGAGGCAAACAAAGTGGGGCTAAAAATAAACACAGCCCAAACAAAAGCCCTGAGTACTTCCAATACCCGCGCTCAACTTAACATTGCCGGAAAGCAAGTCGAGAAAGTTGATAACTTTCTATATTTAGGAAGTGTCGTCTCGGCTAATCGCGGTGGCACCGAACTGGATGTGTGCAGCAGAATCGGGAAGGCTAAAGCTGCGTTCGGAATGCTGTCCAAAATCTGGAGAAGCAATGTTATTAGCTTAAGAACCAAGCTACGACTGTTCCGCTCCAACGTAGAATCAGTGCTGCTTTATGGGTGCAGTACCTGGAAGGTGGACACCATTAACACACGCAAGCTGCAAGTCTTCGTAAACAAATGCTTAAGAATCATCTTGAGGATTTTTTGGCCGAACCGCATCTCCAACGAACAGCTTTATCTGAGAACGGGCCAAGAACCTATAAGCATTACTATACGAAGAAGAAAGTGGCAATGGATTGGACACACCCTACGGCGCGAAGACAACTCCATTGCGAAATACGCTATGCAGTGGAATCCGCTCACCCAGGCAGGCAGAATAGCGGGACGCCCTAGGCAAACGTGGCGCAGAACAGTTGAGGAGGAATCGAGCTCTTTAGGAATGAGTTGGAGGCAGCTCAAACGCGTTGCAGAACTCCGAACACGATGGCGCGCAGGCGTGGTTGACGCCCTATGCCCCCCGAGGGGTTAAAAGACATAAGTAAGTAAGTTTTCTTACATCGCGGTGTCTTTGGAACGTGCATTGATATTGCCTTTTTAATAGGGTTCAAATGATCTCTTCTTTGAACGTGGCAATACCAGCTGAGCCCGTCGCGCTCTATTTTTTGTACGATGGTTTCCTTGATGTGAAAGCTTCCACGGATCTTCGAACTTCTTATTCGATCAAGCTTTGTCACTCCTGCTGTCATGCGAAGCATCTTCATCTCAGCTGCCGTTAATTTACTCTCATACGTTTTGTTTATCGTCCAACATTGTGAACGGTATGTAAGCGCTGGACGCACAACTGCGGTGTAGAGCCTTCCTTTCAACTTAGGTGACATTTTTCGGTCACAGAAGATAGCGGAATTTTCTCGCCACTTCATCCACCCTACGCTTACGCGATGATTGATATCGTCATCACAGGTTGCTTTGCTATTAATCATAGATCCCAGATATTTGAACTTTTCGCACTTGGGAAGCACTGTTCCATTCAAATAAATGTCTGGAATGGGCCTGTGGGGATCAGAGAACGGGCAGCACAAGTACTCTGTCTTTTTTGAACTAATGCGATACCCATTTCCCTCCAGAGCGTCCACCCACACATCAAATGCTCGTTGCAGGGATGTAGGATCCTCACTTATGGTGGTTCCATCGTCAGCAAATAATAACTGATGTACCTTGGGTTCCATCACTTTACCTTCAAGCAGATAATCGAGGACTGCAATAAGCCAGTAAAAGCATCGTGTATATCTGCGATACTTGTCTCAAACGACCTCTGTGGGCGCCTGCCGATATTTTGTGAGATCAAATAGGCAAACCCCAGAGGCGAATCAGTAGAAATGCGGTGAAGTGGGAGGGTTATGATCACTTATTTTCGGATCATAACTTCGCTGATAAAAGGAAGAGGAAGACTCCACCAGCCTACAGACCGCGCCAAACTGTTCATTTTTCGGGATGTATCGGGGTTTCGATAATCTCATGTGGATTATCTTCGCTCTAAAAGCGACAATTTTGCTTATTTGCATACCCATTGAACCGAAATGAGCCTTATTGCTGAACACAATTTTGGATAAAACAGCGGATCCAATGCCAGTTGATTTTGGGTCCATTCACCGAAATTTCGACGCAAATGATGGTCATTCGGCTTCAATTCTTGCACGAGCTGGATCTAGTGAGCCTTCAAATCAAGATCTTTGCGTACAATTTTCCATAATGTAGACAGACAAAGACCAAGCTGTTGTGAATGACGTCGAATCGATAAATTTTGATCTTCTTCAACACTCTCCTGAACGGATGCAATATTTTATCCATTACGCACTCTTCTTATGCGTCTTGATGCCACTGCATCTTGCAAGAAAATGTTGTTCGAAAACGGACAACAAAGCGGCGAATAGTCGTCTCAGATGGTCTATTATTTCGGGTGTAATATGGTGCAAGTGCTCTATACGTTAAGCGTACAGAACCATAATTTTGGAACCAGATTTCTAAAATTTGGTAACGTGTTGCGTCCAACTTTGTTGCGAAATTCCTGATCCCCTCCGTCCCTCCTTTTCTCTCACCTCGTTCCTTTTTGGCCTTACCTTTCTCTTTCCCCCGTTATCTTCGAAGAGCGATGGGATCGTTAAGCGTTCCTGAACTGGTTTCCAGTTCAGTGCTTACACTTTTCCAACTGCTCCGAGGGGATAACAAAGCAGGTACTCCCGGAACCAGAGCCCAACGGACCGTTGGCAACACTCTGATGTGGGTGGACCGCCCGCCAACGAGAACGCACGATGAAGGAGACAAGCACGAGAAGACCAACCACGAAGAACCCATACCAGAGAGAGAAGGGAACGAGATGGTCCAGTAACACTAAACACACAACATTATCAACAAACTACAGCACAAATACGAACATTCAACACAACATCAGGTCAAACATCAGACGACCAGCACCAACAATGGCCGAGAGCCCAACCTAACCCATGACCTTTTGTATGGGGTGGCACGTCATCGGCTAGTCCCTTTCCCCCAGATCTGCGTGAAACTCCACCGGGATAACTAGTGTTCGCGGATTTATTAACGTAATAATAAGAATACGAGTTGGTACTCAGGTTTCTTCCTCCTCAAGAGTGTCCGACGCAAGGCGTTGTTTGACACATCTATATTTTAGCTCCAATAACCTTTTTTCTTCCACGCTAGGTCCAGCGCCAAGCGTTGTTTGACAAATTTCCTTTTCTTCTCATGTTCCTTCGTCGATTTTATATTTTTCGCGATACTGTTTTAGTTATTTCATTTTGCGTTCACTAGCCCCTCAATTGCGAGCCCTTGCTGTGGATGTGGCACCAGGGTAACGAGCGAACTCAGGAAACGCATAACACGACCCTCTGAACTGCCAGTTGTTGGGGCGATTTCAGAGAGAGAGCATTGGAAGACTGGAATGAGCTGCTAGATAGCGGCGTTCAAGGAACGGTTGCATGCTTCAGCAAAATAGCGGAGTACTGCACATAAGGCCGTCCTTGGGCTGTAATGGCTGAATAAGCGGTAAGCCAATTTTTTGAGAGAAAGGCTCTTGGTCGGTTGAACAAAGTACTGAGGGAAGTTCAGCACTTCTTGGTTAGCTGCGAGTGAGTGCAAACAAGCGCTAGTGTTTTGAGGAGTTTTTTTTAGAAGTGAGCTAAGTAGCAAGTTTGGCTATATTTTTGAATTATCGAGTCCAGAAGGGGACTACAAAGATTGAATATACAGAGAGGAAGGAACAAGGGAGGAAGAACCGAGGAAAGGAGCAATAGGAAGAATCGAGGGACACCATTATCTGGAGACCAGGAGAAGAAAGCCGAATACCAACTCAGGGAAAAATAGATAAGTAGCATATTTTTTTTACTAAGATTCTTGGTGCGAATAGTGGAGAGTTATTTTGTGTGTGATAAATCCCGGTAGGGTTTCATTCCGTTCATTTCCCGGTGAAAGCGGGACACGCGACCGTTAGCTACGTTAATTTTACTGTTGTTCGGGACCGGTGATAGCGGGCCACCCCAACGGCTGTCTACCTTTACTTTTGTATTATCCGGAGTTAAATCTTTTTGCTTTTCTTTTTTTCTAATCTCCAATAAATTGGCCGTGCTCCAAAAGAGCCATTATAACGCACGTTCGGTGTTTTTTTTTTGTTTTCTTTCTTTTTATTCTTTTGGCTTGGCAGAATTTCAGGTTTCCCCAAAAAGGTTTCTAGATTCCAGCAAAATCTAGTGGCGCCCACTTTTGTTGTATCGTGTGTCACAAAAGCAAAACCCATTCCAGACCCGCTACGCGAAATAAACCCACCCCCCGCTGAGCAACCGGGAGAGCAGCATCCAACAGGCTGCCGGTGTTACACTTTCCCGATCCTCTTTCGATTATCTGTGGCTATCTATCACTTTTCGATTTTACCCTTTCGCGTGCGCGGCCGATTCCTTTTTGTGTAGTTTAAATTTTATTTCGGAAAAATTAGTGCGACAAACGTTGTCATCACGATAAAACTGCAATGACTACTGAATAAAAATAACACTAACAGTTTGCAACCTGACAATTGGTTTGACAGATATAACTGTCTGAAGTTAGTACTAGCTTAAAAAAACTCCCTCTATATATTTGGCGCTACACCACATAATGGCCCTATGACTAATCGTAGCTTCTCGCGACCACTCGTGTGTTGTATTTTTCGCACGAATCGAAGAGAGTTCTGTGCCGTATCTAATTTCTATTTTGTTTCTGTGAAGCTTTCTCATGACGACAATAGTCTTGTATGTTTGTCAAACGTTTGCGAGAGGTGGGACCGTGATAAAACGTGGAACCTCATTGCGCCACGGCGCCCACTTCTCATACAAGGCATCACTATTAACATGTATGGAGGGTTGTATACTAAAGATATTAAATCGTTATTACGCTGAACGCCTTCTTGAAATCTAGCAAATGAAACGGAGATCTGTAGTCGATACATTTCCTAATAGTGATCCTTAATGCGCTTCAATGGACGATGCTGGATTCTGACCGGAAATCTGTTTATTTGGTATCGAGAGTTCGTGTTCTAATTGATTCATTTGACTCGAAAACTTTTTTTTTATGGAATTTGTAAGTACCTGTTGTTGTACCCTGTTTGTGTTACTCTGTCAGGATACCCTTCCTTGACAGCTTACATGGTACTTATTTACCATTGAAAATCTCTGCCTGAGACACTGTGGACTTTAATCCTCGTCGATTCTGGGCCCGCTGTTTCAGTTCTGCAAATCAGCAAAGACGAATTTTCTACAGAAACGCTTGATGCTTAAGGTAGTGCTGAAACGCCTGTCGCCGTTAGTCAGCATGTTGTCATCCATGATGGCTACGCTAATATCTTCTACGGTGAATAGGGTACTGCCTCTTTGTTAACCAAACTTGGACTCTCTTCTTGCCCTATCAGTCTACGTACTTGGTGCCTGTTAAGCAGCTGCTGAAAGAAATTGCCTTAAAACATTTGCAGTTCCCTGAATTCCGATGACTAAGTCCCCTTTGCCGTCTCGATGAGCGTATATTCAGAGGTTGAAGCCAGTTGCCAGTGCCACTTATCACCATACCACAAGCTCTTTCTCAATTGTGACAGCTGGTAGCCCAACGTGGTTTCACCTAGATCTTTGACGATTTTAGTATTTGTGGTAGTTGAATACACTGCAGAGAGTTCCTCAGTTACTCCGACTACTTCAGGCGTGCTAAGGCGTTCAACGTTGAGTTTCTTATTCTGAGCTGATGACTTACGCTGATTTGTAAAAAGTAGCCGTGATGCAGATCACAACCAAATGGATCTGTGGATCCAGCTTGTACTTAAGCAGCACCCGGTATGTACAGTGTGAGATGGTTCCAGGTGCATACTCGTAGTTCGTCGACGTTTCAGATCGTTTTGCCATTTGATGAGATCTGATATCCGATGTCCCACTCATATCTTTTTTTTACGCGATAAGGCAGTTACCCCAACGCCATAACCTCCTCTAAGTTCCTCTCTGTGTCATATCGGTTAATTCTCGTACCTTAACCACTCAGTTAAAGAGCCGACTCCAAAAAGAATAGTTTAACAGTACGAACAAGCCAATTGGAATGGCTTGAACAGCTTCTTTAGAAGATTTAACTGATAGCTTTGCTTCCTCGAGAGCCAGAAGCCATCCTTCTAGGTATGAAATCCTGCATTGCTAATAGAGTGAAAAGTATCAAACCAAAGGAAAATGTGTAGGAGAGAGGTAGTGAGGCTGTCAGGTTGAGGGAGTTAAGTTTTCTATCCTACAAGGCCGACCCTGCTGAGGAAAACCTGAAAAAATCCAAACAAGCTAGAAATGACCTGTATGCCCATATTCGTCGTGTGAAATTCAAGTATAACCAGAAATTAAGGGAAAGGATACTACATTGTCCCAAAGGTAGCAAAAATTCCTGGTGGTCGCTCCAGTACAGTAGTAGGAGTACTTGAAAATCTTAATATTCACAAATCCGCTGGTTCAGATGGTATCTCACCCATAATTCTAAATAGGCGTTCTTCCATGCTGGCAAATTCATTGCGTAAGATTTTTCTTCTATACCAAGTTGGTGGAAATCGGCATCTGTCCAGCTAGTCCCTAAAAAATTTGAGTCTTTTTCTCCCTCCAACTCTCGACTCATTGCGCAACGTTCCTTCTTTCCAAAATCATGAAAACGCTGATAAATCCTAAGTTTACGAAATATATCGATTTACGAAAGCTTTTTAATGACCGGCAGTACGATTTTCATAGCACAAGGTCCACTGGTGATTTAATGACACACATACCATATATCTCATTAAAAATATAGTAGTAACCAATCTTCCTATCACTCTGGGGAGAATGAGATTGTTGCGCCTGTCCAAGGCATTTGACAGAGTTTAACATTAACCCACTTCGGGGATATGAACGTTGTCGTTGACCCATTTAGAGTTGGTGGCGAAACACCATCTCTTTTCCATAGGTTTCAATATTTCGAAGTCGATCATGCAAAGTATCCACCAGTGTCAACGTGGACGCCGCAGTTAATTGCGTCGAAAGAAATCTTCTGTTGGGTGTCTTCATTCTGAAGGCTCTTACCAGACATCAGGTCCTCATTCTTTTGTCCACTCTTCCGAGAAACGTTCGCTTGTTCCTGAACTACCCATGAAGGAAGACCAAGCCTTACCGCTTCGTTTTTCTAGAGGACTATCATCGTCAAGATCACTATGTTACCACCTACTATGAGTACTCTCCTTATCTAGTAAACCAATATTTATCGGGAGTCGCTTCTATTTGATGACTTTGTTAGTAATTTGCAAGAAACTCTGGTCGACAATTTTCCATTTTTTTTTAATGTAAGCTTTTGAAGGGTGGTAACACTTATTATAAGACAAATCTAGCAATGAGCTGTCTGGTATCCCTGATCACAGCAGGATTTTGAATTCTTCATCTATCTGTTGAAAATATGAAACTCATTTTTGAGGTACTCCAATGAAATAGCACGTTATATCCACATTCAGATATGCAAGCACTTCCACTCGCAGATAACTTTCACAGAGGTAGATACTCCTCGTCTAGCCAGTACAGGATATAAGTTTCAACTCACGCTCTCTCATTTAATATTCTCACAACGTTCACCAGCGACGATGAGCTGAGTTAAGTTGAACTTAAGCATCTGTAAACTTCGTCGGATGGACGCGTCCATAAAATTTGAATAATCGCCACTCGACCGTGTTATACTGAAGAGAACCATTAACGCTATCCATTCTACAATGCTCACTTGTATACGTTTGTGTGTGTACATTTGAATCTACGAGAATAAATGCGATGTTAATGTCGACGATGTGCATCCTGTCCGATGATGAGTATCAAAATTTATTTCCTTCCACAGTCAGAGTTGAAGTCTAAGCCTTTTGCTTGTTCCTGTCAATCAACAAACGAATAAATAACCAGAAATTATATCCCTTTTTCTCTTGCCAGTGTGTGGTGTTCTAATTCACTTCAGAGTGAAAAGATATCAAATGCACTGGAGGGAGGACTCTGGTCCTGTGTAACACAAGAGACAATTGCGAAAGGATTTGTTCGAGTTACGAATTTGCAGAGCTGTATTGTGTGTGCGAACTCCCAAAAGGATAATTTTTGGCGATGGGCGAAAATTTGAATTTACTGCACGATATGTGTGTTGTGTCCTCTCTCTGCGAGTGTGTGCGATGACAATAAAAATATTTTCTTATAGTACCCAAAAGCCCGGAACATCAACTCCCGGATGCTTGTGGTTACACGCAATGGGATCTCTACACAATCCGCTTTTATGGCATTTGACACACAACACAAATGCTGATGAGGATGTGGATGAGAATGACAAGGACAACGGCCCAATGTATGGTGCATACCATACATACATACATGTTTGGGGTAGATCTAGTAGTCTTTCCGCAAATTTTACGATTTTATGGGTGTGAAGGACTTTCAATCTCTGATAATAATTCCTTAAGCGTTCGAAGCGGAAATTGGATTAAAGAGAGGGAGGTGTGGCGAATTTATTATCCTTCGGTTTTTTTTCCGCTGGTGGCTGATTATAATGCTCATAAAGTGAAAATCGACTTGTTATGATTATCAGGTTGACTGTGTTCATCTTTTTTTCATCTCATAAAGAAAGTTCAAACTGGCATTATAGTCGGACTAGAGGCAAAAAAGAACTTTAAGTTTGAACAAGGACATTACGACAGATGCAATTAAAGTTGGAGTTTTGTATAGAAGGTGCATCAAGTGAGATTGTCGATGGGATTAGAGCGATAAAAGTTGCTCGTGGAATGTAATTTTCAGCTGCAGGAAGTTAGCGTATTCTGAAAGATTAAACTTGTTCGTGACTATTTTCAATTGCAGCAAAACCGGACTCGATTTGGAATTAGAGGATTCGTGTTTGAATTTTGTATGTCAGTAGTGCTAATTGGTAAGATTTAGCGCTCTGAAAGTTAGTTGATGGATATTCCTCGAGCAGGTTATTGCATGTCAAAAAGTTAATGATACTGCATTCAACTTTACTTCAAGGGATTATTTTTTTGTATTGTAGCACAGAACCATTGAAAATGGCTTCTTACGGCAAATGTCTAGATGGACAAAAGGTTATTCTGTCTTTCGTAAGCTACAGTTAAGTCCCAAACTTTCTTTGAACTTCAAGGTCTTGAGAGAATATATCTCGGTAGTCAATGCTAAAACGTCGGCGTATTGATACCTCCTTGCCTATGTTTCTGTCCTGTAGCGAATACAGTGATTTAGATTCAAAAGTAATGGAGCGAAGGCAGATCTTTGCAGTAGGCCATTATAGTTTCTTGAAATTACATTTGATCTGGTCTTAACATGTTGTCAGCAAACTTGACTATCTGCAGTGAACCTTCATCAGCTTATATCATACACCAGTCCCAAGTGACATACTACTATTAAGCTTAAATTGGTGAAATTGTATTTTGCAGGCTTTCTAAACCTGGAGAGTGAAGGGGACTCTCAGCTACCTCTAGTTCGGCAGATTAACTTTTTGATGAATGTGTCATTCTTAACATACCAGCCGGGTATGCACTCTTCAAACTTTCCTCGTGCTACATACGGCGACTTGAAGTCAAGCCTAATAGCATACATTAATAGGTGTTGATACGCACTTGACCAAGGAACGTTAGTTGGCCTAAAAGTGTTATCGCTTCCTTTATCCTCACAGGACTACATTTCATCGCAGGTGGACTTTAGTTCACACAAATTTGCAGCGTTCTGCACTGCGTGTCTTTCTCGCTTCTATCGGCGCTGCTTCTTCATGATAGTTGCCATATTGTCGCTAGCTAGGTTTTAGCACCCTTAGCACTGAGTCTTAGCTGAGTCAGATCGATCAGAATTCTAATTCTCGTAAAGGCCCTTTCTTTAAACGCACAAATTGCACCCATTCATTTACCTGCTAGGAAAATTCCTTTTGCGATTCGATCTAAGATAGAAGCGGAGCTACACAGCATTATTGTACAGGGCGTTCTTAAATCCATTGATTACTCGCGGTGGGCTACACCAATTGTTCCAGTGCCAAAACCAAATGGAACCATACGAATTTGAGGTGAGTATAAGGCAATTTTAAACAGGGCACTGCAGCCGCATTGCTATCCAATCCCTTTGATGCATAAGCTGATTGCAAACCTGCCACGCGGTGCTGTATTTATAAAACTTGGTCTGGCGCAGGCATATCAGCAACTTACTGTTGACGACAAAATGGCTTAAGTTCGGACTATTATAACACACAAAGGCGCATTCAATATCAAAAGATTTCTATATGGAAATTCTGGTTTTCGCATCGATGCAGAAGGGATTCATCCTCTAAGGAAAAACTTCTGTCGGTAAAAAATACGTGTCCTTCGAAGAACAAGAGCCAGCTTCAAGCATTTCTATGCCTTTTAGTTTCTACCATTCATTTCTTCAATCAAAGACAATGCTGACCGAACACCTTCACAGAGTTTTGTACAAGAATTCTGCCTTGGAAGGGAAAAGTCCTTGGAGCAAGATTCACATAGACTTTGCGGGTCCATTTAAAGGAAATCTTTCCTTGTTGGTAGTGGATTCATACTCCAAATGGTTGGAGGTCCATCCAGTTTATGATACATTGTCCTCTTGAACTATGTCAGTTTTGAGAAAACTTTCTGCTACGCATGGGCTACCCGATGTCATCGTTTCGGACAATGGAACGGCGTTCACATCCCATGATTTTAAGAGATTTTGTGAAAATAATTTATAGAAACATATCTTTTCAGCTCCATTTCATCCATCTACAAATGGCCAAGTGGAGCGAATTGTGCACACTACAAAAGACTATTTAAAAAGTTCCGAATGGAGATATCCGATTGGGACTAGCTCGATTTTTGTTGGACCAGCATGTAACACCATATATGTATGTACTTCTACTGGTCTTTCGTCTGCGGAGTAACTTTTGAGTCGCTGACCATGCACATACTATTTCGACAAATTTCATCCTTTTTTTTTTAACACTTATTTATTTCTAATAAATATATAGCATAGTTTTTGTTTTAAGTATAAATAAGCTAAATACTAATATTAATATTTTTTAACAGAAGTAAATGACTGTTTTCGACAGTTCTCGTTACTTAACATATGGTATATGTATGTAGGTTTATGAAACAAGTTAGATTTATGTAATACGTCTATTTCTAACTAAGATACATTTTATATGTCTATATTGTACAATGTGGAAAAGAAAATGCGGAAATTTAAAAAACTTTTCTGTCATATTATTTTTTGATATTCTACCTTAAAAATTAAATTAAAAATATTTACAACAATAAAAAACAAAACGTACAAATAGAAAAACTAAAACTAATCTAATCTAATCGGCGCATTCCATATGAAACAGTACCCTGGGATCTGCTTGACAACCTGTCAGTAATGAGTCTAGTACCCGCTAGCTGAAAAATTGTCATTGCGTACAGAGATACAACTTCCACTAGTGCCAGCGGGGTGCATGGAATGCGCCGAATCTAAGCATCAGCTTTGACCCAGTCAAGCCACCAGTATTTTCCTTTATTTTACCGCTCAGTGTTGCATAAATCCCTTTCAGGTACACTTACGCAGTATCTCAGTATAGCATTGCCATTCCTCAAGAATGCAGGATCATATAGGATTCTTTTGTCCGTCGCCCTTCTTGGGACGTGATAAATGATAGGAATGTTGGACGAGTCTGATAAATAACCATATGCATCCAGATACAAAAATGCATCAGGTGGTATATACCCATTTTCTAATGAATTTTTAAAATACTCAGGGTTAGGATAAAATAGTCCAGAGACTAATTCTTCTTCTTCCCTTTATCAGCGAGGCTATGATCCGAAAACAAGGGATCACAACCCTCCCACTTCACCGCATTTCTACTGATCCGCCTGTGGGGTTCGCCTATTTGACCTCAGAAAATATCGGCAGGCCTGCCAATTTTGGATCACTCGGTTACTGAGGCCAATGAAATGCCGATGTCGTCGCATTTGTCTGATCCAGGCGTTTATAGGCCTGCCTTTCCTACATCTCGATGTCTTTGGAACGCGCATAGATATTGCCTTTTTAACAGGGTTCAAATGATCTCTTCTATGAACGTGGCAATACCAGCTGAGCCCGTCGTGCTCTATTTTTTGTACGATGGTTTCCTTGGTGTGAAAGCTTCCACGGATCTTCGAACTTCTTATTCGATCAAGCTTTGTCACTCCTGCTGTTATGCGAAGCATCTTCATCTCAGCTGCCGTTAATTTACTCTCATTTTGTACATCGTCCAACATTGTGAACCGTATGTGAGCGCTGGACGCACAACTACGGTGTAGAGCCTTCCCTTCAACTTAGGTGGCATTTTTCTGTCACAGAAGATAGCGGAATTTTCTCGCCACTTCATCCACCCTACGCATACGCGATGATTGATATCGTCATCACAGGTTGCTTTGCTATTAATCATAGATCCCAGATATTTGAACTTTTCGCACAAATAAATGTCTGGAATAGGCCTGAGTGGATCAAAGAACGGGCAGCATAAGTACTCTGTCTTTTTTGCACTAATGCGATACCCATTTCCCTCCAGAACGTCCACCCACACATCAAGTGCTCGTTGCAGGGATGTAGGATCCTCACTTATGATGGCTCCATCGTCAGCAAAGAATAACTGATGTACCTTGGGGTCCATCACTTTACCTTCAAGCAGATAATCAAGGACTGTAATAAAGAGCAAAGGACTTAAAACGCTTCCCTGGTGTACCCCGACTTTGATTGGGAACTCTTCGGTTACTCCAGCGGGGCATCTTACTCTTGTCATTGCTCCTTCGTACATGTCCATGATCATCTGTACATAGGTTTCTGGAACCCCTCGATGTCTTAGCGCCACCCATATCAAATCTCGTGGTTGTCTGTCGAATGCCTTTTCAAAGTCAACCAATACAATATGCAAATCCTTTAAGGAATCACGATGTTTTTCCATTATGATCCTTATACTTTGGATTGCATCTGTGGTTGATTTACCCGAGACAAACCCGCACTGATCATCAGATAGCCGTATTATTTTTCGCAGTCGGCCACCTAATACCCGCTCAACGATCTTCATGGTGTGTGACATCAGCTTGATCGAACGGTAGCTATCACAGTTTCGCGTATCACCCTTCCCTTTGTATACAGGGAGAAGGTAACTTTCCCTCCATTCATTCGGCATTGAATCACCTCTCACGAATTTGGAGATGAGAATTCTGAGCCATCTGAGCCCGACGTCTGCCAATCTTTTTCCAGAACTCAGAGGGCATCTCATCTGGCCCAACCGCTTTTCGTTTTTTGGAGTATTTGACCGCCTCTCTAACTTCTTCGACTGTAATGTCGGGTATTTCTTCACAGTTAGGGGTGGCTCTTGGAAAGTATAGCCGGGGAAACTGTTCATTTAAAAGCTCTTCACAGTACTGCCGCCACCTCTGCAGAATTTTCTCGTCATCCACAAGAAGCTGGCCATGAGCATTGCTAATGAACTTTGGCGAACGAATCTCCTGAGCATTCCTCCTTCTTTGGGCGGCTATTTTGAAGATAGTGGCGCTCTTGTTCATATTGTGCCTTCGCAGCTCCTGGATAGCCTGGTTTGCATCACCAACCGGGGAAGATATTTTCTCCAGCTCCCGATACAGGTCCTCCGTACTCTCTGCTTGAAGCTGGGCGCACTTCTTCTTCGCTTTTTTCTTGCAGCATCTGTATTCCATTTCGAGGCGAACTTTTCCGTCATTATTATTAGAGGGGCACTTTGACCAAGCTTTGAAAGCCGCTTTCTTCTCATTTATCACTTTCTTAGCTTCATCACTCCACCACCATGTTTCTTTGGCGTGTTGATGGTGGCCTTTTGAAGCTCCTAGCAGTGATTTGGCCTTCTTTAAGCAAGTTCGCTGTAGGGAATGCCACATATTTTGAGACAGAGACTAATTCATACTCCGTAACATTTGCCGTTCGCACAAAGTGATTTCTTGCAAGGTCAAAAATGACATTATCGATCCTGTACACGCCGGACGCATCCAATAGTATTTTATTAGAAAAGTAATGCTGAAAGTCAGAATAAGCACTTCTGTACATCTGCATGCAGGCTCTGAGACACGTTCAAAAATTCGTAGTTTTTCCATGTAAGATGGAGTAATGTTCCACCATACTGGACTCGCATAGGTCAGAATCGGACGCACAAAAGCCTGGTAACATATGACTTCCACATCGGACCAAGACTTTTGAGAGGCATAAATGCCGCTCTTGCATTTTTCAACTGTATATTTATGTGGGCATTGTAGTATGAAAATTTATGCAAATAAACACCTAAATACTTTACAATAGTTTTTGATTCGATGCGATGTCCATTGTCACCAACTATTTGTATGTTTTTCCAGTTATGTACGTCTCAAATCTGAGTTACCGCGTCTTAGAGGGGTGCGGAACAATATGGTTTCACATTTAGAGTTATTTATTTTTAACTTCTAATTTCGACAGAATGTCAGAAGATTATTGAATTTAATTTGGAGCTCATTTTGTACATCTGCGATCTTAGAGCCATGTGCATACACGACGACATCATCAGCAAATGCTAAGGAATTATCCACATCCTTGAGCATTTCAGAAACATAAATATTAAAGAGTATTGGTGCCGTAACTGTACCCTGCGGCAGACCATTGCAGATATTAAATACTCTGGTCGTCGTGTATTGTCTATCTGTTACAACGAATTTTTTCCCGCGAACCATTGAGTTGATCATCTTTACGAGCTCATGCGGAAATTCATATCTGATAAGCTTATAAATTAATCCAAACCGTATCGAAGGCTTTTTCGATATCCACCAGGCAGGCAGCTGTACATCTCTTGGGGCTAAAATTCCAGTTAATATCCGAAATAAGTTTGGTTGTAGCATGCACTGACGAGTGGTTTCCTTTGAACCCAAATTGATTCCGCGGGATTATCTCCTTTGTTTCGCACGCGAACAAGATTGACTTGCTGATAACTATCTCAAAAACTTTCCCAATATTAGGCAGGAGACTGATTGGCCTATAATTCATAAGATCAGAAGGATCTTTTTTTTGCTAATTGGAACATCCTTCGATGTTTTCCAACAACTGGGGAAGTAACAGTTATTCAGCAGATTATTAAAAATAACGCAGTATTGCCGTATAATTTCGATTGGTATATGCTTCAGCACAATGTTTGGAATGCTATCCAATCCAGATGACTTTTTATTACGCAGTTTCCTGAATATGTCCGTCAATTCATCTAGTGTCGCACAGTAATTGTTCGGCAGTTCAGTCGTCAGTTCATTTGCCTTTACTTGGTCAGAAAAATGGAGCACAGTGTCTAAATCTCTGTTTACTCTCCAAAACCTTATCAGCTCTCTAGATACGTCATCAGCTTTGCAACTCGGGAGGTCTGTTGCATGAACTGCCTCAAAATGAGAGCCAATTAGATTAAGCTTATCTGTCTCACCATGGATAACGAAATGGTTATCGATGAAGGGGCAATGTTGGCTATCAATCCCTGCCTGAGAAAGTAGCGCCTCAGAAAGTAGCGGTACTTTCAATTTCGGAACTCGAATGGTTTTACGAGGCTTATAAATCTTATTGATCTTGAGGAAACATGCTCCTGGAATCAGATTTCACAATTTTTTCGGCTCGTTGCCTCCAGTAATCGTTGATGGAATTCCGAAATTGCTGATTTATGAGCGACTTAACATTTCTCAGAAGGGATTTTAATCTTATCAACTTCAGATTGTGCGATTCATCCTGAAACCGTTGACGTATCCGATTTATCTGAGTAAGCAAGAAGCTTTTGTGGGTCTGTGTGTGTTTGAATATAGCGGTTTAGATAGCATTCCAAACTATTTTTGCCTTTAAGCCTTGGTACTGTCGACCCCACTGCTTCCAGCACCACTGTATTAAGATTTCCGATGTAGACATCACACTCCTCGTTCGTGAGGTTCCTATTGTTAGGAACTTCGGAAGAGGTGCGGTGAGATCTATATTTTCTGGTGGCACAACGGGAGAACTTACACCAGTCAGTCTTCCTAAAATTCAATTTAGGAAACACGTGTTCCGTTGCAAGACTTAGCAGAGCGTCAGTAGGGAAAGATGTTACCATTACAATGGCATTATGATCGCTATCATACGGCAATAGCGGAATTTTATTATCGTGGATTGTTTTGATTTGCAAACGTGCATCCGCGATGCAGAGATCAAGATATGAATTTCCAGAAGGATAACTGGGTGTAACTGGGCTATATAATATAATCTTCTACCCCACCTGGTTTTCATCCAGGAAAC
Organism: Brachypalpus laphriformis; assembly: GCA_945910035.1. NCBI lineage: Eukaryota > Metazoa > Arthropoda > Insecta > Diptera > Syrphidae > Brachypalpus > Brachypalpus laphriformis. Next base: position 28,421,326 of record OX246753.1, read on the forward strand.
GCTTCAGGAATCTGCTTCTCCCATTAGTTGTTGAGTTCAACCAAGCCGAACGCTTCGCGTTCAGATCTCCTGGTAAGACGAAATAGTTGTCTAAACTATCTAGCCTTAGTAATTCAAACAATTTTTCTAACTCGGTGTTAAATTGACTAGCGGATGTGGACGCCGATATAAGATACAGACTATCATTACCCCTTAAAGGCAGTGAGATAATGGTTGTCTCCAGACAATTAAAGTTTTTAATATCAGCTATTTCAGTTATTGAGAATCTAAGCGGTTTCCGAACCATAATCGCCGTACTACCGCTCCGAATAGAGTTTATCCAGTCAGTTCGTATTAAATTATTGTCCTTGAATTCCAAGTAATGTCGGTCGTTCAATTTCGTTTCGCTTAAAAAAAGCAAGTCAGGTTTTTGATCTGTTATAAAACGCAGTAAGTCACCTCGTCTAGCATTAGTTATTATGGAATTGACATTCAGAGCAGCTGTTTTGAGTTCAACGCTGTGTAGTCTAGACATTTTGCCGATTTAAAATGTCTAGAAGAGCGTTTACTTTTGCCGTCAGGTCTTTTACATCGGTGGTTAAGTTGTTTACCTGTTTCTGTAGGTTTTCGTTTGTAGAAGCTGTAACAGTATCTGGACTACTGATGTTTCGAGCGACATTGGCATAAGGAACTCCTTTCTTAACAATGTTTTCGACCATCATTATTTTCCGGGTCGATTTATCGCGCGCCTCTTTTTTGGTTTGCTGAAGTCTGGATATAAATCCTTTGTAAATTTCGCATCCCCTGAATGAGGCAAGGTGACCAGTCTTCTTGCAAAGAACGACGAATAGCTGCTCTTTTGATGCTTGCTTTTGCACCAGACACTTACCAGGCTCGTGGTTTTCTGCGCACTTTACGCCACAATTCAATGCAGTATGACCGAATCGTTGGCACCTATGGACCTATGGCATTGCAGAACATCGCTGCGCCGAATTTTTTCGAAGGTCACGACGTGGCCTGCGAGATACTTGATGTTTCTTAGAAAATGGACTTTGCTATCTGGAGATAGCTGTACCGCAATAAATGGAACGCACCGTAGTATACCTGAACGTTTTTTTCGAATTTAAGATTTTCTTTTTTCAAATCTTGGAGCTCATCGAGTGCTTTTTCTGGTGTGAAGCTACTGCTTAGACCTTTCAGCAAGAATGTCTGCAACTTATCTTCTTTATTTGTGTACGAAAAGTACTCAGTTTCAGTTTCTTTAAGGAGTTCCTTGACTGTGTTGCAGTTATTCTTGCTATTTAAATTAACAGATAAGCTGTCATTGCCCGCGTTTTTTATAATGAAGTTACCCTTACCCACGATGTCGTTCAGCAATTTGGTGATATCTCAGCTATCCTGCTTGTAGATTTTGATTGGTGGTTGTCTCTTCTTTGAAGCCGCCGTTGCAATTGGGGTTTTTTGATGTATTCTATCACTACTGTCATTAATTATTGATGTTACTGCGCTGCTTGAAGCAGCTTTTTTTTTCTCTTCGTTCTTGGTTTTAATGTCCGCGATCAAGTTGGATGTCGCAGCTTTTTGCTATTCAATTTTATTAAGAACCACTTCACTATTCTTATTTAGTATTTGCTCATCAGCTAGTAGCGCGAAGGAGTTACTTGCGACCTTTTCGTTGTTGGCACTCTCTACCAATTTTTCCCCTAATTTAGTCTTTTTTTTGAAGCCATCATTACTATCTTTTTCAATTTTTTTTCAATTGTTCTCTTAGGATTAATACCACTTCGTAGTATTTATTGGCAAGGCTAAGCGCCTCATTAAAATCTTTACAGGAAATGCCTATGAGAGGCATTTCCTCATTGTCCCACGCATTTGCTGAGGACTCCATTGGTGAATATATGATTGACACTATTTGGTTTTATTTAATACTTCAGACTTTACTGTTAATTATGTAATATATATGTATATATTTGCTAGTTAATAGAAAACAAATTTTTTTTTTTGTTTTTCTTTTTTTTTTTTTTTTTTAATGCAATTTCACTTTTTGTACTTTTTTTTTGACAACGAAAATGCAAAACCGTCCGACTCAAAAGTCAACGACTACTATGACTTGACAAATTTCATCCTGAATCAATGCCTGTTCAAGTAAAGGTTACGCAGCAAGAGGTATCAAGGGAAAACAACTACGGTTGTGGTGAACCAGTGTGGTATCGATATTATGCTGCAGGACCTAGATCTAGAGTCAGAGTTCCAGTTTCGGTCATCATAGAGTCTGAAGGCGGCCAAAAGTTTTATCGTGATGATTAGGTTTGTCGTAGTTCAATAGAATAGACCATTATCAATCCTGAAGATAGAGGTCCTGAAGAAACCGCCGAGATGCCAATTCCAACTATTTCGGAGTCAACATCAATGCAGCCTGAAGTTCTACGATCTGAAAGAATTTGCAGCAAAGTCCAAAAGTCGGCAGTAGTTTCATCCATGGGCAAAGGAGTGTTACATATAAACCCTGTACCCGAAGAGAGACTCTGCTGCCACCTGAAACAGAAACGACAGCTGGATTCCTTTGTGACGTGGGTCTCTTCTCCGATCAGAAGCAGCGTGTACACATATAGATAACCTAACTATTTTTTTTACCAAACAAATCCCATAGGTTGAACTATTTGCCCGTTCATTTGATAAAGTAGCAGAACCTCGCATCACTCTGTTGATGCTTTTAATACCAAATTATCTGCCGATTTGATATTGAACCGCTATTGGTACAATACATTTTACCAGATGGAGCTCCAAAGCCAATGAAACTTGTTTAGTCCTTAACCACCTTCTAACATTCCATTATGACAGTTTGTACAAGAAAACATCTTCTTTCTTTATGATGAAAAGAATTCCTTTCAAAGAAATAGAATACCAACGCAAGACTTCACTCAATGAAACCTCAACGTCTTGACAACCCCGCCTGCCTTGCCACTTATAACAAACCCACAATAGAGAAAATCATAAATTTTCCAACCCTCATTGCTTCCTGACGGCCGGGAAAAGCGCTCTGGCTTGTTAGTTATTTAGCTGCTACTTTCATTCTGATTGTGTGACGGTTATGCAGTGTGTATCTGTGAGGCGTATCGTAACCACTGACTCAAGTAATAATTCTCCATTCGGGCGCAATGATCTGGAAAATTCTGATGTTCTGTTGTTACGGTTGATGTTCTGTTTCAGTGGTGCGGGGTGTTAAGACTGAAGGTCTAGGTTTTAAGGACTTAAGAATGTTTTCCTTGTTGTGTTTAATGTTAGGATTTGTTGTGCTGTTGTTGGATGTCATGCCTTTTTTTTTTTTTTGTTCTTGTGGGAGAAGGCTTTGACGGGTCATAATCATCTTGTGGGGGTTGATAAGCGAAGGAAAGTCGATTATGCATTGTTCGTATTTGAATTAAGGAGGATCAACAGATTAACTGAATTAAATGAAATTTAAAGAAGTTGTGGCTTAACGCACTCGATTAGTTGATTAAATGAAGATATCCTGTAAGATATGTAAGTATAATACTTCACTACTCGAGTAATATTGTTTTCATAAAGTGAAAAAAGACGAAGGGTGACCAAGTAATCCACTCGTGTACATGATAAACCATTGTAACGATTGGCAACTAATATCCGATGTAAAGACATTTCCATCTTAATGGCAGTATATACGTTAATAGATGCCGACACCTTTAAGAAGCAGATCTCGTAAGAAATGAGAAACCAACTAATTGCTGGTCCCTGCATGTGGATGTACATATGTATGGGGGTTGCAAGTACACTGCGACTTAAATGGATCTACTGTACCCCGAAACTACATACATATGTATGTCTCTAATCGAGGATACTGAAGTTAGAGTACCTCCTCTAGTCGAACTACGTTGGCCCAATTACTAGTTCCTAAGTCAGAACTCTGAGTCCTTTGAGTCATTTGGTATACTTTTCCAGATATTTTCGCCTGACTTGGGCAAAAAGGGATACCTTATTTTTGTAGCTATCAGACAGAGCAAATGTCTCCGGTCCGCAGAGTCTTCGAAACTAACCCGGAGGGATGAGTTGAATGCCTCCTCCCCGTAGGTGGCGCGCATAAAATGAAGGGGACCTCAACCAACTTGGAGTGCGAAACTGGAGGCAATTAGCTAAAGAGCTAAATAGAGAGGATTGTTAGTTGAGGCCCAGGTTCACCCCGAACTGTAGTGCCACTTAAGTAAATAAGAAAGAATGATCTCACAGCGGATTTTCCTTGTCGAATCTTACATGTGGCGCAACTCCTCAATTCTAAGGCCACAACGAGAATTTCGCAGTCATTTGAATGTAAGAAGAGTCTCATCAAAAGATGCGATCGGGCGTTTTGTTGCCTGTTTTCGGCAAGAAGGAAGTGTTTTCAATCATAGACGAACTGGAGATCTATGTCCGGATGTTCCCAAGGCATCATCATCATCACCCGCGTACAGACATCTGTTGACGAAGACCCTTCGACATCGAGCAGGCGCCGCTCGTCGTAGCTAAATATTCCCCGAACAACCTTACCGAGAATTTTAAAAAAGGATAAAAGGACAATTCAGTCAGTAATTGCTTGCCAGAGATAAGTCGGTTATTATTGCTTGCAAAACAGAACCAAGATCGCTTTTTTTTTTAAGAAATTGATTGTTAATGGCTTCATTAGTAAATGAATGCAGATGCATCCACTTTAAGTCGCGTTTTGGTGTGGTATCTCAGCTAAAATGTTTATAGGGCCCTATTTCTTTGAAGACGCAAATGGGGATCCAGCAACGGTAAATGGGGACAAGTATAGTATAGAGCAATGCCCGAAAACTTTTAACATCTGCAGCTGGGTCAACTATCCTATGCCCATATTTGGTTCCAACAAGATGGCGCTACTACCCATACACCAGAGATACAACGCTTATTGTTCGAGGAATGTTCCAAGGCCAAATAATCTCAAAAACCGGAGACATTGGTTGGCAAGTTCGTTCTCCGAACTTATCAGCTCCATAGGAAGGAGTCCTATGGGGTTATCTGAAAGCAAATATTTACGAGAATAATTATTATATATAAATATGTCTTTTGCTGACCTTAAAAGGAACAAGTCGCATATATTGACCTTGACACAACAAATTTCAGAAAAAGTGGTGGAAATTTTTTTTTCAAAAATGTTGGTTTCTTTGTCATTAAGAGATCCGACGGACCATGCTGACGACATGAGGACCTCTAATCAAATTTCTTGCACTGGTGATTCTCTTTCACTGCAAGCTAACCTCAACTTGTTCTTTAACTGGTGCCGTCAAAAACTCTTAGGGCTTAATGTGGAAAAATGTCAATCAATTACTTTCTCTCGGAAGCGCCCTCCCTTACCTCAAAGAAAATATTTTATTAACAATGAGCTTGTCCCCACAGTTACCTTGATTCGTGATCTGGGCATCCTCTGTCACACTCAACTACACTTTTGCGTACACATAGATAACATAATTAACAGGGCTAATACAGCACTTGGGTTTGTTAAGCGCCGGTCGAAGGAATTTTCTAATCCATACGTCACCAAATCCCTGTATATTACCTTCATCAGACCACTTCTCGAATACGCCAGCCAAGTCTGGTCTCCCTACCATCAAGTCCACATTCAGAGAATTGAAGCTGTTCAGTGTAGATTCATCCGCTTTGCCTTACTCGGTCTGGTCTGGGATGACCCGTTCAACCTTCCTCCCTACGGGAACCACCTTAAACTATTAAACCTTCAACAACTAAAGATTCGCTGAGAGATCGCCGATATACTACTGGCTGGAACCATTGAGTGTCCTCATCTGTTACAACATATCTTTGTCAACACTAATCCTCACTGCTTGAGAACAGTTCCCCTATTTCGCCTTGAGTACCACGGCCAAAACGAACTTATGACCAGAATGCTATATATAGCAAATAAATTCCCTGACATTTTTGATTTCCACTGTAGTAAGTCTACTCTGAAACATGCCTCCGCTTACATGCAAGTCACCCTCCTCCTTCCTCCCCCTAATTGCCCTAAGTTTTAGCTCCATTCTTAACCCTAAGTTATCTTTCCTTAATTTGTAAGCAATCTTTGTTGGTTATAAGTTTACCATTAAGTTAATTGTTAGTTATAAGTAAGTTATTAAATGCTTGTATTAAGTTTATAGTAATAAAAGTAGCTATCCAGCAAAAACACCTGCTAAAACCCGCCATTAAGTTCGGCTGGTCCTTATTGCGCTAAGTCAAACGGTTTCGTTCCTTGTAGTCGGCGCACAAGGTTTGTCTCGTCCAAAATTTGGAGTATAGCGTTGTTGCAATGACCATGTAGACAGAGTTTTCGAGCAAAGCTCGTCATTTCGTCATCGATGGTAGTTACTCCTAAACCATGGGGCATTAACTATGACTCTTAGCACTTTCTTTTGAAAAGATTGTAGCATATCCCTACTCCTTCGTTTAGTACAACCCCAAAGTTGTACACCATACGTTCAAACAGGTTAAAGCACTTGCTTGTATAAAAGCTGTTTGTTATATATACCTTATTTGGAATGTCTTCCAAGAAGCCAATACATTTGTCTGAATCTCTGTATTTTCAATATCGTCGCGTTTCTTTTTAACGTGCGGCTTCCATTTGAGTTTCGCGTCTAGTGTCATTTCTAGATACTTTACCTCGTTTGCATACGGTATTTGTACCGAGTTAATGGAAATGGGTAGGTTATTAACTTTTTTGTAAGTAAAGTAAACATGAGTCGATTTGGTCTCATGAAGAGCAATACACCAAATCTTTGTCCACTCACAAATTTTGTCCGAAGCTCGTTGGAGCTTTACAGATGCTAACTGGACTAATTTATCTGTTGTTAATACAACCGTATCGTTCATTGACTAGCTACGACAGTGCCTTCTTCTTGTGGTATATCTCGAGTGTAGAGTAAGAACAATATCAGACCAAGAATACTTACTTGCGGTAGTCCGGTAGCAATTTTTTTAAATTCGGAGTACTCCGATCCGTGTTCAACACGGAGTATTGTATTCGAAAGGTAGGATTCTAAAATCTTATATAATTGCTCCGGAAGAACCTGTCTTAACTTAAACTTTAAGCTTTCTTGCCATACCTAATCGAAGGCTTGAGAGACGTCCAGAAAAGCGTTAGAGCATATTTTTTTTTCCTCTAAGGTCTTCTCTACTTTATTTGATAAACCCGACCAATTATGGAATGCTTTCTTCTGAAGCCTGGCCATCAAGGTCAGGAATCAAACTCAATGACCGGTTGTAGACGGTTTTATGAAAAAAAAGGTTTAAATACCTTAGATATTATCGGCAGGAGCCTCTAGATATCAATGGAGAGGTACCAGCACCACCAATACAATTGATGAAAATCCGTATGTTTAACGAAGCGCAATCTATTGCAAGCAATAGATGGAGTAATCTAGCTACGTACGCATCTACCAGGAAGATCTGGCCTTTACTAGACGCAAAAAAAGCCAAAAATCTCATTTAATTAAATAGAAGGAACATAAGCCTCACAGTAGGAAAAATCACAGGACACTGCTTGTTAGGTAGGCACGCCACTAGAGATGCAGAGATGAAGAGGAGGAGGAAAATAGTCTCCACCTCCTTGGCGCATGCCCAGCACTAGCCACACTAAGAAAGAACCTACTAGGTGAATACTTCTTTGAGGTCCTAAGTGACCTGTCTAACATAGACATTAGAAACTTAGATAGATACATAGGTAAATCTAACTGGTTTAGCTGAAATGCCCCCCCACACCACCACCACCCCTCCTCCCCTCGTTATTGGTTACTATCAATCCCCAAGAGGTACTGCAACAGACACCCCCCAAGATCGATAGTTAACCCTCCCTAGACCAATGCCTGTAAATAACATTACTGCATAGGAGTAACAGAGATTGATTGAGTCAATCAATCCCCCTATTACTCACATGCACACCACCTACACTGTGAACTAGGTACTAAGGGTTTGACTGAAGCAGTCACCCTACCTAGCCAAACCATACCCTAAAGTTCGACTGTATACTAATGCAAGATTGACTCCATCAGTCATCTCGCTCTACTTTGCATTCCCCACTATTTCCACGGTCCACCTAGGTATGGGTTCGATTGAAACAATCACCCTACCTAGTCCACACTTTATGCATAGCAGTACTAAGAGTTCGATTGAATCAGTCACTCTATGTACGCTTATGCTCCTCTACACCTACAAGGTCCACCTAGGTATGAAGGCTTTGACTGAATCAGTCACCCCACCTAGCCAATACCGTGCATAACAGCAATTACAGTTAGACTGAATCAGTCACTCTACTATACTTATGCACCTCTACGCCTACACTGTTTATGGGACTTGGCAGGTAACTTGCACACACAGTATAGGGGGTTCGATTGAATTAATCACCCCCCATCACTTGTTGCACACTATACCTTCTCTCTACCCTTTTCAGTCAGCATTCTCAGCCAACACCCTCATGAGAAAGGTTAAAGTTCCCCGGTTACCGCTGACTCGACCAGTCATTACTCATGTGGTATCACAATGGACCCAAGCGGTCTAAGTGTGTCCTGACCCTGACCCGCCTTTACCTAACATAACCTAACCATCGGCAGGAGCGATATCGGTCTGTAGTAGTCTAGATTAGAACTGGTCCTCTTTACCAAGAAAAGAATCTTGGACGAATTAAAAAAAGGAAACTCAAATATATTAGAAATATATAGGGATGGATCAAAGATAGCAGGAGCTGGCGAGTTGATTAAATTTGCCATTCAGCTAGACCCATTCGCAGGGATGTTTCAAGAGAATGTCCTTGCCATAATGAAATTAGAGGAAATACTTACTGAAAACCCTAATGTGGAAAGGCAGGACATTCACATCTGCTCGGACAACAAAGCAGCTTTAAGCGCCGTCACTAACACTAAAGTGTTTTCTATTAAGCGTTTCCTATCTTTAAATTTGAATGAAACAAACTGTGAGTGATATATCATTGAAATTTTTTTATTTATTTAGAAGGCCCATATATGCCATTATGTATGGAATATAACCTCATTCAAATGTCCCCCGCGACTTCGCTGGGTGGCGCGCATCCGAAACGTTCAATTTTCCTTAACTCTGACGCATAAATCAGGCTGAATTTGGCCAATGGCATTGATTATGTTGGCTTTCAGGGCAGTGGTGGTTTGTGGTTTACCGACATAGGCCTGTGACTTAAGAAAACCTCACAAGAAGAAGTCTAACCAGGTCAAATCGCACGATCTCGGTGGCCAATTCACATCGCCTCCGCGTGAGATAACCATGTACGGAAATCGCTCGTGCAGAATGTCCATCGTGGCACCAGCTGTGTGGCATGGAGCGCTGTCCTGTTAAAACCACGTATCGTCGGTGTCCATGTCATCCAATTCGGGCCAAAAGAAATTGATTATCATCGACCGATAGTGCTCGCCGTTGACGGTGATGCCCTGGCCAACGTCATTCTCAAAGAAGTATGGACCGATGATGCCGTCAGCCCAGAATCCACACCAAGCTTTCTTAAATTCTCTGGATGCATTGCAATTTGGTGGATCTCTTATGGATTGTTATCGTCTCAAATTCGACAATTTTGCTTGTTGACGAACCCATTAATCCAGAAATATGCCTCGTCGCTGAATATGATTTTTCGACCGAAATTGGGGTCAACTGCGAAATGTTGCATGAACAGAAGACCCACTTCCATAACACAATTTAATCATTTGCACATGTTGTTGAACGCTATAACTCTCTACATTGATTTGACAAGACAGACATATAAATGACAGCCAATTTGACAGATGTAGCTTTAACAGTATGGCCGCAATCACCTGTCAAAGTTCGGAAATCCCTATTGGAAAACTCTTTACAGTAAAATAGGGACTAGTAACGAAGTGTAAAGCGAAACTGAACCTACTCGACAGCTGTAATAAAGATCGCCTTTTGTGGGTGTACTGAGACACGAAGGCTTAATGGGAAATGAAAAATCGGACGTACTGGCTAGGTAAAGAGCTGAAAATACTGAATTAAATCCCACAAAGATAAGTCCTTATGATAAATATTACAATTTCACTGAATGTGAAGATGAGACAAGAGTTCGTTAAGTACCGGTCGGATCTAGAAACACGCAATGATCAGATCCTTTAAAAAGAGCCGAATAACAACATTACTTTACGAGTTTTAGGCTCAAGTAGAACACAGGCGAGATTGATGTTGGGAGAAATAACCGGGTACATCAGTCTCCACAAACAGTCTCTCAGGCTCGAACTGATAGAAACAACGATCAATGCCAACTGTCAGAAGGAGGTGAAAGACGTAGAGCACTTCCTTTGCTACTGTCAGCGAGGTTAAAGCTCAAGATACTACAATCCTCAACAACAACTTACCTCTGGCAAAAAAGAATGGTTTTCTTTTTTCTTTTTTTTTTAGATTAAGAATTGTGCTTTTATTTCTATACAGTAATTTTTTGCGTTACAAAATAATTCACAATAACATACATTGGCATTTGCCGTCAGTCCAAAAATGTCCAGAATTGACAGAATTGGGCTAAATTCATTAGGTATACTGATACAGTGTGTTTCTTCATTATTTATTTACAAAAAAAACAAATATTTGGCGCAACAGCTCTTTAAAGTGCCAGGACCTAGCTTTTCGCAACCACTCATGTTGTGTGCGTTATATTTTTCACACGAATGGAAGGCACCTACAGTTTTAATGCCGAATCCGAACGCCGATTTGAGAAGCTTTTTCATGACAACAATACTCTCGGATGTTTGTCAAACGCTCGCAAGAGGTGGGACCGTGAAAAAACTTTTTGGTATTTTCTGGGATTCGAACTTGGAACCTCATGCGTAGTGATCCGACACACTAACCACTTACGCCACGGCGCCCACATCATTATTTATTTGCTGTCGATATTTTCAAGCGATTTTTAGAAAGCTATACAGGGCATTTCAATCTTGGCCATTTAAAAATAGGAATAGAATTACATCTTCTTTCAAGCGCAGGTTACTTAGAGTGCACTCTGTATTCCCCACAGCTCTATGCGGCATAACATTTAGATGCAACAGTTCACCTCTGGCCTTGAAAATCATTGAAATTTTATCCAAGCTGTTACGGTCATGAAAGTAGTTTTTCGTCTTAAGGTCATGGTCTAGCATTCAATATGTAATCCTTTGCTGGGCTTTTACTCTATAAGCAACACGCGTAGACTCTTCGATAGCAATCGATATCTTTGCAGTGTACTTTGTAAACTTCTGGATTATAATCTGGTAGAGAAACATTATGCTGGTTGCTTAACCTGGGCCATTCCTTAAAAAAGCGTTGGACATAAAAAAGGGTCTATTTCCTAGTGCAGTCTTTGAAAAGGCATTCGCCAATTCGGGGTTTTAAGAGTTTAGTTCCAAATTTTAGAAACTTTTACTTCTATTTCACATATGTGTTTGCATGTTAAATTCTCATAAAATAAAGCTCCCAATTCAAGCAACCTTTATAAATACAAATTTAGCACTCCGTGTGCATTTATTAGATCTATGCTATCAATTTCCTGAATTAGCATTTAAATTATCCAACTTAAGTGCAAAGTCATGAAAATGCATAGGAAACCCGCTAAAATGGTGCACTCCTTCGATATCGCAGATAATTGAACGCGAGAACATGCAAAGCAAGCCATACTCAATAAGCGAGAATCCTTTTGAAAACAATGCTGCTGCTGCTGTGTAGAGAACCCTATTCATCGCTAGCTTATGCAAAACACTAACACTACCTTCTATGTTAGCTAACGACATTCGTGCGACTTGGCAATCGAATTTTGTTCTTCACACAAAAAAAAAGCAAGGACCTACCAAGACTAAGTTGAAATTTATAGCCGCCTGCATAAATGTGCATTTCTAAGTGGTGGTGCTGGCATAAAGCATTCTCGATACTTGTTATCTTCACCTAAACGAGATGGATCTTAACAGAGAGTTCCTTTCTACCTCCTATGCATATTCATAGAATGTTTAACAAATGTAACGAGATGCCATTTAAAAGTTTGATTAGGTAAAGGAGAGTATCTTCAATGAGATGGCGATGACGAGAACGAATACTAACCGGAGTACGAGAACACTCTCGTATCATATTCAATTAAGTTAATCTTCAGTCTGCGCGCATTAAAAGCTTTCAGCCTCTTGAAAGGCACTACTCGAAAGATTTAATTATCGCTGCTCTAAGGTGAGAGAAAGACTATTTCCATTTGAGATTCATAGTATTAATTAAATTGCCACAATGACAGTATACCTAAAAGCAGGACATAAGATTGGAGCACTTGGCAAACACTCCACTCCTAGTCGGTTAGGGGTGGCGTACTTATACTTATTGTCTTGGCGTGCTCAAGACGTCGCTTGATATTCCATTATCTTTGCTCAAATTGTAATCCAATTAACTGACTAGATGGTCCCTTTTAAAAAGGTGATAGTGGGTCCATTATAGAACACCCCCTCCTCCTGCGGACTGAATTCTTTCAAATTATGTCGTGCATGTGCAACGTTGTCATAATCTACGAGGATGGACCACCGCCTGCATTCTGTCGGACACTAATTACTCATAACCTCATAAATATTAATGGTTAAGTGGAGGTTAAACGTCGGCATGCATCACTGTCACTGATATTCGATGCACGACAACTAAGCACTCCTCGGTCCGGGTTCGAACAATGATTATAATTAGATTCCGTATCGCAAGTTAACAGGTTTGATAGGAAGTGCTTAGTTAGGCATTTGGAATTAATTCTGAACGGATTTGCTGTTTAAGGAATGCAATGCTTGCAATTATGGCATGCACACATGAAGGGCAAGGTGAGCATAGGTGACAGAGTGCACAGGCATTTGTGAAGAGACATTGTAGTCAGCAAGTTGACACATTTCATAGCAATTAGGGTGACGATTTGGGGGTGGTGGTGGACCGTTTAATTTGGTGACATTGCCGGACCGTAAATGGGCTCTTAGGGACATCGGTAAGTTTTGGTATGGGATGACGATGGTAGGCGACATCTTTGATCACAGTGGCCAATGGAATGTTGTGTAGGTAAAGGGTATCAAATGGTAGCATAAAATTATAATGAAGTTTCCGTTGAAGTTTTGGTACAAATGCTTCTTTCATTTCGTCGTATGAGCTAATGTGTGACGCAAATACTTACTAAAATTAAGTATTTGTGTCACACATTGACATATGGTGTACAAGAGGAATTTCTTTATATTGCTTTGCCGAGTTAAGCTTTCGAGATCATAACTGTGTAGAGGAACAGCAATCCAATCTGAGGAAACCTGAAGATGGATCAAAGCACGAAAACAGCTGAAAGTTTTCTTTGCAGCCACTCCAACAACAGGAAGGAACGAACTAGAGCCTCTGTTTCGCATAAAATTTAGAAAAGTACAGCGTGGCGTGCGACGCATTTCATCAATGCGCTGGGCTATAGAAGCAGATGAATAAGGTGCGTCAGCAGGACCATTTACAAAACCACCAAAGAGTTAACTGCTGCTCACTCTTAAAGTCCATTTTTGTAACTCAAAACTTAAGAACCAAAAAGAGTTGAGATAAGACAGACGGACAGATGGACATAATTTAGACAACTCTGTTGTTTATACTGGTTATTTATATATACTTTATGGGGATTATAGTTAGGGCCGCTCAGAGAGCCCAACAGGGAACACTATAGAAAGATAGTTGTGCTAGCAACGATGGATGTAAAATATGACTTTAACTCTGCCAGATAGGCAGACAAAGTAAACGCTCTAGAAAGTACATTCAGTACTGAGTATGGTAAAAGACTACCTCAGAGACAGATTGCTCATCTATGACACCGCAGAGGCGCTACGTAGGAAGAAAATCACTGCCAAAGTAGCACATGATTCAATACTGAGACCCGATTTGTGGAACATCTCTTACAACGGGATTTTACGTATGGAGATGCCCGACGACTCTTTCCTATTCGGCTACGCGGATGACATTGCCGTAGTGATTACTGCACGAAACACAGAGGATGCACGGAAGAGACTAAATCAACTCATAAGACGTGTCACCTCCTGGATGGAAGATCACTGCCTAAGCCTTGCAATAGAAAAAACGGAAATACTCGCAGTCATGCTGACGAAAAGATGAATATCTACTATTTCTGAGCTTCAAGTGAACTCGGAAATAATAATAACAAAGGATGAAGTAAACTAACTGAGGCTGAGACTGGATACAAAACTCACCTTCTGGCAGCATATTAAGGCCGCGGCAGAAAAAATCGAAAAGGTTACCACATCGCTGGGCGGTTAATGGCGAACGTTGAAGGCCCCACGGCAAGCAAACGGAGACTTCTAATGTCGATCATACATGCAATACTTTTATATGGCAGTGAAATCTGGGCCAATGCGATTAAAGAAGAAAAATACTGGAAGCGAATGGTGGTAATGCAGAGAAGAGTAGCTCTATGAGTAGCAAGCTCATGTCGAACGTTGTCAGAGCCGGTAGTCTTCGTAATTGGGGGAGTGACCCCTTTCGACCTCTTAGCAGCGGAGAGATTGCACATCTACCAAATGAAAGCTGAAATGGGAAAAGAAGCTGCAAAAGCGGAAGCCAAAGAACTCACCAAAGAACACCGGCAAGAACGCTGGAACTCCGAAGCAGAGGTAGATGAACAGCAAGACTATTGACCAACATTGCTGAATGGTCGTAGCGGAGATATGGAGAGGTCAACTACTACCTAACTCAGTTTCTTACAGGGCATGGGTATTTCAACGTGTACCTGCATAAGATGGGGAAAGTGGGGATCCCAGCTTTCCAGTGGGATGCCTCTCCACATCACAACGTAGAGTACGCGTTCTTTAGCTGCACACGATAGACAGCAGAAAGAAGCAGGGTGCAGCTAGAGATAGGCGACGTAAGTCCAGAGAACGTAGTGGAAGTAATGCTATCCAGTGAAGGCAAATGGAATAAAATATACTTCTTTGTCGAAGCACTACTAAAGACAAAAAAAAAGAGTGGGAGATCAAATAATACCCTCACAAGATATATAAGCCTGATGAAAACCTCACCGGCAAGGAAAAATAAAGCCACAGTAGAGGAAAGAAAACGACACCACTCCGAAGTAATGCATAAGCGGTTCCGGTATGAATGGTCTCAAGTTAGTATTCCCTACAGGAGAGGGTATGATTATAGCCACTTTTAGAGCATTTAGCAAACGTTTCACTGGACATTAGGGTTTTTGGTCAATAGGTCAATCAACATCATATTGCATTGAGCTTTTGCTGGAGCAAGTTGCTGCGGTCTTCCTGCTTTCCAAGAGTTCCGTATACCTATGCAAATATGTTCCAAATTGAAGGCCGCATTTAGTTTTAAAATAAAACAAAGCATTTTGCATTCAAATCAAATATTTTTTATTGGATGCTAAAGTAGACGCGGTCAGCTATGAAAAATTATGTCGTTTGAACGGCACTCATACTGTCCTTTTGACAAAATGCTCAATGACGTGTTTGTAGGTAGCCTGATCAATTTGACCATTGTTGTATGGGGCTTAATGACATAGACTTTCGATTTAAAATATCCCCACAAAAAGAAGGCACAATGAGTTAAATCGAAAGATCTAGGTGACCTGTGAACAGGCAACCATCTTGCAAGTAAGGTCATTGTTTCTGAAAAACTCTTGCAGCATGTATCAGTTTCTAGCACTACTAACTGTAACCGTTTTGCCGACTTCATTTTCAAAAAAAAATAAACAAAAAAAATGGCGATATAACCTCGGCGAACCAAAACCCGCATTAAACAATAACTTTTTGGGTATGCATCTGTTTCTCATGAATCTTATGACCATCTTCCAAGCTTCGGATTTGAAAATGTTTGCTCGTCACTATAGATGATTTTTTCGACAAAATGACGGTCCACTTCGTATTGCTCGAAAAGTCGACTGACAACCTGACGACGTTCCAAATGATCAGTAGGCTTTAGCTCCTATGTAAATGGGACTTGTACGGGTGAATTTTCAATTGCTGAAAAACAACAACAAATGAAATGCGTTTGGGTGAAGAATTTATCTTTAATAATCAGAAAGCACCGTGACGCAAGTGGTTAGGTTAGGTAAGTGGGCAGGTGTAGGGGGATAGAAAACCTCCACACCACACTCAGGTCAGTATAGACCCATTGTGATACCCAAGGGGGGAAAGGAGATAGAAAAAGGAAATCCCTACCTCGTGGAAAAATACCGTCTTGTAAGTATCCTAAAGAAAGAACTAAGTACTCACTGTGTCCTAGATACAAACCATCCAGAGGATTTGATGAAGTTTGCGATGTCATTTATTGGTCTGTTGGACAACTCTTCTAGATCCTCAAAGAAGTGTTGCCCAAGGATCTTATTTCTCAAATGATAGAGGCCTGGGCAATGACAGAGAAAGTGGGCGGTGTCCTCCTGAGCCTCCTCGTCGCCGCAGCCTCTACAAAGGTCTTCGCTAGTCACACGTAGTTTTTTCATGTGGTACCGCATGGTGTTATGCCCCGTAATTACTCCAATTAGAGTAGAGAGGGATTTTCTGTGCCTCTGTATGAGTCTATTGGTTCTTACTCTGTCAAAAGCGGGCCACAGCTTCCTCGTGGTGACGCAAGTATCTAAACAGGTCCACCTATTGTTAGCCTCCGTTATGGCTTTGTTTCCTGCTACGAGCTTAAGGGCGCAAGGCGGGATGTACACCGAGGGGTCGGATTGGTCCGAGCTTAGTGCTGAGCCACCTCTAGCCAATTCATCGGCTTTCTCATTCCCTGGTATGCCTTCATGACCAGGGACCCAGCAGAGCCTTACCTCGTGCTGTGTTCCAAGAACCTTGAGCTCTTCTCTACAACACTTCACAAGCTTCGATTTTATTTCTATAGCAGATATTGCTTTTATCGCTGCCTGGCTGTCGATGAAAAAGGTGATATCCTCTCGTGGTATTGCCCTCATCGCAGTCTCACGAGCTGCTATTGTAACTGCTAGGACCTCCGCCTGGAAAACGCTGCTGTAGTTCGGAAGCCGAGCTGACATGGAGAGGCCAAGCGTTTCAGAGAAGATGCCTGCGCCTACACCTATTTCCATTTTGGATCCATCGGTGTAAACAGCTAAGGATCGCTCGTTAGGCGTTCTGTCATTTTTCCAGTTTTCCCTGCTCGGATAGGTGCTAGAGAATGGTCTTAAGAAGTCTAGGTAAGGCGTTAAGTAGTCTGTATTAGATACACTGCCTAGATATCTCTGCAGGATTGTGGTGTGACCCATTGCATTTGGTCTCCAGCTATCTGTTTGGCTTAATCTTACGGCACTATGGGCTGCCGATACTTGTATAAAGGTGTCTAGCGGAAGCAGATTGAGAATGGCCTCGAGTCCTGCTGTAGGTGTCGTTCTCATCGCACTGGTTGTGGCGATGCACGCTAGTCTTTGTACTTTTGTGATAGCAGCTAGGTTATTTATTTCGCTGGCTGCCTGCCACCATACAAGGCTGCCATACGTTAGTATTGGCCTTACTATAGCTGTATACATCCATAGGATGATGATGATGATGACGCAAGTGGTTAGTGTGTCGGATCAGTGCGCTTGACGTTCCATGTTCGAATCCCAGAAAACACCAAAAAGTTTTTTTTCACGGTCCCACCTCTCGCGAACGTCTGACAAACATCCTAGAATATATTGTTGTCACGAAAAAGTTTCTCACATCGCCCTTCGGATACGGCACTAAACTGTAGGTCCTTTCCATTCCTGTGAAGAAATATAACGCACACAGTACAAGTGGTTGCGAGAAGCTCGGCGAGCTTGACGAGCTGTTGCGCCAAATATTTATTTTATTTTTTATTTTTTAATCAGAAAGAAAGATGGCGATAAAGTAATTCGTTTTAGTCGCATCTTGCATCTCTAGATCACTCGCCTGACATAATATTTTTTTCCGAAATATGGATCTATGATTTTGAGATTCTAAATTTTTGTATACCGAATAACACATTCGAAGCGACCTGCAATGATTTATATTCTTCAGGTGGAGTCGCGGTACGTACGAGTATATTCCTTAGAAGCAACCTGGAGTGTAAAATAAATAATTATAATTTAAATAGTGTTGACGTAATTAATCTAAGTTGTGAATTTTCGGGAACGTAATTCTGTTTTATGGCCATTTATAGATTACATTTATGTTCAATCAAAATCTTTGGACGAATTTTCTACGTTTCTTGATAACCAAACTTCTAAAACCATGATTCTCGTAGGTGACTTCAACATAAATCTGTTGCTATTCAGGAATTGTAGATAATTTCCTCGCAAATTTATCTTCTTTTAGTTTTGAAGCATTATTATTCGAATCTACCCGAATTACGCAAAATTCAAACTCCTGTTTGGATCACATAGAAACAATTGCGTTACGTTCAGATCTGCAGTATATGATGTTAAGATAACTAATCATTGTCTAACAACCAGATTCAGATTCATAAGATTTTATTTATTCATATAATTTTTTCTAATACAGTACAAAATCAAAATTTAGCATGGCTTTGCCGTCTGCCTGGTTGATTTATTAATATTCACAAGTAAAAATAAAATAGTAATTTTAACTTCTATAGTAAACTTCACAAAATAAAGGGAATAGTTTGTTAAAAGCTTTCGTTTATAATTTGCTGTCGATATGTTAGAGCAATTTTGCAATACCGGTAAAGTGTGCTTACATCCGCTTCATTAAGGAGGGAAAGCACATGCCTTCTTGTTTCTCGTAGGATTGGGCATCTTCCCATAAAATGGAATACATCTTCTCTCTCCACTAAGTTACACATGTTGCATAAAATAGGCAAGTTCTCCCTGTGGGGTACGTAGTTCAGGTTCAGGAGTTCACCACGCAGTCTCAGTATCATAGTTATTTCTTCTATCTTGTTATTATCATGGAAATAATTGTTACTCTGCAAGTTATGGTTGAGCTTACTGTAGATTGCCCTATGTACTGATCCAGTTGCCTCTTCAGCATATCTCGCTCTAGCCTGCTCGTCTAACTTTATAATGAGCTGGTACAATTTGGTGTCCCAGTTTCGCATGTTGTCCTCTCTCAGTTCGATCGCACATCCATCAGCCAGATCCAGCCATTCCCTGTACCAACCAGTTTTTGTTTGCACAGCATTCAGAACAACTTTTCTTGGGAGACGGTGGGCTGGCATATTAAGAGCTTTTAGTATATAATCTACCTGTAGCTTGAATGTCTTAATAAATAAAGGCGATAAGCCTGTTTCGAGCATAAGCATGTAGTTAGGTGTATTCGGTGGAAGGCGGAATATTCTTTTCACATAAAATCTTAATAGCTTCTACACCGTTTCGTACTGCTTTCCGCCCCATACTTGGGCCGCATAGAACAGGATCGACTCGGACACCGCTTCAAAAACCCTGAATTTGCTGCTATGATTAATATATTTGCTGTTGAAACAATTTTTCCAAGCTACATTGATGGCCGTTTTAGATTTTATTAATTTTTCCTTGAGATGCCGTTCCATGCTCATATTTTTAGTTATGTAAACCCCGAGATACTTGTACTCCTTAACAATTTCGATTGCTCCCTCATCAAAGTGCCACTTTTCGTTGGAACAATTTCGGCCACCACCTTCCTTGAAAATCATAATTTTGGACTTGTTAAGGTTGACCACTAGCTTCCATAATTTGGTGTACTCATGCAAACGATTGATCATGAGTTGTAAGGAATCCGGGGAGTATGCCAACAGAACAACATCGTCCGCAAACAAAAGGGCTTTGACGAGCACACCCGCGTATTTCACACCTCCTGGTAAACAGTCAGTCAGGTCATGAATGAACAGAGCAAATAAATTTGGGCTCAGCGCACATCCCTGTCGTACTCCTGAATGCGTTTGGAACCATGCCGATAGAACATCTCCATCCCAAACCGCAGCTTTCGTATCAGCATATAGATTTCCTATTAGCCTTCCAAATTTCAGTGACATTCCCAAAGAGTAGAGCTTATATAATAGGGCAGTTCTGTCCACCGAGTCGAAGGCATAGAGCTTCTTGCCTTGCGAAAGAAATGACTTTGCAATGCTGCTTAGTACAAATATATGGTCGACTGTAGAGTACCCTGATCTAAAACCCGCCTGGAACTCATTCAGTAGGTTATTGGCTCCTATCCACGCATTTAATCGTTTTTGAAGTATCGCCGTAAAAATTTTGTAGGATGCATTCAGAAAGGAAATTATTCCGATAATTCCCTGGATCCAATGTACAACCCTTTTTATGGATAGGAAAAATTAATGCCTCCTTAAATCGCTGCGGGACACATCCGAACTCCAAAATATTATTAAACAAGCAGGTCAGTCTACCGTGAAGCTCATTGGTGCCATACTTGTAAAACTCCGAAGGGATCCCATCCGAGCCTGCTGCTTTGCCATCCTTCAGATTACACAGTGCTTCTGCAACCTCAGCATGTGTTATCGCATTGTCCAAAATTTCATTCGCGAAGCCAGGTGTAGCATATTGGAAGCTTTCACTGTACGCAACCGGGTTCAGTACACTTTCGAAGTGCTGTCGGAGAATGTTGGGGTTCAGCTCCCTAGCAATAGTGTACCTTCTGCCATTGACATTTCTTATTCGCTTCCAAAAGTCAGCTGCATTCCTACAATGCGCCAATTTATGTGCCTCTAGCTGGCAGTGGTTTTTCCTCTTCTGCATACACAGGGTCTTGTACTTAATGTTGGCTTTGATATAAGAGTCACGGATCACACTTTTATTACAGATTCTAAATAGTTTAAGCCAGGCGAATGAAATCTGTCTGGCTCTTTCGCACTCATCATCAAACCACGGTTTTATGCCTTGCGTCTTCTGCTTGTTGCTTCTAATGGAACATGGGTAAGAGTTCTTAATACTGTCTTCTATTCCTTCAAGATTTAATTCCTGTTGGGCTATAAGGTTTTCATCTAAAAGCTTCATATACATGGGTTCCTTCGCAAAACTCCACACCAGCTTGGGGGCTAACTTCATATCTCTGGTTCTCTCCGTCTGGGTGCTAGTATGTTCAAAGGTAGCAACAATAGGCAAGTGGTCAGAGTAAGGCACCAGTTTAACCTCTAAGTCCGTAACGCGCAAATTCCAATCACCTCCTAATAAGCAATAGTCAATAACCGACGTTCCCTGCTTTCCCACAAATGTGAGGTTGCCGATTTTGTCGCTCACACTGGTACCATTTAGCAGACGCATTCCAAAGGAATCACAGAGTTCCAGAAGTTTCGTACCGTTTGCACTGCATGTTGAATCCATCGATTGGCGCCTTATATCAGCCACATTGTTTGCTGCTCCATGTTCTTTGCCTACTCGTGCGTTTAGGTCACCTATTACCATTATGTTTGAGTTGGTAATTTGCATCAGTACCTCCTGAAGTCTATCGAAATCCCTTTGCTAGTTGTTGCAGTTTAAATAGGATGGTAGTATGCAGTATTGCGTTTTCTCGAACTCCAAGCTTACATAAACCAACTCCTCCAATACTTTAAACTCACAGTGAACCTCACCAAGATCCTTCTTGAAGCCAAAGTAGCACCCTCCACTCGCCCTTCCTCTCCTGGACATTCTCGTTGCTGAAATCCATTTAAATTCGTAGTTCATAAAACTGCATTCACAACTTTTAAAATTCATTTCTTCTACATGAGTTTCGAACAAAAAGATAATCTCAAACTGATTGATAAAATTATAAAAATCTGCAAATAAATCCTTATTTTTTAAACCTGCTACGTTATATGACAATATTTTATATTTTTTAATTTCTTTCTTAATACTATTTTCATTATTTCTTCTATTTTTAACGCTATTTTTACAGAAAACAGGACAGACGGCATAACAATTAAATACTAGACAGTGGCACAAAATTTGAAGAACTGCTGCTTGTGTTTCCACCCACTGTTATTCCACTCTCAGCAACTGATCGTCTTTCAGCTATCGTTGCAGAACTGTCATCGATCATCTGCTGGAGAATTGACATTCCACACTCGCCGTCACACCCTTCACATCGCAGACTGTTGTTGTTGTCGAAGTAAAATGTCTTGTCACCGATTTTCAGTTTTTGTCCGCGCACTTCAGCATGAATGTTTTTATTTTTCTTTGAAATATCTGTTTTTATATTAAACATTCGTTTTCTCCTATCCCGTGATGCTTCCGTGTAATCTCTGTGTATAGTCACCCTAGTGCCGTGAAGTTTATAACAACCATTCAGCTTGATTTTGGAGTCTTAAGGTCAAAGCAGGTTAACACTATTCAATACCAGAGAACTGATTTTAATGCGTTACGCAAAGCATTAACTTTCGAGTTTTGGGATGATGCGTACAATGCAGACCATCCATATACTGCTTTTGATTTATTTCTCCGAAAGTTCCAATTTCATATCCCAAAGAACAATCAAAATTTCAATAAAAGAATTCATAAACTAAAAGCTCCCATGCCCTGGATGAACTTTAGGTTATTAGAAAAAATAACGAAGATATATCAAATTCGTTAAAAGATTCACGTTAAAAGACATCCAAACAGTAGCCGGCTTAAAACGTATTACGATAAACTACCTATGTCGAGAACTGATGACTGAAATTCTTCTTTGCAGAGATGATTACTCGTATTTCAGGAGCAAACTAACACAATATACTGGGAACTCTAGAAAAGAATGGGGAGTGCTAAATAAAATATTCAATAGAAAAAAAACAACCTTGATATTGCATTGATTAAGAGCAATGTTGATGTATCTAAACCTTTAGAGATCGCTAATTTATTTAATAATTTGTTTACTAATATTCACCCCGATTACCGTTGGCGTTTTACGCTTTTCGACGATTGTCGTTTTATTCATAGCTACGACCTGCTGACCGCTAAACGTCACTAAGCATTGTTTTTGTCATGTGGAATACTATTACAACTCTTTCACATTGAAAAAGTTATGAAAATGAATTCTGAGGAATAAAACGACAATCGTCGAAAAGCGTAAAACGCCAATGGTAATCAGGGTGATTACTAGCCATGTTTAGGATTTTCCGATGGAGAATAACACTTCATGCCAGTGTGATAACTCGCTCAGGCGGGAAGACTTACAAACGAGAAGTTTTTTTTTTTAACCTTTTACGCCATTGGAAATACATAAAATTATAATTTCACTAAAAACATCTACAGGGTGCGCCATCTTTTATGTCGGTATGTGAATATTGAATAACTTTAAAAAAACAACCGATTTCCATACGTGAGGTATTTTTATTTAATTTGGTCCTTTACAATTTATTTGGACTAGTTTTTGAATACAGCATCAATCAAGTAGCCGCTCTGTTGACCAAAGCAAAATGTGCCCTTTTTGCTGCGTTTTCCATTACTTTTTCGAGCATCTCGGACGGTATAGCGATAATTTCAGCACGAATGTTTGCCTTACCTTTTCAAATAACCCCTGAAAAAGAAGTCCGCAGGGGTCAAATTTGGAGATCTTGGTGGCCAGTCAATGTCGCCACATTTTGACATCACACGTCCAGGGAATTTTCGTTACAGAAACTGCATTGTTTGATTTGCAGTGTGGCATGGCGCAACGTCTTGTTGAAACCAGTTACCATCCAGACCTTTTTCACACATTTGTGGGCAGACATAATGAGCCAACATCCACTGATATCGATTCTCACTGACTGTTTCGTCTTCTCTGAAGAAAAAATGGCCCAATGATGGTTTTGGCGCAAGCGCCGGCCCAAACAGTCACGTTTTGGTCATGCAATGGTGTAATGGATCTCGTGTGGATTCTCTGTTCTCCAAATGCGGCAATTTTGCTTGTAAACGGCGCCAGAGAGTATGAAATGGGCCTCGTCGGTCATCAAAACATGCTTCCAAAAATCAGGTTCAGTGTCAACCATTCGAGCGACTGTTTGGTCGTATTCCAAGCGACGTGGACGGTCTGTTGGCAATATTCTTTCAGACAATTGCACTTTATATGGAAACAAATGCAAATCATCCTTCAAAATGCGCTGCAAGGTGATTCCACTGGTGCCAAAATGCTGAGCGCGGTGACGATACGACACATGTGGGTTCTCGGCAACACTCTCTCTTACCGCTTCAACCAGTTCATTGGAAGATCTTGGGCGTTGATGAACGGCATGTCGACGATCTCCCACTGCCCCGTGCTCAACAAAATTCGACACTAAACGACGAATACGTATAGTGTTGTCAGACGGTGCTTGTTGGCCACGATATTTTCGACGATATACACGTTGAGTTAACACAGCTGAACGACTATTTTCAACGTACAGCGTCACTATTTCGGCACATTGTTTCAGTATAAAGTGATTCATGGTTAAAATTGTGCTAAATTGGCGTTTCAAAAAAATGTCTACTCAAGTCAATCAAGTTAAAATTGTACTAAATTGGCATTTCAAAAAAATGTCTACTCAAGTCAATCAGTTGGTAAATGTCAAAGTTATTCAATGTTTACCTACCAACATAAAAGATGGCGCACCCGTTAATTCATCATCAAATAGCACACAAAAGTTCACTTCACAAAATAGGGACATTTTTGAAGGTTCTGGGTGTTTTCCAGATGTGTGCAGATTGCTTGTAAAGCCTGGAACTATACCAGTGAGTAAGCCCCCTCGTCGCATTCCTTTGAGCTTGTATGAAAAAGTAAGAACAAAGTTGTCGGGAATGGAGACACGAGGTATTATTAGGAGACGAGAAGAGCCCGCTGCATGGTCCCACCAGCTTGTAATTGTAGAAAAATCGAATGGATCCTTGCATTTGTGCCTTGACCCTGTAGAACTCAATAAGAATCTAAAAGACGAACGATTCCTAATACCCACTCTGGAAGATTTTAGTCAGATAATGGGTGGCATGAAATATTTTTCAGTTTTCGATCTACGTGAAGGATTTTGGCAGGTGAGGCTATGCCCGTCATCCAAAGAGATGACGGTGTTTAGCACTCCATTTGGTACTTATGAGTACAACGTTTTGCCGTTTGGTATTAAAACGGCCGCAGAAAAATTTCAAAACCTAAACTTTAAATATTTTGGGAATCTCCCTGGAGTTTTCGTGTATATTGATGATATCATTGTGGGTGGCAAAAGTCTTAAGGAACACGATGATAACGTTCAGAGGGTTATCGACAGGGCGCGTAGTATTAATGTTAAGTTCAATAAAGGGAAATTACAATATTGCATGGACAGGGTACGATATTTAGGTCATATTTTCACGGGGGACTCGATCGCTCCCGATCCGGATCGCATTGAAGCGATTCTTCAGTTCAAAGACCCCGAAAATAAGAAGGATCTCGAAAAAATCATAGGCACACTCAACTACCTACGATCTTTTATACCTAACTTTTCTGAACTAAATGCACCACTACGAAAATTATTAACCAAAATCGTTGAATTTTATTGGTCAGAACATTATTCAAGAATATTACAAACAATTAAGGAGGTTTTAAAAGAGCATGCAACTTTGCATACATTCGATCCATCCGAGCCAGTAGTGGTTCAGACGGATGCTTCTCAAAATGGGCTTAATTGTTGTCTCATTCAAAATGAGAAGCCAGTGGCATACGCGTCCAAATGCTTGACAGAAACGGAAGTTCGGTATGCCCAGATAGAAAAAGAAATGTTAGCTATAATTTTTGCATGTGAGAAATTCAATAGGTCTATTATTATTGGCGTCCAGTCACTATTCATACTGATCATAAGCCTCTTGTGTCGATTAGTAAAAAGGACATTAATCAGGTGCATTCACACAGATTACAACGAATGGAATTAAAATTATCCAGGTACGAACTTGATTTTAAATATGTACCTGGAAAGTCTGTGCATGTAACGGACCTACTCTCTAGAAATTCGATAGTTGATAATACTGTTGACCCTGAAAAGTCACTTAAAGACCTCGTACACACTATAAATATTAGTGATTCAAAAAAGAAAATTTTTCAGGAGGAGACTAGTAAGGACGAAATTTTACAATGTCTCGTTAAAATTTATAGAAACGGATGGCCATTAACAAAAGATAAAATTGATAAAAGCTTAATAGATTTGTGGAAGTTTAAAGATAAAATTTACGTGGAAAATGATTTAGTATTTTTTGAAGATCGCGTTTTTGTTCCTAGGACACTTAGAAATGAGATGTTGCATGTACTGCATGCTTCTCATATGGGGATGACGAGAACGGTTAACAGAGCCAAACAATTAATGTTTTGGCTTGAAATGCAAAAAGATATCGAAGATTTCATTGCGAAGTGTCGAACTTGCGAAAGTAATAGGCCAAAAAATAAAAAAACACGAAATAATGCCTCATCCTATACCAGAACTTCCATCAACTTCCAGTATTACCTCGTAGCCATAGACTATCACTCTAAGTGGATAGAGCTATTTTCAAGTCATGACAAAACTGCGTCTTTTATTATGAGTCTACTGACGAAATTATTTTCCGTTCACGGAATTCCGAAATTAATAGTAGCTGACAATCAACCATTCAATTCATTTAAACTTAGAAATTTCGCTAAGGATATGAATTTCGATTTTCTGTTTACCAGTCCAAGATTCCCACAATCTAATGGGATGGTAGAAAAAGCTGTCCATATTGTTAAAATGATGCTTAAGAAATCTAATACTGAGCAAGACCTAGATCTAGCTCTGTTGGATTATAGAACTACTCCTCTTCCAGGAATAGGCTACTCTCCAGCAGAATGCTTATGTCAAGAAGACTGAGGACTAGATTACCTATCAGAGAGAAGCAATTAGGACCAAATTTAACCAATAACTTATCGTTTTTATTACAAAGGAAGCAGAATAGGATGGTTAATCTGAAGCGACCAAGAAAAGATTTGGTGTTGAAAAGTGGAGAGAATATTGTGTTTCTCAATAACAAACAATGGGAACCAGGTGTAGTAGCATCGCGTTATGACACTCCTCGCTCCTATTGGGTAAGAAATGAGAACAGTAATGTAATTCGGCGTAATACGATACACCTGCGGAAGTCGATGAATGCTCCTGACATACAAACACCTGATTATTCGATATCAATAGGTGAGAGTAACAAACATCCTACTCAGTCCAACTCTTCGCCACAAAATGTCATTGAACAAAATCACACCCAGATAGCACCAGATAGCACCCCGGTTAGGGATGTTATGGGCGGAAGCGTGGAACAGCCTTCATATACTACCAGGTATGGACGTAATATTAGAAGACCAGATTTCTTTAAGTCATCGTCGTAAGCTGTCGCTGATATTTGTTGTTGAATTAGTATACTGAATTACTGGAATATTTTACTATAATACATTTACTATATTATATTATATTTACTATATTTGTTATTAAATTACTGTACTGAATTATTGCATTACTTTACAAACATATAACAATCTCTTGAGTCAATAGCAGTTTGCAGCACAGATCCCTTTTTGGAAAACCAAATCGACCTTTTATATTGTCACCTAAAACGCGGTTGGAAACCAGTAACCCTAGATCACAAGTCATGCTCCTGCAAAAATGCCTTTCTTCGGTTGACCTTTTTCTCCGCAAGCCTCTAAAAGATTTGGTAACTCTATAGACCAACCAATTAACGTATCGCATCCATATTCAACTCTAAAACTTGTTAACGTTAGCTACACCCACAAGACCTTTTCTCAGGTAGAAATCTTCAAATCTGACATTATTGCATTTCCCACTTCTTCCATTTGTACCATCAACTATGAAGCTTTATAGTCCTGCGCTCTGAATGGAACTTAAGATAAGCTAATTTAGCTTGTCAGATCGTTGGCAGTTAACCATTAATTCTGTATGCATTTCTTCTGTTCCTCCACTATGTGTCCTACAAGAAGAAACTTCGTTTCCAAACGTGTCTCAATATGGCTTTACTGTTTCTTTAAAAATATAAAAATGCTCACAGTTTCAACTACTCCCCTGCCCTAAGGTATTATTTGGATTGAAGATTTCCATTGAGTTCTACCACATAAATGGCAAGCTATCTTCGTTGCATAAGATTTTCCCAATATTGGCCACCAAAATAATCAAAAGATTATCAACAGCTCATTACATGAATTTGTAAGCCCCCAGGGCTATAAACCTTGATCCATCTCGATGTCAAAGACTTCTACTAAATGACGAAATCTTGCATCCTATTACCACTTATGTATTCTCCACATTTGATCGTTGGCTTCCCTTCGTGTTCAAATAACTTTGCACTTCTAACTAAAACTTTTCCCCGACATCACTTGCTTCTTACTACAAATACTTTAAAACCTCGTAAGATACCTTCAATCTCAGTCACCCTTAAGAGGTACTAGATTCCCTAAATCAAATCAACGAAAATTTCATATCATGTGCATCCTGTCACCGTTCCCTTCCTCCTTCTTTATAAAATCTTATACAAATACTTAACAAGGATAAAGAAACTGTCGACGAAAACGATGAGAAAACTTCAATATCCTTCTCCTCCTGAACTTGCTGAAGCGAAAAACTAAAGAAAAACTTTCGACAAGGAAAGATTTTCTTCCTCTCTACCCAAAAAAGGAACAAAACGCAAAAAGCATTCAACTGTGAATAATTAAATTGTAAAAGTCTTACGTTCCGCCCCACCACTCGCAACCCTTTCCATAGACAAAAAGGACTTTGAATTTCCATGTAAGACCAAACAAATATTAATATTAACCAACACAACTGGCAGAAAAGTTTGTGGTGGCCAAAAAGGGTTTCATTGGTCCTTCTTCAAGCAAATTACAATGCATCTCGATGCAAAATTCAAAAATTAAAGTCTCACATGACTGATTTACCAAATCGGTAATCCAACAAGACAGAATGCAAACGCATGGGATAATCGCTTGTAATCTGCGGGAATACTCTGAAATCCTAAAAATAATTCCCGAAGTAGCAAAAAACGTCCCACAGTCGGTTGACACACCAAGCTTATTCTGTTGAATGAAATATTAAATAATTAAAAGTCATTATCCTTTTTTCACATGTTAAAGGAATGACATATGAAAACTGTAACAGCAGCCTGTAGCAGTAGAAGGATCTCTCGTTCTGTTTAAAAAAGAATTCTCCTGAGGACATGCCACAGGCAGACATGAAAAGGAATTCCACCGATGTCGACTATGATAATAGGGGTGATGATGGTAGGGTTATCCTCACTCCACTGTCATTGCAATTATTTTAAATATTATGAGTCGAGTACTCACAATTTCATGCATAGGTACACCGACCGAACCTACACCGACACATGGATTCTCCATATTTGGTCTGTAGTCAGATCTCACCCCAGTTCAGATGGTATTGCAACATTTTTTTATCTGTCATCGGGGGGATGGCTTACCAAACCCCACAGTTGAACCTCGGCTTGGCCTATGTGTATCGCAATTTTAATTTATGAATTGAATCTGGTTCGTGGCTACAAAAGCACCCAACAGAAACGCAGCAACGATGTAAATTCTCATCGTCCTCGTTTTGAAAAAAAGTCGGGATAAAAGGATGAAAAGTAATTTTTATGATTTACTAACTGGAATGGCAAATAAATAAAGTACACCACTGGGTCGCAGGTAGTTGCTATTTGGTTATTAGCCGTTAATTTTTAAAGGTTTAGCAGAACTTCAGTTTTTATGAAGTCGACTGCTAAATGTGCAAAAGCCTGATTATTAAGCCTGATTTTTTTGGAAATCGTGAAATGAGCTTCTGCAGAACGACCATTTTCATAAAATGTTTTGATCACTTTTACGCCTTGTTCAACAGCATATAGCTTCATGACTAAATTTTCGAAAGCATGTAGATGCATTTGTCTCAAGAAAAACAAAAACCAGTTCCGTAGCTAACCATTCTATGCAATGGAACCCTTAAACCTGGTATGGCAGAAACAAGATGTGGAACAAATTAACAAAAACAAAAATTCATGGTCTTGTGCATATTGCTTAAGAAAAAAAAAACGCACAACGCATGTCAATTTCGTCTTGCAGTCTCCAAGTGTCCACCTTATGGAGCTCCAAAAAACTCTGGCGTCAGCCGTCTCAACTTACTATGCTGAACGAAGCAAACGACAATAATGCTAAGAGCAAAATAGAAGATAAGAAGCTAAAGTTCCAGTTAGTTAAGAGAGGCTAAAAGAGGTAGAAGGCAGAAAGTACTGCGATTCGGGAGATACGATGGATAGGATCATGAATGCAAAAATGATCCACCTGCGACATGTATTACAGCTGTAGCAAAAGACTGCACAGGCGGGGATGCGGATTCGTCCTGGGAAATTGGCTACATTCAAGAGTTATCGACTTCAAGCTTCATAAATGATCACTTGGCTGTACTCCGCATCAAAGCAACACTCTACAATTTCAGTCTGCACGCTCGTATCGAAGACGCTGAAGACCCTGTCAAGGAGGAATTCTATGACTTCCTGGATGGTGCCTACGGAGCCTGTCCGAAGTATGACGGAAAAATTGTATTCGGGGACCTAAATGCGAAAATCGGTAAGGAAACCATGTTTGGCGGAGTAGTCGGTTAACACAGCCTCCCCGACAAGACAATAGACATTGGTTTCCGACTAATTGATTTTGCAGCTGCTCGTAATACGGTGATAAGTAGCACTAGGTTTTCTAGACTAAGAATCCACACAGCAACCTGGCCACGTGCTAATCGACGCAAGACACGCGTCTTACATCTTGGATATGCGCACTTTCCAAGGGGGCAACGTCGACTCTGATCATTTTCTTGTTCCAGCTAAATTCAGTGCCAGTCTGTCCAACGAAAAGAAGCTGCAAGCCGCCCAAAAGAAGAAGATTAACGTTAGACGCCTTACTACTCCAGAAGGAGCCAGAGCCTACAAAGAGCACCTGTCCGAAAATCTCTGCAGTGCATTCTCGAACCACAAACGCAAACAACCAGTGGACCGAATACCGCAACATCATCAAGGAGGTGTCCGTGACCACCTTTGGCTACCATCCACCACCAAAAAGGAGCTTTGGGTATGATAATAAGTGCATTCAACGGAAGAATGTAACAGAATATGCACATAATAATACGCTGCAGCGCAAGACAAGAGCAGCGAGAGAGGAGTACAATATCAGAAGAAGAGAAGAGAACAAAAGTTTGCATAAAAAGAAAAGGGACCACGCAACTTCCCAGCTCAAGTACATATATTGAAGAGTCTCGCGAGTCCAACAACATCCGGAACCCAGGCTCTTCGTAACAGCGAGGGCAACCTAGTCACCGAAATGCAAGAAATTGTTGATGTGTTTAAGCAACAGCAGTTGCTGAACGGGCAGCAAACAGTGAGAGTGATAGGACAAGAAGAGAACCCGCTTCCAGTCAATGATGAACCAAGTATTGAAGAAGTTAGCGCAACCATCAGAAAACCGACAAAACAGCAAAGCCGCTGGCCATGATAACCTAGAAGGTGAACTTTTTAAATCGGAGGTGATGTCTTGGTAGGGCGCATGCAGGAAGTCTTCAGCCGACTGTGGATGGAGAAAAACATGCCCGATGACTGGAGTGTCAGCTCTATTTGCCCTATTTTCAAAGAAAGGCAATCTTATGTCTTGTAAGAACTATCGAAGCATATCCTTGCTAAATGTCGCATATAAGATTCTATCCAAAGTATTGTGTGAACGTCTGAAACCTTTCTACAGCACATTAATCGGCACGTACCAATGTGGCTTCCGGCCCGTCAGATAGACAATAGACCAAGCAAATTCTGGTAAAGAACAGCGAATATCAAGTCGCAACTCACCATCTTTTCATCGACTTTAAAGCCACTTCTGACAGCATACATCGTCTTGAACTCTACCAAGCGATGGCCCAATTCGGGATACCTTTAAAACTTATTCAAATGTGTCGCGTTACGCTGGAAAACACGCGATACTCTGTGCAACTTAGAAACAGCTCTTCAGAACTCTTCTAAATATGCATCGGATTCCGGCAAGGAGATGCGCTGTCGTGTGGCTTCTTCAATATTGTGCTGCGGCAGATAGTGAGCAGGGCAGGTGTAAACACGGAAAGCACTATATTTCACAAATCCATCCAACTTCTGGGATACGCGGATGTTATTGAAATCATCGAAAGATCCCGACAAGCCGTTGTAGAGGCATGTATGCCAATTGAAGAATAGACGAAACAAGTCGGTCTTAAAGTAAAAGAGGACAAGATAAAGTACATGTTGTACCAACTTAAAGGCAATCACCAAAGTTCAAAGACTAGCGTGCATTGGCATCACCATCTTTGTCGATAGCAAGGCAGCTATAAAAGCGATTACTGCCATAGAAATTAAATCGAAGCTTGTGAAGTGTTGTCGAGAAGAGCTCAGGGTTCTTGGAACACAGCACAAGGTATCGCTCTGTTGGGTCCCTGGACACGAGGGTATCCCAGGCCATGAGAAAGCCGACGAGCTGGCGAGAATCGGCTCAGCAGCCCCAACAGAACAAGTTGACCCCCCTGTGTGTATCCCGCCTTCCACACTCAAGCTCGCTGCAGGGAATAAAGCCACTGAGGAGGCGAACACAAGATGGAACTCCATGGAAACTTGCGCCATCACTAGGAAGCTATGGCCACCTCTG
Source organism: Brachypalpus laphriformis (assembly GCA_945910035.1). Taxonomy (NCBI): domain Eukaryota; kingdom Metazoa; phylum Arthropoda; class Insecta; order Diptera; family Syrphidae; genus Brachypalpus; species Brachypalpus laphriformis. Next base: position 28,453,830 of record OX246753.1, read on the forward strand.
CGCGACTGAGCAAAAAGTAGCATTTCACGCAAAAATTCAGGACATTTACCATGAATAATGTTAAAAAGCTTCAAAATATTTCTAAAATGATGGTATATATCTAATTTTAAACCTAACAGTGACGCGTTTAGATGCGAAACACTTCTATGCCTTGGAATATTATGAATAAACCGAATACAATCGTTAAAAGCTACATTCATTTTACGCTTACAATTATAATCAAGACAAGGGTACACAGAACAATTATACGTGAAAAAGGGGAGTAACAAGCTTTTAACTAAACGGCATTTGATTGCTATAGGCAGTAAATACGATGAAGACCTCAGCCCACGTAGACCAAAATATATCCTTTTTACAGTATCCGAAACGGCATCACAGCAGGTTAAGGTGTTATTGATTTGATATCCTAGATACCTGACTTTGTCTACATATTGAATAATGTTGCCATTTAGAACAAGGGCGGGATAATCAGAGGAGTCAGTTTTCTGCCGTGAGCAAATCATTCCTAAAGTCTTTAAAAGATTGAGTCTAAGATTATTAAAATCTGACCACCGTTGTATATTTACAAGATCCTCATTTATACGGGCTACACAATCTTCTATTAAGCCAACAGACTGACATAGATAGATAAGGACATCGTCCGCGTACATATGCACTTGACAATTTACAATAGAGTCTGGAAGATCGTTTATAAACATAGAGAATAGTAACGGGCCCAACACAGATCCTTGTGGAACACCTGAGTTAACGGAAATAGGACTTGATGTTCCCTGGTTCGTCTTAACTACCTGTTTACGATTGCTTAGATATTGTGCAAGAAGTCTCAGTGACGCACTGTGAAAACCAAAATAATTTTTCAGCTTAGAAATTAAAATTGAATGGTCAATATAGTCAAAGGCTTTGGAATAGTCAAGTAGAACCATAATCCCGATTTTGTTTAAGTCAAGTGCTATACGCAAATCTGTAGTTACTTTAAAAACTGCAGATTCGCAGCTATGCTTATGACGAAACCCCGATTGCCACTTGGATAGGTGATTACCAGCGTCTAAAAACCTTTTTATTTGGTTAGCCATAATCTTTTCAAAAACTTTAGCTGGAAAACAAAGCAAACTGATTGGCCTAAAATCGGACGGAGCTGAAGGGTTAGGTTTTTTTGGGATCGGAACAATTGTAGCTTCTTTCCATTTCTCGGGAAATCGACTGCTATAAAAACAAAAATTGAAGACATGCAACATATATGGAAGTATTAGGGGCAAGACTAACTTTAAAAACTTAGGCGATACACAGTCAGGACCAGTAGCATTCGATTTAATATTACGAATCGCATCATGAACATCAATTGACTGGACACACTCAAAATTAAAACCTTCACTTAAGTCCTCTAAACTTGCGGGAAGTATTGATGGAGCTGTAGAGAGAGGAGCAAAAACAGAGCTCATTGTATTGGGGCTAAAAGAACATTCAGCTACATTCTTCTCAGCAGCCACTCCAAGGTTTTTCAAACTCTTCCATAACTTCTTAAGGTGCGTCCAGACCAAAGAAACATTTCAGAAACATTTCAGAAACATTTCAAAAACATTTCAGAAACATTTCAGAAACATTTCAGAAACAGAGAAACATTTCTGAAATGTTTCTGCAATGTTTCCGAAATGTTTCTGAAATGTTTCTTTGGTGTGGACGCCGATGAAACATTTCTGAAATGTTTCTGAAATGTTTCTTAGTTTCCCATTCGCGACGGAAAACTATTTTTGTTTCTCAAGCTCCACGTTCAGAAAGTAAGTGTTTTTATGTGAAAATAAAAATAAAAAAAAATGTCAAGAAAGGCGTGGAGTAATGAGGATACAATTTCTTTAATTAAATTGTATAAAACTAAAAGAGTTTTATGGGATCTTGTAATAACTTTAATCCACCTGAATTTTCTCTATTTTTAAAAAAATATCTTTGCCACTGTTTTTTTTTTCTTCTTCTTATCGTTTTCTATTTTTTTCATGATGATGAAGCACGACGCTATTAATACTACCTCTTTTGAGCCCATCATCTTTAAGAGCAAAAATGGATAAAAAGAAACATTTCAGAAACATTTCAGAAATGTTTCATTTGGCGTCCACACCAAAAGAAACATTTTAGAAACATTTCTGAAATGTTTCTGAAATGTTTCTGAAGCAAATGGGAAACAATCGGGAAACATTTTAGAAACAATGTTTCTGAAATGTTTCTTTGGTCTGGACGCACCTTTAGAACCTTGTTTAGGGTCAAGTTTTCGAACGATATATGCCCGTTTATGGATGCGAATCGTGGCAACTGTCTTATTCCGAGCAACGTTATATTGTCGTCTATTGTAGTCCGTCGGATTTCTTTTAAAAATCTTAAAAAAGCGTTCTCTTTCCCGAATCTGCTGTTTAACAAAATTGTTATACCATGGACAGGGCTTGGGCTTAACTATCTTAGTCACTCTTGGTACACAAACGTCATAAAGTTCATTTAATAAATTATTAAAAATACTAATTTTACTATCTATGTCAGGTGCAAAATATATAGAGTCCCAAATATGAGAGTCGCAGTTTCTTTGTACGTCAGTGAAATTAAAATGTCGGTAGGATCTATAATTAATTATTTTGTCATTACTTGGGACAGTATGGTTATATTTAATACAACAAAACAGAAAATCGTGAATAAACTCTGATGTAGGTCTAACCTGATCGTTTCCCAATACAGTGCGTCGTGAATTTGTCAAAAACATATCAATCAAAGACGGGTTACTACTAGACTTAAAACAGATGGGCCAACGAGAATTGACAACATGAAGACTAGTTTTATCACAGAAATATTTAAATAGTTCAGTCTTGTTGTTGCTGACTAGATAGTTTACATTAAAATCGCCACCAATTAAGATGCTATTATATCTGGGGCTTAACCTCGTTAAAGTTTCTTCAAGCTCGTGTAAGTTTTCTTCCTTAAAGCTTTTAGGTGGACAATACACTACAACTAACAAATGTTTTTCTACGCGATCATTCAACTCAACACACAGAAACTGAATAACAGACATGGATGACACATAAACACATTTTGTGGAGATGTGTTCTTTAACATACATACATACACCACCACCAATCCTGTTGACATCGTTTCTAAATAATTTGTAATTCGGAATATTCACTAGTTGAGGTAAAATATTGCAATTAAGCCAAGATTCTGATATCATAATAACATCTAGCTTTGAAGTGCTAAGTATTTGGTAGAGGACTGTAAACTTAGGACGAATGCTTCCTGCGTTCAGATGACACACATTCAACCCATTATGGGCGCCACACAACACGTTGAGAACGGCCCTGACTATATCAGAATCGGATTTATTCATCATTAATCATTAAACAAGTTTTTAAAAACATCACCACACATTCAGCAGAAAAGAAATGTGTATAAATCAGAGCTAATGGCTCCACGAGGCCATAGTGTACAAATTTAAAAATAGAGTTGAAAAGAAAAAATAAATAACAATAATAATAATAAAAAGAAAAAATTACAAATGAATAAAAACCATAAATTGGCAACACTAACAACATTTGAAAAAATAATATAAAGAAAATAAGAGAAACAAAAAGAATGACAAAAAAGAGATTAGTTGAAGTCAGCATCAGCATTAACGGCAACGGCAGATTCATTGAAGACATCAGACATACTGCATTCACCATCAGAGCGAAAAGAATCCAGTTAGAGCATGTCAACAATGCAAATTGGTGGCTTATCAGCTGCTTCCTTGACGTAGACTCTCCCGCTTCTCGTGAAAACAGAATGTAAACATTTGTTTCGTCGCAATTCGTTCGCTCTTCGAAAAAGAGCATGATTGAGTTTAGTCAGACTCTCATAGGCACGTACAAACCGTGTACTGTTGAACCCAAGATCGTTTAGGGTAACTGACTTAGAGTTGTTTTTGTAATACTCAGCGGCTTTCCTTAATATGTGAGTTTTCTTTTGTGCATGCGGTAATTTAACAATGACGGCACTGCTCGTGAATTTCTCAACGGCTTTGTGCGTAAAATAAAGTTCGGTGTTGCTGAATTCACGTTAATCGTTGCACAAAATTTCGTAAATATTTCGGAGAGATTCTCATCAGCAGTCATTGGAATGCCATGCAGAACAAGATCTCCCGATATGTTTTTTCTAGCCAGAGCATCAATTTGCGACTTAAGCTGCGAGTTGTCGCTTTTAAGCTGTTGTGCCCTTACAATGGAAATTTCATTTTGCAGTGCATCGATATGAGTGCATTGACTTTCCACAGTGTCAATACTTCTTTGGCAGTTTAAAACCATGGTGTTGAAAGAGGTGCATCTCTCATTAAAATCACGCTCAAGCAGTTTTAGTTTCGTGTTGAAGTCACTTTCCAACGCAGACATACGCTCCAAAACGGTGGTGAACATTGAGTTGAATTCTGTTTTCAGTTCAGAAACAACTGATGCTATTATAGTTTTTGTAAGCTCCTCAAAACGGCTTTCAATTTTACTCCAGAGTTTGGCTGACGACAGCGCCGTTGCTGGAGACTCAGAGCGCAGAGCAAGAGAGATGGAGCTTTTCTCGGCTGATCTCAGTTTTCTTTGTTGTTCATTTGTGTTGGTGTTAGACATGATTGTTTGTTATATGTATGTACTCACGAATTATAATTCGAAAAATAAAATTTGTATTTTACGGAAAATAAGGAGGACTTTGTGTCTTTTTGTTGAAACAATTTGGGGTTTTTAAGTTAAATAATCACTAGAGACAATGTGCAGCCCAGTACAACACTTTATTTAACAAATATAACTAAAAATTTGTAGAGCTAAAACTTTTGGAACCTTCATTAGAAGTAGTAAGAGACTATGTTGAACTTCATCAAATCCTCAGGGTGGTTTGTATGCAGAAATGAAGTAAGTGACTGAGTTAGTAGTTTTTTGTTTCATTGGGTAAGGGATTACTTTTTCCCTCATGGGTACCACAATGGGTCAACGCTGACCTGAGTGTGGCAGAGAGCGTCGCTCGTCCAGATCCGACGAAGAATAACCCTATCCAACCGCCGCTTGTTCGGTTTGACAAAACAACTGGGTTCAAACTCCTAACTCGACGGACCAAATTAATGGTCTATAGAACGCTCATCTTACTGGGCTTGCTCTATGGCACCGAGTGCTAGACGATAAGTAAGAAAGCAGAGTAAATATTGGTACCTTTGAACGGAAAATGCTTCGTCGGATATTGGGTCCCATATACGAGGAGACCAAATGGAAGAGAAGATGCAACAGCTAACTCTATGAGTCATACCAGGATGTGGATGCAGTCCAATAAGTCAAGACACGTCGAATACATTGCCTCAGCCACATCGAGCGAATGGACAACAACGCTCCAGCAAGGAAAATCTTTGAATTTCAACCCCCAGCTTCCAGACGGCGAAAAAGACTGAGCCCCCAGTATAAAGACTAAGCTATCGCTCACTTTGGATAAAAAATAGATACCATAGCATGAAGAAAGATCTTGATGAAAAAATAAAAGAGCAAATGGAAGTTTACTGTCGGCAAAATGTTGAGGATCGTAAATAAATATTAGAAAAAAAGGGCGAAAAAGTCGGTTCAAAATGTTTAAAATTTTCTGAAAAGTCTACAACTTCAAATAACTTCGAAATGTGTAACTCTTTTCTTCTTAGAAAAATTGTTTTAAATTAACGGTCTGACCCAAATAAAGACCCAAGTTCGTTTTACCAAAATTTCTTTGATAAGCAAATATTTTTCTCCTTTTTATTTTAGGCACTATGGTTGAAACAGACTTTGATAGCATTATTTCTAACTTATAGTCTAAGAACTGTGGTGGAGTAGATGGAATAAGTAGTATAGCATTAATAAAGGTAAAGAATTTCATTCTTAGTCCTTTAAACTTCCTTATAAATAAAAGCTTTCAATGTGAGATACACCCAGAAACTCTTAAGACTTCTATTATTGTTCCAGTCTAGAAAAAAGGTGACCCACTTATCCAAATAAATATAGACCGTCTCAAAAATACTTGGAAAAATAATTGCCCAAATAATGATAAGATTCTTGGATACATATAAGGTTCTTGATGAGTCCCAATATCGTTTCCAAAAGAGAAAATCAAGGGAAGAAGCACTTCTCGCTTTCTTGGAAAAAATACATGAGGAATTACATAATACATAATAATAAAATTGCAGCTGTCTTTCTTGACTTAGGTTGGATTAGGTAGATGGGTGCCTTGTGACAAAAATAGTTTCTGCTTACTTAGATCAACAGTTCGGGTCCACTGTGCTTAAATTATTTAACCTTGGAAACACTGTAAAGATAGTCCGCTGTTAGAATCACCCATAGTGAGGTCTGTCAACTCTACATTGCCTAGGTTAGGTTAGGTTAGGTTAGGTAGGATTATGAGGTTATCATAAAACACTAGGCACCAAAGTGGGCCCATCGCGATCGTTAGGGAACCTTCACGGCAGAAGACCTAAACCCATTCTCCCAAGCAATTAATCTCCCTACAGAATCTGAAAAGATCCTTGTTATGGTTTAGGGACCTCACCTCTTCAAGGTTATCGAAGAAGTATCTTCCAAGATGCTTTAGCCTTGTCCTGGCAATTCCTTGACATTCACAGAGTATATGACGATACATCCGTATCGGATAACCCTAGTCTCATGGCATGCCTCCTTAGGAGACAGTGGCCAGAGAGTATTCCTATCACTGTTCTTAGCCTCAATCTATCTAACTTGATTATCTCCCCAGATTTTCTGCGATCTAGCACAGGCCACAAGGCCTTAGACACCCTGTGACCATCTATGTTTGACCATCTTAGATTAGCCGTGTCAATGATTTTATCCCGAATAATTCCCTTGGCCACGCACCCTGGTGGCTTAATACTACCAATTATATCGCTACGTGGAAGCCCCGCTCCTCTTTTAGCCAGCGCGTCGGCCTGCTCGTTGCCTTCAATATCGCAGTGTCCAGGTACCCAACATAATCTGACTCGGTTCTGCGTACATAATGCCCTAAGCATTGTGCGGCAATTCCTGATTATATCAGATTTGGTGACGTAAGACTCTAGCGCCTTTAGCGCAGCCTGACTGTCAATGTAGATGGCGATATTCTTATCGGATATTGATCCCATCTCAAGTAATTCCGCAACTTTAAGTACAGCTAGAACCTCTGCTTGGAACACACTGCATGTGTCCGGAAATCTCAGGGCCACCTGTAGGTTCGTATCTCTCGAGTAAATACCTGACCCCGTGCCCTCGTTGGTCTTAGAACCATCTGTGTATATTGCAATCTCGTTATGGGCAGAGACTGTCTTCCTTCGCCAGTCCTCTCTAATTGGATACAGTACTTCGTATGGTGTGTCGAAGTCTAAGGTGCCAAGTATATCGTCCGATTCGTCAGGGATTCCGGAAAAAGATTCCTTGAGAATGGAGCTGTGTCCTATGTTATTAGTCCTGAAGAGACCAACCTACATTGCCTAAGTCTTCCACCTCCGAGAAGAAGTTACTGCCAAGAGTCCTCATTCTTCTGAGGGATAGGGCAGGACAGTTACACAGTATTTAACGAATAGATTCAATTTCATTTTCTTTCGTATGGAACTGATTGGGTTACTACAAAAGGGAGAGCCCGCGACAAGTGCAGCGCCGATTTTTTCCTAGCAAGCTCGTTAGCCCTTTCTTTTCCTTCGATATCCACATGCCCTAGTATCCAGCTGAAAGTGACCACATTGGGTCTAGATATCTCGTTTAAAAGTGATTTACAGGTCCTCACAAGCCTCTACCTAATTTCAGCAGAGTCCAGAGCCTTAACGCCAGTCTGGCTATCTATATAGACAGTGATCGTTTCATCAACGATGCTACTCTCGCGTAAAATTTCAGCAGCATATATGATGGCTGAGACTTCGGGTTAAAAGACGCTGCTGTTTATTCCTAGGGCTTCACAATAAACTACGGCTCCTGTGCCAACGTCCATCTTAGAACCATCGGTATAGAAAGCCAACTCCTTTTTCTTCATGGTTCTTCGGTTTTTCCAGTATATTCTGTCAGGAATTCTTGTACTGAATCTCCTTTCAAATGCTAACATCGGGTTCATGTGATCGGTTTCCTTCAAACCACTGATAGTCCCCCATCGGGGCAAAATGGAGGCATGGCCGTAAAGTCTCGATAACCACAGTCGGCCTTCTCTCAGTCTTATATCGGTTTTGGTCGCCAGACTTCTTCTCCTTCTTCTTCCTATTTCGGCGAAGTTATGATCCAAAAACAAGGGATTATAACCCTCCCACTTCACCGCATTTCTACTGATCCGCCTGTGAGGTTCGCCTATTTGACCTCAAAAAATATCAGCAGGCCTGCCGATTTTGGATCACTCGGTTACTGAGGCCGATGAAATGCCAATGTCGTCGCATTTGTGTGATCCAGGCGTTTATAGGCCTGCCTATCCTGCCTCGCGATGTCTTTGGAACCTTCATTGATATTGCCTTTTTAACAGGGTTTAAATGATCTATCTTTCGTAAGATAGTTTCCTTGACGTGAAGGCTTCCACGGATCTTCGAAGTTTTGGCCGCCAGACTGGTACAGTATATTTCAAGCGGAATAAAACTAAGAATGGTTTCCATTGCCATATTTAATAACACATATAAGGTAAAGGATCTCAAAGAATCATTTGACGCTAAGCTCAAAAGTCTCGATGTTTCGAGTTTGCCACCATGTCGATCTGAACTACGCCAACAGCTGTTACGCGCTCAATATATAACTTCTATCTGGAACAATGCTTTTTCTAAAAATTTGGTACCAAAGCAGAATGTGGTTCAAAAGAGATCAGCTACCAGCATTTGTAAATGATGTCATCATTCAACCGTCAACTGAAAAAGAATTTGAATTAGGTATATCTTGATTTCACATCCGCTGATATGTATGCACCTTACAAATGATATTTAACTATATTTTCCAGACAACGCACGTAACTATTGCAGTGACGAAGAATCCAATGACGAGGGAAATCTCTTCAGCGAAGAAGAATGACGTAAAATCGATTTTGTTAATTATTACTTGAAATAAATTTTTATTTTATAGTTTTAAATAAATAAATAAATATTTGGCGCAACAGCTCTTTAAGTGCCAGGGCCTAGCTTCTCGCAACCACTCATGTTGTGTGCGTTATATTTTTCACACGAATGGAAGGGACCTACAGTTTAGTGCCGTATCCGAACGGCGATTTGAGAAGCTTTTTCGAGACAACAATACTCTCGGATGTTTGTCAGACGCTCGCGAGAGGTGGGACCGTGAAAAAACTTTTTGGTGTTTTGTAGGATTCGAACTTGGAACCTCACGCGTAGTGATCCGACACACTAACCACTTACGCCACGACACTATGATTAACAGATAGATTAAAACTGCTGCAAATTGAATAGAGAAATCCCTAAAATTTCTTTGCACTTCTCAATAAACTCATCTCATATTTACGCATACCTTAAAGTGAGTAATGCAATGTATTTTGACTTATGGTGAAGACTTTTTTTTCTAAATTGCAGATTTAACAACAAATTATTGGACTTACTGAAAATAAAAACAAAAAAAAAAATCTCTTATGTTACTTTAAGTGTAGAAACATCATGAGCAGAAAAAGGTATTTGGCTCACTTCGAAATGTTGGATCTTAAAATCGAATATTTTCGAAAATATAAATGTTAGGACTAAACTTAATACACGGTCTTAAAGATCTTTAGATAGTCTTTCAGAGTCAGTTGAAATTTTTTTAATTATTTACATATTTTTGAAGACATGCAACAATTCCTTATACAAACCACTGAAAAGGCCCCTCACGCACAATGCACTTTGACGCGCTCTGGCAAGGTGTTGCGACCGGAATTTTGCTCTGGCATTTCAGTTCTAGATTCACCAGCATATACTAGATGATATACCAAAATTTAAGTGGTGACGAAATAACTTAAAAATTGGAGTTTCTGTTACATGTTGCGGGCACTCTGGCAGGGGTTTGCGACCACCCAATCGCACTGGCAATTTCACTACACGATATGATTTTTAATTGCGATTCATCAAACAAGGGCTCAAAGTTGACGCTATAATTTTTTTTTTCCAAGATTTTTTGCAACTTTGAGGCCCTGTAGCCCCTAAAGCGCCAGGCCCAGGTCCGCCAGAATTTCACATCCGTGATGTATCCGAACACGACAACCAAAAAAATAATCGAAATTTTGTTGACGAAATAATCATGAAAAAATTTCACCAGCTCTCCGTCTAATATCTCGTATTGGGGCAGTTCAGTTCTTACGTTACTAATCTACAGTTATTACTGCTCAAAAAAGGTTATTGGATGACAAACGACTAACAAAGGCCTCGTAGGGGCAGCATCTCCCGATAGGTGTTGGTCCGCTAAGTAACGAGAAAAAGCCACTGCAGCCGAAAACCTAGCAGCTCTGTTAGTAAGCCCTACTCCCACCTCCTCGTGGTGCCATCTGGGGATTTCTTCGGAAATTGCTAACGGGAGAGGACGAATGGCGAGCTTCCTGCGCCAAAAAAACAGGATAAGTGTCGGTTGGTCTGTGGCCCAGCGAGCCGCAACCGTAAAAACTTTTACTGCTCCTAAACGAAAACCAACGCCTCGGATACGGACGGATAATTTGATGACGACCTTTGGCTATCGGACACGGACAACGATCGGATTCTGGAACGTTAAGACCCTCCTGGACTCACTCAAGGAAGGGCCTTATAACGCCAGATTCCTCCAATTAGAACGCGAATTCGCAAGGTATAAAATAGACATCTTAGGGCTGAGCGAGATAAGATGGTTCGATGCTGGGGAATTCATCTCCCCAACCAAAAACACTGTCATGCTCTACTCTGGGAAACCAGCTGGAAGTGCACGGAGTTCCGGAGTAGGACTCATGCTAACTCCAGCAGCACGTAGTAGCCTCATATCCTGGAAACCCCATAATGACCGAATATTGACGGCTAGGTTCCAGAGTAGAGTTAGAAAAATTACCATCATACAGTGTTATGCTCCGACTCTAGACGCGACTGAGGACGAAAAGGATGATTTTTATAGTCACTTAGGTGCCGCCTACAACCAAACGCCTAATGGGGACATTGTAATGGTGATGGGAGATTTCAATGCCAAGGTGGGTAGCGACAACACCATGCTTAAGCACGTGATGGGAGTTCACGGCGTGGGAGACCGTAATGATAACGGTGAGCGGTTTGTGGACTTCTGCAATACCAACCGCCTAGTCATCGGAGGTACGCTGTTTAAGCATAACACCTGCCACAAAATCAGTTGGGTCTCTACTGATAGGCAACGAACACCCAACCAGATCGACCACATTGCGATCAGTCGCCGCTTTAGAAATTGTTTCCTGGACGTCCGAAACAGACGTGGAGCTGACGTCGGACTAGAACGAGATCACCATCTTATGGTAGCTCATTTACGCCTTCGTACTGCATCCGTCAACAGCAACCGCTCACCTACTTAACATCACCAGGTTTAATATCGACAGGCTCAAGGTTCCCCAAGTGCGCCAACAGTTCAGGGACCATCTTGCCTTAGAAGCAGAAGCAATCAGCAGCATAGAGAACATGGATGACCACTGGAGTGCTGTGAAAAATGCTTTTGCGACTGGGGCACGCACGTATGTCGGTAAAAAGCAGAAACACCACCGCACATGGCTTTCTACAGACACCTGGAGACGGATCGATGAGCGTACAGCAATCAAGGCTCGGATTGCAGCGGCCTCAGCAGTAGAGAGAACCGAGCTTGAAGTCCAATACCGTGCGAAGAAGAAAGAAGTGCAGCGTAGTGTGAGACGTGACAAACGTCAATATATCAACTCACTGGCCTCAAGGGCTGAAGAAGCAGCGAGTAGGTGCGACAGTAGGACTGTGTATAGCATCACTAAGGAGCTCATCGGTGGTCGAAACTCCAAACAACATCCAGTGAAGAGTCTAGACGGTAACCTTCTGATTTCGGATGAGGATCAGCTCACTAGATGGAGAGAACATTTTGCTACAGTGCTAAATCACATAGACGATGGCGGTATGATCTCGAATTCGAATGAGCAGTTCGAAGCAGCAAACTCCCGAATTCGCACCGCACCTCCCAGTAAAACCGAGATAATAACAGCAATCAAGTCCCTCAAGAAGAACAAGGCGGTGGGTATTGATGGCATCCCTGCCGAGCTGTTTCAAGCGGCGCCAAATACATCGGCAGATTTGCTGCATCCCCTAATACGGAGAGCTTGGGATAGTGAACAATTTCCACAGGAGTGGAAAAGAGGATGATCATTAAACTTCCAAAGAAGGGAAACTTGATGGATTGCGGTAACTGGAGAGGTATATGCGTTCTTCCAGCCGTGGCTAAAATAATAGCTAAAATAATTCTAGAACGAATTAAAGAACATTTAGATTCAACTCTCGATGTCGAACAGGCAGGCTTTCGCGCTGGATCCTCCTGCATTGACCACATAAACACCTTACGGATCATTATCGAGCAATGCGTTGAGTAAAACGTATAGCTATTATCAAGGCTACATACGAGGGCGGTAAGTGTCACGTCGTGCACAATGGTAAGGTGTCGGAGGATTTTGAAGTCCAAAGTGGAGTACGTCAAGGGTGCATACTGTCACCACTATTGTTTTTGGTGGTTATCAGCGATGTACTCCGTGCAGCATTGACGGAAGGCAGCTATGGAATTCGTTGGACTATGACATCTTACCTTAAACACCTAGATTACGCTGACGATGTTTGTCTACTTTCACATCGGATAATGGATCTTCATCTGATGGCCCAAAATCTAGAAGCTGAGGCAAACAAAGTGGGGCTAAAAGTAATCACAGCCAAAACAAAAGCCCTGAGTACTTCTTCTAACAACCGCGCTCAACTTAACATTGCCGGACAGGAAGTCGAGAAAGTTGATAACTTTCTTTATTTAGGAAGTGTGGTCTCGGCTAATCGCGGTGGCACCGAACTGGATGTGCGCAGCAGAATCGGGAAGGCTAAAGCTGCGTTCGGAATGCTATCTAAAATGTGGAGAAGCAATGTTATCAGCTTAAGAACCAAGCTGCGACTGTTCCGCTCCAACGTAGAATCAGTGCTGCTTTATGGGTGCAGTACCTGGAAGGTGGACACCATTAACACACGGAAGCTGCAAGTCTTCGTAAACAAATGCTTAAGAATCATCTTGAGGATTTTTTGGCCGAACCGCATCTCCAACGAACAACTTTATTTGAGAACGGGCCAAGAACCTATAAGCATTACTATACGAAGAAGAAAGTGGCAATGGATTGGACACACCCTACGGCGCGAAGACAACTCCATTGCGAAATACGCCATGCAGTGGAATCCGCTCACCCAGGCAGGCAGAATAGCGGGACGCCCTAGGCAAACGTGGCGCAGAACAGTTGAGGAGGAATCGAGCTCTTTAGGAATGAGTTGGAGGCAGCTCAAACGCGTTGCAGAACTTCGAACACGATGGCGCGCAGGCGTGGTTGACGCCCTATGCCCCCCGAGGGGTTAAAGTATCTAAGTAAGTAAGTCAAAAAGGTTATTAGAATAATGCGATTCAAATCAAGGTGGGTGGCCATTATTTAGATTGCGATATATTTATGTACATAAACTATGAGGTACTGTCATTCGCCTACGATGTCAGTATAATATTGTAAAATAGGGTGGGAAAAGAAAACGGTATATGTTTCTGTTGCATATTTTACGCACACTAAAGTTATGCTTCGTCAAATCGACGAAGTCCACCTCAAAGCCTACCTACTCCCTAGACTATGGTAACTTGGAACCTGAAATTGGTAAACAACACTCTTAAACGTACTTATTTTTAAAAGATTAAATTAGATTTATTAAAAATCTTGAAATGTTTACTTTACTTCAAATAAAAAATGGACGTTGAACGAAATTGCGAATTTTTGTTGCATATTTCAGAGAAATGGATGAGACTTACAGTTTATGACTTATTCCAAAAATTAAATTGAAAAGCCTTATCATGGTAGCAACCCTTGGATCTTGCCAAACCACCGTGAGATGCGGAACCACAAAAAAAACTTTTTTGTCATTTCTGGTAATCGAACCTTGAACCTCACGTTCACTAGTCCAACGCATTAAGCAGTAAACCAAGGCGTTCTCTCCAGATTTGTGAATGCTCCAATTGATTCTGCCTATAACACTACGACACCGTTTAATGCAGCATATGATTAGGAATAAGGTCTGCAGGGCCTTCGAATCAACGAGATAAATGGAAAAGGACCTCAAATACTTGATATGTATCCTCTCCGTAAAAATATTGTGAATAAAAATCTCTATGAAACCAATATTTGTACCTTAAACAAGAAAAAAAAAGAGAAAGGGTAAAAAAAAATATGCAGGAAATGAACAAAAAATCCTGTAATAATTCAAACAAAAGGAAAGTCATGTGCACACACAGGATATGCCGAAGCCATCAGTATAAGTGTATGTAGCGCAACATCAAAACACATACATGGGAAGATAGATAGAACAGGGCTCTCCAGTCAATTAATATAAAGAGGGTGTTGTGTTTCTGTTTGGATTTGCACTCTCTTTAGACAGGTCAAAGGTTCTGTGTGATTATACCAGTGGAAATTTTTAAATAAAAGCGAAAACATTTTATGAATAACAGTATGGAGTTCAATTAGCAGCAGCAGTATGGGATCAAGTTCCATTGTATATTTCAAATTTAATTGGCTTTGTTACATCGTGGTGACAGAGAGGCACAGACAAAAACAGACTGGGGCTTTTAGTGCAGAAAGAAGTGGCTAACTAAATGCATTTTGTTGAGAGTGCACTTCTGTCTTTGGATAAATTATGGCCGAACAAGATACAGCTCGTGCTTTGATTAATTTTATGTCATTCTTTCCACTAATGGTTGCATTTGCATCAATTTTAATGAGACCAGTTCTAGAAATTTCGTACACTCTTTAGCCACGGTCCTTCCTTGGTACTACTGCTGAAACCAAACATCCACTTTCTGAGTGTAAAATATTAGACACTGCGCTATTATTACAAAATAGTGAATAGAAAAATCCATGATGCAACCAGCAGTGCAAAATACCAATGAGGAATAACTATGCAGTGTAAAATAGCAATGCACTTTAACAATCAAAATTAGCAGTCAAAGAGCAGTCCATTTAGGAGAGCAGGAAAAAATGACAATGGAAATTAAGAGAACAAATTAACAATTTTTACTCGTGAAAAATAGCAATTGAAATTAACAGTGAAAAACAGCATTGAATTTTCAGAGTCCAAAATAGCAATTAGTATTAATAATGCAAATTAGCAGTGCAAGATGGCATTGAAGAATAATAGTGAAAATAAGGAGTGCGAATTAAGAGTTCAAAAGAGTAATCAGATGTCATACACAGTGCAGACGTTAACGAAAAACGGATTACAAAGGCAAGAAATACCAACAGATCACCAGTGGACCTGCTGTTTCAAAAGCCGTGCACCCGTTCCTTAAAAATTTTTGCGATTCAAGATATTTCATAAGCTGACGATTAATCAGAGTTTCGATGACCTTGAAAACAAAGAATATTTGTCTAATAGGCCATTAGTTGTATAAAGAAGATTCGCCTTTTTACGGATGGACTTAGCAAATACTGCTTTGTATCTACTCAGAAAGACCCCATTTAAGTAGGACTGATGAAAAAGCTTATGCAGTTGTTTGATTTGTGTATGTTAGGATCATGAAGTACTCTTGCGACTGTACGAATGCGAAAGTGGATTTGTCACATGGAATGTTAAAAGCTCTCAAGTACAGGCGGAGAGGAAGTACAATCTAACCCGTTCCCATTCTTCAGCTGCCTTGACGTGGCGGAACGGCTTAAGAGTCAATGACCCTAAGGATCCGAAAGGACCCCAGGTGAGCCATCGAACTAAAGGCTGAAGACGTCTTGACTGTGACGCAAAACCTGTTAAAAGTATGATGGAAGAAACATTCACGGTATATACTCCAGGTGGTACTCGCGCAAGCGACAATCCACCCGTGGTCTTTTCGACCCCGGCCGGGACAAGGATTCTGGAGGTCCCAACCAGCATACTCAAACCCCCCGCCTCTGGCGTTGACCCGGAAGTAGTAGCGATGCTTGCTTCTGAAGAATCCTGCGGCTCTGTCTCCGACTCGTTTGGTAGACTGGGCTGGAATGACGGAGAAAGTGGCGGAAAGGCTTCGGCTGGAACGTCTAATCTCTGTTTTAATAGTCGGGCAGCTGGTCGAAGTTGTGTTGAAGACGGTTTGACTCGGGATACCGAAAAAGGTGAACGAGCTCCTGAAACGGCGCACTCCGAAAAGCTTCTGACTAAGAGTCAGTTGAAGAGGAGAAGAAGGAAGGCGGCGATGGCGCGGTGCAAAGAGGCTGCAGAGTCAGCTGAAGGCGCAAGCGCTGGTAGCAGTCATCCCTCAATGGCGGCGGGAAAGAGGCCTAGGTCGACAGAAAGTACTCCAACTGGAGTCGGTCTATCCCTCGGACCCAACGCCGGCTCCCCTTCGGTTGGCTCGAACAGGTCAAAGCGGACGAAGCAAGTTTCGCCTACTTTCATCGGTGAAGCGTGTGCTCATCTGATGCGCGCCCCTCTGCTGGACACACTCTTACCGGTGGCGTTATCTGCGCACAAAATCTGAGTGATGCTGGTGTTGCTATCCCTAAAGGTCCCAGCACTAGCGGACAGAAAATGCCAGACGCAGGCAAAGCCACGGGTAAGGGTGCTCGTCTCGGCGGAAGCAAGGGTGCATCAGGTGCTCGCCTTTCTACCAAGAAGCCTCGAACCGGAGGTATTACCCGCGCACAAAATCTGGGTGATGCGCGTGCTGGAACTTCTAAAAGCTCTAGCACCTGCGGACAGAAATTGGCTGACGCGGATAAGACCCTCGGTAAGAAGCAATCCGGATCGAAGGAGCGAAGGGAGCAGATTCTGTATAGTGAAGCTGCTTCCTCCGCTCTTACGCTACGAATCGCAAGAGCTGGCAATGATCACAAGATGACCGACGCGGAGTGCAAACACTGCAAAGATCGTCTGTGGGAGCTGGCTTCGGCAGCAAATGCCTGCATTCAAGTGGAGGGCTGTGCGTTAAAGAGCGGAACCTTCGTGGTGAAGTGCTCCTCGCAGCAAACCTTTGAATGGCTAAGCAATGCGGTGCCGAAAATACCACCCTTGGGGACCACTTCTTTTGTGGTTCTCATGCCCATCAAGAGAACGCGCGCCATTTGCTTTATCCCGGGGAGACTCAGGAAAACGGCGGATGTGCTGACGCGTCTCCGTACCCAGAATCCTGGCCTCGACACGAGCGAATGGTTCGTCTACTCTCACGGCAAGTGCAAGAATCGGGAAAATGTGGAAGGCTCTTCGCTTGTTGTGGGTTTAGATCTTAGCTCTGTGGAGGTCCTGAAGTCTAGGTATGAAATGCGTCCTTACCTGCATCTTGGAAGGATTCATTTCCGCTTAATTTCCAAATGAGTGCAAGTAATGGGCGAAAACCACCGACTATATCTATGATATTTTCGCAGATTAACCTGCATCACTCCAAGGCTGCTACCGCTCTCTTAAGTAGTAGACTTTCCGTGGTGCGTACAAAACCCCACATAACATCTATCCAGGAACCATATGTGCGGAACAAGCGCATATGTGGATTTGGTGGTGTTCGTGGAGTAACGGTGCTATGTGACGAGCGATCTGAAAGACCGAGAGCTTGTCTAATTGTGCCGAATTTCCTCTCAGTAACCAAGCTTGGACAATTTTGTGGACAGGACCTGGTTGCTGCAGCTGTAAGCTACGAAACAAACGGAAGTTGGAAAACTTTCGTCGTTGCGTCGGCTTATTTCCCTTATGATTCGGTAATGCCTCCACCACCGAAGGCGGTTGCCGAACTCATAAAGTATTGTGACACTCGGGAGACGGGACTAGTCATATGCTGCGATGCTAATGCTCAGTATACAGTCTGGGGCAGCAGCAAATGCAACATACGAGGAAACCATCTCCTAGACTTTATACTATCATCTGGTATGACAATAAACAATGTTGGCTCCCAGCCAACTTTTGTTACGGCAAGGAGGCAGGAGGTAATTGACTTGACTTTATCTAATAGGTACTTCAAGTCGATTACTAACTGGAGGGTACTGCCGGAAGTGTCCATATCAGATCATAGATACATCGTTTTCCAAATCGAATGCGAAGCTTTAACTTTGCAGGAGAGGAGGAATCCGAGGAAAACCAACTGGGTGCGGTTTAGGAAAGAGCTAGACAGATCTGTCAAAACTCCAACTAAACTAAGAACGAAACGAAAGTTTGAGGATGCTGTTCAAAACCTGAACAGTGTCCTTATCAACTGTTTTGAACTGGCGTGTCCAATGACAAAAAACTCCTGCAGAACGCCGGTTCCCTGGTGGAGCCCGGAACTGCACCGGCTTAGGAAAGAATCCAGAAAACTTCTGAATAGGTCTCTTAAGACAATTTTATAAGGTGACTGGGATCTCTTTAGATCGAAGCAAAAAGACTATAAGAAGTTAATTCGTTTGTCGAAAAGTGCTTCTTATAGAGATTTTTGTGAAAAGATCGAGACACTCGGTGAAACCAGTAGGTTGGTTAAAGTCCTCAAAAGAGGTAAGCCGACCAAACCGGAGTCACTCAGACGGTCTGATGGCAGGTTTACTGAGACAAAAGCGGAAACTTTTAGTCTTCTGCTGGAGACTCACTTTCCTGGCAATCGGATAATCACTAGGTCGTAGCTTGGCCTGCTTACCCAGGCTGAGCTTGATCTAAGTCAGAAAACTCGGCGCAGTTGGTATATTGCATCAGCCGTGGTAACAGATGAGGCCATCAAATATGCTGTGGCATCTTTTGATGGTTTCAAATCGCCTGGCACCGATGGAATATATCCAGCTATGCTGCAACAGGGTATAGATCAGCTATTGCCAACTCTGAAAATAATTTTCACCGCTGGCTTGGCGCTGGCATATATTCCTACACCTCGGCGGACTGTCAGAGTAGCTTTCATACCGAAATACCGAAAATTGGTAAGGAAGACTATTCGCTCCCCAAGAGTTTCAGACCTATAAGTTTGACATCCTTCTTACTGAAAAGTATGGAGAGACTGGTAGAATTTCACGTGCGCAAAGTTGCTTTGAAACTGCATCCACTATCGGAGATGCAGCATGCTTACCAGCGTGGGAAATCCTGTGAGACCGCACTTCAAAATCTAGTGGCCAGAATTGAATGCGCGCTTGATAGGAGAGAATACGCGATGGGTATCTTCATCGACATTGAGGGTGCTTTTGACAACGCGACTTTTGACTGCATGTGCGACTCTGCCAGACAACACGGGGTAGATGAAACATTAGTGTCGTGGATTAAAGCAATGCTAATGAATAGAACTTTGGTAGTGGATGCGGATTGTGGCCAATATGTTATGACAGGGGTAAACAGGGGCTGTCCGCAAGGTGGCGTTCTGTCTCCATTGTTATGGTGCATGGTGGTCGACACTCTGTTGAACACTCTAAATAGTTCTAACGTCTACGCTCAGGCATATGCGGATGATGTCGCCGTACTTTCTGTCGGGCCATGCCTGGCGACGGTCTGTGCTAACGCGCAGGCGGCGCTGGACATGATCGATGAATGGTGTACTAGGAGTGGGCTTTCGGTGTATCCTCTTAAGACTGAGGTTGCTCTTTTTACGAGAAGGAGGATTTTGACCGGTCTGACTCAGCCAGTACTAAAAGGCGTCACCATTCGCATTTCCAATGAAGCCAAATATCTGGGAGTGATTCTAGATAAGAAACTTCATTGGTCTAAACACGTCGAGTCGAAAACATCCAAGGCGCTCTCAGTCTTCTGGCAGTGTAAGGGTGCTTTTGGCAAGACTTGGGGCTTATCACCGAATAAGGTTCTCTGGATCTACACAGCTATGATAAGACCATTCCTCGCATATGTGGTTGCTTTTTGCTCGAAACTCCAAAGAACGGCTTGTCTCGGCTGCTCAGGAGCTTTCCCGAGTACGCCTGGCTCTGCTCTAGACGCTTTGCTGAACTTACCTCAACTTGATACTTATATCATGGGTTGCACTATCAAAGCCATCCATCGTCTTAGGCGGGGCGGTTTTTGGTATACTCCACACTGGAACTTTGATGAACTTGCGCGAAACTTATCTTACGACTTCTGTCTTATGGATATGCCGTCTGATGCAATGACACCAGAACTCCAGCTGATGCGCAAATTCAGAGTCGACTTTCCTTGTGTCCAGGACTGGCTTCGGTCAGAATCTGAGCCGGGAATGGAATGTAGTCGTATTTTCACGGATGGTTCCAAAACCAGTCAAGGGTCTGACGCTGGGGTCTTCGTGGAAGTCGACAACATTAGACTTCACTTCTCGTTAGGCAAATATGCGTCTGTTTTCCAAGCGGAAAGAGGAACAGGTGGAAGGGACGTAGCATTTGTGTCTGCAGTGACAGTCAGGCTGCGCTTAAGGCCTTGCTTAACCCTTTAACCACTTCCAAAATAGTTCGTGAAACCAAAAACTCTTTGAACTCGGTCGCAAGGCTGAATTCTCTGTCTCTTATCTGGGTCCCAGGTCACACTGGGATCTTGGGGAACGAGATCTCCGATGAGATTGCTAGACAAGGCTCAGAGGAGGCTTTCTCCGGTCCCGAACCCGTGTTGGGTCTTCCAGCGTCCTCGGTTAGGGCTTCCATTGACGATTGGGTCTCCCACGAGCACAATTGTGTGTGGCATGACTATCCAGGACTAAACGCATGCTCCCGGACGTCTGTAAGAAATCAGGGGCATTCTTGCTGTCTCTCAGCAGAAAAGACGGTAGACAACTTATCGGCGTCTTGACAGGCCACTTCGCTTTTGCCAAGCACCTTAACGTGTTAGGCTTAAGTGACACTACAATCTGCGACGCTTGTGGAGAGAGCGACGACACCGCGGAACATTATCTCTGTGAGTGTCCGGCCTTTGCTCGTATCAGGTGGCAGATCTTCGGTGCGGATGTGGTGAGTGCTGATACTGTAAGCTCCTCATCACTGAAGTGCTTGCTTGGCTTTCTTCGAAAGTCAAGGAAATTCCAACAAAATGGGTAAATCAGGGTTTGCTCTCTGGCAGTACAATGGACCAGTTGTGTCTGAGTGCTCCAGTCGAGTGTTTCCTATCCCGACAAAAAAAAAAAAAAAAGTGCAATCTTAAGGCCTAAAAAGGCGCAGATGGCAAAACAGCTTTAAACAAAAAGCTGACGACTAAATGAGCGTCGACATTGATAACGAGGGCGAATTCTTTATATTTTTAACAATTAACCAAAAATTCTTACTACCTTTTGGACATTGTAAAATAATTGCCTCTACTTTGTGTCATATGCTAACTAGACACGTTTAATGAGAACATTGCAGTCATTTCTGGCATTTGGAGACTTTTTCGAATTTCCCTAGTAAGGTTGGCTAGCCTCTTTACAGCTTTTTTTTTCTCTTTGATACCTTTTAAAAGGTTAGATGAAAATGTTTTCATACTTAAAATATTTATGTTAGACACCATATTAGCGGCGGCGTCCACATCGCGGAAATAAAAATACGAGTTAAAACTCCTAAAGAATGTGTTAAGACGGTCTCAGTTGGCTATTTCGTAGTCCTGACACTTCTGTTCATAATTCACTCCTCAACTTGGTGGTTGGAGAACAAGAAAATATGCCCTGAGGTTCAAATAGATTCAGACGAAGATGATTTTAGTGATGATGAACTCGAACACTCTACAGTCGATCAAATTTTTAGTCTAACGTCAATCGCTCAATATTTTCTGGACCAAGGAAAGAAGTTATATGCGTTCTTTATTTACTTTAGAGCCGCGTTCGACACAATAAATCGTAACTTTCTCTTTTACAAATTATCGCAAATTGGACTGTCCTCTAAATTTATAAATATTTTGAAAGGTCTGTACCATAATAATAAGGTGATGATATGGAACGGCGACGACATGTCAGAATGGTTCGAGGTCAAAATCGGAGTCAAGCAGGGATGTCTTATCAGCCCTCTGCTATTCTCCCTTCTCCTGGACGATATTTCGAACCTGTTACCAGCAGGCATAAGGATAGAAGAACTTAAAGTTACGACATTGCTTTATGCAGATGATATAGTTGTACTTGCAGAATCGCCAAACTCATTACAACTCATGATCAACAAGTTAGAGGAATATTGTAAACTCAATTGCTTGCTCATAAACACTGAAAAGTCCAAGGTGCTAGTATTCCGCAAAAGCACAGTACGCTTCGTGAGAAATGAGCGATAGAAATACGGTGGGGAAGATCTGGTAGTTGTTAGGTCGTATAAATATCTAGGTGTTACCATAAGCCACAACCTTTCGTTAAAACGGCACTTTCAACTTAAGCTCACAGATGCGAAGAGAGCAATCAACGCCACGTGTAAAAACTTGCTTTCTACCCCGAAAGTATGCGTAACAGCGAAAATGAAAGTATTCGAAGCTGTAATGCGATCAGTAATGTGTTATGGAGCCCAAGTTTGGGGAAGCAAATCATATGATGACGTCGAAAAACTTCTTAGGTTCGTCTTGAAAAAAACGTTTGCGTTTACCTTTTAAATAAGCCAAACTATATGTTACACGTAGAAACTGGAATATCACCACTCTTTATATTCACGTTAAAGACAAATATGAAGTAAATTTTAAAGGTGCTAGGCGGAAGCGATGATACACGGCTGACTAAGATTCTGGCAAAAAGATCCTTAAGATGTAAATCACAGTTCTTTAAAGATTGGGAAAATACTGCTAACAAGTATAACATCAGATTGAACTTAACGGAATCAAATCTCCCAGAATGGATACCCTCTATCTTTAGATTTTTATCGGACGTCGAACAAGGTATGAAAAGAGAATATACTATAATGGCAACAAATTCAAGTTCACGACTTATCTACAAAAGCCTAACTTACGAGCAGAACTATATATACACACAAATTTCGATAATATTTTGAACAAGAGGAGAGCTACTAAAACCAAATTACATGCCACACCGCAACGACCTACCCTTAAGATGTGGCGTATGCAATACAGGTGAAAAAGAAGATATTGCACATCTCATTGGTACTTGTCCAATACTAAAAGAAACCAGGCGAGCGCACTTCAGAGCGGACCTGTTAACACTGGATGAAATTAAGAGTTTATTGAATGGAAGCGATTGGATTGCCCTTGCAGTATACTGCCATGTAGCACTCAATTACAGAACTTCAATTATAAATGCAAACTTTTGAACTTTGATTTAATTATCTACGAAACTGTTATAAAAATGCGAAATATGTCCACTTTTGATTTTGTTTTCAAAACCTTGTATAGGTGTAGCTAAAGATTGTCAATCTACGGCAGACGGCTAAGCTATTGTTTAAATTGTACTTTTAAATTGAATAGAGTACCCTTATTATTTTTATAGTTATTATTATAACTCGAGCACCCAGATTACACTCCAGAGGAAATATCACCTGAAGATGACCAAAGAGAAGTCTAATCCCGAATCGTCAGTTCGGATTTAGAAATAAACATTCCATGACAGACCAAGTGCATCGAAATACGGATGTGGTGGAAAAGCCCTGGAAGAAAAACAAGTGTGCTTGGCACTATTTTTAGATGTTGCTCAAGCCTTTGATAGGGTTTGGCATAAGGGCCTTGAGTATTAACTGCATAGGGATTTACCAAGACAGTATTACGAAATACTAAAATCCTATATATCAGATCGACTTTTTCGAATTCGATACGAACAAGAATATTCGGAACTATAGAAAATTGAAGCAGGTGCTCCACAAGGAAGTGTACTAAGACCAACCCTGTATGTGTTGCATACTAGGGATATTCTGGTGGACAACATTGCATGATGACTACTTTTGCAGATGACACTGCAATATTAGTACCTGATAAACGCACTGTGAAGGCAGCAGAGAAACTGCAGAATACAGTCAATAGAGTCGTAAATAAAGGCGAACAGCTTAATGCAATTGTTAAATTTATTTTATTATAATAAACGAACAAAGAGTAAATGTTTAATGGACCGCGTGGTAACAGGTTGAAGTTAGGATGACAATTCCAATGAATAAATTAGGAAAATAGTAGACACGTCGCAGATGGATTGGTGTCGCTCTCTTGCGGTGGATCTGTGATGCAGCGTATTATTTATTTGTATTTTTAATTTGAATATTTGGGGGGGCGATGTTTGTTGGCTCCTACAGCACTCCCCATCCAGTGACTTAGTCACGATGGAGTTAGTTGTTTTTCGTCATGCCAAATCTTTCCGGAATTCGTACACATCTCCCTGCTCTAGTATTCGTAGTGATTATGTCATCTGAGGGTTTTGGAATGATGGATGAAGATGATGGGTGGTTAGACTTCGGTCGTCGAAAATTGTTATCGTCTGACAGAAGAAAGGCTGGTTTCAAACGATCGATGGATACTGTCACATCTTTTCCTCGAATTTTGAGAACAAAGAATTTGTCAGCTCTCCTTACGACGGGAAATGGACCCTCATATGGCTGCTGCAGTCCAATTCTGACTGCATCTCGTCTGATGAAAACATGGGATGCGGTAGAAAGTTCCTTTAAGATGAAGATTGCTCTTGAACCATGACGTGATGCCGGAACTGGTTGTAGCTCTTTAAAATGGTGTCGAAGTTGATTCACGAAGGTCGTGGGATCAGCGTTGGTGTTTTTTCGTGGTGACAAAAATTCACCGGGAAGTCTGATGGGTTCGCCGTACACCATTTCTACTGCTGTGGCCTTGAGGTCTTCCTTAAAGGATGCTCTGAGTCCCAGCAGTACAACAGGCAGTTCTTCAGCCCATGCTGGTGACTCGTGGCACTCGATAGCGGCTTTTAGTTGACGATGAAACCTTTCGACCATACCATTAGCTGCTGGATGGTATGCAGTGGTAGTCAAATGGTTGATGCCGAACAGTTGAGCTAGAACCTGGAAAAGATCAGATAAAAATTGTCTGCCACGGTCAGATGTTACCATGAGTGGTACTCCAAAGCGAGCGATCCAATTTGCGAAGAGAGTTCTCGCAAGTGTTTCCGATGTAGAATCTTCTAAGGGGTACGCTTCGGGCCAGCGAGAAAACCGATCAACGATGTTAAGACAAAATCTGGACCCTTGTGAGTATGGAAGAGGTCCGACGAAGTCAACGTGTATGTGCTCGAATCTGGAAGCTGGTGGTTCAAAGGCTCCGATCGGCGATGACACGTGACGAGTTATCTTGGATCGTTGGCACGGAATACATGACTTCGGCCATGCTCTGCAGTCTTTTCGCATCGAAGGCCAGACAAATCTCGAAGCAACCAGTTTTGCGGAAGCGTTAGCAACAGGGTGGCTCAAGCTGTGTAAAGAATCGAATACTTGGCGACGGTAGGGTTGTGATACGAAGGGCCTAGCAGTACCTTGAGAGACGTCACAATACATCTGGAGTTGGGTGTTTGGAAGCGGAACTTTGACTACCTGTAATGCAGAATCAGATGTTAGAATGTCTTCTACGCCACCTGTTTGTGATGCTGCAAGTTCTTCGAAATCCACCGGTTTGCTGATGCCCTCAGCTCGTGACAATGTATCTGCGACAACGATGTGCTGCCAGCCAAATGGTGTTTTCTGCTGCAATACTGCTCCCATAGCACAGTCCGATGCATCAGTAAAAAGTCCCCATTCAAGCGTTAGATGGGGATGTGCAAGCAAGGCGGCTTACCTGAGACCTTCTTTGCAAGCGCTAAATGCTTGCTGAAGAGTTGGTGTCCAGGTGATTGTTTTGTTGGCTTTATTGTTCGGTCCTTTTAGGCACTCGTTCAGTGACGATTGTAGTTTGGCTGCGTTCTTAATGAAGCGTCTATAAAAGTTGGTGGAACGAAGGAATCTTCTAAGCTGCTTAACAGTGATTGGCGGTTTGCAATCAGTGATAGCCTTGACTTGTTCTTCAGGCGGTTTCGTGCCATCGGTTGCGATTAAGTAACCCAAGAACGTGATTTTAGGCTTACCAAACTCGGACTGGGCTACGTTTACGACGATGCCATACTTGTTAAGTCGTTTGAAAAGGGTTTGAAGATGGTGGAAATGCTGTTCTTCGTCATCCGATGCCACCAAAATATCATCCACGTACGGAAAACAGAAGTCGAGACCATTCGTGACTTCGTCGATAAACCTTTGAAAGGTCTGGGCGGCATTTCGGAGTCCAAACGTCATGAACATAAACTCAAAGAGTCCAAACGGTGTAATTATGGCTGTCTTCTTGATGTCGTTTGGCGCTATGGGAATCTGGTTAAACGCTCTCACCAGGTCGGTCTTGGATAAAATCTTTTTACCTGCGAAATTAGCTGAATAGTCCTGCAGATTCCGTGGAGGGTAGTTGTCCGGTATCGTGCGGTCGTTCAGCGCGCGGTAATCTCCACAAGGACGCCATTCTCCTGTCTTCTTAGCGACGAGATGCAGTGGCGAGGACCAACAACTTTCGGAGCGGCGAGCTATTCCCATTTTGAACATTGTTTCGAACTCACTTTTTGCAATTTTTAACTTGTCTGGAGCCATACGTCGTGCTTTGCAGCTGACTGGAGGACCTGTGGTTGTATTGATGTGATGAACGGTAGAATGTCGAATTTCCTTGAAAGCTCCGTATGGTCGAGTCAAGCTGGGAAATTGTTTGAGCAGTTCGATGTACCTAGAACTACCGGAAACGGTTTTAACCTGTGCTGAGCTCTCGTATGCGTGAAAGCCTCGTGTGGAAAGTCCAGTGAGTCCATCTAACAATCTGCTGTACGCAACATCCACAAGGAGCTTGTGAAATGTGAGAAAGTCGGCTCCTATGATGGGCTTGCTAACGTCAGCTACTACAAAACGCCAAGTGAAGTCTCGACGGAGTCCTAAGTTCATCTGCACTGTACGAAATCCATAGGTTGGTATCGGAGTTCCATTGGCAGCGAAAAGAGTGTAGTCGGATGGTTTAGATTTGTGACGTGGACCAGTGTATGGAAACACTGAAATGTCAGAACCCGTGTCTACCAAAAACTGCACTTTTGACGTTTTGTCCGTTACGATGAGGCGGTTGGAAGTCTGGTCGTCACTTACCGCCTTTAATGACACCCGTTCTCGTTTCCCTGCTGATTGAAGTTGCATGGCTGACGACAATTTCTTGCGTTGGATCCCCAGTGGCGATGAAAATAGCAAAAACTATTTCGACGGTTGTTGGAAGTGGTGTGTGTCTGCTCATTCCAAGTTGGTGTGGTCTCCTGTCGTTGCCTACTACGTGAGCGCGATCATGAGCTATTCCGTCTACGTCGGTTGCCCAGACGATTTATAGACATCGCCTCGACCTGCTTCGTCAGCTGGTCCACTTTTTGTAGCATGGTCGTCAACGCAGATTCCGGGTGCGTCGATGTGCTTGCGACTTGATGTTGTGGGATGACGTCACTGATTCGATCTGCGATAATACCAAGGTTGTCAAGTTTCGTTGGATTTTCGGTTGTACCAGGAGGATGTGCGGCAAGTATTGACTGTGTATGAACTGGTAGTCGGTCTAGCCAAATTGCCTTTAAAGCATCGTCGGTCATGGTGCCTCCAGCTAAATCCCTTAAACGTCGAAGAAACTGGGATGGTTTTCTATCGCCTAGCGGTTCTCGATCTAACATTTGCCTTATCTGTTGGTCTCTAGATGGGGCCAAACGAGAAATGAGTTCTTCTTTTAAACGAACGTATGCGTTACCTTGTGGTGGATTGATGATGACGTCTTGTACTTCTGTGGCGGTTGTTTGGTCGAGATGCGCAATGACGAATGGTTGTAGCACGCGTTTCATTCTTTGATGCAGCTTGGTCCACGTTTTCGGTCATCTTGCTATTCGGGCCGTCGTCGGGGTCACCAATTTAAGAACGTGTCGTAAATAAAGGCGAACAGCTTAATGCAATTGTTAAATTTATTTTATTATAATAAATGAACAAAGAGTAAATGTTTAATGGACCGTGGTAACAGGTTGAAGTTAGGATGACAATTCGAATGAATAAATTAGGAAAATGGTAGACACGTCGCAGATGGATTGGTGTCGCTCTCTTGCGGTGGATCTGTGATGCAGCGTATTATTTATTTGTATTTTTAATTTGAATATTTGGCGGGCGATGTTTGTTGGCTCCTACAGATAATTAATGGTGAGTTCCAAGTGCACTGCGAAGGTAGATCCAATTCTGATAGGATGTATGCACCTAAGTGATTTCTTCTTTTGTGGATCAGTGCTTCGCATTCCATAAGAAGGTGCGCTGGTGTTTCCACGTCAATAGAGTAAATGATTGGACGCAACAATGGCGTATCAAACTCAATGAAGATGAATAAATTATAATGAAATGTACAGATGATATGAGCTGTGTAGAAACAAGTGATGTTCTCTTCCGAGCTATCAATTTGTCTGTTCTATATAATCGGCCGCCGACTGGCCGATTTCGTCTTTAAAAGAAAAAGATCCCCACATTCAAACGAAAAAAAAGGCTAACCAGATAGCGTCTCGATTCAACCTGTTGAAACCCTTCTTAAAATCGATGAATAATAGATGCATTGGGGAGTATGCATTCATCTATGATGGTCCGTCTCTAGGAGTCTTCAGAGAGCCATGTGCGATGACTTTCCTTTTTTTTTGCAACGGACGTGGCCATGCTCGTGCCCCATCGGCAAAGATATTTTTCACAGCGTTGCAGTGATCATACAAGTTCTCCTGCTTACGTACGTATAAGTATATGAAAAAGATTCCATCTCTAAATGGCAGATTTGTGAATGCATTCATCTATGATGATCCTTCTCTTGGAGTCTTCAGAAAGCCATGTGTGGTGACTTTCCTTTTTTTCCAACGCACGTGCCCATGCTCGTGCCCCAGTAGCAAAAATATTTTTCACAGCATTTCAGCTTACGTACGTATAAGTACATGAAAAAGATTCCATCTCTAAACGACAGATTTGTGCAAGCCAACTACCCCGCATGGCCATAAACTCTTCCGTACCAAATTGCCCTCGTCCACTTTAATGCACCGTAACACAGAAAAGTGCTACCATCAACTATCAGCCAATTTTATCGGCTTCAATTCAAGCAAACAACTTACAAGAATCACATGCATAACAAAATTAGTCCTCTTCTGGGATCGCCTACGGCTTCTCCACAGCACACAGCAAACCCAAGATAGCTAACATTCAATTAACACACCATTAATACCCCAAGCAAATCTCGTTCCAATCGAATCGAAGAACCCATAAGCCCCTCAAAGCCTTTTTCTTACAATCGCCCGATTGTTTACACAGGTCCAAGCTTAGTCAAGGATCCCATGACCAGAGCAAAAGTGAAAAGTGCTTAGCTTCTATTAAATGCCCCGATACCAGGTCAATATTTATCGGATTATGAACATAATCCCATGTCATGTTTATCCTGTCCCCAGGGGTGCAAAAAAATAAAAGAACAATTTTCTTCGCATCAGCATCCCTACAAAGTTCACACATAGTCATCAATTTTCAAGGACTCCTTGCATCCTGAACGACAGCCATTATATGCCATTGTGAACAACTTAAATTGTTAGTGGCCATTAACTCTGCTCATTGTTTGCTGAATGGGACACACAGTCCCTGTTTAATTATTTGTTTTCAAAGATTTCCCGATGTTATGTTGCTTGTGCTCCTGCAGGGTGGCTGTGTCTGTATCTTGGACAACTTTCTAAAGGAACGTGAAACTGACTGCGAAAAGCTTATTTGTCGCGATCTGAGTCATTAAGTTTTTTTATTCTTTATTCTTTTAACAGTTTTTCTTTCAGTTTGTGAAAATATCGTTTGAGGGCAAACGAAAGACAGACACATTGACACATTGCTGGTTGGGAAGTGAGAAGTGCAAAGAAAATGTCCTTGGTCTGCGGAGGAAAGGCTAGCAAAGGGACTTTTTACTGGGGAAATACGTTAACACAAAAACACCGTAAGGCGATGATACCAAACCATGATGATGGTGACAATGTGAAAGAGGGTGACGATGATAAAGTTTGACAAAATTAGCGATGCAGGAAAAGTTCGTGGAACTTGAAAAAGGATTTTACCAGCAGAAGGATGGGTACTTGAACGCATTGGTAGAGTGAAAAGAAAAAAGAAAAAACGAAGCCTCTCAGGAAAATATTGAAAATCAATTTTACGTTCTGTTAGGTGAAGAAGAAAGTGGAAAGCGGAAAATGAGTAGGACGCTATTATAAGAAGCTTTTCAAGGGTTTGTGGGGCTTGTTTTGAGGTCTGGGTTTTTTTTTTTTTTTGCCTTTTTAAAGAATTTTAATTGAAACTTATTGGGAAGGAGTTTGAGAAAAAAAATCAGATGACGGGTGAGGAATGTGCATAAAATTGATTTTCCATAAAAGAAGATGGAGATCGAAAGATAAATTAAAGCCGAACCACTGTCGGAAAATTATGCGGACAAAGCAGTGAAGTAAGGAAAAAAATTAGATGCAGTAAAGGATATTTCATGCAGGAAATCAGGGGTTTCAAATGTAATCTAAAGTTTACTGAAAGTTCACCTACACACTTCATGCAAAGGTATGAAGTGAGAAGTTTACCTCGAGTAGGTTCGTGGAAAAGGATCTGGTAAGGCAGTCTGAATGACATTCCTTTAGGGCAACCGTACCTAATTTCTTTACATTTGAATTTCTTGGAATCAACATAGTAAATGCCAATTTTTGATCGTTTCTGAAATGACTCAAGCTACATCCTCGCTTCCGACGCACATTACCAGTTGATTTTCCTTGGCACTTTGTATGTAAAAAGTGTTTTTTACGTCCGATGGAATTTCAAATTTAAGAAAACAGCAGAAACTTAACTTTTAATTAACATGTTTTTTTAACCGAAAGATCAATTTATGGCATTAGTACTGGAAAATTATTTCGATGCAGGTGTAAGCCCTCTTAAGCGAGGTAAAGCAAAGGCTAAGTAACAACCCAAAAATGCTTACGAAAGGAACCAATAGTCGTAATTTAGAATCGTAAAACAAGGTACAACTGTTGCAACTGTTCTAGAGCATAATCAGCGAAAGACCGACAAAAATGATGCTCTCGTGGCTTTGATTTTTGCACCAGCTAGATCTTTTACAGGCGTAGGCTAATATCTTTGCGCGGAATGTTCCACATAGTAATCGTACAAGGCGACAAATCGAAAAATCAACAAATCGACAAATTTGCGCCGTGATAAAGTACATAGTAAAAAGAGGAAAATCGCCTAAAAAAATGTTCCAAGAAATGACCGGCAGTATGGTTTTCGTAGCAACAGATGATCTGATGGCATATCTCACCGAGAAGTGGAACCAATCTCTACATCACTTCGGCAAAACAAAGATGGTTGCGCTCGATTTGGCAGAGTTTGGCATCAGGCTCTTTTGTCGATGCGTGCATATGGCATCGATGAGACTCTTCTTCAATGGATTAGAAATTGCCTTTCGGACCGTTCAATACAAGTTGTCTTGAATGGTTTCAAGTCAGCAATTCACCATATAAATGCTGGTGCTCTCCAGGTCTCCGTTTTGTCTCCGACTCTCTTCCTCGTTTTTTATAAATGACCTCTTGTCTGCTACTTCTAATCCAATCCATTCCTTCGCTGATGACAGTACTCTCAGTTTTTCATATTCGTTCCCTAACTCACGTCCCTGCTCTTCGGACGTGGATGAAGAACGACAACGTATGTTAAACACATTAAATTCCGACCTGGACAGCATAATCAAATGGGGTTCAACCAATAGAGTGGAATTTAATGCATCCAAAACTCAATGCTGTCTTCTGTCACTCAAACGAAACCAAAACACCCAACCATTATCCATGAATGGTACTTGCATCGCTGAATGCGAAAGACTTGTCATTCTCGGTATGTACATCAATAACCATCTTCGATGGAACGATCACATATTCGTGGTCGCCAAAAATGCTGCAAAATGTCTAGGATTCCTTAAGCGGTGAAAAATATATTTTACCTCGTCTGATCTGGCCTCCATCTATAAGGCATTCATTCGCCCAAAGTTGGAATGTAACGCCCACATCTGGTCTGGTGCACCCAAGACCGTTCTGCACATTCTAGATAGGGTACAGAATCGCGCATTAAAACTTATAGGTGATAGAGACATTGTGAACTCCATAGTCTCACTTGAACATCGTAGAAATGTCTCATGCCTTTCCCTATTTTATCGCTTTTTTTATAAAAATTGCTCCAGCGAAATAGGCAGTTGCACTTCTCCCCTTCAAAACTTCACCCGCAATACGCGTCATGCTTCGAATGCACATCAGTCCACCCTCAAGCCCAACTTCGAACCTACTGTCAAATATAGGGATTTGTTTATAAGCCGAACAACACGTTTGTGGAACGAACTACTAGCCTCTGTATTTCCAAATCATTACAACCTTCAAACATTTAAAGCCAACGCAAACCGGCATCTTCTTCGTTCCTCTCCCCCCTTTTCCTATCCGGCCGTGGCCTGAGCATCAGTATAAGGGTATTAATAATCCCTTCGGCGCGCACGTATTATAAAAAAAAAAATGTCACTGAGTCTTCAGGATTCTGGGCCTTCGTATACCATGGTGGGGGATCTGCATTGCGATTAATCGGGAAACTACTGACTGCTCAAAGCTTGATTTGGGGCAGTAGCGCAACAATCAACTTCGTGATGAAGTGCTTACTTTACCTCCTAGTGGTGGTCTCCGGGCAACTATACGTATGAACCCTTATACGTGCAGGTTAAAGTTGCAAGCGGGTTGTCTAGGGCCTTGATTCTAGACTAGGTAATGATGTCCAACAACCTGCGTTACTGAAAACCGACCGCTAAAGAAACCGACACTATGCCTCCGATAAGGAATGATCACATGTTTACGCCTTTTGACTAGTATACCTGGACAAAGTATAAAGACACTCCTCAAATCAGGAAGCGAAGCGCCTTAAAATGCCAGATTTCTTCAATTGGAAAATGAATTCGTGCGAGATTAACCGGATATTTTGTGGGTAAGTGAAATGAGATGGTTAGAAGCGGACGACTACCAGTCCCCAACGAGTAACACTGTTCTCTATTCCGGAAGACCATGCGGAAGTCCCCGGGAATATGGAGTCGGACTGCTGCTAACAACAACAGCACGCATGGGCCTAATTTCCTGGCAGCCTCATGGTGATAGGATTATGACGGCCAGATTCCGGACTAGAGTACGACGCGTCACCACCATACAGTGTCCCAACGAATGGCTCGTCTAAGAACGAGAAAGAGCTTCTATAATCCCCTAAGCGCCATCTTTAACACAACACCAAATGGAGACATTGTCATAATGATGAGGGATTTGAATGCCAAGGTAGGCAACGACAACGAAGGGCTCAGACATGTAATCGGGAAGCATGAACTAGGCAACCGTAATGGCAATGGCGAAAGGTTTGTGGATTTATGCAATGCCAACTGCCTTTTGATAATTGACACCATGTTTGAGCACAGACCTGCCACAAAGTCAGCTATTTTTCCAACGACAGGAAAGCAACTTCCAATCAAATTGACCATTTTGCAATCAGCCGCCGTTATAGAAGTAGTCTCCTGTGCGTCCGAAACAGGCGAGGGGCAGGTGCGAGGATAATACGAGATCACCATCTTATGATAGCTGCTCTCCAACTACGTATTGCTGAAATTCATAGATCCCACGGCAACACAAGAATCCCCAGGCTCAACATCGATTGACTAAGTGATCCCTCAGTGCGCCAACAATTAAGGAAGCAATCAGCAGCTCACTACCCGCAACCGTCCAAGACCATTGGTGTGCTGTGAAAATTGTTTTTACATCTGGTGCTGAAAGAATTGTCGGTCGGTCGCAGGGAACTGGGACACTGGGCGTGGCTTTCCGATTATACCTGGAGTCGAATTGATCAACAAAAACAGCTGAAAGCTCGCGTTGCAGCTACTCCAGCAGCAGGGAGAAGCGAGCTAGAACCTCTATATCGCATGAAGATGAGAGAAGTTCAGCGTAGTGTGCGACGTGACAGGCGCAACTACATCAATGCTCTGGCTACAGAAGCAGAAGAAGCTGCACGGAGGTCCGACAGCAGGACCGTCTATAGAATCACCAAAGGACTCCAGCTCCAGCCAACACCCAGTGAAAAGCCTAGACGGCTCCTTGCTCATTTCGGGTGGGGACCAGCTCAAGAGATAGAAAAAGCATTTTGCTATGGTTTTGAACTGCGTATTCGCTAGCGATGTGCTCCCAAATCAGACTGACATGCCCGAGGTGAGAAATGCCCGAATACACACCACGACTCCCAATAATGGTGAGATCACTACCGTGATCAAGGCACTCAAAACCAACAAGGCGGTATGACTTGACGGTATTCTAGCAGAGCTCTTACGGGCAGCGCCAACAACATCGGCTGAACTTCTGCTTCCACTTAAAGAGCGAGGTTGGGAAGCTGAAAGCTTTCCTAACAAGTGGAAAAAGGGAATGATCGTCAAGCTTCCTGAGAATGGAAAGTTAATGGAGTTCGGAAACTGGAGGGTATCTGTGTGCTGCCTGCTGTAGCTAAGATAATAGCTAAAATCATCCTGGAGCGAATCAAACAACATCTCGAGGACATAATTGACGTCGAACACGCAGGTTTCCGCTCTGGATCCTCTTGTGTCGACCACACCAACACCCTGCAGATTATCATAGAACAGTGCATTGAATATCCATCGGCACTCCAGCTGTTCATCGATTTTGAGAAGGCGTTTGATAGTGTCAACAGAGAGTTTATTTGGCGTGCATTACGCAGGAGACGGTATTCCCGATAAGCGAGTTGCTATTATAAAAGCTACATATGAAGGCTCCAAATGTCACTTTCTGTACAGAGGAAGGCTGTCTGAGGAATTTGAGATCCAAACTGGGGTAAGGCAAGGTTGTATCCTTTCACCAATACTATTTCTATTAGTGATGAGCGATGTGCTTCATGCAGCTTTGTCGACGGGAAATGGAGGAATTCGATGGACTCTTATATTCCAAATGCAACATCTTGACTACGCTGATGATGTATGCTTACTCTCCCACAGAAGTATGGACCTCCACCAAATGACAGCAGATGTGGAGAGGCAGGCAGTCGTCGTCGGACTGAAAATCAATACGGCAAAGACTAAAATTATCTGCCTTGGAACGAACTCATCGGCTCAAATATGCATTGCGGGACAACTGGTAGAGAGAGTAGAGGATTTCTAGTATTTTGGGAGTATTGTCTCGACCGATGGTGGAACCGAACTGGATATAGGCAACAGGATCGCCAAAGCAAAGTCCGCGTTCGGGATGTTGTCCAAAATATGGCGAAGCAATGCAATCAGTTTGAGTACCAAGATAAGACTGTTCCGCTCCAACGTTGAATCCGTGCTGTTATATGGTTGCAGCACGTGGAGAGTGACCACTACTATCACCAGAAAGCTGCAAACGTTTGTTAATAGGTGCCTGCGCAATATCTTAAGGATTTTCTGGCCCAATCGTATCTCTAACGAACACCTTTATGAGAGAATGGGTCAGGAACCAATAGGCACAACCGTTCAACGGCGGAAGTGACAGTGGATTGGTCACACGTTCCGTAGGGGTGACAGTTCCATAGCGAACCATGCTATGTAATGGAACCCTCTAACTCAGGATGGCAGAAGACCTGGCGGTCCGAGGAGATCATGGCACAGAACAGTCGAGAAGGAGGCACGGCAGTTATGGAAAAGTTGGGGAGAACTCAGACACATTGCCAGAAACAGTTCAAAATGGCGCGTAGGCGTAGCAGAGGCCCTAGGATCCACAAGGTGGTACAGGACGTACCTAAGCAAGAAGTAAGTAAGTATACCATGGTCAAAAATTGGGTTCGCTTATTTCAATAAGTGCGAGAGAGCTGGTGCGTTCTGTATCAGTGACCACTGAAGAAAACGTCGAAAAAGTCGAAAAATTGTGGCAGATAGCGGACGAGTTGCACATCAGCAAGAACGGATTCAAGAAATTTTGCATGAGCATTTAAAAATGAAAAAAAGAAGTGCTGGGTACCGGGTACCGAAAATGCTAACGCCATTCAACAAGCAATGACGACTCGAATGTGGGTTTCGAGACAGGCCTTAAGAGACACTGGCTTTTCAATGATGGACCACCCACCCTTCAGGGTAGACTTGGCTCGGAGCGACTTTTTCCTTTTCCAATTTGAAAAAAGAAGCTACGATGCCGGAGATTTCAGGATCAGAACGAGATCAAGGCAACGGTAGAAGGTAATTTAAAGGAAAAAAAAAGAATATTTTTCTGGTGGTATTAAGGTTGGAATATCTGGAATAGACCTGAATGGATCAAAGAATGGCTAGCATAAGTACACGGTCTTTTTTGGACTATTGCTATACCCATTTACCACCAAAACATCCACCCATACGTTAAGTGCTCGTTTTAGTGACGTTGGATTATCATTTATGATGGCTCCATCCTCAGCGAAGATTAATTAATGTACCTTGGGACTTCGTCACTTTACCTTCGAGCAGATAGTCAAGGACTGCCATAAAGAGCAAAGGAATTAAGACGCTTCCCTGGTGCACCCCGACTTTGATTGGGAACTCTTCGGTTACTCCAGCTTACTCTTGTCTTTGCTCATTCGTACATGTCCACGATCTGGTACCTCTCGATGACTTAGCCCATCATCACCCATCACCCATATCAAATCTCGTGGTTGTCTGTTGAATACCTTTTCAAAGTCAATCAATACAATATTCAAATCCTTTAAGGAATGACGATGACTTTACATTATGATCCTTTTACTTTGGATTGCATCTGCGGTTTATTTACCCGAGACAAACCCGCACTGATCATCAGATAGCCGTAGTTGGCCACCTATTACCCGCTCAATGATCTTCATGGTATGTGACATCAACTTGATCGAACGGTAGTTATCACAGTTTCCCGTATCCCCTTATAAGTTTGAAGATGGAAATTCTGAGTCATCCGAGCCTAATGTCTTCTGTCTTTTTCCAAAACTCCATTTCGTTTTTTGGAGTATTTGATCGTCTCACTAACTTCTTCGACTATAATGTCGGATATTTCTTCGCAGTAAGGGGTGGTTCTTGGAAACTATCTTCGAGAAAAATGTTCATTTAAAATTCACAATACTGCCGCCACCTCTGTAGAATTTTGTCGTCATCCACAAGAAGGTGGTCATAAGCATTGTTAATGAACTTTGACGAACGAATCTCCTGAGCATTTTTCCTTCTTTGAGCGGCTATTTTGAAGATGGTTGCGCCCTTGCTCATATTGTGTCATTACAGCTCCTGTATAGCCTGATTTGCATCAGCAACCGGGAAAAATATTTCCTCCAGCTCCCGATACAGGAGGGCCTGTTGAATCTGAGCTCACTTCTTCTTCGCTTTTTTCTTGCAACATCCACTTCGCGGCGAACTTTTCGTCTCTATTATTAGAGAGGCACTTTGACCAAGCTTTGAAAGCCACTTTCTTCTCATTTACTACTTCTTTAGCTTCATCACTCCACCACCATGTTTCTTTGGCATATTGGTGATGGCCTTTGGAAGTTCTAGCAGTGATTTAGCCTTCTTTAAGCAAGTTCGATGTAGGGAATCCCACATATTTGGTGTTCTGCACTCTTCATTCTCAGCTCCATTGATGGTGTGAGAAAGGTAATTTTTCATCATGAAAAGAAAAAGGCTCGCCGTTTCCAGATTGCATCATTTGATTTTCCCAGAGACCCTTGTTTGTTTGCTTTTCTTCGGTGTGTCCATACAAATTTCTGTTAGCAGGAGACGGTGTTGCTGGGCTATCGCCTCTCCCATGATCACTTTCCAATCTTTTACCCGAGGTTTCATGAAACTGGCTACCAAATGGTATTGAATCTGGGTTTCATCTCCACTACTGCTGTAAGTGATCAGGTGCCGACTTTGTTTGATGAACATGGTATTTAGCCCGATAAGGCCGTGTGATCTGCACATGCTTAGGATGTCTTCACCAGGAATGTTCCTAGTGCCGTATCTCAGTCCTCAATGGCATTCTTCATAGTCTTCGTTTGACTTCCCGACATGTCCATTAAAATCTCCTTCAGCAAATATAAACTCTTCCTTTGGGATTTTCTTAAGGAGATTGTGAAAACCTAGCCAAAAAGCAGCCTTTTTCCTCTGATTGCACCTATAATACTATGGGGAGCTTATGCACTGACAATATTCCACACTTCTCCTTGTATTATTAGTTTGAGACACATCAAACGATCCCTAGACTTCGAAATGCTCAAGACGTTACCAAGTAGCTCTGCCGCAAGGATAATACCGATTCCGTTCCTAGCCCTTTCCGTTCCGTAGTAGAACATCTTGTAATCTTTTGTCCTAACGTCCAAGAAACGCGCCCAATTTCCGGTGTTTTTCCATTTCGTCTCTTGGACACACAAGATATCCACCCGCGTTCTACTCATCATCTCTTCCAGCTCGTAACTTCCACCGGCCATAAGATCCAATTCGTGACCCTTAACATTCGTCCAAACTGTTTCATTCCTTTGCAAGCCCCAGATGCAGACTATCTACACATCACACCATTTACTAAATTTATTTTTTTGTCTGACAGATTGTTTATATCTTTTTGAAAATATTTCTGCCTAAATGTTACGCAAACGCATCACTGACATAAATCATGGAGCGATTTATGTTTCAAAAACGTTACTTAAGCATACCCAGGCGAGAAGCTCATGAGCGACAAGTTATATTTTGACCTTAGTCGATTTGTCAACAAGCAGAACACCCACTTTAAGGGAACTGTGAACCCCCATACAGTCCGCAAAGAAGGACTGCTTGGGTTGTGTGCAATTAGTTCAAGAAGGGTGATTAGACAATAATTATTCGAAAACGCCACATCACAGTCACTGGGCTGTGCTAGAGAAAGGTAGGGTCTAGAGAACATAATGGTTTCTGCAATACGGACACAGACCAAGAAACAGATAATAAGTTTTTTACCAAATAATATTAGATACTTTATTTAAGGCCACCCTGTATTCATATACATAAGGAACTTTTAAGCAATTTTTATATACACGAATTGGGAAAATTGGATCGTACAAATTTTCAAAATATTGGGTAACCAGTGATAAGAATGTTTTGGGACTTTTTAGGATATTATTGAATATTTTCCGCTAGATTTCATCTTGTTATTAAGACTTTCGTACCCGGAGCTTACTTTTCCTGTTCTTTAATAAAGCTGCTCGCATTTAGAGCAACATTTTGGGCCTCTCCAGCTTGTTCCCTTTAGCAACAATAATCGTTGAAAGAATATGCAAAATACAAGATGTGTTTGCGAAATGGCGGCAAAACCATTATGCAGATTTTTGGGGTTTTTTCCCATTAGCATCAGGAGCAGATCCCCATCCTTTTCCGAGGGTACCATATTTATATTTAAAATGGGTTTGACAGGACAATGAAGGATCAAGCTCTCAAACATTCATTATCTATTACAAACTCTTTTGTGTTTCCTTAAACACTTGAAATTACCAGGAGGTAGTTTAAGCATGTTAATCAAATACTGCATGTCCTTAAAATGAAATTATCCTTAATCTTCTCAACCTGCAATACCTCTTAACCCACTCAAATGTTTAGAGCTCTTCTTTTATGACAACTCTCCTAGCAAGTAATTTAATCTCCATTACATTTAGCAGTGAATTCAGTTCCCAGAAACTTAAACAGCACTCATCTCCATACTTCTGAAAGAATCAACAAAGTTTTAAAGTCCTGAAAATTACATAACAATAAACACCGCGAGAAATGTTCTCAAAATGTTCATAACTTTACTTCCAACTGAAAATTGAAATTAAACTTTTTATTTCCTCATTATTCCAATGAAACATAAACCATGGAGTACGGTCATGGTGGAGGTGGTAAAGTTGGTACACTTCCAGGACCTGGAATGTTGCCAGTAAATTGAGCTCCTCCCTCGAGAATAGGGGAAGCAATGCTTCGACTGCGCATGTTATCCGTGGCACCCTACCAGAGCAAGTCGAGCCAATTTGCCGCTCACCTTTGAATTAGTATGAAAGGATACCTGCCACAGGATAGGACTTATCGTCGCTGTCGCTTTGCCATCCTGATATTCCGATATTATCGTTCTTTTCACAATTTCATCATATTTGTGGAATTTTTCTCACGAATTTCTAACACATGTACTTTCACCCAGCCCCAACAGCATCCCTGCCGACCTTTTGCAATTTTAATCCAATCGCCTCCGGAAAATGGGTAGGTAATCCCATCGCCTACCTCATGTGTGTGTATGTGTGTGTGCTCGCTCTGATTTATTTAGATTTACACTGGAATATTTGATGTCTAATGGAGCGTCATCTTCGTTTTCTCTTCCTTTTTTTATGGTCACCGAATCGGCTCTGGCAAGGCATGTGATAAAAGATTACAATTCAACAGTACGGGGGTGTAAGTGGGGGTGGTGATGTTCGTGGAAGATTTGTATTCAGTGTGAACTTAGTGGATTACTCTTGACCCTCTCTTGCACGGCATCATCTCGTTGAAAGGAATCAGGATCAAATGTCTTTATGTTCTTCTCGCAACACTTGAGGTTATTTTATGGCTGACGAAGAAGAAAAAGGACATGGGAAAGGAAAAAAGTAAAAAAAAAAATCGGAAAACATTCCGTCGGATTCAATTCTTGGGTTCGATATCTTGAGAACCGATTTCATTATTGATGAACGGGGGAGTGCACATGGGCGTGTGTGCTTTGGCATATGGAGTGCTTTAAGTGATTCATGTCCTTTCTTTGTCGTTGAATTTAATATTTTAATGCGAAGGTTGGGATGTGCTTTCTTTAGGGAGGAACGGGTTGTCGCGATTGTCTTTAGGTCAGTTCTAGTTCAGTTTTAGTTCAAACTGGAATATTTTTTTATTATTATTATTATTGTTTATTAAAACATAAATTAATTTACATCTTAATCTATAGGATACAGCACTAGCTACCAGGGCTATCGGCTAGAATATTTTTTTAATTATCTATGTAATACGCAACGCAGAGCTAAAATGATTCAAAAACATTTTACATTGTCTATCTTATTCGGACTTTGAAAGTAGATTTAGAATTAGATTGATGGGTCTCGTTTATTCTGAAAAGAATTGTCTCCAGAATGTCTTCTTTTCTTTTTTTTTTGTAGGAATATGAAACGAAAGGAATATGATTCCTTCTTTTCAGATCGTAAACTCGCCGAAATAGAAAGAAGAAGAAGAAGAAGATGACGATAATGATAATGAAACTCTCAGGCGCATTTGGTCTATTGTACTACCAGAGAGCAAAACCCTGATTTACCCATTTAATTGGAATTTCCTTGTCTTTCTAAGAAAGCCAAGAAAGGGCTTCAGGGATGAGGAGGTTACAGTACCAACAATAAATGAAAATAAAATACAGTACCAACACTCACCACATTAACACCAACTATCTGTCACTTGATACGAGCAAAGGCAAGACACTCGCAGGGAAAATGTTCCGCAGTATCGTCCTCCTTAGGGTGACAGTGGATAGTTTTTTTACTCGTTAACCGAGGTGTGTAAGTTCAAACCCCAGCGGGGAACA
This sequence comes from Brachypalpus laphriformis, assembly GCA_945910035.1. Lineage (NCBI taxonomy): Eukaryota > Metazoa > Arthropoda > Insecta > Diptera > Syrphidae > Brachypalpus > Brachypalpus laphriformis. Next base: position 28,495,400 of record OX246753.1, read on the forward strand.
GTAATTATCAGTAATTATCTAACCACTGCACCAAAGAAAGGTTCCTACCTGGTAGTAAAATAGACCGAATTTGAGTGCTTCTCGCCTTCTCCACAACCATCACAGACTGTAGTGGCACTTAAGCCCAGCACATTGGAATGCTTGGTGAAAGCGAAGTGTCCTGTCAATGCGGCAATAAGTTGTCCACAGTCTTCTCTGCTGAGAGACAGAAAGAATGCCGCTGAATTGTTATAGATATTCCGGAGCGTTTGTTTAGTCAACTTGCATCCTGGAGAGTTATACTACACACAATTATGTTCGTAAAAAACCCAATCGTCAATGGAAGCCCTAAGAAGGGTCCCAAGATCCCAATGCGACATGGGACCCAGGTGGAAGTCAGATAATTTCGACCGAGAGCTCCAGTACGTTAGAAGAGAATCGATTTAGAAATCTAATTGGAAATTACTTAATTCAGTATTATGCGTCGATAAGGCGTACACCGGTGTAATTCTTTACTCCAGATGCAATCAAAAGACTCTTGCAACCAAGTGTGACATATTTCGATAAATTGGGGAACAATTCAACTGAATATTAATTTAACCTTTGAACTCGTTAACCTCGACTACTTAGGGTGAGATTCCAACAGGATAACTTATTAATGAGAGTTGTATGACTCATTTTCGGGTGGTAAATAAACCGAACAATTACAATCCACCTGAAATAGATCGTATAATACCCTATCCCTTACCGTTTAACCAAGCCCTAAATAACTAGGCGTTGTGTTGTCAAATAAAACCTTGATACCTAAACGTAATTTTGTCAGTTTTTCAGAAATTGCATGCAATCTGGTTCTTCGAAGAAAACGTCCCCAAAAAGTAGGCATGGCTATATGTTTTGTATCGCGTATGAATGGTAGAAAACAATTCCTGCATATTTCTTTTAATATAACTTCTCCCGATTTCTAGTAAAATTATTGAAATAAGAACATTTCACAAAAATTGGTTGTAAAAGAATAATAACTTTCTACTCCGACCACCCTCTCTCTTTTACTTTTTTTTAGAAAATTACCCCCAAAGGTACTAATATGTGAACGGACTGAACCTTTAGACAATCAGGGTTATCGCGAATAAATTTTCCGTCGGAATTTTTCCCCCGAACAAAAATTAGGTAACTTTACTGTTGAATTGCCTTATAAGCCCAAAAAAAACAGCGATTGACAAGAATTAGGGTGCTTCCACACTGAATACAACAAAACCGAATTAGACAAACAAAACTGTTTTTTTATGTTTTTTGAAATCTAAATTCACACTCTTAAATACTTGTGCCCCCACTGAATAACGCGAAACAAGGCAGGTAAACGAAAACGGTTTTGCTCTATTGCTTATGTCAAAAACTACACGTCTTCTAATGCAGCAATGTACATTAAAATGCGCAGTAAATCATTTTAAGCAAAAGAATCGAGTAAGGCAAAAACATGAGAAAACAGTTAAGTCATACACAAGATATAAACTCATGCAATCAAATGAGAGCGCCTACATTAAATCAGTCAAACAAAAAAATTAACAAAAACGTTTGAAGCATGCGAACGATGACTATCGGTATTTATGCTTCATTCATTCATTTTCTGTAAAAAGCAGCATAACACGTGTGACGTTGAAAAATTGTTATTTTTAATTGAAGTTAATAAAGCATGACTAGTAATAACCCACACCAAATTAAGCAAGTCAAAACAGCGTTATAGTTTTGCTTCATTTGGTCGGGCTTAAGAACAGTCGTTTTTGTTTTGTTTGTCTGTTCTTTTTGGTGTGGAAGCACCCTTATTCTTCGCTTGATTTCTGCGCTGATGTCGTTTTCAGAGTTTATAGCAGAGCCAATTTAGACAAAGTCCCTTACTTCCTACCTCGAAGATGTAGCTGTCCACTGTTCTGTCCAATTCGTCGGTGTTGATTGTCGCTTCTTGTTGAGAGCATATACTGGGCTTTGCCCTCGTTTATCGCTAAACCCATTTTGGCTGATTCTGTTTCAATGCTTGCAAACGCACCGGTGACAGCCCGCTGAGTTCTTCCAATTATGTCAAATCGTCGGCGTATGCAAGCAGTTGCACAGAATTGTAATAGATTGTGCCTCCGGTGTTGGCTTGTGAGTTCCGCACAATCCGTTCAAGTACAATATTAAAGAACTCACATGACAGCGCGTCATCTTTTTTGACATCAAGGGTCTCGGTGAGGTCATTACCGACCTCGATGGAACAGCAAGCGTTCTCCATCGTTATCCTGCACAGAACAAGTTTGGCAGGGATGTCAAATCTAGACATGGCTCTATATAACTCTTTTCTATAGATGCTGTCATAGGCGGCCTTGAAATCAATAAAAAAATGGTAGGTATTGGTTTGGGCTTCTTGGGTTTTCTCCAGGATCTGCCGAAGTGTGAAGATTTGATCCATGGTGGACTTTCCTGGCCTGAAACCGCACTGATAGGGGCCAATCAGCCTGTTGATAAAAGGTTTCAGGCGTTCACACAATATCGCAGAAAAGATCTTACATGTGATATTGAGGAGACTGATGCCTCTATAATTTTCGCAGTTGAAGGGTTCTCCTTTCGCGTAGATCGGGCAAATGATGCTGAGCGAACTGAAGAACGATGCTTGTCTGACCAAATCTTAGAGATGAGTTGGTGTATGCTTTCTACCAGTTGATCACCAGCTGCCTTGAAAAGTTCGGCCGCTAAGCCTTCAGGTCCAGCAGCCTTGTTGGATTTCAGTTTGGATATTGCTATCATTTTGGTCAGGTGGACGGAAATTCGGACTACCATCGTCTATGCTGAATGGTTCATTCTGCCTGACAGCGGGATGTTGGTCTTCGTCGCCGTTATACAGTCTGTAGAAGTTGTTTTTCCATATTCTCAGCACCGACTGTGATTCTACTACGAGGTTTCCATTTTCATCTTTATAGGTTTCTGTACGGGTTTTTTCTTCTCTGACATGTTCCTTTTACCTTCTTGGTAAAATTTGCGTACATTGTTCCTGGAATATAAGCTCTCATTCGAATCCGAATACGTCGAAGTAGCTCGCGCAAGGTATTCACTAAGTTCAGCCTAACTGGAACTGTAGACGCCAGCGTTAAATTCGTCTAGGGAATTCGCCTTACTTACTTACTTTACTGTTTAAGACTATTATATGTTCCAAGACAATGGAAAGTCGCCGAAGTTATTATGGTTCCGAAACCGGGGAAATGTGCAAATGACAAGAAATCATATAGACCCATTTCACTTCTGCCAATAATATCTAAGGTCTTCGAGAAACTTCTGCTGAAACGATTGCAACCAGTAATTGAAGAAAGACACTTGATCCCGGATCATCAATTCGGCTTTCGGGTCAAACATTCCACAATCGATCAGGTGTATCGAATAACGAACGAGATTGAAAAAGCTCTAGAAGGGAAAAAAATATGCTCTAGCGCTTTTCTCGACGTATCGCAAGCCTTCGACAAGGTATGGCACGAAGGCCTAAGGTATAAGCTAAGAGTAATCTTACCGAAAAACTTGTACAGAATATTGGAATGTTATCTTGAAAACAGACTTTTCCGTGTTAGACACGGGAGTGAATATTCGGATTTCAAAGAAATCTACGCCGGTGTTCCACAAGGAAGTGTTCTCGGTCCAATCCTGTTCCTGCTCTACACAAGAGATATACCACAAGATGAAGGGACCGTTGTAGCAACGTTCGCAGACGACACGGCTATCCTCGTAACGGATGAGTCAGTCGAATCATCAGCGGGAAAACTCCAACAAGCTTTGAACAAAGTATGCGAATGGACAAAAACCTGGCGAATAGTCCTCAATGAGACAAAATCAACGCATGTCAATTTTACCTTAAGAAAGATAACCAACTTACCTATATCCATTAAATCGGTGCAAATACCATACGCAAACGAGGCAAAATATCTAGGAATGACCCTAGATGCAAAATTTAAGTGGAAACCACATGTTAAAAAGAAGCGCGAAGAGCTCGAAATCCGATTTAGAGAAAAGCCGCGTGCAATGACGGCATTAGTCGGTGCCTTCACTGGCAAGCTACCTACGTAACGCGATTAACACTACAGAAGTGTAAACTACTTGTTAAGGCTTAGTCGTAGTCATCAAAAAAATGAAAAAATGAGAGGGACGAATTTCCTACTACTATGAGTACGCGCAGCTGATTCTCATAGTGCCTCTCTGAGGGGTGAGGTTTAGTCCGTAGGCATATACTGACTAGCACTGATGGCATTGTAAGATATATGAATCGGGCATAACCAATGGTACGGACCATTGGTATCTTTTGATCTTTTGAACATTCCTGCACCTCCAGGCGCAACCAAAAAAAAAAAAAAAAAACTTACTTACTTAGGTGGCGCTACAGTCCGGGGTGGACCTGCGCCTTAACCAACAAACCTCTCCAGCCAGCATGGTTACGAGCCAGATGCCTCCAGTTGCGCGCGCCAAGTTGGTTGAGGTCCCCCTCCACTTGTTTGCGCCACCTACCACGAGGTCATCCTCTACCGCGCCATCCATCCGGGGTAGATTCGAAGACATTCTTGGCGGGAACGTTGGGCTCCATCCACTCTAAATGACCCAGCCATCTTAGTCGCTGTACCAAAGATCGCTTGAAGAACTTTTCTCTCGAAATAACCAAGGGCATCCTCATCCGGTTTTGTTAAAGCCAGTGCCTCTGTGCCATACAGCAGGACTAGAATGATTAGTGTCTTATAAAGAGTTACCTTAGTAGTTCGAGATAGGGCTTTGCTACTTAATTGCCGTCTTAGCCCATAGAAACAACGATTGGCAAGAGTAATTCTTCGTGTGATCTCCCTACTGATGTCATTTGCGGAGCTGACCATAGAGCCTAGGTAGACAAACTCCTTTACTACCTCAAAATTATATCTGTCTAACGGGCAGGGAATTCGCCTAGAGTAAGAAAAAGTACTCTAGTGAAAAAGCACTCTTTCCCCCTCGCTCATCTGCTGCCGTCAAAAATCCTCCAAACGGGGTTGGTTACCCATTTCTTGGATTAAGGTACTAGGCACACGGTTCTCACCGCGTGGAGGTTGATAGTAGGACTTGGTGGGCCTCAGCTAAGTTAAAACGCTTGTGTTTTCATATAATCGCATGCACCACCGTTTGACATACATATATGTTACGTACCGAGTCCAAAATCGTACCGTCCTATGATGGTACAGCGGTTTTTGTAAACTACATATGTATATGTGTCGAACTCAATAGACCACAGAAAAATGGAACAGCATTAAGCTAACATAGCAAGACACCTAAAGACGGATCAGGAAGTTGAGCCAACCTCAACTTTCAATATATGGCAGACGGTGTTAAAGTGAAATTGAATCAGCCCAATTGCTGAACAAGTTGAAGATGCAATTATTATTATTATTTGTGTAGGATTATTTTGCACTGCGGCCTAATAGTCTATTGTGCCCCCTGCTAATACCTTGGGGAGGTTTGTTCCCTCGTTAGAGTCCCCTTCGCAATTGCGATTCCTCCGGAATTGTGTTGAAGGTCATATGCTCTTACTTTGCCTTGGCGAGAGTAGTTCACCTTAGAGCTCTTTCTCCAGACCAGTTTCTTTTAAGAATCTGAGAATGAGAAGTGGGTCCATGGTTGGCATATCCTCTTCTGATACTTGGTATTTGCCCAAGTATTTCAATCTTTTGTGGGTCAGTGCCCTACAGGACTCCAGAAGGTGTTCCGGAGTTTCACATGACTCGTTGCAGAATCTGCAAAGGCCTTTATTTGTTACACCTAGTTTCCGTAGATGCTCCCTGAGTTTGCAGTGTCCCGTTAGGAAGCCTGTTAGGATCCGTAAGTTATTCTTGCTAAGGCAGATGCAGGCTTCGAATCTTTTTCGGTTGTAACATCCCAGTAGTTTCTTAGCTTGCCTCAGGCCAGTGGTGTTTTTCCAGGTTCTTGCCCTGTCTTCTTTCTGCATTTTCCTGAATTTCTCGCGTATGGTGTGTTCCCCCATTCCACAGAATGGTTCAGGTCCAATGAAGTGTTATGCAGCCCCTTATCTTGCCAAGGCGTCTGCTGCTTCGTTACCTTTTATCCCAAGTTGACCGGGTATCCAGTAAAGTGTAACTTTATTGTTTCTGCCCAATTCATTAAGCTTGCATAGGCATTCCCACACAAGTTTTGACTTAATGACATAGGAGTCAAGTGCTTTGATAGCGTCTTGGCTGTCTGACAGTATTGCTATGTCGCAGTTGCTGTATCCCTTTTCGAGATTGAGTTGGATGCATTTGTTTATCGCACATATTTCAGCTTGAAAGATGCTGGTGCACTTGCCCATAGGTTCTAAGTGCTTGGTCCTTGGCCCAACTACGCCCGCCCCTGTTTCCTCTCTAGTTCTCGAACCGTCTGTATACCACCTTATTATGTGGCTGCCCAGTCCGTACATCGTGGATTCGTTGCTCCACTCTTTCTTATTACTTTACTTTGTACTAAAGTTTTCAATGCAATAATCAGAGCAGATTTTGAATAGCTCCAACCCTGTGTCGTACGGGGAAGGGTTGTATTTTCGCCATTTGAACTAGTTCAGTGTATACCCCAAAACTATGATATTTAAATGGTTTCTAGAATCTGACTAACCAATTGAATAAAAAGCCCACTGCAAGGACTCGAGAAAAAAATGACGTCATAGAACGAAAAGCTGGTTCGACTTAGAATACACCGTCAAGAACTTAAGGCATGACGACTTTGTTTTTAAGGTCACGAAATCAAAAAATTTGAATCTTCTTTGCTTAAAGAACAAAAGTTGGAGTGATCCATGAGCTGAGCCACTTCAGTTATTGTCTGAATGAGTTGGAAACAATGCCAAACATGATTATTCACACACACTTCATGCCGTAGGTTTAAGAGTTTATATAAGTGCTCCTTAAAGATCATCGCATGCTGCAAGAAGATATAATTGCAATTTATGAAATGCGTTGAGATGGACCCGGCCTATGTATAACAAGAACGTGAGACATCTACAAATAAGGTTGATACTAGGGACAGAAGCAGATTCTACTTGAAAGACTTATTTTTCAACCCGAGGTGGAACATAAAATCATCTGCTTCTGGAAATGGATTCGAGTTCACCATCTTTACAGTACGGTTAAATGTAGAAGTTCGAAGTACAGGGTGTCCGCCGGGAAGGTATACTACTTTGTTTGTTTATAATTTTTGATTAAATGAAAGAGAATGGATCTTATATTGATAAATGTTTTATTTAATGTCGGCAATTATGTATGGAATACAATATCAGGTAAATGTCCGCCTCTGCTAGTCTCACAAATCCGAGCCCTTTTGAGCACATTTTTCATTACATTCTCACACATTTCACGCGGTATTTCATTAATTTCATCACGAATATTTTGTTTGAGTTGCTCAAGTGTTTCTGGTTTGTTTGCATAAACCTTGCTTTTCAGATATCCCCACAAAAAGAAGTCAGGAGCAGTCAAATCAGGCGACCGTGGAGGCCAATCAACATCACCATTTTTTGAAATAACTTGTTGTGGAAAGAGGTCTCGCAGTAATTCCATTGTAATCCTGGCTGTATGTGATGTGGCACCGTCTTGTTGATACCACATGTTAATCAAGCCCAAAGCATGCAGTTGTGGCGTTAAAAAGTTTTCAATCATGTTCTTTGAAGACCAAGTTCGTGAGCACAGCGTCGAATTGAGGTTGATGGATTGTTTTGAACACTTCCTTGAACAGCAGTAATGTTTTCAGCCGATCTTGCAGTACGTTGTGGCCCATGCTTGGGCCTATCACCTACAGACCCTCTTTCTTCGAAATCATTCACTACACGATAAATAGTGCGTTTTGTTGGCACGTTGTTTCTCCCAAAAATTTCACGTAACTTTCTCATCGTCACAGTAATCGATGATTGATTTTGATAAAATGTTTTAACGATTAAAACACGTTGGTTTATCGAATATTTTTCCATAATAAATTTGCCACGTGTCTACTTCACGACTGCCAAATATGAACTGTCAAGACTAATGTTTACCAAAATGGCGGCAAAACAAAGAAGTATACGTTCCCGGCGGACACCCTGTACAAAGTTCTTACACAAAGATATATGCAAAGTAGATGTCACATGATAAAGTAGTTTTCTATTGAACTGGTCATATTGCATAATATTCATATCGAGATGCTACGAGTTGCATCATCAAACGTACGAACGCATATATTCAATGATGAAACTCACCGAAGCATATCCGTGAGGAAGTTTTGTGTCGGAAGCTGCAATCGCCAGCTATGGCCAATCGAATGACCTTTCACTCCAACAGGACGCACGGCCAGTGGCAACAGTGCCAGTTATCCATTGGAAATGCCACAATTGATGTGCTAAGTTTCAATAAGTTTCACTTGACCACGTTCCTAAAACTTCTTGCACAATTCATAAGAAGTGAGATCGTGCCACTTGCCCCAGCTACAGTCTTCTAAACGTCGGCTACAAGATCGTATTAAAGGTTGTAAATGAGCGCATAAGCCTTATATCCCTCTTAATTGAAGTTGTAGTGCTGGGCATATGGAATAAACTGTGTGAGGAAAGGAGTAAGAGTTAATGGTCAACAACTGCTTCAAACCACTTCTTCTTCTTCTTCTTCTTCCTTTTTCAGCGAGGTTATGGTCCGAAAACAAGGGATCAAAACCCTCGCCCTTTACCGCATTTCTACTGTGGGGTTCGCCCAACTGCTTCAAACCACTAGTACATCATATAATGCTCATCCATAATAACATCCGCCTTAAACTTAAAAATCATCCCGAGCTCTTTGCAACATCCTCACCCGTAAATGCTTTGCCCTTGCTTCCTTTAAACTCCCTTGTTGCATTTGCCTCTTCTCCCCTATTTTCAATTACGAGTCTTACAAAACTTCAAAACATTCTCAATAACATGCTCCCTACCCCATCTACTGTTATCACCATTGATCCCTAATGAACCGATTCTCATTAAGCAATTATCTTCAGAGTTGGAGCCAAATTAAAACTTCATTCCCAAGTCCGCCCGTAGTTAGTTGTATCCACATGCATACCAATACTCATATATCTTGTGCAGGGAAACTCTTCGAAATTAATTATTCAAATTAGCATAAGCATCAAGTAATCGAGCACGATAATAAGTTTCACCGCAGCGACTAATGAGCCGGAGCCTGTTAAACAGGGTTCCGTTGTGTCTGCCACTTAATATGAGCAACATGCGTCGCGCTCCAACAACAGCATCACTGGAGAGCAACACAAAACCCTCTTGATTTGCATATGCATGCTGCTTCAACTGATCCTAGCTTGGGATAATCTTCATACATGTGAAGTTTTTCCCGTAACATTGTTGCAGATGAACTCCACCGTCATCACCATCATCACTTTGTTTTAAGTTTCAGCCAAGGACATAGGGGAGTTATTGGTGCTAGGCGAAACTTTTCCATCATTCAGGATTCAGTTAATTATCAGGAGAGAGACACACACACACACACACACATAGACAGTTTTCGTGAACTGAGCTAATGAATTCATTGTACAACGCAGACAGATAGTTTGTAATTTGCTCCATAAAATTTAAATTGACTGAGGAGTCCGAGGACAAAGTTTTTCAGCTTTCGAGGAATCGTTGTCATCTCTTCGTTGTTGTCGGGTGAAAGTTGGGTGAATGGGTTTTTTTCCCTTTCGTGGATTTGTCCAGTCGTTGCAGTGATTTGATGCTGAAGTATATCCTTTTCGCTTTGTTCTACAATACTTTGGCGGGTGGCGTAATATTCAACAGATTTGCTGGGTTGCCAGCTTACTTATCATGCGAGACTGTGTTGATTAAACAGATAGAAAAAGTTTTTTTTATTGCATTTTCATTTGGTCCTTTTCGCGTGGAGCTTTCGAATAAATCTTTGTAATTTGCGGATCGATTTGGGTAATTGGAAGGACGATAATGAGTAGTTGCACTGCTTTGTAATAGAGACAGTGTAATCGGAATAGTTAAGAGATTAATCAATGTTTTTCAGGATGCGGCATACCTACCTTCGTTTGGTATGTAGTTAGGGCGTCTAGTTGTTGGCCAAGTTTTAAATTGGCACTTGTGCTAATCGACCAATCAGAAGCTAGGGGTATGGAATCCTAACACGCTGAAAATAATCACATTTTACTCACTTCATAGGGGTTCCATTTATGAGGGATTGGATGCTTCCGAAATCATGTTTTTATGTTCTTGAGTTAGACAGGGCATTTGCCTTATACACATTTATGTAGATTCACAGAATACTTCGAAGAGACGGGTTTAACATCAGTGATCATTTCCAAACGCCTTAATGCATGAATTACTGAATGGAACTGCAGACAAATCAACATGGGAATCTTTGTAGTGACCTTCACAGCCCTAAATATCGTGCTAATGAAGACCAGAAATAAATACACACTTTGTAGAGGATGTACTGCCTTGATCAACGACATCACCTACACGTGTCAGCAGGTGCTTATTAAGAACGATAGCGTGTATAGTGAGGCATCACTACACCCACATTAATCATCAGCTGATTAGTTATATACGATATCCTTCGAAAAAGAACATAAATAGGTAAAGCACCAATTACGCAACCCCATCACCTCTTGTGGCGTACGGGTTAATCAAACCAAAACCGAACTATTTCCGTTTACTAACAAGAAATGTATATCAGGCTTTACCGACAAAAGTCACAATAGCCCTCTACACACGCAACAGAACCTGCGATAAATCTTGAAGACCAATTCCAAGGAGCAGATACGTATTGTTGTTATATTTAGACATAGTTAATTGGCAAGGTCTCTTGGCCGTGGAAGCTTTAGCTCCTGCATGGGTAACGAACAATAAATACCATCCCAATGCAGGTGTCAAGCGTGACCATTCGATGTTCACAGCCAGAGGCCTCTGAAACCAGGCCTTCTCAAGGACTAGCCATGTCATTACCACATCATATAGGGCTCAGATGTGGTTAATCGATATTTCCGTAGATGCTCGTAGAAACTCATGAAAAAGCAGAGATATACTCGTACATACATATATTAAAAATATGCGGAACATCACCATCACTGAATGGCAAATCCTCCGGAGTGCGACCTCCGTGCCGAAGATTATGAAAGGCCGCACATTAGTTATAGAAAATTGCATCCAACGCGGCAAAGCAGCCCTAGATACAAGAGATCTGGGGGTTGAGGTTCAAAGAAAAGTATAAGCTTGCAGGGACAACAAGAACAAGGATCAGGTAACGAGATCCAAGACAGACTTCGAAAACGTCCAAGCCTGCCAACTCGAGGAGAACCTGGTGGACCATATGCTCCCCTAAAAAGATACTTCAGTAGAGCTTCAACAAAATAGTACCTGCGCTTCTTAGCCTAAGATTACAAAAGTGAAGGGACGAGGAAACTAGCCTTGGAGAGGAATACATCTTTCAAAATTCACAACTCAGACTTTCACATTCATCCCAGCACGCACTGTGGCATTGTCATTGCGTCAACCTACTTTGATAGTGACGAGGCTGCACCGCCAAATGAAATGTAAGGGGTTGTGGAGCGCTGCGAAAGGAACAAACTCGCATGTGTTCTAGAATGTGACGTCAATGCGACGCTAGAGGTGAGTTCCATTTTTTAATTCATTCTTAAAGAAAACCTAGGCATTTTGAATGTAGCCAATATACCAACGTTTTTTTTTTTTTTTTAAGTGTGGAAGGAAAGGAAAAAGGAAGCCACCTTCCACCTACACTATGGAACTAATGAAAATGAGAAATGCTAAAAGAATAGTTTCAGGCGCACCATGCTCACCTGAAACACAGGACGGAGCTACACCGAGGACAAAGAACTGAGATCTATTTTACTATTCGAAACATAATTTTCGGGTAGCTCAATTTATAGTAGTGCAGATATGATGGAAGGGCATAAAAGGTCTAGCAGATAAGATTGGTCTAAATACCATGAAGAGAGTGAATTCCGGCATGATATATGTATCTACAGAGAGGACATTGAACATTTTAAACGGCAGTAAAGAATGGCAGCCACTTTAGAAGCTCTCGACTGTTCATTTATTTTTTAATGGAATAAAGCAATCAATTAAACTAAACTTAAAGCTACGATGCTTATGCTAATTCTTTTCTATTTATGTTACTAGAAACCCAGCCAAAAACTGAAAAAGTGCCGCACTGAATTGAATTCCCATTTTCATGGGACAAAACTATGGCTACGTCAACGTAGGGTTCTAGTTGGCCCCGTGGCTATGGTTTCGGATTACTGAACATGTGGTTCAGTTTCAAAGAACACCTTGCTATCGTCTGACCAAGAGAAACCTTCGTAGTTCCGCCCTTAGATTATGGCATGTTTTGCACTATACCAGATATTCTGGTCAGGCAACATTGCTTCGGTAGTTTATTCGAGGTTGGAATATTGGATCGCGGAGATTGGTCCAATTGTGTTCCAATACTAGACCCCAGAAGTCTGGTCTGGTTCACCGATGGATCGGAAATGAACTGTGGAGTTGGAGCTGGGGTCTTTGGACCCAAAACAAAGATTTCGGTACCTATGGATACGACTCCCATTGTGTTTCAAGCTGAAATCCATGCCATTGAGATCTGCGCGAGACACAACCTCTTTAAGGGGATCAAGGACGCTAGAATTTTTTTTTTTCTTTTATAATTTGCCCACACTCAAAGGGTTATGAATACCTTTAACATGTTTACACACAGTGCGGGCGTTGGAAAGGATAGATAGAGAGAGAGAGAGAGAGAGAAAGGTTTTGGTGTAGTGGTTCTTGAAGCTCAGCCAGATAGCCAGGCAGCACTTAGGGCATTATAGTCCAACCTAATTTATTCCAAAACTGTCAAATGCTGCAACGAATCTAATTACAAGCTCTTGCCAAACTTAACTGGGTAAAGCTCGGTTAGGTCCCTGAACGCTAGGGATTATGGACAACGAATCTGCAGATGAGCTTGCTAGGGCTGGCTCAGAATCTACATGCACCTTATTGTGGCGTCAACTGGGTAACAGCTACATCGCTTATTAGCGAATGGGAAAATGAAGTTTGTCTAGACCACTGGACCAATGGGTCAGGTCTAAGACAATCCAAACGATTAATCAAGCCTTATTCCTATAAGGAAATCCTTAACTTAGATAAGAAAAGCATTAGGAAGCTGGTGAACTTTCTAACCGGCCATTGTGGTCTGAGATACCACCTTAACAAGTTGAACCTGTGCCAGGAAAAGGACTGTCGGTTATGCCTACAGGTGGATGAAACTTCCGAACATATTCTCTGTGAATGCCCGGCACTACACTGGTTAAGGAAACGTATTCTCCTCAAGAAGATACTTACTTCAGAAGAACTGAAATGCTCCACTACTAAAAACATACATACATACATACGTCTTTTAGATAAACACTAACTAACAACCCTCCGATACAATAGATCTTTCAGGCCGCAGTGTCGTTGCCACGCGGGCATGGGTTGTACAAGAGGAAAACAATAATAGGCTACGACATGAAACCCTAATCCCTACTATTCGTGCGAAATGTATCTAAAACACGAATGAATAGCGCAAGTGTATGCGAGAAGCTAAGCCTTAAACCTATAATATCCTCTTTGCACCAAATACTTTATTTATTTTTAAAGAAAGTTTTAAGGTGAAAAATCGGTAAGACACCAAATCCCAAAATATTTTTGGTGAAATGCATACAGCCATAATTCGTTGGAATCCCATGATGGGATGCAGCAGTGTAATCAGGATAGGACAAGTCGAGCCGCTAAGTCTAACGCTGTGTCCAGCGTAAACACGGGCACGAGTTTTGCGTGCGATGCAGTCCCCGCACGCATCGCATTTATTTGCGGGAATGCGGAAGTGTCCAATTACAACACGATAAATGCGTTCACGCGGGTTGCGTTAATAACTTTTTTTAGTTCAGTGTGAGATAGCTTAATTTTTGGCACGTAAGATTCTATTACCGAAAAATAGTTCGTTAAAAATAAAAATATTAAGAAGTCTCAAAAAGAAACGCGTGTTTTAAAAATCATACATGATACTTGTTATCATCACCTCCATCCTTTAATTTCCGCACGATACTGCGGGCAAAATCGAACCAGTTTGATTTTCAAACAATGCGTGCGATGCGGGGACGTCGCAACGCACGTGTTGGCCGCAATATCGTGCTTGCATTGGACATCTACATATCCCAACATCAGTTTGATTTTGAAATCTGCCCGCATTAATCGCATCGCAACGCACGCACCGCATTGCCCGTAACGCTGTGTCCAGCGTAAATGCGGGCACGGGCTATGCGTGCGATGCGGTGTCCGCACGCACCGCATTAGTTTGCGGGGAATGCGGAGCTGTCCGAATACAACACGTTACGTGCGTTCATACGGCTTGCGTTGACAACTACTGTCCAAATTCAGAGGGAAATGGATTCGGTTTCGGCGCGGAAGATTTTATTAATGGAAAACAGTTTCTTAAAACTAAAAATTTTAAGAAATTGTAGAAAGAAACGAAATAGAGAAAAAACTCATGCAATATACCAAAAAAAAACCGCAATTGCCAGCGGATAAACGAACTGCATTTCGTCAGTATACAAGAATGACGACAAAAACCTTTGACTATATTTTAAAAGCATACATGATAGTTGTTATCTTTACACCACGGGGAATTGATTTTATTCCACAGCACATTTCTTTTTTGGACTTCCGACATAAGTACCTCCATTTCTATTGCTTTTCCGCATGATACTGCAGGCAAAATCAAACCAGTTTGATTTTCAAACAATGCGTGCGATGCGGGGACGTCACAACGCACGTTTTGCCCGCAATATCGTGTTTACGTTGGACATCTACATATCCCAGCATCAGTTTGATTTTGAAATCTGCCCGCATTAAACGCACCGCAACGCACGCTCCGTATTGCCCGTGCTTACGCTGGACACAGCGTAAGTCGCCTGTGGATGCGGCGATGAAAATGTGTGCAGGTAGGTAACGATTAATGACAAAATCTAAATTTAATTACAACTTACTTCTTGATTTTAAGGTTTGCGCTCGTACAAAATGGAACATCAAGATTTAAGTTAGTGAGAACCAACTGTGTAACCTAACCTAACCTAAGGTGTTGCCTATTTTATTTTATTCTTTAGCAAGTGACGATTTTTTTTTTGTGGTAATATGCATAAATATCAAATTGAAACAAAAAAATTAAAATCAAAATCTGAATAAAATTTGAAGTGTCGAAATGGCAACATTGAAGTAGCAGCATTGAAGTGGACGCGTCACAATAACTCTCATCTTCGAAGTGACGGCGTTTAAGTGGCGACTTTGATGAGACAGTATCGACTTGGCAGTGCTTTTTAACTGCGTTTTCTCTATTGCAAGCAATCAACTCCAACCGCGAACTCTTCCCGGATTTCCTTTATTTCTGGAAGGAAAAACTTACCTCCAGCTCTATCCCAATAAATTAAGAAAGAACGACCAGAGTTTAAAAATATTCAATTTCCAAAGATTGCCATACTTTTACAAACATTTTTCAAACAAATAAAAGTATTTATCCCACGGCTCTTCGAAAACAATAAAAAAATAAAAAATAAAAAAAAACAAGCAACCTCCCATCCCCTCAATATGCCATAAAACATCCCATTTTCCAATGCCAAAAAAAAAAAAAGAAGTCCTTAATCTCCAGTATATCGGTTTTGAGAAATACGAGAAAAACCTTCAAAATAAATTAAAGGGATGAAACGAACATCAAAGATTATGACGTATGGCGGTCGTTTTGCTTATACGCACTAACCCACACAATTGTTGGTATTCAAAATGAGGTAGTCACCCCTTTAACTCGAAGAAAAAGGGTTAACAACGGACATTTCTCGTCATTGCAATTCACATACAGTAACTACACTCGAAGGACCGTGTAATCAAATTTAAGTGAATCACATTTTATGACTTAAAAAAAGGTTTGGGAACGGATAAGGGAGTTGAGAACGTACGGAAAGGCTACTGCTCCCTTGATGTTGGACGTATTATACCCTATTTTAAGGTTCAGACTTGGTAGGCTTGAAGCGGCACTCAATGAAATACACTTAGACTAAATAAAGGACCATTGTGCAGCCTCTAGGCAAGAATGGGAGGATTATGTCGCCTACTCCTTTAACCATTTGCTTTTCTAAATAAATAAAACCGTGAAGACGTTGCATATGTATTCACGTAATGGTTTCCTGGTCCTCTTCGTCTCTGCAGCTGCAGTAGAAATATTAATTGTTTGGCACGCTCAACCTTTGAAAGCGTCTACTACTAGCACAGTATCCGATGATGCCGTTAATTAGTTAGGAGAAGGTTGCTCTCATATTCTTCAGAAGTCAGATAGATTTTCTTTATTCAAGTACTGGTCATAGTAGTGGTGGTATGCCATACGTCTAGATGCTTGCATCGGTTTTTTTCCTTTATTTATTGCATCAGCGAGTATAGTTTTGGAACTAATAACCAACTTATGTTCAGCAAACGAATTTTTAAGTAAGTTCAAATCCCAATTTATATCCACTAATAGGTCTAGAAAAGAGGCAGATCCATATGAGCAACCTACATCGTCGGCAAATGCCGCCGGACGCCCCCAAAATTGAGCTACAAAAGTGAATTAATATAAATAAGGAAAAGGTCCCAGAATCGATCCTTGTGGCACACCCATTTTAATATATAGAATCTCTTAATGGAAGAATCGGTTTAGCGCAAAATAATTTTGTAAATGGAGCCAATCTAGCATCCATCCATATCAACCGTAATTCCAAGGATGAATTCTGCGACTCAAAATGTGAAAAGAATTCTTGAATTAGCTGATGCTTGGGACTGTAAAGTCCTGAACGGCTGCTGTGATGAAGATTTACAAGGGGAATACTTCTTTCTCCGTTGAACAGCTTATTCAGTAATTGATTACTGTTTTTTATCAGGAAACTGTATAGCACATCTTACTAATTTTCGAGTTGCAATGAGAACGTAGTCTGACAAGCTACCTGACTTCACTCCGCCCAAGATAAGGGGATCCACCCTCAAGCTTTCAAATAGTACTAGCTATTTAGACCTAAAGCTTGACCGCAAGCTAATTTGGAAAAAGAATGTCGTCGAACAGCCAAATCGCTGGCCGCCCTATACATCTGCAAGAAAGCAGTAGGCTCTACCTGGGGCCTTAAACCAAGCATCATGCACTGGCTATACACGTCGGTCATTAAACCGATTCTCATGTACGGAGTATTGGTATGGTGGCCCGCCTTGGAGAAGAAATCCAACCTAAACATAATGAAAAAAACTCAGCGAGTTGCATGTCTCAGTATTACCGGTGCACTGAGAACTTCTCCCACAGCGGCGCTCCAAACCATGCTCCACCTGCTTCCGATTGACATCGTCAGTAAGCAATTGGCTGTCAGCTCAGCAATAAGACTGAGAAGCTCCAAGCAGTGGAAGGAGCAACACACGGGCCAATATACTTTCGATGCACCGTCATCTTCCCTATTCCACTGCCCAACTGCCCACAAGGGCTACACGCACTCGATACCGGACAGAAGTGAGTGGACGCAACGCAATGTCCTTTACAACGAATCGCTGTCAATTTTTACGGACGGGTCCAAAACCAAGGACGGAGTCGGTGCCGGAATTTTCTCAGAAGATCTGGACATACACCTCTCCTTTAACCTTCCAGACTACTGCAGCCTTTCAAGCCGAAATCACCGCAGTTCGCAAAGCTGCCGACTGGCTGGCGGCTAGCACACTATCAACACCTGATATTGTTATTTATGTCGACAGTCAGGCAGCCATCAAATCCCTCGCATCCAGCACTACGAGATCTAAGGCAGTGAAAGACTGTCGCATATCTCTTAACGAGATAGCTGGTCAGTACAACCTCAACCTTTGCTGGGTACCAGGTCACTGTGACATACCGGGAAATTGTGCAGCCGAAGAACTAGTACGTCAAGGCTCAACTGGTACAGATAGCATAAGCATCACCAACATCGAGGCGCCAGCGTCTTATGTTAAGTACCTTATTCAAATTGATGCCGAGAAAGTAGCCAATCATCGATGGCAACATCTAGACCAATGTCATACCGCCAAACAGCTCTGGCCGACACTCAATAAATCCAGGTCCATCGGACTCTTGAAGCACAAGAGAGGAACCCTCTCAAAAATAACAAATGTCCTCACTGGACACTGCGTCATAGGAAGACATGCCCAAAGATTAGGTATCCCTCATAATGACTTCTGAGGAAGAAGAAACCATCAGTCATCTCCTGTGCGCCTGTCCTGCGCTCGCCAACATCAGGAAGGCCACTCTGGGTGAATACTTCTACAATGATCTTAATGATCTCGGCAACGCCTGTACGGCTAAAATTCACGACTTCATTCAATGAAGCAAATGGTTCCAAGAGTAAGAGGGTGATCCACCCGCCTTACACATCGGCAGTACAATGGACCTACTTTCTGGTCTAAGTACATCCTCATCGAGGGCCGATCCTAACCTAACCTAACCATATGCCTTTGGAAGTTGCATTCAAGGTTTCCGGCACCCCAACTGTAGAAAACATTTCGCAGCTAGGACTCCTTTCTAAGTTGAAATGGAAAGATACTTATAGGGAATCTTATGTTCATAACTCGAAAATCTAAATTCCTAAAATCTAATTCCTAAAATCGAGGAATTAATGGAGATAATTAAAAAAGGTTCACCACTAAACCTGCTGAAGAATGCGATCGATAAAATTAGCAAACAGAAGTAGTTCGATAGTGAGTGCTTGGAAGCTAGGAAAACTTCTTTCGCGTTCCTTAAATTGTTGCGGATGAAAAATTGCAGCGCACTTAATGCTCTTTATGCGGTCGAAAACAAAGAATTCAAACAACTTTGCTATGCAAAAAAGCTTGATTTCAGCGAACAAAATATAGCCTTAATAAATGGATCAAGATCAGCAGGTGATTTTTGGAAAGCGGTTAAACCTATGAATGGAAAAACCAATTCAATCTCATTTGTCTCTTAGCTGCTCTGCTGTAGTCCCATTTTGAAACTCTACTCAATGCACCGCAAATATCTCCGTCCCCTTATTATGCAGCCCCTATGATCTTAGATGAATTCGTAGACTTACCATTCTCCGTCGTATAAGTAGAAGTTGCCAACGAGAACTCAATGCAAAATAAAGCACCAGGAATTGACCGTATTCCGTTTAAATTCTATAAAAATTGCTCATCGGAATTCTTATCAGCGCTTACACTCGAATTCAATAGAATATTTGCAACCGCAGATGTTTTTTTTTTCCGAGGGTTGGTGAAAAATCTTCCATAGACACTATGAGAATAGCAAGCGCGTGCTCATAGTAGTGTCAGATTCTTACTGACTAAAAAAACACCACCCTTCGATATAAATTTGTTAGATATCGCAACTAAGTAATAACTTATCAAGCAATTTTTCTTTCACGAAATAAAAACGTTTGGCAGGTTACTTTCCACTGAAAGATCCTGCATGCTCCGCAATCTAAACGCGGTTTATCATTATCTCGCCAAGTCGAAGGGTTTCGTCCTTTGTAGTCGGCGCAATTGGTTTATCAAGTAAACTGATAAATGTGCTAAAAGCGATGTATGAGAGCAACGTGGCGTACGTATGGAATGGAGAGAATGTATCGGAAGAATTTGGAACACAAATGGGAGTTAAGCAAGGATGCATCCTAAGCACGCTACTCTTCATCATATTTATCAACGACATAGTAGGAGAAGAAGAAGGAGGGATCGAGCTTGGTAGTGTGCGGATACCGGCGCTAAAATTTGCGGACGATATAGTGTTTTTATCGGAGACAGTTGAAGGGATGCAGCTTACTATGAACCGTCTTGAAAACTACTGTAAGCAATGGAATTTGACGGTGAATTTATCAAAATCAAAGATGATGATTTTTAGAAATGGCGGTGGAAGATACTCTCGCATCGAAAAGTGGTTCTATCGAGGTGAAAACGTTGAAATAGTGAAAGAGTATAAATATTTAGGTGTGCTAATTACATCCAAGCTCAATATGAAAAAACACTTTGAATGTCAGCTAGCAGCAGCTAAAAGAGCTATTTCATCAGTTTGGGGACGTTGCGTCGACAATAAGTTTATCGATCACACAGCGAAGAATGAACTATTTCGTACAACTGCTGCCTCTATACTGCTGTACGGAGCCCAAATTTGGGATTATTGCTTTTTTGAAGAAGTTGAAAAATTTCTAAGGTACTTTTTGAAACGAATCTTTCGACTTCCAATATGTACACCGAACTATATGCTGCATCTAGAAACTGAAGTCCCTCCTCTCTTCTTAGATACCCTAAAGCTGCATATAGATTATATTGTTAAAATAGTGGAGATGGATGATGGAAGACTGCCCAAGATTGTTCTGAAGCATATACTTTCGACAAGAGGGCACTTGGTTCAAAAGTGGGAGGAGTTGGCAGCAAATTATGGCGCGAGCTTAAATATTGCATCTGATATACAACTTTCAATGATAAAACCTATGCTTACAAATGTTTTGAAAAATGCAGGTAATTCCATGTATGAGAGATTTGTAGCTGAAGCACATTCATCGCAACATAGGCTGATCTACAGTAGGCTGAATTTTAACCACATTGAAAGCGACTCAACGTACTTCCTCAATCGTTACTCTCTGCATATGATAAGCACAATATTCAAACTTAGAGGTGAACTAACAAGTCTTTATTTTATTCCACATCGACCCGATCTGCCAATTTTATGTGACCTGTGCAACCTTAAAGAGAGGGAGGATGTTTACCATTTCATCGGAAGATGTCCCATTTTAGGAGAATTTCGCGCGAGATACTTCGGAGTAATTTCGCTAGACTTGGATGAGGTGATCAACGTACTGAACGGAAGTCATGGTTGGGATGTTTTGTACAACTATGCTACAGCTGCAATCCGCTACAGAGCCCGTATTTTGGAAGGCGATTTTTAAACAGAAATAGCAACCATATTGTCAATCTGGTAGACGGCCTTAAGCCAAACCATAAACGACTATGTACATATATACTGTTCGTGAAAATTATATGAAGTTAATAAAAAGTCTAACTAACTAACTAACTAACTAGTCGGCGCAATAAATTGTTCTCATCCAATATTTGTAGGACTGTATTGTTGACATGTCCGATTAGTCGGTTTCTATGCTTTCTCGCGAAGCATCTACTTTCAGCTTCGATTGTCGGAATTCCGAGATCCCTGTGGATATCGTCGTTTCTAATATACCACGGTGCTTGGACAATCTCTCTTAGCACTTTATTTTGAAAAGTTTGTAAAATATTTGCATTTGTTTTCTTGGTACAACCCCAAAGTTGTATACCGTAGGTCCACACCGGCTTTAGCACTTGCCTGTATAAAAGCAGTTTATTCTCAGTACTGAGCTGGGAATGCTTTCCGAGTAACCAGTACATTTCGCTATATTTGATTTCGAGTTCTTTACGTTTCATTTTCACGTGCGAATTCCATTTCAGTCTTGCATCGAGTGTCATTCCCAGGTATTTGGCCTCGTTTGCAAAAGGTATTCGGGCCGAGTTTAGGAAAATTGGCAAGTTATTAGTTTTGTTGTAAGTGAAATTCACGTGAACAGATTTAGATTCGTTGAGGGCAATCCGCCAGTCCCTCGTCCATTCATTTACTTTATTTAGCGCGTTTTGCAGTTTTTCAGTCGTTTCTTCGATTGTTTTACCTACTGCTAGGATAGCGGTGTCATCGGCAAACGTAGCAAGGATAGTGCCATCTTCTTTCGGTATATCTCGAGTATATAACAGATAGAGAAGCGGCCCAAGAACGCTTCCTTGTGGTACGCCGGCCGAAATTTCTTTGAGCTGCGAGTATTCGTTTCCATGTCTAACACGGAAGAGTCTATTCCCCAGATATGATACTAGAATATCGTATAAGCACACAGGGAGAACTTGTCGTAGTTTGGATTTCAAGCCATCATGCCACACCTTATCAAAGGCCTGCGAGACGTCAAGAAATACGCTTGAGCAAATCTTTTTTTCTTCAAGTGCTTTCTCGATTACGTCAGTAATTCTATGCACCTGGTCAATCGTCGAATGCTTACTTCTGAACCCAAACTGGTGGTCAGGGATAAGATTATTTTCGTCTGTAACCGGTTGGAGACACCTTAGTAATATCCTCTCGAAAATTTTGGATATGACTGGAAGAAGCGAAATTGGTCTATACGATTTTGCCTCATTTGGCGGTTTTCCTGGTTTTAAGACCATTATTACTTCCGCAACTTTCCATTGGCTCGGAACGTGTTTTAATCTGAGCGCAGCATTTACAATATAGAGAAGCTTAATCAAAGCTTTTCTAGGTAAAACTTTGAGAATCTCTCCGGTGATTAAATCATAACCAGGAGATTTCTTAGGTTTTAGAACCTCGATCTCATTTTTGAGTTCCCTAAGCGTTGCACTTGTGAGTGTTACATTGCCAGATGGTAAATCCGGCCTATTGACGTTATCGTAAACCACTTGACTATCGTATGGTTTAAAGGTTTCTTCCAGGTGGGCCGCAAAGACGTCCGCTTTTTTTTTATCTTCCCTCGCCCATTCATTTTGATTCAATTTAATTGGCGGCGCGGGGACTTTGGGCCTTTTGGTGCACCGAAGATGTGCCCGAATGCTTTCTTAAAAACGATAATATTTCCTCTGCACAAGAAAAGAAACTACGACGATCCAGCAAACTACAGAGGAATATCGTTCTTAAACACATCCGCGAAATTGTTTTCCAGTTTGTTCTTCAATAGTATCATGGAGTGGGTGAACAATAAAAAGGTCTTACAGGAATTTATTTTCTCGCTGGTAAATATTGCAGAGATATATGAAATAAGCGCAAAAGATTGTACGCCTTTTTCGTGGATTTTCGTGCGGTATTTGGCTCCATCCCACGAGAAACGCTTTTCTGTATGTTTGTGTGTTTGTCTGTATGCTATTGACTCGGAAACCCATGAACCGATTGAGCTTTGAGTTTGTCAAAATCGGGCCACTTTAGTAGTAATTTAGTAGTAAAGTACGTTAAGAGGAAAAAAAATTTTTTTCTTAGGTGCAACAGCGCTCCGGGTACCCTCGGACCAGCAGTCTACTCACTACTTTAGTATTATAGTACTTTAGTACTAAAAAATATATATATATATGTTGATATATATATTTAAGGTTGGACCATTTACCCACTGTTGCCCGGTAGAAAACTGTTCTCTAATAGACTAAGCCCCCAGGCGCCTGCCTGACAGTTGTTTTTTTTTTTTTTTCTGTTAGGCACAGCAACGCACGCCGGGTGCCCGCTAGTATATAATTGCTAGACTCGCAATTAATTTGTACAAGCCACCATTTTTTCGCCCAACCAGAACACGAACGACATTGTTTGTGTGGAGTTTGTGGAAATTGCTTTATTGCTCTGTCGGACACAGACCAAAAGTTGGGAGAATATTGCACTTGCCTGCTTCCATTGCGAACATAATTAATTTTAAACCACTCTGCAAAACTAAGTGCTTCTTCGTCATCTTACAACTATTTTGCAACAAGTCATAATAGAAAGAGACTTCTTCGGGTGGTACAAAAGCCAAAGCGTTAATCATGCGAATTTTAAGTGAAAACTCGTTGCAGTTTCCATACTTGGTGCCAAGCTTTTTTTGCTTGCACTCGTCGCCAAATAATCAGTCCAAAATGAAATAAACAACCCCTAAAATTGGAAAGAGGAAAAAATGATTTTGCAGCCGAAACTATTGCTTTTTTAAATCAGTTATAATTACGTATACCTCCGGTTGTAGCACAATATTCCAATCTTTTGCAGTTCTTATCAACTCAGAAAAAAATTGTTCGTAGCATTTTTTGTCTTTTTAGACATGAAACAGAAAATAGGCGGGACAACACTGTCGCTTAGCAATTAGCAAGGAGCGAGAGGATGTATTGCACTTCATCGCAAAATGTCCAATACTTAAGGAATTCCGCAGTAATTTTTTCGGAGTACAGATACTTGGATCGATATCTGGAATGGTAGCAGAAGTTGGGACTTGCTTTACAGCTACACAGTAAGCGCTCTGCGCTACAGGAATTGCATAATCGAAGAAAGTTTCTAAGGAATAAGTACCTAACATCACAATCACATTATCTATTTTAAATTTGTTTTACATAAGAAGTACTTTTACTTATATTCTGTACCCATTGTAGATCCTAGGGCCTCTACTTTCTGGCAATGTATCTGAGTTCTCCCAACTTTTCCCCAACTGCCATGCCTCCTTCTTGACTGTTCTGCGCCATGTGCTCCTCGGACCACCAGGTTTTTTGCCATCCCGAGTTAAAAGGTTCCATGGTTCGCTATGGATCTGTCACCCTTTCGGGTTCCACTGCCACTTCCGTCGTTGGATGGTTGTGCATATTGGTTCCTGACCCGTTCTCTCATAAAGGTGTTCGTTAGAGATACGATTGGACCAGAAAATCCTTAAGATATTGCGCAGGCAACTATTAACGAACGTTTGCAGATTTCTGGTGATAGTGGTGGTCACTCTCCATGTGCTGCACCCATATAACAGCACGAATTCAGCGTTGGAGTGGAACAGTCTTAGCTTGGTGTTTAAACTGATTGCATTGCTTCACCATTTTTGGACAACATTCCAAAGGCGGACTTTGCTTGGGCGATCCTGTTGGCTATATCCAGTTCGGTTCCATCATCGGTCGAGACAATACTCCCAAGATACTGGAAAACCTTTACTTTCTCTACCGGTTGTCCAGCAATGCATATTTGAGCCGATGAGTTTGTTGCAAGGCTGATAATTTTTGTTTTTGCCGTATTAATTTTCAGCCCGACGACGCCTGCCTCCCTCTCTACATTGGCCTGCATTCCATATAGACTCCAGGTTTCTAAATGTGCAAATTGTATGGGGAAGAGGTTGGCGGAAATTAGCATTTTGCTAAAATTTACCATTTCGGTTCGGTGGAAATGTAATAACTACTACTACTTAAAGGTCTCCCGGCCATTGAAAAGTCTCTGGCTGCCTCCCATCCTCTGTGTCCCTGGGTACGCTGCTTCCAGTTGTGAAAACCAAGTTTTCTGGCTTTCGCGACAACTTGGTCTTTATATCGGATATTCGGTCTTTTTCGCTGTCTCGAACCTTGGGTCTTTGATTCCAAAATTCTCTTGGCTGGAGCGTTGTTGTCCATTCGCTCGATATTGCCGAGGCGATGTAGTCGACGTGTCTTGGATTTTTGGACTACATCCACATCGTGGTACAACTCATAGAGTTCAAGTTTATATCTTCTCCTCCATTCACCTTCTACGCACATGGGGCCTAATATCCGACGAAGTATTTTCCGTTCAAAGGTACCCAATATTTTCTCTGCTTTCTTACTTATCGTCCAGCACTCGGCGCCATAAAGCAAGACTGGTTAGACAATGGCTCACCATTACCTACGCAGAGACAAGTTCTTTATCATTTTCCTCAGAGCCAGCACCGACCTATTCTGATCGATATAGATATTAAGATCCCTCTGGTTAGCTCTTCAAGAATGAACTGCTACCGAGAACGTGAATTTTACACACTCCAGCACCAAAGCATTGAGCCTTTTAAGAAAACTGGGTGGCAGTAACTCCATAGCAGGCGATAAATCAAAAGCAAATCCTAACTCAATTGCAAACCGAATTGTTAACATTTCTAGAGTGAAGTCAGATAAAACTCATCTTAAAGAATTTATAAAAGCCTACAGAAATCTAAAGACCTCTCTCGTTCCCTGCCCGGCCGCTGGTATCGATAGAATATATCCTGAATTCCTCAAAAACGGTGGTCCGAACACAGGAACCTGGCTAAGCGGATTTTTTAGTAACATCTTAGCAACCGGCCTCCTGCCTTCAAGCGTACGAAAATGATGGCACTGCTTAAGCCGGGTAAGCCCAGTGATCATGCTGACAGTTAGGAACCAATCGGTCTTCTTAGTATATGCTATAAGCTCCTAGAAAGGCTAATATACAACCGAATCGATCCACTTATCAGTACGCAAGTCCCAATCGAACTAGCTGATTTTAGAGCCGGCCGCAGCTGCACTGACCAGTTCCTTGCCTTGACTACCCGCATCGAAGCGGGGTTCCAGAAAAAATGAAAAACGCCCACCGTGTTCGTTGACTTAACTGCAGCGTATGATACTGTTTAGGGAAAGGGTATGGTGTATAGATTACTAAAAGCGGTCAAATACACTAAGATTTGTAATCTTATCGACAAAATGCTCTCCAACCGCGTTTTTCAAGTATCCCTCAACTACGCAAGTAGCAAACCTAGGAAACTGACTAACGGTCTATCCTAAGGGTCAGTTTTAGCCCTATTACTTTTTTATCTAGATATATCTGATCTGCCCCTTACAGCATCAAGAAAATTTGGGTATACTGACGACCTGTGTCTGGCAACACGAAGCAGCGAATTTATTATCGCCGAAAACTTCCTGTCAGTGGATTACACCTGCCCTACGCATCATCTGCTACAGCACAATATTGGGAAATTCACATGACAGACCACCTCCTTGCCGGAATCCGATGCATATTTGGAATAGTTCGGAAGAGCTGTTTCTATAATAAGTTGCACAAAGCATCGCGTGTTTTCCAGCGCTACGCGACACATCTGGGTAACTTTCGACGGTATCCTGAATTGGACCATCGCTTGGTAGAGATAGTGGATGCTGTCATAAGTGGTTTTAAAGTCAAAGAAAATGTAATGAGTTTCGACTTGATATTCGTTGGTCTTTTCCAGGATTTGCTTTAGTGTGAAAATTCGATGCATCGCCGATCTGCCGAGCGGGACGCCAAACTGGTACGTGCCAACTAGTGCGTTGCAGAAAAATGTAAAACGTTGACACAATACGTTAGATAAGTTCTTATATGGGACATTTAGCAAGAATATGCATCGATAGTTCATACAAGACATAGGATCACCTTTTTTGAAGATGCGAAATATACTAACATATTGTAGCATTGACTACTGGATGGTTTGTGTACCAAAAACTAAAGCACTGTATCTCAAACTGTGCAGCGACATCTATTGCCTACTAGCAGTAAATATTCCAACCTGATGTGCTTACGTTCCAACCTGGTGTGCTTACGTTCCACAATTGTTCCACACAATATCCCACTATTCCATGATCCTCAATTCACCCGGAGAAACATCTAGCATGTTCTAGAACCCCTTGCAATTTCCTATAAATACCCATACCACAACCAACGTCGACACAGTTGTTTATAAGTGCATACAGCGATTACAAGAGGGAGATTAGACATTGTAGCGACAGTTTAATTTGAAGTAAATAAAGAATAAAGTGATTGAATATTGTGTTAAAGTAAAGTTGGTGTTTGATAATAAATAAACGATTAAAATACACAAAGGACCGTTTTATTTAAACGAACCCAAGCAAGAATATTACATTGGTGTCAGAAAAGTGGAATAAAACAAATTTTGTGTATTGCTTATTTTGTAAGTGAAAAAAAAAGAAATGGTTCGGAAATTGCTGGAAGATTTGTCATTGCCGCAACTAAAGGAAGTACTGAGCCAGCGGGAGCAACCCACGACTGGTACAAAAAGAGAATTGATTATTAAGCTGCGGAAAATAATGACGGATGAGGGTGCAGATCCTGAAACAGCTTTGTTTGACGTTGAAGAAGAACACGTAAGTACGACGAGTGACATATCGACTCTAATGAAATTACTTTCCGAAAAATTCGAGAAGCTAGACAATTCTTTAGACCAGCAAAAGAATTCTCTAGAAGCTAAGATCGACGAACAAAAGAATTCTCTAGACGCCAAGCTCGATGAACAGAACAAACTATTTGAGAATTCTCTAGAAGCTAAGCTCGATGAGCAAAAGAATTCTCTAGATGCTAAGCTCGATGAACAAAAGAACTCTCTGGAACATCAGCTATTCGATCAAAGGAGTGTTCTCGAAAGTAAATTCGATGAACAAAATAAAAGTTTGGAAACAAGATTTGGAACAATTGACGAGAAGATTGAAAATGTAGAAGCCAAAATAGAGACATTTGAAACAGCCGTTGAAGGACGACTCGAGAATGTTGAAACAAAATTCGAGAACGTTCAAACAAAAATCGAGACTGTTGAAGGAAGATTCGAGAATTTGGCAAAGGAACTCGAACACGTGAAGAAACAGAAAGTTCGGGAGTATTCAACTGACTGCCCGAGAAGGAAAGAGATGCAGCCTCCCGTCTTCGATGGACAGACATCATGGCCGATATATAAGAGGCAGTTCGAAGCTGCGGCAATGACGAACAACTGGGACGACGAAGATAAGTCCATTGCCCTCACACTTGCGCTTAGAGGATCAGCTGCAGTGCTTCTGCAAACTATTCCCGACGATAAGCAACGCAACTATGATAGTCTGGTAAAAGCCATCGAGATGCGATTTGGGGACGACCATATGCAGCAAGTATATAGGGTCCAGTTGCGCAGAAGAGTTCAGGTGTGAGGAGAAACTCTCCAGCAATTGCAAGCGGATATCGAGCGGCTGGCACATTTGTCCTATCCAAACGCCGGGGAGGAGATCATTAACGAGATGGCAACCGAAGCGTTTACCCATGCCATAGATGATGCGAAACTACAAATGGCAGTAAGAATGGCTGCAAAGAAAACGCTCGCCGAAGCGTTGGCGTTTGCTCTGACAATGGAGGCCGCAGACCAGGCCTGTCAGGGAATCCACCGTGTGAGGGAAGTAGCCGCCATCGAATGCTCTTGCCAGAGGATGGACGTCGAAGACCGACACAATGCTCGCGGAGGACAAATTCGTTGCTGGAACTGCAACAAAATAGGACACCAACAACGGCAATGCAGAAATCCACCCAGACGTGGAAACTGTCCACATTGTTCGAATAGGCGACGCAACGAAGAACCATCCAACAGGGACAACATCCATCTTGTTGGCCAGGCTCCTCGAAACCAGGAGTCGGGAAACGCCTAAGCGCCAGCTTCGCGGGGCAGAAGTTGGCTATTGGAATCGGCGCCCCCAAGACCACCATCCAGGTCTCCCAAACCAAACGATGCAATAAGAGTCTAACAGTGGAAGCATTCATCGGCAAAAACAACTGCGTGGCTACTATCGATACCGGCGCCACGGCTTCCATTGTAAGAAGAGATCTCGTCCGGAAGTCTTGGCTGCACAACACCAGCTGCTACTATCTTAGAACTGCGACAGGGGAAGCGGCGAAAGTATGCGGAGAAGTTCGCCTCACGTTACAACTAGCAGGGTTGGCCTTTTCTCATGCGTTCCTGGTGGCCGACATATGTGATGAATGCATCATCGGAGTGGACTTTATGAAACAGCATGACGTAATCATCGACATCGGGATGCAAGTTCTGCGGTACAGGAACGTAGAGATTCCAATGGT
Source organism: Brachypalpus laphriformis (assembly GCA_945910035.1). Lineage (NCBI taxonomy): Eukaryota > Metazoa > Arthropoda > Insecta > Diptera > Syrphidae > Brachypalpus > Brachypalpus laphriformis. Next base: position 28,524,784 of record OX246753.1, read on the forward strand.
GTACGGGAACGAGAATGCAGCACATTTAAGGACAATACTCAGCAAGGACGAAGTCTTACCACCATCTTCCGAGACTATCATTTGGACAAAACTAGAGGGTGATCCTGGGAGCCACCGATTCTACCTATTGGAACCGGATTCAGGAAGGAATTCCCCAAACTACATCGTGGGAAAAGTGTTAGTGGAGCCAAAGAACAGCCTGGTCCGAGTAAGGCTCATGAACTTAAAGAACCACAGCGTGAAACTAAAACAAGGGGAGGCTATTGGTAAATGTGCGCCGATATGTTCAATTTCAACAATAACCGAAAAGGAATCTGCGAGGCCCGTTTCATCAGCCAGGTTGGCCGAAGTAAGGGACAGAATCCTCAAGCACTGCGAACTGGATCGGGATCAGCGTGCCATGGTAGAAAATCTAATCGGTGAGTACGCTGATATATTTGCCTCACAGGATGGAGAGTATGGCCGAACACATCTGGTGCAACATCGCATAGACACTGGGGATGCCAGACCAATTCGTCAGCCTGCCAGACGACTACCATTGGCAAAGCAGACAGAGGTTGCGGATATGGTGTCAACGATGAAGAAGGAAGGGCTCATCGAAAGTTCTAAGAGTCTGTGGGCCTCATCTGTTGTACTAGTTAAGAATAAAGACGGCAGCATTCGATTCTGCGTGGACTATCGTAGACTTAATGATGTCACCAAAAAGGATAGCTACCCTCTGCCACGGATTGATGACACATTGGACACACTCTCAGGAGCTCGATGGTTTTCCACCCTTGATTTAAAGAGCGGTTACTGGCAGGTACAGATCAATTCAAAGGACCGAGAGAAAACTGCGTTCACTGCAGGAAATGGGCTGTGGCAATTTACAGTAATGCCATTTGGATTGTGCAATGCTCCGGCAACTTTTGAGCGCTTAATGGAACACGTCCTGCGTGGATTGACCTGGAAAACTTGCTTGGTGTATCTGGACGATGTGATCGTGATAGGAAAAACGTTCGAGGAACATCGCGATAACCTGAAGAATGTGCTAGAACGGCTTCGAAGCGCTCACCTGAAGCTGAACCCAAAGAAATGTGACCTCTTCAGATCCGAAGTCAAGTACCTGGGCCACGTTATCTCATCAGAAGGAGTGCGAACAGATCCAGACAAGGTGGAAGCTGTGAAAAACTGGCCAGTCCCAAAAGACAAACACGAACTCAGGAGCTTTTTGGGTCTCGCTACGTACTACCGACGATTCGTAAAGGATTTTGCCGGGATCGCGAAGAGCTTGCACCAGCTGACGGAAAAAGGAAGGCAATTCAAGTGGTCAGGTGAGTGCGACAATAGCTTCAAGAACCTTAAGCAACAACTATGCGAAGCACCAACACTAGCATATCCCATTCCCGGAGAAATGTTCATCGTGGATGCAGATGCAAGTAACGTCGGTATCGGAGCGGTTCTTTCGCAGGTACACAACGGCCAAGAGAAGGTAGTAGCATACTTCAGCAAAGTGCTCTCCAAGCCGGAAAGGAACTACTGCGTGACCAGGCGAGAACTTCTGGCGCTGCTTCTGGCGACAAAACACTTCCATAAATACCTCTACGGCCAAAAGTTCCTTTTGCGCACAGACCACGCGGCTCTAAAATGGCTGCTGCAGTTCAAGAATCCAGAGGGCCAGGTGGCAAGATGGATTGAACGGTTGCAGATGTACGACTATGAAATACAGCATCGCAAAGGAAAACTTCATTCTAATGCGGATGCCTTATCCCGGCGACCATGTAAGAGCGACTGCAAGCATTGTGCGCGGCAGGAAGAGAAGAACCTTCTTTCCATCCAAAGGGTAAGAGCTGAGCCTATCGCCGGCTGGAGTGCAGAGGAAATCCGCAACGCTCAAAAAGAAGACCCAGACATCGAGCCGATATTAGCGTGGAAGGAGTTTATGGAGAAGCCAAATGGACAGGATATCTCGGACAGGAGCCCCACTCTCAAGGCATACTGGGCTCAGTGGGACTCTCTTCATGTGCAAGATGGTGTACTGAAAAGGAAATGGGAAAGGCCAGACGGGAAAGATTTCATAATGCAGCTTGTCTTGCCGCGATCAAAAGTACACGAGGTGCATGATGGAGCATCCGGAGGTCAATTGGGTGCAAACAAGACGCTGGAGAAGGTGCGAGAACGTTTCTATTGGCTCAGCGCAAGGGAAGATGTAGAGAGTTGGTGCCGAAAATGCATCGTGTGTGCCGCCAGCAAGGGACCCAGAACGAAAACGCGAGGCAAGATGCACCAGTACAACGTGGGCGCACCCTTTGAACGGATTGCCGCTGACATCGCTGGTCCATTTCCAGAAACCGACAATGGTAACCGTTACATCCTAGTCGTCATGGACTACTTCAGCAAATGGCCGGAAGCGTTCGCCATCCCTAACCAGGAAGCGAAGACCATCGTGGAACAGATCGTCAACAACTGGGTGAGCAGGTTTGGCGTGCCCATGGAACTGCATTCTGACCAGGGACGAAACTTTGAATCGAGGATATTCCAAGAGGTATGTCAACAACTAGGAATCAAAAAGACGAGAACTACCCCGCTTCATCGACAATCCGACGGGATGGTAGAGCGCTTCAACAGAACCTTAAACGAACATCTCTCCAAGGTCGTAGAAGACCACCAGCGCGATTGGGATCGACAAATTCCTCTTTTCTTGATGGCCTACCGAAATGCAGTGCACAGCACTACTGGACATACTCCATCCGAAGTCTTGTTTGGTCGAGCAGTTCGGCTACCTAGTGAGGTGAAGTTTGGATCCCCTAACGATGAGCCCAAATGTGAAGAGGACTATGTGGCAGACCTCAGGGAAAGGATCCGAGACATACATCAGAGGACCAGGACGAGGATAAGGATAGCGAGTGACCGCATGAAAACCAGGTACGACACAAAGGCAGCAACGTCCAGCTTACACGAGGGAGACCTAGTATGGCTGTACAACCCACACCGGCAAAAGGTGAGGTCACCCAAGCTGCAGCAAGACTGGGAGGGCCCTTATAAAGTGGTCACACGCATCAATGACGTCGTCTTCCGGATCCAGCGTGGAGTAAGAGGCAAGATGAAAATTGTCCACCTGGATCGTCTTCATCGTTACCATGGCAGTAATCCAGATGATCTTGTTCGGGACGAACAAGTTTAAGAGGGGGGCAGTGTAGCATTGACTACAGGATGGTTTGTGTACCAAAAACTAAAACACTGTATCTCAAACTGTGCAACGACATCTATTGCCTACTAGCAGTAAATATTCCAACCTGATGTGCTTACGTTCCAACCTGGTGTGCTTACGTTCCACAATTGTTCCACACAATATCCCACTATTCCATGATCCTCAATTCACCCGGAGAAACATCTAGCATGTTCTAGAACCCCTTGCAATTTCCTATAGCACTAAATACCCATACCACAACTAACGTCGACACAGTTGTTTATAAGTGCATACAGCGATTACAAGAGGGAGATTAGACATTGTAGCGACAGTTTAATTTGAAGTGAATAAAGAATAAAGTGATTGAATATTGTGTTAAAGTAAAGTTGGTGTTTGATAATAAATAAACGATTAAAATACACAAAGGACCGTTTTATTTAAACGAACCCAAGCAAGAATATTACAATATAATATAATATGAAATTATTTGATGCAGATGCAGCATAATATATAAATCGTATAGGCCAAGTATTGTTTTCTTGAAAATGTTGGGTCTTGAGATTCTGAAACATAATTACAACAGATTTATTTATTTATTTATTTTTTTCCCCCGAGGGTAGGTGAAAAATCTTCCATTGACACTATGTGAATAGCAAGCGCGTGCTCATAGTAGTGTCGGATTCTTACTGACTAAAACAACACCACCTTTCGATATAAATTTGTTAGATATCGCAACTAAGTATTAACTTATCAAGCAATTTTTCTATCACGAAATAAAAACGTTTGGCAGGTTACTTTCCACTGAAAGATCCTGCATGTTCCGTAAACTAGACGCGGTTAATCATTATCTCGCCAAGTCAAAAGGTTTCGTCTTTTGTAGTCGACGCAATAAATTACTCTCATCCAAAATTTGTAGAACTGTATTGTTGACATGTCCGATTAGTCGGTTTCTATGCTTTCTCGCGAAGCATCTAGTTTCAGCTTCGATTGTCGGAATTCCGAGATCCGTGTTGATATCGTCGTTTCTAATATACCACGGTGCTTGGACAATTTCTCTTAACACTTTATTTTGAAAAGTTTGTAAAATATTCGCATTTGTTTTCTTGGTTGTATACCGTAGGTCCACACCAGCTTTAGCACTTGCTTGTATAAAAGCAGTTTGTTCTCAGTACTGAGCTGGGAATGATTTCCGAGTAACCAGTTAATTTCTCTATATTCGATTTCGAGTTCTTTACGAGTACGTTTCATTTTCACGTGCGAATTCCATTTCAGCCTGCGTCGAGTGTCATTCCTAGGCATGTGGCCTCGTTTGCAAAACGTATTCGGTCCGAGTTTAGGAAAATTGGCAAGTCATTAGTTTTCTTGTAAGTGAAATTCACGTGAACAGATTTAGATTCGTTGAGGGTGATCCGCCAGTCCCTCGTCCATTCATTTACATTATTCAGCGCGTTTTGCAGTCGTTTCTTCGATTGATTTACCTACTGTTAGGATAGCGGTGTCATCGGCAAATGTAGGAAGGATAGTGCCATCTTCGTTCGGTATATAACAAATAGAGAAGAGGCCCAAGAACGCTTCCTTGCAGTACGCCGGCCGAAATTTCTTTGAGCTTGGAGTATTCGATTCCATGTCTAACACGAAAGAGTCTGTTTCCGAGATATGAGTGTAGAATATCGTATAAGCATACAGGGAGAACTTGTCGTAGTTTGCATTTCAAGCCATCATGCCACATCTTATCAAAGGCCTGCGAGACGTCAAGAAATACCCTTGAGCAAATCTTTTTTTCTCCAAGTGCCTTCTCGACTACGTCAGTAATTCTGCGCACCTGGTCAATCGTCGAATGCTTACTTCTGAACCCAAACTGGAGATCAGGGATAAGATTATTTTCTTCTATAACCGGTTGGAGGCGCCTTAGTAATATCCTCTCGAAAATTTTGGATATGACTGGAAGAAGCGAAATTGGTCTATACGATTTTACCTCATTACCACAGATGAAATACCTGTATGTCCGTCTGTCTGCCTGTGTAGGTCACCGATTGGCTTTAAACTTCATATCTGAGGTGTAATTACATTTTCTCGGATATGGCTATAGCGAATTTGTTAAGGAAAATATGGTACTATCAGATTGAGTTTGAGGTTTTTGGCAAAACAAACTTATAATATACGACTTTGTCTTTTAACCGTTTGTCAAAAATTATCTATTTTCTGCGTATTTCTTATTTGGCACACTATTAAGCACCTAAAGTATGATTTTCATTACAATAAAAAAAAACAGTGCCAAATATTTTGATAATACTTTGTATGCGTTCATCATATGAGTGCGATCACTGCAAACGGCATTCGATCTGTATCGTCCTTCTTGAAAATGTAAGACCCAAGGCTTGTTATGTAACCCATAATACATTTTACTCTCTACGTTACAAAGTATGTTTCAAATTCAACATACCCTATCGTAGAAGGTATAAAATTGCAAGGGTCAAAAGGAGAATCCTTGGACCGGACCTCACTGAGAAAAATCTCTGCAAGAAGGCGAGAAGAAAAGTTATTTCGAAAATATATTTCATACTTTATGGCTATTTAGGGAAATTGAATTTGAATTAAGTGGCAAACAGGGGTTACACAGGCTACATAACCCTACAAAGGGGTGACAGTCTGAGGGTGGTGTCTTGAAGTGCAAATTGATTACTGGAGAGCGCTGTCCTTTCGCCGTACTGTTCTGTTTGACATGCAGTGCACATGATTTGCATTTTCTCTTATTCCTAGCTCGGTGTCACAAGAAGGATAATCAGCTTAAACCCAAGTGGGAGTGGATTTCTTTTTCGTTTGGTTTTTTTTTTTTTTTTTACAAATTTAGACTTTGCGTGGGGCCTCCTCTTGGCTGAATGAAATTTACATTTTTTACAGTTCGTCGTATGCTATTGCCTATATACCCTGCACCAGCAGATACTTTGCACACTTCGTTGTGAAATAATTTCTTAGGTTCTGTAGTGAATATTAATATGCGAACGTCGCCGACGATGCCACAACGTTCGGTACCACCACCTCTTCCAGCCGCGTTTTGTATGCGCCGCTCGGAGTCAGTGAGTTTCTTAGAAAGTACGGGGGTTGTAATTTAAGTGTTAGTACCTATGTGCGAAAGGTTAGGCGAAAAGTGGGCTAAGGCAAAGAACCCCTTACACAAAACTCATTAACAGCGGAATGGAAAACAAATGGATTTTCCACGGGGTGGCAATAACACTCTAAACTGGGGAACGAGGTACTACGGGACAAAATTAATATTAGTTGGTAATAGGAATGAAGCGCGTTTGGTAATATGTCAGCCGATGGGAGGAGGGATGGTATTTCGCGAAGAATGAGGGCATAGCGGTGGAAAAGGCGAACACTAATGTAGTTGTAGAGCGATTACAGTTGTAAATTGAAGAAATGAAAAGTTACCCTTAACGAGGAAGTCGTCTTATGAAAGGATTAGGTTGTAGATTGAAAACTGTATTATATAATTTTTGGTCTAACAAGGTTTTGAGAACAAAAGTTATTACTTTTACCAAAACAATGTTACAAACAATTTTTTTTTGTTCGTAAATTTCACACCAAAAAAGAAGAATCTACATATGTACTTGCTGGAGATACTTTAGCGAAAAATGAGCCAAAGATCAAAACACTGCGGTTAGTTAGGCTATTGCTTTTTTCACGCACGTTTAATTGGTTAGAAATGATCGAATACACCTTTTATCGCCATCCGAGCGACACTTCGGAATATGTCTCCAAAGCACATAAGTCCCCTGAGCTTTATAAGTTTGATCTATATATCTTCTTCTTCCTTTTATCAGCGAGGTTATGATCCGAAAATAATGGATCACAACCCTCCCACTTCACCGCATTATCCGCCTGTCGGGTTCGCCTGATCTATATATGTATATATATTTGGCGCAACAGCTCTTTAAGTGCCAGGGCCTAGCTTCTCGGCAACCACTCGTGTTGTGTGCGTTATATTTTCACACGAATGGAAGGGACCTACAGTTTAGTGCCGTATCCGAACGGCGATTTGAGAAGCTTTTTCGAGACAACAATACTCTTGGATGTTTGTCAGACGCTCGCGAGAGGTGGGACCATGAAAAAACTTTTTACAAATACAAATATTTGGCGCAACAGCTTTTTAAAGTGCCAGGGCCTAGCTTCTCGCAACCACTCATGTTGTGTGCGTTATATTTTTCACACAAATGGATGATCCGACACACTAACCACTTACGCCACGGCGGCCAGGTGTTTAATCTCACCACTTATATTTTCATTTTTCGAAACGGCATATATTAAGGACTCTATGTCCAATAAAATTGACTTCAATCTGCTTTATCCCAGGAGCTTCTGCATGAAAAAATAGACCTCTATGGGAGCACCCATTAAATTTACTGATGGGCAAAAAATAGAGAAAGAAACTCACGCTGTGGTTCGGGATCGCAAATTAAGACTGGCAATCCCTCTCGACTACTTGTTAAGCAGTGGTTAATTTTCATCACAACCTGAAGTGCTCTATTTGAGCCCTCCATACTCATAAAAAAAAAACTCTGCCATAGGGGTACAGCACCAAAGAGTCCCAGTGAGGCTATTGTTGTAGTATCTTTTCTTTTTTTTGCAGATTGTCTACTAAAAGGGAGCGAACACTTGGAAACAAAGACTTGGAAGAGATTAATATGATCCTTGTTCCGGAAGTAGGAAAGCCGGGTCAAACTACTCAAACACCGCAGCAAAAGACGACAGGCCACCATATTTCTTTAAACCATAAAAAGACTCTTGAACATAAGAGGAATAATCAGCACTCTGTCTGAAATAATAATCAAATTTAAGGTGAAGGAATATGCGCCGTGAGCAATATAAGGCGACGGACAATAAAAGACTCCACGTTGTCTTGGAATCATGAAATTGTAGAGAGAGAATAGTAGTAAAATAGTAGATAGACAATAGTACTGAAACCTTGACAAGCTGTTCTAAGTCCTTTGTGAGATTATATGGATTGTAAGCGCACACCCTTAACATAAGAGGTGCATACGCATATACTGCAACCCCAAATCCCCCACAGGTCTTTAGTATAGTGCACTGATATAACCGTCAAATACTGCATGAAAAAAATGGAATGCCAAGAAATATTAAAAACGCGTTCCCAGAGCTGTGGTTGAGTATAGGTTAGGGGATGAGCAATGTTATTTTCGTCTTGGCAGAAGCACTACCAACAAGTTATTTATTCTCAGAATAGTGCTTGGAGCTAAGAGTATGCCAAACTTATCTACAGCAGCAGGAGTGTTTCGTAAGAGTATGGGATTGATGGTTCCCTAAGAACCTAAGAGTATGGGATTGATGCTTTTCCATCAAATTGCAGAAGTTGTATTCGGATAAACGGCGTTAAATCAAAACCTTTTACTGTGGGCGTTGGGCTTTACCGAGGGTACGTTTTGTCATCCATTCTCTTTATCATATACTTCGACTGGATGTTACAGCGCATCCGTGGCGGAGAATGTTCCAAATCGGGAAACTTAAAGATAAGTCATCTGCACTGGGGGATAATTTAGACATCCATGTGCCCTCCAAAAACGAATCGTAGTCGCCTGTCTGTGGTCGTTTTCAGAACGCCCCTTCAGTGCATTTTTTATATTAGTGGAGTTCTATTGAAGGAAACGGAGAAGTTTAAGTACCTCGGGGTTTTATTCACAAGTGATGAAATGAACAATGCTTAGTTATTCTGCAGGATTAATCAAGCTAGATCAATTTTGAGAAAGCTTGACCTATCTGTTTTAAGGAACCCCAAATTAAGAGCCAAAGCTAAGCTATCGGGCTTTAATTCGGCATATGTTTCAATTCTCATCTATGGTCATGGAATCTGGGTAGTGATCGAAAGATAAAATCGCAGATAAAAGCTGCAGAAATGAAATTCCCTTGTCGTGTTGCTAGAACAACTCGATTGAGAAATGCTTAATGTTAGCAGCTATTTCTCCGAACGGAACGATATATGCTTGGTATTGTGCATGTCCACAAACCAGCGTCCAAGGCATGTCATGATTGCTATGCTATCAGCTTTACGATCTTTTCGTAAACGTGAGAATAAAGGATTGGTTCAAATCCGATATCTGGGGATTATTCCTGATTTTTTACAATCGATGGGGGAGGATCGAGAAGGATGGAGAGTTCATCTGAGCATTTTACCCTTACTACCGTCGGTAAAAATAAGCGGACCATAGAAATTGTATGCTTTTACGTAAAATACCATAATGCACCACCAGCAGGTTGTGGCCAATGGTGATCAATTTAAGAGGTGCTAACAATTGCCACGAAAAAGCTTCTCAAATCGCTGTTCGGATTCGGCACTAAACTGTATGTCCATTCGATTCGTGTGATAAATATAACGCACACAACATGAGTGGTTGCGAGAAGCTAGGCCCTGACACTTAAAGAGCTGTTGCGCCAAATATTTATTTTTTTTTAACAATGGTCCATGTATCACAATGATTTCCTTTGGGGGTCTTCTATTACTATGTATCTAAGGACTTATTGAAGCACGAAATGATAGGAGCGAGTTCCAACTCGCATCCGCTAGTTTTTATAAAATTATACTGGGCTTTAGAAGTGCCACGGGGTCTGGAGACTCAACAGAGTGATACATTGTGCCTAGCAGTGAATGCTCTTAGGTTTTCACAGCAACGCTTTACTAGTTTTTAATTAATTAATTAATTAACTTAATTAACTTTTATGTTGCACTGAGAGGTGAGAATCTTTTAAAGTTGAAGCTAACTAATACGTATTAGCAATCACATGTGACCACTCTGGCCAGAAGCCAGCTTCGACTATTTCCTGGTTTTCCATGAATGTGCATTATACGCATGAGTGCATTATTCACTTCTCCAACTTTGTGTCTAACATACTCCAGGGGCGTTATATGAGAGACTTGCATAATGCCCAACTAAACTTGTTTCCACCTATAGTAAGGGTTATTGTTTCCCACTTCTATCTGCTACTGTTTAGCACCGCTCCAATCTTATCTGCTTCTAATTTTAAGCCCACAGATCAAAGCTATTGTTAAAAAAATCTTATTGTGTCCTTACTTGCTTGTACTACTTCTTCCAATATTTTTATGTCTACAATTGTTGCAATATTGTCCGCAAGGTCTACAATCTAAGCGTCTCTGGTACAGATAAGTTGAGTATAACATCATACATCACATTACCTAGACTCAACTAATGAAGCTAAAATTCTGATGGCTGCTTGGCCTTAGAGTACTTAAATTTTGCAACCTATACCTGTCGGCATTGTACTTAGAAATTGCAGACAAATATTTTAGCGAAGGGTATACCAAATTGTACAGCAGATTTCGTTCTAAAAAATAAAATAACGCTTTTTGCATTTAAATCAAATACTTTTTATTGAATGTTAATGTAGACATTGTGCAGTTAAAAACACAAAATAATGTCGTTCAAATGACAACCCATGTGCGCACCGTGGCGTAAGTGATTAGTGTGTCGGATCACTGCACGTGAGGTTGCAAGCTCGAATTCCAGAAAACACCAAAAAGTTTTTTCACGGTCCCAGCTCCCGCGAGCCTCTGACAAACATCTGAGAGTATTGTTGTCTCGAAAAAGCTTCTCAAAACAAATTGCCCTTCGGATACGGCATTAAACTGTAGGTTCCTTCCATTCGTGTGAAAAATATAACGCACACAACATGAGTGGTTGCCGAGAAGCTAGGCCCCGGCAATTAAAAAACTGTTGCGCCAAATATTTCTTTATTTATTTATTTAAATGACCACCGAATCTGGTTCTTTTGTGTTCAGCAGTTGTGTTCAGCTTGTTGGGATTGACCTTAGAACTAAGACATCTATACAAAAAAAAAAGTCCCAAGGAGTTAAATCGCAAGATCTGGGTGGCCAATTATCCTCCGACCGTCTTAAGATTAAACGCTGGTGAAACTTTTCTACCTATGAAGTAATTTTTTTAAATAAAAAGAAGTCCTGCAGGATGTTTCGGTACCTTGCACCATCGACTGTAACCGCATTGGACGCTTCATTTTCGAAGAAAAATGTCCCTATTACCCCGCCGAACCTGAACATGCATCTGGATCTCATGAATTTCACGAGGATTTTCCAAGAGCCATATTAAACAATTTTGCTTACTTTTGTTAATATGAAAGATGATTTTCTCAGATATGATAACTCACTTCGTACTGCTATAAAAACCAACTGGCGAACTGTCGACGTTCCAAATTATCAGTAGGCCTTAGCTCTTGAGTAAGTTGAGAGAGAGCTCCTTGAAATATCCAATTGCTGAAAACAATGCCGAGTTTAGGTTATCCGGTTTTCGACGAAGCTTGCGTTCACACTGGCGATATTACATCAATCACCGAACCAATTTCCTCATTTGGTACACCGAAAATTGAACCGTCACTCCGTATTTGTCAAATCAATATAGAAATCATAAGCAGATCCAAGTCAGATTACCTATCTGTAGTAGTGAGTAGTGATCCAGGAAATCCACACCCCAACAGATGATGCACTGGATAACCGTGAACCCACGGATTCAAATTAACTGCATCTATTAACCACCCATCGTACGGTACCGCCACCTACGTCAGAGGAAGTCAAGTGCAGAGACCCTAACAATGTTTTCTCAATCGCTATAAAGGTTAGTGACAGCCACCTTCTTAACGTCTATAAACCCCCAAATGTACAGTGGCCGGACCAAGTCTGTCCCTGCTACCCCCACCCATGCGTCTACGCCGGCGATTTCAATAGCCACCACAGCCTCTGGTAGTACCAAAAGATGACGATAACAGAAAAAAGTTAATGGAGTGGGGGACACACACTTCCACTTAGTGTTTGATGCCAAAGGCAAGGGCACTTTCCACTCAGCTAGATGGGGTAGAGGCTACAACCCAGACCTATGCTTTGTAAGCAGATCTGAAAACGGACATTTAAACACTTCTCGCAATGTCAGAGATGACTTCTCAAAAACCCAACACCACCCCGTTATAATAGATGTCAGCTGTAAGATCCCGATAATTGACTCGATCCCAAAGGCTAGGTGGAATTTTCAGAAGCCAGACTGGGAAAAATTCTCTAGAATTCTCTAACACCATCAAATTTTCATCGCCTCACTGGCCTCTTCATAGCAACAGCAAAGTAGTGTATTCCAAAAAACTTCCACAAGGATTTATATGAAGAAATCCGTTCAAATGGAGACTCTAACCTAACGAATGGGAATATGAGAAGCCCTGACGAAAACAGGAAACAGAAATGGATGAACATAGTCAACAGAGTCGATTTTAAGCAATCAAGCCTGAAGGCATGGAACTTACCTTAGAAAATTAGGCACGTCAACCCGCCGCCAGCTACAAAACTTACCATCGATCCTTATAGTGTAGCTGCCCATATAGTCAAACTATCGAAAGCAGAATCAGATAAAATATTCACGGACACATCAACAGAAATTTACCAAGAAACACAACACCGCATGCCACCTATTCAACTCCACACCCTCCTTCATTTAATCGGAAACTGCAGCCGGCGCAAATGGAATTTATCCGTAATTTCTGAAACACAGAGGCTCAAAAATAAGAAGGTGGCTTGCCCAGGCATTTTCCAAAATACTGCTATCAGAAGAGCTTCCCACGTTCTTCAAACAATCAAAGGTCATCGCGCTCCTCAAACCAAGTAAACCTACAGATGCCTCACAAAGCTACCGCCCAATCGCTCTCCTACCACTCGGTTTAAAGTTCCCATATAGGTCCTTTGAAATTCTGAAACGGGGAACGACATCAGGTATGAATCATCTGTCATCATATTGCAAGAATTGGCGCCTACAACCGAGCGCATCCAAAACTGAGATCTGTTGTTTCCACCTCAACCATAGATAGGCTCGAAGAGAACTGCGAGTTCTGTTTTAATGGTGAATACTTAAAACACAGCTTTACTCCAAAATGGGTATCACCTTAGATCGAACTTTGACACATAAGCCAAATCTAACTAAAGCCTCGCAAAAAATAAAGGCAGGGATCAACGTGATGGAAAAACTGGTAGAAACCTCTTGGGGCACCTCTGCAAACTGCCTACGCACCTCTACTCTCTCGCTGGTTTATTCAACTGCAGAACATGGAGCCCCAGTTTGGCTAAACAGTCGCCACACCAACAAGGTCGACCCCCTACTGAAAACCACCATGAGGTTAATATCTGCCACCCTAAGACCGACCCCAGTTAAATGGCTCCCCATGCTTTGCAAGAAAGCTCCACCTGACCTGAGAAGGAAGCAGGCATTACCCAAAGAATTCCACAAAACCCGTGTAAATTGTAGAATTTTACTTTGTGCAGATATTGAAAGCACCACCACCCTGAGACTGTGCTCAAGACACCCTGCAATAGAACTAGCAAAAAAGTTAAGCGCTGATAACTTTTCGCTGGAAGAATCCTGTTCATCTTCATGGGCAAATTCCGGCAGACAAAGTCCAATATTCAGAAACGAAAACAGAGAACCCGAATTTGAATTACCGAGGAAAGCGTGGTGCAACTTAAGGCGGATACGGTCTTGTGGTAGGAGATGCAACTCTTCCCTAGCTAGGTGGGATTAAACTACTGACCCGACCTACCCATATGGCGCTCCCGTTCAAACCACGGAACACATCCTGCTCGACTGCCCAAAGCTGTCATATATAGGTAACTTATATGACATAAACAGCCTGTCAACAGAATCTGTCTCCTGGCTACAATCAATATATCTATAAAATGTAACAATGTAAAGAATGATTATTTTTGGAGAATTGATCAAAGAAGAAAACAAGTTTTTCCAGAGGCAGGAGACGAACCTGCGATAGTTATGGTTTTAGCCGCCAACGCTCTATAAAATGTATCTTTCTATTGTAATTTCCTTTTTTTTTTGTATCTATACGCTAAATAAATTTATTAAATTAGTTGTGGGCTACAGTGCAAGAATCAATATGTCGAAGGAGGGGGGCCGCACTGCGACGACAACGGTCGGCGCGGTCGGCGTGGACGTGAAGCGTACGTTTTTTATTTGTTCATTTACTTTATCACTCACAAACTCTCATGTTTAAAAATAAAAAAAATGGTGTCTTTCCGTACGTCTCTGAAACTGTTTAAATGTAAAACTACAAAAGTTTTCAATAACTTTCATCTTTTTATTAAGTAGTAACCATAACAAAAATTTAACAATATGTAACAAAAATTTATCAATATGTAACATACAATTATGTTACCTAACTTGAAGTGTGTCTGTTACGATTTCCCGGCAGCATGGACATTTATAGTTGTCATGTCCATCTGCAACTGCTTGCGCTTGCAACTTTATGTTGCACTCAGAGCATACTTTCACGTGTTTGCATGACAGCATCACAATATTTGGATGAAGAGCCTGACATATAGCACATAATATCACATCCGGTTCTGTGGTGTCTTCCGGAAGTTCCTCAGCTTCTTCTTCGTCCGAATAATTGTTTGTGTCAACATCATAGCAATCTGAAAAATGCATATAATATATATTATGTGATTATTAACAAGGAGCAAAAAAAAAAACTTCGAAAACGTCATCATATGATTCCAAATCTGTACATTTACCATTTTTTCATACACCATTCTATTAAGAGACATTATTGGCGTTATTTTTTTGTCTCTTAAAAGTTGGCTTGCTTCTTCTATTTTGGAATTTTTATCTTTATATTTTTTTTCTTAATAAGTCCTGTTGCACCACCAGTTTCTACCATATTGAAAAATGTACGACTTTTAAAAAACTCCTCCTCCCGAAGAATTCTAACGAATTTAAAAAAGTTTCCCTTTCGTTGTATCAATCGACCCAGGACACCATTATATGCCTCCACAGCCGATGTTGTTCTTAAATCCTTTGCATACATGGATATATTTTCTGGCTTTTCCTGTGATTGAAAAAATATAAGGTCGAAACGTAATAATAGGTATAGACTTATCTTACCCGTTTTAGCCATTGATTTTCATAATAAGTCAAGAAATTCTTTAAAAAAAGTTAACTTTTTAGAATCAATTTCATACTTAAGGATGACATATGCATATCTAATTAAATTGCCTGGTAGCAAAGGTAAAGCTAAAAACTTGTGATAAAGCCTTAAGGAGGGTTCATTTTTTTTTACTTCAAAAAAAAGTTAGGTTTTCTGGTACATTTTTTTTTTAATTGCCTGACAATAATGGAACCAGCATGCTAAGTGTTCAGAATCCGGAAATGTTTTTTTTTTTAATGCATTTCGCATTGCACGCTCATAATCTGTCATTATTGAATGGGGTTCTAATTTAAAAATGGATTCATCTATATACGAAAAGAGTGTAGTGTAGCATAGCTCTGATTTTTTTAGTCATAAGTGGAAATATCTGTAAGAAAAAGAAAAGAAAGATTGTTGTCTAGTTCAACACAAACATATGTATGTTTAGTTGCTTTGTGATAATTCACATGGTCGAGATAGTGGATATGAATGATAAGAAGTTGCTTAAAGCACCCAATGGGAACAATTTTAAATGTTGCATCTATGATGATTATTCGATTAGAGCCAGGAATATTTTCTCGTATCAACTCCAGAATCATTTCCGATGCAAAAATACAAAAAGCAAAATTATTTTCCTCTATACACGCCTTAAAAAATGGACGAGGTTGATCCACCTGTTTTGTAACACCGTATTCATTCCAAATTTCCTCCTTCTGAAAAGCTTCAATAACTTCTACTGCCGACTTTGACGACGAAAAAAAGACTTTGCTAGTCAGGTACCTTAAGCCTCGTTCAATTTTAGGAAAAAGTATTTCTGATGCAGCTTGTTGATTACTGGATAAATTTCTTGCAAGAAGTAGGTATTTGATTAATATAGTTATTTAGATTTTATGTACCTTCCACAAGCTGATCGATATCCTCTCCTCGATCCCTGCCTTGTCGTGGTGGAGAGGCTTAATCTATTTCCTATGAACCGAAGGTCGAGCCGAGGAGAATAACTAAATCTAGTCTGCGTCCAGCTAGATGTTTTCCCCCATATCGGTTCGACTAAAGGGGAGGTTTTAGAGACCAAAAGGTGATCACCCAAGGCAAGGTACGACGCGCCGAGGCCTGCATGGCTGGGGGGAAGCTCAGTCGCGAGCGCAAACTCTGAATACCTGGGGACCTTCAGTTTTATTTTAATTCCTCTTACCTGCATACAGGGGGTGAGTGCAGGCGGACATCTTCTTCCCCCTTACACGGGATCCAAATGCAAAATATTTCAAAAAATAATAAACCAAAAGCGAAGAGTGTAATTCGATCGGGCACTCCTAGCTCTATAAAAACCGATCAAGGTGTAGGAGTGGAGGAAGAAGCAATTCTTCTCCGTACGTCGGATGAGGAAAGCGTTGGTGCAATTGACGTTAATCTTGAAAATCTTTTTCTGGAATCAAGCGACACTTGCTCCATTGCCAGTTCATCCTTCTCCAATATGTCAACATCCTCCAAGCGCTCAAAAAATTGCAAGTTGACAGTCCAGAGATTAGGGACTAAGAAATGGGAGGAGTTAACGGAATGCGAGCGGAAGAGGCTCCATAACGCACGTGCCTTCCTGCAGGAATAGTCCTTGGCGGAGTGTAAGCCTATTGCTAGCTCTCCAAAAAGAACAGTGACGGCGGAAGTCACGAGCGAGGAAGGGTTGATGGGACCACCTAAGTCTGCGACAAGCCTTAGCCAGTCAGGACGCAAGGTGATCTCATCGGCCAATCCGGAGCACAATCGTGATTCAGTGGTATTGCAAAAGCCTCTGACTCGACGACTGGGGTAGTCCCAGTGTTAGGTGAGAGTGCGACTTTGGAGGATGCCAAGATGGTCAAGATGGACACTTCCAGCGTGTCAAGCCTCAGCTACTCACGCAGGAAGGATACGTCAACACCTCAGCAACCTGGCGATTGCAGTCCTGCTGAGCCTAGGATTGACTCTTCTGCCTGCAGCTTCGCGACGGTAGTTAGCTTAGGTAGCCATGGTTTGGGACTAGCCCGACCACCCAAAATAGGGAAGACCAGCGACGAAGACATCTACCCAAGACAGACGACGGTGCGCAACCGTATACGCAACGCTATCCGGTTAATACGGCGGCTTAAAAAGCGTGATCCGGAGTCCTACACGAACAAGGAAAGAGTGGCTCTGGATAGAGCCACTAACACGCTTAAGCTGAGAGGATCCACCCGACAAGACAGGACGGGCCGTAAGGTAAGAAGTTCCCTCGCGGCGGGGGCGGGAAGCCTCTTGCTCCCCGCCTCAGCCGCGAGGAGACTTCGGCCAGCTACCGACTCAGACTCAACCCCTGAGCCGGTTGCTGGCTGTTCCAATAAGGCGACTACGTCACGGAACTCGACCGCAACAGGAACGGGTGTAGGACTGACCGCGGCGAGGAGGGAACGCCTCTTGCCATCCACCTCAGCCGGGGACAGACCTAAATCGCTTTCAGTCGATCCAAGCAAAGACGCACAGTCCAAACCTAGGTCGACTGCGAGGCGTTCTGTTGCTGACTCAGGCAACAATCGACGTAACATAGGGCAGACTAGGGGAACAGGCAGGAGACTGTTCGAGTCGAGGAAGGAAAGCCTCTTGCCATCCACCTCAGTCTCGGACAGACTCAAGCCCCCGCCAACCGTTTCGGATGGGGCCGCAAGGCTCACGGCCGAGCCGATTGCGGGGTGTTCCAAGAGAGGTAGGCACGACGACACGACATCGCCGCCAACACGAGGAATAAGCAAAAAAGCCAAGATGGCATCACGAAAAGAAAGAGCTAATCTTCAGGTGGCGATCGTCGATTTCAATAACCCTGACCGTAAGCTATCCGGAGACCAATGGAGGCTGGTGGAACTGCGTATACTCGACGGAGTAAACGACGCCATAGTCAAGAATCAGGGAACTATCCCTTTCTTTGAGCAGCTCACCACCTTCAAAGGCTTCAAGATCATGTCGTGTGACAACGAGACAACACTCAATTGGCTCAAGAATTTTGTAACCAGCACGCAGGCTCCTTGGGCGAATGCCGACCTGCGACTTGTGGAAAAAACAGATCTGCTGGAATTCACTAGGCCTAAAGGCCGCATTCTCATTCCGGGCCCACACATTCCTAGAGAACGGCTGGAAAGAAACCTCCAACACCTCAACCCCGAGCTATATAGCGAAAATTGGGAGGTGTTAGAAGTGGGTACCCATACAGAAGCCGGAACTGAGATTGTGGTGTTGCTTAACCACAAGTCCATGCCCATCTTAAGGAGATACAACTATAAGGTTCGCATTGGAATTACCCGATGCAAGGTCAGACCTTTAGTTGGGATGGACGAAAAGAAAAGAAGGAAGGCGGGTGATAAGGTAAATCAATGATGAAGATTGCTCAAATAAACCTTCACCATAGCTTAGCAGCTAGCGCCAACCTCATCTATCTCATGGGAGATAGAAAAATAGACATTACCCTAATTCAAGAGCCATGGATCTCCCGTGGCAAAATAAGTGGGCTAAGGCATAAAGACCTTACTACATACAGCATCGAACCGCTACACGCGGAATGTAAGAACAGAACGTGCATCGTAGCTAGGAAACAAATTAACCTTTTTCTTTTATCTAGCTACAGCAATGAGGACCAAACAGTGGTAAGGCTTGAGCGGAGGGGGCTTTCCCCACTGATTCTATCAGCCGTCTATATGCCTTTTGATGCCAAGGAGGGACCGCCATCCACACTGACCCGCTCTCTTGTGCAAAAGGCGGAACAGGAAAGATGGGACTTGCTGCTGGGGTGTGATGCCAACTCTCATCACTCTCAATGGGGTAGCAGCAACACAAACTTACGCGGTGAGTCTTTATTTGAGTTTATAATTGAAAATAACCTTATTGTAGCGAATAGGGGTAACGAACCTACTTTTGTAGTAAAGAACAGGCAAGAAGTTATAGATGTAACTTTAGCCAGTAACTCGAGCACCCTAACTATTGACAAGTGGAACGTGATAGGGGAAGAGTCCTACTCCGACCACAAATTGATCGAATTCCTCGTGGGTAACGACTATGACTCTCCCAAACCTTACAGGAACCCCAGGAAAACCAACTGGGATCTATTTAACAACGAGGTGAGGAAAGGTGTAAGATCCCTGCAGGATAGCAACTGGCTCGGACCTGCCGACATTGACCGCAAGGCGGAGGATATTACATCCATTTTTAATGAAGCCTATGTCAAAGCATGTCCAGAAACCAAACGAAAAGATAAAAAATCACCACCTTGGTGGTCATCTGAACTAGCTAGAATTAGGAGAGTAACTAGACACCTTCTAAATAAGGCCAAAAGAACTATGCTAGAAGCGGACTGGGAACAATATAAGTCCAGTCAGAGAAATTTCAAAAACGAGACACAGAAGGCCAAACGCCACTCTTGGCAGCACTTCTGTAATGAAATCAAGGGTACGACAGAATCTGCGAGACTGAGAAAAATTCTATCCAGGGAATCAAAAACTCTTGGATCTCTCAAGGAATCCGACGGAAGGTGGACTGAATCCTGTGCAGAATCGCTTAGCTCCCTGCTAAAAGCGCACTTTCCGGGTTGTACGACCCACCCAGATAATAACATCGTAACTAACAGTAGTTTTGTAACGGAAACTCCGACGGATTTTATCACAGAGGAAAGAATTGAGTGGGCAATCGGATCATTCTCTCCCTTTAAATCCCCAGGACCCGACGGGATTATCCCGATCATGCTACAGAAAACAATAACCACAATCATCCCGGTACTTAAAGAACTGTACCTCAACAGCCTCATGTGGGGGTATATACCTAGATCATGGAAAGAGGTCAAAGTGGTCTTCATACCCAAGGCCGGTAAAGCAAGCCACACTACTGCAAAGGACTTTAGGCCAATTAGCCTTACCTCCTTTGTCCTAAAGACCTTTGAAAGGCTAGCTGACATATACATCCGTAGTAAACTACGCCCAGGTGACATATCCCCAGCGCAGCACGCTTATACGAAAGGAAAAAGCGTAGAGACAGCGCTGCACTGTGTAGTCGGCTCAACAGAAAAATCACTGAAAAATAAAGAATATACACTAGCCGCTTTCCTGGACATTGAAGAAGCCTTTAACAATGTCAAAACGGAAGCGGTCAATAGAACTCTAACGAACCTTAATATTCACAATTCTGTGATAAAATGGATCGTCAATATGCTAAAGGGAAGACATATCAAAGTTGAACTCGGAGGTACTAAGCTCGAAGTCTATGCCTCAAGAGGCACCCCTCAAGGAGGGGTTATATCCCCACTACTGTGGGTTATTGTCCTGAACGAAGTCCTTCTTAAACTTAGAAACAGCGGCGTCAAGGCCATTGCATATGCGGACGATGTTGTGCTGCTAGCAACAGGTAAATTTCTCCCGACCCTGAGCGAACAAATCGAAGGGGCGCTGGAAATCATTGACTCCTGGACGGAGAGATGTGGGCTGGCGGTTAATCCCCAGAAGACAGAGTTAGTACTATTCACTAACAAAAGAATAATTCCACAATTCGTAACTCCTTCCGTAAGGGGTACTCCCCTGAGTATCTCCGATAGTGCGAGATACCTTGGCCTGGTGCTCGACAGGAAACTGAACTGGAGACTAAACATCAACGAAAGAGTCAAAAAAGCCACGATAGCTTTTTACTCGTGCAATAGAATATTTGGGAAGACTTGGGGACCGAGCCCCAAAATCATCCTATGGATGTATACAGCTATAGTAAGGCCAATACTAACGTATGGCAGCCTTGTATGGTGGCATGCAGCCAGCAAAATAAATAACCTAGCTGCTATCACAAAAGTACAAAGACTAGCGTGCATCGCCACAACCAGTGCGATGAGAACGACACCTACAGCAGGACTCGAGGCCATTCTCAATCTGCTTCCGCTAGACATCTTTATACAAGTATCGGCAGCCCATAGTGCCGTAAGATTAAGCCAAACAGATAGCTGGAGACCAAATGCAATGGGTCACACCACAATCCTGCAGAGATATCTAGGCAGTGTATCTAATACAGACTACTTAACGCCTTACCTAGACTTCTTAAGACCATTCTCTAGCACCTATCCGAGCAGGGAAAACTGGAAAAATGACAGAACGCCTAACGAGCGATCCTTAGCTGTTTACACCGATGGATCCAAAATGGAAATAGGTGTAGGCGCAGGCATCTTCTCTGAAACGCTTGGCCTCTCCATGTCAGCCCGGCTTCCGAACTACAGCAGCGTTTTCCAGGCGGAGGTCCTAGCAGTTACAATAGCAGCTCGTGAGACTGCGATGAGGGCAATACCACGAGAGGATATCACCTTTTTCATCGACAGCCAGGCAGCGATAAAAGCAATATCTGCTATAGAAATAAAATCGAAGCTTGTGAAGTGTTGTAGAGAAGAGCTCATGGTTCTTGGAACACAGCACGAGGTAAGGCTCTGCTGGGTCCCTGGTCATGAAGGCATACCAGGGAATGAGAAAGCCGATGAATTGGCTAGAGGTGGCTCAGCACTAAGCTCGGACCAATCCGACCCCTCGGTGTACATCCCGCCTTGCGCCCTTAAGCTCGTAGCAGGAAACAAAGCCATAACGGAGGCTAACAATAGGTGGACCTGTTTAGATACTTGTGTCACCACGAGGAAGCTGTGGCCCGCTTTTGACAGAGTAAGAACCATTAGACTCATACAGAGGCACAGAAAATCCCTCTCTACTCTAATTGGAGTCATTACGGGGCATAACACCATGCGGTACCACATGAAAAAACTACGTGTGACTAGCGAAGACCTTTGTAGAGGCTGCGGCGACGAGGAGGCTCAGGAGGACACCGCCCACTTTCTCTGTCATTGCCCAGGCCTCTATCATTTGAGAAATAAGATCCTTGGGCAACACTTCTTTGAGGATCTAGAAGAGTTGTCCAACAGACCAATAAATGACATCGCAAACTTCATCAAATCCTCTGGATGGTTTGTATCTAGGACACAGTGAGTACTTAGTTCTTTCTTTAGGATACTTACAAGACGGTATTTTTCCACGAGGTAGGGATTTCCTTTTTCTATCTCCTTTCCCCCCTTGGGTATCACAATGGGTCTATACTGACCTGAGTGTGGTGTGGAGGTTTTCTATCCCCCTACACCTGCCCACTTACCTAACCTAACCTAAGCTGATCGATATGCTCATATGATCCCGCTTATTTCATTGGTGTCGTTTAATACTATAGCAGATTTCATACATTCGCCTTTAATTTGATTGAGTACTTTTAACTCTTCATAGAATTTTTTTTGATCACTATGATTGTGCTCGATAAATTTTTTTTAATTTCGTACACAGCCCACCACTATTAATCATCATTTTTGCAGCACAATTTTTTAAGTAGCATATGTAGACCACATTGCTTTTGTAACAATATTTTTTTTTATACAATTGCTTTTGTTCGATAACGTATAAAAAATT
This sequence comes from Brachypalpus laphriformis, assembly GCA_945910035.1. Lineage (NCBI taxonomy): Eukaryota > Metazoa > Arthropoda > Insecta > Diptera > Syrphidae > Brachypalpus > Brachypalpus laphriformis. The sequence continues at coordinate 28,547,401 of OX246753.1, forward strand.
ACTACTTTTTTGCTTGCCACTCACAATTTCATAAAGAAAATTTTCCATTTTGTTAATATTTTATTTTTACGTCACAGTCACTGATAAACACTCGAAAGCAACTAAATGACAACGCAAACAAAAGTACCGCCAACAAGAATGACTAATGTATGTAACTGTTAATTTGTTACAACAATTGATATAAAATACAGTTTTCTAGCTCTTTTTCCAAAACAGGAAATGGAAAGAACGGCAAAAAAAATTTTCTGACATTTTTTCCAAATTATTTTTTCAGGCCCTTTTTCCACTTCTAAAAATTAAAAAAACGCCCGAAATTTTTAGGAAAAAAGGCCTGAAATTTTGGAAAGGTTGCCCGAAAAATCTGGCCTTTTTTCCTAGGAAAAAATATCAGATTTTTGTATGAAGCATTTTCTGGCGTTTTTTCCATAAAAATTTCTGCCGTAATTTCCGGGAGCCGATGGCTCTGGGTCGACCTATATTGCACTCTCCATTTCATCAGCAACAAAATACACATTCATACTTGACACAGGCTCGTCAGATGTCCGTCTGTCAGCTGTCCGAGCATGCTTATGTTGCCTTTATGCGTGGCAGCACTGCGCGTTGGTTTTGGGATCGGGCGCAATGTTTTTGGTTTCACTCATTTGTGTTTGCATTTGTGCCCGATTTTTGAAGTTCTGGTTTGTCCTCATATATCGCCACATTTTAAGAAAATCGAGAAATTCTCAAATTTACAGCTTCGTATCTTCTTGAGTTTTTGAGATCAAGACTTGCTGCTCAAGATGAGTTGATACATTCCTCTTCAAAATAACACTTAGTTCACTCGGATCGAATAATTAGTATCTGAAATATGATCACTTTTACGAACACGTATCGATTCCCAAAAATCGAAAATCGTGGGTTCGCTTTGCCCATGAAGTTTGTGACATCCGGTAGCCACGAATATACGAGCAAGAATGGCATAATCTTTCATCCTTTCTCTTTAAAACCAGGCAAATATGGCGACGCTGTGCCTATTTTTAGCCGAATTATTAAAATTTAAAATTATGTTCTTCGACAGAAACTGTCGCTCATTTGAGGCGTGATTGCCTCACGTAAAAATGGGGGCTTTCAATTTCGGATACTCTATAAAATTGTACTACCAAGTCTGATGTTGCGTGTAAAGCACAACTAAATACTAAACCTCTGTGTTCAATTGGGACTTGTGGATTTGTGGGGATTTTTTGGATTTTTGGGGATTTGTGTTCATATAGTGAGCTCCCAGTGGCAAGATAATTGACGTTGCAGAAGCCCGTCGATTCAGTGTATTTTTGTGTGAAGGTACACAATAATTCTAAATTGAAAAGCATCCCAAACAAAAGCAATAATGTCAAAGAAATACAAATAGCACCCAGAAATACGAGTACATTCATACGTACGTAACTCTGTCAAAGGAGCTCCCTTTATCTTTCCTCCTACAACGTTAACAAAAAAAATTCAATTTCCTGACTGGTGCAGATTTAAAGAAAAAAAGTTAAAGAACTCGAACAAGGAAGATTGATGAGAAGAGAATTCAAAGACGATAGATGTTTCAATCGAAGTTATAATATAATTTATTGAATTTAAAATAAAATTTCCTCTTAATAATACCAACCAACTATTGCGTGCTGCGACCAAAATCCAAGTGGAAGAGAATCGATTGTTTCAAATTGAATCTGCAGTCACTCACACTAGCATCCGCTTACACCTACGCAATGCATGAGAGCGTGCGTGTGTGTGAGAGCACAATGCAAGAGAGCAGCGCGTGTGTGTGACTGCAATGTCTTAAATTTGTGTGTTAATTTTATGTATTAAGTTTAAATAAATAGATAAATCGCGTGATCTTAAATGCGTGCAATTGTTGGTGGGATTCAACTGCGAAAATGATTCGAATGAAATGGGGTACAGTGCGTCAGAGTTAATTTTATACAAACAAAAAAAAATATGCATTGACCCAAAAAAAAAAAGATTTTCCAATAATTAAACAAATAAGAAAACCTATTGTAAACAATAAGAAATTAAGCAAAGAAAATTAATTATGTTGAGTAATTATAAAACATCCCGGCCCCCCTGGAACTAGTTTCAGGACGTCGGGAGCACGGCCAGCTTCACGATAGAACGGACACAGGTGCCTCTCTTGGTGATTACAGTAGCGACACGTATGCGTTTGTCCGGACCTGGAGCAACATCTTGGACTCGTCCCAGAAGCCATTTACTGGGTGGAAGATTAGGCTCCTTTATAACAACTAAGTCGCCTGGTTTTACATCGGTTTTCTTGTGTTGCCATTTGGAACGCTCTTGTAGAGCTGTGATGTACTCCATCTGCCATCGTTTCCAAAAGCCTTGGACCATGCTTTGTATGTGTTTCCAGTGTGCTAAGCGGTTTGGTGGGATATCTAGAAGATTGGGTTCTGGAACAGCAGTTAATGGCTCACCTATAATGAAATGCCCTGGGGTTAATGGATTTATATCATCATCTGACAAAGAACACAAAGGACGAGAATTCAAAATTGCTTCTATTTGGGTTAGAAGCGTGTATAACTCTTCAAACGTAAGTATAGAACTTCCAATAACACGCCGTAAGTGCAGCTTTACTGATCGCACCCCAGCTTCCCATAGCCCACCGAAATGTGGGGCTGATGGAGGTATGAAGTGCCATGAAATACCATCCTTTGCGAGAGCTGCAGTGATATCATCATTGTAGGCTTGAGACAGTAGGACCTTGTGCATCTCATCCAGGCAGCGACGGGCACCTACAAAGTTACTTCCGTTGTCAGTGTAGATGTTTGAGCACTTTCCCCGGCGAGAAACAAATCTCCGCAATGCAGCCAAAAATGCGTCTGTGGTGAGATCACTGACCACTTCGAGATGAATGGCCTTCGTCGACATACAAACAAATAATGCAATGTATGCTTTGGAAAGCTTCGGATTGCGTCCACGGGAAAGCTTAATGGTGAGTGGACCAGCATAATCACATCCGGTATTGGAAAACGGTCGACTTTGTTGAATCCGTTGCGCGGGTAGATCACCCATCAACTGAGTGCTAGTGTGCTTCCTTTGCATAAAGCATGGTTTGCAGCTATGGACTATCTTCCGGATAAGATTCCGACTCCCCAATATCCAGTACTGCTGTCTAACAATAACGAAGGTCGCAGATACACCTGTATGCAGATGTTTAACATGAAGATCGTTCACTATAATAAACGAAACATTATTATTATTAGGGAGAATAATAGGGTGTTTAATATTATAGGAAACAGATGCTTGTTTTATTCTTCCCCCCACACGAAGAACTCCGTCCTGGTCAACAAATGGAGACAATTTGATCAGTGGAGATTTTGTTGAGAGATTTTTGTTGTTGGTAAGGTGGTGAATTTCATCTGCGAATGCTTGTTTTTGAATGTGTTTCAAGATAAATAGTCTGGCCGTATGAATTTCATTGAAACTGAGCCCGGACACCGCTCGATTTGGTTGAGGTGATTGACAATTCGACAAAAAACGAAAACAATATGCGACGATCCTTTGCAATCGATTCCACGAGGAGATTTTGACGATGAGGTTTTGCAAGGTGTCGTTTTCCATTGTTGCGGCGAGTGTTACCTTCTGCTGTCGCCTTTCTTCCACGATAGCAGCTTCATGCGTAGATTCCTGAGGAGTAAATGATGATATACGAGTAGGCCAGTGTTGTTCTGTTGCGGATAGCCAAGAGGGACCTCTCCACCAGAGATTATGATCGACTAGATTTGATGGAAGGATACCACGTGATGCACAGTCTGCTGGATTTGATTCCGACGCAATGTGATGCCAAGAGTGTCGTGGAATCGACTCGAGGATAGCAGCTGTACGGTTGGCAACAAATGTGTTCCATCGACGAGGAGGCGAAGAGAGCCAATGTAGCACGATCTCTGAATCGCACCACGCAAAGACCTTGGAGATTTTGATTGATATAGATGATGTTACTAGGATGAACAATCGAGCTAATAACAGAGCAGCACATAACTCAAGACGAGGGATCGTGACTGGTTTGAGAGGAGCAACCTTTGTCTTTGCTGCGATTATAGTGGTTTTGATTTCACCTGAATTAGTTTTGCAGCGAGCGAATATAACGGCTGCGTATGCCACCGAAGAGGCATCCGAGAAGCCGTGAATCTGGATGTCTTCAGATCCTAATGAAGAGATGTTTCTTGGAACCCGAATTTTTTCAAATAAGTGAAGTTCTTCACGGTAATTCATCCATTTGCGGCCTAGGTGGTGGGGTAATGGATCGTCCCATCCTAATTTTAGCTCAGATGACCAGAGCTTTTGGAACAGAATCTTAAATAATACTACCGAAGGAGCTAAAAACCCTAATGGATCGAATATTCGGGATATTTCAGACAATAAGGTTCGTCTTGTCGGTGAAGGATGCTGATGCGATTTTCCCATATAGAATAAGAATTCATCACTGGCAGGATTCCAAAACATTCCTAGAACCTTTATCCACGTCTTCGATTGCTCAGGATCAGTCCACGAGAATTCACATGCATCTTGAGGTAGGTGGGAGAGTAAAGGCCAACAATTCGAAGCCCATTTCCGAAGTTCTAACTTGGCTTTAGATAAAAGCTCAACCAACTCCCGCTGTAAATGAATAAGACTTTCAACGGAGCTGCTGCCAGTCATCACGTCATCTACATACACGTCGCGTAGAAGAACCCGAGAAGCGATAGGATATTCAGCCTGGTAATCCTCAGCAAGTTGTTTCAACACCCGAACGGACAGGAATGGAGCGGGGGCAGTGCCGTATGTGACGGTACACAGACGATAATGCTTTATTGGTTCAGTAGGAGTTTCGCGCCAGACGATGCGTTGAAAGTCAATATCCTGATCGTGAACCCATATCTGACGAAACATCTTTACAATATCGGCGGTGAAGACGTAGCGATGTTGGCGAAAACGCAAACAGACACCTACTAAATCGCGCTGAATTGGTGGACCGATTAACAACTGACTATTCAACGACTTTCCTAAGGAGTCCTTGGCTGAACCATCGAAGACCACACGCAATTTCGTTGAAGAGCTATCCGGTTTGAACACCGCATGGTGCGGTAAATAGAAATGTTTTCCGGGCGCCGTGTCTAATTCCTCCGGAGAAATTAACCGCATGTGGCCTAGCGTCAAATATTCTTGCATAAACTTGGAATATGCCTGTTGAAGTTCCGGGTTTATTCGAAAACGGCGCTCCATCGAATTCAACCGAGATACCGCTAATTTTAACGAGTTTCCGAAGTTTGGTGATGAATGTTTAAAGGGCAATTGGACGATGTACTTCCCTTCCGACGAACGGGAAAATGTCTTTCGAAAATGAATTTCTGCCTGATCCTCATTGAAGCATTGATCTTTTGAGGGGGTGACATCCTCCAGTTCCCAAAACCTCTGCAACAGAAGATCAACATCAATGATGGAGTGGAACGATGGAAATGAATTGGGTTGACTTGGATGAAGAACTTCACCGGATATAACCCAACCAAACGAAGTATTTTGAGCAACAGGAGTACCTAGAGGGCCTTGAATTTGCTCTCCCTTCAAAATTCCCCACAACTTATCCGCTCCTAACAAAACGTCAATTGGACTAGGTTGATTAAATTTAGGATCAGCTAATTCCAAATTCGAGATTTGTGGCCATGATGAAATATCAACACGCTGAGAGGGCAGATTCGAAGTTAGCTTCCGAAGAACAAATGCATCAACTGATAAAGAAGACGAATTACAACGTGAGTGCAATTGTAATGAAATGCATCCTTTTGTGTACCCTGCTTCGGTGGTTGATAAGCCAAGGATTGATATGCGAGCATGCTTACGATGAAGACCGAGCACCTGGGCAAATGATTCCGCGATAAAAGAAACTTGTGACCCCGAATCAAGCAAAACCCTACAATTCACAAATTTCCCTTGGTTATCTTGAGCTTTAGCTAGTAAGGTTGGAAGGATTATCTGTTTGCGATGGCTAAGCTCAAGCGAATGATTGCTAACGACCGGTTTCGGTGTAGAGTGGTGTGCACTTGATGAAGCTAGCGATTCAGATGAACGGTTGTCCGATATAGATAGCACAGATGCAGTATCAGATGCTGATGAATGAACTAAGGAATGATGGCGAGATTTACATACACGACAACGAAATGTGGATCGACAATTGGCAGATGAATGGCCGCTGCGCAGACAATTGAAGCAAAGTGATTTTCTCTTTGCGAAGCTTCGACGCGAATCGATATCTAGCGACACAAATTGCGAACATTGTGGTAAAATATGATCACTTTCACACTTGGGGCATTTCGATTTATTGTCAGGGGATGCAGCGAAATGGGATTTTACCTGACCTTGCAATTTATTCCGCGATGTTACCGGACGAATAAGCGATTGGCATGATTCAAGAGCATCACACCTCGATTGCAAACAAATTAAGAGTTCCGCAACAGTGCAATCGTTACGAGCACCCACTTCCGCTGCCCACGCTTGTTTCGTATCGTAGTCCACTTTATTCAACAATAGATAAATTATCCACGGATCGCGACCGGCTTGATCAATAGCATTGAGTCCCCGAATGACTTCATCCGCACCGTCAGATAACTTTCGGAGCATCTGTACATTACTCGTATGAATCGACGGCAAGGACAAAAAGGTTTGTATGTACGACTGTACTATCAGATGAACGCGATCGTACCTATTTTCGAGACGTTCCCACGCTTCAACATAATTTGAGTCGGAGATTGGTATGTGCTTTATTAGATTTGCAGCATCATCTCTTAAAAACATTTTTAGGTAGTGGAACTTTTGTGTGGTTGAGAGATTTGATTTGCAATCTACTGCACCCGTAAACAAATCGCGGAAAGATGGCCAATCTTTATAGTTACCCGAAAACGATGGAACTGTAATTTTTGGCAGGTTAATTGTTGAAGAGTTGGTTGCAGTAGAATTTAATCGATCCAAAAATGACGATTGCTGGTTCGCCAAGACTTCCACTACTGATTTATCTGCGTCTTTTGAAACAGACTGCCTTTCATGGATGGCTCTCATCAAACTTGAATGCGCATTAAAATATTTATCTTCGTACTCGCCGAACTCTGTTTCTAGCTCTTTAACTTCATCATCTTTCGCAGTACTTAAAAGCTCATGATGAATCGAAGAAAAATCTGCCCACGACTCATCTAATTTGCTGACGCGAATTTGTAGCATCTCGACACGTGTGTCCTTATTTATTGTCTCTATAAAGGCTGCCGCGCGCGTTAATCGACCTTTTGCATTACCACGTTTAATCTTAAGTACATTCATTTTACACAAGATTGGATTCAAGACGAAAGTTCGATTGTAAAATGAATTAACTCAAGCGAAAAGTTATACGCGCTTACCCCACACACTGTCTTTAGATTCAACAAACACCGATAAGTCTTTATAAATGCACAAAAAACACAGGTGGATTCAATTTTAATTCGGCTTAGAAGGACCAGCTTTTTGGTGCAGATTTAAAGAAAAAAAGTTAAAGAACTCGAACAAGGAAGATTGATGAGAAGAGAATTCAAAGACGATAGATGTTTCAATCGAAGTTATAATATAATTTATTGAATTTAAAATAAAATTTCCTCTTAATAATACCAACCAACTATTGCGTGCTGCTACCAAAATCCAAGTGGAAGAGAATCGATTGTTTCAAATTGAATCTGCAGTCACTCACACTAGCATCCGCTTACACCTACGCAATGCATGAGAGCGTGCGTGTGTGTGAGAGCACAATGCAAGAGAGCAGCGCGTGTGTGTGACTGCAATGTCTTAAATTTGTGTGTTAATTTTATGTATTAAGTTTAAATAAATAGATAAATCGCGTGATCTTAAATGCGTGCAATTGTTGGTGGGATTCAACTGCGAAAATGATTCGAATGAAATGGGGTACAGTGCGTCAGAGTTAATTTTATACAAACAAAAAAAAATATGCATTGACCCAAAAAAAAAAAGATTTTCCAATAATTAAACAAATAAGAAAACCTATTGTAAACAATAAGAAATTAAGCAAAGAAAATTAATTATGTTGAGTAATTATAAAACACTGACATTGGCTAAAAGAAATAACTCCTTGAATACTTCCGTGACATCTTTGTGATTCCAATGAACATAAGATAGAAGCAGTCAAACACTGAGTGTTCTTTACCCTGACTAAAAATAATTTTCTAACCCAACTAAAGGTATTTATATTTCGTGTCAACAATTCATATTCCATCCACCATCTGTAGTCATAAAACCAGTGGCACATGCAATAACTCAAATGCAACCGTATCTTGAAAAACAGTCACAATGTTTTTTTTAACTCATCATTTCTTATTCATCGCAGTTGAAGAATAAAATCCTTCGAAGGACATGTTTATCGTTGGAGTTTTTCAAGAAACACTCACCACGGAACCAAGAATTTCGGTCATGTGCAAGAGTCGTTATCACATCGTAAAAAAAACCCTAACTCCGCTTTTGAATGTCATAAAGAGCTCAAGTTCTTTACACGAGGTTTTATACACTTGGGAGCTGTGCTCCTTGGTATCGTTTTATTGGATACCTTTTTGGTGTTTTTTTTTTCATCTTTAAAGGATAATTTCATTCTATTAAAGTTGGTCTCTTTAATTTGCATCAACGAGGATGAAAAAAAAATAAACTCTTTTCGAGAGTTTAACGGTGTAAACATACCCTTACCTACCATCTGCAATATCATAAAAGCAAGGTTGCCTTCAATAAAAAAAAACACAGAGAACAACAGCTTAAGTGGTTGCTGTTTTGCCTGGCACTTCATCGAATGCAAGTAGTTCTCGCGAAGAACAGAAATTAAGTGCGAAACGGTGAGAATCCACCAGACCATCCCTCGGGCCTGAAGGGAGTCGTACAATGGGCATACGGCAAAAACAGAAAAACCAAGACCAACTCAAAACAACAAAGATTGCAACACACAAATTTAAGACTTTGTTAAGCTACTTTGTCCAACATTGCAGCTTTCAGGATGCTGTGAGTGCCCTTGGAAATTGTGTAGCCATTGGGGAGTATGAGGAATTGTTCTTTACTCCCTTTTCTCCTTTTTCTCTGTGTTTATTAAAGTAATGGAGAGCGGAGTTGTTCGGATGCGGATGTTGTTTTTTGAAGGGTAAACTGTAAGATGCTTATTATTACTCGGAGCAGCGCATCCTTTGTTGAAAACCCTCTGAGTGGTTGTTTTAAATTTATTTGTATGGCTCACGGGTTAGTGGGTCCTTTCATTTTAGCCTTTGTGTGTAAGTCTTTGTACTATTGTCCAATTGTTAGCATGGTATAACTGTTCTTTCTTTATGAGGTAAAACTAATAGACATAGCTAATGGTTTAGGTGTGGGATAAGTCAATATAAGGGCTTCATATGGGTCTATGTGCCTCCCTTCCAATGTTAGATCATTAAGCAAGGTGAACCAAAATTACTCAAAAAATTCTTCACTCAAAATAACCAAGGCATCACTTATCAATTCTTAATTAGGCCCGTAACTCTGAACCATAAAACAGGGTATTGACAATTGTGATTCTTCATTTTAACGGCATTTAACTTCATAACTAGCCCTAGGTTAAAGTCCTCAATTACCTCCAAATTGTAATTGCCTGTCAGAATGTTCCGTCAGAGCAATTCATGGTTGTTTACAGCATATACATACAAAGCATATACAAAGAGTGTTTCATAGTTTTCGCGTTTGGCTTAATTTAATTAGAGTTTTTGAATTTAGTAGTTAGTATTTTTGAAATGCACTTCTTCGTACGTAGAAATCGATCATTTAATCCGCCGAAAATATTCTAATCAGCTCCCCTTCGGTGGAAGAGTAACATCTGCTGGTTTTGGGGAGAAACCAAAGACCCATTGAGCTACACCTAGTCTGTACAGAGGGTGTTCTAAACGACATATGTACACCTTCCTCATAAGACCTTCTTTGTGCTCCGCTGCATTATTATGCTGTAGCTGCCACGAACGTGATGTATCCGGTCGTAGATTTTTAAGAGATTTCATCAACAATTTACCACATATCAATTACTAAGTATTAACAGTTCGCTGATAATTGAGCATAACAGCCTTCACTAACCCCGTACTCGTATTTGGCGCAACAGCTCTTTAAGTGCCACGGCCTAGCTTCTCGCAACCACTCATGTTGTGTGCGTTATATTTTTCACACGAATGGAAGGGACCTACAGTTTAGTGCCGTATCCGAACGGCGATTTGAAAAGCTTTTTCGTGACAACAATACTCTCGGATGATTGTCAGACGCTCGCGAGAGGTGGGACCGTGAAAAACTTTTTTGGTGTTTTCTGGGATTCACTAACCCCACCTCTCTTTAAAAACAAAAATCATTTGTTTGTTTATGGAACGACATCTTCGGGATTTAGTCGGATCGCCCGATGTAAACTGTGTAAGGGGTCCTCCATATGCGGGCAGGTCAGTCTTCTATCTTTCAGCATTAATTCCTACATGTGTATATCCAAGCCACGTTTCAGGACAAACGATGTTCTGTGTACCTCTTCCAGTGGGGATTTCCAGTAATAGGGCCACCAGGTTTCTTGTTATAAATTCTGGAATAGGGAGAAAGTTAAAATTATTGCTAATTAAGCAGGCCGCTCTCGGCGCTAACTCTCCACACTTGGAAATCAGCTTACTTGCCCTATTCCGGAGACCTTTAACCTGTCCGCAAATAACCCAGGGTTCCTGAATGAGACCGAGGGTTATATCTTCTTCGTCGAACCGCTTGCTAAGGGTAGCGGACGCGCCCTTAGCATGATTCAGGTTCGCCTGTCCTCCGCTGAGGATCGAGCTTGTCGGAATAGTTGGTCCTTTTTGGGACCCTTTCCTCTACGGCAAGCGGTCAGGTTTTGATGACCCAGGGGTCTGTTCGCAACAGACTCCTCGTGTCTTCGAGAGACCTGCCCAGGGGCACCGCTGGTCGTAAATGGCAATACCTTGTAAGTGGTCAAATAGATATTTTAAACAAAGGCTCTAAACCCAACTTCATAAATGCGATTCGCGAGGAGGTACTTGACCTCACTCTCACTAGTCCATTTATTTCTAATTTTATTCAAAATTGGCACGTATCAGATGAGGCCTCTCTGTCAGACCATCAGCACATCAGGTTTGACATACCTGGCCAACTCCCATATGTGTCTAATAAATACGATCCCAAATATACGGATTGGCATCGCTATCGTGAACTTGTGTTCTCAAAAAAAGATATGCTTCTCACATCTATCGAGTCCATAGAAGACCTGGATGAAGCTGCATACCAGCTTAACAATATACTGCTTGATTCCTACGACGACAGCTGTGTCCCAGAAACATATGTTAGCAAGCGTAAAGTGCCTTGGTGGAATGACCAACTGGCGGAACTTAGGAAGAAAGTCAGAAAACTCCTCAACGCTGCAAAGCGAACGAAGAGGTGGGATGAATACAGGTTTGCTCTCACAGAATACAGTCTAGTATTGAGATGATCTAAGCGAGCTGCTTGGAGGAAATGCTGCGAAACCATTGCTGACAAGCCTACAGCAGCACGAATCCATAAATCGCTCGTAAATGATCATGTCAACTGTGTAGGGTTGCTAAGTCTAGTCTAGTCTAACATCATTCGTCCTTAAGACAATGGAGAGACTCATAGATATCCATATTAGAGACCGGTTAGATCTGCTAAGCCTCTGCACTCGAATCAGTACGCATACAGGAAAGGCAAATCTACAGTAGGTGCCCTTCACTATCTCGTCAAAAAGATAGAGGGAACACTCAGTTCAAGGGAGATAGCCTTGTGTGCATTTCTTGACATCGAGGGCGCGTTCGATAACAATGGTTACCACTCGATCGCAAGGGCGATCAGTAGCAGAGATAACGAAGAATTGACCAACCATCAGGGCCATGCTGGTAAGTCGATTCATTACTTCCTCCTCTGGGGGAGTGTCGGTGTCCATAACTGCAGCCAAAGGCTGTCCTCAAGGAGGAGTTCTTTCTCCCCTGCTATGGTCAATAGTCATCGACAACTTAGTTAGTAGATCTTCATAGAACAGGCTACACCACCGTCAGTTATGCTGATGACTTGGCGGTTTTTATCAGAAGTAAACACGGCACGACAATTTCCAACGTCATGCAAAGTGCAATATCTCAAGTTGTAGAATGGTGTAACAAAGAAGGACTATCCATCAATCCTAGTAAGACCGTTCTGGTGCCGTTTACAAAGAAGACACAGGACAACCTTGAACCTATTACAATCAAAGACACCACACTAGTTTATTCCAGCGAGGTCATATCTTGGTGTAATTCTTGACAAACGACTTAACTAGAATTCACATATCAAGTCCGCCACTGAGCGCGCTACTAGAGCACTTTGGGCAAGTAAACGCCTATACGGCAGAACTTGAGGTCTCTCACCTAAGATGATACATTGGTAATAATGATACATTGGTAATAATGATGGTTAGACCCATTATCGCATATGCGGTCATCGTCTGGTGGCCAAAAACTCTCCAGCAGACAACGGCAAACAAGTTGGAGAAGTTGCAAAGAATTATCTGTCTGGGCATTACAGGCGTGATGCGCACCTACTCTACGACAGCTCTGGAAGTTATTGTTGGGCTTACACCCTTACCAATCTTCATTAGGAAGATGGCTGCAAGATATGCCATCAGGCTGCAGCTAGATTACGAGTATAAACCAGGTGACCTTGTGGGACATTTAAAGATACTCAACTCAATCCCTAAAAGAGACATGTTCCGCACTTTACCAGATATTATGGTCAGGCAACACTGCCTTGGTAGGTTATTCAAGGTTGAAATATCGGACCGCGAAAATTGGTCCAATGGTGCTCCAACACTGGACCCTAGAAGTCTGGTCTGGTTCACCGACGGTTCGAAGATGGATTCTGGAGTTGGAGCTGGGGTTTTGGACCCAACATAAAGATTTCGGTACCTATGGGTACGACTCCCACTGTGTTTCAGGCTGAAATCCATGCTATTGAGATTTGCGCCAGACACAAGCTCCGCAAGGGGATCAAAGACGCTAGAATATATATCTTTTCAGATAGCCAAGCAGCACTTATGGCACTATCGTCCAACCAAATGGACTCCAAAACCGTCAAATGCTGCTACGATGCATTACAAGACTTTGCCAAATACAACAGGGTAAAACTCGGTTGGGTCCCTGGACACCAAGGGATTGTGGGCAACAAATCTGCAGATGAGCTTGCTAGCGCTGGCTCAGAATCTGTGTTCATTCGTCCTGAACCTTACAGTGGCGTCAATTGGGCGAGAGCTACAACGCTGATTAACGAATGGGAAAACAAACTTCGTCTAGACCACTGGACTAGTGGCCAGGTCTAAGACAATCCAAACGATTAGTCAAGCCTTGCTCCTATAAGGAAATCCTTAACTTAGATTGGGAAAGCATTAAGAAGCTCGTGAGCTTTCTTACTGGCCATTGCGGCCTGAGATACCACCTTAACAAGATGGACATATGCCAAGAGAAGGACTGTCGGTTCTGTTTAGAGGAGGATGAAACATCCGAACACATTCTTTGTGAATGCCCGGCACTACACTGGTTAAGGAAACGTATTCTCCACAAGGAGATACTTACTTCAGTGGAACTGAAATGCTCCGCTACTAAAGACATACTCACTTTCATAAGGGGGGTAGTACGTCTGTTAGAATAACTTCAACCCTCCGACACAATAGACCTTTCAGGTCGCAGTGTCGTTGCCACTAGGCATGGGTTGTACAAGAGAAAAAAAAAAAACCTATGAGGGTGTAAAGTTTCACGTTTTGCGTAATGGAACTGACTGTCTGATGACTTTGAAGTCCAAAGTTTGGCTGCAAACTTTCACCGCTATTATTTTTGGTCGTAATCAGTAGTCATCCTTACAACTTCCTCCGCTCAAGTAAACATTACTTGACGGCAGGTCGAGAAAATTGCTAAGATATATAGTCTCGGCCGACGGTAGCACCGAGCTTGATCAAGGCAGCAGAATCAGGAAAGCTAAAGTTGCGTTCGGCATGATATCAAAAATTTGGAAGAGTAATATTTATAGCGCCAAGACCAAGCTGCGACTGTTTCAGTATATTCTCCTCGTTAAGTCTATATCCTGCTCCCATTTATTGGAAAAGAAAGCTATGTAACTCAAAAATCACATCAAATGGCTTACATCATAAAATGTGTTCGACATTCCCTCTGAAATGGCACGTCTTTGCTAGACCGTATTACAATATATTTGGAAAGCAAAGTATTACTCCGAAATGGGCACTGTGTTTGTTTCCAAAAAAGATCAGTGTAATACTAAAATAATGATGTAAGATTGGAAATCACCATTGCTGAGTAAATCGTATTGGCATACGCAGGAATAATTATCCCAAATTGAAACACGTAATATCTTCCAGTGCACTGACCTGGAACTCAACTAAATTTCACACTTAAATCCTCCTAAATGATAAATCAAAACCCATTCAAGCGCTAAATTGGCCTTTATTTGCAGCACAAAGCCCCCTGCTTGAATTTAAGACAAGAAGAAAATTCTCAGATTGCATGCCCTTCATGAATTACTTATTTAAAGCACCTTGCCGACCCGACCCGGCGCGCACTTGGGCCATCCATGGTCATCAAAAATTTCCTCTTTTTCTTATCCATTCTTTGGCCTTCCTCTTTTGCCTGAATGATGGGAAGCACCGAAGGAACTTAGGGTTTTTAAACTGAAGCGGTTTTCTATTTAAATGGGTAGGTGTGTCCATGAGCACAACTATGTACCTCATCCGCACTTGGCGTGAATAATGCGGTGAAACTGAGCTTCCGTATAGAAGGGAAAATAACAATGAACTACCACCACCACCCACACCATCATCATCATCATCATCATCATCATCAGAACCATCACCACAAATAAAAGAATAAAGGCAAAGACGAAGAAGAAGAAGAAAAGAGTAGAAAAGAAATATGCAAGGACACAACACACAGTATGGGTGGAGGAGGCGGACAAAGCAGCACGGAACCAAATACAAAACGATACATTTTCGTGTTTCGAATTTTAAATTTTCAAAGTGATAAATGTTCCTTTGAAATTGCTCAGAGAGTTACGTACTGGGAAGGATGGTTGAGGATATAGCCAACACAAAGCGAGATACATTTGGCCTTGTACTTAACTCCTTAAACACAGGCGATTGAGGTAATGGGTATCCGTATATGCTTGGATTGCAGGGATGGAAGTGAACATTTGTTGACCTAGTAGGGCGTGCATTTTGTTTCTGCACAAACTTTGAAAAAAATGTATAGCATCCTTTTACTTTCGTTAAGCAGAGTCCAGAAAACTTAAAAATTTGCTCTGTGGTATAAATTTTTGCTTTCCAGGTGTTACCATTGATAAATGCTTTAGGGATTTTCTACACCGAAAAGATCTCATCACCTCGTGTTGCGCTTGCGCTCGATTGGGATTGCGCATTTTTTCGAACTTTACGAAACTATACATCTTGAATATCATGATCATATACAACTCAATCGTATTTTCAATAGTAAGCGCTAAGAATGGTGGCACGTGTCCTACTCCGTCGGAATAAGTGTGATTGGACCAATATCTAGAAGTAACTTCGGATAAAAGTAATTTTATCACAGAATCATGTAGAATCAATTAGTCCATAGAGTGGAAATTCTTTGGCCATGACAACTTTCCACAGAAAGAAGGAGATTGTACGGAGGGGATGCAAATTTATAACACGACGTATGGGATTCGTCGCGATATACATTCATATTCCTTCCGAATGAATATGACCTTTGCCTGAGGACTATTGAGAAGCAGCGTCGCACTTGGGCATATACCAAGAATATAGAGAGGGCAAAGGTCATATTCATTCCGAAAGTGGGAAAAAGAGACACCACTTTACCAAAATCTTTTAGACCCATTGACCTCATTCATGTTAAAGACGCTAGAAAAGGTCATAGATAATCACCTAAGAATGACTGTGCTGGAAAGAATACCTCTCAACATGCCTACAGAGCAGGAAGATCCACCGAAACTGCGCTCTACCAGCTGACAAGTTGGGTTCAGGATACACTGGAGAACAAGGAAACAGCGGTATGCGCATTTCTAGACATCGAAGGAGCCTTCGATAACACCTCCCACGAAGCAATTAGGAGGGTTTCAAAATAAAAGGAGTAAATCACACCACAAGTAACTGGATGTGTGAGATGCTAAGAACTAGGACTGCTGAGATAGAGGTGGGTCAAAAAACCATCACAATAAGCACCACTAGAGGCTGTCCACAAGGAGGGGTATTATCACCATTGATGTGGAGCCTAGTAGCAGATGAACTACTGCACAAATTGACAAGTGCCGGCATTACATGCCAGGGGTACGCCGACGATATAGCCATTGTCGCAAGAGGAAAATTTGAAGAAACGCTTATCACTCAGAGGGGCCTACGAATCACACAGAAGTGGTGTAAAACGGTAGGACTTGGAGTGAACACTACCAAAACTACTGTGATACCCTTCACCAAGAAAATACAGTTAAAGCGTATGCAACCCACCCTGTTGGAAAGGATCAGAGTTTACCCACAGACACAGGTCAAGTATCTAGGTCTAACACTAGACAGCAAACTCATCTGGAGAGAACATGTAGAAACTTTGGTAACCAAAGCCACCAGAGCACTTATGGTGTGCAAGAACATTTCAATATAGGCCTGGGGTTGTAGCCCATCCACACTGAGGTGGATGTACCTGATGAGAGTAAGACCCATCATCACTTACGGGTAGTGGCATGGGTTAACAGAACTAGACTAACCACGACGAGGACATCCCTCAACAAAGTGCAAAGATTAGCCTCTATATGTATAGCAGGAGCCATGCGAACCTGTCCCACAGCAGCTCTAGAAGTGATCGTAGGGACACCTCATAGTGCTAGAGCGAATCGCCAAGGAGACCATTTTAAGAATCAGCAAAGAGGGCATCGGGAAAGGAACATGCATCGCAAATAAAGACCGAGTAACCCTATCCAAATCGGTGCCGCTTCTGGACTGGCCCAGAGATGATATGGTCAAGAAATACTGCTTTGAAAGGAATTTTGACTCAAAGCTGAACAACAAAAGAGATTGGAGTAGCGAATCCGATAAATACCAACTCAAACAATACACAATTAAATGGTACACAGACGGATCGAAAACATCTACTGGCACTGGGGCAGGAGTGTACGGGCCCAGGACTAGATACTCAGAATCACTGGGAATATTCCCCAGTATATTTCAAGCAGAAGTTCACGCGATCGAAAGATACGCAAAATTCAACTTAGACAGGAAATATCGCGGGCAGGATATCGCGATACTATCAGACAGCCAAGCCGCTATTAAAGCACTGACCTCGCATGAGATCAGATCCAAACTGGTATGGGAATGTCTCACCAGGATCAACAAACTGGGAGAAACAAACAAAGTAACTCTCTACTAGGTACCGGGACATGTAGGAGTAGAGTGGAACGAAGCAGCTGATGAACTAGCTAAAAACGGATCAGGCACGCCGTTCCTTGGACCAGAACCCTTCTGTGGGATAGGACCCCGCAAAATAAGGGAAGACTTAAGGAAAGAAGAAGAGAACAAATGGGCCAATCATTGGGACGATATACCCCAAATAATATAGGCAAAGGAACTTCTGGAGAAATACAACCAGAAAAGAAGCAAAGCCTGCCTAAGAGTTAGTAAGAATCGGCTTCGCATTTTGGCGGGCATGTTAACAGGTCACTGCAGACTTAAGGAGCACCTTAGGAAACTGGGAATAGAGGGAGACGGACACTGCAGATTCAGCAGGGACTTCGCAGAAACACGCTTCGCAACACACAGCGCACCTTCTTATGGAATGCGAAGCACTGATCCACAAAAGAAGGAATCACTTTGGTGCCTACCTCCTATCAGAAACGGATTTACCTTCGCTGGATCCACTGAAGATACTCCGGTTTGCTGTGGCAGCTGGACTGGAGAAAGTGCTCTAGACCGAGTATATCATCGGCTAGAGCCTTAGTAAGGGGGGCCCAATAGATCGCAGTGCACTTGCACCTCTCAATAATATACATCTATATATCTATATCGGATTCATCACGGACTAACCCCAAACGTCGTTCTGTTTTTTAGTACATAGTATGTACTAACCTAGAAGCTTATAATAAGGGAACAAGTCTTTGGAACTAGACTGGGTATGTAACACGTTACTTTGTTTGTTTAGTCGGCTTGGTTTAAACCTCGACGAAGTACACACTGACCAAAAATCTGTACTCTGCAACCAAGAACTAGGGACTAATTAAGACAAAGTCAACTGCCTACTAATTTGCCAAAGAAGCAGATGAAGCTAGATACAACAATTTCTGCCCTAAATAGGTGCAAGCCAAACACAGTCCTGAAGACAAATAGTATTACAAATGTTCGCCTTTAGCAGGGTGACAATAGTGCAATGGGTAGTCTGTTTGCTCATTAACCCATGTGTGCAGGTTCAAACCCCATTCACCCGGGTATAAACAGGAAAATGAATCACAAGAAAGTTTTTCCAGCCACTGCACAGAGGGGAGGTTCCTGCCTAGCAGTACAATCGTCTTCTCTAAAACACAGCTTTCAAGCGTTGCTATGAACACCAATGATATTTGAACAAACTCAAAAGAGAGTCGCTGTTGAAAATATTAAGCAGAAAGTCGATCATAATGTACCATACAAATACAAATATTTGGCGCAACCGCTCTTTAAAGTGCCAGGGCCTAGCTTCTCGCAACCACTCATGTTGTGTGCGTTATATTTTTCACACGAATGGAAGGGACCTACAGTTTAATGCCGAATCCGAACGGCGATTTGAGAAGCTTATTCGTGACAAGAATACTCTCGGATGTTTGTCAGACGCTCGCGAGAGGTGGGACCGTGAAAAAACTTTTTGGTGTTTTCTGGGATTCGAACTTGGAACCTCATGCGTAGTGATCTGACACACTAACCACTTACGCCACGGCGCCCACAATAATGTACCATAGTAGTGCAATAAAACCCATATTAAGGCGGATAATAACTAAAGAAATAAATCGTTAAAAAAAAAGAGGCGCCTGTCATTTAATTCCGCCCGTGGTACTGTCATACTCGCTGCACCAGACCACAATTTGTGGAATACAAGTGGAAAATGCCTTCCCACTACAACATCGCGTTTCGAACTGAAATCCATTGATGCATTGGATAGTGTATTTTTTTTTTTTTTTTGCCCAGTTCACAATCTGAACAATAGACAATTGTGGCAATAAAAATGGGATTGTTCCTGTATTCAGGCAGCAGATAAATACACAAGTAAAGTGAGTGGGTCAGGAGTTTAAATGGATTCAAAGTGCATAAACTGATTGCATGTTAAGAAAGTAGGAATTTATTTTATTTCATTTTTTTCTCCACAAGGATCAGATGTTGGCATAGTTTTTAAATGTAATAAATGGGTTTGCTCATAGAAGCCTTCCCAAGATGATATTAAAATGCAACGAAGAACTTTTTCTTAATGGTAGTAATATGCCCGTTATAGTTCACAACCACAACTAGAGCAGAACCGACTAAGAAAAGCACTCGATTTTGTATGAAAATAAACTTATTCAACATTATGGGGCCATAATCCATAATCTCCCAACGAAGATGATTGTGTCGTATACGTGTCATTTCTAGAAGAGTGTGGTCTGTGTGCAGAAGAAATTTTTTTTAAGAATTTTGGCTACTCCCAAGAGCATGTGGGACTGCGACCAAGAAGATCTATTATATTATACCAAAAACCAGCTTTACACCAGTAGAAGAGACTGTCCCCTGCGGGGACTTTTTCTAAAGTCTATCAGTGTATGGGATGCCTTAAAAGATTTTCTTTCCAATATTATACTGATCCACACACTCACATAGGAAGCACTCAGCACTTTCATCCTCCTCTAAGCAGAGTCGGCATTCAATAATTTGAATGGCGTTAATTTTAATAAATATCGTAAGTTGCAATAGCCAAAACCGGACCTCACAAGTCTCATGACATCGTCCCTGCTGTTGTTTAGAATATCTTTTCAATTTGTTTTAATAAGTGTGGATGACTCTTTCAGTCTGTCTGGGTCCCTGTGTGCTTCCCAGGACGATGGAGATAGAGGTTCAGGTTCAATTAACACCTCCGAAGAACCCTTCTCAGCCAGCTCTGCAATCTCATTTCCTTCATCGCATATGTATAGATTAGCTTTGTTATGAGTAGCAAAGTCTTATAGAGTATTGAAGCAGCTCAAGATGGGCTATTCAATTAGGAACCTAGTGCCTTAAGTGCCATTTGACTATCCGTGAGGACAGAGGCACCATCGACACATATACCAATAAAGTTCGATAGGAAAACACAATCAAAATGTGCAAGTGGTTTCGAGACCCTCTGGTCCATGAACACCAGTACCAACTCCACGATATGGTATTGACACCATTCCAAGAACCCCTTCAGAGAATGCAATTCTTCGAACTTTGATTCCTCTGCGTCTCCTAACACTTCTGATAGAATATATATTGTATAAAGCACCGTCATCTCACAATATACGGTTAGGTTGGCCACAACCAGTAAATTGTGGTTTTCAATTGTATTCACCTCTGTAAAGTTCATCTTCTTTACCGGTGTTTGCTGAAATCCCAAACATTGGACTCGTGTAATTGTACCGTGTATAACTTCCATAATCCGAAAGAAAATATGTGGAGGCACACAAAATATTACTTAGTTACTGACTCGTCACATCCCATTCCATTGAACACCCCAACACTAATATTGAGTAAAAATATTTGTGGCCACCAATTCCAACTTATTTCACATCTTCACGATATCAATAAATCATATCATAGCCTCAATTGTCCTGATCATAACGCTCTACACATATACTTAAAACTCTATTATCAAACCATTCCACCTTCATTCAAGTCAGATCACATACAAAATTTAAGAAAGATAAGTATCCTATTGGCAGAGTGAAATATAATCGAACAAACCGCCCCCCAAGGGTGTCCTTTTTGAAATTCAACTTGTGATTTCTATAATTCCAAGTGATTTTGATGATTTACTCGGTGACACGTAAAGACATCACGTACGGTATAAAGTTAGGATTACACACGAACACTGGATTACACTCGTATTATTTCGATATCAATTTGATGTCCTTTTTGAAGTGGCTGCTGATAAAGACGACAAGGAGGATGGTCACCCCATTAAAAGTCCAATGCCATTACTTATTTCGTATTCACTGTCTGACTGGACATTTTAAGGTTATATCCTGCTGTGATGTTTCCATTTAACCTCGAAGATAGTTTGAGAGTGTTTTTTTTTTTTTCTTGGAGAATCCTTTTTGATAGCTAAAGACCTAAACGAGGTAACAAACGATTCACCAACCATAAAATAGCCTCAACGTAATTTTTAATTTCGCACATAATAAAGAGAAAGAGTCCTCGAGGACGGAAACAAAGTTGCAGTGCAGCCACAAGGACTTGCACCATTTGACCTAGGTGAAAGGATGCAGGCAACTACAATGAGGATAAAAAATTATTGGACGAGAATTGTAGAGAACGGATTTGGGAGATTTTATTTATTTATTTTGTTTATGTAAAATGAAGGACACTCATACATGGATGTCCTTGGTGCCCTATTGAAAATGGTGAGCATTTGTGATGTGTCCAATCTATAATATAAAGTTCTGTTCCTTGATTACGCAAGGTCTTCTAATTTTCGGACTATCTTCGGTGGAGGAGGCGAAAGTCGGAATGAAGTTTTTTTTTTTTTTTTTTAATGGAATCGAAAAGATTGTGCTGTTGACTATACGTACCCTGGTGTCTTTGATTCAAAGTCGTGTCCCCTTTCTCTTCGTTCATTCTGAATAATAGAGCAGATCCATTTGCAAAAGCAGTTGATTCCAACTCTATCACCCTCATGGCAGCCAAGATGGCCTTGAACAAGCAACCACTTTCCCTGAGTACGCCAGGACCCGTTTGGCTTATTGTAGCCGATGGAAGTTCCTTAACGTATCTCCAAAACTTGATTCAAGTCATTCGTTCATTCATTTTTCGACGTTCGTTCTTATAGAGACTTTGTTCTCCCTTTTCTTGACTAATATGCACGTTTGGGGAATTGATCCGAGAGTGACGAAACCTCTCTCCGTTTTGTAAAGGGTACAACTTTCCTCATAAGTCTGCATTTAGGAACGAAATCGTTTTCAAAAAACACAACACACGGCAAAACTTCCTCTAGATTAACTGAAGAGATAGCATAGTATGATCATCTTGTTTCGTACCTTATAGCATTCTTAATGTTTCGAAATCGGGTCCTATCACTTGTGCTAAGGGTATCGAACTTTATTTTCGATTTAAATTCAAAACTTTTAGGAAGCCTTGTAGTTGCTACGTACAGAAGTATTCCTACTAAGGGTATCGAACTTTATTTTCGATTTTAATTGAAAAGCTTTAGGAAGCCTTATAATTGCTACGTAGAGAAGTATTCCTTCAGGAATTTTTCGTTTTGTCTTAAGGTTGCTTCTTCAGTTGGTAAGGAAGTATGTCTTTAGTTTCAGGACATATTTTGTCTATAAGATATTGTCAGGATATCTATGTATTTGAACAGAGTGTGGGATCTATAGTTCTCTTGATTAGCGAACAGCCTAAATTAACCACAATCAGCGCAATTTCAATCTGCAACCTTTTCGAGCTTTCGATATTTTCGGACATAAACTATGGGCACTACCAAGTTGCAGCTATCCTGAATGGTAATTAAACGACTATTTCTCGTGTTGCAAGACACAGCTACAATCATTACCAGCATTGAGCATCTCTCAACCTTTGAAAAAAGGTTCAAAGTTCACCATCATCAAGTGAAAGAAGCTTGTAGAATACTCGTATACAAGCTAAGGGAATCTAAAAACACCAACAGAAAGTATGTGGGATAACAAAAAAGAATTCACTTTGCTCCATCAAAGTCGGTAAGAATACCTTTAATATCAGAGAAGTTATACGAGATGTGCTTCTAAACGTTTCAGTTCGGTTATTTCCCGAAGATACGGTTCGCTTACATTCTCTACATGAGTGCAATCAATTCCACTTCAAGGCGAAGCAAAAGAGCAACATTCTCAAGGAACATAGGAATGGAAAGGAACAAAAAAAATTATCCCAAAGGATCGCGTACAAAATTCTACAACAAGAAGAGCAACAGGAAAGAAAACTATTAACATTCCGGTGCACAGCTATTAACCTTTTTCCCTGTTCACCATACCCCCATGTCTACTCTAGCTGGTTCGCCTTCGCCTCCAGCCCTCAGGAAGACTGATATATGGGTTTTCCTTTTGGAAAATGGGATTTCACTTCCACTTGTGCTGCACTTTTGGTTGCTTGCAATCGCAATAAAAACTTCAAGAGGCTTCAGCTGTGCACTTTTTTTTTTTTTTTTTTTGTCGTGTGCTGTATCTATCTTTCTGGAGTTTCACAAGCCCTTCTTGAAGGGTGGTATTACATGTGTGAAGTGCATGCCTTTTTGTCTTTGTTTCCGAGGTGCTTGCTGGCACATTTGTTGCAAAATAGCGCAAAAAATAAGCGCACACTGGGAAAAGTGCGGCAATGTAATCGAATTAGGAACGAAATTTTCATAGTGAGCCACGCGCTGGGAAGGATTACTACCTTACTACGATGAAATGTGTTAGTCGTCTGTACAACGTCTTCAAGGCAAAAGGTTTCATTGTGTATTTTTGTTTAATGACAACCGTTTATTGAAGGTGCAGATGTACTAACTTTACAGTGACGGCAAGTTCTCTTACATTTGTAAGAGTAAATCAGGTAATTTCAGGACCAACATCGAATGGTTTCTTAGGGCTGTGCGAATAACCGCCCAAAACAAAATCGCCTAAATTCCAAAAATAAACAATGACCCAAAATTGTTGAGCGTTTGTGCATAATGAGCCCACAAAAAAGGAACAACCGCCCAAAAATTAATGAACAACCGACCAAAACAGGAGTGAATGGCTGTGCAAATAATCGCTCAAAGAAGAATCGCCCAAAATCCGAAAATGAACGACCACCCAAAGATTTTAATTTTTTTTTAACTTCTTGAAATCACATCAAAACAGCATATTGTCAATAATAGTAAATAACTGTTATATCCTAAGTTGTAAACAAGCATAGGAATCAATGATGACTTAGAGATAGGCCTATAGTTTGATATTACATGTTTATGACCTCTTTTTTTAGATAGGAGTAATGAACGAAACTTTCCATTCATTAATGGATTAACCCGACGCCCCATGCAGGGACGGGTTAAGAATATCACTACCGAGTGATCCGAAATCGGCAGGCCCGCCGATATTTTCTGAGGTCAAATAGGCGAACCCCACAGGCGGATCAGTAGAAAGCCGTGAAGTGGGAGGTTTGTGATCCTTTATTTTCGGATCATAAACTCACTGAAGAAAGGAAGAAGAAGAAGAAGAATGAATTCACCCGACGAAAGAGACTTCTTAAACAACAACGCCAAAGCAGAGCAAGGAAGGACGGCACATCGTGACAGAAGCAAAGGGGGGTCTAGATCAAAACCAACTTTCTTATCAGAGTCAATGTCACTTAAGCAATATAAAACATCTTGATCGGAAAAATGCAGTGGAGCAACGTCCACTCTAGAATCAATATTGGTGTACATGTTTTCAATATCTGAAATATTAGCCGAATTATAGGGAGATTGAACAAATTTTGCGAAAAGCTGACAGGTAGATTGAATATCATTAGAAAAGTTGCCACCAGGCGGAAAAGTCGGATCCTTCGAATTCGAATTTAGGTAAAACCAAAAAGGAATAACCAAGAAATGACTGGAAGAATCCAATTTTTTATGCCATAGTTTAAGACGTAAATGGAGCATGCTAGTGAAGGAAAAGTAGAAAACACGTATTTATAAAAGGGTTCATGAGCCTTTGGAGACATTGTGAGTTCTGGATGCCCTGCCGAATGCTTTGGGCCGCACGAAGGCAATGTCCCCAAGCACATGGTAAGGATTGTTGATCATGACTCTTGTCCCGAGTAGCTAAACCACTCTACTTATGAGTTTAAAAGAATGCAATCATTGCGGAATGCGTTCCTTGAAGTCATACTAAAGAATGTTTTTGAAATGTTTCAATTCAATGATTTCAAAGACTTCAAGGCTTCAATGACTTCAAATCAAATGAATGCATTCAATGACTTCAAAGAGTAGAGGAAAAAGACAAAGAAAAAGCAGAGGTTTTTGTTTTCCTGATGAAAAATGATCTCTCTCACACCATCAACGGATCTGAGGATGGAGAGTGCAGAGCACAAAATATGTGGGATTCCCAACAGCGAGTTTGCTTAAAGAAGGTCAAATTACTACTAGGAGCTTCAAAAGGCCATCACCAACACGCCAAGAAAACATGGTGGTGGAGTGATGAAGCTAAAGAAGTAGTAAATAAGAAGTGGATCTCTAATAATAGAGACGAAAAAGCTCAAGTGGAATACAGATGTTGCAAGAAAAAAACGAAGAAGAAGTGCGTCCAGCTTCGAGCAGAGAATACGCTGGGGCTGTATGAGGAGTTGGGTTCAGCAAGATGCCCGGCTGGAGTAACCGAAAAGTTCCCAATCAAAGTCCAGGTGCACCAGAGAAGCGTCTTAAGTCCTATGCTCTTTATTGCAGTCTTGACTATCTGCTACATCAGTTATTCTTTGCTGACGATTGAGCCATCATAAATGAGGATCCTACGTCTCTGCAATGAGCATTAGTCCAAAAAAGACCGAGGACTTGTACTGCCCATTCTCAGATCCACTCAGGCCTATTCAGGCCCATTCCAAATATATTTGGGATCAATGATCAATAGCAAAGCAACCTGTGATAACGACATCAATCATCGCGAAAGTGTAGGGTGGATGAAGTGGCGGCAAAACTCTGCTATCTTCTGCCCTTTAAATAAAGGAAAGCTCTGCACCACAGTTGTGCGTCCAACACTCACAATGTTGGACAATGTACAAAACTTATTAGGGTAAATTAACGGCAGCTGAGATGAAGATGTTCCAAATGACAGCAGGAGTAAGAAATTCAAAGATTCGTGGAAGCCTTCACGTCAAAGAAACCATTTCACAAAAAAATAGAGCCCGGCTTAGCTGCTATTGCCATGTTCAAATAAAAGATCATTTGAACCCGTTAACGAATATACACATATCATCATCGCTACATATTATAAAACACAGACACCCGCCGCGTCTGTCTATGCGCGATATTCTCCGTAACTACTGAACCGATTTTGTTCCAGTTTTCATAATTAGAGAGATTGATTCACGGGAAAAGTTTAGATATAGAATTGATGAATATTTTTTTGATGAATATTAACTGACCTATAACGATGAATATCGGTTAGGTCGGAAAAAAAGCATCGTCGATGAGGTAATCTTCATGTGCGCTGCATAAACTGATGGTGATATGTGAGAACGATGTATGACAATATTTTTTCTCCTAAATAATTCTACCAAAAAATCCGCGACAACCTATACATACCTACAGCCCGTTTGACAAGAGCGTGTACGCAAAAGAAATGAGCAGGAAGCTATCTTAAGCCGCCCATATACAGAACACTTGTGCGCACATTTGTGTCGGTTTTTTTTTTTTTTTGGTTGCGCCAAGGGATGTGGTAATCTTCGAAAGATACTAGTAGCCCGGGCTGCTAGCATGCACGATTCGCAAGCCCGAATAATGGATGCCAGGAATGCGCCCACGTACTAATCCACACCCCTCTCCCCGTGGGACTGCCGTAAGGTATTACTTCGCGGGGCTGGTTAGCAATTACTGCTATGCTTTTTGCATTGCTGCTTCAGCTCTCCTTGCTCTCTCAATTATTCGGAGCTCTTTTTGCACATTGGTTATAAGTGTACAAATTTCCAGCCAATTCTCTTCTGACCGCAGCATTTGGTCTATAAGGAATGGCGGACTTGGCAGGCTATTTCTCCATTCTGTGAAGCGATTGCAATGGAGTATTGCGTACTCTGTATCTTCCTCTTGGTCTGGACAATATGGACAGAGAGGTGAGTTATCATATCCAAAACTGTGTTAATATTTGCGATAGCCACCATGAACCCATGAACCGATAGGAACTGCGTAAGGTGGTAGTTGCAGTCCCCAAACACTCGCCTTGTTCAGACCTCAATGGTCGGGATCAGCTTGTAGGTCCATCTACATTTTATACTGTTATCCCACCTGACTTGCCATATAGCTAGTGATGTGTCCTTGTCCTCCTCCTTTATTCTCTTGGCAATACCTGCTTCTTGATGACTCGGGGTTCTCCTTTCGTAAATCCTTACCATCTCATTTGCGAGGATGTCGATGGGGATCATTCCGGTTATGACACAGACTGCTTCATCCAATATATACTATATACAGTACATACTTGTGTCGGTGTGTTGAAGTGTGTGCCGTGTGTGGCATTTTGATTTGCGGTGTGCCACACTGTGTGAACAAAATCAAAATATTTTAATTTTTTGTGTCGGTGTTCCTAGAAGTGTGGTGTTTTTTAGTAGTAGTAGTAGTAGTAGTAGTTTTAGTAGTAGCCCGAGTGCTACTAGCATGCACGATTCGCAAACCTGAGTAATTTTTTTTTTTTTTTTTTTTTTTTTTCGTGGGTAGGTGAAAATCTTCATGAGACACTATGAGACCGTGTACTCATAGTAGTGTCAGATTTCTACTGACTAAAAACACCCTTCCCTTCATTTTGTTTACTACGACTAAGGACCTTATCAAGTAGTTTAAGCTTCAGATTTATATTCGCGTGAGGCAGGTAGATTTTCAATAAAAGCACCTGCTGAAACCGTCATGACATGCGGCTTTTTGTCTTATTGCGCTAATTCGAACGGTTTCGTTCTTTGAAGTCGGCGCGTAAGATTTGTCACATCCAAAGTTTGGAGTATGGCACAGTTGCAATGGCCATGAAGACGAATACGAAGCTTGCGAGCGAAGTTTTTTATTTCGTCCTCCACGGTAGCTATCCCTAAGTCTCTGTGGATATCATTGTTTCTGATATACCAGGGAGCGTTCACGATTATTCTTATAATTTTATTTTGGAATGATTGTATGAGATTCCTATTGCTTGGTTTGGTACAACCCCAGAGTTGTATACCGTACATCCACACGGGTTTAAGCACTTGCTTATACAAAAGCAGTTTGTTATATACGCTTAGTTTGGAATATCTTCCAATTAGCCAATACATTTCTCTAAGTCGATTTTCGACTTCGTCACGTTTCTTTTTAACGTGAGGTTTCCATTTAAGTTTCGCGTCTAGTATCATTCCCAGATATTTAGCTTCGTTTGCATGCGGTATTTGTACCGAGTTAATGAAAACGGGAAGGTTGATTATTTTCTTGTAGGTGAAGTTAACATGCGTCGATTTGGTCTCGTTAAGAACAATGCGCCAGGTTTTTGTCCACTCACAGATTTTATCCAAGGCTCGTTGGAGTTTTATGGTTGCTGACTCGATTGAACTTTCCGTTGCCAGAATAGCCGTGTCGTCCGCGAACGTAGCTACAATAGTGCCTTCAGTTTGTGGTATGTCCCGAGTGTACAGCAAGAATAAGATAGGCCCAAGGACACTTCCTTGCGGAACTCCGGCGGCGATTTCTTTAAAATCAGAATATTCAGTTCCGTGCTTGACACGAAAAAGTCTGTTTTTAAGGTATGATTCTAAGATCTTATGAAGTTGCTCCGGAAGGATTCGTCTTAGCTTATAATTCAATCCATCGTGCCAAACCCTGTCGAAGGCTTGAGATACGTCAAGAAAAGCGCTAGAACAAATCTTTTTCTCCTCAAGGGCTTTTTCAATTTCGTCGGTTATTCTATAAACCTGGTCAATTGTGGAATGCTTGATTCTGAACCCGAATTGGTGGTCCGGTATTAGGCGTCTCTCTTCAATGACCGGAAGAATCCGTTTCAGAAGGAGTTTTTCAAATACCTTCGATATTATTGGTAGTAGCGATATCGGTCTGTACGATTTTTTGTCATTTGGAGATTTCCCCGGTTTCGGAACCATTATGACTTCTGCGACTTTCCATTGATTTGGAACGTATAATAATCTAATGGAAGCATTTATTAAATAAAGCAATTTTAATAGTGCCTTTTTTGGTAATTCTAATAATAATAAATAATAATTGAGGATTTGTCCGGTTATTAAATCATAGCCAGGAGCTTTAATATTTTTCAGGTTTTTTATTGCCTGGCAAAGTTCTATAAGCGACACACTTTTTATTCTACGGTTGTCAGATGTCGTAGTAGTACCGGTAAAATCGTCTACCAATGTTTCTCCATCAAATGGCTTAAAAGTCTCTTCTAAGTGCTCGGCAAATAGATCCGCTTTTTCTTTGTCACCTTTTGCCCATTCGTCGTTGTTTTTTCTTATCGGTGGCGAATGTATTTGGGGTTTTTTTATTCTTTTGACAGCTTTCCAGAGCGAGTAATTAGTGGTTTTTTCGGCGGTTAAACCTTCAAGATAAGCTGAAGTCTCTCGGTTTTTTAGGTCTTGGATCGCTTTTTTAAGCTTATTGCATAGGAAATTCGAGTGGGTTTTATGCTGGGGAGCACGAGTTTGTTGCCATATTTTGCGTGCTCTTTTCTTTTCTCGAATAAGTTCTTTTATTTCCGGCGGATAATAAGCTTCATTGCATGTGACTTCTTTCTTCCTTAAAGGTGTATTTTTCCACGCGGCATTCTGTATTGATTCAATAAATTTGCCGAGTTCATCTTCTATTTCGAAGGGTGTTTTGAGCGATACATTTAAGACAATATTTTCTTCGCAATCAGTTCTAAAGTCGCGCCAGTTAGTTTTTTTGTTAGTTAATCTAGGCACACCTTCTACTGTCATTAGTCGGTCACTTATTGTCAAGATTACCGGCGAGTGATCTGAGGAGAGATCAAAGCTTTCCTCTACTTTCGCAAAATTTGAAGATACTCCTTTTGCTACGAAGAAGTCTATTAGGCCCGGTGTTTTTGCTGTATCAGAGGGCCAATACGTCGGTTTCCCCGTCGAAAAGAAATCAACCTCGAATTGCATACCGGCTTCGTACAGAAGTCTGTCTTTCCGTGAATTGGATCTGGAACCCCAAAAGGTGTGTTTTGCGTTGAAATCGCCACCTATAATGAAATTCGGTCCAAGTGAGTAATCGATTCCGGGAATACGCCAACGTACAAAACACACACCCTCCCCGCGGGACTGCCGTTAGGTATTACTTCGCGGGGCTGGTTAGCAATATATGCTGTACTTTCTGCTTCTCGACGTATTCTTTCTTGAATTCGAAGCTGCATTTGCACGTGCGTAATAAACGCGCAAATTTCCATCCATTTTTCCTCAGATTGTACCATATGATCTATGAGGAATGGAGGACTGGGAAGTTCGTTTCTCCAGTTTTCAAATCGCCTACAGTAGAAGACTGCATACTCCGTATCTTCCTCCTGGTCTGAACATTCTGGACACAACGGAGAGCTATCGTGTCCAAACCGGTGAAGATATTTACGATAACCCCCATGGCCAGACAGGAACTGCGTGAGGTGGTAGGTGCAGTTCCCATGTGCTCGGTTTATCCAAATGTCGATGGTGGGGATTAATTTATAGGTCCATCTGCCTTTAACCGCATTATCCCATCGATCTTGCCACACAGCTCTTGAAGCTGCTTTTTCTTCTTCTATAAACCTTCTTCTTTCGCTAGCCTCTTGATGGCTCGAGCCTCTCCGATTGTAGATTCTCTGCATCTCGTTCGCGAGGATGTCGATAGGAACCATTCCTGCTATGACAAAGCTGCTTCGTCAGAGATAGTTCTAAAACCATTGATGGTCCTTATAGCGCAGAGTCTGTAGGCTGATGTAAGTTTCCTCCTTGTTTCTTTGGTCGCGAGAGCCCCCGCCCAAACCGGAGCCGCATAAAGAAGGACTGAGCTGACAACTCTGGATAGTAGGATTCTTCTAGCGTATCCAGGTCCTCCAATGTTGGGCATTATCCTTGAGAGTGCTGCCTGAAGTCGTGACGCTTTTTTGCTCGAATAATCAACATGCTGTTTAAACCGCAGTCTATTGTCGAGCATTACTCCTAGGTATTTGATTGCTTCTACCATATACCTAGTGTGGTGTGTATGGGCTGGTGCGCTCACGCTCATACAAAATATAAGTCTTTGTTTGATCGCATAGAAAAATGGGAATTACGGACTGAGAATTTTGGCGCTCATTGATAGACACAAGAATTTGCCTTAGCTCTGGCAGGATCGTCCAGATCTGAAATGATTATTATTGATGCGCATAGCGCAGTATCACTATCACTCTCAATGCTCATAGCACTGTTCCTTCTCCGTCGAAGTCCGATGAAGAACTAATATGTACGAATATTGTGTAATGTTTATGGCGGAAAGCGACACCGATGCTCACCCCGAAGTGGGCGAACAAGTGTTCTGTGTATGGGCCGCTTTAGGTGTCGTTCGATCTTTGTCAGAGAAGGATGCATTTCGTCATGAGTGCCACGTACGCATCAAGTTAGGAAGCCGTGTTTTTGTGTTTGCAGCCAAAAGAACCGAAAATGTTATATAGAGCGACTGAAAAATACATAAAGAAGTCAAAGACATTTGTTAGTAGGTGGACGAAACGCTATTCTGAAGTAAACAGTTTCGATGATTTGCCGATTCGGGGCTCTACGCAAAAAACAACGAAAAAGAAGGACAGTATGATCTTACGGGCTTTCGAAAAGAATTCTCGCCTATCATTACGGTTTTGCTTAAAAATGGTCTTAATGTGTCATGTGATACTATAAGAAGACGTTTACTGCCTCATAATGTGAAATTTCGTAGCAAATAAAGAAAACGCTACTGTCCGGAAACCACGTTAAAAAGAGACTCACTTGGGTGGAAGAAAATTTGATCCGCGATTGGGACAACGTAATTTTTTCGGACGAAGCTTTTTTTGGGCACGTGAAGGAAGGGGGATGGTACTCTTTATGTTTTCTTCATTGACGTGTTATATATGAACTGCTAATGTCTAACTTCACGCATGTTCCAATATCTCAAGCTCCCTTGTTTCACAGCGGGATAAATTGGAATCTGGTACTTTGTTTGACAGTTCGCGAGCCAATGAAAAAAAAAATAAGTTGTATTTTGATTTGTGTTTTAGTTGTGCCTAGTACCTTAATCCAAGAAGTGGGTAACCAACCCCGTTTGGCGAATTCTTGGTGGCAGCAGATGAGGGAGGGGGGGAAGAGTGCCTTCCCACTAGAGCACTTATTCCTGTTCCAGGTGGCAGCGGACGAATTCCCTAGAAGGAGTCAACGGTGGCGTCTATAGTTCCAGTTAGGTTGAACTTAGTGAATACCTTGCGCGAACTGCTTCGACGTATTCGGATGGTCAGGACATTGGAATAGAGATGGTGGCGGAGGAGCCCTTAATGGGCCAACGGCAGCGCTCATACTCCCGTAATGGACTACTGGTACCGGTGTACCCGGCCCCTCGTCCTAGGGGAATAATTAAGGAACTGGCCCCCCAGGTTGGGCGTTGTGCCGTCCGGGTAACTTCCCTACCACGTAAAAAATCGATGGCTCCGAAACAACCAAAAGCCTCGGATAAGGATGACTTAACTAATGACGACGGCAAACGAAATAAGGACAACGACCTTCGGATCGGTAGGCGGAATATTCTGCCCCTTTACAGACCACGTGCAGCCGAACAACTAGCAGAGGCCCTAGACTGCTATAAAGCATATATTACCGCCATCCAGGAAGTGCGATGGGATGGGCCGGGCAAAAAGAGAATGAAAAACTGTGACATCTACTACGGTGATTACTACAGAGGCAACAGGCAACGCTTATTCGGATGCAGATTTGTCATACGCTGCAGACTTAGGCAAGAAGTTCAATTTCAATTTCAATTTCAATTTCAATTTATTTATAAAAAGAAGGTATACATTAAGACATAGTCTTTAATAGTACAGCGAGGAAACTATTCAAGTTAAATTTACATAAATCTCAAAGTTAATAATACAACATAATAATTCATAATAATGATTAATAAATAAAGAAGGAAAAAGGAAAGAAAGAAAGAAGAAGAAGAAAGAAAGGAAAAGTAATGAAATGACAGAATAAGGTTAGCAAAATAAACTTTAGAGGTGAATGAAGATATTTATTTCTATTTCTATTTTTAATGCTGCGATGTGTAATATCTTAAGAGTGCAGTCTTAAAGTTTTTGACATTTGATACATTTTTAATATGTGGCGGCAAGGAGTTCCATAAGCGGATAGCATTGATGAAAAATAGTCGAGAAGAATTCAGGTAATTGTAGTGATGTGTATTAATGTTGAAAGTTCTAGTGGAGCGGGAAAATTCAAGTTTGGAGTACAAGTATGAGGGTGATTGCGTTGTAATAATTTTGTGCATAAATAAACAATTTCTAATATTCATATGCTGCTGTAGTGCACAGCCTAGAAAATCTTTCGAATACGTAGAGATTCGATCATACCTACGGAGCTGGTGAACATACCTGACAGCATCATTGAAAGCTACTTGCAGCTTATGAAATGAGAGTGAATCAAGACTGCTGTAGACCACTTCAGCGTATGCTATTATAGGCATGATGAGTGTTTGCACAAGCCTTTTACGTGTTTCAAGCGGAGTGAAACTAGCTGAAATCCACAATTTGCGCAAGCATCCATAAATACGACCAATTACGACGTTGATGTGATTGTAGCATGATTGATGTCGATTTATGACAAATCCTAGGCTTGTTGCAGTTTCAACAAGTTTCATTTTAGCGCCTGACAGCGAGATATCTGGCACAGAAGCTAGTTCGAGGGACCTGTTCGAAATAGGTATGACTTGGCATTTAGCTGGGTTTAAGACTAGTCCGTTTCTCATTGCCCATTAATTGATCCCAAGTAGATCCTCATTCATCTCTGATACAAGTTCATTCAAATTATCAGCTGGCTGCGAGGAATAGAGTTGAACATCATCAGCGTAGAGGTGGATTGACACATGATTGCGAATCGACGGTAAGTCATTAATGTACAGGCAGAACAGGATGGGTCCCAGGATTGAACCCTGGGGTACACCTTGCACAAGTGGCTTAAATTCAGAGCATTTATCCCCCACAACTACTCTCTGCAACATATCACTCAAAAAACTACCTATGAGTATTGCAGCTTCCGACACGTGAGCGAGCGTATTATGACTATCCGGATCAAGGCTAAATTCGCTAACATAAGCCTAATATGTGTTCATGCCCACACGGAAGAAAATGACCCTGCCACTAAAGAATGTTTCTACGAGCTCTTCGACAAAACATACCAGCAATGTCCTAAATACGACGTTAAAATCGTATTGGGCGATTTTAACGCCAAAATAGGAAAGGAGGACGTCTTTGGTAGGGCAGTCGGTAAGCATAGCCTACATGACACCACGTCTGATAACGGACTAAGGCTAATTGATTTCGTTGTGGAGCGAAATGTCACCATAGCAAGCACATGATTTCCTCATCTCGGTCCAATGATCATGTAACGATTAACCAAATTGATCATATTGCGATCGACGCAAGGCATGCCTCCAGTATTCTGGATGTCCGGACCTTCCGAGCGGCCAACATAGACTCGGATTATTACCTTGTTGTAGTCAAGGTACGAATGCGGATATCCCAATCTGAGCAACAAAGAAGAATCACTGTGAGAAAATTTAACGTCGAAAAGCTACAATCGCAAGAGACCGCCAGACGCTTCGCTGAAGGCGTATCCCGAAGTCTCTCAATCAGCCCTATGCCGCCAGCATCAAGTACCGAAGACCAGTGGCAACGTTGCCAACATGCCATCAGAAACGCCGCGACTGATATGCTGGGTTTCGCTCGCCCACCACAGCGAAACCCCTGGTTTGACGAAGAATGCCGGCGAGTGCATGCAGCAAAACAAGAGGCATACAAAGCGCGCTGCAAAAAGAGACCGGAATTACATCGGCTTCTCCAAAAGAAGAAGAAAGACCATGAGAAGCGCGCGTTTG
Source organism: Brachypalpus laphriformis (assembly GCA_945910035.1). Classification (NCBI taxonomy): domain Eukaryota; kingdom Metazoa; phylum Arthropoda; class Insecta; order Diptera; family Syrphidae; genus Brachypalpus; species Brachypalpus laphriformis. Next base: position 28,582,443 of record OX246753.1, read on the forward strand.
AGAATATCGAGAGTTTATACTCCAGGAACAATGTACGGAAGTTTTACCAAAAGGTAAAAAGAAAGTGTCAGAGAAGCAATACCCGTACAGAAACCTGTAGAGATGAAAATGGAAATCTCGTAGTAGAATCACAGTCGGTGCTGAGAATATGGAAAAACTACTTCTGCAGACTGTCTAACGGTGACGAAGACCAACATCCCGCTGTCAGGCAGAATGAACCATTCAACATAGACGATGATAGTCAAAATTTCCATCCACCTGACCAAAACGAAATGAGGATAGCAATATCTAAGCTAAAATCCAACAAGGCTGCTGAACCTGACGGCTTACCGGCCGAACTTTTCAAGGCAGCTGGGGATGAATTGGTAGAGTGCATACATTAACTCATCTCTAAGATTTGGTCAGACGAGTGTATGCCTGATGAATGGAACCTCAGCATCGTTTGCCCGATCCACAAGAAAGGAGACCCCTCAACTGCGCCAATTATAGAGGCATCAGTCTCCTCAACATCGCATACAAGATCTTTTTTGCGATATTGTGTGAACGCCTGAAACCTTTTATCAACAGCCTGAATGGACCCTATCAGTGCGGTTTCAGGCCAGGAAAGTCCACCATCGATCAAATCCACTTCGGCAGATACTGAAGAAAACCCAAGAATTCCAAATCGATACTCACCACCTCTTTATCGATTTCAAGGCCGCCTATGACAGCATCTATAGAGAACAGCTTTATAGAGCCATGTCTAGTTTTGACATCCCTGCCAAACTTGTCCGTCTGTGCAGGCTGACGATGGAGAACGCTCGCTGCTCCATCAAGGTCGGTAATGACCTCACCGAGACCTTTGATGTCAAAAAAGGCTTTAGACAAGGTGACGCGCTGTCATGTGACTTCTTCAATATTGTACTTGAACGGATAGTGCGGAACTCACAAGCCAACACCGGAGGCACAGTCTATTACAAGTCTGTACAACTGTCTGCATACGCCGACGATATAGACATTATCGGAAGAATTCAGCGGGCTATCACCGGTGCATTTGCAAGCATTGAGACGGAAGCGCCCAAAATGGGTTTAGTGATAAACGAGGGCAAAACCAGGTATATGCTGTCAACAAGAAGGGAAAACCAGCACCGACGAATTGGACAAAACGTCACAGTGGGCAGCTATAACTTCGAGGTAGTAAGGGACTTTATCTACCTTGGCTCTGCTATAAATTCTACAAACAAGATCAGCGCAGAAATCAATCGAAGAATAACTCTTGCCAATCGCTGTTTTTTTGGGCTTATAAGGCAATTCAACAGTAAAGCCCTATCTCGAACAACTAAGGAGACTCTATATAAGACCTTGATCATCCCAGTCCTATTTTACGGTGCTGAAACATGGACTTTATTAAAAGTGGATGAAGATATCCTTGGTCGATTGGAGAGAAAAATTCTTCGTAAGATTTTCGGTCCCGTTTGCGTTGACCGGTTTTGGAGGAGAAGATTCAATCACGAACTATACGAGCTGTACAGCGACATCGACCTAGTCAAAAAACTGCGTATTGAACGTCTGAGATGGCTAGGATATGTAGAGCGAATGGACACCAACGCTCCGGCCCGCAGAGTCTTCGAATCTAACCCCGAGGGACGACGTAGTAGAGGAAATCATCGATTGGCGCGCACAAGTTCAAGGGGACTTCGACCAACTTGGAGTGCGCAACTGGAGGCAATTAGCTAAAGACCGAGCTAAATGGAGAGGCTTGTTGGTTGAGGCCACTGTAGCGCCACCTAAGTAAGTAAGTCAGTCAATTTAAATTAAAAGGCGAGCACGGGTCAGCTTCCTTGGTATAAATATATATAAAAGCGAAAGTCCGCGGCACTCATTCGCTCAATTGATCGTCATGAAATTTTTACCACGTTTGAGTTGAACGTCAAGAACTTTTAATATCCCCCCATACAACGGTAATAGATCCTCATCAATTTCCATGTATCTTATTTTTGATTCGCAGCAGCGCACGTCGGGTATTCGCTTTTATTTCATAAAAGCAAGGAAGTGGTATGTTAAGAGTTCTACATACATTTCAATAGCATACATTTTTTCTATCATTAATTTAAAAAATCCAGTAGCAACATTTTCTCTATCTATAGTTTAAAATTCGAACACATTATTGTGTCACACATTTTTTGTTGATATTTGTGTTGGTTTATATGCCTGCTCAATAATCATGTAGTATATATGTATATGTATACGATTCATCTTGAAAGTGTAGAAAACTACATAACTTCGTTGAAAAATTTAATTCAACCAATCAGAAAATGTTCCGACATTCATAAATACAGGAAATTTTTAAAGTTAGAACACCTGCTAATCTACTCTACTCTACTTCTGCATGCTTTCTGCAAAGATGCAAATTTTTACTTTTGTAAGCCTTCGGGCTTACTTAAATAAAGACCCTTGTAATATGATACTCGTATGTACCTATATTCCAACTCCCCCGCTTGTATGTAGGACATTTTTTCTCTGCAGTATCTAAAATGAATAGACTAACTAAAAAAAAATATATCACACATATAGTTAAACTTTTAACGGAATTTACCGTTACTCAATTTCACATCAGGAGCACTGAAAACAAAAATCCTTCTGTCACTTAGAGAAAACAGCCGTAAATAAAAACTGAGTTTGCTTGTGAGAATGAGAAGCTGTCAATGCACAACATAAGCTTATTTTAACTTGAAAACATACGGTACATTAAAGATATAGGGGTAGTGACCGGTATTGTACCAGTTTACCCGAAGTACTTAACATCATTTAATTTTCATAACTAACAGATTTTTAAAGCCATAGATAGATAGCGAATAAAGCAACCAAGGACAGCTCAGTTAGCAGTGCTATCATAAGAAACTATTGCGTATCGTATTGCGCCTCTGGATAAAATATTTATTTATCTAATCACTAGCTAACTTATCTAACATAGTTTTATAATGCCTTGTTTTGCCTGTTTTTGTTCTTTTTTTTTACTTGTAGTGTTTATTTATTTTAATATTTTGACAATCATGTAGGAACACTTTCATTTCTTGAAGTATCCTAAATGTTCACCCAGGATAGAAGATATCACTGTGCGAAGTTTCATCAAAATCCATCCAGTAGTTTCCACGAGATGCGTGCACAGACAAACAGACAAGCACAGACAGGCAGACATGGCAGACAGGCATGTTCTGCAGGAAAGTCAACCCGGAAAATGCAAAGCACATAGCCGGCGGCAATAAATGCCCTGTCCTCAAGAAAGCGATCTGCAGCAAGAAACCATGAAGGTTATCCAAATTAACCTCAATCATTGTGAGACAGCTCAGGATATCCTGGCACAAACCATCAAGGACGAAAAAGCAGATGTAATCTTGATCAGCGAGCCATATAAAATTCCTGACAACAGCAGCATCTGGCTCAGTGATCGATCGAAGCGCGCCGCAATATGGTCATGTGGGAGACATGCGTTCCAGGATGCAAATGAAGAGTCAGAGGGTTTCGTTCGGGCCAAAATCAACGGTATACACTTCTATAGTTGCTATGAAAGTTGCTGGGAAAGAACTCCAATGATTATTGGCGGAGATTTCAATGCATGGGCGACGGAATGGGGCAGTAGATTTACCAACGCAAGGGGTCATGCCCTCCTGGAAACATTTGCAGCTCTCAACGTAGGCATCGCAAACGTAGGTAGGGCTAACACCTTCCGCAGAGCAGGCATGGGCTCAATAATTGATATCACGTTAGCGAGTAACTCCATCCTGCGGGGAATTAAATGGAGAGTCAGTGAAGATTATACCCACAGTGACCACCAAGCTGTTATAATTGACATCGGTAACGCCAGAAGCACTCACCGCCCGCGATCGACTGGTCCGAAATGGCAGGATAAGCTCTTCGACAAAGATACATTCGCGGAAGTGGTTGACACCTTCACGCTAGTCCGAGGATCGGCAGAAAATTCAGCTCGCCACCTCACCCAGTCCATCAACATGGCGTGCGATGCATCAATGCCCAGGAGGGCCTCAAGTAGAAGACGCCTGCCTTGCTACTGGTGGAACGATGAGATCAGGGTACTTAGAGCAGAGTGTCTACGGGCAAGGCGCAAAGTACAAAGATCGCGAAACACACCCAACTTTCAGGAGTACCTATCGTCCTTTAAGCTGGCGCGAAAACAGTTAAGCAGAGTTATCAAGGAGAGCAAAGCAAGATGTTTCAGACAGCTCTGCGATGAAGCTAACGTAGACCCTTGGGGCACGGCGTATAGGATGGTGATGAGAAAGCTTAAGGGCGGCAACTCCCCGCAGATAACATGCCCGTTAATGCTGAAGTCAATAGTAGAACATCTTTTTCCAAGGAGAGCATCTACTATGTGCGCAATCACCAGAGAAAACTTTACAGAGGTAATTCCAGTGATTACAATAGAGGAATTGACAATCGCATCCAGAAAGATAGGTGACAACAAGACGCCCGGACCTGACGGCATCCCTAACAAAGCAGTGAAAGCCGCTGTTCAAAAAAGGCCAGACATCTTTATTGCAACAATGCAAAAGTGCCTAGAAGAAGGAATTTTCCCTAAGCAATGGAAACTGCAACACCTCGTTTTATTGCCAAAAGGAAACAAACCCCCAGGAGACCCATCGTCGTATCGCCCGATATGCCTACTGGACACAATGGGAAAGATCCTGGAGCGAATCATTTACAACAGATTGCTCACAATAGCGGAGGAGAAAGGGGCTTTGTCCAACCAGCAATTCGGATTCCGAAAGTCTCGCTCAACAATTGACGCCATTAAAGCTGTAGTTAATATAGCAGCGGAAGCAATTGAAGGTGAAAGATGGCGATACGGCACCAAGGAATACTGTGCAGTAGTGACGCTAGATGTCAAAAAGCATTTAATTCGGCAGACTGGCCCACTATAAGAAGATCTCTTGCTAGGATGGATACACCATCTTACTTGCTGCAGATAATGGCGAGCTACTTTACCAACAGGAAACTGAGGTATGATACCGACGAAGGAGTGAAGTACTACGATGTTACAGCTGGGGTCCCGCAAGGATCGGTGCTGGGCCCATTACTATGGAACATAATGTACGACGGAGTTTTACGACTACCACTGCCACCTAAAGTGAATATAATTGGATTTGCTGACGACATGGCTGTTGTTACAGTAGCAAAACAAATCAGTGAAGTAGAATCAGCTACAAATGTGGCAATCAGTCAAATCAAAAGCTGGCTAGGATCCGCCGGTTTAGAATTAGCTGACCACAAAACTGAAGCTGTTCTTATAACCAGTCGGAAATCTGTGGAATATATGAATGTACAGGTTGGAACCCAAATCATCAGATCCAAAGAAGCAATCAAATACTTAGGAGTAATGCTCGACAATAGACTGCGGTTTAAACAGCATGTTGATTATTCGAGCAAAAAAGCGTCACGACTTCAGGCAGCACTCTCAAGGATAATGCCCAACATTGGAGGACCTGGATACGCTAGAAGAATCCTACTATCCAGAGTTGTCAGCTCAGTCCTTCTTTATGCGGCTCCGGTTTGGGCGGGGGCTCTCGCGACCAAAGAAACAAGGAGGAAACTCACATCAGCCTACAGACTCTGCGCTATAAGGACCATCAATGGTTTTAGAACTATCTCTGACGAAGCAGCTTTGTCATAGCAGGAATGGTTCCTATCGACATCCTCGCGAACGAGATGCAGAGAATCTACAATCGGAGAGGCTCGAGCCATCAAGAGGCTAGCGAAAGAAGAAGGGTTATAGAAGAAGAAAAAGCAGCTTCAAGAGCTGTGTGGCAAGATCGATGGGATAATGCGGTTAAAGGCAGATGGACCTATAAATTAATCCCCACCATCGACATTTGGATAAACCGAGCACATGGGAACTGCACCTACCACCTCACGCAGTTCCTGTCTGGCCATGGAGGTTATCGTAAATATCTTCACCGGTTTGGACACGATAGCTCTCCGTTGTGTCCAGAATGTTCAGACCAGGAGGAAGATACGGAGTATGCAGTCTTCTACTGTAGGCGATTTGAAAACTGGAGAAACGAACTTCCCAGTCCTCCATTCCTCATAGATCATATGGTACAATCTGAGGAAAAATGGATGGAAATTTGCGCGTTTATTACGCACGTGCAAATGCAGCTTCGAATTCAAGAACGAATACGTCGAGAAGCAGAAAGTACAGCATAAATTGCTAACCAGCCCCGCGAAGTAATACCTAACGGCGGTCCCGCGGGGAGAGTGGTAGAAGTGTGAAGGGTGTGTGGTTAGTACGTAATTCCTGAAATCGATTACTTAGGTTTGCGAATCGTGCATGCTAATAGCACTCGGGCTATTAGTATCTATGAAGATTACACATCCCTGGCGCAACCTAAAAAAAAAAAAAAAAAAAAAAAAAAAAAAAAAAAAAAAAAAAAAGACAGGCAGACATAAATTTCAAAAACGTTATTTTTTTGTTTCTACGAGTTTTTCTTTAAGTTTATATGTATAGAATATAATTTATCCCGACCGCGCGCGCTTATTGTGGTGAGATTTTTACTCACTAAAAAAACACCGCTCAAAATTATTACCACAATTAAGCCGACGCTTATCCAGTAGTTTTATTTTCACATACGAGAATCGTGATTCTAGAAAAATATTGATCGTATGTGATTAAAAATAAATATAGCACTTTAGACAGGTTAAATTCCAATGAAAGTCCCTGCCTTTTTCACGACCAGCATATGCTATGACGCGAGGTCAAAAGGTTTTGTCCTTTGAAGATGACGAATTGAATTGTTCGCGTCAAGTAGTTGAATGATAGCACGGTTACAATGGCCGTGAACACGATCTTTCTGTTTACGCGCAAATTTTGTTATCTCTTCGACGACGTTGGGAATTCCCAGATCCCGATGAATATCTTCGTTACGTACATTTTTTTTTTTTTTTTTTTGTCGGGATACGAAAACACTCGACTGGAGCACTCAGACACAACTGGTCCATTGTACTGCCAGAGAGCAAACCCTGATTTACCCATTTTATTGGAATTTCCTTGACTTTCGAAGAAAGCCAAGCAAGCACTTCAGTGATGAGGAGCTTACAGTACCAGCACTCACCACATCCGCACCGAAGATCTGCCACCTGATACGAGCAAAGGCCGGACACTCACAGAGATAATGTTCCGCGGTGTCGTCGCTCTCTCCACAAGCGTCGCAGATTGTAGTGTCACTTAAGCCTAACACGTTAAGGTGCTTGGCAAAAGCGAAGTGGCCTGTCAAGACGCCGATAAGTTGTCTACAGTCTTTTCTGCTGAGAGACAGCAAGAATGCCGCTGATTTCTTACAGACGTCCGGGAGCATGCGTTTAGTCAACCTGCAACCTGGAGAGTCATGCCACACACAATTGTGCTCGTGAGAGACCCAATCGTCAATGGAAGCCCTAACCGAGGACGCTGGAAGACCCAACGCGGGTTCGGGACCTGAGAAAGCCTCCTCTGAGCCTTGTCTAGCAATCTCATCGGAGATCTCGTTCCCCAAGATCCCAGTGTGACCTGGGACTCAGATAAGAGACAGAGAATTCAGCCTTGCGACCGAGTTCAAAGAGTTTTTGGTTTCACGAACTATTTTGGAAGTGGTTAAAGGGTTAAGCAAGGCCTTAAGCGCAGCCTGACTGTCACTACAGACACAAATGCTACGTCCCTTCCACCTGTTCTTCACAACATAGTTCATGGCCATTAGGATTGCATAAGTTTCCGCTTGGAAAACAGACGCATATTTGCCTAACGAGAAGCGAAGTCTAATGTTGTCGACTTCCACGAAGACCCCAGCGCCAGACCCTTGACTGGTTTTGGAACCATCCGTGAAAATACGACTACATTCCATTCGCGGCTCAGATTCTGACCGAAGCCAGTCCTGGTAACAAAGAAAGTCGACTCTGAATTTGCGCATCAGCTGGAGTTCTGGTGTCATTGCATCAGACGGCATATCCATAAGACAGAAGTCGTAAGATAAGTGTCGCGCAAGTTCATCAAAGTTCCAGTGTGGAGTATACCAAAAACCGCCCCGCCTAAGACGATAGATGGCTTTGATAGTGCAACCCATGATATAAGTATCAAGGGGAGGTAAGTTCAGCAAAGCGTCTAGAGCAGAGCCAGGCGTACTCGGGAAAGCTCCCGAGCAGCCGAGATAAGCCGTTCTTTGGAGTTTCGCACAAAAGGCAACCACATATTTACGCGAGAGCCCCTTCCACCAAACAACCGACGCATATGCGAGGAATGGTCTTATCATAGCCGTGTAGATCCAGAGAACCTTATTCGGTGATAAGCCCCAAGTCTTGCCAAAAGCGCCCTTACACTGCCAGAAGACTGAGAGCGCCTTGGATGTTTTCGACTCGACGTGTTTGGACCAATGAAGTTTCTTATCTAAAATCACTCCCAGATATTTGGCTTCATTGGAAATGCGAATGGTGACGCCTTTTAGTACTGGCTGAATCAGACCGGTCAAAATCCTCCTTCTCGTAAAAAGAACAACCTCAGTCTTAAGAGGATTCACCGAAAGCCCACTCCTAGTACACCATTCATCGATCATGTCCAGCGCCGCCTGCGCGTTAGCACAGACCGTCGCCAGGCATGGCCCGACAGAAAGTACGGCGACATCATCCGCATATGCCTGAGCGTAGACGTTAGAACTATTTAGAGTGTTCAACAGAGAGTCGACCACCATGCACCATAACAATGGAGACAGAACGCCACCTTGCGGACAGCCCCTGTTTACCCCTGTCATAACATATTGGCCACAATCCGCATCCACTACCAAAGTTCTATTCATTAGCATTGCTTTAATCCACAACACTAATGTTTCATCTACCCCGTGTTGTCTGGCAGAGTCGCACATGCAGTCAAAAGTCGCGTTGTCAAAAGCACCCTCAATGTCGATGAAGATACCCATCGCGTATTCTCTCCTATCAAGCGCGCATTCAATTCTGGCCACTGGATTTTGAAGTGCGGTCTCACAGGATTTCCCACGCTGATAGGCATGTTGCATCTCCGATAGTGGATGCAGTTTCAAAGCAACTTTGCGCACGTGAAATTCTACCAGTCTCTCCATACTTTTCAGTAAGAAGGATGTCAAACTTATAGGTCTGAAACTCTTGGGGAGCGAATAGTCTTCCTTACCAATTTTCAGTATGAAAGCTACTCTGACTGTCCGCCAAGGTGTAGGAATATATGCCAGCGCCAAGCCAGCGGTGAAAATTATTTTCAGAGTTGGCAATAGCTGATCTATACCCTGTTGCAGCATAGCTGGATATATTCCATCGGTGCCAGGCGATTTGAAACCATCAAAAGATGCCACAGCATATTTGATGGCCTCATCTGTTACCACGGCTGATGCAATATACCAGCTGCGCCGAGTTTTCTGACCTAGATCAAGCTCAGCCTGGGTAAGCGGGCCAAGCTGCGACCTAGTGATTATCCGATTGCCAGGAAAGTGAGTCTCCAGCAGAAGACTAAAAGTTTCCGCTTTCGTCTCAGTAAACTTACCATAAGATTTTCTCAGTGACTCCGGTTTGGTCGGCTTGCCCCTTTTGAGAACCTTAACCAACCTTCTGGTTTCACCGAGTGTCTCGATCTTTTCACAAAAATCTCTATAAGAAGCACTTTTCGACAACCGAATTAACTTCTTGTAGTCTTTTTGCTTCGATCTAAAAAGATTCCAGTCACCTTTTAAATTTGTCTTGAGTGACCTATTTAGAAGTTTTCTGGATTCTTTCCTAAGTCGCTGCAGTTCTGGGCTCTACCAGGGAACCGGAGTTCTGCAGGGGGTTTTTGTCAATGGGCACGTCAGTTCAAAACAGCTGGTAAGGACACTAGTTAGGTTTTGAACAGCATCCTCAACCTTTCGTTTCGTTCTGAGTTTAGTTGGAGTTTTGACAGATCTGTCTAGCTCTTCCCTAAACCGCACCCAGTTGGTTTTCCGCGGATTCCTCCTCTCCTGCAAAGTTATGGCCTCGCATTCGAATTGGAAAGCGATGTATCTATGGTCTGACAAGGACACCTCCGGCAGTACCCTCCAGTTAGTAATTGACTTGAAATACCTATTAGATAAAGTCAAATCAATTACCTCCTGCCTCCTTGCCGTAACAAAAGTTGGCTGGGAGCCAACATTGTTAATTACCATGCCAGACGATAGTATAAAATCTAGGAGATGGTTTCCTCGTATGTTACATTTGCTGCTGCCCCAGACTGTATTCTGAGCATTCGCGTCGCAACACATGACTAGTCCCATCTCCCGAGTGTCACAGTACTTTATGAGTTCAGCAACCGCCTTCGGTGGTGGAGGCATTACCGAATCATAAGGGAAGTAAGCCGACGCAACGACGAAGGTTTTCCAACTTCCGGTCGTTTCGTAGCTTACAGCTGCAGCAACCAGGTCCTGTCCACAAAATTGTCCAAGCTTGGTTACTGAGAGGAAATTCGGCACAATTAGACAAGCTCTCGGTCTTTCAGATCGCTCGTCACATAGCACCGTTACTCCACGAACACCCCCAAAACCACATATGCGCTTATTCCGCACGTATGGCTCCTGGATAGATGTTATGTGGGGTTTCGTACGCACCACGGAAAGTCTGCTACTTAAGAGAGCGGTAGCAGCCTTTGAGTGGTGGAGGTTTATCTGCGAAAATATCAAAGATATAGTCGCAGTTTTATTAGCAGAACGGCGCGCACCAGGTGCGCACATGCTTCCGGCGAGGCGAGCGCCCCTACCCGTGGCATTGCCTACGTCAGCCATTTTCTGTCCGCTAGTGCTGAGACCTATAGGGGTAACAGCACCAGTATCCACCAGATTTTGTGCGCAGATAACGCCACCGGTAAGAGTGTGCCCGACAGAAGAGCGCGCATCAGATGCGCACACGCTTTCACCAAGAAGAGCAGGCGAAACTTGCTCCATCAGATTGGACCTGTTCGAGCCGACCGAAAAGGAGCCAGCGTTAGGTCTGAGGGATTGATCGGCTCCAGTTGGAATACTTTCTGCCGACCTAGGCTTCTTTCCTGTCGCTACTGAAGGATGACTGCTTTCGGCGCTTGCGCCTTCAGCTGACTCTGCAGCCTCTTTGCACCGCGCCATCGCCGCCTTCCTTCTTCTCCTTTTCAGTTGACTCTTAGTCAGGAGCCCATCGGAGTGCGCCGCTTCGGGAGCTCGTTAAGCCTTATTGGTTTCCCGAGTCAAACCGTCACCGACACAACTTCGACCAGCTACCCTTCTATTGAGACAGAGATTAGACGTTCCAGCCGAAGCCTTTCCGCTACTTTCTTTGCCACTCCAGCCCAGTCTACCAAACGAGTCAGAGACAGAGCTGCAGGGGTCTTCTGAAACAAGCGTCGCTACTGCTTGTGATTCAACGCCTGAGGCGGGGGGTAAAAGTATGGTGGTTGGAACCTCCAGAATCCTCGTCCCGGCCGTAGTCAAAAAGACCACGGGTGGATTATCGTTTTCACGAGTACCACCTGGAGTAGATACCGTACAAGTTTCTTCCATCATACTGTCGACAGGTTTTGCGTCACAGTCAAGACGTCTTCAGCCTTTAGTTCGATGTCTCACCTGGGGTCCTTTCGAACCCTTAGGGTCATTGACTCTTAAGCCCTTCCGCCACGTCAAGGCAGCTGAAGAAACGGGAACGTTACGTACATACCACGGTGAACTTTATTTTCAAAAGTTTGTATGATGTTTCTATTGCTTTTCTTGGTACAACCCCATAGTTGTATACCATACGTCCACACTGGCTTTAGCAATTGATTATAGATAAGCAGTTTGTTATGTAGGCTCAACTTCGAATATTTTCCGAGTAGCCAGTACATTTGCCGGTATTTGTTTTGTAGCTCATCGCGTTTCTTTTTTACGTGCGATTTCCATTTGAGCTTAACATTTAGAGTCATTCCTAGATATTTTGCCTCGTTCGCGTATGGTATTTGAGCCGAGTTTAGATATACAGGCAATCTATCCACTTTTTTGTACGTAAAGTTGACGTGAGTAGATTTGCCTTCATTCAGCACAATACGCCAAGAATTCGTCCAAGCGTGGACTTTATTAATAGCATGTTGAAGCTTTCCAGTTGCTGCTGCAATAGTTTCGCCCGTGGTCAATATCGCCGTATCGTTCGCAAACGTGGCGACGACGCAGTTTCTTTCCTGCGGGATATCACGCGTGTACAGTACATATAGAAGCGGGCCAAGGACACTTCCGTGTGGAACTCCGGCCGCAATCTCCTTGAAGTCAGAGTAATCATTTCCGTGCTTAACACGAAAGAATCTCTCGGTGAGGTACGATTGTAAGATTAGAAAGATTTGCCGTGGCAATAGTCGTTGCAATTTATACTCCAAGCCTTCGTGCCAAACCTTATCGAAAGCTTGTGAGACGTCAAAAAATACACCAGAATAAATCTTTTTTTCTTCGAGAGCTTTCTCAATCACGTCAGTTATTTTGTGGACTTGGTCGATTGTAGAATGTTTGATTCTAAACCCAAACTGATGGTCAGGAATGAGACGTCTTTTGGCGATTACGGGCTGTAGACGTTTGGAAAGTAGTTTTTCAAATATTTTTCAGATAACCGGCAATAGGGAAATAGGCCGATATGATTTCTTATCATTTAGCGGTTTGCCTGGTTTCGGGACCATTATGATCATCGTTAAATAATTCTCTTAAACTATATTACAACAAATTGTCTATCGTACGCTTACTCAGTTTTTTCGAACTTTGTAGCACAATAGGTGCGATAAAAAAAACCCTACTCAAAACTTTGAAGCGTACCAAACCAGTGCAACTATGGTAGAATTTTCAGTTTTCAGTTTGAGCACCAAAATAAGACTGTTCCGCTCCAACGTTGAATCCGTGCTGCTATATGGTTGCAGCACGTGGAGAGTGACCACTACTATCACCAGAAAGCTGCAAACGTTCGTTAATAGGTGTCTGCGCAATATCTTAAGGATTTTCTGGCCCAATCGTATCTCTAACGAACACCTTTACGAGAGAATGGGTCAGGAACCAATAGGCACAACTATCCAACGGCGGAAGTGGCAGTGGATTGGTCACACGTTCCGAAAGGGTGACAGCTCCATAGCGAACCATGCTATGCAATGGAACCCTCTAACTCAGGATGGCAGAAGACCTGGCGGTCCGCGGAAAACATGGCGCAGAACAGTCGAGAAGGAGGCACGGCAGTTAGGGAAAAGTTCGGGAGAACTCAGACACATTGCCAGAAACCGTACACGATGGCGCGTAGGCGTAGTAGAGGCCCTAGGACCCACAAGGGGATACAGGACATAAGTATGGTAGAATTTTTTACCACCTTTTTTTGTCTTTTAAGAATGAATATCTTACCTTACCCTTAAGTGCATATCATCTGCACTAACACAAAGTGCGACCCTACAGCGATAGTCTTCTAGCCTCACCTGAACTAATGGTTTCTTATTGACGTTATGAAAGCTCATTTTCTAATTTTTTTAATTACATACATTTTTGAAAATCGGTCAGAGAGCTGAAATGCATTTATGCCAAATTAGACGCAAAGTTTTAGGACTATTTTTTGGTATTTTATCTTTTATTTCCGTAGAAAGATTACCATAATCGTACCTACAAATTATTTATAAATTTTAACAACAGTTAAAAGCCTACTTCCTTCCTTTCACAATCTCTGGGGGAACATAACCCGCATCAACGACTCTTGGTACCTTCTTCCTGCCAAACCATCTCTTCGGATAGGTCACCTTCTTGGCATCGATTTGTAGATCAATTTTGTCTTCATTCTCAAAGAACCACAAGTGTTGTTCCTTGGTCTTCATTTTCTCTGCAATATCCTCGACTGCCTTCAATCGCTTAGCGCGCTGCATTCTATGTAGTTCAGCGTTTAGTTTTTCTTCTCGTACAGCATTCCATTTCTTGTAAATTTCTTTCTGATTCGCAATTTCCACTGGTTCCTGTTTAGAAACAACCGATTTGCAGTATTCCTCCAGTGCAGTATCGAAGCTTTCCGACTGCAATTTACTTGTATTCGACAAACGTTCCTGCAAAGCTACTTTCAGAGGCTCTAGTGATGGACTTTCAGTTTCAATTCCTTCCAGAGCTTTCAAGCAGTGCTCAAGCACTTCTTTGTAAAAGACTTTCTCTGTTGATTTGAGTTCTTCGATTGCCTTGTCGTACTTCGCGTAGAGGGTATAGCCGATTAGCTTTACATTTGGCGAAAATGGTTTGTCCAACCGCTTGCCAATGGCAATGAAGGTCTTTCCAACGAGATGGTCGTGGTTTCTAATATCGAAGTGGTCGTCAAAGAATTCGTTTCGTAAGAACTTCACACGGACTTTCACCTAAAAGAAAGAAGAGCAATGTATCAAGTGAGTTTGTGAATTTCATAAAAAGCAAAATAGGGATCTGCATATGCCTATGGACGGAATAAAGAGGGTTTGTGTTAATGAAACATATCAAACAACTTTTCTGAAGCCAAACAGTCGAATCCCGCAGGCGGACTAGTAGAAATGCAATGAAGTGGGAGAGTTATGATCCCCTGATTTCAGACCATATCCTCGCCGAAATAGGAAGAAGAATAAAGGCATCAAAGAACTCTAATAAAGAATAGTTTAATGTCTGGCAGAAAGATGGTGGGATAATCTTTACGGATAGATTCATGATGGATAGCAGAGCTGGAGTATATGTGATTAATCAAACACTGATTAGACTCACATTACTGAGAATGTATACAACATTCAATGGACGTGTTCTTCAAACGAACTGAGATTGGCACGTAGCGAAGCAAAAGTTTGCTCTAGAAGTTTGTTACTACCAAACCATTTGCTGCACTAGACAAAGAAGACTTTTGAACACCATAAACGATGGCTAACTGGAAACGTTACAGGTAGCAAAAACTGAAAAACTGAGCAACTGAGCGGTGTGAGACATGGAAACAGGGTTTGGATTGATGTGCATTTTTTTTATGTTAGAATTCTAGACCAAACAATAGGTTCTAAGCATAGTACAGGGAACACTCAAATGGTTCGCAGTGGTGTTTACATGACATGGTAACTTAACACTCCACGTATAGATGTTGAGGTTTAAGATATATTCAGTTTGCAGAATATGCCTGGAAGAAGGGGGACAGTTGCTTATTAATGTGGCAATACCCCACATTGACTATCAGAAGAAAGAACTTTGGTTGTCACTGGTTGAAAAAAATCCAAGCAAATGCTGATTTAGGTTACCCCGTTCCTTGGGAGTTGTACCTTTCTGTGAGATAGGACCACACAAAATACGGGAAGAAGTGAGGAAAGGGGAAAAGAGCAAATGGGTCAAGCATTGGGATGATATCCCCCAACTGAGACGAAGAACTTCTGGGAAGCCACAACGAGAAACCTGAGGAAGATTTAGCAAGAATCGACTCCGTATCTTGACAGGCATGCTAACGGGTCACTGCAAACTCAAGGAGCACCTTATGGAACTGGGAATGGAAGAGAACGGATACTGCAGATTCTGCACAGACCTTGCAGAAACACCAGCACACCTTCTTATGGAACGCAAAGTACTATTCGACAAAAGAAGGCATCACATAGGTGCCTATCTACTATCAGAGACGGATCTGCCTACGCTGGATTTACTTCAGATACGCCGGTTCATCAAAGCAGCTGGACTAGAGGAAGTGTTCTAAATCGAGCATATCATCGACTATAGCCTTAGAGCCAATAGATCTACTGAAGGTCGCAGTGCACATGCACATCACAAACCATACATCTAGACTTAGATTATTTCCCTGGGTAAAATCATCGTGGGTGGAAAATGAATACGGATTCAACAAGTTAGCCTGATACGATATCGCTTAAAATAGTGTCAGTACACTAGCGAACCTGTAAAAAGAAAACCGCTGATTTAGAACTACTCATATAGGGATATTTATATCAGGAGGTCTTTCAATCCAATATTTCGTGATTTTTCCATCGCCATGAAGAAGTAACTGCCAAAAGTCATAATCCTTCTGTCGGGCAGAACGGGACCAGTCAAACAGCAGGTGACTGACAAATTTAATTTCTTCTTAGTTCCTACAGCTACTGCGTTGTGAAGTACACCGAGACGTTCCGCATAAATACCAACGGCGCAATCCCCAGTAACGATCCCAGAGACGACCCGTGCGCATATACACTCGGTAGAAAAAGTCTGCGTACTGCTTGAAGGTAAAGTGACGGACCCCAAGGTGCATCAATTATTCTTTGCTGACGATGGAGCCATCGTAAGTGAGGATCCTACATCCCTGCAACGAGTACTTGATGTTTGAGTGGACGTTTTGAATGGAAATGGGTATCGCATTAGTTCAAAAAGACAGAGTACTTGTGCTGCCCGTTCTCTGATCCACTCAGGCCTATTCCAGACATTTATTTGAATGGAACAGTGCTTCCCAAGTGCGAAAAGTCCAAATATCTAGGATCTATGATCAATAGCAAAGCAACATGTGATGACGACATCAATCATCGCGTAAGCGTAGGGTGGATGAAGTGACGAGAAGAAAAATGCCCCCTGAGTTCTACACCTCAGTAATGCGTCCAACGCTCACATACAGTTCACAATGTTGGACAATGTAAAAAAAAGTATGAGTAAATTAACGGCAACTGAGATGAAAATACTTCGCATGACAGCAGGAGTGACAAAGCTTGATCGAATAAGATTCAAAGTTCCGTGAAGGCACGTCAAGGAAACTATCTTACGAAAGACAAAGCGCGACCGGCTCAGTTGGTATTGCCACTTTCAAAGACGAGATCATTTGAACCCTGTTAAAAACGCAATATCAATAAACCTATAAACTCCTGTATCACACGAATGCAACGACACCAGCATTTGATTTGCCTCAGTAACCGAGTGATCCAAAATCGGGAGACCTGCCGATATTTTCTGAAGTCATATAAGCGAACCCCACAGCCGGATCAGTAAAAATGCGCCATTTGAGCATATCCTTGGATGTAATAGTTCTCTGGCGAATCCTTCTTTCAAGTTAATCCCACAAATGCTCTATAGGATTTAAATTTTGCGATTAGGGAGGTAAATATAACTGTTTTAGAACCTTGTAAAGCAACCAGAGCTTGGCAATTTCAGACGTTTGTTTGTAATCATAATCATGCATAAAGTAAAATTCATGATTAAGACCCAGTTGTTCGGTAGTTTGCTTAAGGTTTTGTTTTAATATGTTCAAATGTTCATATCTATCAAAAGTAGATTTTATAATGTTCAATTGTCCTACGCGAGTATATCCCATGCACCGCCACACCATTATTACACCACTACTATTCTTAACAGTTCGAAGCGTGGCTTTCCTGGACAATTCGTCGACTATCTCATTTCTTTCAATACGTTTTTGTTTTCTAATAGTGTCCAGGTACTCAACATAATCTGACTCGGCTCTATGTACAGTACAGAATGCCTTAAGCATTGCGCGTCGTTTCATGACTACTTCAGATTTAATGATATAGGATTCTAGCGCCTTGAGCACAGCCTAACTTTCAATGTAAATGGCAAAATGCTTGTTAGATATTGGTTTCATTTCAAGTAATTCAAGTAAATTTAAGTACGTCTAGAATCTTTGCCTGTAGCATACTCCTGAAAGTGAATACCTGACACCATTTCTTTATCGATTTATGATCTATCCGTATAAACGGCAATTCTGAGGCAGCCCATAGCTAATCCTCTCTCGGGGTGCATTCATATGGTGTTTCGAAATCGAATACTGATTTATCTGAATGACCTACTGGTCGTAGAATAGAGTAGTGACCAACTCTGCTGTTATTGAAGGACCCTAAATTAGTGAGCCATAGCGCACTGTTTTGACCTTAAGATTTTGTCTGTAAACCAAGCGACAGAAGATACAGAAACGTGTCCAGCACTATCGTGGTAGAGCACCTGGCAATGCCGGCAGTCCCTTGTATCAACGCTATGGCGGTTTTTATATGAACAATTTGAGAAAATGCTAAAGTGAACATAAATAAAAATTCGATCTATAGAAAAATTCGAGTAGAACGAAGTAGGAGTTAGAGGGATTTGACTGTACATATATAAATTTGAGATCATCAGCCGTCTATTAATTGTTGCTATTTCATTTGCGAATTTGACTGGACTACATTACCTCTTGTGGTTTCTCGCCAGTTTCTTCCTTTTGTTCAACTCTGTAGAACGGCTCCCTTCGGTTGAGGTACTTATAGCAAGCGAATAGCGCCAATGAGCGCGCTAATTCGTTGTCCAAATCCTCCTGCAGCATCAGCAATACAGCCGCACGTGCGGCAGAGTGGAAATCCTGTTTCTTTATCAAATTATCGAGCAGGTAACTGGCCGAGTAGTTGTCCAAGAAAATGCCATAAGCCAGTCTGTTGTCGAGCAAGTTTATGAGGTCCGTGATGTGACCCATGTCGACGTAATTCCTCACAACAGCGTGGTGTGTCGAGTCCAAAGTGTTCGTTGTCTCCTCAGTCAACCGCAGGTGGTGGACCAACTCATTGATTTCATCGACACGGCTTTCATCTTCGGCCGAGGCCTTATTTACGAAAATGTCGATGTCGATGGCGTTAATCTTACCTCCCTGCTGGGACGAACCTTGCTTGATGTCATAATACAGATTCTCCAGATTTGTATTCCGCATAAACGCGGGCTGCAGGCGACTATTCCACTCCGATTGGCATTTGAACTCTTCGGAAAGGAATGTCCTTACATTTTTGCAAATGCTGGAGGTGTTTTTATTCAGAAATTTTGATCGCAAGAACATTTTTAATTGAAACACTTTTCGCGAAGTAAACACGGAACCGCCTGCAATGTGCTTTGATGTAATCAGCTGACAGATTAGTTGTCAAGAAGGGTTGTGTTCGTGAATGCAACGGTTGAGGATTTGTTATATTTGTAATTCGAGGCAGTTTTACAGCACGTTGTGACTGAACCCAAAAGCAAAGTTAGGCGAACGCAATAGACCTTTTCGCCTACTTGTCAAAATTATGACGTTTAAGTGACAAACCACTTTTGGTAGCCAAACGTTTTTCTTTTTTGTGCTGTTTTGCTCGCGGAATAAGTTGTAAGGGAGAAAATTCTTCCAAAACATAATATTTCAAGAATATTTTTGCATTTGGTGCGTGTAAATATTAATAGCACATCACCGTACTATTTTTCCATACGAAAAAATTAATACTTTACGTGTAAAATGCCGGCAAAGTGTTGTGTTGTGAGCTGTAGCAATCGCCATGATAAGGGCACCGACAATAAAGCCGCCTCGGCTCTACTCAAATCCGTAGTGAAGTGGTACGAGAAGAACAACGTAAGTTGGATCTATTGCTGACTTCCCCGACCGCTTACACTCGTTAATTTCAGGGCAGCAGCGCCGATTTATCAGACATGTGGCGCCAAGCCGTTGAATTCTATTTGCGAGGCGGTGACATAGACACTGCTGCAAGTTCTCTCAAAGAGCTCCTTAAGTTGAAACCGCATGACATGAAAGTTCTCGCTCAGCTGGTCATCGCTTATGCTCATATCAATCCGAAGAAGGCCCTCGGAGTCAGCAAGAAACTACCGGCACTTGAAAAAGGATATCATCAAAGGTTCACAGGAAATGTCCACTGGAGCTGCAGATCAATAGTTAGTTTTTGTTTTTTTCATAAACCCATCGTTCAGATTCGTTAACTTATTTCTCCTTTCAGTGACACGTCGAAGGCTCGGAATCTGAGTAAGAACTCTTCGGTTACTCCGGTGTACCAAGAGGTTATACCTGGACCCCGTCAGCAACACCGTAAAGTCGGACACAACAAAAAGAAGAAGGGAAGACACTAAATCATCTTTTATACAAAAAAAAAGAAACATTAAAAAGTTGACTTGCATTCTTAGAAAGTCTGAGTTTTATTGTTTCGATAGTCTCCTTCTCTGTGGTTGAGCTTATGTGAAAAAACAAAATGCAAGTGGATCTGTATCCTTACATAAATCTACTTTTATTGGACTATCTGCTCAATAATAACAGGTGACGGTTGAGTTGCCACATCCTTGTTTTCCCTTGCATCGTACGAATGCTTCTTGAGAGTGTCTAACCGCTACAACATTGACTTGTCCTTCTGTTCCGTCGCATAGATGTACTTCTCGACGAATTCCTCAATCTCCGGTTCCAATTCTTCCCAATTGAGTGGTTTATGGATACCATCCTCACCTGATCGAGTACCAAACCCAATCCGGGCGCCTTCGGCAGATCCAACTGTTCCTCTGTAAACGCTCGAGCAATTGTCGCCTCCTCTGATACCCGTGACCACTGCAATGCCTACGCCGACCATTTTTCTAATCTGATGGAGCGTGAAACTTTTGCCTTTCACCTTCAGCGTAAGAAATTCAATGCCCTGCGGGCTGAGGAATGGTTCACCGCTTGTCAAGCGCTTCGCCGAGGGATCCAAGAAGTTTCTGTAAAGGAGAGGGAGTTAAGTTTACCAGAAATTGCTGCTAATTCCTAGTTAACTCACTTTTTGCTCGTGAAGTTGTGATAGTTCTTTGTGCCCTCGTAGAGTTTCAAAGTTGAGTTGACCTTCTCCAGTATATCGGTGGGTATACGACAGGTCTCCATGTTCAGCTCCTTGCTGGTGATCCCCAAATTCCACCGAAGGCAGAGTTTGTGTATTTCCTAGCATTACAATTGTCCTTTGCATTGAAGGATTGCACGCCATGGATTGTACGTCGATGGCCACCAAAACACTTGACAGCATAGACGTCAAACCGCGAAAAGGTCTATTCCGATACGTCAATTTAAGTGAAATTTCGGGTCTTCACCGGAGGTCAAAGAAAATTAATTTGACAGGAAAAAGAAATCTCAATTGTGCAAGCACTCAGGAGCTTAGGTATGTCGACCTTTGCGCGTGAAGTTCAAAATTCGAATACCATACCGCGGGCTCCCAAAACAGCATGAACTGCATTTCTTTATTTTTTGGATAGCCCAAAATCAGGGTAAATTTTTCAAATGGAAATAGGAAAGAGCACAAGCTTTTGGATCACAGAAAGTAAAGATACAGATCTAATGAAATGACGTGCTGGATTCATAGAAAGGTATGTTCGATTTGACGTACTAGCTTGATTTCTATGTAAACTCTGTACTATATCCAGTTCTATCAACTTTGTTACAATATACCCCGATCTGGAAGAGGACTGTCCATAAAACTTGCGATCTGATCCAGCAAAATACAAAAAATAACTTTGGAATCATTGTTGGGATATTTTGTGCTTTGCTGGTGAAAAGGATTCACACACTCAATGGAGATTTGGTGATTTGCAATTGCACCCGCTAGATGCCAGATTCCCCCTAGTATTTCTTCAGCCTTGCGGCGTATGCGTACCTTGCATGACCCCTGATAACATTCGAACAACCGATATATTCACTCACTCAAATGCAATGTGGGATGTGATGAATTATCCTATTCACTCAGGCCACATGCTGGCCCATTTTGCGAAGAAGGTATGTACCTAAGCCACAATTTGATGGTTGTGGCCAACCCAACCGTGTTGTGAGATATCGGACCGCTGTAGGATGTGTAGCTCTGCTGATCTTCCTCCCCGTCTGTGTATATTATTCAATATTCATATACATACATGTGCGCATACGTGTGCTCAACTTCTTACCTCTGGTAAATCTAGATCCAGTTGGATCTCTGGCAAATCCAGATCCAAAAAAAAACCTGCTTCTCTCACTAGGAATAATCCTTGTCAACATCAGCGTTTCATCATTTCTTTGGCAGATTCATTCCGTTGCCTCCCTAAGATGGCAATAACATCTACTTTGAAATAGTCTAGAGCACCAGCAAGTTGTTCGGCTTGACATGGTCATAAGAAAGTCTTATGTCGTTTTCCATTGGTTTCACTCCCGATTTCACTCCTTTTTGATTCCAATGGAACATGTGAAATCGTCCTCTGCTTACTTCTGCGTGTGTTGGTGAATGTCTGATTGTTTGTTTACATTTTTTACAGCCAAACACAACAAAAAAAATGGCTTCTTTTTGCCCAATAGAAAACGATATTAGCAATTCCATCATGTTTTTATTAACATATGTAAAATTTGTTTCTATTAACTTGCCCCAACAGAGAAAATAAAATAAACAAAGGAATGCGTCTTGTACCATATGACTTTGACAAGTAGTCCGATGTAAGGGTTTCTATGTGTGAGTGCATTTTGAAAGCACTCCCAAATGAAATCCGGAACAGAAAAACACTCCCGGAACAGCACTCCAAACAGCCAATGGAACATGATTGGGAGTGCTTTTTCTGTGCAGAACACAAAAAGAGTACTCCTTTTGGCCCAATGGAAAACGGCATTAGTTAGAGGGCTTAGAGGGGCAGTTAATTATGTAGTTACAAATACCTAGGTCAAGGGCCGGTAAACCGGTTGCAATAACTCACTTTTGAATGCCGTTGCATTGGCCTATTACACATGTGTTGCCCCTTAAAAAAAAAATAGTTTAAAAGGCTACTTGCAGACCTGAGCATCTAAGCTCTTATAAAAAGGGGACTGGCAATAGAATCGAAGGTGGGGTGGGCTGTGGTGTTTTCTCCGAAAAGCTCAACCTGAGCATCTCCCTCCGCCTCCTTGATCACTGCAGCGTATTTCAGGCGGAAATCATGGCGATTAAGAAAGCTTGTCCTAGCTGAGGTGTAATGTATTATCTGTCAGGAATATTAGCATTTTCACTGACAGTCAAGCGGCAATCAAGTCCCTGGAATCGTGCCCTTTTACTTCAAAGGTAGTCTTAAACTGCCGTTTGTCTCTTACGGAGATGACAGAGCAGTTTAACATTCACCTATGCTGTGTGCCAGGCCGCAGAGACATTCCAGGAAACTGCAGGGCGGACGAGCTCACCAGACAGGGTATAACTCAAAGGATTCTGCCAGACAGGCAAGCTCTTGGTATGCCCATCGCTACATGTTAGCATCTACTAAAGCTGAACGCTCTTAGCAAGACCATAGGTGGGAAATTGAGTCAACGTGTCACATTTCGATGCAGATCTGGTCTAAGCTGGAACAGAAACGTAGTGCCGAGTTGGTTAAAGCGATTACAGATCAGATGCGTTATCGGTGTCATCACTGGACACTTTCTAATACGCCAACATGCCAGAAGACGGCCTTTTTTTCCAACGACTTCTGCAGGAGCTGTAGGGGCAAGGAGGAGGAAACCATCATTCACCTCCTATGCGCATGTCCTACTCTATCATGTAAAAGAATGCTCGATCTAGAGGCTCCCTTCTTTGATGACCTCAGCGATTTGGCTCCGGTTGGTTTTATTGGGCATCACAATTGACCTTTACTGGTCTAAGCGTGCGACAGCCAATCTAACCTAACCTAACCTAGACTAAGGCCAAACCTAACTTATAACTGATCCTAACTACGTCCAGAGATAATTTTTTACCGAAACCAATTAAATTTCTTGCTCTTTAACTAACATTTTATTCTTTTTCTCGGCTATAACTCATAATTATCTTCATAGTTGTCTTTAAATAACAATAAGCTCTCCAATGCCTCCACATAGTCATCGTGCTCTAGTCCGGCCGACTTAAACCGATGAAGCTTGGAGATTTTTACCCGTTTAGCCTCCCGATTAAGGCTCTCCAATGTATCAGCTATATCTCCTGAGCACTGAACTGATGCAATTGTTGGTACTGATTGCACTTTCTCTTCTGGCAGGCGATCAGAAGATCCCATGAAGCCCTTACTATCCAGTCTCACATCAAATATTTCCCGTGGAAATGGCGTCTTTGTTACCATTGGTTCTACTAACGAAGAAACATGCGCCATACTCGAATGATTCTGGCATTGCAGGTACAATTGGAACATTTGCGACACGGAATCACATCTATACGCTGCCATTTTCATTTGCTGCTGGGCTTGCTCTCGTGGACGCTTCAAGCGACTGTTTGGAATTCCCCGCACACAGAGAGATTGAACGACATAGTTAGTATCAATTTTGCAATTCGGCGAGAGTTGTGTGAAAAGATCTCCTTCGAATTTGTCCAGGCAGTCGATGAGATCCACATCGTTACGCATTTGGAAGGGTAAGGCAATGGCGGCTGCAGTTAACTTGCGGCCGTAGTTTGTTAGATCACTGCAAAATGCGCCTAGACTGCTGGATAGAGGAGCATCCTTTAGACGATACCTTAGACTTATGGTGTCCAGATAGGAAGCTAGGATGGACGATGTCTGGTACATGTTGTCTGCTTGATAGTTGAGTAGGGGAATCTTTCGTGGAGCACCAAGTGTTCTCCACACACGATCCTGGGTAGCGAGTGGCAGGAACATTGAACTCTGCTCAATCAGTTGACTGTATGTGAGCGCAATGTTAACCAAGCGAATGGAATCTGTCATTGGTTCATCTGAATGAGTAGATTCTTAGAACAATACTTTCTTTTGGACGAAGTAAAACTTACCTGCACTTTGGTACAGGATACTTTTCGGGTTGAAAACTGGGATTGCCAGGTTTGCTTTAGAGTATTCATCGTTCAAGTATTCCAGGCACTGAGTGGCCAAGCCGGAGTATCCGTTGTGGCAATCAAACAGCGTCTGGAAGCCCTTTAATACAAAGAAACAGTTTAATGGTGAACGGGTGTTCGGTTTCATACTCGTAAACTTAGATGAATAGTAGTCAAGATATGAGGATAAATTGACAAGTTAATAAGTAGAGTTAGAGTTACAATAAGCCATTGTTGAGTTAGGGTTGTGTAATTAAATCGCTTTTGCATTACGTGCGATGAGAATATAAGTTTAATTGGAGCAATGAACGTGAAAATAGCAATAGAATAGTGAAGGACGAACTACATGTCGTTCGTGTTAGAAATAAGCAAGGTTTAATGAAAATGCGGCGTTATGTATAAGCCGTGCATTGTGATACCGTTCGAAAACTGGAAGACTAATTAAACCAGCATTTTATAAAGCGAACTATTCTTCTGACTTTAGTCCTGGTTAGTTTGCCATGTCGCCAAGATAATCGAAGAGAAGACTCACAGATGGAGCAGTCTTCTTTTAGACAGTGCAGTACTGTCTAAAAGAAGACAGGTACAGAGGAAATGGAGGATGGTTTTTCCGCCTCTCCATCCCTGTAGCTTCTGCAGAAATTGTTTGAAAAGAAACTTAACTATTGGCACGTAGGCCTATTGGACAATGTCGTGTTAGGACACCGATAGCAGGGTTGATATGAGCAAGATCTGTTTCGATATATTGTACGCCAAGCCAACCTCCCATCTGCGATTAATATGGATGGTTGCGTTCCAGCTTCAGCGGAAGTTAACACGTAGTGAGAGGCATACCCGCATCCTGCCGTTGCCAGGTCGTTCTGGTAGGATTCTTTGGGTAGTGCCAAGTCTGGCGAGCACGTCAGCCTGGAATTTCTCTGTGAACTGGCACCCAACATAGGTAAATATAGAACTGCTCCGCCATCTCTATGAGAGACAAGAGGTAATTTATATCGACCATTGAAGTTTTTTTCCTCAAATACGCTGCAATACGAGAAGACATACCACTACCGGTTTTGGATCCATCTGTATAGAAGTGAACCGAACTTATTTTTCTAACGATTACAATAGGATAGGAAGCACTAAAATTGCCTTAGGCAACATTGTGCCCTTGAGACATTTCCGCGCAATTAGCTTTGACCCAGGCGTTAAATTTGTCAACTAAGTTTGTAAAATAGACCACCGAGACAATAAAATTGAGACCATTACCTGACAATTATCACACTCTTCAACGTACTGGCGAATTTTATCCGAAAAATCATCCTCAAATTGCTCTGACTTCCACATTTGCACACCATTGGAGTAAGTATCGAAGGACTCGGTTGTCGGGGATTGCTTGTACTCCTTGATTACATTAATGGTACGCGGGTGGTAGCGGGTGTAAAGGTAGTCTGTCCATGTCTCCACATTTTCACTCAACTTATACTCCTTTTCTTCAATGTTCACCTCCGGATCGTCTAGATCCATTTGGAACTCATGCTTTGGCAACTCCTCGGCTTCAATCACCTCGATGTCCGAGTCATTCCATTCGAGATCTTGTTTCAGCTGATCAATTGGATTTACCTTCGTCTTGTGGGCGGCATCTTTGTAGAGTTCTCCATCCTCAGAGAGATGCTTCAATGAACCATCCAAGTCGACCAGCAGCAATCGTGGTGTGAAAGTTGTTTGTCTCTAGAGGAAGATCTTTAGACGTTGGCCTTAGACCGACTATATAGCTTACTTTGTAGTTTTGTCCCTCACGATACAGGACATCGTTATCGACTTGAGAAGGTTCCACAGATGAGTCATAATTGAATCCAGATTCCTGGAGGAAACGGGTAAGATTCTTGTTTGGTTTGGGAAATTGATCATATTTACTTGAATATTCCACCAATGTGCACCGACATAATTTGAATAGTTTCCAAATTGAAATGATAAGACTTCCCTTGTGGAAGACATGATTATTTCAAGTGTTTTGTTGAGTTTTTGTTAATAATAAAAAAACTTAATACAATCTTTAACTTTTGTTGAACCACGAATGACAGCCGGTCCTCGTTTGGCATTTGAATTTTTAATAAAGGTTGGTGACCAGCTCGGAAGCTGTGCTGCCAAGTCAATTTTATTCAAAGGTTAATAGATGTACCCTTGAATAATTCCTGATGATACTAGTGTCAGAAAGTTATTAAAAAATATTGATATGAGTTTCTGTGGTGGGTACAGGTATAGGTACCTAGCTCAACCGCGGTGCGAATATAAAAAAACATACGTAATGTTTCTCGTATTTGTCAGAAGTCCGTGAAAAAAGCTTCTCTGTGTTTTCTGGGATACGGACATTGAACTTCGCCCGCATTAGTCTGATACATTAACCACTGTGCCACAGCGCACGCGAACTTAACAAATGTATGTATAAAAACTGTGTAAAAAGATTTGCTTGGAACTCAAATGCGCTTAATATTGATCAGTACTTTATTTTTCTATAAATATATTACGCAAACCAGTGACCAGTCCATAGCCAATAGACAATCCAGCCAGCACGAACCTTAGGTATCCATTGGTTAGCTCTATTTTAAACAAGTGCATAAATAGCAAGACTACAATACATCCGCTTATGCACAGCGCCTCGGATCAAATTTAAGAGCACATTTGATTTTACCATAGTAATAACCGCTTTTGCTATTGTCGGTCTATTACGAAGTTCGGCTGTGAACTGGAATACAGTATTCACCCGGATCTCCGTGGATCCATTGTGTACCTCAATGCTTTTATAAAACCAGCATAGTTAGTTATTACAGTTAAAGAGAGTTTAAAGTTAGTCAAACGTATGTATTTGCTTTGCTTCCATTGCAAATGTCACTTCGCCACTCAATTTTGTTTTCCAATCAGCCTCTATTTTTGTCGCACCCGGTCTTATCCGCCCATTGTGCAAAATATTTCTGCTGCTAAAGTGCCAAAACGGCTCGAACTGGATCCATCCTGTTTAGCTCTTAAGTTAATAATCTCTAATAAATTGCTTTAACCTTGATATAATAACTCTCTGGCACTAGAATAATCTTCTCCCCTTTCTATTTATAATTTTTTTGATTGGGATTTCAGATTAGAAGTGACACGAATAATGATTTTCGTAGATTTCGATGAAATAAACAAAGAACATAAAGTAGAACATCTCGATATTTCCCAGTTTTTAAAATATATCAAGAGATGACAATACCAAATAAAGGCAGTTTCGCTCGCTTCGCTCGCACTAAAGGATAAAATCTACAGAAAGTATTTTTGGGGCAATAGACCGCTGCATTCAACCACCCATTTACTCAAACTAAACTCTAAAAAAAAAAAAAACTTTCATTAAAAAAAAATGTATATATATTCTTTATTTTTATTTTCTTTGCATATTTTTTATTTAATGCTTATTCAAGATTTATGAAAATCGTTAGTCAAATCTTGGCGTCAAATACATACATACGTATATGAACCATGTTTCAGTTTTTCAAATTAATGTGTTTAACAACCTTTTAATGAAAAAGAGAAAGCAATAACTAGCTTCATGTACACCTCCTCAACACAGTTGTAAGTGCTACACCCTGTACAGTATTCTGCCACGAGACTGCATTGCAATACATTCCACAAATTCTTGGCAGCACTATGCTAAAAGTTGTCTGTGTCATATAACATCTGTTGAAAAATATAAATAAAATAAGTTTGCTTAGCAAAATAGTTATCAAAGACAAGTATGTCTTCCCGGCTGCGAAACCTTTACCAACAGGCACTAAAAAATTATCCTACCACCAGCCAGGGTGTACAAGTGTCTTTATTAATGGCATCAAGTGATTTAATCGCACAGTGTGCTGTTAAAAAGACACCACTCGGTGATATCGATTGGCGACGAACTGGACAATTCAGTAGTATGGGCCTTTTTTTCGTTGGACCTGCACTGAAAGTTTGGTTTGGAAAACTAGAGGCTTTAGTAAATCCCAATCAGGCTGGCTGGTTGAAGGGTGTTAAGAAAATGTTGATTGACCAGCTGGCGTTCGCTCCAGTTTTTACTGCAGCTTTTACATCATGTCTAAGCGTAATACAGGGCCTCAAACCGGATGAAATTGTAGATCGTCTAAAAACAGATTACAGCAACATTTTGACGATGAACTACAAATTATGGCCAGCAGCACAGCTTATTAATTTTGCAGTGATTCCTTTGAAATTCCAAGTGGTATTTGCACAGTCAGTAGCCGTTATATGGAATACCTACTTATCCATGACGTTGGGCAGCACAAAAGCAACTGAAACAACTTAAGGTAAAATATCTTCATCTCCGCCGTTAACAATTATGATGTATTTTATTTTTGATAATAAATTATTTTTACTCCAAAGTATATGTGATTGTTTTCTTTCTTTTTACGTTTTAGTGAAACAAATCGCCTAGAAAGTTTTGTTATGAAATATTTGAAAGGGCAAGAACGTGCTACATTGGCTGACATGAACTATCTATACGTATGTAAGTCCACAAAGCAGTTACATGCAAAACGTTGAAAATACTATCTTGAATCTGAGGTGCCAAACTTGGTGGCGCTTTTTTTCCAGAACAAAAGTCAACATTTTTAACGCAGAAGAAAGACTCTGCTTATCTTTCAAACTACTCTTCTAAAACAACTCGAAAATATGATATCGAAGTTTTCTACTGAGGTTTTTAAATAATTTTCAACTTTTAAGGAAGTGCAAGATAAATTCACCAGCTCTTATTCTCCTCCAGCGCATTTCTGTTAGCACCCTGTAGAGAATTCAACCTGAACCCATATATATCCAGTTTTGGCATCACTAATAATAATTTGTCTGTCATACCATGTGTTCGAGAAATGTAAACAAAAGTGCATATGCCCTCCGAAATAACCAGACGACCATGGCTTCCAGACTTGGGCTTCTCTACCGACAGGCGCTAACAAAATATCCCACCGCCACTCAAGCTGTACAAGTGTCTCTAATTATGGGCTCCAGTGATATAATCGCGCAATGTGCCATCGAAAAGGCGCGGCTAAGCGAGGTCAACTGGCGACGAACTGCCCAATTCAGCGGCATGGGTCTCATTCTCGTGGGACCGACTCTCAAGTTTTGGTATGGGAAACTGGACAAAATTGTGAGCCGCAACCAGAAGGAATGGAAGAGAGCAGTTAAGAAAGTTTCTCTTGACCAGTTGGCATTTGCTCCGTGCTTCACTGCAGTGTTCACATGTAGTCTTAGTGCAATCCAGGGACTCAACCCAGATGAAATTGTGCAGCGTCTCAAAAAAGACTACAGCAACATTTTGTTGATGAACTACAAAATATGGCCAGCGGCGCAGCTTATCAATTTTGCTGTGATTCCATTAAACTTTCAAGTGGTTTTCGCGCAGTTTGTAGCTGTTATATGGAACACGTACCTGTCCATGACATTAGGCAACAGTGAAGTAATCGAACCCCGGGGAACAACTTGAGGTTAACTGTTGATATTTTTATGAATAATGATGCAGTGTATTATATTTTTAATAAATAAATATCTCTAAAGTGAATTTTCTAGTTGATTTCTTGTACTTTCCTCCGAGTAGGTGATTCAAATTCTGCTGCGTCTGCTCGCAAAATAAGGGAGAAAGTTGAAATTTCAGCCAGTGTCCGGACAGTTCGTGGAGTGATTGAATAGTGTCCACATCTACAACGGGAAAAACTGAAGAAAAAGCCACATTTACTTCAGCGCCATAAAGATCGTAGATTGGAGTTTTGTCGGACTCATTTAAGCTGGAAGGAAGAATGGAAAGCCGTGATGGCCCTGATTGCTTTCAATATTACTTTCACAAGTTGGGGAAATCATAATTGTTTCTGTCACGTCGTCACACTGCTGTTGGTTCCTCAATTGTATGGGCTGCAATTTCATTTCAGGGGCAATAGATCTGATTGCCTTAGAAGATCGACAGAACTCAGTGGATTACAAGCTTTTTAATATGCAGACAATTTCTACGAAATGTTCGATTTGTTTTTCCAGCAGTGTAACGCAGCAATCCACAGCAGCACATGTAAAACAGTGGTTTACAAGCAACAATGTAGATGTTTTGGGTTGGCCACATATATCCCCGAAATAAATCTAATTAAAAATGTTTGGGGATGGCTGTCGCGAAAAGTTTACGCAGAAGGAAGACAATTCGAAAATTGAGAAGGTCGTATTAAAGCCTCAAAGACGCTTTTGGATAAATTCCATTAAATTATTTAAAAAAAATCATATAATGAAGTGTCCCTGCCCTCTGCGAAAATGGGGAGTTTACTGTTTGCTTCATTAATTTTTTTAAAGTTTGTCATCAGGTAGTAGAAAACAAGTGAAAATCAAAGTTTTAAAAATGGATCCAAAGAAATATTACCGGTACATTATGATTTAGATCAAAATTTTAAATAAGCGTAATCAAGCGACCGGTAGTGTATATTAAGCAACACATCTCTGTATTATCTTGTTTTTGTTTGTTGTAGGTTCAAAACAAATCGTCGATAACTTCTATTTTTCATTATTAAAGCCTTCACTGTAACATTAGCGATTGCCAAAAGTCGTCAATGTTCATTCCTTATCCGAAAGCAACCTAGCTGCCATCACAAAAGTACAAAGACTAGCGTGCATCGCCACAACCAGTGCGATGAGAACGACACCTACAGCATGACTCGAGACCATTCTCAATCTGCTCCCGATAGACATCTTTATACAAGTATCGGCGGGTCTTAGTGCCGTAAGATTAAGCCAAATAGATAGCTGGAGACCAAATGCAATGGGTCACACCACGATCCTGCAGAGATATCTAGGCCGTGTATCTAATACAGACTACATAACGCCTTACCTAGACTTCACAAGACCATTTTTTAGCACCTATCCGAGTAGGGAAGACTGGAAAAATGACAGAACGCC
Organism: Brachypalpus laphriformis; assembly: GCA_945910035.1. Lineage (NCBI taxonomy): Eukaryota > Metazoa > Arthropoda > Insecta > Diptera > Syrphidae > Brachypalpus > Brachypalpus laphriformis. The sequence goes on from OX246753.1 coordinate 28,613,836, forward strand.
TAACGAGCGATCCTTAGCTGTATACACCGATGGATCCAAAATGAAAATATGTGTAGGCGCAAGCACCTTCTCTGAAACGCTTGGTCTCTCCATGTCAGCTCGGCTTCCGAACTACAGTAGCGTTTTCCAGGCAGAGGTCCTAGCAGTGACAATAGCAGCCCATGAGACTGCGATGAGGGCAATACCACGAGAGGATATCACCTTTTTCATCGAGAAAAGCAATATCTGCTATAGAAATAAATTCGAACCTTGTGAAGTGTTGTAGAGAAGAGCTCAAGGTTCTTGGAACACAGCACGAGGTAAAGCTCTGCTGGGTCCCTGGTCATGAAGGCATACCAGGGAATGAGAAAGCCGATGAACTGACTAGAGGAGGCTCAGCACTAATCTCGGACCAATCCGACCCTTCAGTGTACATCCCGCCTTGCGCCCTCAAGCTCGAAGCAGGAAAGAAAACCATAACGGAGGCTAACAACAGGTGGACCTCTTTAGATACTTGTGTCACCACGAGGAAGCTGTGGCCTGCATTCGACAGAGCAAGAACCAATAGACTCATGCAGAGGGATAGAAAATCCATCTACTATAATAGGAGTCATTACGGGGCATAATACCATGCGGTACCACATGAAAAAACTACGTGTGACTAAGGAAGACCTTTGAAGAGGCTGCGGCGACGAGGAGGCTCAGGAGGACACCATCCACTTTCTCTGTCATTGCCCAGGCCTCTATTATTTGAGAAATAAGCTCCTTGGACAACACTTCTTTGAGGATTTAGAAGAGTTGTCCAACAGACCAATATATGACATCGCAAACTTCATCAAATCTTCTGGATGGTTTGTATCTCGGGCACAGTAAGTACTAAATGCTTTCTTTAGGATATGTACAAGGACGATATTTTTTTTTTTTTTCACGAGGAAGGGATTCTCTATTCTATCCCCTTTCCCCCCATGGGTATCACAATGGGTCTATATTGGCCTGAGTGTGGTATGGAGGCTTTCTATCCCCTACACCAGCCCACATACCTAACTTAACCTATCCGAAACGTACTGCCGGCTTGGAAAGGCAAGTGCTTTTCAGAATGTTTATCCGCGACACTAATACAAAACAAGTTTACACTAGCTGTGATAAGGTTACCTGGTACCTGAAGATAGGGTTAACATCGAGCAACTAACATGGTTAGTGCCAACAGAGAGTATTTTTCTCTCCAGATCAATGTCGTTTGTAGTTTTCGACGATATTTGTTTTCAAGGTTGGAATTTCATAACAGAGGACAAACAAATACTATAATCGTTTCAAAAAGGTACGAGGGGCGGCTGATAAGTTAGCGGCCTAAGACATTAAGTGAAAGAAGAGATCTGATTAAAAAATGTAGTTCTCAAAATCTCCCTTGAGTGAAATGCATCTCACATCGGACATACAGTGCCTTAATACCACCGACAAAATATTCTTTTTCTTTGCCTACAAAATTTCTTTCTACGGCCGCCTTGACCTCGTTCTCATCTGCAAATCTCCGGTCCCGTAGCTCCTTTTTCAAATTGGAAAAAAGGAAAAAGTCGAGCCAAGTCTCATCTACAGTTACGATTCGGTTGCAAATTTCATGGAGATTATCCCGTCTTAGTCCAAGTCATCGAGTCATCGTTGCTTGCCGAAGGCGTGAGCATTTCGGTACCCAGCGCGCACATTTTTTTTTTATTTTTTTCATGTTTAAATGCTCGTGCAAACGTTTTCCAATCCATTTTTTTCCGATGTGCAACTCGTCCACTATCTGCTACATTTTTATTCTTCGGTCGGTCAGAACTAATTTTTGAACTATTCCGACGTTTTCTTCAGTGACCACTGACACAGGTCTCCCAGGGCAGGGGTCGTCTTTACAGCTCCCTCACCCTTGTTGAAATAAGCGAACCCGGTTTTTGACCATAGTATACGAATGCCCAGAAGCCTGAAGAGTCAATGAGAAAAATTTCTTTAGGTGATTTTCCTTTTTTTCACGATGTACTTTGTCACGATCGGCGCGGTGATCAAAATTATGATGAATTCCGACTTCGCCTGACATGGTGATGTTTATCCTACCACAGATAATAACAGAATGAGATTATTATTGAAATGAGGTGATATTTATACTACTAAAGAGTGCCGCAGTTAGTGCTATCACTAATGAGAAGATGATTCGTTGTTATCTCAAGCCGCGAACTTATCAGCCGCCCCACGTAGTTGCACAATGCTATAAATAAACCGACGATCGTGGAAAAACGGCAACGGTGAGTGTGGTGATTATTCTCATGGGCGTAGTTAACCGTCCAGGACCATGTCCGAGAAATCCTAAATTATGAGAGAAACGGAGTATATGACCCAGCTATGAGAGTTTTTTAACCCAACGTCAGGTTGAATTTAATCATCCAAATGAGTGATTACAGTTAATAAAATATTCAATTGCTGTAACTAAGACTACCAGAACTAATTAACGATTGACGGGTATATGGACGCCCAAATACTGGGATCTCGAATCTCATTTGACCTCCGCATCCTGACCACCCGAATCTTGAAACGATTTTTTGGATTTTAGATCCGTATATCCGTATATCCGAATAGCAATTCGCAAATCGGTGGTCTCATTTATAATCTACTACTACCCACTTAATGACCTTGCATACCTTACTTTGATAATATCCCCCTTAGACCGCTTCTGTCTGCACAATATGAGATTATCCACGTGCGTTCTTTAGTCACGTGAGAAAGATAAGCTACATGGGTGGCTTTAACACTGCTTTGTTAATTAAATGTTTTATACTTTTCTGCTGCGATTACCAGCTGACCGCAACATGTAGAATTAAATTGCGACGGGAAACCAGTTTCTCAAACCAGGCGATGGTGGTATGCCACGATTTTGGTTGTAGGTACTTACGTACAAAATTCATATTTAAAAAATGAGAAAATCACCCAGAAGAAACCGCCTAAGTAGGACGGGTTCAAAAATGCTATTTTTCGCGATGTGTAGTTTTGCCCCAAGACTCAGAATATATACTTTGTAATTCAATACATCTTGAGTCGGAATTTCTCTGTCATATAATAAGATTTTCTGACAAAAAATATAAATAAAATACGTTAGCTTAGTAAAGATGGCGACGATGGCATCCCGACTGGGGTACATATACAGCCAGGCCCTGTTTAAATATCCTATCGCCACCCAAGCCGTACAAGTGTCCTTAATGATGGGATCCAGCGATTTAATCGCCCAATGTGCTGTTGAAAAGACACCTCTAAGCAAAGTCGACTGGGGGCGAACTGCCAAGTTTGGTGGCATGGGCCTTTTCTTCGTTGGACCTGCATTGAGAATTTGGTATGGAAAACTAGACATAATTGTGCACCACAATCAAAAGGAATGGAAAAGGGTTATTAAAAAAGTTTCCCTCGATCAGATTGTATTCGCTCCGATTATCACCGTAACTTTAATACCAATCTACAGTCTGCTTCAGGGACTCAAGCCGAATGAAATTGTAGAGCGCCTGAGAAAAGACTTCGTCAAGGTTATGGTTATGAACTACAAGCTGTGGCCAGCAGCACAAATTATTAATTTTTCATTGATCCCTTTAAACTATCAAGTGGCCTTCGCTCAGCTGATTGCCATTGTATGGAATGTATACTTGTCCGTTATTTTGACTAAATAAAATTCGGTTTTTTTTTCATTAATATGTATACAATATCTTTTCATAATAAATTATCCTTTTACTAAGATAGTTGTTTCGGCGTTTTTCTGATTAGTTGCAAAATTGATCCAATAGGGGCAACACCAAGCTAAAAATTCGGTAATCTAATCCCAATTATCTTTGATTACTCTTGACATTTAGACTACAAAACTATCGGTGATTTTTATAGGGCTCTATTACCATTCGCGAGTTAAGGTCCATTCACAGCTCAGCGACCTGCGAATGCCCAAACTGCGAACAAATAGTTTTTAGCACATTTATAAGCACGCCCTTGGCAATTTTATTATTCCAAAGGAACGGAGCTTAATTTATCTATTGATTAATATATAAAAAGTTGAATTGTAATTAGTTTCTGCAAAGAAGTTTACAATTCCCCGATTTTTCCGCGAATAAGCGAATGATTTCTCCGAACTGTCAACTTTTATTCACATTCCACACATGTAGGACGCAATCCACATTCCCGCGACCAAAACATTCGCCAGAGTTTAACCTCACAATTCGTTTGCTTTGTTCTTGGTGGGTAAGAACGTGGTTGAATTTATCAAAAGAATGTAGGACCTTCTGAATGAAAGCTACGATATGTATTTATACAATTTTCACGTTTGGGCAATTAGTTATAAAATGAATGACAACTTAAATTCGCGGATTGCCGCGACCACAAAAAGCTGCTGTGAAAGAAATGTCAAAATTTGCGTATATTCGTTCGTTCGCATTCGCAGGTCGCTGAGCTGTGAATGGACCTTTAAGCTAAAGGAATGATGAAAAAAACGAACGCTTTCATACAGGGAAGAATGAAGAAGTAAACATTTTATCCCGAACCGAACTTTTGTTAGCAATGGTTTCAACCACCAACTGATTTCTTCTCTGGTATTTTTTTTTTTACTCAGGGGGCAAATCACGTAACTTTTCAGACGATCATAGTTTGAACGATCGAAACCGACGAATGGAAAAAATGGTTGCATATTATAGCGGTTAATATTTCCCTACCACAGTTGGTTTCGCACTGTTGGCTGTATAACGCCTAAATGTATGTTTGAACTATAGCAAAAACCGTAATCGTCAAAAGTTTACATGCATTTAGGCGTTATCAACTGTGGTAGAGAAATGTTAATTCCTACAATATGCAACAATTTTTTTCATCAGTCGATTACTATCGTCCAAACGATAATCGTCTGAAAAGTTACGTGATTTGCCCCCCGAAGACTACTCAAATCACTGTCTTAAGCATTGCTCCAAAGTATATCTTTGCTAACCAGGTTCTGTTTTTTAATATTACTTGCATCTAAGAGTACATATTACTCTTTTAGGACGTAAGTTGGTATTCTTCGAAACAGGGCGAACAACACCAATGGCTAATAGGCTATATTAAGGTATGTGAAATTATACCCCCCGAGACGAATTTAGACATATGGCGATCTTTTTTTTTTTACTAAATAAGTACAATCTTGAGCCAGCGCCAATATGAAGTAAGTATTTCTTTGGTGTAAACTAGAGGCAATTATGTATGGTATTATTGATCGCGATTCGAAGAAGATGAATGGGTCTTCTTGAGTTTAATTATTTAGTCGATCCACTAACTTTTTCACTCATCAGCCTCCCGAGTATAAAAGGAAAACGAATTACATCGAAGTTTCGCCAACCACTGCACGAAAGGAAGGTTCCTGCCTGGTAGTACAATGGACCAGAGAGTCTGAGTGCTCTGGGATTTGGGTTTCCTTTTATATATAAAAAAAAAAAACTTTTTCACTCACTGCAAGATCTTCCTTATGTGTGTATATAGTCACTGATGGTTTGAAATAATCACAACGTTTTACTCCCTATTTTATTTGTATTCTAATCAACTAAAAATGATTTGCTTTCTCAACAAACGTCTAAATTTTCAAATTCTGGTCTTCATAGTGTCATGTTTGCACAAGAGCAATTGCGGAATAAACAATGAAAGTGACATTGATCAGTGCATATCAAATGGCGGTATTGTGGATAAATACAAACTTGCAAGGTATATAGTTTCCATTCAGATAAACATTAAACAGGATAAGCCGCAATATTTTGGATGGTATCACTACTGTGGAGGTGCAATAATTGGTCCAACCAAAATACTAACAGCAGCTCATTGTCTTTTCCAGTAAGTATCATGATAAAATCGAATATTTGTGCTTCTCAGACTAATAGCAGATTAAAAAATGTATTTTATATTATCTATGCTAATACTACATACGAATATGTAGGTCAGATGGTGAACCATTAAGCCCAAGACACATTGTTGTAGGCGTGGGCCTGATAAATCGATTCATTCCCAACAAATACAGCAGTATTAAGAACGTTTCGCAAATAGTTCCACACGATTATTTCGGAAAAACTAAAGACTCAAACAAGTACGATATAGGATACTTAATTCTAGGGGAAGCGATAACATTTGACAGTCCTATGGTTGGGGTGATTGACCTTCCGGACAAACGACTTCAGGCAGGACAACTTTGCACTGTTCTTGGTTGGGGAACACTCTTTTACGTACGTTTCTTTTTAGATTTGTTTGATGTGCGTACTGTACTCAGATTTTTTCAAATAAAGGAAACGACCGCCTTTGTCTTTTCCTGAAGGAAAAACAAAAGAATTTCACGTAGCATCGAGCATTATCTCTAGTTCACCAATTATAATACCAAAAAGTGAATAATTCGTCAAATACAATTCGCGCAATACATTCGATTCGCGAACCGTAATGGTGCCCTCGGTGTTAGCGTGCTAAATACAAAATGGTGCTATGTACATCAAATAAAGCTGCATATATTTTGAAGCTTATTGTTGATATAACATATCCTTTATAGAACGGACCTTTGGCAGCTCAACTTGCTTATGCGGAAGTGCAGATTTTTAGTATAAGAGAATGTGTACGCATATACCGTTACCAATTTACTGCCGGAATGATATGTGCTGCTGATTCTGCAAATTGGAGAAAGGACGCTTGCCAAGGCGACTCTGGTGGACCATTGATTTGCGAAAATAAACTTGCCGGAATAGTGTCGTGGGGCGTTGAATGCGGTATGGAGAATTACCCAGGTGTATACACTGATGTTTATGCTTACAGAGACTGGGTTGATGCGAGTGGACAGAGACAAGATGCAAATTGTGTTATTATTCTCATTCTATTTTTCATGCAAATAAACATATTTTAGGTATTCATTGTGTATATACAATTCTATTTACAGAAGTTTTCACCATCTATATATTTTGCTTTGTACCCAACTATGTCCTTCATAATACTGACATTTTTAACATCCAGCACTCCTTGTCATATCATATTCAAAAAATTTGAAGATTTGTAATCTTACTTTTCACAGTTATAATTTAATTGAACACAGCTCACAACGAATATAAATACGTGTGCTGGTGTGCTAAAAATATTGGATGATTGCAGATTATAACTTTCCCGACAACGGCTGTCTGTCTGCGTTCCATCGTGCCATTGGGCAAGAAAAGTATATGATCTTTAAGGAGTTTGCAGAAGAAGTGTATGAATATTTCGACGACCATCAACAAATGATAAAGGGAACCGTGGGACCGTAATTAAGACGAGTACATGCTAGGCTTGATCAAAGTGCCACGATAGCAGTAAGTTTTTGAGTTCATCCATAATCACTCCGATTATGATTGTCGTTATGCGTTTGATTATACAATTTTCGATTTATTTGTGTTCGATTCCTCAATGTATTCGATTTACACAACTTGTTTGGCCCATGTAGGGTGGTGAAAGTATTTTAGATGGCATGAATATTTGGCTCTCTTGAATATACACCCCTATTATGGTTAGCGAATCGAACGTTCGACTCAAGTCGAACTGTCAGCGAATTGCTTCTGTCGTGGTATTGCTGTTAGCAAACGTTTTCATTCGAATAAAGAATAAGTGCTGATAAAGGAAAGAACAAATAAATGTCATCTGTGGAGTGTATAAAGCGACAGAAGTAATTCGCCGGGAGGTTCGACTTGAGTCGAACGTTCGATTCGCTAACCATAATAGGGGTGATATTTACTTATCTAGGTTGATATTTACTACATTCATACGGCAGAAATTACATATGCCATACATTCTAGGATTAAAATGTTCCAGTATAATACCATTCCAGAATAATAAGAGCTGAAATGTTAAATAAACTCAAAAAGATTGTTTTAACCAATTTTATTTGATTCAATACTTATCTAGATTGCGCAATCCAAAAGAGGTGTAATTAAAAATATAAATCTAGTAAAGATCGGTAGAGATCTGGCTTGAAGTAAAATTTGCAGAGCTCCGTTTTTTTTAATGACGGAGCTGTCATGTATACTCCTAGTTCAATCCGTCCCTTTCCAATTTTCCGTCGCAACTGGTACTACTGATGCTATTCTGTTGCCAAAGTCTGAAATGAGTTTTATGCCTCACAAACTCTATTCTTCCTATTTCTATTTCGGCGAAGTTATGATCCGAAAACAAGAAATCATAACCCTCCCACCTCACTGCATTTCTACTGATCCACCTGTGGGGTTCACCTATTTCACCTCAGAAAATATCGGCAGGCCTCCCGATTTTGGATCACTGGGTTACTGAGGCCAATCAAATGCTGGCGTCGTTGCATTTATGTGATCCAGGAGTTTATAGGCATGCCTCTCCTGCCTCACAAACTCTATAAGTGTATTTTATCTCTAAGACAAATAAAAGTGACATTTAACATAAATGAAGATAGGAGGAATTGAGGGTCCTACCCTATGCTATAATATTATAACTCTCCACGTTTGAGGAGTAATCCATTAACATTCTGAATTGAGCTAAACACAGTAAGGTAGATACTTACGATAAAAAGTCATATTATTCACACGGACAGTAATTATAGGAGTATCCGGTATAACACTGACTTGAATATGTGCACATATCGCACCATAAGATGACAAGTGTCGTAACTTCCAGTAGATCTTCGTGGTATGTAACATACAACAGTCTTTCTCTCAGAGGCTGTGCATTTTTTGTAAACTGTAAAACTGTTGTTGGCTGCATAGCGCCTAAACGGTAAAAGAAATGAAGCTACAACTGGGTTCCAATGAAAAGACTGTTAGTAATACATGAGAACCAATCAAAATCTCAAAATTGTCATTTTGGAAGTTACGACACTTTTCATCTCAGGGTGCGATATGTAAGTTACATTTGAGTAAGCTAATAATGTAGATTAAAACCTTCGACAGAACTATAAAATTCGCGCTTTTCTGTGCGGTAGAAAAAGGATACAGGTTAGTAATAGTCACTTTGTACTTTCATGAACTTCCATGGTTATTTTGATATTTCAATTCGCGCGTCCACCTCGATTAAGAACGCAACCAAATTAGCTGCACCCAAAGCAGTACAGCGCCTTCAGATGAATACAATATCTAACAAGGATATCATCATTTACAGTCCATGCAATTTAGGGGTAAAAAAAAGGCATACAGAAAAAAAGCTGGGTATACGTTTAACTTAGGGGTGATAATTTATATTGGGAAATTTCCCACATATAAGGTACGCACGTTGTTTTTTTGGATTGAAAAACTACCGACAGCAGAAATCTTGTGTGTGTTTTCCCCTCATAGCTTTAAAATTATTATAGACGCTAAATAAATTTCCTATAATAAATGTCTCTGAAGTGTTATCATGCATTGCATAGTTACTAGTTTTTGTGTAGCAAAAGAGCAGGTTAGAAGTAATTACCACGATTACCGTTGACGTTTTTCGCTTTTCGAAGATTGTAGCTTTATTTCTCAGATGTACGAAAAATCAATTTTCATAATTTTTTCAATGTGAAAGAGTTGTTCACCCTGACTGTCGTTGGCGTTTGTCGCTTTTCGACGATTGCCGTTTTATTCTTCAGATGTAGCACGAATACATTTTCATAACTTTTTCACTGTGAAAGAGTTGTAATAGTATTCTACACGACAAACATACTGGTTAGTAATGTTTCGGTCAGCAGGTCGTAGCTATGAATAAAACGACAATCGTCGAAAATCGACAAAACGTCAACGACAAACATACTGGTTAGTAATGTTTCGGTCAGCAGGTCGTAGCTATGAATAAAACGACAATCGTCGAAAATCGACAAAACGTCAACGACAATCAGGGTGACATTCTACACGACAATAAAATTGCTTAATAACATGCAACGGTCAGCAGGTCGTAGCTATGAATAAAACGACAATTGGCCAAAAGTGAAAAACGCCAACAGTTTTTGATTCGATGAGTGGAAAAAAAGGGACCATTTTGGGATTTTGAAATTGAAACCCTTGTTTGAATTTTTTTCAAATAAGCAATTTACATCTGCACGAACCAGAAAAATGTAACTGAAAAATTAAATGAAAATGGCTTTATACAAAATCTGATCATGAGCTCATTTTCACTTGGATGGCTTTATTAACAATCACAACACGAGATTTTGGGGTACTGAAAATCAAAGATCATTGGACCTTACTTCTTCAAAAAAAGGAGATGAAAGTGCAGTTACGTTGTCGATTCATGATTGAACATTTTGTACGTTCGGCTGTTGAAAACAGACATAAGGTGTGGTTTCATTAGGATGGAACCACTGGTAATACCGCCAAAAACACAATGGGACTTTTAAGACCAATTCTTGGAAAAAGATAACTTCCAAAATTTCGGCAATAAACTGTCCCGTTCTCAAGATTTGGCGGCAGCCAACTTTTTTCTAGGGTTATCTGAAAAAAGTGCGTGTATGCGAGCAAGCCCGAGACAATGTTCGAGCTCAAGGCCAACATTGATGCAGAAATTCGAGCGCATTAGTCAGAAACTTTAAAAAATGTTATAGAAAATGCTTTTAATCGTGCTCATCATTGCGAAACCTTAAATAGCAATTACCATTATCATAAAAAAATTAAATTAAGTGAGGTTATTCGCAAATGAGCGTGTTTTACTGCGTACTTTTAATTTTGTGCAATCTTTCTTTAACATTAAATGTTGTTTATTTTTCATACAAAAAAAAAATAAATAAAACAGAAACTGTGTACATTAATCTAGGATGGAAGCGTGATTTTCTAGTGCGTATACACATATTTACAAGTCAAAGCAAATTTACTTCAAAAATCAAAGTTGAAAATATATTTTATGAAAAAGTAATCATTATATATTTTTGGTGACAAAAATTGTCAATTAATAACAAGACGGTAATCAGGGGCTACCTTCTTATCTTCTTTATCTTATTGTGTCAGAAGTCGAGAAATGAATTGATTAAAAATTACGTCAATTATAATTTTAAAAGTGCAAAAAATAGTACAACCAAATGTTACAACGATTTGTATTTTCTGCTCAGCACTTTTAATATTATATTTACATATGTATATCCTCCACATATGTACTTGTGTGTATCTGTGGCGATTGATTAACATTTCTCATCTCCTAAACCAATGGCCCGTCCATTTTTAGAATGCTAACTTTTCGGATATTGATATGATAACTTTTGTTGATTTAATTGTACTATCCACGCAATGATCCATTTGGTTGTCCGACAATTGTCATAAAGTATTTGAAATTCTAACACCATCACCGATTAAGAATAAAATAAAATATTTAAAACTAAAATAAGGCAACACGAAATAAGAAACATAAGGCGGAGAAGGGCGATATAAAAATAAAATAAAAAGATCCTAATAAGTCTGATGTCACGAAAAATGTTGTGCTTAATTGCCTTAAATGAATGTTGAAGCAGAGAGTATTGTTCTTAAGTTTTAAAAATATTAAACCAAGCATAACAATTAATTTGGCGTTTATACAAACATTACTTTGTACAAATGTGAATGGAAAGTCCAATATAAGAACCATCGATCTCTTTTTGTTTTTCCAAATTAAGGATGATACAAAATGGTTAGTTTATTTTTGTTAAATTTATTGAATATGCACGAATATGGATTAGAATAGGCCTAAATGCATGTAAATAGAAAGTTCAAGTGCATAATAGTTTACATAGTTCGAAGTTATTTGTGAGATACATATGTATATATATGTATATAGCGATTTTGAATTTACTTGCATTCTAGTTGCGTATATTTGAGTCAATAGTTTTGCCTTGAGTCTGCATCTAAGGGTGGAAGTTGGTAAAGTTATTTTTTTAATGATGTATACACACGTCTAACACAAACTTTTGACTTAAAAAATCGCATAATTTAGGGTGAAAACTATTTGAGACAATATACATATATGCTTGCAGTTTGGTTGCATATGTTTCTGCCAATACTATATGTATAAACAAGAGATAGTCATATGAAAGTTTTTTAGTCTTTGCGTTTTCTTATGGTTATCGTATCAAAGGCCTACTGAAGTGGGCAATGAAGCCAATAGCGCTTATTGCGACTAGTATGTATCTTTAAGGTATTTTTGTTACAATATGGCCGATTCAGTATTGTTCTCCAATCTTTCCTGCCTGTTCTTGCGAATTAGTGCCAGGTAAAGTTGTGTTATACGAAGCAAGTTGACTGAAGGTAGGCTGGCAAAGAAATAGCCGTAACTCGTTGTTTTTTTAGTATCTGCTCAATTAAATGAAATGACGAATCTTTAATCTTTATCCTCAGTCCGGTTGCATTTTTACCAAGTCAGGTATATGTACATCGCCTTCTAGTTAATAAAAAGTTTTGGCATCGTATCATATGAGTCTCGGTGAATATATGTATGTACATTTATATCAGGATGTTAGAAATATGTACACTCGTACGTATTGTCGAGACGCAAAACGTTTTCTTACCTCAACAGTCAAGTATTTGGAAGGGCGATTTTTTTTTTTAAATAAACATTCCCTATATACCAGACAATTTTGTTTGAATGTTGCCCCAGACTCCAATTAAGCCGTACTACGCGTAAAATATTTTAAGTGAGGATAACTAAAAAGGTTTAAATTAACAAGTGTATAGAAAAGTATTGCGGGCGCAGTGGCGAGTGTGTCGGACCACAGCGCGTGAGGTTCCATGTTCGAATCCAAAAAGTTTATTCACGGGCCCACCTCTCGCGAACGTCTGACAAACATCCGAGAGTATTGTTGTCACGAGAAAGCTTCTCAAGACAAATTGCCTTTCGGATACGGCACTAAACTGTAGGTCCCTTCCATTCGTGTGAAAAAATAAATCGCACACAACACAAGTGGTTGCGAGAAACTAGGTCCAGGCACTTAAAGAGCTGTTGCGCAAAATATTTATTTTTTTGTAGAAATGTATTTCCATACAACGCTTGGACTTGGGTGCACTTCGTTAAGTGATAACTTAGTATTTGTTGTTGTTGTAGCAGCTGTGTAGCTGAGGTTAACGATCCTTGGTCGATGTGTTTTCGTCGAGTTGCTCCGGTGCGTAGAACCGATTGTTGTGGGAGCACGTTGGTGTAGTGGTTGGAAAAACGTCGGTGTTATTCGTTTTCCTTTCTATACTCTGGTGGCTGATGATTATTGTTCACCGTTGGTGCTTGAACTTGCACACCTCAGTTAACGGTGCAAACACACTGCACCATTGCCACCCTACTTAGTCTGGTAGCCGATATAACCGATCGGGAAACATACTACTGAAATGCATACAAGCTATTCGAGAAGTAAGCAGTTCCTTAGCCTTCGACAGCAATTAAATTCTTCACCACCATAGATTAATGTGAATAACAAATTTCTCATTGAAAAACAAAAGTAAAAGTGTGGTAGGGATGAAAATAAAATTAAAATAAAGCATAATTAAAAATAAGAATGCAATTCTGTATGAAACTTTCAACACCATTCAGCAATGGGTTCTTTCTTTCTTTCAGACACAACCAAAGAACTTCATAAAACTTGTTCATGTTGGTTGTTTTTACAAGTTCAAGCAAAATTCTTAAAATAATTTCCACCGATTTCGTGTATGAACAAGCGGAAACATACATTTTTAAAGCGAAACCCGAGTCCATTCGTAAGTGCAAGTTTTGCAACACAAACACCCGTACAAGCAATGCCAGGCTTTAACCAAAGTAATCTGATCACTTTTTAACTTAAACAATGCGCAAAATATGCATTTACAAATGTACCGACCAAGTCGTATGTGGATTTAAGGTTTCCCTGCCATCTTTAGGCAGGTAAAAAAAGAAAAGAAAAAGAGTACTTTCAGAGTTTCTATTACCATCGAGGAATCGCATGAACTTTGCAAACTTCCTGCGGCAAGTGAATTCGGGTATTTATCAAGCCCAGCACATCTCTGTTACCTACAGTTGCAGTTTAGAGAACGAGTAACCTAATTTTCACCAATCGACATCGAAGACACTTGGTCACTGGTCCTCCAAACAAAACCGAATATAATTCAAATCTACAGTTACAGCAAAAAAGTCAACGTCCTTACGTGGGAGTAGGGTAGTAATTTATTACTCTTTTTTTTGTTTCTTTGTTAATGTTGAACATTTATGAATTTATACTTGTCCTTAGCGGCTAAAAGCTAAAACTGTTTGCACACTCACACATTTCACCAGGCTCGCTGGCTCTGATACCCTGGTCTTTGATAGCCCTGACCTTGTCTTTGGTGGGAACCCCCACCACCAGAGTTGTTCGATCTATTTGCCTGATAGTTATTTCCACTACCGCCACCACGACCACCACCACCGCCATTATTGCCATTGGAGTAGCCCTGCGAATTATTACCACTGCCGGTATTGCTGTTGCGGACATTGTTGTTGTTTTGGATAGATGCATTGTTAAACAAACCTCCGTCGGAGGGGAATCGTCGTGGCTTGAGTTCGACTACACCCAGGCCGAGAAAAACCATAAAGTCGCGATTTTGGAGAGCCTGGAAGGATTGCTCATCGACGCAGACGGTAATACTCTGGCCATTGGCGTCGGTCTCACGGTTAATAACGCGCCACTGATTCGTATTCAAAGAGCTGTTTTGTCTCTCGAGAATGTTTAGGATCTCGTCGGGCGAACGGAAATCTCCGGGGAGATATAAACTGAGTACTACCGGCTGGGGCAAAGAATTTCCCTCAACCATTCGAAGTCCGGCTCTTTCCCAACGCGCCACCAACATCGACAACCAATTATAGCTCAATTCGTCGGCACAGATCAACTTCAACCAACCGTTCTGGGAACTTGTGCCCAAGAAGCGAATCAAGGGTCCGCCCTGAGGAATTTTGAAAATCTCATTGGTGATGGCTTCCTTCAAAGCCTCAAGCTTCATTTCGTCCAGCTGGACGTTCGGGAAATTTATAGGAACAATACCAACTTCTAAAGGACACGCTTGCTGCTGGTTATTATTGAAGTTGTTGTTCTGTTGTTGGCCACGTTGCTGTTGTTGGTTTTGTTGCTGACGGTTATTACCACCGCGATTATTATACGGAGCTGGTCGCTCATTACGACGAGGAGCTGCATAGGCTCCAAGCCGCTTTTCAGAGTTTAGGGTTCTACCTCCGTTGGCGTTGGCTTGGCGTTTTTGTGGAACGGCGGCGACAGCGGCATTCGCCCTCTGTGCAGGTTGATTCTTCTGGGTGGGGGCCTTCTGAACGGGGCCGGTGGCCGCTTTCTGTGCGACGCCTTTTGCCTGGACGGCACCCTTTTGTGCTGGACCTCGCTGTGCCTTTGGTTGCATAGCGCCAACCTTGGAACCACCACTTTGTAGAGCGACCCCCTTTTGGCCGGGTGCTCGCTGCCCCGCAGCCCTTTGACCTTGTACTGCTCCCTTTTGTACAACGCCGCGTTGTACACCTTTCTGTACGGTTCCCCTCTGGGCTGGGCCCCTCTGCTGAGGTTGATTTGCTGTGGCCATAGCATTGCTAGCAGCCAAAACGAGTTCGCGTGCCTTAACGCGGTCCATGCCACCAGCTATCAAGATTGTCAGTTTCCTGCGCTGGGCACCGCTCAGCCTAGGAGGAACACCGTTAGCATTCTGACCAGTCACCAACTGCTGAGCCTGCGATGGGGCATTAGGAACCGCCGTCTGGACAGCACCAGCAAGCAAGTCCCGAGCTCTCTTCTCGGCGATGACCCTCTCAATTGCTTCTGCGGCAGAAAAACCTTTGTCCATTAATCGACGTACCTTCTTTTTCCCAGCCCCAGATATCTTGTTCGACCTTGGGTACTGCGAGTGGTGCTCCATGGCCTGGAGGAAGTCTCGGCATCGCACGCAGACAGCCATATGCAGCCCATCCGCTTGGGTGAACTGCAATTTTCGAGGTTTTCACTTAGTACAAACATCAATTAATAGTTTTATCGAATTTTCTTACCTTGATGCCGCTCATTTCCTCGAGGATATGGGCAAAAGTTTTCGGTAAATTGTTGAGGGTCGTGGTTTCGCCTTTGTTTGTTGGCTTCATGCAGAGTCGGCAGTTGCCTAATGATGTCACACTTGTTAATCAGATTTTGAAATTTTTTCAAACAAAAATATACTTACTACGTCTGGCGCGTCCCATTTTGCGATTTTTAAAGAAAAAACTGGTGAAATTTTTAAGGAAAATAGAGAACTATCGGCTTGAACGCCTTCTGAATTTTTGATGCAAATCAAAATGGTAGAGCGCAATTTATGATTTAGGTTGGGTAGCTTTGACCGCACTGCATTAGCATCGATGGCGTGCGGTAATGTAGTGCTAATTGTTTTAAGGATGGCTTGCATTTATGTTATTTTGTTGAATCATGCGCTAGGTTTGATGAAAAACTTTCCTGGAAGTTGGCTTATGCGCATAGCCTAATAATATGCATTTCAGTATAAACTTCTATTGGTATTAAGATTTTAATCAATAGAAGTACTCATGTAATATATATTATAACATTTGTTTTAGCGATTGATGGGTGACCAACTTCAGTTCTGTTCAAACTCCAGATCATAAAAATAGCAGTTGTTTCACAGCAGAAAAAATAAAAAGTATCTCTAAGGGCCTGTTTTTCAGCTCTGCGTTTAAGCAGAGTTAAGTGACTCTGGATTAAAATAAATCTATAGTTAACTCATGAAGCAGTTTTCCTGTGCAGGATTAATTTTGACTCTATGAGTGGTGGTTTAATTTGGTATCACTGCATGATTTATTCAGCTGTCAAAAAACTATCGAAATCTATCGATTCTGTACTGTTAGATCAGTTGTTAATAACAAAAACACAACGAATAAGAGAAGCTCCAATTTTTCCTCAAAAGAAATTGCATTTTTACTTGATTGTGTTGATGAAGACCGAACAGATTTTGATGATAAGGCAAAGGCATGGGCTGAAATCGCCAAAGAAATTAACATTAAATGCGAAACCAACAGAACGGGTGATAATCTTCGGACAAAGTAGAAAAATGTAAAAAGATTAATTCTAGTTTAACTCCGAACGGATGATCTCGCACTGAAAAACTGGGCTTCTATTATTTTCTGTGGCGGCTTTAAAAAAACAAAAAATTAGAATTATCAACGCTGCGATAGAAAATGTGTTTTCCTTTGTACTACGACATATTTTTTTAATGGGGCATTGCAAAGTCATCACTCCGTTTGAGCAGCGTAGTCTAAAAGTAAGATGCTTTCCATTGTTGCCGCTGGGTGATACAGAGTTAGCAGTTATGTTTGCAAACGAAAATTCACAGAGGTTTTGAATATTAGCCGCGTTTTGTTTTCCTCGTGGACTGAACTATTTCATCTCAAAATAAAAAATTCCTCCTGGTCCACCTAAAAATTTCATTTTCACAAGTTGTTAGCAGCAGCTACACACTGACGTTCAATATGGATTAAAAATGGCGGAAAAATAGCAATCGAAGTGATAAAAGTGTTTAATATTTTTATATTTGTTTAATAATTAAGTGTTTTTAGATGCTTATGTCAGAAAGTGAGGATACAACAAATAACTATGATTTACTTTTGCCATTCAGCAGAGCTGCTAAGCTTTACATATATTTTTTTTGCGAAAAGCCATCTAGTGGTGAGGTATGGGATAGAAATTCTGGTTCACGAAAACGTATAATAGATTGTATAGTACATCAGTCAATCATTGGTCGTAGCATTTTGATTAGCTAGAAATCTATTATATTTAGATATTTTAAGGGCTGAAAAGAATGGATCCGATTCGATCCGTTCTGATTTACACAACTTATGTGTATTATGAGTATACGATTATTATCTACTTCTTTATTTTCCAGCGTAAGAAAGGTCAGAAGATTGTAATAATTTCGTCATTGGATAGAGATAAAAAAGTAATCTTCCAAATTGCTAAACAACAAACGTCAAATGATTAGCGAAACGTTTCATGCTTTATTAATGTGTATAGCATTTTCTCTTTTTCATATCCGCGAAGAATGAAGACACAGATACAAGTGAATCTTTCATAAATCGAAACGTGTCACAAAGATATTTTTTATATGCAAATACGAGGGGCAGATGTCTACCAAAGAAACAGTATGCAGAAAAACAGCCAATCCTTAAAAACAGAAAGTTGCGCAAGAAATCGTGGACGCAAGATAAAGATACATACAAATCTATCGCAGTAGTGATGAAATTGTAAGTAAGCATTATTTTTTATTTCGCCATAAAAATAGTAGAAATATCAACTGAGTAGAGATACATCCAATTTTTCCGCTGTGGAACAACAAGAGCCTTTATGGTTGAACAAGAGTGAAGTTAGCCATCAGCCAACTATATATAAAATATCAATCGTAACCAAATAACTCTAATCAAATTAGATATGGTCCAATATATGAAGCGTATTCCTCTTTGCGCTGACATACAGACATTTAATCTGCAAAGTGAATTGTAAAGTTGATGTTTCGCTTATTCTGCTCCTGATCTATACTAATGATTTTCAAATAGTTTATTTAAATCAAAGAGCCACAGCTTTTATTTTTATCTTATCTATATACTCATAACATACACATACATCGTAAACAAAACCCAAAGGTCTCCATGCAGTTTAAGATGCCAAGATAAGGTGTATATTTTTATGAATTTTTCTATAACATCGCAAAAAAAAACAACCACAGCAAATTTGAGAAAAAAAAATGTTGCTGATTTTTCCTGTCAAACTAGAAAAAAAGATGAAACAACAAAACATACGTAACGACGAAAAACAAAACCCTCCTTTAAATTGCAATAGTTTTAATATTAATTAATTTAATTACGTTTTCGAAATATCATATGTATCCGCAGATGCGGAGATGTTGGCAATAAAGTTTACAACTAATTACGTAAATTTTTTTCTTCATTTCGCACATAATTTTCCGCTATGTTGTAATAAAGTTACAAAAAAGTGCGCCTAATATCTACGTTAAAATGTACCATTCCCATATTAATAGCTTATTTTGTAGACCAGTGTTAGAAGTCATTACGGTCGACAGCACCTTATTTTCCTTCACTCTATTATCTAGGTGTCGGTGTAGTAGCTCGTTTAATTGGAATACAGATCTGGCACCACTTTTTTTTATTTGCGTGCCTCATGTTGTTTTGCTTTGGCACGTCTGCTTAAAATCTTCAAAACGTGTGTTGGTTTCCGCTTATTATTCCGAAAATTAGTTAGCTACTAGGGACCTAAACAGCTTTACAAAATGGATAGCAATAAAACAGTAAAACAGTTCCACGAAATGGAATTAGATGACAGAATCCTGAAGGTAAATTCCCATCCCGGCACCAAAACGAATTTAACATCTGCCACCCCCCCATCTAGGCGATATCCAAACTCGGCTGGACATCTCCTACCCTCATCCAGGAAGCTGCCATTCCGCTTCTGCTCGAAGGGAAGGATGTCGTGGTCAGAGCAAGAACTGGATCCGGAAAGACGGCCGCCTTCGCGTTGCCAGTGATTCAGAAAATCTTGAATTCCAAACTGAACGCGGCGGAACAGGCTACCAGCGCACTCATTTTGTCACCTAGCAAGGAGCTTTGTCAGCAGACGAGAACAGCAGTCGAACAGATGGCCTCTAGGTGTGGGAAGGTTGTACGCGTCGTGGATGTTTCTTCCAGCGATGTGGTCGCTCAAAAGCATGTTCTGGCCGAGAGACCTGATATTGTTATCACAACGCCGGCTAAGATTCTCACTCACTTGCAGTCGGGCGCAATTGATTTGAGAAAACTGGAGACGCTGGTCGTGGACGAGGCCGACTTGGTGTTTAGCTTCGGTTTCGAGAAGGATTTCAAGAAGTTGGTCGACTTCTTGCCTCCGATTTATCAAGTGAGTTATCCCAACTTCGGGGGTTCCCGTCTCTACATGGTATTTATCGATTTTTAGGCTGTTTTGGTCTCTGCGACTATCACGGACGACGTCATGGACATGAAGAACATCATTCTGCACAATCCAGCTATTCTAAAGCTCGAGGAGCCCGAATTAGTGCCGGAAAGTCAAATTTCACATCAACGGATACTTGCCGAGGAGAACGACAAACCGGCGATTCTGTCTGCCCTCCTAAAGTTACGTCTAGTGCGCGGCAAGAATATCATCTTTGTTAATTCTGTTGATAGGTGCTACAAGTAAGTTGTGAACTTCCCACTCGCCGCTCACATTGTATTTATGATGAATGTCGAAAGTTTGCTTGATTGAGCATGGCTTGACCTTGGCTCACGTATGATGCGATTATCTTCTCTCTGACTAGACCTAGGACCTGCAATGTGGGTGCTATTTGTTCAGTTCTGTAAGGCATTCCAATTCTCTTTACAGGCTTAAGTTGTTCCTCGAACAGTTCAGCATCAAATCGTGCATTTTAAACTCAGAGCTGCCCACAAAGATCCGCATCCACACCATCAACCAGTTCAATCAGGGTAACTACGACTTTATTATTGCTTCTGATGAACATATGCTGGAGAACCCCGGACGAATCAAGAGTGACAAGGAGTCTGGAGCATCGCGGGGAATCGATTTCCAATGTGTGTCGAATGTGATCAACTTTGACTTTCCCCTAGATGTAAGTTCGTATATCCATAGAGCCGGCCGGACAGCAAGAGGAACAAATAAGGTGAGTAGGAGAGTTTCGTTTTGTGTGATTTTGTAAACGGGTTTCGTTTACTTACTCATAACAAAGAACCCTTTTTTCGTATACCTGATACCTTTTCCCCTTAATTACATAATACTGTGTTCCCACATGATTAGATAGTTACCCTGTACCTAACCATAGCCATTTCATATGCACATGTCAGTTAATGTCAAATTTCGCTTAACTCAGTCGTTTGTACCTCTTTTTAGGGTTGCGTCCTCTCCTTTGTGAGCCTGAAGGACCAGGAAGTCAACAACGCCGTCGAGGAGCGCCTAAAGAGTGGCTACATGAGCGACGACAACATCATCAAGAACTATCAATTCAAACTAGAGGAAGTGGAACCATTCCGCTATCGTGCCAAGGACGCCTGGCGTGCGATAACTCGCATCGCTGTCCACGAAGCCCGTCTGCGTGAGATCAAAACAGAGATATTTAACAACGAGAAGCTAAAGAGTTTCTTTGCCGATAACAACCGAGAACTCCAGGTGCTGCGACACGACAAACCGTTGAAGGTGGTCAAGGTTCAGCCGCATTTGTCAACCGTGCCAGAGTACATTGTCCCCAAGGCTTTAAAACGCCTCGCTTCCAGCACAAATCAACGCAGCGCCAAGCAGTTCAAGAGCTTCTCCTCGGCAAAATTCACCTATGAGAGCCAGCAAGATAATCCTCTGCTCTGCAGCGACATCGACTACGCCAAGAAGCGCGGTCCCCGAAGAAAATAATAAAACCCACGCACTTTATCCAATGAAAACGTTTTAAATTCTACTTTGTACCTAAACTATAACAAGGTGTGGGGGTGTCCTTCTCCTAACTGACCTCATCCACTGACAACAGTGACATACTAACATCGACTGACGCTGTCGTGTTGCTCAGTGTAGTAGGGCAATCCATTAGTGCATTCCACCAGTTGTAAAGGGTGTTTTTTTTAACCCAGTACTAACTTTGATTTTTAACAAAATGCATGAAATTTCTTTAAATAGCCATTTATTTGTGTTCAATCGAAAGAATACATTCTGCAATTCATTTTTAAACACAACTTCGCGCATATGCCCAACACGGCTGGATCTGATGAATGTCATCCAAGAGACAAAGTGTTCGACCACTTTTTTAAGCATTTGTGGTCGTATGTCCTCAATAAAACAAATAATGTTGGCTTTATTTTTTTTTTTGGCCCCATTCACTGAAATTTCAACGCAAACGATGGCCATTCGGCTTCAATTCTTGCACGAGCTGGATCTTGTAAGCCTTCAAACCAAGTCTTTTGCGTACAATTTTTCATAAAGTGGACGGACAAAGACCAAGCTGTTGTGAACGACGTCGAATCGATAAATTTTGATCTTCTTCAACACTCCTAAACGGATGCAATATTCTCTTCAGTACGCACTCTTCGTATGCATCTCGGTGCCACTGCATCTTACAAAGAAAACGTTGATCCTGCAGTGTTTTATAAGTAAGGCGCACAGAACCATCATTTTGGAACCAAATTTCTAAAATTTGGTAACGTTGTTGAAGCTTGTATAGGCGAACCCCACAGGCGGATCAGTAGAAATTCGGTGAAGTGAGAGGGTTATGATCCCTTATTTTCGGATCATAACTTCGCTGATAAAAGGAAGAAGTAGAAGGAAATTGTTGAAGTCTGTATGTCATAACAATAAAATTGCAAAGACTAGGTACCGAATACAAATGGCATTAACAGTTTGCAATCTGATAAGTCAAACGTTTGCCCCACGTTGTATTTGTCTTTCCTCATCTTGTTTTGACTTTTAGACACTACTTATAAAAAAAATTGGGGGAAATGCCATGCGCTGGCTTCATGCCATAAATCTTCTATTTTTCGCATAAAATTCGGAGAAAGAATTAGTTGCTAACGACATAAACAGCCTTAGGAAAAATACACCAATAAAACGGTTCCACGAGATGGAATTAGATGACCGAATTCTGAAACTGAGACGGCCGCCTTAGTTTTAACAGTGATTCAGAAATTCCTGAATTCCAGGCGGAACAGGCTGCATCAGTGCACCGATCCTATCACCTAGCGAGCAGCTCTGTTAGCAGACAAGAACAAACATCGAACAGATAACTTCCAAGTGGGGGAACGATTCGTGGGTGTGTCGTCCAGCGCTTAAGTTGTCCCTCGAGCAGTTCAGCATGAAATCGGGGATTCTGAACTCAGTTTCTGTAAGAACTGGTACTAACCAACCAACCTCTAACCAACTCAACTTTTAGGCAGCTTCCCCAGTTTTGCACCTAAAGATGCTTGAAATCCAAATTCAAACCGCGAGTGACACCTAGGTTGAGGTTCTCACTGCGTTGTCCCTCCGGATTCGATTCGACAATTATTTTTCGTGTTGTGGCTTCACTTCTAGTAATCTTAAAGACTGGATGCGAATCTTTCTAAGACGCTGTCACTGTGTAATACATCAGTGAATCTTGCGCTGTTTTACTTACTCCAAACAGGACCGAGAATAACTCGAAGAATTTTTGTGAGTCCACGCGTCTGTGCTGTACACCAGGCCTGGAATGATAAGGGTCTTTTGTTCATGTGATGGCTTTACCACTCAATTGCATTCCTAACCTAAAGAAACAATGTCTATAAGAGTAATTCTCCACTTGACCTCAGCACTTCGCTATCTTAAAATTCTAGCTATCTTTTGTTTCACTTTGTCATGCATCAGAAACAATCATACCGGATATTTGTTTCATGGGTTCTCCACTGTCGTCTTGCATTGGCAGCCAAAAGTCGAAGGGTTTGTATAGCTCGCCTATATACACGCCGTCATTTGATTGTTGGTATCGATTTAAAAAAAAAAAGAAGTAAATCTTACCATGATTTACTTATGTTGATTGAATCCAGTTCTTTCCTCAGTTCACATTCAGAACCTACCCCGCTAAGAGTCATTTGAGACTGACTGCTTCACCCTACATGATATATAATTTTCTTTAACATTAGTTCATGCAACCTTAGGTACAACTATGAACACTATGAACCAATAAACCACTTCTTACTCATAGCAGCGAAACCGTTTTCTTCCTGTATCCAGTCATAACCATTACATACATATCAGTTTGTCAAATTTCGCTTTACGGAATGCTACACTTCCTTTGTACTTCATTTTAGTGTTGTGTTCTCTCCTTTGTGAACCTAAAGGATCAAGAATTCAACGAGTGGCTCCATGAGCGACGACACCATCATCAAGAACTATCAATTCAAGCTCAAAGTAGAACCATTCCGCTATCGTGCCAAGGACGCCTGGCGTGCGATAACTCACATCGCTGTCCACGAAGCCCGTCTGCATGAGATCATAACAGAGATATTCAACAGCGAGAAGAGCTTCTTTGCCGATAACAACCGAGAACTCCAGGTGCTGCGACACGACAAACCGCTGAAGGTGCTCACGGTACAGCCGCATTTGTCACATGCGAGATTAAATCGTCCACAAGGTTTTTAAAGGCCTCGCTTTCAGCACAAATTAACGCGAAATTTACCCAGACCGTGGTCCTCGATGAAAATAATAAAACCCACACACTTAATCCAATGAAAGCGTTTTAATTTTACTTTGTACCTAAACTATAACAAGGTGTGGGGTGCCCTTCTAACCGTCCTCCTCATCGTCTGACAATAATGATATACTAACATCGACTGACGCTGCCGTGTTGCTCAGTCTTTTATCCGCTGATGTGCTTCTGCTTCGCTTGTCCTCCTTCTGTATAATTGTTTCCAGATTCTCCTTGAGTTGTGTCAGCGAAAGCTCGTAGACTGTATTGCCCACCGCTGTGCGGACAGTTGTCTCGCTGGTTAGCATCGGGAATATCCTCGTCTTAGTTGCAAACTCATCCTCGTCGTCCGATGAGAGGACGATGCTGGTCTCTACTTCAGGCTTTGGTGGTTCTTCTTCCTCGTCTGTTGAGATGATCTCGATGGTTTCTTCGAGCTTCGGCTGCTTGGGTGGTGGCCGACCATTTATCTCCTGCTTTCGCTTGGCTTTCTGTCGCTTCTTTGGGGATTTCTTTCTCGTTCCTCCGGCGAGACGCCGCTTGAGCCGTTTGTTCTTAAACAAACTTTGTGATATATGAAACAGGACGGTCTTCGGCTTTGGCTCTACTAAAAGGAGAAGCTTAAGAAGTGCCCGGCGGGTGGTTAATCATGAGATGCTTACCTTTAGGTACTGACATTTGTATATCCATTTGTGTGTTCAGAGGCAGACCATCCGCACTTAATTTGCGTTTAACTCGGCTCGCTGCTAACTGGGGGCGGAGAATCTTATTCATGAGGGATCAGTATGCATTTTTAATAATAGGTATGTCGGAATGATTAAAGAATTACAACTAAATTAACTAAATTTTGGTAAAATACTTAAAAAGAAAATTTGTTTGTTTGCAAACAAATGTTTTGGTGCGGTGATGACGCAAACTGACAGATGTCTGGCGACGGTTGTGAGATATCATGAACAGGGGTGGTTTTGAAGGAAGGTTATCGTTTTTACTGGCGTTTGTTTATCCTGTGCCGAGGTTGCATCGCTTGGCGATTGCAGTTTGTTTAAGTGAACTTTAATTATGAAATACGAGGCGGCGGGGAGAGTTGTGATGGAAGTAACGACTGGAAATTTTAAAGAAATCTTTAGTTTCCAATGCTGCAAAACTGTCTAAACAAGCACAAGAAGAATAGCGGTTCAGCTAACAAAATCATTTTTCAAACGTACTTTATTGATTGTACGTTTGAAAAATGATTTTGTTAACATAAAAATTGCAACATCCGTGCATGGCAAACTTAACCAAATTTAGAGATAAAAAAAGCAATAAAGAACCATATTTACTTATTATTATATAAACATACACGAAAAACACATATAAATATAAAATAAAGAAAAAAAGTTTGCAAAAACGGTATTATATGGCTTCGTTGCCCAAATGCCTTCCTATTTAAGAGTTTGTAAATTTATTCTATAAGCTTTTTATAAATAATTAAATATATAAATAAAATCATTTTTCATGTGCGAAGTGAGTTTGGAGCTCGGTATACTGCTCGCGTGAGAATTTGACTCCAGTAGAAGAAAGTCTACAAAGTGTAAATTTTGCAAAACAATTCCGCAGAGTGGCACGCTGTTCAAGTCTAGTATCCTGCTCGCGTGATATTTAAGCCCCCATACAAAAATGAACCCAAAACTAAAACTAAGAAAAGCAATACCTAGTTCACGCGCTTACTCGTAGCTCTGAATATTCTGTAGCTGCATCACTCGAGTCTCATCAAATTTTAGCTCGTGAAATCAATAACTATTCGGTACATTATATCAGAGGTTACTGTTGAACAGGTGGAAAAAAATTATCTTAGATTAGTTTGGTGTTTTCCCTGTCGTTCTTCATAATTTTATCAGCAATCTTATTTTCATTTTCGTATTTGCGAAATTTCTTTTCAAAAGTCGTCCTAAAAGTCTCCCGGTCTTACACCATAAACATTTTCCGTGCTTATTTTTGACATTTGACTTTAATACACCATAATTGCAAATAGCGTGCGTTAGCTAATTTCATAATTGAACGAAAATTCAGCGCGCGTGCTGTCAAAATCGCTTAATGCCCACAATTGCAGTAAACGTGATCGTAGGTCAAATTGTTTTGTCTACCTCACTTCAATTAGTTTCACGAATATGTGGGAATGTGGTGAAAAGCTTTGTGATTGGCAAATGAGGGTGATTGTTCCTCTTTTTAAAAAGGGAGACAAAACAGATTGCACCAACTATAGGGATATATCCTGTCAAAGTGTCCTTGGAAAAGTCTTTGCCAAGGTAATAGAAACGCGTTCCAGAGCTGTGGTTGAGGATGGTTTGGGGGATAAGCAATGCGGTATTTATCTCGGTAGAAGCCCAACCGACCAGTTATTCTCTTTCAGAATGGTTTTTGAGAAGGCCTGAAAGTATGCTAAGCCTATCTATACCTGTTTTATGGATTTGAAGAAAGCATATGATAGGGTTCCTCGAGGCAAACTCTGGAGTGTTCTGCAGGTGTATGGAACTGATTTTTCCCTGTTAAGGGGTAATCAGTCTTTATTTATAAACTGTAGAAACTGTGTTCGGATAAGCGGCGTTAAACCAATGCATTTCACTGTGAGCGTTGGAATCCGCCAAAGGTGCGCTTTGCCACCTTTCCTCTTCATTTTATATATAAACTAGATGTTACAGCGCAGCCGTGGCGGAGAATTTTTTTTTTGGTTATCCTTGTGTCCTTCAAACCGAACTTCAGCGCGCACTCGAAGTGTTTGTAGCCGTTTGTGATGATGCTGGAATGAGGGTAAACGTGAACAAATCGGAAGTAATGGTCGTTTTCAAAATACCTATTCAGTGCACGCTATGTGTTAGTGGAGTCCCACTGAAGCAGGTGCTAAGTATCTCGGGATAAGTTTAAGTACATCCGGATCTTATTCACGAGTGATGGAAAGAGCAATGCCTGTAGAATTCGTCAGGCTGGATAAATTTTGAGAGAGCTTGGTCAATCTGTTATAAAGAAGGCCGAACTTAGTGTTCAAGCTAAACTATTGGTCTTTAACTCAGTGTATGTTCCAATTCTCACCTATGGTCGTTTAGGTAGGTAGTGATCGAAAGAATAAGATCATGGATACAATCTGTCGAAATGAGGTTCCTTCGCGGTGTTGCTCGAATAACTCGTAGCGATCGAGTGCGGAACACCAGAGTAAGCGAGACGCTCAATATTGAGCGGCTACTTCTCCGAACAGAATTATCTATGCTTCGATGGTTTGGTGTGTATGCCCACAGACCGGCTTCCAAGACGTGCCATGATTGCCGTGCCATCAGGTAGGCGACTCCTCGGTAGGCCTAGAAATAGATGGTTGGATCAAGTCTGACATCTCTCCTGGAGTCGTCTAGGGATTCCTCCTGATGAATTGGAGTCAATGGCGAAGGATCGAAAGGATGGATTATGGATGGATTATTTATCTCATCTTACACATTGAAAAACCTCCGAAAGCTGGCCACAAGAAATGATTATCAGCGTATTTGTAAGCATATACATACTTGCAGGGGTTCCAGAAAATAGCGATACAATAACGATTGATAGGTTTTTCATTATTTGCAATAATATGGCGCAGTATTTTCAGGTTGTAGACTATTGGCTTCAGGAATTATTATTTTTTTTGCAAAACTCGCATGGATTTACATTTCTGTTTATATGACATATGTATGTACTGAACATATATATTTTTGCTTCACTTTCATATATTCATTTATTATGTACTTTATTTGTTCTAATAAAAAAATTATTGAAGAAGATGTCATGAATTCAATCAAGTTTTTATTTGTATTTTCATTAAAAAACAGACACTCTTATAAGTTGCCCACCTGCATAACTTGGTCAAAAATGTTTGCATCGCGTGTGGCCAACTTAGACAGGTTTCACTGTATTTGCATAGTTACGAACGGCAGCCTACGGAGATCCAATTATGGGTCTGCCTTAAGGGTTTTAGTATTGGCGGAGTTAAGGGCTACCTATAATATTCAAAGCAAACGGAAGCTAATGTCATAATTTAACGTTGAGTTTTCAATTGATAAAGTAGCCCATAATAGGTGTGTGTGAACAGGAAGACGCTTTTAACTTTTCCCATATATACACTGCATAAAACAGATTTTACCTTTGTGTCATCGAAGGCTAAAGAATGATGTATAGGGATATCTCGATTAACGCCGTTTCGGGACCGAGAAAATGCGACGTAAATAGAAAATAACGTACGAGTAAATCGAAAATAAAATTATCCAACAGTCGTACAGTTCATATGGAATGGAAAAGATAATGATATTGTACACGAAATCGGAGAGATCAGCATCTCGGTTAAATAAGAATGACGAAAGAGGGGATTTCGTGAGAGAATTGTATTTCAAGAAACGACGTAAGCCGAAATTGTAACGACGTTAATCGAAACTGGGAAGTGAGAAACCAGACAACGTAAATCGAAATAATGTAAATCGAGGCGACGTAAATCAAGGTATCACTGTAATTCTTTTTACAACAGCTTATATCGGGTCAAATAGATGAACATTTTTCTCTTCAATTGCTAATTTTTGTTGTTTGTAGGGAAAAATTATATCGCCCTACGGAATTGGAAAAGCTAAGCCCTACTAATTTGGAAAAGCATCGCACACAATGCTCTGAACTGATCTGCAACTTGATATTTTGCAACATAACTTTTCTTACTTTTTGTGCAAAGTATTTTCATCAATTTTGATGAAAAATAGTCAATAAAAACATATCGCAATCTTAGTATATACTAGATTAATTTTCTGATATCTATATCTATATATTGAACGTATAATAAAATAATAACCAGAGTCGTTTTTCGGCACGTAGCACGCAAAAACTAATTGACAGATTTTAATAAAACTTTTCCATTCTATGCCTTAAAGTCCTTCAATAAGAATTATCATGATATTCCCCAATGGGATTAAGCTAATTAAGATAGTTCTTAATGGGCAACTCCACACCAACAAATTTATCGGAAGATTCCACCATTGCTGGCTAATTTTCTCAATTTTCATAAATAAGGATTTTTATATTTGAAATTACACTTACCTTATACGCATATTCTTAATTTCACTTCTACGCCGACACGGATCAAAAACTAACGACAGAGTAGGTGGAGATGGACGTGATTTTATTATAAGTATTGATAAGAATAATGTTGACAATTTTGACCACCAAAGTGTTGAAGATAGCGACTGTGAAACCCACTTTATGGCAGGAAGACCAACAAAATCGTTTGAGAATTGTGGAGAAAACTCAAAGCGTGCCAAAGTTTGTGATCTCTTAGATTCAAGGTCTTCATCGGAGCTGCTATACGCTGCACAAATGGTTACACGTGCAAGTGGCAATCGTTCGGCAGCAAATGTCATAAAAGAGATTTCACAATCTCCCCAAGTAGCGAAGGAATTAAAAAAGTTCCAAGAGAAGATACAATCGCTATGGTCGTACAGTAGTGAAGAAGTACTTGCATTGTATATAGACGCAAAAATAACCGTTAATGCTTATACAATTTTAAGAAAGCAATCTCTGGCCAGGGGTCACTCATTGTATCCTTCAATTTATAGCCTAGGAAAAGCTAAGAAAGACTATTTCCCTTCAGAAAATGCAATCAATGTTGACGAGTCCACTGCTTCTATTAAGGTGGAAGATATTGTCAATCACATTACCACACGTTTATTGCAAATGCAAGAGCTCGTTATTTCTAATAACGTCGATGATGGTGCCATGCTAACTTTAATATGTAAATGGGGTGGTGATGGCAGTTCAGCTCACAGCAAATATAGCAAAGGTTCGACGATCAGGAAGAGACTGCAAATCTGCAGAGTTGCCCGAGCTTAGCCCCACCAGCCCGTCCGACTTGTTGCCACATTCACTACGTATGCGCCAGTTTCTGTTACTGCGTGTGTTCATTTATTTCTTTAAGCTTAATATGTCATATGTCATTATGTGTCTGTTTGTGAGTTTCTACTTTATTAAGTATTTGTGCACAGTTAACATTCCATCCTTTTATTTTCTTAGCTTCCAGTCAGTATTTGTGGGATCCTCATTTCTTGCTGCTGCTCGTTCCTCCAGACGTAATTGCTGCTTCATGCTGGTGATGTTTTCGTTTGGTGTGTTCCAGGCTTCATTCGTCGTCAGCATGAGTGTTATTAGTCCTCTCGGAGTCACTTGGATGCCGGTTTCTGTATTTGTGGGATCCTCATTTCTGCTGCTGCTAGTTCCTCCAGACGTAATTGCTGCTTCATGCTGGTGATGTTTTCGTTCGGTGTGTACCAGGCTTCATTCATCGTCAGCATGAATGTTATTAGTCCTCTCGGAGTCACTTGGATGCCGGTTTCTGTCTCTAATGTGTTTCCGGCCGTCGTATACATCCGGCATTCCATCAAAGCATGTTCCGCGTTCTGGATTTTGCCTTAACAGTGCGGGCAGTATGGGTCATACACGTGTTTGTATTTATGGAGATACTCCCGAAAGCATACGTGATCCGATAGAAACTGTGTCATGCAGAAGTTTACTTCTCCAGGTTTCGTGCTGATCCATTCCTCTACATTGGGAATCAGCGTATGGGTCCATCTTCTTTTGTGGTGTTCCACCTGTGTTGCCATGCTGCTTGTACAGACTCACTGGTTGCTGGGGGTTTTTTAATTTCCAAATCTATTGGCATTCGGCCGCTTATCACCTCCACGGACCCCCTTTGAAATGCATAGCACGTTCTTAGCGATGCGATTCTGTGGGGCAAGTTCATCCGTCTCCGGTACGTCACCTGTGTCCATATGGGATACGCGTCCATAGGGATCAACTTGCATACCGTTGCAAGCAGGTTTCTAATTGGTTGCCTGGATCCTCTAACGTTTGTCATTAATCTTGACCGTGCCGCTACTGCCCTGAAGGCTCTCTCGCCTGCGTACATCAGGTGCTCTTTGAAATTTAGCCTATGGTCCAGCAGCACTCCCAGATACGTGATGTGTGGACGCGACTCGATGGTTTTCTCACCGATGTATGGTAAGATGTTCTACCTTTATTCTGCTACTTATTAGCATTTCTTCCTTCTTTTAATCTGGTAGGTCCAGACCTGATGCCTATAGCCATGCCTTCGCGTTCCTTATTGTTTGGCTGCAGTTTTTGGGACACTTGTCCTAGCGTTTTTGCTACGATGATTACTGCAATGTCATCAGCATAGCCGATGATTTCAACTCCGCTCGGCCTTGGCGTTCTTAGTATGCCATCGTATATTATATTCCACAGGACTGGACCTAGCACTGACCCTTGGGGGACTGCTCCTGTGATTTTGTGTGTCTCATGCCTCTCTTCCGTGCCATAATGAAGGTTTCTCTCGCTGAAGTAAAGATTCTCAGTAGATAGTTAGGTATATGCAGTTGCCTAGCGCTCCACCTGGCTGAGCTGAATGCGTTGCGCAATACTGCTTTCTCCCTCCTAGCCATCTTTGCTCTGCGATAGTTTCCCGCGCAATGTCACACATTGCCTTTATCGCCCCTATGGTGCTTCGTTTTTTCTAAAGTCGTACTGCCGAGTAGAGCCCCGAGTCAACCTCCGTGTATGGCTCTAGCCTTGTGCTTATTATTTTTCATATTTCTCGGCCTGACGCAGAGATATCGTTCGAATCAGAAAAAAATTATGTTTCCTGCCTGGGTGCAGTTCTCATTAGTTTGTATGACAAGTTTCAAGTTTGTTTACACGAATTTTTGCAGTAGTCTTGCGTGTTTTTCGTTAAAATGGATAAACTTGAATATCGTGCGGTCATAAAATTCCTCGTTTTGGATGGGTTAACCCCTAAGGAAATTCATCCAAAGTTGAGAAAAGTTTACGGGAACTCTGCTCCTTCCATTTCAACCCTTAAAAAGTGACCCACGAACGTCCCTCGAAGATGACCCACGTGAAGGACGGCCAAAAACCGCAACCACACCCGAAACCATCGAAAAAGTGGATGATATCGTGTTGGACGATAGGCGAGTGAAGGTGAGTGAGATAGCTGAGGCTGTGTGTATATCGGAAGAGAGGGTGCGAAACATCTTGCACAAAAACTTAGGGATGCGAAAGCTCTGCGCAAGATGGGTGCCGCATTTGCTGAATGCCGATGAAAAGCAAATGCGCAAACGATTTTCGCGGCAATCAATAGAGATCCGACCGATTTTGTGCGACGATTTGTCACCATGGATAAGACATGGGTCCACCACTACATGGCAGAAACGAAACACCAGTCGAAGCAGTGGATGGAAGCCGGTGGTTCAGCGTCAAAGAAAGCGAAGATGATCGCATCTGCCGGTGTCATGGCCAGTGTGTTTTGGGATGCGAAAGGGATCCTGTTAATTGATTACGTTGAGGAAGGCAGAACAATTACAGGGCGAATATTACTCCAACCTTCTTGACTAGCTGGAGGCCAAAATTCGCGAGAAGATGCCTGGCTTGAAGAAGGAAAAAATCATCTTTCACCACGACAGTGCGCCTGTACACAAGTGTGCGTTGGCGATGGGAAAACTGCGGGATTTGGGGTACGATTTGTACGGCCACTCCACCCTATTCACCTGATTTGGCACCCTCAGACTTCCATCTGTTCCCAAACTTGAAGAAATTTGTTTCTGGGAAGCGCTTCGCATCCGATGCAGAAGTTGAGAGGGCCGTAGATGAATATTTTCACAGCCTTCCAGACTCTCACTTCCGAGAAGAAATGCTAAGTGTGTTGAAGTCAAGGGAGATTATGTAGAAAAATAAAATCATTTTTTAACGAAAAATCGCAGTCCTTCGTTGTCAGGCCGAGAACTTTTCATCTTGCCCTCGTACTTTAATATAATCTCTGAGCACTAATATTATTGCCTTGCGAATTTCAGGTGTAATTGTAACTTGGGCTTGGCGCCGATATTGCAGTAGAAAATATAAGTCTGGTAAATATTCCTACTTGCTAAAAATCGGAGCATTGCGCTAAGTCCGCTTAAAACCGACTTCTACGTCCT
Organism: Brachypalpus laphriformis; assembly: GCA_945910035.1. Lineage (NCBI taxonomy): Eukaryota > Metazoa > Arthropoda > Insecta > Diptera > Syrphidae > Brachypalpus > Brachypalpus laphriformis. Next base: position 28,646,927 of record OX246753.1, read on the forward strand.
ATAGTCGAGAATGGGAGTAATATGGGTCACCCACCCTTAGGGTGCTTCCACATTGAATAGAACAAAAGCGACTTAGGCTGAACACACACCGGAGCAGACAAAATGTTTTCTTTTGCCTCATGAAACAACAATAGATTGCTTCTTATGAGCCAACACACACCAAAGCAGGCGAAACAAAAATCATGTTTTTGATTCTAAGCGCATCGTGTGTGGTTACCGAAAATACACGCCATTGTATACGGCCAACACACACGGAATGAAACAAAACCGTTTCAAGGGAGCGTCGTTGTCGATTATTGCACACTTGCTTATGGCGCAACACATACCGCATACGGCAAAACAAAACAAACAAAGGCGAAACAGAAAAACGTGCTGCGTTATCGATAGCTGGATCGTTGTTTTTCAGAAACAAAATTTCGATGTTGTTCTTTTTTTGCACTGGCGTTTTATTTATTTGAGAGTATTTCAGGTTTTTAAATGTCCTTTGTATCTCTTTTTTGATTGTAAGGATTAACCCACCGCTCTCCATTTTGTGCTTAGATAAAATAATAAAAGTTTTAAATAAAATTAGCACAACTTCATCGCAAACTCAGTTTTGTTTTTTCTCAACACATACCAAACGAAGCAGAAAAGGGAAATAATTTTTTTGTTACATTGTGTTTCGGTTGGTTTGTGTTGAAATAAAATACGTTTTCTTGTCTGTGAATCAAAAAAACGTTTTGACTGACCCGGTGTGTTTTCAGCCTTAGACAAACAAAACGCTGTTTTATGTTTTTTTTTGAATTTAAATTGAATAACGTGAAACAAAGCTAGCAAAGGAAATGTGTTAATTATTTTTTTTATTATTATGTTTAATTGAAACTAATAAAGCATGATTAGCATTAACCTACACCAAGCTAACGAAGTCGAAAAAAAACGTTTTAGTTTTGCTTCATTTGGTGTGATTTAACAACAGTTGTTTTTGCTTTATTTAGTGTGAGCTTAGCCTAAGATATCATTTTTTTCTTAGTGCACTACGCCCTATCACCTCCAAAGTCCGATTATAGAAAGTAGAGTCAAACCCGTATACTTCGAATCAAATTGAATGAAAAAGCTCTTTTCAGCCCCCTTTGAAATTTAGTAGCGCAAATTAAACATCCCAACTCAGTTTTGATTGGGAAAAAAAGCTAAAGTGTTGCTTCGTGCTAAATCTTACATCACTGAGAAGAGACGTCTCACCAAAACATGCAAATTTTCTCCAACTTGATACCAATTAGGTGTTTTTTTAGTATCGTATAAACAATTAGAAAAAAATACGCATATTAAGTACAAAACCATTTATAAATTACGTAGATCAGCAAACGATATCCGGGATAGTTAGCGCGGATTCAGACTAACTGTTATAGAATTAAGCGCACCCATATAAATTTGTCCCAATGTTATCGGTAACTTGCACAAATGCCTACAATGCAAAAACAAAATATATAATTCCTGAACATAAAAACAAAGCTGTTTATATGTAAATGTATATATGTATATGTATATTAGTCGTTCAGGAACTTATTTTTACTGGTTCGGCAAAGAGACCCAGCCCTATTAGCTCCCTCCGTTGAAGACGACAACTTGGAAACTGTCGAAAAGCGAAAAACGCCAACGATAATCAGGGTGAATAGGGCCTATTCGGAAACGCAAACTTTGCAAAGCAAACATTTTGCAAAGCAAACATTTTGCAAAGCAAGAGCAACAAAGCAGTTGAAACGTCAAAAGCATACAATTGCAAAGCATACTTTCGACGTTTACGAACAAATTATTTGCTTTGTTGCTCTAAAAAATAACAATGAACATTTTGAATGTAACTCTTAACACTTTATTGGATGGTTGCAATAATAATATTAAAAAAAGGAAAAAATGGGTTTCAAGAAAACTATTCCTTGTTTATATAAATTTGCAATGGCGTGTACCTAAAAATCTGGCCTTTTTTGAGATTATAAACAGTTTTCCGGATGACATCTTTTATAGCCATTTCAGAATGAAAAGAACAACCTTTCAGGTAGGGATAACTTGTATATCCTTGGTTTTCTTACCTTTAAATTTTTCCGTAATCTATTTCTAGGAACTTGAGTTTATTTTAGAGCCTTTTTGGAAAACACAAGCTGGAAGACCCGGACTAAATTTGTGTTCAGCGCTCTACATTATGTTATGAATAGCTAACGGTTGCACATATCGCGACTTATCGGATCGATTTAATATTGGACAAGGAACCTCGCATTCTATTGCTATCAAGATTATAAAGCTTATAACTTGACATCGAAATAGGTTCATAAAGTGACCACTAGGGGTAGCACTAGAAAATCGTACAATTCAATTACCCCAGGGAGCACATCTCTTAGGAGATTCGGCGTATCCATTGTCGTCTTACTTAATGGTACCATTTCGTGATAACGGGTTCCTAAATAAACATCAAACAAAGTTTAATGTTTGCTTAAGCTCTACTCGAGCATTGAACAAGCATTTTGAATGCTGAAAAACAAATTTCGGGAGTTGAAATCTTTGCAAGTGTTAAAGCTACTAGAGGCCAAGTATTTCGTTACAACCTGTGTAGCTCTGCATAATCATATTATTTATTGTGAACATGCTCCTGATGTGCATAATCAGGAGATTGATAGCGACAATCACATTGGTATTCCACTTGAACATCTAGAAGAAGTAACTGTTCAAACTCCAAGAGCCAGCGCTGAAGCGAGGCAAAAACGAGATGCTCTAATGACATTGCTTTCAGCATAGTGATTACTCCGATAATACATATGTAATTAAAGACAAAAATGCCTTTTTGTTCTGTTTATTTATTCAAAAAAAGAACTAATAAATGCAACACAATGCACTTCTTAATTCATATAAATTCGGTTAGATAATAATGTGCCTTCAGTCGTTATTTGGAAAAAAATCAGACAATTCAATATCTTTTAGTATATTAATCCGTTCCCTTTCAATTTCCATCTGCTCTTCATGGCGACTACGTTCTTCACCAGCCTCTTTTTTTAGGAATTCCATGATTTCGTTGTTCTTTTTAAGCGCTTAGCATTTCCTAATGGCTGCGATGTCGAATCCTCACCATCTTCGGTCTCAGGGTTATCTTCATACCTATCTTCCAAAGTCGAAATCAACAAACTTCTAGGTGGATCTATGTGTGGTTTTTTCCTATAAGCTTCATGGAAAAGCTCGAAATACTCCCACCTTGTTGCATCCCGTCCCGTTTTTGAATTCCTTTCTTTAATTCGCTTGTATGTCAATAGCAGATTGTTCCATTTACGAAAAATTTCATCTTTTGCATAACGGAACTTCGGATTGATTTGAAGAGCTTCTTCGCGTACTTTTCCCCACAGCGTTAATTTTTTTTTCTTCCCGAGATAAAATCCGTTTCAAATTTCAATCGAATTGAAATAAGGAGTTTTATCTCCTGATGGGTCCAAGATCTAGCATTTCTTAAATTACAGAAATTAAATCAGTTTTTTTTTGTTTGTTCTAACTTTTACCTTTATTCTACTTCGCACATTTTTTTCTCCGAATCAAACAACGTCCGCAAAGTCAACAAATGAAAAAAGCAACACGATTTTGACATTTGCTTAATTTTGCATATATTTGCAAAAAATATTTGCAGCGTTTTAGAATTGTTTGCTTTATCGTATATGCATTTCCGAATGATATACTTTGCATAATTTGCCGTTCCGAATAGGCCCTTATCTACATACATACTGTAGCATCCACAAAAGTACTTTCTACACTGTATTAAGTATGGATCTGGCAGCACCTCACAACTGTCAGCAGTTTGTTCCACAATTCACCCCCAGAGACATCTAGCATCTTCGAACAGAGATACCTAGCATCTTCGAAAACATTCTAGAAGTTCTTGTAACATATTTGATATAAATACATCAATCCACCGATGAACAGACACCAGACAGTCGATCTAATTGAAAAATGAGATGAAGTGGGATTATTATGAAAGTTATATTACTATATTTTGATTGAAAATGATGTAAAGATAGTTTATGTTAAGAGTGATAAAGAATAAAGAGATTTCATAATTTTGAATTATGACAAAAGTGAATTTTGTAGTTGCTTATAAATAAACTGTTTTAATACACAGTGGACAGAGTCTTCGAATCTCACTCGGAGGGACGACGTAGTAGAGGGCCTCCTCGCCGTAGGTGGTCAATGGGACCTCGACTAACTTGGAGTGCGGAACAATTGCTAAAGAATTGCTAGTGCGGGCAATTAGCTAAAGACCGAGCTAAATTGAGTTCTTAGTTGAAGCCCAGGTTCACCCCGAACTGTAGCGCCACCTTAGTAATTAAGTAATATCAAACACTTCTCATTTTACTCCAACCATTCGACCAACATAGAATTTAAGTTGTAAACCTTTCTACAGATTATTAATATCGACACCAACAGATATGTTTACAACGAAGTTGATCGTCTGTAGGCTGCTTTACGTAATCGAGGTTTAGGTTTTCTTCTGAATAAATCTTTGGTAAATTTTGGCAAATGTCACAAGTTTGCTACTAAGAATATTCCAGATACCTACCTGTGAGATAAAATAAAATGTTAGGTTTGAATTTTTTGTAGTTGAACGACTTAGGGATACAGGGTGGTATCTAGGCCTTGTACACAATTTTCACATGAGTATATCACAAATTTAAATGATCAAATCGATATCAATTCTGGGTCTCTACCAAAATTCGTTAAATTTTTAAATTTTTATACAAAAATGCATTGGCTGTAATCTAGGAGAAAAAAAAATCTAAAAACCTCTCCATTTTCAGTTAATGTAAAAACTGAGATCGGTTGACTGGTTGAGTAAATAATCTTTTTGAGGTTTCAATTGTCAAATTTGATTTCACTTTCTAGCCCCTTTTATATCACGCCCACATTTACACCTTACACACTTAACGGCATAGTAATAATTTCCTTTGACTGCCACAGTATCTATTTCTTCTATCTGTATGAGAAGGAAATAATTCCATTAAGCACCTACTTCCTTGTTTGAGTAAAGCTCGCTTCAATTTCTTTCTCAAATCCTGTAATTCCCTAAGGTTCAACAACACTTTAACACTGTTTTCTCACTCAACAAAAGGGCTCCAGATAACAGTGTAACAATTCATATATATAAAAATGGAAAACCGAACCGCTTGGTTCAAATAAAAAGAAAGTAAATACCAATCAGTTCAGAAGTATCTCAAATAAATTGAAATTCCTACCCCTTCAAGAGGATGCTCCCATCTTAGCGTTTCCAAAATGGGTACAAAAAAACCGTCATAAATGTCCAACTGAATTTTGCTCTTCCTGAGAACAACAACGACGACCACTCGCATAAATGTCCTTGAAGGTCAACGAAATTGCTATAGCCTAAGCATAGGGTTTCCTCTATGTGTGTGCGACGGTCTATGCTCCTCTCACCAGTCTTGTGGCACCTACAGAGCTGATTGAGTCGTTTTCATCCTTGTCCGTGTCTATATAAAGTAGCACACTTTGTGCGACGGCTACGGGTGCCGTAGGTATATAGGAGAATTCCTGCGTGTAATTTATTCCAATCCCGACGTAGTATTTCAAGAATTGTACATAATATAAGACGTCCGGGGCCTGTATCTTCCCGACGACTGCAAGAAAAATGGGCAGCAGAAAAAATGTTGGCACCACCCACAAAATAGAAGCAAAAGTGTTGAATACACTGAGTTTCGTGGCAGTGATTTTGAGTGAAATGGTGGTGCGCAGGATTGGGATGAAATGAAAGCTTTTGTGCAGATATTTTGGAGTCGATATTGCAAGATTAGGGGGATGTTGTTAGTTGTATGAGGGATGCTCTGCAGTCAAAGTGTAACGTCCAGAATGTGTAATTGGAGTAAATGTTGGCCAAAGGTTACGTAAAAATGCCAAATGAATGTGTACCTAACATACTTTTTTCTTTTTGCCAAGTGCAGTGCTTAATTGTGTGATAAAACATTCTCCCCATGGGTATATTATAGAAAATTAAGGTACACTAAAGGTTGTAGATAGATACTAGGTCCTATGAATGCAAATCATAAAAAAAATGTATGTAGTACATACTATAATTCAATTCCAGACAGAATACATAATAGTACTTTCAAAAAAGAGCAGGGTAGTCAAGGTCGTCAAGGTTCTAACCGAGGTCGCCATCGATGTACAAACACCAATGAACCTAACATACGGACATATGGTATATATGAATTACTCGAAGGATTCATTAACCTTAGATCTCCTCTGGTCATAACAAACCATATTGACGTCGAAGTGGAACAATTCATTGGCGATATACAACAGGCAGCAGAAGATAAACCGACTTGTCAAAAAAAAAAAAAAAAAAAACAACCATCGGTTAAATGTCCCACAAAAATTAGGAAACTAATTCTAGAAATGAGAAGAGCTCACAGGAAGTGGCAAATAACAAGATATCCCGGCGATAAAACTACGAGTATATTTAATAAACTAAATAACAGACTTACAAATAGTATCGATGAATTTAAAAATAGATCTCTAACTAAATATCTTTGTAACCTAACCGCTGACAAAGTCACAGACTATTCCCTTTGGAAGGCTCCCAAACAATTAAAGAGACCACAAGCGCAAGATCCCCCGTTCAAATCATCTGATGAGAAATGGATCAGTGACCCAGAAAGAAAAGGTCAAACTTTTTTCGGAGCACATTACAAATGTATTTAAACCTTTCCCACCTGATAGAGTAGATGAAGACGTAATCCCTTATGTTTCGCTAAGAAAGATCAGCACATATGTATATATATTAGAAGTCCGAAGATCCGTGGAAGCCTTCGCGTCAAGAAAACCATCTTACGAAAGATAGAGCGCGACCAGCTCAGATGGTATTGCCACGTTCAAAGAAGAGATCATTCGAAGCCTGTTAAAAAGGCAATATCGCCAAAGACATCGCGAGGCAGGAGAGGCAGGCCTGCAAACGTCTGGATCAGACAAATGCAACAACACCAGCATTTGATTGGCCTCAGTAACCGAGTGATCCAAAATCGGGAGGCCTGTCGATATTTTCTAAGGTCAAATAGGCGAATCCCTCAGGCGTATCAGTAGAAATGCGGTGAAGTGGGAAGGCTATGATCCCTTGTTTTCGGATCATAACTTTGCCGAAATGGGAAGAAGAAGAAGAAGACGATCAGCACACATATTCATAAATTATCTAATCGAAATCACCAGATTTTGATCTTATAACTGCCCTTCATCGCATTGTTTAAAATCAAGCTTATAATTAATCCTTGTTTTAAACAAAGATATCTTCACATCACTGGAAACCATGCGAATCGTGCATGCTAGTAGCACTCGGGCTATTAGTATCTATGAAGATTATATATCCTTGGCGCAACCTAAAAAAAAAAAAAAAAATCACTGGAAACCAACATCAGGATCACTACCGCGATCGAGGCACTCAAAACCAACAAGGCGGTAGGACTTGACGGTATTCCAGCAGAGCTCTTACGAGCAGCGCCAACAACATCGGCTGAGCTTCTGCTTCCACTTATAGAGAGAGCTTGGAAGGCTGAGAGCTTTCCTAACGCGTGGAAAAAGCGAATGATCGTCAAGCTCCCTAAGAAAGGAAATTTAATGGAGTGCGGAAACTGGAGGGGTATCTGCGTGCTGCCTGCTGTAGCTAAGATAATAGCTAAAATCATCCTTGAGCGAATCAAACAACATCTCGAAGACACACTCGATGCCGAACAAGTAGGTTTCCGCTCTGGATCCTCCTGTGCCGACCACATCAACACCCTGCGGATTATCATCGAACAGTGTGTTGAATATCGATCGCCACTGCACCTGCTGTTCATCGATTTTGAGAAGGCGTTCGATAGCGTCAACAGGGAGTTTATTTGGCGTGCCTTACGCAGGAGAGGCATTCCCGATAAACTAATTGCTATTATCGAAGCTACATATGAAGGCTCCAAATGTCACGTTCTGCACAGGGGAAGGTTGTCTGAGGAAGTTGAGATCCAAAGTGGGGTAAGACAAGGCTGTATCCTTTCACCAATATTATTCCTATTGGTGATTAGCGATGTGCTTCATGCAGCTTTGTCGACGGGAAACGGAGGAATTCGATGGACTCTTACGTCTCAACTCAAACATCTGCGCTAACGATGTATGCTTACTCTCCCACAGAATTATGGACTTCCACCAAATGACAGCAGATGTGGAGAGGGAGGCAGGCGTCGTTGGGCTGAAAATGAATGCGGCAAAAACAAAAATTATCAGCCTTGTAACTAACTCATCGGCTCAAATATGCATTGCTGGACAATCGGTAGAGAGAGTAGAGGATTTCCAGTATCTTCGGAGTATTGTCTCGACCGATTGTGCAACCGAACTGAATATAGCCAACAGGATCGCCAAAGCAAAGTCCGCGTTCGGGATGTTGTCCAAAATATGGCGAAGCAATGCAATCAGCTTGAACACCAAGATAAGACTGTTCCGCTCCAACGTTGAATCCGTGCTGTTATATGATTGCACCACGTGGAGAGTGACCACTACTATCACCAGAAAGTTGCAAACGTGCCTGCGCAATATCTTAAGGATTTTCTGGCCCTAACGAACACATGTACGAGAGGACGGGTCAGGAACCAATAGGCACAACCATCCAACGGCGGAAGTGGCAGTGGATTGGTCACACGTTCCATAAGGGTGGCAGTTCCATAGCGAAATATGCTACGCAATGGAACCCTTTAACTCAGGATGGCAGAAGACCTGGCGGTCCGAGGAGAACATGGCGCAGAACAATCGAGAAGGAGGCACGGCAGTTGGGGAAAAGTTGGGGAGAACTCAGACATATTCCCAGAAACCGTACACGATGGCGCGTAGGCGTAGTAGAGGGCCTAGGACTCAAAAGGGGATAAAGGATATAAGTAAAGTAAGTATCACTGGAAGATAGCAGAAATTATTGTTATACACAATCAAGGTGAGCCTCTATCAAAAGTTTCCTCATATAGGCCAATCTGACTTTCAACTTTTCGAGTAACTGCTTCTTAAAAGACTAGACAGAATCATAGCACAAACAAGGCTTATTCCCACCCATCAGTTCGGGTTTAGAAATAAGCACTCGACGATAGACCAAGTACATCGTATAACTAATATTATAGAAAAAGCACTAGAAGAAAATCAAGTCTGTTCTTCATTATTAATAGACGTTGCACAGGCTTTTGATAAAGTTTGGCATATGGGTTTAGAGTATAAACTTCATAGGGATCTAAGTAGACAGTACTATGAGATACTTAAATTTTATATAGCATATAGGTACTTTCCCGGGATTCCTCCTGATGGGTTGGAGTCAATGGCGAAGGATCGAGAAGGATAGAGGGTCCACCTGAGCATCCGACCCTTATGAAGGATTAGCGGGCCATTGAAAATGTATGTACTTTAGAGTTCGCTATGGTATAGCGTTTTCTGAACTTAAAGAAATACGAGCAGGTGTTCCGCAGGGATGTGTTCTAGGACCCACCCTATATTTATTATATACTAGTGATATACCACATGCAAAAACCACGATTATAGCCACATTTGCAGATGACACTGCTCTCCTATCAACTAATGGATGCGTTGCTAAATCAACAAAAAAGCTACAAAATTCGGTTAATGAGATATGTGATTAGTCGCAACGATGGTGAATTGAACTTAATGAGTCAAGTCCACTCTCAATTTCACAAATAACAAAATAACGAATGTTCCTGTCGTAATAATCAAGTAGTTATTTATTCTAACACAGCTAAGTATCTCGGTATGAATCTGGATGCTAAACTGACGTGGAAGGAACATGAAAAAGAAAGCAAGAGAGCTAAATATTCTTCTTCTTTTTCTTCTTCCTGTTTCGGCGAGGTTATGATCCGAACACAAGAGATCATAACCCTCCTACTTCACTCCATTTCTACTGATCCGCCTGAGGGATTCGCCTATTTGACCTTAGAAAATATCGGCAGGCCTCCCGATTTTGGATCACTCGGTTACTGAGGCCAATCAAATGCTGGTGTTGTTGCATTTGTCTGATCCAGGCGTTTGTAGGCCTGCCTCTCCTGCCTCGCGATGTCGGGTTCGCCTAATGACTTGTAGATTGATCTTGTAACAGATGTAATCAAAAAGGACGCGATTCGTCGCAACGATCGCCTGCAGATGCATATTAATACTAAAATAGCAGACGTCTTAAATGTACGATATAATATTCGTAGATTAAGAAGAACTAAACATCACGAACTTATTATCTGACAATTATGAGAACCCATATTTACTATAATACCTTCTAAAACGCAGCTGAAACTAGAATTATTTGTCGATCTTTCTTCGATTGGTCATGATTAAGGAGGTGTTTTTAGTGCAGTTAGAGTCCCACACTACTCGTACTCTTGGTTTCCAACCCTACAATGTCTTCGAGATTTTCACCTTTACTAAAAAAAAATTTTAATTTTCGATTTCAGATCTTGATCAATCTTGATATTGCTATTATATGAAACTCAACAAAAATGTGGGTCCACCAAACTATCCGTTAGTTTGCGCATGGGCTATTAGATGGCATACCAGGTGTTTGCTTTAATCGGTTGTTTCAGTCCATTTTCTGAAGCGATTTGACTCGAAATGAATGTCTGCTTGACATGGTGTAACTAAATTTGGAATCGTTTTTTAGGAAAAAAGTTTGCTTTTCAAGCAAATTAAAAAAAAAAAAAAAATTTTGATACTTTCACTTCAGTTCCTGCGACAATACGCGACATGGAAAAATATTCAGCACTACATTTACGAAATCCGACAATTTGGCGGATTACAAATTTCATATACAATATGTATATGTATATTAAATAAAGAAAATTAAATTGATTTGCTAATTTGAATATCTATTCTTATTCCTTTTCCCCAAGATTAATTAATTAATTTTTTAGTACACCTTCTGTTGATGGTATCCCACTCAGATTGTCCGATAGCGCAAAATACCTTTGCCTTGTACTTGACAAAAAGCTCAACTGGAGATTAAATATAGAGGAAAGAATTAAGAAAGCAACAATAGCCTTTTACTCATGTAGTAGAATTTTTGGTAGAACCTGGGGACCCTCCCCCAAAATCATACTATGGATGTATACGGCTATAGTTAGACCCATACTGACTTACGGCAATCTAGTATGGTGGCCAGCTGTCAACAAATCCACCAACTTAAAGGCAATCACCAAAGTTCAAAGACTAGCGTGCATTGGCATCACCAGTGCAATGAGGACAACCCCAACTGCAGGACTCGAGGCTATCCTCGACCTGCCACCGCTAGACATCTTTATACGAACATCAGCAGCCATTAATGCTATGAGAACAAGTCAGTCAGCGAACTGGAAACCAAGCAGAACAGGTCACTCGATGATCCTACTCGATTACTTTGGCCTCATGCCCGTAACGGATTGCATGACGCCATATTTAGACTTTACAAGGCTTTTCTCTACCGCCTACCCTAGCAGGGAAGATTGGAAAAGCGGTCATATACCTAATGCCGAATCTATAGCCATCTACACGGATGGTTCAAAAATGAGCACTGGTGTAGGATCAGGTATCTTCTCCGACCCTCTAGGTGTATCAAAATCCATACGACTTCCAGAGCACAGCAGTGTTTTCCAAGCAGAGGTCTTAGCAGTGGCAACAGCCGCCCGTGAGTCTACGATAAGGGCAATACCGCCAGAAAGTATCACCATATTTATCGACAGCCAGGCGATTACTGCCATAGAAATTAAATCGAAGCTTGTGAAATGTTGTCGAGAAGAGCTCAGGGTTCTTGGAACACAGCACAAGGTATCGCTCTGTTGGGTCCCTGGACACGAGGGTATCCCAGGCAATTAGAAAGCTGACGAGCTGAAGAGAATCGGCTCAGCAGCCCCAACAGAACAAGTTGACCCCCCTGTGTGTATCCCGTCTTGCACACTCAAGCTCGCTGCAGGGAATAAAGCCACTGAGGAGGCGAACACAAAATGGAACTCCATGGAAACTTGCGCCATCACTAGGAAGCTATGGCCATCTTTCGACAAAGCAAAGACCGAGAGAATCATCCGTAAAGATAGGAAATCTCTTTCCACCCTCGTGGGCATCATCAGGGGGCACAACACTCTGCGGTACCACTTGAAGAAACTACGCCTGACGGAGAAGGAACTCTGCAGAGGCTGTGGTGACGAGGAAGTTTTTGAGGACACAACCCACTTCCTGTGCCACTGTCCGAGTCTTCAACACTCCAGGAAAAAGTTCCTTGGTAAATTTTTCTTCCAGGATCTCGAGGAACTCTCCGGCGTTTCAACGGAAAAGATTTTTTTTTTTTTTTTTTTTTTTTTCCGAGGGTAGGTGAAAATCTTCAAGAAGACACTATGAGGATCGACAGCGCGTGCTCATAGTAGTGTGGGATTCTTACCCACTAAAAAACCTCCCTTCAAAACAGACTTGTTTTCATTTTTACTACAACTAAGTATTCGACTTATCAAGTAGTTTTCGTTTCACGAAATAAGGACGTTTTGCAGGTATCTTCCCATTAGAAGTTCCTGCTAGCTCTGCAGTTTAGACGCGGTTACTTATCGCGCTAAGTCTAAAGGTTTTGTTCTTTGTAGACGGCGTAGTAAGTTTCTTTCATCCAAAACTTGGAGGACTGTTATATTAACGTGACTTTCTAGTCGACTTTTATGTTTTCTCGCGTAGTTTTTGATTTCGTCTTCGACTGTTTTAATGCCAAGATCTCTGTTGATATCACTATTTCTGATATACCATGGCGCATTTACAATACCTCTTAGAACTTTGTTTTCAAAAGTTTGTAAAATTTGAATATTACTTATTTTAGTACAACCCCAGAGTTGTATACCATATGTCCATACAGGCTTTAGCACTTGCTTATATAAAAGCAGTTTGTTCTCTATATTAAGCTTGGAATATTTTCCAAGTAACCAATACATTTCTCGATATTTGTTATCTAGTTCTTTGCGTTTTTTCTTAACGTGCGTTTTCCATTTCAGCTTTGCATCAAGTGTCATTCCAAGATACTTAGCCTCGTTTGCAAACGGAATTTGAACCGAGTTTGAAAAGATCGGCAGATTATTTACTCTCTTATAAGTAAAATTTACATGAACAGATTTGGTCTCATTGAGTGCGATTCGCCAAACCTTTGTCCATTCATTTACTCTATCCAAAGCTTCTTGCAATTTTTCTGTAGTATCTTCGACCGTTTTACCTACTGCCAAGATAGCAGTGTCGTCGGCAAATGTAGCTAGCTCAGTGCCTTCTACTTGCGGTATATCACGAGTGTATAATAGATATAAGACTGGACCAAGAACGCTTCCTTGCGGCACCCCAGCCATTATTTCCTTAAAATCCGAATATTCGTTTCCACATTTGACGCGGAATAGTCTATTCGTAAGGTAGTTCTTCAAAATATTATATAGGTGCTCTGGCAGAACTTGTCGTAATTTTAACTTCAAGCCTTCATGCCAGACCTTGTCAAAGGCTTGAGAGACGTCAAGGAATACGCTTGAACAAATCTTTTTTTCTTCAAGTGACTTTTCGATTACATGTGTTATTCGATGTACTTGTTCAACTGTAGAATGCTTACTTCTGAATCCGAATTGATGATCCGGAATGAGATGCCTCTCTTCTATAACCGGCTGTATTCGCCTAATCAAAATTCTCTCGAACACTTTCGATATGATTGAAAGAAGCGAAATCGGTCTATAAGACGTTTTTTCATTCGGCGGTTTTCCGGGCTTAAGGACCATTATGACTTCGGCCACTTTCCATTGACTGGGAACATATTCTAGTCTAAGCGCGGCGTTTATAATGAACAGAAGCTTCATTAGACCTTTTCTCGGAAGTGCTTTAAGAACCTCTCCCGTGATTAGGTCGTATCCAGGAGTCTACTTAGGTTTAAGTTTCTTTATTTCTTCCTTAAGTTCGGTTAGTGTTGCATTTCTTATTTTACGATTGTCAATATACAACGTATTTATATTTTGAATAAGAGCCTGTCCATCAAGCGGTTTGAAAGTTTCTTCCAGGTGGGCGGCAAAAACTTGCGCTTTCTCTTTATCATGCCTGGCCCATTCGTCTTGATTTTTCATAATTGGGGCGGCTTGAATTTGAGGTTTTTTAATACCTTTTATAGCTTTCCAAAGCGAATAATTAGAATCTTTTTCTGCCGTTAAGCTTTCTAGGTGAGTTTGCATTTCATTATTCTTAAGGTCTTTAATAGATCTTTTTAATAAGTTACACAAACGGTTAAGATGTGCTTTATGTTGCGGAGCCCGAGTTTGTTGCCATTTTTTGCGCGCTTTCCTCTTCTCCTTAATCATCTATTTTATTTCCTGCGGATAATTTTGAATATATCTGGCCGGCGTTTTCTTAGGTTTGGGAGTATTCTTCCACGCGGCATTCTGTAGGATTTCGACGAAGCGATCTACTTCAATTTCAAGTTCATAGGGCGTTTTAAGTGATACCCTCAGCTCAGTATTTGATTCAATATCTTTTTTGAAGCCATCCCAATTCGTTTTCGCGCTGGTTAATCTGGCCGGACCTACTTTTTTAATCAGAGCATCGCTTATCGTCATAATGATTGGAGAATGATCAGAGGAGAGATCAAAGCTTTCTTCAACTTTTATACAGTTGCCAGATATACCTTTAACAATAAAGAAATCGATCAGATCTGGTATCTTATTTCTATCAGTCGGCCAATATGTTGGTTTACCGGTCGAGTGAAAATCACAACTATATTGCATACCCGCATTATAAAGCTTTCTACCTTTCTGAGAGGCGTACCTTGAACCCCAGAAGGGGTGTTTCGCGTTGAAATCGCCACCAATAATAAAATTTGTTTTAAGGAAGTTGAAGATGTTTGTGAAATCACTTTCTTCAAGTTTACATCGCAGTGGACAATATATAGACGAAATGTTGAAAGCAAAATGTCTATTTCTAACGCGTACAACGGAAAAGATGTTGAACTTCATCAAATCATCAGGGTAGTTTGTATGCAGAAATGAATTAAGTGACTGAGTTAGTAGTTTTTAGTTTCATTAGGTAAGGAATTACTTTTTCCCCCATGGGTACCACAATGGGTCAACGCTGACCTGAGTGTGGCAGAGAGCGTCGCTCCTTAAGACGAAACGGAACCAATAACGTCAATTTAAACAGAAGACACTAGGTATATATAGATGTGCTACTAGACAATGACATTAAGATAACCTTTTGCATTTCAAATCCGATTTACTAAATAAATTTCCCAGGAAAGTGCAAATTTAATTTTTGGAGATTCTATACCAAATAATTTAGCATACCTTCTTCTTCTTCCTTTTATCAGCGAGGTTATGATCCGAAAACTAGGGATCACAACCCTCCCACTTCACCGCATTTCTACTGATCCGCATGTGGGGTTCGCCTATTTGACCTCAGAAAATATCGGCAGGCCTGCCGATTTTGGATCACTCGGTTACTGAGGCCAATGAAATGCCGATGTCGTCGCATTTGTCTGATCCAGGCGTTTATAGGCCTGCCTTTCCTACATCGCGATGTCTTTGGAACGTGCATAGATATTGCCTTTTTTACAGGGTTCAAATGATCTCTTCTTTGAACGTGGCAATTTCCTTGATGTGAAAGCTTCCACGGATCTTCGAACTTCTTATTCGATCAAGCTTGGTCACTCCTGCTGTCATGCGAAGCATCTTCATCTCAGCTGCCGTTAATTTACTCTCATACTTTTTGTACATCGTCCAACATTGTGAACCGTATGTGAGCGCTGGACGTACAACTGCGGTGTAGAGCCTTCCTTTCAACTTAGGGGGCATTTTTCTGTCACAGAAGATAGCGGAATTTTCTCGCCACTTCATCCACCCTACGCTTACACGATGATTGATGTCGTCATGACAAGTTGCTTTGCTATTGATCATAGATACCAGATATTTGAATTTTTCGCACTTGAAAGCACTGTTCCATTCAAATAAATGTCTGGAATAGGCCTGAGTGGATCAGAGAAGGGGCAACACAAGTACTCTGTCTTTTTTGATCTAATGCGATACCCATTTCCCTCCAGAACGTTCACCCACACATCAAGTGCTCGTTGCAGGGATGTAGGATCCTCACTTATGATGGCTCCATCGTCAGCAAAGAATAACTGATGTTACCTTGGGGTCTCACTTTACCTTCAGGCAGATAATCAAGGACTGTAATAAAGAGCAAAGGACTTAAGACGCTTCCCTGGTGCACCCCGACTTTGATTGGGAACTCTTCGGTTACTCCAGCGGGGCATCTTACTCTTGTCTTTGCTCCTTCGAACATGTCCATGATCATCTATACATAGGTTTCTGGAACCCGGATGTTTTTCAATATGATCCTTATATTTTGGATTGCATCAGTGGTTGATTTACCCGAGACAAACCCGCACTGATCATCAGATAGCCGTATTATTTTTCGCAGTCAGCCACCTAATACCCGCTCAACGATCTTCATGATGTGTGACATCAGCTTGATCGAACGGTAGTTATCAAAGTTTCGCGTATCACCCTTCCCTTTGTATACAGGGAGAAGGTAACTTTCCCTCCATTGATTCGGCATTGGGTCACCTCTCACAAATTTGGAGATGAGAATTTTGAGCCATCTGAACCCGATGTCTCCAATCTTTTTCCAGAACTCAGAGGGCATCTCGGCTGGCCCAACTGCTTTTCGTTTTTTGGAGTATTTGACCGCCTCACTAACTTCTTCGACTGTAATGTCGGATATTTCTTCACAGTGGGGTGGCTCTTGGAAAGTATAGCCAGGGAAACTGTTCATTTAAAAGTTATTTACAATACTGCCGCCCCCTCGGCAGAATTTTGTCGTCATCCACAAGAAGATGGCCATGAGCATTGTTAATGAACTTTAGCGAACGAATCTCCTGAGCATTCCTCCTTCTTTGGGCGGCTATTTTGAAGATGGTTGTGCTCTTGTTCATATTGTGTCTTCGCAGCTTCTGGATAGCCTGGTTCGCATAAGCAACCGGGGAAAATATTTTCTCCAGCTCCCGATACAGGCCCTCCGTACTCTCTGCTTGAAGCTGGGCGCACTTCTTCTTCGCTTTTTTCTTGCATTATCTGTATTCCATTTCGAGGCGAGCTTTTTCGTCACTATGAAGCACTTAAGGGGCACTTTGATCAAGCTTGGAAAGCCGCTTTCTTCTCATTTATCACCTTCTTAGCTTCATCACTCCACCACTATGTTTCTTTGGCGTGTTGATGGTGGTCTTTTGAAGCTCCTAGCAGTGATTTGGCCTACATTAAGCAAGTTCGCTGTAGGGAATCCCACATATTTTGTGCTCTGCACTCTTCATCCTCAGCTCCGTTGATGGTGTGAGAGAGGTAATTTTTCATTACGAAAACAAAAGCCTCGCCTTTTTCTTTGTCCAGATTGTACCACTTGATTTTCTCAGAGACCCTTGTTTGTTTGTTTTTTTGTCGAAACAAATTGGCCTTCGGATAACTGTAGGTCCTTTGAATTTGTGTGAGCAAATATATCGCACACAACACTAGTGGTTGCGAGAAGAAACCAGGCACGAGTTGTTGCGTCAAATATTTATTTATTATTTTTTGGCAAATCAATAAACTAAATTGTTCACAAAATGTCATTAAAACCGGTTACTAGTGCTCGAACAATTGCTATATCCACATTCCATTTTTAGAAACGACCGGCTCTGATGAAATCCTCAGACGACTAGTTTGAAAATTTTGAATTTGTTTTTCACATTGATATTTAAGAAAAGCTAAAACTATCCGCGAAACTACCTAGAACATTTCCGCACATTGTGTCAAACACAAAAAAAAAATTACTTGTATCCATTTTCACCTAACCAACATTAATCCACACCACTAGTAATTCTGGTGCAAACTATTTAATAAGCATTCTGTAACGATTTGCGTAGTTAAATCATTGCCGTCATTTCTAAAAAAAAAGTTAAAACTTGGTTTCTTGTTTTTGACCATAATCAAATTGAAAATACCAAAAAGTTTTTTCACGGTCCCACCTCTCGCGAGCGTCTGATACACATCCGAGAGTATTGTTGTCACGAAAAAGCTTCTCAAATCGCCGTTCGGATTCGGCATTAAACTGTAGGTCCCTTCCATTCGTATGAAAAATATAACGCACACAACATGAGTGCTTGCGAGAAACTAGGCCCTGGCAATTTAAAGAGCTGTTGCGCTAAATATTTGTTTATTTGTTTTAAATTGAAGTTCTTCTATCCTATATTGCTTGATTTACTATGTCTAACCTTTTCTGATATTTTTTATTTTTATTTCTACATTGTATCTAAATATTGATCACACGATCACATTCAAATGAATTTATTCTATTGAATTTTTCTTGAAGTTGTATTTATGTTATACTATTCGAACTGCTAAATACAAATGTCACTAGCTATTCTTAGCATAATTCTGTATTTTACCTAACAAACATAAAATCATTATTTTAAGAATATTAAAAAAAATATATATATAGGTACACATATGTATGTATTTAGTATTGCAATATCCCCGTTACAGGAAAAAAGGAGTTATGTGCCACCCATGCTCAGTGATTTAAAAGATGTTAAGGAGTTGATAGCAAATGTCACTGGTCCACATCGATAACGGTTTCAGTGCCTTTTCATTTTATTTCAGCTTCAATCCACTGCACAGGTGCCAGCAACGTTGTGAATTTTAAAAAATCTGTCGATTCAGACACAATTTAATAAGAAAGCAACTAATTTCAATTTTTAATCATATAATGTAATAAATCTAAAAATAAAAATTACAGTTCGATATAATATTTAAATTGATACCTAATTAATATTAAGTAGCAAAAAAGTGAAGCTAATGAAAACATATAATAACAATATGAATGCAATCCACCCAAACCTTCCACCAAGTTCCAAATTACTCTTAACGCTATATGAATGATTAATGTTCTCACATTTCCCTGCCACGCAGCCAAATTTTAACACTTAGCCATATGTTAACCTGTTAACATATCATGTTAACAATGCAATAGTCATAATTATCTTTCATGTTGCAGAATAAAATCGCATTAAAAATGTTAATTGCTTTGACATCCGTTTACCGATTATACGTTCAACCTTCCGAAATTCGTGTTGATAAATATTAATGACCCGTTGAATAATTTGTCTTCCAATTTTATGAAATTTTATTTCATATAATATGCCCACCCAAACCTTTCAAGGACAAAATGGCTTCCGGTCTGTTAAAAAAAGAAAACGAACAATTCAAACAAAGTGATAACGGGGTGTTAAAGGTATTCCGAAGAAGAAATGTCATGCCACCATCAACAAGTCTTAAGGTACTCTTGCACTTTTATTTACCATTAGGAATGGTAGAAATTTCCCTGGGGGAAATTTATGCAAACTATTAAATTGAAACTGCTTTTTTAGTGGAGCACACAATTCCACTTACAAACAATGACATACTCTAAGTCTATGTTCAAAATAGATAGTAGCTTCAGGAGCTTCTGTCCGCTGCGCTACAACAACTTGTTCCACCAATAGTTGTTAACCTCTAAAAAGAAGCAACGAGTATGCTGTCTAGCATCTTCATTCACATCTGTAAAGTGGCTCGTGGCCAGTTTATAGGTCGACATACAGTTCCGCAAAACTAAAGACCCCACCACTAGTAGAAGAGAAACTCCAATCCCATTTGCTTAATGGACATTATAAATTTCGGTCTAAATTGAAAGTCGTAACTCTCGGCTTGTTTTTTGGCCTTCTGACTCGGGGTAGCATTAATTCTTTGTTGTTGCTTGCTCATTCTTTTAGTACTTAACTGGTACAAAGTTTGCGCGGCAAACTCTCATCTAGTAGCCTTGGCATCCTTAGGTACTCTCATCGCCACCATCATCATCATTGTCAAAAGTCGGGGTGGAGTGGTGCAAGTCAGGGATATAATTGTAATTACTGTGAAGTCTCTGCTGCGAATGGAGCAGGGAGCCGCATTCCTTAAGGAATTTCATCTAATGTTCGCCACCGAGGAAAACGATACTAGGACTAGGTTACGCTCTGCCTAATAATAGCATTTTCTTGCTGCTTGGGCAATCATAAATTAATTTTTTTTTCTACCTCATTTTTTCTTCTAGAACACGATGTTTAATTTTGTTGCCTGCTGGGAAGAGGGTATGTACTTGCTTTGCTGCGGCCATGAGATGGATCGTTATCTGTAAGGATAACAGGTGAAAATTTTACTTTATAGCACGTGGGAATTTTTCGCACATCATTTTGAAAATACTGGCAGTGTTTTCATTTTTTTTTTTATCTTGGAGGCTTGAAATGGCTTCGCGACAGGGGTGGCACAAATTGTAATTTGCCATGAAATGTTTGGCAAGATTTAAAGAGCTTTTGGGTAAAGGTGAAGTGAATAAAATTTAGAAAAAGTAGGTATTTCTTTGAATTTTATGAGTGTACGTAACTGCCATTGTTTTTTGTAGCTCCTTAAGGTGCTTTAATTTACTTAGCTTGACATTGTTGGTGATGAAGTGAATGTTTCATTATTTTCAAGAATAGGAGTGCTTGAATAGATTAGGAATGCCGAATTACCATTGAGACTTGCTGTTTGGGTATTATAGGTTCGCATGTTTCTAGGCTGATATATATGCACATATGTATGTACCAATATATTGCATGTCAAACCAATTTATGTACTTATTTAATTTAAATCTTTACTGACTGAATTTTAATGCCGATACTCATATACAATATTAATACCTACAGATAATACATATAGAAAAGTACTTTATTCAAATTTAAGTTGGAATATTCTCAAACACATTTGGACAATGCATTATTGCTTTTCCAGATTAGCAATAGCAATATTTTATTTCGCTCATGCTGCGCGTTATGCCAGAGGCCCACTACGTGCGCAAAGAATCAATTTCTCATTCAACGCATTCAACTCTAATGTACGGGTCTTCTAACTCTGTCCAACCAACGCATTGGAGATGTTTGGAGATCGTTAATCAATGCGTTGCTCAACAAGTGTACGGGTAGTGCACGAGCTCGTGCTTCTCATTGGACGTAATTTCTCATCGTGTTGAGCAATGATATCAAAATAATCACAATCACTGCACATTATCTTTTCAACTCGGGGGTGGCGATGGTGTAGTGGTAACGTCATCGATTGCCACGCTTACGGTTCATGGTTCAAATCCTGATTGTCAGCAAGCATTTAATTATTTTTCATGAAATATTTAAAGTTATTCCGGTCAATTGCGAAAGTTTGCGTGAACACTATTGCGAAAGCATAACAATGACAATAGGTTGGTCATATGGCTAGAAAAATTGTTCGCTGTATTGGTTGATTGATGAACCTATGACATCAGGTAGTTGTGAAAAAAATACTGTGAATCAGAAGCAAAGACAAAAGACGGAGATTTTCTGAAACAGCATCCGAGTTTCAAATCAAATCTTCTATCTCTATCTATCCTTTCCTACACCCGCACTATGTAAAAAAAACATTTAGAGCGTATTCATATCATAACCCCTTGAGTGCGCGCAAAATATAAAAAAAATAGAGCGTTGATCAACTTTGGGAATTTCCCATTGAGGCGAGTTGTATTGAGTGCGACGAAATATGCGCACCGGTGCAAGTTGAAGCACGGCATTGATCAACTCACTGCGGTGTGGTATATGTATTTGTTTATATATTTCGTTGAAAAAGTAGTTTCGCTAGTTACTATGTGTACTGCTTGATTAACTAGGTGTACGAGTCTCCCAACGAATGTGTTAAATTTTTAGTCTAATTGCGTTGCTCAACGCGAGTAACGTGAGTTTGTGCACTAGTGTATGGGGCTATAAATTTATAAAAATAAAGAATTGATCGTAGTTGGTTGATCAGTTAAGCACATAGTGTACGATCGCCATAACGCTCTTATGCTAGCACCTCCATCATATTTTGTTCGCATGAAATCTAAAGTTGTGTCCTTGTAACATCATAAATCAGATTTTGGGTGCACAGTGAAGTGTATACGTTTCTTTTAATTATTTAACGTGAATTTTGAGTAACTTAAATAAGTATTCCGGTTATTTTTTTTTTTTATAATTTGCGCGCACTCAAAGGGTTATGAATACCTTTAACATGTTTACACACAGTGCGGGCGTTGGAAATGATGGATAGAGAGAGAGAGAGAACGATTTTTTTTGGTGTAGTGGTTCCTCAGTTGTTTATGCTTCAGCTATTCTCCGGGGGTGACGTCCAGATAACTGGGGAGATTTTTGTTATTATTGTCTTTGCTTTTGATTCACAGTACTTTTTTCCCGATAACCGATGTCAAGAGCAAATCATCATCAACAGAGCGAACAATTTTTTCCAGCCATATGACCAAGCTACTGCCAGTGTTATGCCTTCGCAGTAGTAGTCACAGAAGCTTTTCCAAATGATCGGACTGACTTTATATTTTTCATGAGAAAAAAATAAATGCTTGCTGACATCAGGATTTGAACCATGAACCATTAGCGTGGCAATTGACGACGTTAAACAAACAAACGTTATGGACAAACAAAACTGTCATTGGTAGAAATTGGGGCTTTAACCCCAAGATGATGCTATGGCTCTACACAGCGATAGCGAGACCAATCATCACATTGCAGCATCAGTATGGTAGCAAAAACGAAACAGAGGACATACTCAATAAACTTCAAAGACTAGCTTGTGTATGCAAAGCAGCTGCAAGGAAAACTCCTATTATAGCGCAAGGGAACAAAATAACTTCTACGGCTAAATAGGGGTCAGATTCGAATAGCCACAGGATTTCTTGCAGGCCAAAAAACATCTCCTGGCTATGCGAATTACGCAAGGTTTCATATGGTATGCAGAATATGCAATTAATACAAAGAATCAGTAGAACATATCTTAAATCACTGTGACTGTCTAAAAAGAACATGTCATCATTACTACGGCAAATTCTATCTTGGAGCAGAAGACATATCTCTTAACTTACTCAAATACATAGTAGATGTCATCACCAACTCTGGCATCTTGAATGAGCTTTAAGATTAGAGGACATCACAACAGGCCCAATAATGGCCGCAGTGATAAAGTGACCATATTCCACTTCAACCAAGAATCTATAGTACAAATCTAATCGAATACGCCAATCATCGACATATAATGGTTAGATAGCGAATGCTTGAGTGCTAGAACACTCGACTGGAGTACTGGAGAAGCAACTGGTCAAATGTTTCTCAGTATCCTCAAGCTCTCCACAAGCATCGCAGAGCGTATTAAGTTTGGAAAAAACGAAGTGGCCTGCCAAGACAACAAGAATGCCCCTGATTTCTTACAGACATCCGCGAGCATTCGTTTAGTCAACCTTCATCCTGGAGAGTCATGCCACACACAATTGTGCTCGTGAGAAACCCAATGGAAGTCCCAACCAAAGTCGCACGAAGACCCAACGTAGATTTGTGTCCTAAGAAGACTTCCTCTGAGCCTTTCTTAACAATTTCATCGAAGATCTCATTCCCCAAGATCCCAGTCTGACCTCAGACCCGGATAAGAGTCAGAGAATTCAGCCTTGTGACCAAGTTCAAATAGTTTTTACATTCATGAACTATTCTGGAAGTGGTTAGACCTTAAGTGCAGCCTGACTGAAACTACAAATGCAAATACTTCAACACTCCGACCTTTTCATTACAGTAAAGCTCATGACCATTAGAACTGCATAAGTATTAGATATCTCGAACGACATTTACCTAGAAAGTGCAACAAGAAGGAGGATTGATGAAATAAACAAACATTTTGTTAATTTTCTTTTTTATAACATATTATTCGTTTTCAAATAAGTTAAATTAAATTAAATTCTTTATACATTATTTACACAGCGTCAACAGCAAATTATGCAGAAAGACATATTTAATACAAAATTTTCATAAATTTAATGAAAAATAAAATAGTTCGTTTGTTCGTTTGACACAGCGTCAATAGAAAACTATACAGATGTACATTTAATATAAGACTTACATACGATATTTACAGGTTTTTTGTACATTATTTACACAGCGTCAAAAAACAAATTATATATGTAGATACAGACACTTGTTCCAAGATGTACAAAAAGTGAAAGAAAAATCAATTAAGATACCCAATATCTGACAGTGGGAGGAAGAGTCCTTGCTCGTTATCTCCTCTGAATATTAACCCGTTTACAGCGCTTGATATTTGTATATCCTGGAAATCCTTTTGGTGTAAATTGTCCAGAAATCGCTTCGGGAATTCGTGTAACATTGTGAAGGACATATGTCGGGGTGCCTTGCAGATATTGTTCCCATTTGACATAGGATGATCGCTTTGGCTCTTCTTCTAATTGTTCATCTTCCGGTTGTTGTGTGGATGAAAATTTCCGTCGTTGAATGGGTGATGAAGTCTTCGGCATTACTCGCTTGATTTTGGTCATCATGTATAACTCCATTTTTAAATCACATTCGTTGGCGTTGAAACTTAAATCCGATATGTTGGCCGTTGATATAGTTTCGGAGTGGTATCCATCGCTTCTCTCCTTGCCGCGGCCCTCTTGCAAGTCACCAGAAATTATAAGATTTTCTGCTGTTCTAGTTGGTGTTGTGGGTTGTACTTCGTGTCCGATCTGTAGTCCTTTTGCGAAATACTCGACCATACTTTGGTTGGTTGATTTATTTGAACTTGTGACACAACCCATTTTGGAATATTTACAGAGACTATGTACAAGGGTCTTCACTGATTGACGTTCAATTGCTGACTGTGATTTACTCCGGTACACATCCGCGTTTTATACCCGCGAAATAGGGTGGGAACATATGTATGTTTATTGCCATGACGACCAGGTCGACTGCATCCCTAGGAGCGGGTGCAATTTGCATGACGACATATACACGACACACAGCAGGTAGCTGGGCTAACAGGACAACTTATTTGCGCTACCTACCGAGAAGTCGTCTTCTACTGCGTCGTCCATCCGGGGTGGATTCGAAAATTCTTAGGGCTGGAACGTTAGTTCCCGCTCTACATGACTCAGCCAAGCTCTATGTGAACTCTTCTGGCAAGGTCGATGCCACTCTATACTCCACTCACGGTCTATGCACATGGGTCTAAGATCACTCGAATAACTTTTCTCTCAAAGTAACCAAGGGCATCCTGATCCGATTTTGACAATCGCATATTTTTAGTTATGTTGGCGGACTTTTTAAACAAATTTAATGTTTTGCAAACAAATATTCGTTTCGATTAAAAAATTTATTTGTTCTTCATTTCCCAAAAATGGCATTTTGCATTTTTTGCACCTTCACTGGCAAGAATATAAATACCAGCTGAAACTGTTGCACTTAATATTTGCGCAGCAAGCCTCACCTATGTACATCTTCTGGAAATTATTTGGAAAAATGTTTTCATCTGTTAATTTAGGACCCAATCTGAATGAACGATTTTTATCTCACAGGTAAAAATGAACTACATCGTTCCAGTTTACTTTCTTGTTATCAAGTACAATATCGTATTTCATAAAATTACGCCAAAAGGATTAATAATAAATCACCTTTGTTGGCACCGAGAATTGTCACGCGTCACCCTTTATTATGTCTACTTGACTTCTTCGCACGATTGATAAAAATTCAAGTCAGTACGCCTTTAAAAATACATTAGCAAAAAAAGGAAAGCAATACCCACCCCAGATTAATTACAAAACCAGTGTGACCAGTTACCACGAAAACTCTCAATTAAGGAGTTAAATTATTTTTATTATTACTACAATCACGAGATTGCATTATTTTTAGGGAGGTCAAGTTATAAAAGAAACATTTATTATCATATTTTACATTGAAGAATTGATTGTAAGGGTTCATAATTAGCTGTAATTAGTGAAAAAAAAAAATCATAAAACTAACCATAAAACCATTTTCAACAAAGCAGGTCACATTGCCCAAAGTTAAAACATCCACACAACGATGATCAAGTTGATACGCCTTTAAAAAAAACATTATGAAAAAACCCACACGCATTACTCTTACACACCACGGTGCAGGTAGTGGTACAGGCAAAATGTGTTGTGTACCCTTTTTTTCACAAGTGGTCGTTGTATAAGGGTTAAAACTTATCATTTTGACCTGCTTCCACTTATTGTAAATTTTTTTATCAATTTTGCTTTTGCGATGATTTTGCTTTTGGCTGGTCAAACGGTAGTGCATGCGATCATATGAAAACATAAGTGTTTTCACTCAGCTGAGGCCTACCAACTGATACTCTCAACCTTCACGCGGTGACAAACCGGGTGCCGGATCACAGGCCGGTAAGGAATTTCCAATGTTGTTCAGGACATCGGAATAGAGATGGTGGCGGAGGAGCCCTTAATGGGCCAACGGCAGCGCTCATACTCCCGTAGTGGACTACTGGCACCGGTGTACCCGGCCCCTCGTCCTAGGGGAATAATTAAGGAACTGGCCCTCCAGGTTGGGGGTTGTGCCGTCGGGGTAACTTCCCTACCAAGTAAAAAAACTCATGGTTCCGAAACAACCAAAAGCCTCGGATAAGGATGACTCAACTAATGACGACCCCAGCAAACGAATTAAGGACAACGACCTTCGGATCTGTACGCCGAACAACTAACAGAGGCCCTGGACTGCTATAAAGCAGATATTACCGCCATCCAGGAAGTGCGATGGGATGGGCCGGGCAAAAAGAGGATGAAAAACTGTGACATCTACTACGGTGAGGCAACAGGCAACGCTTATTCGGATGCGGATTTGTCATACGCGGCAGACTTAGGCAAGAAGTCTTAAGCTTCCGACACGTAAGCGAGCGTATTATGACTATCCGGATCAAGGCTAAATTCGCTAACATAAGACTAATATGTGTTCATGCCCCAACAGAAGAAAAGGACCCTGCCACCAAAGAGTGTTTCTACGAGCTCCTCGACAAAACATACGAGCAATGTCCTAAATACAACGTTAAAATCGTATTGGGCGATTTTAACGCCAAAATAGGAAAGGAGGACGTCTTTGGTAGGGCAGTCGGTAAGCATAGCCTACACGACACCACGTCTGATAACGGACTAAGGCTATTTGACTTCGCTGTGAAGCGAAATGTCACCATAGCAAGCACATGGTTTCCTCATCTCGATATTCATAAGCAGACATGGCGGTCCAATGATCATGTAACGATCAACCAAATTGATCATATTGCGATCGACGCAAGGCATGCCTCCAGTATGCTGGATGTCCGGACTTTCCGAGCGGCCAACATAGACTCGGATCATTACCTTGTTGTAGCCAAGGTACGAATGCGGATATCCCAATCTGAGCAACAAAGAAGAATTACTGTGAGAAAATTTAACGTCGAAAAGCTACAATCGCAAGAGACCGCCAGACTCTTCGCTGAACGTGTATCCCGAAATCTCTCAATCACCCCTTTGCCGCCAGCATCAAGTACCGAAGACCAGTGGCAACGCTGCCAACATGTCATCAGAAACGCCGCGACTGATGTGCTGGGTCTCGCTCGCCCACCACCGCGAAACCCGTGGTTTGACGAAGAATGCCGGCGAGTGCATGCAGCAAAACAAGAGGCATATAAAGCGGCGCTGCAGCGGAAGACGAGAGCTGCTCGTGAGCTCTACGAGCAAAAGAGACGGGAAGAACATCGGCTTCTCCAAAAGAAGAAGAAAGAGCATGAGAAGCGCGTGTTTGAGAATGTCGAGAGTCTATACTCCAGGAACAATGTACGGAAGTTTTACCAAAGGTAAAAAGAACGTGTCAGAGAAGTAATACCCGTACAGAAACCTGTAGAGATGAAAATGGAAACCTCGTAGTAGAATCACAGTCGGTGCTGAGAATATGGAAAAACTACTTCTGCAGACTGTATAACGGCGACGAAGACCAACATCCCGCTGTCAGGCAAAATGAACCATTCAACATAGACGATGATAGTCAAAATTTCCGTCCACCTGACCAAAACGAAGTGAGGATAGCAATATCCAAGCTAAAATCGAACAAGGCTGCTGGACCTGACGGCTTACCGGCCGAACTTTTCAAGGTAGCTGGTGATGAATTGGTAGAGTGCATACACCAACTCATTTCTAATATTTGGTCAGACGAGTGTATGCCTGATGAATGGAATCTCAGCATCGTTTGCCCGATCCACAAGGAAGGAGACCCCCTCAATTGCGCCAATTATAGAGGCATCAGTCTCCTAAACATCGCATACAAGATCTTTTCTGCGATATTGTGTGAACGCCTGAAACCCTTTATCAACAGCTTGATTAGACCCTATTAGTGCGGTTTCAGGCCAGGAAAGTCCACCATCGATCAAATCTTCACACTTCGGCAGATCCTGGAGAAAACCCAAGAATTCCAAATCTATACTCACCACCTCTTTATCGATTTCAAGGCCGCCTATGACAGCATCTATAGAGAAGAGCTTTATAGAGCCATGTCTAGTTTTGACATCCCTGCCAAACTTGTCCGACTGTGCAGGCTGACGATGGAGAACACTCGCTGCTCCATCAAGGTCGGTAATGACCTCACCGAGACCTTTGATGTCAAAAAAGGCTTTAGACAAGGTGACGCGCTGTTATGTGACTTCTTCAATATTGTACTTGAACGGATTGTGCGGAACTCACAAGCCAACACCGGAGGCACAATCTATTACAAGTCTGTACAACTACTTGCATACACCGACGATATCGACATTATCGGAAGAACTCAGCGGGCTGTCACGGGTGCGTTTGCAAGCATTGAGGCGGAAGCGGCCAAAATGGGTTTAGCGATAAACGAGGGCAAAACCAAGTATATGCTGTCAACAAGAAGGAAAAACCAACACCGACGAATTGGACAAAACGTCACCGTGGGCAGCTATAACTTCGAGGTAGTAAGGGACTTCGTCTACCTTGTATCTGCTATAAATTCTACTAACAAAATCAGTGCATAAATCAATCGAAGAATAAATCTTGCCAATCGCTGTTTTTTTGGGCTTATAAGGCAATTCAATAGCCCTATCTCGAAGAACTAAGGAGACTCTATATAAGACCTTGATCATCCCAGTCCTGCTTTACGGTGCTGAAACATGGACTTTATTAAAAGAGGATGAAGATATCCTTGGTCGCTTCGAGAGAAAAATTCTTCGTAAGATTTTCGGTTACGTTTGCGTTGACGGGTTTTGGAGGAGAAGATTCAATCACGAACTATACGAGCTGTACAGCGACATCGACCCAGTCAAAAAACTGCGTATTGGACATCTGAGATGGCTAGGACATGTAGAGCGAATGGACACCAACGCTCCGGCCCGCAGAGTCTTCGAATCTAACCCCGAGGGACGACGCAGTAGAGGGAATCATCGCCGTAGGTTGCGCGCACAAGTTCAAGGGGACCTCGACCAACTTGGAGTGCGCAACTGGAGGCAATTAGCTAAAGACCGAGCTAAATGGAGAGGCCCAGGTTCACCCCGAACTGTAGCGCCACCTAAGTAAGTAAGATGAAGGCGATACTAATCAAAGGCAAATTCAAAGAAACAATCTCGAACCGCTTCCAGAGGGAACTGAATCTAGATGCTGAAATGGTGCCAAAAAGTCGGCCTTAACGTCAACCCCAAAAATGCCACCATAGCTGAATTCACCAAAAGAAGAAAACGAGAAAGGTTAAATGCATTCACTTGATTACTTGGAATTCTCACCTCACGAAACCATAGACCAAGCCAGGATCTCATTATAGACAAACAAAATTCTCATTGATAAAAATTGGGGTCTTAACCCCAAGATGATGCTATGGCTCTGCACAGCGATAGCGAGACCAATCGTCACATTGCAGCATCAGTATGGTAGCAAAAACGAAACAGAGGACATGCTCAATAAACTTCAAAGACTAGCTTATGTATGCAAAGCAGGTGCAAGGAAAACTGCTCCTATTACAGCGCAGGGGAACAAATTAACTTCTGCACCCTCTTATTATGAAAATGGGCGATATGTAAAAGTAACATTTGGTAAAATTCGCAAATCGAGTTTGATCTTTTCCGACGAACCCCATTTTTAGATGGATGGGTAAACAAAGTTGTCGTTTCTGGGGACGGGAAAAACCACACGAGATTCACGAAAAACCAATGCATCCCAAAAAAGTCACTGTATGGTGCGGATTATGGGTTGGCAGCATCATTGGCCCGTAGTTTTGAAATTGCGGCCATTGACCCACCTATTCTTCAAAAAGTCATCGATCATTTTGACCTTCGGATGGTCGCTTGCAACAGAAGTCGTTGTGGTCACATGAACAATGTTGTGTTCCATTCATAATTGCCATTGACCGAACTTTATTTATCAGTAAAGTTCTACATTGATTTCACAACAAATGTGAAATTTGATGAAAACTTCCACACTAGCTGTTGGCTCACCCTTTATACATATATATGTATTCATTCATTCATTCATTTTCAATGGCCCGCTAATCCTTCATGAGGGTCGCGGGGGTAGGATGCTCAGGTGGACTCTCCATCCTTCTCGATCCTCCGCCATTGACTCCAATTCATCAGGAGGAATCCCTAAGCGGCTTCAGGAATGATGTCGGACTTGATCCAACCATCTATTTCTAGGCCTTCCGCGAAGTCGCCTACCTGATGGCACGGCAACCATGGCGCGTCTTGGAAGCCGGTCTGGGGGCATACGCACTACGTGACCAAACCATCGAAGCATAGATCGTTCCGTTCGGAGAAGTAGCTGCTCAACGTTGAGCGCCTCGCGTACTCTGGTGTTGCGCATTCGATCCCTACGAGTTATTCCAACAACACCGCGAAGGAACCTCATTTTGGCAGCTTGTATCCGCGATCTTATTCTTTCGGTCACTACCCAAATTTTATGACCATAGGTGAGAGTTGGAACATACACAGAGTTAAAAACCGATAGCTTAGCTTGAACACTAAGTTCGGCCTTCCTTATAACAGATTGGCCAAGCTCTCTCAAAATTGATCCAGCCTGACCAATTCTACAGGATAACTCGGCATTGCTCCTCCCATCACTCGTGAATAAGACCCCGATGTACTTAAACTTCTCCACCTGCTTCAGTGGGACTCCACTAACATGCAGAGTGCACTGAATGGGTTTTTTGGAAACGACCATTACTTCCGATTTGTTCACGTTGATCTTCATTCCAGCATCATCACAAACGGCTACAAACCTTTCGAGTGCGCGCTGAAGTTCGGTTTGAGAGGACCCAAGGATGACCAAATCATCCGCAAAGAGCAGATGACTAATCCTTAGGTCTCCCACTTTGAAACATTCCCCGCCACGGCTGCGCTGTAACATCCAATCCATATATATAATGAAGAGGAAAGGTGACAAAATGCACCCTTGGCGGAGTCCAACGCCCACAGTGAAAGGTATTGATTTAACACCGTTTATCCGAACACAGCTACAGTTTGTATATAAAGATTGAATCGCCCTTAACAGGGAACCAGCAATCCCATACTCCTGCAGAACACTCCAGAGTTTGCCTCGAGAAACACTATCATATGCTTTTTCCAAATCCACAAAACAAGTGTAGACAGGTTTGGCATATTCCCAGGCCTTCTCAAGAACTATTCTGAGAGTGAACAACTGGTCGGTTGTGCTTCTACCGGGACGAAAACCGCACTGCTCATCCCCCAAACTGTCCTCAACCACAGCTCTGGAACGCGTTTCTAGCACCTTAGCGAAGACTTTTCCAGGGAGACTTAAAAGAGATATACCCCCATAGTTGGCGCAATCTCTTTTGTCCCCTTTTTTAAAAAGAGGAACTATCACCCCCATTTGCCAATCACCAGGTTTTTTTTTTTTTTTTAGGTGTTTCACCGCATTCCCAGGCCACTTTAATGACACGCGAGAGCTATTGAACTCCCTCTTTACCTAAAGCCTTGAGCATTTCTGGCCGAATTTCATCCACACCAGCAGATTTGCCAACTTTTAGCGCTTTGATCGCCAAAGTTACTTCCTCTACCGTAGGACTACTTTCCGCCCAACTATCGACCATAGGTCTGTCATCTTCGGTGCCCTGTTCGGGATTGAGCAATTCTGAAAAGTGCTCGCTCCATCTGCGTAAGATGTCCTCCTCATTGGAAAGAAGTCTACCGACTTTGGATTTGACTCCTTCAACGATATTCAACTTTTTTCCTCTGAGTCGGCGGACGGTCTGCCAGAACATCTTATTTGCAGATCTGTGGTCACGTTCCAATTTCTCGCCAAACTCCTTCCAAGACTGTTTTTTCGAGAAAAATAACTCTTGTCAATCGCTGTTAATTTGGGCTAATAAGGCAATTCAAAAGTAAAGACCTATCTCGAAAAAACTAAAGAGGCTATATTAGAACCTGATCAACCCCGTCTGAAATTTGGACTTTATTGAAAGGGAAGAAGATATCCTTGGTCACTTCGAGAGAAAAATTCTTCCTAAGATATTCGGTCACATTTTGACGGGTTTTGGAGAAGATGATTCAATGACGAACCATACGAGTTGTACACCAACATCGTCCTAGTTAAAAAAAAAAAAAACTGCGGACGTTTGAGATGGCTAGGATATGTAGAACGAATAAAAACCAATTCTCCGATCCGCAGAGTCTTCGAATCCAACCCAGAGGCAGGACGCAGTAGAGAGGCTCTTCGCCCTAGGTGACGTGCTCAAGTTCGAGGGGACCTGAACTAACTTGGAGTGCGCAACTGGAGGCAATCAGCTAAAGACTGAGTTGAATGGAGGCTTGTTGGTTGAGGCCCAGGTCCACCCCGAGTTGTACCACCACTTAAGTAAGTAAGTAAAGCAAAGTACAACCAGATAGAATATAATTTGTTCTCGATCGTTATTAGGAAGGAAAATCGCGGAATTGTATCTAAAGCATTTAAAGTAGGCTAAGATTTTATTTCAGTTTGCACCCATGAAATAATGGACATGGACGATTGAATTAAATGACTTATGCCTTACGAACTGAAGCTTGTTAAAATGATTCTAAATATGTACTATCGAATGGACCCATCCAATCTTACAGATATAACCTATCTATTTACCAATAAATATCCTAAAACAGTCTAGTGGGTCGACGTGAACTTGACGGATTTGTTTATTTTATAACGCTTCAATCAAATCCACTGACGTGACATCGATTCAATCGATTATACGAGTAAAAGGGAAAAATATGTGCGATTGGAATTGGCACTCGCACAAAGAAATATC
Organism: Brachypalpus laphriformis; assembly: GCA_945910035.1. Lineage (NCBI taxonomy): Eukaryota > Metazoa > Arthropoda > Insecta > Diptera > Syrphidae > Brachypalpus > Brachypalpus laphriformis. The sequence continues at coordinate 28,680,111 of OX246753.1, forward strand.
ATACTCCACTCGTTCGTAACCGTTTAACCAGGAATTTCAGCTTTATAAAACATATCTCGTAGATAAATGGTGGACGGGTGGTCTGTAAAATACTCCCCTTCCGGAAACTGGAACTCAGGTCTACCGCCGCAATATGTTACACATGTACCTTTGTTGCGTTCTCTCGACTCTCGGTTCAAGGATATCAACACGATGCCACGTAGAAAACCCATTTCCCCCAAACGGTTTAAAACAGTGATACACTATCTTTAGAAGAAATGACAACCGTACTTAAGCCATTTTCAGCAGAACCACCCTGGCTCCGTTATTAGCCTTGTATGATAAACGATGATACACGCACCCAACGTGAACATGCACAGAACTCTATCCATACTCAGAGACAGGCAGACATGCAGGCAGACGCCGAGACGAATAGGGGATTTTCAAATCAACTGATGTACAGAGGGAGAGAGAGGAGGATACAGAAGGAAAAAGGGTTTAAGGACATGTAACTGGCTTGCGGTACGTGATGTTGAATCAAATGTGATGCTCACGCGTGTGAAAACATCAAGCTATACAGTATGCCCTTATAGCTGGTGGAAGTGTTATTGCTGCAAGGATACCATGAAAATGGGGAGCTCTATTGAGAAAATAGTGAATGTGAGTAGCATAAGGGGATAGATGAGCTTCGGGGGTGGTAGGTAACTAAGTTCACTCAATTTTGTTGCATATGTTACCATAAATTAAGTCTACGCATAGATTATGATTTATTGAAGTACTTAGAGTAGTATTGAGGTATGTAAGTATCACTGACCCTGTTGGTAAGTACAATGGCTTTGTAACCCAAATGCTCGCTGATTCAGTCTTCATTTGCATGCAAGACGGCGAATGACTTTATAACCAAAAAAGCTTTCCAATTTCGAAGGAATCAATTATTTTCGTTGTTTAATTATGAGACCTATGGCTGCTGACTTCTTAACAGATCTAAAGTATCTCAAGGTCAGCATCCATATTCTTGCGGATAAATCAAGCGTAAACTTTTTAATACTTACTTACTTAGGTGGCGCTACATTCCGGGGTGGACCTGGGCCTCAACCAACACACCTCTCCAGGCAGCAAGCCAACTGCCTCCAGTTGCGTTGAGGTCCCCCTCCACTTGTTTGCGCCACCTACCGCGACGTCGCCTTCTACTGCGCCGTCCATCCGGGGTGGATTCGAAGACTTTCTTGGTGGGAACGTTGGGCTTCATCCGCTGTAAATGACCCAGCCATTCTAGTCGCTGTATGAGAACTCTTCTGGCTAAGTCGACGTCCTTATATAGGCCGTTAAGTTCGGTATTGTATCTTCTCCTCCACTCACCGTCTATGCAGACGGGAACAAAGATCGCTCGAAGAACTTTTCTCTCAAAATGACCAAGGGCATCCTCATCCAGTTTTGACAAAGCCCATGCTCTTTAATACTTCTCAAATTAATGTTGCATATCACAGGCGGAAAAATATGTTTATTACATATCTACTGAAAAGAAAAATATTCCAGTTAGATTTAGGAATCGAAGAAAATGACTGAGTAATTCAACATTAACTTGTGCTGATTGATTGGTGGTGGGGATTTTCGAGGGAGTTGGTATCATTAATTTTCCATAGCACAAGATTATCAAAACCTATTTAGCTTCTTACATGCGTATTTGTACTGTAGCTAAATGCCATCAGTAGAACCAAGCTCAGCATCGTCAATTTGCATTGTTCGTTAGTAGACATATTTGGCCTTAGATGAATCAGAAATATTTTAGCATTTGATTTAAATGGGTACATACATACAGGGTTGGACCAATAAGTATCGGGACTAAAGTGATAAAAAGAATTTCATTAAATATATGTATACTATATTTTCAGTGAGTTATATCCCGTGTCCATACACCGTTGCCAACGCTTTTTCCATTGTTTATAAGTCGGCAACCGAAAGGCTGTTCAGGCATCCTGTCGAAGCCGCTTGAACTGCCTCAATCGTTCCGAAATGATGTACTTTCAAGCTCCTTTTGATCTGAGGGGACAAAGAGAAGTCAGAGTAGTCAAATCTGGATTGTAGGTGTATTGAGGCAACGTTTCCACATTGTTTTTGGCCAGTGCCTCCCTCGTAATCAGCCATGTGTGACTGGACGCATTGCCATGATGGAGCATCCAGGCATCGACGATCTCCTTGCGGACGCGGCCGACCCTAATCCTCAAGCGTCTGAGTACTTCCGCGTAAAGTCTAACGTTCACTATTTGCCCAGCAAGCGGATTAGTTCAGTTTAACGCAAAATTTAATTGCGCAACGCTGCCCTATGTTTCGCTGTATCTTGACTCCCAATGGGAGCACTAAACACACTTTTTTTCGGGTGCGATCTACACACTTCAAAGGGTCGGAGGCCACTGAGCCTGTTTCCTCAGCTATCTGAGGGATTTACCATTCTTCTCCGTTTCGGTCTGGATAAGGTAATTAACATAAGACTTTGGCGCCTCGATATGGGTAATGTTTATGCTATTTGTACCATAAGAGCCTTGGTGAGCCAGCTGCACAATTTCCCGGTATGTCACAGTGACATATCTCTTAACGAGATAGTTGGACAGTACAACCCCAACTCAACCTTGCGGAAGTCTTTCACTGTCTCAGATTTCGTAGCGCTGGATGCCAGGGATTTGACGGCTGCCTGACTGCCGATGTATGTATGTATATGACAATATCCGATATTGGTACTGTATTAACCGCTAGCCAGTCAGCGGCTTGGCGAACAGCGGTAACTTGTGCTTGAAAAACGCTGCAATGGATTGTAAGGTTAAAAGAGAGGTGTATATCCTGGTCTTCCGAGAAGATTCCGGCACCGACTTGGTCTTGGACTCATCCGTGAAAATTGACATCGCGTTGCGTTCACTCGTTTCTGTCCGGTACTGAGTGCATATAGCCCATGTTGAAATCATACTCAGTGAAATTGGGGAAATGACGGTGCATCGAAAGTATTCTGGCGTGCCCCGTGTTGCTCCGTCCATTGCTTTGAGCTTCTCAGTCTTATTGCCGAGCTGATAGCCAAGTGTTTGCTGACGATGTCAATCGGAAGTAGGTGGAGGTGGTTTAGTGCGCTGCTGTGGAAGAATGTATCAATGTACAGGTAATGCTGAGACAGGATGTTTGGTTGTAGGCCCCAAATAGAGCCTTCTGCCTTCTTGCAGAAATATAGGGCAGTCAGCAATTTCCTGGCACGTCCGACGACATTCTTTTTCCAAATTAGCTTATGGTCAAACTTTAGGCCTAAAAATCTAGCGCTATTTGAAACTTTAAGAGTGGATCCTCTTATTTTGGGCGGAATGAAGTCAGGAAGTTTGTGTTTTCTTGTAAATAGGACTAGCCGCATTTGTTGGTCCATTGAGCAGTTCGTTAAGAGCAGACTGCATGACATCGGCCAGCGTCTGCAGTTGATTGCCTATTATTAGGATAGCGACATCATCTGCGTAAGCAATAACCTTGCACCCAGTTTTTTTTTATTCTCAGAAGGCCTGCCTGCTTAACAAACTTCGCAAATAAAGAAGAATGTTGAATTTGGGGCCCTTAAGTACTTTGGTGACAATGGTGACCAATTCAATTCATTCTATAGCCAGATTCCTTTTTAACTCTACTTCATTGAAAGTAACCGGTTCTTCTTATTGTGAGTCGAAAAAGTTTCTGCCTGTCGTTTGTACAGAAAAAGGGATTAAATTGTAGTGAGCTCAGGTGGAAGACGTATAGCCCTTTAGTTTCCATTTTTAAAGTCAATTACCTTTTCTGATCAACAATGCTTTGGGGGCAACGCTCGTTCGAACTTTCACCTCACCTCCCGATTAGCAACTTTCGTAATCCTATAAAAAGTTCTCGACAGGAACATAAAATTTTCAACAACTTTCTTTGCAAAATAAACGAATTATACGTTCCGATGCGCAAATAGACAAACAAATAATCTGAACCACATTCCTATCACCAGCTCTGGTCTAGCTTCCTGCTCTAAGGAAAAAGTCATTGAAAAGTCTTTTCGATCGGCAAGCAAAGCCAACTGACCATCCAACCTCCATGAAGTTTTCCCTTACACCCACTGTCTGCTTGGGTATTTGCGTGTCCTTTTAACCCCTTAAACATAATTAGAACTGAAAACATTTGGGCTATGTTCCATGTCGGATATGCCGACGATGTCAAAATACCTCGTTGGACCCACATTTCCATCGTCCACCCCTTTAAACTTGTTCCTTATGAGAGAGAGTGTACAACGAGGCGTGCAAAAGCTTTATCCTCATCCTTGGTCATCAGGCGTCAAGTTGAGAGCTGCTTGCTTGATGCCATTAAAAACCAGGGATGTTCATGGTAATCGCACCATGAGACAGCAACAACAAACCGCCGGAGACGCCGGAGAGAATTGCTTGCTGACTCATGAAATCAGGGTCAAATGTTTTCAGCATCGTTGAACAAAAGTTTATGATCCTTTGGTCAATTAAATCCTCCAGCTGCTTGCTTGCATATCCTCTCCATATCCATCTGCTAGCAAACCCCTTTGGCTCTGTGATTTGTCACACAAAACTTGACGGCACAGTGAGTCGACGTGAGGCTGCCATTTGTGGTGCAAAAAGTCCAATCCAACCCCATCCTTTGGACTATTTTCTAATTACTTAAAGGTCAACTAATGGTCGTCTGATGCGACTTTTCATGGTGATTTTGTGGCCACTTAAGTCGTTAAACATGGAGAAAAAGTTTTCGCAACTCTTTTCCTGTTCCCTGGTGTGTGGAACAATTACTCCACAGAACTTCTTCTATTTAACCTTGGGCAATGGTAACACTCCAATACCACCCGACCCGGTGGTCAGGATTGGTTAAAATTTCGGTCTTCCGATTGCAGATGTCATACATCACATGAAGTTTGCATAAATTAGATCCTTCAGGCCTGTTTGTATCTCTCCATTTGCATGTCTAATGGAAATTAATGGCCAGCAATTAAATTTATGCTTTTTTGCTAGCGGGACTTTGGACTTAAATGTGACCGGACATTAAAGGTGGTCATTTAATATCATAAAAATTTCCTCATCAATTACGAAAGCAGAATTTATTGATATCTATCAGGAAAGGAAACAAAAAAAAAACAAAAAAAATTGCCCGGAATTTATTTATAATCAATTAACAATGTCAAAGTGGAAAGTCTGTCTGACCTAGGGGGTGGGTTCAAAATTATTGACATTGCATGGAGCTTAAAGTGATTACGTGTCGGTGTCATTGACTTGTATGCGCACTTTGTGGATGATCCATTAAATTTTTGCGTTCTTCATGTATTTATCGTAATTTGATTTGAGTTACACTATCATTGCGGATAAAGGAATCAATTATATACAAATGAATCGAATCATTTTGAATATTTAACTAAAATAAATTGTTTATTTGGGAAATTAATGCGCTCTGGGCCAATGGGATGTTTCACTTAATCGCGGTTTTTCATTGATTGCAGGCGCTTATATTAGCGCCAGTGACTGGAAGGAAGATTATTTATTTATCAGCTGGCAAACTTTGTGAATTTAAAAAAAAAAGTTTTGGGTACAGAGAGTTTAGTGGCTGGTGGTCACAGCTTATGTTTAGTGTCCGGTTTCTCTGATCACAAACACAGGTCGGAATTACCATTATGTTTCTCAATATTCCAAGCGCATGCCATACATTTTTCAATATCGGTAACGGCTACCAAGTAACGGTTCAACAAGCTTTTTCAAAAATACAATATTGCACAGTTTTTAGCTTGAAACTATTTTTTTTTTTACGAGTTAGTGCCCCGAAGCTTCTTAATACAAGATCCGAATTCTCTTTGGAATTGCCGCAGAATCTACATATCCCAATTTTTACTACACCTTACATTCTAAAGTGTTCTTGGAGTCCACAATCCTGTTAAAAAGCCCCTAAGTATGCGTAGAATGTTCCTATTTAAGCTGACACGTGTTTTAGATCTACGCAGGATAATTTTTCCTAGGTGTAAATTTACCAACCATAGTTCTAGGAGTCCCCTATAGAGTTTACCGACTACCAGTTTTTCTACTTTTGGGCACCATGGCGCAGTGACTAGTGTGTCAAACCACTGCGCGTAAGGTTCAATGTTCGAATCCCAGAAAACACAAAAAAGTTCCACCTCTCGCAAACGTCTGACAAACATCCGAAAGTATTGTTGTTATGAGAAAGCTTGTCAAGAACAAAATAAAAATTGACCTTCGGATACGACACAAGACTTCTATTCGTGCAAAAAATATAACGCACCCAACACGAGTGGTTGCGAGAAGCTGGACTAGGCCCTTCATGGGCTGTTACGCAAAATATGTATGTACGTGACTTTGTCTTCATGGTCCACAATAATATAAACTATATATATACATATGTATGTATGCATTAACAGAAGGAATACTCGTACATCAAACGCCACCGTTATCTTACTTAAGGTCCATTCACAGCTCAGCGACCTGCGAATGCGAATGAGCGAATATTCGCCAATTTTGATATTTCATTCACAGCCGCTTTTTTATTTGGTCGCCGCAATCCGCGAATTTCAGTTGTCATTCATTTTGTAACTAATTACCTAAACGTGAAAAATGCATTAAAACATACCGTAGCTTTTATACAGAAGGTAATATCTTACCTTCATTGGATAAATTCAACCACAATCTTACCCACCAAAAATAAAACAAAAGAATAGTGAATTGTGAATCGCGAATGCTTTGGTCGCGGGAATGTGGATTGCGTCCTACATGTGTGGAATGTGAATAAAAGTTGACAGTTCGCAAAAAGCATTCGCTTTTTCGCGGAAAAATCGGCGAATTGAAAGAAACAGAAACTAATTACAATTCAAGTTTTTTTATATTAATCGATAGATAAATTAAGCTCCGTTCCTTTGGAATAGTAATATTGCCAGCACAGCCTGAACGACATCACATCCGACAACGGACTCAGGCTAATCGAGGGGGTTCCCACGTCTCGACATTCACAAAGGAACATGGCTCTCCTTTGATCGAAAAACTGTCAACCAAATCGATCACATTGCGATCGACGCAAGGCACTCTTCCAGTATTCTGGGTGTCCGGACTTTCCGAGGAGCTAACGTGGACTCGGATCACTACCTAGTTGTAGCCAAGGTACGGATGCGGATATCCACAACGGAGCGAAATCAACGAAATGCTGTGAGGAAATTTGACATCGAAAAGCTATAATCGCAAAAGACCGGCAGAACCTTTGCCGTTCGTGTTTCTTCTAATCTCAATCTAAGTCCTATGCCGCCAGCAGCAAATGCGGAAGACCAGTGGCAGCGTTGCAAACAAGCATTCAGAGATGCCGCTTCTAATGTACGGGGTTTCTCTCGGCCACCACAATGAAACTCCTGGTTTGATGAGGAATGCCGGCAAGCACATGCAGCAAAACAAGAGACGTACAAAGCGGCGCTGCATAGAAGAACTAGAGCTGCTTACGAGCTCTACGTGCGCAGGAGAAAAGAGGAACATCGACTTCTCAGAAAGAAGAAAAAAGAGCATGAGAAGCGCTCGAGGAGATTGAGAGACTTCATTGCAGGAATGATGTTCGAAAATTTTACCAAAAGGTAAAAAGAACATGCCAGGGTTTCAAAGCCAAAACAGAAGCCTGCAGGGACGAAAATGGCAATATAGTAGTAGAATCGCAGTCGGTGCTGAGGATATGGAAATAACATTTCTGCAGACTGTTAAACGGCGATGATGATCAATATTCCGCTGTCAGGCAGAATGAGCCATTCAACAGCGACGATGGCAGTCAAGATCAGAATGAAGTGAGGATAGCGATATTTAAACTCAAATCCAACGAAGCTGCTGGAGCCGACGGCCTTGCCGCTGAAGTTTTCAAGGCAGTAGGAGATGAGTTGGTAAGGAGAATGCACCAGCTCATCTTTAAAATCTGGTCGGACGAAAGAATGCCCGATGAATGGATCCTCAGCATCGTTGCCCGATCCTGAAGAAAGGAGACCCTCTGAACTGCGCCAATTACAGAGGTATAAGTCTCCTAAATATCGCATGTAAGATCTTGTCTGCCGTACTATGTGAACGCCTGAAACCGATCGTCAACAACCTGATAGGTCCTTCGCAGTGCGGTTTCAGGCCTGGAAAGTCTACCATTGACCAAATATTCACACTACAGCAGATCTTGGAAAAAACCCATGAATATAAAATCGATACGCACCATCTTTTCATCGATTTCAAAGTTGCCTATGATAGCGTGTATAGAGACGAGTTATACAGAGCCATGTCTAGTCTTGGCATCCCTGCTAAGCTCGTCTGTTTGTGCGGAATGCCGATGGAGAACTCTCGCTGCTCCATCAAAGTCGGTAAGAACATCACCGAACCGTTCGATGTCAGGAAAGGTCTTAGACAAGGCGACGCGCTATCATGCGATCTCTTTAATATAGTACTTGAGAGAATTGTACGAAACTCACAAGCCAACCCCGGAGGTACAATCTTCTTCAAGTCTGTACAACTACTCGCTTATGCCGATGACATTGACATAATCGGAAGAACTCAGCGGGCAGTCAATGGGGCATTTACGAGTATTGAGAACGAGGCAGCAAAGATGGGTCTAGCGGTCAATGAAAGCAAAACAAAATATATGCTGTCTACAAGAAAGGACACCCAACATCGGCGTCTTGGACAGAACGCCACAATAGACAGATACAAATTTGAGGTAGTAAAGGATTTTGTCTACCTAGGCTCTATGGTCAGCTCCGCAAATGACATCAGTGGAGAGATCACACGGAAAATTAGAGTAGCAAAGCCCTATCTCGAACTACTAAGGTAACTCTTTATAAGACATTAATCATCCCAGTCCTGCTGTATGGCGCAGAGGCATGGGCTTTGACAAAACCGGATGAGGATGCCCTTGGTTATTTCGAGACAAAAAGTTCTTCGAGCGATCTTTGGTCCTGTCTGCATAGACGGTGAGTAGAGGAGAAGGTACAATGCCGAACTATACGGCCTGTACAAGGACATCGACTTAGCCAGAAGAGTTCACATACAGCGACTAAGATGGCTGGGTCATTTAGAGCGGATGGAGCCCAACCTTCCCGCAGTAGAGGACGACCTCGCGGTAGGTGGCGCAAACAAGTGGAGGGGGACCTCAACCAACTTGGCGTGCGCAACTGGAGGCAGCTGGCTCGTAACCGTGCTGGCTGGAGAGGTTTGTTGGTTGAGGCCTAGGTCCACCCCGGACTGTAGCGCCATCTAAGTAAGTAAGTAAGTAAGTAAGTAATATTGCCAATGGCGTGCTTATAAATGTGCTAAAAACGGTTTGTTTGTAGTTCGGACATTCGCAGGTAGCTGAGCTGTGAATGGACCTTTACTTACTTACGTAGGTGGCGCTACAGTTCGGAGTGAACTTGGGCCTCAGCTAACAAGCCTCTCCGTTTTGCGCGCTCTTTAGCTAATTACCTCCAGTTGCGCACTCCAAGTTTTTCAGGGCACAGTGAACTTGTAGGCGCCACATACGGCGAGGAGGTCCTCTACTGCGTCGTCCCTCCAGATTAGATTTGAAGACTCTCTGGGCTGGAGCGTTGGTGTCCATTCGCTCTACATGTCCTAGCCATATCAAACGTCCAATACGCAGATTTTTGACTGCGTCGATGTCGCTGTACGACTCGTATAGTTCGCTGTTGAATCTTTTCTTCCAAAACCCGTCAAAGCAAACGGGACCGAATATCTTACGAAGAATTTTTCTCTCGAAGCGACCATCCTCTTTTCATAAAGCCCATGTTTCAGCGCCGTAAAACAGGACTGGGATGATCAGAGTCTTATAAAGAGTTTCCTTAGTTGTTCGAGATAGGGCTTTACTGTTGAATTGTCTTATATGGACAAAAAAACAGCGATTGGCAAGAGTTTTTCTTCGCTTGATTTTTGCGCTGATGTTGTTTTTGGAGTTTATAATCAATCCAACTAAAGATGACATCAATGCACATGTATTCGTAAAACAACTCCGTCGAACAATGGGCGTACTAAAATCAGCCCCGATCAACCACCACAGTGAAAGAAGTATATACATACCCAGCGATTTAAGTGCATGCACACATGTCTTCGTCCGTAACGATACAGTACGGGAACCATTAACGCCAGCATATGATGGACCATATCCCGTTTTGCGCAGGGAGTCGAAATACTTTCGAATCGACATAAACGGAAAAAAGGTAAATGTATCAATAGACCGATTAAAGCCTGCTTATAATTTCAGTCAAGTAAGGGATGCGATGCCGGAATCAGGAGCTAAACAGACACAGGAGCCCGATGTCATCACACGAGAGAAGAAGCAGTACGTGACACGGTCCGGAAGAAGGGTGACCCTCCGAATAGCACAAGTGGGTATATCACTGACGCTGGAGGGGGAGTACTGTGGGTGTTCATCACAACCCGCAACCATTGGCAACGCGACGCCTCATGTTTTTCTCTCTGGATGGTGACAACGAGGAAATCTCCCTCTTCCCTACTTGCGACTCCCGACGACTGGACGTGCTTTTTGGCAGTGCTGCGACTCTGAGCTCTCTACTTACGTAAATCAGCCTAACCTAATAATCTAAATTTGTAATTTAAAATATCTACCTACCCCTTTCTAATTTGTGAATTTTCCTCCTTTTTATTGTTAAATAAATTATATAATTATTTCATTTTGGACGTGATTGGTTTGTTGAGAATCTGGCTTTCATATAACAGAAATCGGACTATTTTCATCAAACCACATCAGACATCCAAACTCGTATACTGCGCCCAAATGCGCACAAAAAAAATCAATTCTTCTCAAACTATTCGAATGCATAGTTTTATAATATAGTTTTAAATATATATTAATAATTCTAATTGGCGATTGGGACCAAACCTCTAAGGTATAGAAAGGCAAAGTTTTAATAAAATCCGTTAATTAGTTTTTGCGTGATATCTGCGCAAAGACGACCCTAGTTATCAGATATAGATATAGTTCGGGTATGGTACAATTCTTCCTCTTCTTTTGTTTGATATTTTCGTATGATGTATCGTACTATTCTATAAAATGGTTCTAGTACTAAGAGTGGGTTTACTGTGTTCCTCTTCCTCCTTTATCAGCCTTTAATCAGCTTACTCGTTGTCATCTACTCCAACGTGACCTGATCATCCGTATAATCCTTTATTTTTTTTCAACCATCAATTAACTGCCGAAACATACCGAAATGCATAGTCATGCATTCCGTTTATTGGTTAAGAAAATATCATATTTACATCCTACTATATTTAGCTAACTGTGGGCATTGAACTGATGAGCTGACTGTTAGGTTCCAGGAACGTCAACATTTTTCTCACAGTCCCATCTCTCTTTCATATTATTATTCGTGTACGGCATAAGTCCATTCGCTTGAAAAATATAAAACCCTCAACACGAATGGCTCCAAGAAGCCTTGGCCTTAAACCTTTCATGGGTTGTTTGCGCTGAATATTTGTTTATTTTACTTCAAGCCAACTACTTAGTTTTATTTTAAAGACGGCTTGACTAATCGCCAGCACTTTCCTTTTCTCATTAAAAGTGCCTTAATCCTCAAACGCATTTCACCCGTTATTATCTACTCGCTGTTTACAGTATTCCCCAAAAACTTTCATCAGCAAATTAACCGAAAACACTTTACAACACATTTTCAAGTACTCCAGGACCCGCCTCTTAAATTCATGGCAATAAACGTCCTCCTCGGTCAAAGGACTTTTCATGGAAAATGTAAATTTTCCTCGTAATCCTAGCGCCACAATACAATCCACAAAATAGCTGCCATATTTTCCGCGTTCACCCATTGAATAAATATCAAATTAATTAAATCCTCGCAAAGCAACGGTGTCCTTTCAAACAGTGAAATTAGTTCATCCTTAATCATCGCCAAAAAGGAGCTATGAAACTCATAAAAATCCCTGCGGCATCCTCAGCAGGAACTTCCGTAGCGAGTCGTAAAATTATCATAATTCCAACATTCACTGCTCATCTGGACCAGGCTCTCATTTTTGCAAGCCCATTCCGGTGCGGTACATTGTGAGTGAAATCCTTCTCGAAACTCTGAAATTCAAAATCCTGGTCATTCATTCAATGTAAACACAAATTCAATTCGGGGCAAACAAGATAGCAGCACAGAGAATATTTTCACACCTGCTGCCCTAAAAACCATGACCATGAACGGCTGGGGGAGCAATTGTGGGCCGTTGCGCACAAAAAAAAAAAAAAAAACATTCTTAATCCTCCATTACCTTCGGTTGGCCGATATTTTTCAATTTAAAATCACGTTTGACCTATGGCACTTTCTCTTTTCTCGAATCCTCGATGTAACAATAGCCGCCTGGCAGATGATGGTAGGTACATGCAGGGCTCCAGCGATCCTATTCGGGATATAGTGCCGCAGAGAAGTAAAAGTGAGCGTTGTATTGGTGTATAGTGTCTTCCGGTTACAAACCGCAGCAGAAGCAAGGACAAACCGAAAAATTGCAAAGCAGAGTGTAAGGCAAAAAAAAAAAAAAAACTGGACGAAAACAAGAACAGAGTAGCTCTTCACACTGGGTTTTTAGTTACCTTTTAACGATTTCTCTTTACTGTCAACTCGCTTGGCTGCTGCTGGTGATGGTGCTTCGCCACCCGTTATCACTTCCAATGAAATCAGGACTCCAGTTGCAAATATGTGTAGATGTAGGTAGAAGTGTTTAATTAGAATACACCGTCGTCGTTGTAGTAGGACACGTAGTCCTGCGGCAGCACTCTCGCCAGGCGATGGTAATAAGAGTCGGCTTTAATTATTCAAGGTTTTGTCCTGATGAATGGTCGCCAACTTTAGTGGATAGAGATGAATAGGACGTGAATGGTCGGAGCATGCAGAGAATAGAAAGCTTCTGGCTGGGCAGTGAATTGGTTGGTCGAAGAAACAGTATGATGGTGAAAGTGAAGAACGTATCAACGTCATACAGCTGCATGTAATATTATTCAAGACAAGAGGCTGTCAAGGGGAAGGTAAAGAAAGGAAGACGATTCAGAGATGTGTTCCACCAAACAGGACTTGATGTCAAGTTACTATCGAATTTAGATAGATGCTCATCACCTTGCGACTCAGCAGGTCTCCTGTTGAGCCGCATCTACAAAAACCATACTGCCGTGGACTTATTAGTCCATGACCCATTTTTTATATTATCGGCTTATTTTCGGTGGTATTTTCCATGACTTAAGGAAGCATAGGTAAAAGGGGTGGGAGGCACTTCTTTCCTTTCTTGGGAATCGGTTGAATGCGGGAGGTTTTCCGGCATAATGGAAAGTAAGATAAGGAGAAAAGTTTGCCAAGGATCGGTGCTAATTCCGGTGCACAGTTTTTGAGGACTATGGCAGGCATTCCGTCTGGCCCGCTGGCTGTTTTTGTAGTACAGGATTTTAAGAATGCGGCGAATCACCTCAGGCGTCGATGTGCAGTCGGTATAGCTAGTGGACTTACTTGCGCCGGATCTAATTGCCGAATTAACCAATGCATGAAGTTGATGAAGTCACGGTTTAAGCAAGGGGTGAAGGTCCTTACCTGAATGGTACCACAATTGTAATAGGACGTTTATGGGGGTATTGCGGGAATTGCGGATAAATTCGAAGGACTTCCTGACAAACAACTGCGTAACCGTCGGAACGAACGTCTACGATGATGAATGGTTTATGCACGTTATCAAGCTTCTTTTTATTTTTTTTTTTATTTGTTGAAAATGAATTTAATGAAACTGAGCAGGAGCTTATGTGGACAGCGTCGCAGGTAGATGCTTTTGTAGGTCAAAGAAGGTTCTGGGTAATATGACAGAATTGCTTGATTAGGAATCGTACTTTGAACATGAGATCGACATTAATATTTTGTAAGTAATTGACTGAATCCTTCCTCTAAAGAGATTAATAAAAACTTGGCATAGTGCTTGCACTATCACTGCGCCTTACAACGCAATTATGAAATCTAAATGTCCTACCCTTATCTGTATTCAACCTCTCGAGTAGTTAGCCTCCTTAGTTAACTTTGTTCAGAGCTCGCTAGAATTTTCAGGAATACCTTTAATTTCGCTTAGGAGTTTAGGAGTTTTCTTCAGAATTCGCCATTTTGATTTTCTCCTCGCTTCGGTAGCTATTCATACATGATGTATCTGCCAATATTGGGTTTAGGCAGTTCCACATAGATAGGATTGTGACGGCTGAACTCTGGATTAGAGGAGGCAATTAGCGGCAATGCAGGGTTATTCTCCGTTGCAGCCTTAATTTAAGGTCGAAAAGGAAAGCTTCTACGGACCATGGTATCAACAAATATACGGCATTTACAAAAATTTGATTATTGGCGACGATTTTAATGCGAAGCATACGTTCTGGGGTAGATACAACTCGAAAAAAGGTAGAATGCTCTATGGAGCAGGTATAGAGTACAGTTGTGATTTCCATTCGACGGGTAAACCGACTTATTGGCCAACTGATACTTCGAAAATACCTGACCTGATAGATTTTTTCATTGTAAAACGAATATCCACCAACCATATAATAGTTAAAGAGAGCTTTGATCTGTCGTCTGATCATTCTTCAAGCGAAAAACTAGTCTATAACCTAGAGACAGCGAGATTAACTGGTAGAACAACTAACTGGGAAGGCTTTAGGAACGAAATTGAAGATAATGTTGAACTGAACGTTCCACTTACGACACCCTATGAACTTGAGGTTGAAATTGATCGCTTCATTGAGATCGTACAGCTCGCCTCTTGGAATAATACGCCCAATCCAAGGAAAACGCCGGTCAGATACGGTTTACGATATCCTCCGAAAATAAAAGAGCTGGTCAAGGAAAAAAAAAGACGCGTAAAAAATGGCAACAGGGTCGTGCTCCGCAGCATAAAGCACAATTGAATGGTCTGTGCAATTTGTTGAAGAAGACTATTAAGGATTTTAAGAATCGTGCAATAGGCTCCTACCTTGAAAGTTTAACAGCTAAAATAGATTCCAATTATTCACTTTGGAAAGCTGTAAAAGGCACCAAAAGGCCCAAAGTTCCCGCGCCGCCAATCAAATTAAATCAAAATGAATGGGCGAGGGAGGATAAAGAAAAAGCGGACGTCTTTGCGGCCCACCTGGAAGAAACCTTTAAACCGTACGATGGTCAAGTGGCTTACGACAACCTCAATAGGCTGGATTTACCATCTGACGATTCAACGCTCACAAGTTCAACCTAAAGGAACTCAAACATGAGATCGAGAATCTAAAACCTAAAAATCTCCTGGTTATGATTTGATTACCGGAGAAATTTTCAAAGTTTTACCTAGAAAAGCATTGATTAAGCCTCTCCATATTGTAAATGCTGCGCTCAGATTAAAACACGTGCCGAGCCAATGGAAAGTTGCGGAAGTCATAATGGTTTTAAAACCAGGAAAACCGGCAAATGAGGTAAAATCGTATAGACCAATTTCACTTCTTCCAATCATATCGAAAATTTTCGAGAGAATATAACTAAGGCGTCTCCAACCGGTTATAGAAGAAAATAATCTTATCCCTAACCACCAGTTTGGGTTCAGAAGCAAGCATTCGACGATTGACCAGCTGCATAGAATTACTGACGTAATCGAGAAAGCACTTAAAGAAAAAAATATTTGCTCAAGCGTATTTCTTGACGTCTCGCAAGGTAAGGTGTGGCATGATGGCTTGAAATGCAAACTACGACAAGTTCTCCCTCTATGCTTATTCGATATTCTAGAATCATATCTCGGGAATAGAATCTTTCGTGTTAAACATGGAGTCGAATACTCCGAGCTCAAAGAAATTTTGGCCGGCTTACCACAAGGAAGCATTCTTGGGCCGCTTCTCTATTATCTATGCTATATACTCGTGATATACCGAACGAAGATGGCACTCTCCTTGCTATATTTGCCGATGACACCGCTATCCTAGCAGTAGGCAAAAGAATCGAAGAAACGACTGCGAAACTGCAAAAGGCACTGAATAATGTAAATGAATGGACGAGGGACTGGCGGATCACCCTCAACGAATCTAAATCTGTTCATGTGAATTTCACATACAAGAAAACTAATACCTTGCCAATTTTCCTAAACTCGGCCCGAATACCTTTTGCAAAAGAGGCCAAATACCTGGGAATGACACTCGGCGCAAGGCTGAAATGGAATTCGCACGTGAAAATGAAACGTAAAGAACTCGAAATCAAATATAGAGAAATGTACTGGTTACTCGGAAAACATTCCCAGCTCAGTACTGAGAACAAACTGCTTTTATACAAGCAAGTGCTAAAGCCGGTGTGAACCTACGGTATACAACTTTGGGGTTGTACCAAGAAAACAAATAATAATACAAACTTTTCAAAATAAAGTGCTAAGAGAAATTGTCCAAGCACCGTGGTATAGTAGAAACGATGATATCCACAGGGATCTCGGAATTCCGACAATCGAAGCTGAAACTAGAAGCTTCGCCAGAAAGCATAGAAACCGACTAATCGGACTTGTTGTAACGAAGTGACATAATCCACCACCACAGAAGCGATCATCCACACTCTACGCACACCTCACTAAACACCTAATGCGGAGGCCGCCATCTGTTGGCAGGTAGCGAAACAACGAATATTCTCCGAATCTCAGTAAACAAGAGGAAACGGAGGAAAATGAGAATAGTACAATATGAGAAAAAGTAAATACAAAGGTCGCAGACGAGAATGTGGAGGAAATTTTGCATTGGCTCAAGATTCACATTCTCGTCTGGCAGGATTTTTTGATAAAGGAGAGTGGATGAGAGTCAGTCGGGAGAGTCTGCTCAAGCGTGATAGTACCAATCCAGTGTACTTTTGACAGCCTCTCCAGGAATTGGTCGTACGACTTTCCACCGATTTTTCTGCCTTCACCTCGGTGATTGGGCAATAACACACGGGTCTGCTACTAGCTATAGCCGGGCCGTTAGATAGGTTTCTCCCCTTCTGAGAGAAACAAACCGAGTTAACCACAGCGGATTTGCCGCCCGTTGTTAAGCTACTTTCCAAGCCTGCCCTAAGTGCGGACTGGATCCTTCCTAAGCCTGCCCTAAGTGCGGACTGGGTTACAGCACGCCTGCCCTAAGTGCGGACTGGATCCTTCCTAAGCCTGCCCTAAGTGCGGACTGGGTCACAGCACGGCTGCCCTAAGTACGGACGGCTACTTTCCAAGCCTGCCCTAAGTGCGGACCGGATCCTTCCTAAGCCTGCCCTAAGTGCGGACGGCTACTTTCCAAGCCTGCCCTAAGTGCGGACTGGATCCCTAATAAGCCTGCCCTAAGTGCAGACTGGGTCACAGCACTCCTGCCCTAAGTGCGCACGGCTACTTTCCAAGCCTGCCCTAAGTGCGGTCTGGATCCCTCCTAAGCCTGCCCTAAGTGCGGACTGGGTCACACCACGCCTGCCCTAAGTGCGGACGTCTACTTTCTAAGCCTGCCCTAAGTGCGGACTGGATCCCTCCCAAGCCTGCCTTAAGTGCGGACTGGGTCATCGCAAGCCTTCCCTAAGTGCGGACTGCGGCCTTCTAAGCCTGCCCAAAGTGCGGACTGAGACGACGCACCGAACCGAGCCAGACAACAGGACGCCTAACCCCGGCCCGTACCAGAACCAGCAGCAGGACGACGATAGTTGTAAGCATATTAGTACTATTATTACGTATAAAAATTGTTAAGAAATTTATAAAAACCGTACTAGCATTGTTCCAAATAACTATTGTGAAACAATTCCGTAAAATAAAGTACCTCTTTCCCAAAGTCTAGGGTGCTCCTTTGGGTTAACCCTGGGGCCGGCGAGCCCACCTCAGCCTTTGAAGAAAGATACCCTCACAATGTCAACAATACAGTTCTACAAATTTTGGATGAGAGCAATTTATCGCGCTGACTACAAAGGACGAAACCTTTCGACTTGGCGAGATAATGATTAACCGCGTCTAGATTGCGAAATATGCAGGATCTTTCAGTGGAAAGTAACCTGTCAAAGGTTTGATTTCATGAGAGAAAAATTGCTTGATAAGTTAATACTTAGTTGCGATATCTAACAAATTTATATCGAAGGGTGATGTTTTTTTTAGTCAGTAAGAATCTGACACTACTATGAGCACGCGCTTGCTATTCTCATAGTGTCCATGGAAAATTTTTCACCTACCCTCGAAAAAAAAAAAAAAAATTACAAAAATGAAAATATTTTGTGAATTTTTTTAACGCCAATCAATAGGCAGCAACTACGCTTGAGCACAGGAACTGCTAGAAAGTTTAATCAAATAAAGTGTCATTTGGCATCAGTCGACGTTTTGAAGTTATTTCTTGGACGTACCAAGTAAATATAAGCCGAGGTAGCAAATAGTAGGTAATAATATTCATGTCTCCGGAAAATTAGTTACAATATGAGAATAACTAGAATAATCACCCTGATTGTCGTTGGCATTTGTCGTTTGATTTATAGCTACGACCTATTGACCGTTAAACTTTAGTAAGCAATTAGTTTGCCGAGTAGAATACTGTTACAACTGTTTTACATTGAAAAAGTTATGAAAATGGATTCGTGCTACATTTGATGAATAAAACCACAATCGCCAATCGTCAAAAAGCGACAAACGCCAACGAAAATCAGGGTGAATATGTATGTATCTATAAATAAGTGCTTTTAGCGCTACCCTGTAGATATGGTAAATAAATTTAATGGTTCTAATATGTGTATGTACGAGTATATCATTCTCTTCATTTTCTCAAGGCTTTTCTTCCATAAGATGGATAATTTAAATGACATGGATCGTAGAAATAAGAGAGTTTTCTGAAAACCTCAATAGCTAGAAGATGTACAACCTGAGCTAGTTCGAGGTGTCTTTCCTAGACTATTTTACCGTGGACTCTATATCGTGGGACAAACCGACCCACTGATCGCCATCATAAGGATTAGTCGAATTTTTACTGGCAGTACAGGTGATAATGAACACATTGTTTTCATTACTGATGTAGGTCCTGGTATTGTTGAAACTGCTTACTAAGGACGATTATCCGAAGAGTTCAAATAATTCTGGTATAAGACTTAGATGTTACATACATACATACATTTTCAATGGCCCTCTAATCCTTCATGAGGGTCGAAGGGGTAGGATGCTCAGGTGGACTCTCCATCCTTCTCGATCCTCCGCCATTGACTCCAATTCATCAGGAGGAATCCCTATTAATGAACAAATTTGAATCTTATTCGTGATGACCTTATGGATAATGCATACATGTGCCGTATAAATCTCAAAATAAATATTTATTTAAGCCTCAAGGCCGTTAACTTTCTAAACATACTGTTTAAGAACTTAAGCTGTTAACGATGTGTCAGTATTTCAGAGAAGTGTACTTTTTCCTGTCCTACCTTGTTGCAATTTGACATATTAATTAACTGTTTTGTTGCTGTTGTTTCTACTGTTAGACCCTCTGACGACTAGGACAAACACCATACATAGACTACTATACATGGTTGGAACTATCGCTTATCGCGCATTAACCCATCCACCGAACCCGAAACGAGCCAATTAATTGGCGTATAGTGCATCAAAATCACGGAATCAGCATCACTAATACGGCGAGCGGCACACTTCCGGTCCGGCATTGAATTATATTTGAAACCACTCGATGTCGAAATGGACGCAATTTGATTAAATTCGCTGCGACACCAAATTGACAACCAAAGCCAATTTATCTGTTTGCGATGCAATGACGGTGATGGTGATGACGATGATGGCGGTGATATAGTCGGCTCCCAACGCGAAACCTTCCCGCTTTCACAAGGATAATTGCCAATATGTTGGTTTTGTTTCTGTTTTGTTTATATGGTTTTTTGATTTAATTTTTATGTCTTTTTTATTATATTGTTGTTTGTTGTGTGCATTTAATTGATTTTATTTATATGATATTATTCGAGTTGAGATGAATATGAGAATGCGGTGGGCTTTTATCGCTTTTTGCTGTGCGATTAAATGAATTAAAATATTTTATCTGAGTCAAAGGATCAATTCAATTAGTCTCATTTTAAATCGTAGATATACATACGAGTATATATGTACTCACATCGAGAAACAATTTGAATTTGAGCATAACGCTCATCCGGCGGAAGTGGAAGTTGATAAATTATCGACATCGCATCGTTTGATGATGTTGTTTTGTGGCCATAGGAGAGATTCATTTTTTTTGTTTGTTTTTTAATTTTATTTTAATAAAGAGATGTACGTGAAACATACTTATAAATATCTTTTGCTGTTAAAAATGAAAACGATTTCAAATTGCATAACGTATATACAGCAGTGGACAAATGTTTCAACTATTTCATGTTTTGTTGTATTTAACCAAATCAAGATGATGAATAAGGGTACTTATTTCGCGATGACGTAGTATTTGACAAGGAAATGCAATGTTAACCCATTTAGAGCACAACATTCGAACAGGTCATATCAGAATATTAATTAAAGTGAAAAAATGATCTTTCTACTTGGACAAAACTGTAAGAACTATTTGAATTTTTGCAAACAATTTTCTTATTTTTTTAGAAAAATTGCTTGTAGCGTTATCATTATTCTTTAGTTACAGAAGAATTAAATTTTAGAAAAAAACAATTTGTTGCAATGAGTCTAGTAGGAAGGAAAAATCGCGATCCTAAACTACGTCAGATGATTGTTAAGCTACCGAAATCCGTCGTGTGACTGAGGGAATAAATGTGTCCCCCAGAACAATCAGGAGTTGTTTTGCTGAATCTGGGTTGCACGGTCGTGTTTCGCGGAAGAAACGTCCAAACAAAGTGAACGGAGTTCCCGCTTCATCGACGGAGAGTCGGTGGCGCTTCATACTCTAGAGCGACGAAATGAAAATAAACCGAATGGGCCTAGATGGTAAAAGGTACATTTGTCGTCCGAAAGGCCTAACTTTTGCTCCCAAGTATACCACACCGGTAATAAAACGTTGGGTGGGTCAACCAATGTATGGGGATGTTTTTCTTAGAAAGGCACTGGTCCAATTCATAGGATTGAGAGAATTCTCACAAAGGAAAAATACGTGGGAATCCTGGAAAACGTTATGCTACCATGGGAAGAAGAAAGTTTGCCGGTTATATGGAAATTTCAGCAGGACAACGCTCCTAAGCACGCAATCAAGCTTGTGGGAAACCTCTTTTTTTGTAGCAAAAGAGTAGCGGAAATCACCAACATGCAGTACAGATTGAGAAGTTGTGTTTTTTTTTGTTCTTTTGAGTAACTTATTTTCTCAGGTAAACAAATTTTAGAAAACATGCGCTCAGAAAAAGGTATTTGTAAGATTTATTGGTAGGGTGCTTGTCTGAGATGAATGGTGAAAGGCGAAGGTAGTGCCTGTACGAGCTGCCATTGGAAATAGAAAAAGAAAAGCAAAAAGCTTAACTCATACAGACGTAGTTAGGAAATGGCGCGACAATATGGCTAACGGGAAGTGAGGCTGATTTTCCAAGATTTAGTTTGGAAAATTCTGAAACGATCATATGTATACTTAGAAAATTCGGCTTTAAATTTTAAGTCCAAAATTAGATTTTTCGAAATAAGATTTTGGAAGATATGAAGTACCACGGATGTGCTGGTGGCCACCACCATGGGCGTGGAGATGGTTGTGTTGGTGAAGCGTAAGAGTTACTAAACTGGTTATAAAAGTGTCGTGTAGACGGCGTTCGCCCTCTTGTTTGATCAAAATTGTTTACAAGTGTAAAGCGGCCTCAGCTAGAGTGCGTGAAAGAAAAAAGTGTAAAATTATGAAAAGGAACAAACCGAGGCTCAAGGTCACTCCAATCTCTCACGAAGTACCTGAAAAAAAGCAAAACAAATATTTGGCGCAACAGCTCTTTAAAGTGCCAGGGTCTAGCTTCTCGCAACCACTCATGTTGTGTTCGTTATATTTTTCACTCGAATGGAAGGGACCTACAGTTTAATGCCGTATCCGAAATGCTGCTTAGGTGTGGAAAAAATCAGCAGCGCAGTGCCCGCAACCACCCAAGACCATTAGTGTGCTGTGAAGAATGTTTTTACATCAAGTGCTGAAAGAATTGTCGGTCGATCGCAGAGAGGACATAGGGCGTGGTTTTCCGAGGACACCCGGAGACGGATTGACGAACGAAAACAGCTGAAATCTCGCGTTGCAGCTACTCCAGTAGCAGGTAGAAGCGAGCTAGAGTCCCTATATCGCATGAAAATGAGAGAAGTTCAGCGTAGCGTGCGACGTGACAGGCGCAACTACATCAACGCGCTGGCCACAGAAGCAGAAGAAACTGCACGGAGATGCGACAGCAGGACCGTCCACAGAATCACCAAAGACCTTACAGGTGGTCGCAGCTCCAGCCAACATCCAGTGAAAAGCCTAGACGGCTCCTTGCTCATTGCGGATGAGGACCAGCTGAAGAGATGGAAGGAGCATTTTGCTACGGTTTTGAACCACGTATTCGCTAGCGATATGCTCCCGAGTGAGATTGAGATGCCCGAGGTGAGAAGTTCCCGAATACGCACCACGACTCCTAGTAGTGATTTGATCAAGGCACTCGAACCCAACAAGGCCGTATGACTTGACGGTATTCCAGCAGAGCTCTTACGAGCAGCGCCAACAACATCGGCTGAGCTTTTGCTTCCACTTATAAAGAGAGCTTGGGAAGCTGAGAGCTTTCCTAACAAGTGGAAAAAGGGAATGATCGGCAGGCTCAAAGGAAATTTAATGGAGTGCGGAAACTGGAGGGGTATCTGCGTGCTGCCTGCTGTAGCTAAGATATAGCTAAAATCATCCTGGAGCGAATCAAACAACATCTCGAAAACAATCAACACCCACATCAACACCCTGCTGATTATCATCGGACAGTGCGTTGAATATCGATCGCTGCTGTTCATCGATTTTGAGAGGTGTTCGATAGTGTCAACAGGGAGTTTATTTGGCGTGCCTTACGCAGGAGAGGTATTTCCGATAAACTAATTGCTATTAACAAAGCTACATATGAAGGCTCCAAATGTCATGTTCTGCACAGAGGAAGGTTGCCTGAGGATATTGAGATCCAAAGTGGGGTAAGACAAGGATGTATCCTTTCACCAATATTATTCCTATTGGTGATTAGCGATGTGCTTCGGAGGAGTTCGATGGACTCTTACATCTCAACTGAAACATCTGCGCTGACGATGTATGCTTACTCTCCCACAGAATTATGGACCTCCACCAAATGACAGCAGATGTGGAGAGGGAGGCAGGCGTCGTCGGGCTGAAAATTAATACGGCAAAAACTAAAATTATCACCCTTGGAACAACCTCATCGAGTCAAATACGCATTGCTGGACAACCGGTAGAGAGAGTAGAGGATTTCTAATATCTTGGGAGTGTTGTCTCGACCGATGGTGGAAACGAACTGAATATAGCCAACAGTATCGCCAAAACAAAGTCCGCGTTCGGGATGTTGTCCAAAATATAGCGAAGCAATGCAATCAGTTTGAACACCAAGCTAAGACTGTTCCGCTCAAACGTTGAATCCGTGCTATATGTTATATGGCTGCAGCACGTGAAAAGTGGCCACTACTATCACCAGAAACCTGCAAACGTTCGTTAATAGGTGCCTGCGCAATATATTAAGGATTTTCTGACCAAATGATATCTCTAACGAACATCTTTTCGAGAGAACGGGTCAGGAACGGGTCATCCAACGGCGGAAGTGGCAGTGGATTGATCATACGTTCCGAAGGAATGACAGTTCCATAGCGAGCCATGCTATGCAATGGAACCCTTTAACCCTTTTCAGGATGGCAGAAGACCTATCGGTCTGAAGAGAATATGGCGCAGAACAGTCGAGAAGGAGGCACGGCAGTTGGCGAAAAGTTGGGGAAATAATATATATAAATAAATAAAAAATAAAAAAAAATAAGTATGTGCAGATGGTCATGGACATGCACGAAGGAGCAAAGATGCCTCGCTGGAGTAACCGAAGAGTTCCCAATCAAAGTCGGAGTGCCCCAGAGAAGCGTTTTAAGTCCTTTGCTCTTTATTACAGTCCTTGACTATCTGCTTGAAGATAAAGTGACGGTCCCCAAGGTACATCAATTATTCTTTGCTGACGATGGAGCCATCATAAGTGAGGATCCTACATCCCTGCAACAATCACTTGATATGTGGGTGGACGTTTTGGAAGGAAATTGGTATCGCATTAGTTTAAAAAAGAAAAAGTACTTGTGCTGCCCGTTCTCTGATCCACTCAGGCCTATTCCAGATATTTATTTGAATGGAACAGTGCTTCCCAAGTGCGAAAACTTCAAATGTCTGGGAGCTATGATCAATACCAAAGCAATCTGTGATGACGACCTCAATCATCGTGTAAGCGTAGGGTAGATGAAATGGCGGGAAAACTCCGCTATCTTCTGTGAACAAAAAATGGCACCTAAGTTGAGAGGAAGGCTCTATACCACAGTTCCACACATCAAGTGCTCGTTGCAGTTGTTGAAGTAATATTTGTTGCTATGTTTTGTTGCAAATGTTGTATATATTGTTGAAACTGAATGCTATAAGTTATAACGCAAAAACAAAGAAAATTAACAAAATTTTCCATTTGCTACATTTTCTTTGAAAATACTAAATTTTTATTGTCAGTACGCTACATTTGCTCTGGAAGAAGTGGCAACGCTGTTTACAACAGACGATTTATTTAGTTGGACTTAGAAATGGATTTTCACGGGCTGGAAGAGATTAAAGAAATTAAATCGTTTTGTTCAGTAACAGTGACCCTACTACATACATATACTTACATGTGTATGTCAAAGCAAAAGTAAACCATGTTCATTGTTTTAAAAATCCAGATAACACTAATTTTGAAGACAGTGGACAAGCCTCTTGTGAATGCTATACTCATTCAATTCCTTATTTCACTAGATCTCTCACAGATGGCAGGAGTAGGACCTAGCTATGAAAGGAACGGAAAAATTTTTAGAGCAATGGTGAACCAAGTTCAACATGTCTCCAATCCACGTGTCGCCAATCCGCTTCATCAGCTGAGACTAGTTGTTAATGCATGACTTGGCGTCCTCGTGTTGTGACATTTCCCTTTAGCCTATCAGTCGTCACTCCCACCGGTGTCTAGTCTCTCGAGGTTCCCTTTGTAGTTTCGGTGTCGTTTAAGTGTATGAACAGTACTCAGCAGGCATGGACAAAGATGACAACATTGATATTGACGTTCCCACCAATATATCATTCATTGTACAAAAACTTGCTTGTTAAGACTACTCAGTCTACACAGCAAGTGGCTTATGACTCCGATGACGACGAGTATCAGTATGATCAGACTGATTTTTGAGTCTTTTTTAACTTCTAGATACATTTTTGCATTTTGAATTTGAATTTTTCTTTAGTTTCGATCAACCACTTTTATCCCTATGTAATATTATTCTGTTTTTATGATTTCTTTCTAAGCATAAGTACGCCATTCTAGCATTCATTTATGGCACATAACTTTGAAATTTTAACATTTTAGTAGTAAGGCTATGAAAAACCCGTTTGAACATTTTTCTCGAGGACTCGTCCACAGCGCTTCTCGTCTTTACAACTCTGACAGAAGCCATTTCGCATTCCTTCCATACTTAATCTAATGCTGATATTAGGTATATTTTTTTCTTAACAAAACCGAACTGTCTACATTAGGCTTCATATTTCTATTCCAGTAGAATTCGTGTCGTGATTACAAATTTGTTAGTATGCTTTTTCTGCTATTCCTGATGACCCTGGAATATTCCTCTGCATTCACTTTTTCACATATAAATTTACTAATATTGTATAAGCATACATAAATAAATAAGCATACATAAATAAACAAGAACACTTATCTTTACTTGATTATTAGTGCACTGATCATATTTGTTTAAGCTATCGTTTACAAGCTTGCTTTTATTGCAATTATAATCAAAAAATCCCACCTATCTATCTGCACCTAAACTACAAATTGTTGAAGACTACAACTTCAAATCTACATATTGTGACGAATAACTTTAAAGCAACTATCATACAAAGGTGTAACTGCAAAATTGTGTACTTGAGTCGTCTCATCTGTTTGCATACTATCATGGTCGGACTTTTGCAATACTTTTCACCTCGTTCCAACTCATTCCCAGCATTTTGGATTGTCCTTTTACCTTTCTGTGTCACATTTGCTTATGACGACCAAGTTGATTGCATGGCATACGTGCGTGTGCCACTACCTCTTTATTTTCTGTATCATGCCGCCCATAGGTTTCTGTCTGTTTCTTTGTTTGAGATTCCATATGATCAGATAATCATTTGTTTTTGTTCTTAACGGTCGATGAAAATTGCATGTATGTAGCTTGGACAATTTATTTTAAAACAAACTACACAAACAATATAAAAAAAAAACCATCCCATGCCATGTTTGTGTGTTTTCGAATGCTTGCTTAATCGTATTTCTGTTTGTTTATTTGTTATTTTTTTTTTTTTTTTGGTTGCGCTAAGGGATGTAGTAATTTTCGAAAGATACTAGTAGACCGGCCTACTACCATGTACAGTTCGCAAACCCCGATACCCAGGGATACGTCTACGTAATAATTCACATTCTGCACAATTCTAATACTCTCCCCGCGGGACTGCCGTTAGGTATTACTTCGCGGGCTGGTTAGCAGTTCATGCTATGCTTCTTGTGTAAACTGCTTCTGATGCTTCTGTTGTTCTTCTTAGCTTTTCTATTCTCCGCAGCTCTTTTTGAAGAGTTGTTACGAAAGAACATATTGCCATTCAATTCTCTCCTGACCGTAACATATGGTCGAGGAATAACGACGGACTAGGTAGAGTAATTCTCTTTCTTCTTCATCTCTTCATCTGGACATTCCGGGCAGAATGGTGAGCTGTTGTCTAAATCGGTGAAGATACTTGCGATAACCGCCGTGACCGGACAGGAACTGCGTAAGATGGTAGATTCAGTCTCTATGCGTTCAATTTATCCAGTCTTGGATTGCTGGTATTAGTTTGTATGTCCATCTGCCTTTTGTTGTATTAGCCTAACGAGCTTGCCACAAATGTAGCTGCTGACGCTGACTTTTTTTTAATTCTTATCACCGTCGTGTTGGCTCAATGCTTTTCTGTTATACATATATCCTGAGCATTTCATCTGCGAGGATGTCCATGGGGACCATTCCAGCTATAACAAATGCAGCTTCATCAGAAATGATTCGAAAGCCACGTGTTGCCCGTATCGCGTAGAGTCCTTTTGGTCTCCTTCGTCTTTAGTGCCTCCGCCCAGACTGGGGCGGCATATAACAGAACTGAGGTGATAACTCTAAAGAGTAGAATCCTTCTAGCGTATCCAGGTCCACCGTTATAAGGCTTTATACGCGTGAGAGCTCCCTGCATTTGCGATGCATTTTTGCTAATATAATCCACATGCGTTTTGAACTGCAGTTTGTTGTCCGGCTATACTTTCCAAGAGCCACCCCTAACTGTGAAGAAATACCCGACATTACAGTCGAAGAAGTTAGTGAGGCGGTCAAATACTCCAAAAAACGAAAAGCGGTTGGGCCAGACGATATACCCTCTGAGTTCTGGAAAAAGATGGGAGACATCGGATTCAGATGGCTCAGAATTCTCATCTCCAAATTCGTGAGAGGTGATCCAATGCCGAATCAATGGAGGGAATGTTACCTTCTCCGTGTATACAAAGGGAAGGGTGATACGCGAAACTGTGATAACTACCGTTCGATCAAGCTGATGTCACACACCATGAAGATCGTTGAGCGGGTATTAGGTGGCCGATTGCGAAAAATAATACGGCTATCTGTTGATCAGTGCGGGTTTGTCTCGGGTAAATCAACCACTGATGCAATCCAAAGTATAAGGATCATAATGGAAGAACATCGTGATTCCTTAAGGGTTTTGCATATTGTATTGGTTGACTTTGAAAAGGCATTCGACAGACAACCACGAGATCTGATATGGGTGGCGCTAAGACATCGAGGGGTTCCAGAAACCTATGTACAGATGATCATCGACATGTACGAAGGAGCAAAGACAAGAGTAAGATGTCCCGCTGGAGTAACCGAAGAGTTCCCAATCAAAGTCGGGGTGAACTAGGGAAGCGTTTTAAGTCCTTTGCTCTTTATTACAGTCCTTGATTATCTGCCTGAAGGTAAAGTGATGGACTCCAAGGTACATCAGTTATTCTTTGCTGACGATGGAGCCATCATAAGTGAGGATCCTACATCCCTGCAACGAGCACTTGATGTGCGTGTGGACGTTTTGGAGGGAAATGGGTATCGCATTAGTTCAAAAAAGACAGAGTACTTGTGCTGCCCGTTCTCTGATCCACTCAGGCCTATTCTAGACATTTATTTGAATGGAACAGTGCTTCCCAAATGCGAAAAGTTCAAATATCTGGGATCTATGATCAATAGCAAAGCAACTTGTGATGACGACATCAATCATCGTGTAAGCGTAGGGTGGATGAAGTGGGGAGAAAATTCCGCTATCTTCTGTGACAGAAAAATGTCCCATAAGTTGAAAGGAAGGCTCTACACCGCAGTTGTACGTCCAGCGCTCACATACGGTTCACAATGTTGGACGATGTACAAAACGTATGAGAGTAAATTAACGGCAGCTGAGATGAAGATGCTTTGCATGACAGCAGGAGTGACAAAGCTTGATCGAATAAGAAGTTCGAAGATCCGTGGAAGCTTTCACATCAAGAAAACCATCGTACAAGAAATAGAGCGTGACCGGCTCAGTTGGTATTGCCACGTTCAAAGGTTCAAAGAAGAGATTATTTGAACCCTGTTAAAAAGGCAATATCAATGCACGTTCCAAAGACATCGCGATGTAGGAAAGGCAGGCCTATAAACGCCTGGATCAGACAAATGCGACGACATCGGCATTTCATTGGCCTAAGTAACCGAGTGATCCAAAATCGGCAGGCCTGCCGATATTTTCTGAGGTCAAATAGGCGAACTCCATAGGCGGATCAGTAGAAATGCGGTGAAGTGGGAGGGAATTCCTAAACGTCAAAATAATGCGCATCGTGAATGCATCACTGCCGTTGTGATGCGATGTAATGATGCTTTCGTTATGCGATGCTTTGACGATGCGTTACAATCTTTGACGTTTTGGAACGATATGAATTAAAACAACTACTATTAGCAACAGAAAAAAATGTTCTGGTAGTTTTTAGTAAATTTTACAAAAATTAGTATGAATAAATAATCTAAAACAATAATTTCTTACGAATCTGGTGAGGACGCTTCCATTTTGGCGAGATAAATAACAATAAAATGTCAAATGACATTTGCATCACATCAGTTCGTGATGCGCTGCTTTTGTTTGCGCAGTAGATACATTCACGATGCGTTTTGGAACGGTATACATTGCATCACCGCAACCTATTGACGTTTAGGAACACTTGACTTCGCAGTACTGCGGTAATACTGCATTAAGGAATTCAGCCCCACTTACGCCACGGCGCCCATAGTCCAAAACATAGTGCCATTGTAATACCATAGTAAAAAGGTACCGGATCCTCCAGCACTCGTAACCAAAACACTTTTCTTCAATAAGAGATTATAATGGATATCCTGTATCTGTAATCTGTCTACGCATTGCGACGCGTTGATTTTCATCAGTTAGACCCTGATCCATATTTGAAATAGATGCATCGATAGAACTATTGCTGTCACTAAGAAACCTTAAATTTTAAATAAAATATTTATAAACATTTTTTTTTCTAAAGGAGCCTTACGGAATCAACTACTCCGCATTAATTAGCCATCATTGTTATATCCTTCTCAGTTTTTGCACCCTGAAAGTATTTTTCCTCTCTCTGTGTCTTTAATCCGCATCCTTTATCCTACTTTCATTCTCAAAGTACGAAATTAGATTACCTTCACTAGAAACGGGAGCATTGCCAATAAAGAGATGAAAGAAAATAAAACAAAAACTCTGCAGAGGTGGAAATTAAATTTCAGTTCTCTATTTACGTTAAACAATATTTTTTCACTCCTATCTTCGGATTGCTGGAATGTGCTGTGGATTTTTAAATGACCCATATTCTAGAATTGTCACTGTTATTTTATTTTAGTAATAGAGTGACTCAACTAGATGGCTTATACCACATTGAGCTAGACTTAAATTTCTGCTGTAATAAAAGAGGTTGTGTGAATTTATTTTTTTGCCTGGATTCAGGAAGTTAAACAGAAAGTTTAGAATTTGCCAGAAAGACATCAAATGTTACTCTACTGATAATTCCATTACCACTATTGATCGAATCCATACATTTTTATGATGCTTCTTAGGTAATCAACCTTTTCCAAGAATTCGTTCAGAAAAACGGTATTAGCCTGGGCGAAGAAGTTTCATGAGAATCCCTCTAAGAATTACGAGTAAAAAAAATTCCGTACTCGTATCTAAGGGAGCAAATTATATAAAATTTTCCACAAAATCGATCATCCATTGCTGGCTGTTTTGGTCTAATAATAGGTAAGGCTTCATTAGATTCTATGCTTAGTCGTATCCACTGCATTTCTGTTGCAGTAGCAGGGCTACGAAGACCGCAGTCTGTCTTAGAAAAGTGGGGTTATGGCCACTAGCACTAAAAGGCCACCAAACCAGAATGTCGAGCTGGGGGATGCTAGACAGCAGTTGAGTACCTGACAATAACACTACTATATACACCACTACTGGCATACCTGATTCGATTCAGTAAATCAAGTTGTCACTTACAATGAGCTGGGTACATGCTGACAACACTCATAAACGTGTGGCTTAACAATATCCTGTACATATACGAGTCACAACCATTATTCAGGTAGCTGATAAAGCTCCGAAGACTTCAACAGGTAAATTAAGACAAATGAACCACCGCCTTAACAAGGTATCAGGAACCAATGCCTATAAACTTGCAAGGAAAGAGTCGAAACTGGAGCTAGAAGGGTTCACGAAACGTTCACCCGAGCGACCTCCTGGGATGAAGTTTCATATTCAATGCCAACTAGTGACAGCTAGATCGATGGACCTACTTATAAATTTGATAGCCAATCTCCATTATATGTCTTTTCTACAACTGTTGTGATAAACCTGACATGCCCTACAAAATAGGGTTTGCAAAATATCGTTTAACTGCGGTTGACTTCTCCAAAACACGGACAGAGAGATTGCCACCGTCACGTCACTGCCTTATCCAATTCGTTAACGAAAATAACAAAGTTTAATTTATTATTCTGTAAAAAAACGACAAAAAAAAAAACAGAAATCTCTCCATAAACAAACTTTTTTGTAGTTAAATATTTCTGCGGTTTCTGCTGTTTGCATAATATGGACATGTGTGCGTAAGAGTGTGAGCCGATTCAATTGAAAGGAAAATTAAAAAAAAAAAAGCGAACGCATCCCTATGCGCACAATGGAACACGAAGAACCGCATTTCCAATCACTAGCAAGCTAGCCAAACCGACTGCGACCCCACGCGCCGCAACCACTGGCTGGCCGTCACCTCCACACCTCATACAATTCACACCGAGTGAAAATTGAAAATCCGCAATATTTAGCCTTTTTATTGTGAGATGACCAGGATAATGATTTAATCCGTTTTGTGCAACTGGACGCTATTGATTGCCAAATTCCAGAATAATTCGTTGTCGGAATTCGCTCACACGATTTGTTTACAGCAGGCGGCCGTCAGACCGTCCGGCCACCATTGGTGGTGCAATGCATTTCCGTGTTTCGTTTCGCCCTAGAGTACTCGCCGTCATGTGATTACCGGCCGCTTACCAGACTGATGCGATGGTCAGCATGTGTATGTGTGTGTGGTGTATCCTTTGTTGTCGTCCATGTTGGCACCATCAACATCATAATCATCGGCGGCAGCAGCAGCAGCAACAGCAGCAGAATGAGCAAAAGCTTCAGTCTGGCATCATCAGCATTGATGTTGTGGATTCCGGTGGATGGATGACTTGAATGGCACAGATTGACAACAAACAGAATGCGTAAACAGTGGAGACACTGACTGGCTGCGAGAATGCAAATGCAACTTTATTCGTAATCGGTAAGGATATGTAAAATTAAAGGTATTACAGGGAATGCAGTGTTGTCCGACATAAATTGGCCATCCTTGCGAGAGGATTTTAGCGGGAAATTGTTGTTTTATTTTTGGGATTAAATATTTCAATACAGATAGTGAAATGCAATGGACCAAAGAATATGCTGAAACACCTCTGATTGCACTTCCGGGTGAGATAGTGCACTTAAGGGTTGATGGCATAATCTTCTCGGATAAGGCAATACACATGTTGACAGGATCGGTTGTGATTAAAGTGCATATCATTAATTGATGACTTTTTTCTTTCCTTTTATGTCACATTTAAGGGGTCACTACTATGTATTTGAGTTCAGAAGGCCTGCAGTAAGATTTATGGAACCACTCTCGTAGGCGGACTTACTAAAAGTTCACCCTGTTGTATAGCTTTCTGATAAACAATTTCAAATATTCCTTGCTGCTTTCTATTTTCCGCGAATGGAGAGTAGAAGACAATTTGACCTTACTGACCTTACAAACTGATTTAAGGACAGCGCCAGTTTTGCTTATACAGATAATGCAAAATACCTGGGTCTAATTTTGAAGCAGGAACCCACTCCGGAAGGACCACATAATAGACGACGATCTTGTGGTAAGTGGCGCAAATAAGTGGAGGGGGACCTCAACCATCTTGGCGTGTGCAACTGGAGGCAATTTTTTTTTTTTTTTTTTTTTATACCGAGGGTATGTGAAAATCTCAAGAAGGCACTATGAGGATCGACACCGCGTGCTCATAGTAGTGTCGGATTCTTACCCACTAAAAAACCTCCCTTCAAAACAGACTTGTTTTTATTTTTACTACAACTAAATATTCGACTTACCAAGTAGTTTTCATTTCACGAAATAATGACGTTTTGCAGGAGCCTTCCCATTAGAAGTTCCTGCTAGTTCCGCAGTTTGGACGCGGTTACTTATCGCGCTCAGTCTAAAGGTTTGGTTCTTTGTAGACGGCGAAGTAAATTTCTTTCATCCAAAACTTGGAGGACTGTAATATTTACGTGACTTTCTAGTCGACTTTTATGCTTTCTCGCGTAGTTTTTGTTTTCGTCTTCTATAGTTTTAATGCCAAAATCTCTGTTTCTGATATACCATGGCGCATTAATAATACCTCTTAGGACTTTGTTTTCAGAAGTTTGTAAAATTTTAATATTACTTATTTTGGTACAACCCGAGAGTTGTATACCATATGTCCATACGGGCTTTAGCACTTGCTTATATAAAAGCAGTTTGTTCTCTATATTAGGCTTGGAATATTTTTCAAGTAACGATATTATACATTTCTCTATATTTATTATCTAGTTCTTTGCGTTTTTCCTGCTGCTTTTTTAGCTGATATCAATTCAGCTTATATCAATTCAATGTCATTCCAAGATACTTAGCCTCGTTTGCAAACGGGATTTGAAGCGAGTTTGAAAAGATTGGCAAATTATTTATTTTCTTATAAGTAAAATTTACATGAACAGACTTGGTCTCATTGAGTGCGATTCGCCATACCTTTGTCCATTCATTAACTCTATCCAAAGCTTCTTGCAGTTTTTCTGCAGTATCTTCGGCAAATGTAGCTAGCTTAGTACCTTTTACTTGCGGTATATCAGCAGTGTATAATAGATATAAAACTGGACCAAGTACGCTTCCTTGCGGCACTTACTTTATTTACTTAGGTGGCGCTACAGTTCGGGGTGAACCTGGGCCTCAACCAGCAAGCCTCTCCATTTAGCTCGGTCTTTAGCTAATTGCCTCCAGTTGCGCACTCCAAGTTGGTCGAGGTCCCCTTGAACTTGTGCGCGCCACCTACGGCGATAATTCCCTCTACTGCGTCGTCCCTCGGGGTTAGATTCGAAGACTCTGCGGGCCGGAGCGTTGGTGTCCATTCGCTCTACATGTCCTAGCCATCTCAGACGTCCAATACGCAGTTTTTTGACTAGGTCGATGTCGCTGTACAGCTCGTATAGTTCGTGATTGAATCTTCTCCTCCAAAACCCGTCAACACAAACGGGACCGAAAATCTTACGAAGAATTTTTCTCTCGAAGCGACCAAGGGTATCTTCATCCTCTTTTAATAAAGTCCATGTTTCAGCGCCGTAAAGCAGGACTGGGATGATCAAGGTCTTATATAGAGTCTCCTTAGTTGTTCGAGATAGGGCTTTACTGTTGAATTGCCTTATAAGCCCAAAAAACAGCGATTGGCAAGAGTTATTCTTCGATTGATTTCTACGCTGATTTTGTTTGCTGAATTTATAGCAGAGCCAAGGTAGACAAAGTCCCTTACTACCTCGAAGTTATAGCTGCCCACGGTGACGTTTTGTCCAATTCGTCGGTGTTGATTTTCCCTTCTAGTTGACAGCATATACTTGGTTTTGCCATCGTTTATCGCTAAACCCATTTTGGCCGCTTCCGCCTCAATGCTTGCAAAAGCACCGGTGACAGCCCGCTGAGATCTTCCGATAATGTCTATATCGTCGGCGTATGCAAGCAGTTGTACAGACTTGTAATAGATTGTGCCTCCGGTGTTGGCTTGTGAGCTCCGCACAATCCGTTCAAGTACAATATTGAAGAAGTCACATGACAGCGCGTCACCTTGTCTAAAGCCTTTTTTGACATCAAAGGTCTCGGTGAGGTCATTACCGACCTTGATGGAGCAGCGAGCGTTCTCCATCGTCAGCCTGCACAGACGGACAAGTTTGGCAGGGATGTCAAAACTAGACATGGCTCTATAAAGCTCTTCTCTATAGATGCTGTCATAGGAGGCCTTGAAATTGATAAAGAGGTGGTGAGTATCGATTTGGAATTCTTGGGATTTCTCCAGGATCTGCCGAAGTGTGAAGATTTGATCGATGGTGGACTTTCCTGGCCTGAAACCGCACTGATAGGGTCCAATCAGGCTGTTGATAAAAGGTTTCAGGCGTTCACACAATATCGCAGAAAAAAAGATCTTGTATGCGATGTTGAGGAGACTGATGCCTCTATAATTGGCGCAGTTGAGGGGGTCTCCTTTCTTGTGGATCGGGCAAACGATGCTGAGATTCCATTCATCAGGCATACACTCGTCTGACCAAATATTAGAAATGAGTTGGTGTATGCACTCTACCAATTCATCCCCAGCTGCCTTGAAAAGTTCGGCCGGTAAGCCGTCAGGTCCAGCAGCCTTGTTGGATTTTAGCTTGGATATTGCTATCCTCACTTCGTTTTGGTCAGGTGGACGGAAATTTTGACTATCATCGTCTATGTTGAATGGTTCATTCTGCCTGACAGCGGGATGTTGGTCTTCGTTGCCGTTATACAGTCTGCAGATGTAGTTTTTCCATATTCTCAGCACCGACTGTGATTCTACTACGAGGTTTCCATTTTCATCTCTACAGGTTTCTGTACGGGTATTACTTCTCTGACACGTTCTTTTTACCTTTTGGTAAAACTTCCGTACATTGTTCCTGGAGTATAGACTCTCGATATTCTCAAATGCGCGCTTCTCATGCTCTTTCTTCTTCTTTTGGAGAAGCCGATGTTCTTCCCGTCTCTTTTGCTCGTAGAGCTCACGAGCAGCTCTCGTCTTCCGCTGCAGCGCCGCTTTGTATGCCTCTTGTTTTGCTGCATGCACTCGCCGGCATTCTTCGTCAAACCAGGGGTTTCGCGGTGGTGGTCGAGCGAGACCCAGCACATCAGTCGCGGCGTTTCTGATGGCATGTTGGCAGCGTTGCCACTGGTCTTCGGTACTTGATGCTGGCGGCAAAGGGGTGATTGAGAGATTTCGGGATACGCGTTCAGTGAAGAGTCTGGCGGTCTCTTGCGATTGTAGCTTTTCGACGTTAAATTTTCTCACAGTAATTCTTCTTTGTTGCTCAGATTGGGATATCCGCATTCGTACCTTGGCTACAACAAGGTAATGATCCGAGTCTATGTTGGCCGCTCGGAAGGTCCGGACATCCAGAATACTGGAGGCATGCCTTGCGTCGATCGCAATATGATCAATTTGGTTGATCGTTACATGATCATTGGACCGCCATGTCTGCTTATGAATATCGAGATGAGGAAACCATGTGCTTGCTATGGTGACATTTCGCAACAGCGAAATCAAATAGCCTTAGTCCGTTATCAGATGTGGTGTCGTGTAGGCTATGCTTACCGACTGCCCTACCAAAGACGTCCTCCTTTCCTATTTTGGCGTTAAAATCGCCCAATACGATTTTAACGTTGTATTTAGGACATTGCTCGTATGTTTTGTCGAGGAGCTCGTAGAAACACTCTTTGGTGGCAGGGTCCTTTTCTTCTGTGGGGGCATGAACACATATTAGTCTTATGTTAGCGAATTTAGCCTTGATCCGGATAGTCATAATACGCTCGCTCACGTGTCGGAAGCTTAAGACTTCTTGCCTAAGTCTGCCGCGTATGACAAATCCGCATCCGAATAAGCGTTGCCTGTTGCCTCTGTAGCAATCACCGTAGTAGATGTCACAGTTTTTCATCCTCTTTTTGCCTGGCCCATCCCATCGCACTTCCTGGATGGCGGTAATATCTGCTTTATAGCAGTTTAGGGCCTCTGCTAGTTGTTCGGCTGCACGTGGTCTGTAAAGGGACAGAACATTCCACGTACAGATCCGAAGGTCGTTGTCCTTATTTCGTTTGCTGGGGTCGTCATTAGTTGAGTCATCCTTATCCGAGGCTTTTGGTTGTTTCGGAACCATGCGGTTTTTACGTGGTAGGGAAGTTACCCCGACGGCACAACCCCCAACCTGGAGGGCCAGATCCTTAATTATTCCCCTAGGACGAGGGGCCGGGTACACCGGTGCCAGAAGTCCACTACGGGAGTATGAGCGCTGCCGTTGCTTCCTTGCGGCACCCCAGCCATTATTTCCTTAAAATCTGAATATTCGTTTCCACATTTGACGCGGAATAGTCTATTCGTCAGGTAGTTCTTCAAAATATTATATAGGTGCTCTGACAGAACTTGTCGTAATTTAAACTTTAAGCCTTCATGCCAGACCTTGTCAAAGGCTTGAGAGACGTCAAGGAATACGCTTGAACAAATCTATTTTTCTTCAAGAGATTTTTCGATTACATGAGTTATTCTATGCACTTGTTCAACTGTAGAATGCTTACTTCTGAATCCGAATTGATGATCCGGAATGAGATGCCTCTCTTCTATAACCGGCTGTATTCGCCTAATCAAAATTCTCTCGAACACTTTGGATATGATTGGACGAAGCGAAATCGGTCTATAAGACGTTTTTTCATTCGGCGGTTTTCCGGGCTTAAGGACCATTATGATTTCGGCGACTTTCCATTGACTGGGAACATATTCTAGTCTAAGTGCGGCGTTTATAATGAACAGAAGCTTAATTAGAGCTTTTCTTGGTAGGGCTTTAAGAACCTCTCACGTAATTAGGTCGTATCCAGGAGCCTTCTTAGGTCTAAGTTTCTTTATTTCTTCCTTAAGTTCGGTAAGTGTTGCATTTCTTATTACGCTATTGGCTATATAAGAGGTATTTATATTTTCAATAAGAGGTTGTCCATCAAACGATTTGAAAGTTCCTTCCAGGTGGGTGGCAAAAACTTGCTCTTTCTCTTTATCATGCCTGGCCCATTCGCCTTGATTTTTCCTAATTAGTGCGGCTTGAATTTGAGGTTTTTTAATACCTTTTATAGCCTTCCAAAGCGAGTAATTAGAATCTTTTTTTGCCGTTAAGCTTTCTAGGTAAGTTTGCATCTCATTATTCTTAAGCTTTTTAATAGAACTTTTTAGTGAGTTGCACAAACGGTTAAAATTTGGTTTAAGGAAGTTGAAGATGTTTGTGAAATCACTTTCTTCAAGTTTACATCGCAGTGGACAATAAATAGACGAAATGTTGAAAGCAAAATGTCTATTTCTAACGCGTACCGTGCTTACTTGCATTGCTTCTAGTTCAATCTTTACTTCCGCTGAGTGTTCGATACATTCTTTTATAAACAAGGATGATCCGCCTCTAGCTCTTTCCGATGGGTGGAAGGCGTGATACACGCTATATCCCCCTTATCTTAACATTCGATTGTTTTGTCAGATGAGTTTCACAGACCAAGCATACCATATATCAACGTCTTTTTCTCGTATAAGTATTTCTAACTCGTCGAGTCGTCGTATGAACCCGTTGGCGTTCCATGTAAGAATTTTAAGCGTTTCTTTCATATTCTGGTTGAAGTGCGCGTGTTATGAATGATGGTTTCTAGTGCAACTAGTCTCTCGAAAATAAGTTTGTTTGTCTTGCATTGCTCTTCAAGTTTCGGAAGAATTAGGGAAAAAACATTGCATACATGATCTTGTGAGCTACCTCTAACAATGTTATCCAATGTCGCAGCTTGAGCAGGAGTCTTTACGATAAAGCTTGGAGTATTTCTTGCTTTGATCTCCCGTGAGCTGTCGGTCTTGTACTTGCCATTAACTGTCATCAACGCTTGAGCATAAGACTGCGCGCTAATAATCGAAGATTTAGCTCCTGTCACCTTTTCTCTACTACGATTGGGTTTTTCTTCGTTACCCGATCTTAAGGGAATATTGACCGATTTTTTATCTTTCCCTGCTTTTTTCGTAGCTGTTTTGGGTCTAATTTTAGTTGGTTTTGGATTCGTGCCCATGGATATTTTGAGCGTATCGCGCCTTTTTTGAAGCTCTTTCGCCACTTCGCAACCTCGATAGTTCGCGAGTTTATGCAAGTGGCTGGGGTTTGCTTATTTAGGTGACACTCACCTGAGAGATGTTTACCTGCGCATTTAACGCATCGCGGTTCTTTCTGGCAGTAAGTCTGCGTATGATTGAAGCCTTGGCAGCGCTTACACTGCGTGTTCGATCTGGAGCTCTTTCGCATAATTTCGGCTTTGACCACGATGTTTAGAATAGTCTTAATGCCATATATTACACCTATTTTTTCGACTTTATCAAAAGTTAGCATGAAAAGTGGAAGTCCACGCTTTACCATTTTTCCTGATCTCCCTCCGACTTTTGCTTCTCCTTCTTGATAATATTGACTGCATCAAGAGCTGGAGGCAGTTGGCTTGTAGCCTGGCTAGCTGGAAAAGTTTGTTGGTTGAGGCTCATGTCCACCCAGGACTGTAGCGCTACCTAAGTAAATGAGTAAATGGCTTATCTGCAGAGCAAAAATTATCAAACTTTCAAATAAAAAATGGTCTTATTACCATTTTTCTAGTTTGTTTCAGTTAAGTTTTGTCGTTTATTTTATTTTTTATGAAATTGACAACTCATCTATGTGGATTTTGGATGCATTGGCACAAGCAAGTACACCATACCGTAGCTTGGGTTCAATTAATGAATAGTATACCTATGTATTTAATTTGTGATTTGGACCACGAATATGGATAATTTTATTATAGTTTGAGTCGTATTTATTACCAACCCGTGGCACCATTCGATTGCTTCGTTGAACTATGCTTGCATAATGCTTGTTGCTGCATCAAATCAAGGGATCTATGCCGGACTACTGTTGTCATATCATCTGCATAAGCAGAAAGAGTGCTTGCTATCAAAGACGCAAGGCAATTCGTTTCGAAAAAAAGAAGCCGGCCAAGCTTTGATCCTTATGGAACTCCGTACTCTACTGCTTTATCGTCATTATACGCTTCTTTAATATTTATATGATCGATGGGCTAATCCCCTAATATCCCTCGAATTTTCAGTCTATCTAGTGCGAGATTTTTGCACGGTTTAGCGCATCGAATAGTGCTAAAAAGGTGTTACCATTATCGTTTGTAGCTGAGAATGCATTTTTATTATCCAATATGGAAAATACGGTCATCATTGAGCTTGAACCAACAACGTTTCACCCGTCAGGATTGTCAGATGCCATCTGATTAAATTAACAAAAGATTCCAAATGTATCCTAGGAATTGCCCACATCGGCAAAATCAAATTTCGAAAATGCTTGTGAGTTAGATCGAAGAATAAAACTTAAATTTTCAGACAAAATTCAACTGACAGAACTCCTCTAAACTTTGCAAATCTAAACACCCATATTTTAATTTCGGTGACCTTCAAGTATTTCTCTCTTTAAAAAGGCCTTAAACTCGACTGCTAAAATGAAACTATTTTTTTCTTTTGCGCCGCCAAAACAAAAAATAAAATAAAGGACCGTTCCTTCTTTCTTCCTTATATCCCATTGATTTTTATCGTCAGTTTTCTATTTCAACGAAGATTAGCTTTTCGAAATAAATTTAGCGAAAGCAACGGAATGCGGAAAAGAAATCGAAGAAAGAAAACTTCATCTTCTTCAAGTTTGGTAGGTATTGCCTTTGTGTAGTCGGGGGCGGCGGGGCGGTTTTGTGTAGTTGATGCCCGACCATCTTTGTTCTTCTTATTCCTGTGGTAGCACTTTAAGGAGAAGAATGGATATTGTTGGTCTGGGAATTGTTTTGCCTTTCAATACTTAACAAATTAATACTAATAGTCTATGTTGGCTGGGAGTCCTTTTTGTGTCTGGACTTTGATGAAATCTGCAGATAAGGGATGGTAGCGAGCAAATGAGTGATATTAAGACGTGAGGTACGAAAATTGGTCTTGGAATGTTAAGCAAAATAAGTTTGAAAATTAATAGACGGTGGTTTCGTACAGTGTTTGTGATTTCTTCTCTTTAAGTCGTGCAAAGTATTAACCTACTTAATCTTGAAAATTTGTATTGTGTATATTGTGTATCTTTCTTTCTGGTTTGCGAGTGAATTTTTGCAATTTTTTTTTAAGGAATAAGTTTTAAGCAAATGTCTTAGGTAAGGACATGCAAGTAAAAGATTTGAGACCTGGCTTAAGTAGTTAACCTAACAAAAATAGCCAAATGATTAAATGTTAATTATAATTAAAACAAAAATAAAATCAAAAGCGAGGTATGAAAGTAATGGACGAAATGGCGGTGTCTTATTTCCTTAAACTCGAGGGAACTTTCGACAACACTGAACATGTCCTGATAGTTACCAGACGAGCTAACTTATAACTCTCATCGTACAAGACAAAGTCTGGAGCTCATACTACCATACTGTGGTACTTAGCGCAGAAGATGCCTGCACAAGAATGGCTCAAATAATAATTTCACATCGACATCCACAAGAAAATATAAGTACGAGTATATGCACTCAGATAAAAACCTATTTTGTCAGCCAGCAAGGTGTACGAAAACTTCTCAATGTTCATCCCATTTAATTCTCATTGCACTGTGGACATAGCTAAAATAATGCTAAGACGAGTGAGGAACACTTCGAAATCCAAATAGAATCAGGCAAGGATGCATTCTTTCCCTATTATTGTTTTTTTTTTTTTTTTTTGTTGAAGGGCAACAAAGGAATGCAATGGACACTTACGTTTAAACTGGTGGGCAAAATCGCAACATCACCTCCCCGTGGTGCCCGCTGGATAGCTATCTGATAGTGAACTAACGATGAGCGTATGCTGAGTCTGACGATATATGGGTAGCTGAACACTCGGACCTGCGTAAGCACATCTGGGTGAACTTCAGCGCGCATATGTTTAACTGGACGAGGCATCTCTTGTTGACCTGATCGGCTAAAATATGCGTCTCAGAAGTCTAACAAGAGGTCCTCAGAAGGAGGACGTGCGGCGCATGAATTCTCCCGATGGAATCAACGGTGACATCTACAGACCAGCGGAAACCTTACCGGTGCTACTTCGACATATTTGAAGCTGAGGTCTGTAAGGATTTTCAATACTACGTCAGGGTATTGAAAAAGAGATGGTGGCGGATGAACCCTTAATGGGCCAACGGCAGCGCTCATATCCCCGAAGTGGGTTACCGACATCGGTGTATCCGACCCCTCGTACTAGGGGTTGCTAAAAAAGGATCTGGTCCTCCAGGTTGGGGGTTGTGATGTCGGGTTAACTTCCCTACCACGTAAAAAACCTTCGGTTACGAAGCAACCAACAGCCTCGGATACGGATGAATTTACTGTTGACGACCCAAGCAAACGTAAAAAGGACAACGATCTTCGTGTCTGCACGTGGAATGTCAGGTCCCTCTACAAACCACGTGCAGCCGAACAACTTGCGGAGGCCCTAGAGTGTCTCAAAGCAGACATTACCGCCATCCAAGAAGTGCGATGAGATGGGCCGGGCAAAAGGAGTATGAAAAACTGCGACATCTACTACGGCGATTGCTACAGACAAAAAGGACAGCGTCTATTCGGGTGCGGATTTGTTATTGGAGGCAGACTTAGGCAAGAGTTTGAGTTTCCGGCATGTGAACGAGCGCCTTATGAATATCCGTATCAAGGCTAAATTTGCCAACATTAGCCTAATATGCGTTCACACCCCTCATGAGGAGAAGGACGACGCGACAAAGGACGACTTCTACCAGCTCTTGGACAAGACGTATGAGCAATGCCCTAGCCACGACGTTAAAATTATCCTAGGTTATTTTAACGCAAAGCTAGGAAGATAGGACGTCTTTAGTAGCGTGGTAGGAAAGCACAGCCTGCACGACAACACATCCGACAACGAAGCTTTGTCGTAGCTAGTACGCGGTTCCCACGTCTGGACATTCACAAAGGAACATGGCTCTCCTTTGATCAAAAAACTGTCAACCAAATCGATCACATTGCGATCGACGCAAGGCACTCTTCCAGTATTCTGGGTGTCCGGACTTTCCGAGGAGCCAACGTGGACTCGGATCACTACCTAGTTGTAGCCAAGGTACGGATGCGGATATCCACAACGGAGCGAAATCAACGAAATACTGTGAAGAAATTTGACGTCGAAAAGCTACAATCGCAAGAGACCGCCAGAACCTTTGCCGATTGTGTTTTTTCTAATCTCAATCTAAGTCCTATGCCGCCAGCAGCAAATGCGGAAGACCAGTGGCAGCGTTACCAACAAGCCATCAGAGATGCCGCCTCTGATGTACTGCGTTTCTCTCGGCCACCACAACGAAACCCCTGGTTTGATGAGGAATGCCGGCAAGCACATGCAGCTAAACAAGAGGCGTACAAAGCGGCGCTGCATAGAAGGACTAGAGCTGCTTACGAGCTCTACGTGCGCAGGAGAAAAGAGGAACATCGACTTCTCAGAAAGAAGAAAAAGGAGCATGAGAAGCTCTCGATCGAGGAGATTGAGAGACTTTATTGCAGGAATAATGTTCGAAAATTTTACCAAAGGGTAAAAAGAACATGCCAGGGTTTCAAAGCCAGAACAGAAGCCTGCAGGGACGAAAATGGCAACATAGTAGTGGAATCGCAGTCGGTGCTGAGAATATGGAAGGAACACTTCTGCAGACTGTTAAACGGCGGTGATGACCAATATTCCGCTGTCAGGTAGAATGAGCCATTCAACAGTGACGATGGCAGTCAAGATTCGCGTCAACCCGATCAGAATGAAGTGAGGATAGCGATATCTAAACTCAAATCCAACAAAGCTGCTGGAGCCGACGGCCTTGCCGCTGAACTTTTCAAGGCAGGCGGAGATGAGTTGGTAAGGAGCATGCACCAGCTCATCTGTAAAATCTGGTCGGACGAAAGTATGCCCGATGAATGGAACCTCAGCACCGTTTGCCCGATCCTGAAGAAAGGAGACCCTCTGAACTGCGCCAATTACAGAGCTATAAGTCTCCTCAACATCGCATATAAAATCCTGTCTGCCGTATTATGTGAACGCCTAAAACCGATCGTCAACAACCTGATAGGTCCTTATCAGTGCGGTTTCAGGCCAGGAAAGTCCACCATTGACCAAATATTCACACTACGGCAGATCTTGGATAAAACCCATGAATACAAAATCGATACGCACCACCTCTTTATCGATTTCAAAGTTGCCTATAAAAGCGTGTATAGAGACGAGTTATACAGAGCCATGTCTAGTCTTGGCATCACTGCCAAGCTCGTCTGTTTGTGCAGAATGCCGATGGAGAACTCTCGCTGCTCCATCAAAGTCGGTAAGAACATCACCGAACCGTTCGATGTCAGGATCGCTATCATGCGATCTCTTTAATATAGTAGTTGAGAGATTTGTACGAAACTCACAAGCCAACACCGGAGGTACAATCTTTAATAAGTCTGTACAACTACTCGCTTGCGCCGATGACATTGACATAATCGGAAGAACTCAGCGGGCAGTCAATGGGGCATTTACGAGTATTGAGATCGAGGCAACAAAGATGGGTCTAGCGGTCAATGAAAG
This sequence comes from Brachypalpus laphriformis, assembly GCA_945910035.1. Taxonomy (NCBI): domain Eukaryota; kingdom Metazoa; phylum Arthropoda; class Insecta; order Diptera; family Syrphidae; genus Brachypalpus; species Brachypalpus laphriformis. The sequence continues at coordinate 28,724,360 of OX246753.1, forward strand.
CAAAACAAAATATATGCTATCTACAAAAAAAGACACCCAACATCGGCGTCTTGGACAGAACGCCACAATAGACAGATACAATTTTGAGGTAGTAAAGGATTTTGTCTACCTAGGCTCTATGGTGAACTCCGCAAATGACATCAGTAGGGAGATCACACGTAGAATTACTCTTGCCAATCGTTGTTTCTATGGGCTAAAACGGCAATTGAGTAGCAAAGCCCTATCTCGAACTACTAAGGTAACTCTTTATAAGACACTAATCATCCCAGTCCTGCTGTATGGCGCAGAGGCATATGCTTTGACAAAACTGGATGAGCATGCCCTTGGTTATTTCGAGAGAAAAGTTCTTCGAGCGATCTTTGGTCCCGTCTGCATAGACGGTGAGTGGAGGAGAAGGTACAATGCCGAGCTATACGGCTTGTACAAGGACATCGACTTAGCTAGAAGAGTTCACATACAGCGACTAAGATGGCTGGGTCATTTAGAGCGGATGGAGCCCAATGTTCCCGCTAAGAAAGTTTTCGAATCCACCCCGGATGGACGACGCAGTAGAGGACGACCTCGCGGTAGGTGGCGCAAACAAGTGGAGGGGGACCTCAACCAACTTGGCGTGCGTAACTTGAGGCAGCTGACTCGTAATCAAGCTGGCTGGAGAGGATTGTTAGTTGAGGCCCGTGTCCAACCCGGACCGTAGCGCCATCTAATTAAGTAAGTACGTTTAAACTAAAACCTCTAGAGTACGCTATTGACGCGTACCTACTTTCTTACTGGATTGTGGAGCTTCACCAAATGAAAACAAACGTAGAAGGATTGGCGAACTTTATTTACGTGGGGCTGAGGTTTAGCACCTTAAAAGCGAAAAATCTCTGCTGTGTGGACATTGCTGGGCAACCAGTTAAGAGGGTAGAGAGTTTTCAATACTAAGGAAGTATTATCTCCGCTATGGTGGAACTAAAGAGGGATGTAGCAAACCGAATCGCTAAATCAAAATCAGTTTTCGGAATGCTGTCCTAAATACCATATGTTGAAGCAATGCAATTAGCTTGAACACCCACTAAAATGTTGAGTCCGTGCTATTTTATGAGTTACCCTCACTATCACAAAATATTTGCAAACCAACCAATTTGCCCAACCGTATTTCGAATGAACGCCTTTATCAGAAACATATAGACATCACCCTTCGACGATGAAAGTGGCAGTGGATAGGTCATATCATAGCAGGTGACAACTGGGGAAAAACTGAGCCTATTCTCTTTTCACTATATGCAAATGAATTGTACAAAGTTATAAAACACTGTAGAATTCACATGTACGCAGATGATGTCCAACTTCGCCTGAGTCGCTGTCTAACTAAAGGTCGATGGAGCGATAGACCTGTTAAATTCAGATCTCACGAACATTTACCAATGGTCACTTAGATATGTTCTACGTTTGCTGCAAAATCGAATACTAGTTATCCACCGAAGAGCTCTCGACCTTTCAGATCTTCACCCAATTCAACTCGATCATAGTCCAATAGAGTGGGTTTACTCTGCTAAAGACCTTGGCCTTTGAATAGTACCATTTCTTGGGATACACATATAAATAGTACCATTGGTAAGGTTTATGGTGAACTGTGTACTTGATGGGCTACACAGCATAGGAACATCGATTTCTAGTTCAGGTTACTCGGCGGTGGAACAGGCTTTGCCTACAACATCTACAAACCTAAGACAAATAAGAAACACGAATTTAAAATATCTTTCTTTCAGTACTTGACCTCTGAATAGTAATAAATTTCTTTAAATGCACTTTTAGCTTAATTCAGTTAGGTTCTTATTTTTATATGTACATATACATACATATATCCATCTCCTTTTTATTTATTTATTTATTTTCTTTGTTAACTATCGCCTGCTTTTCTATTTGCTAAGGGATGTTAAAGACTTACGAACCTTATAAGATTGTCTGAATCTTACCTTGTAAGAATACTATGAAATAAATTAAAACTAAGCTGGAAAGAGCTAAATCATATCGTCAGAAACTGTACGATATGGCGTGTAGGTAGTAGTAGAAGCCCTAAGAGGGAATGCAGGTTGCGTGTAAGCAAGTAGGCAAAGAAAAGGAGGGCGAACTAGTCAGAAAATTAGCTGTGTTGTGATGCCATATTTCATATTTCATAATTATTTATTAATTACTTTCAACATCATTTACAATAGACTAATATAATCTTTAAGTTATAAATGAAGATGCAATTCGGAAAAAGAGAGTGAAGTAATCATACTATTCTGTTAGTTATGAATTTTGGCAGAAAAGATGCCATTACAGCGCCAGATTTAACTGTGTGGTATCCTAGGTTTTTATAGTGAACGGTGTCCTAGTTTTTCTCTTTTTGTTGCTAGATATATTGGCTTCCAAAGGATATATGAAATCATTTATTCTTAAAGAAACAAAATAAGGAGAAAAGTCCTGTGCAAACATATACTGTTTAATCGAAAGTATAATAACCCAAATAGGCAGTACTAACTAGGAAAAAAGTGATCCCTTTTTGGTACACCCCCAGTGGTGATGCCCTAGGCCAGTGCCTAGCGTGCCTTACTATAAATCCCTCACGGTGCATATAGCTGAATAAAAGGAAAATAGCATAAGTACTGAATTAAAACTATAGGAAAAACCAGAAACTTCCTATCATCTACCTTCCACAAAATAATTAAACAGCTACGACAAACTAGTAGTCAAGTTCAAGCTCAAATTATTTCTTAGAAAGATGTTCGGAAGTACGATGTGCAGCGAAGATGAAGAATCAGACTGTCTAGTCAGAATATGTTGCTCAAAGTTCTTTCACCTTGAGGGGAAATATGTTTGTTAGCTCACCCAATGATATAGTCATGTTAATGATTATCTCCGCCATCATGGATGAATTCCAACTATGATGAAATCACACAAGGTCCATCTGTAACAGCAGTGATAAGACACAATAATAATCCGGAGTCTAATTCATTTTTTATGGCAAATGACTAGGGCATTCATGATTAAAATGATAAAACCTTCATGAACAGGAATCCTACATAGTTCGTACTGAAGGATCTCATCTCATGCAATGAACTTCTTAAATCCAATTTTCAAGTGGTTACAATTTTCGTAAGTATTGAAATTTAAGGAATAAAATTGTCTATCCATTCAAAAGCTCCTATTCGTTGCATCGCAAATGCTGGTTTACACTGTTGTAAAATTTAGTTCCATGTTACTCGTACATTGAATACTTAAACTGCTTAAATCAATGCGCCCACCCACAGTGCTCCTGCCGCATGGCATCAATTTGTTGTAATTATTTTGCTGGACCATATTCCATGAAACTTTAATCGCTTGCGATGATTTCAAGCTGAAAAGTATCCACAGAACCCCCAAGTCCACCCAATTATCTGTTCCATTCACCCTACCATATATGTATGTAGGTACGTGCACACATATACATAAATATAGGTATATGTGCTAATAACAACTAACAAAACCCATCCACTATTCTCCCAAAAGGATTCGCACAAATAATTTTGTGGATAAGAAAACAATACAGGCTTCCAGCTACCACTGGCACCGCACTATCAATTGATGATATGGCCTAGCAGCATACTACAACCAGGCAGAGAGGCGTTGCTGTAACCGGGGTGAGGGTTGGATTTAAGGCTTCAGAGGCGGGGGCTGTTCGAGAATGGTTTTGTTGAAGCTTCGTAAACAGCGATTTGCATTCAAATTTGGCACGAAGGGTAAATATTTAATGAGCTCCAAAGTGTGAGTATTAAATTTTTGATTCTAATTAATTATTCATGTGTAAACCCAAATATTGCTACTAGCACTGAGAATGGCACCACTGCTGCTGCCACCGCCTGCTGATGATGGCACCAATGAATAGAAACTGAAGTTCACAGGGTGGGTTGCTTAGAAGATGGTCTTTTGCCCGAAGAAAAGAGAACAAAGAGGAAATCTATGCAAAGGAGAAAATATGTTTTGAACCAGTAAAGGAATATGAGAGCGATAGTACGTCTTCACCTCTACTTCCAGGATATAATCAGAGAAGAATTAGGAAAGTTTATTTTAAAGTGAGTGATTAGGGGAGGCGTTATGTTGGTTTAATGAGTGTGTGTTACAATCGATTCAGGGTTGAGAACGATGCCAAGGTGACAGGGTTTATCTGGCCTACAGATTGTAATTCATTCCTAACGAAGCAGGTTCTATGTATACGACTTACCACTTGGGTGTTATGTTAGAAGAATTTTCGGAAAAAAACTTGACATTTTAGAAATCATGGCACGATCCCAGAACTTTTGGTGAAACAAACGAATGCGCTTTTTTCAGTCAGCCAAGTTTTTCAGGATAAGGAACTCATAACCTCTGCGCATTGCTATAACCGATATAATGCTCCACTATAGTGTATGCAGAACTATAGAGTTTAACCAGTAACTATCAAGAACTATTGAAACATATGGCTTGTGGTTCAGTATGTAAATGCCTTATAACTTTCTGTACACCTACTTATAAAGATGTCGCCGATTGTAAAGTCCGCATCTGGACACAACTTTCCAGGTTTGTATTATTTCCGTAAGCCTTTTTTTTTACTTCTCAGCACTCCGGTTTTCACCAACAATAACAATTGAACATTCTGAAAAAGCCTCATAAGCACATCTTCCGGCAATTACCCTTATTTCCGATGTTTTCACTCGAAAATCGCAGGCAACTCGACATGTTTTAACGCACATTGTACAATATGGACAGTGCTTTGGAAATGTCATAATTTGGTTCCTTTTGATACATTAAAAAATGAAATTATTACATATCTCATTGGTGGAATAATACCGTATCTAAATAAATTTGATTTCTCTCTTCTGCAAAAATATAATAAGCAGATTATACGGATATAATATAAATAAACGTTGATACAATAAACGTGAACCTTGAACTGTACCTCCGTTCAGCTCTATTGACTGTTCCTCCTGCAGATTTAAGGTTTATTTATTTAGCGTATGGTACATGGAACATATGTAGATATATGAGTATTGTACTTATTAAACACTAGCGGGTACCCGGCGTGCGTTGCTACGCCTAACAAAAAAAAATAAAAAAACAACTGTCAGGCAGGCGCCTGGGGGTTAGTCTATTAGAGAATAGTTTTGTGCCGGCCAACAGTGGGTAAGTGGTCCAACCTTAAATATATACATCAATCTTTTCTTATTACTAAAGTACTATAATACTAAAGTAGTGGACCGATTTTGACCAAACTTCACAGGAATACTTTCGGGCAAATACCGAACTAAAAATTTCAGCTCAATCGGTTCAGTGGTTTCGGAGTCCATAGCATACAACCATAGGTACACCCATTTTTTTCCCATGGAAAAAACACTTTCAGTTTTATCCAAATTTTTCCAATTTTCCGGGCAACTTTTCCAATTTTTCTTTCTTCTTAAAAACCTTACACGGACTATTACAAACATTTTAAAAGAAAAATGTGCCAAATCGGTCCAGCCGTTCTCAAGTGATGCGATGATCAACGAACAGCATTTCATTTTTATTTATATACATAGATTAGTTATTAAAGATGAGATTAATGAGCTAACTTATATTTTCAAGTCTACATTTTTAGAACAATTCTCAGCGTCAAGTCTTAGCATGTGATGTGTGCAATAGTTCCTTCAAATGACTTTCGTGGGCAATCCGATGGGATGTGTTATATACTTTATCAGTAAAAGAATATGAATGTAAAAAGAAACTATGGAAAATCGAACGTTATATTCGGAGTAATTCAGAGAGAGTGTAGCAGGAATGCAATTTAATAGAGAAATGGAGAGTTATCAAAAATAAGGTTTTGCAAATAATGTGCTATGCGTTTATTTGGCACTTGTGTTACATAGTACTAAACAGTAGCGGACACAAAAATGTGATGTGAAAAATAAATCCATATTCACGTTTTAAACATTCACAGTTTATTTTTAATTCACTCACAGGCTGCGTATGTGAATTTTCATTCGCAGTGAATAATTCAAAGGTAGTGATTTTTTGCCCATCTCTATAGTCTACATTGGGACTCCATAGTCATAGTCGCTTGAAGAAAAGTAGCACCATTTTTTAAAAGAGTCAGCACAGATAGTGTGGCAGGTCTTCAATTATGATGCTATTGGATGATATAAGACTTTTCCATTGTCTTTTCTCTTCCTCATTCAGTTGAAAGCTACAATCTTAAAATCTTGCAGCACGCGGATCGGGATTTTGTTTCACCCATATCATACATGTAAAGAAGGAGCGACTACGTGTTATAGAGGGGGCAATACTGATCATTGTAGAAGGCCATTAACTTGGTTTTAATGGTTTACTTTCCATATCATCGTGGGCGCCGTGCCGTAAGTAGTTGGTGTGTCGGACCACTACGCACGGGGTCCCAAGTTGGAATCCCAGAAAACACCAAAAAGTATTTTCACGGTCACACCGCTTCCGAAAGTCTGACAAACATCCGAGATTGTCACGAAAAAGCCTTTCAAAACAAATTGCCCTTCGGATATGACACTAAACTGTAGGTCCCTTCCATTCGTGTGAAAAATATAACGCACACAACATGAGTGGTTGCGAGAAGTTAGGCCCTGACACTTAAAGAGCTGTTGCGCCAAATATTTTTTTTCCGTATCATCTATAAGGATTTGGAAGGACGGACTACTGGTTCAATTTGCTATTTGTAGCAGGGTATTACATCGAGTAGTTTATAGATGATTCGAGTTTGCCATATAGTATAGTATGCGGTATAAAAGTTTACGAATACAGCTGATGTCTTGAGCTTGTATTGGAATTCGTGCTCAATGCAGGTTGTTAGACACAGTTTCGACCCACATAGAATCTGTAGTAGACAAGCCTTCCAAAAAGTTTATAAATAATATTAGCCACTGGTATTGTGCGCTATCTATCAGCTCTTCCTCTTTGCAAAATAATGTTAATGAGCTTGCATAGCCATAGTTTGATATTTTTTGCCACAATTCTGGATAGTAGTAGTAGTAGTAGTAATGTGATTTTATTAATACTTTATTTTACTAGATTTACAATTTCACAAATTATAGCATTGGCTTTTGCCGTCAGCCAGAGAAAGAAAGAGTTTACTATCAGCTTAATACATAAGTACTCGTAGTAATAAAATAAAAAAAATTGTAAAAAAAAAAAGAACACAATGTATATAAGTTTAATAGTTTCAATAGGAGAGTTTTAGATCTTAGCTTAGTAGTTAATTAATTTCAATCGAATTTAAAATGCTTCATTAATAATTTGTTGACGATATCGCAGAGCGGACTTTACATAGCTATACAGAACCGCCCAGTCCTGGCCATTTAGTGCGTCTATGGTTTCGCTTGTAGATAGAGTGAATTTACCCCAATGAACTCGCCTTATCTCACCCAAAATGGGACAGATCCCAACAATGTGCTGTACATTTTCTTTCTCCCTAAAATTGCATAAACTACACTCTGTGTTTCGCTCAGGGCCATGTGGGACATAGTTTAGATGCAAAAGCTCTCCCCTGACTTTGAAAATCCAAGAGATAGTATCTAGAGTGTAACGGTCGTTGAAGTAGTTTTTTACTCCTAGGTTATGTTGGAGTATACGATACATGTTTCTAGACTCACTTAGCTGTGCTCTGTCTGTAAACTTTTGGAAGCTAGTCTTTTCGATTTCGCCCAGAATAGTTTGAAAATAATTTTTCCAAGACTCCGCACCTCCTTTCTCGAGCCTGAACAGTACATTATGTTGAAAAGCCAGCCTTGACCATTCCTCGAAGAACTGTAGTTTTCGCTGAAGAAGGTGCTTTGTAATCATATGGGGAAGTCGGTGACTTGAGAGTGACATTATTTTTTCCACGTAGCTGAAGTGCATCCTAAGGGTAAATATGTATAACGGACGGATCCCAGTTTCTAGGTGTAACATATAAGTAGGGGTGTTTTCTGGTAATCTGAATATTTTTTTGACGAAGTACCTCAGCAACTTCTCCACCTCTTCATACTGAAGAAATCCCCATACCTGAGCCGCATAACACATTATTGACCTCATTACCGCCTCAAAAAGTTTATATTTTACACAATTCTGGATATATTCTGCCGAAACCAGCAGCTTTACCCGGTTACATTTTTTAATACCTGCATCCAACTTTGTGAAGAAGAAGTTTTCCTAAAATTCAGACGACTCAAGCGTTAATGGCTTTAGACTGGTTTTCACCATCTTAGTGTGCTTCTTATTCGACTTTTGTGGTTTGGTGGTTAGCCTTTGAAATTTACAGACCTTGTACGACTCGTAAGAAGATTATAAAGTTGTGTTGTCAAATAGCAAGGAAAGCGAATCTCTGTATAATTTTCCCTATCCACCTTTTCTTGATTTCTCGTAAAAATATTGGAAAGGTCCGTTAAAAAACGGGCATGTTTGAGGGCGGATTTTAAAATTTGTTTCCACTTGCCATTCTTTCCACCCTAAAACGTTTATACGCTGATTTCACCTTGCTAGCTCAAAATTTAAGGCGTCCAAACTGGTGATATGCAGACGGATAGACGGACGAAATGGCTCAATTGACTTCAATCGGTCCCGATACTGGCATTTTTGAAATTCTCCCATTGACCAATTTTTTACCAGAAACAAATTCACTCATGCGTTGTATATGTCCCGTCCATGAGTAAAGGGAGCTTACCTAAATAAAGGACACGACTATTTCGGATTTAAAATGCGGACAGCATTTTTAAAACACTATATTTTCCAGAGCAAACAGTTTGAAAATTATGTAAAAGTTGGTATGCCATATCCTTGCGCGTCAAACATTTTGTTTGATGAATAGTGCAGAAATGGCCAATATTTGAAAACAAATGAGTAAAATACTGTTCAAAACCTGGTACGCCGTCTCTTAGATGTATCCCAATCCACCTAAATATTAAATTTGTATAAAATCGTTAAAGTCGTTTTCTTGAAAATTTAAGTTTTGCTTAAGTGAAGTAGCGTTATTTTCAAAATTGTCCACGTAGAATTTTTGCATTTTCCAAACATTTTTAATAAAATCTACCAATAGATAACCGAGAAATATCGAATGTTTTAAAACTATAAGCTACCATTATCCCTTATCCGGGCAAGGTGTGTCTAATGGACACACTGCTCATGTTTTTTGGTGATATTTCAAAACTGAGATCACATTTAGACTTCTCCATTTGTGACTTCCTCTTCGGTGCTATAATGGTTAGGTTATTATAGTAAAAAAAATAAATAAGATTATACAGAAATAAAAATAAAAATTATAAACATATTCGGTAACTTCAACTAAATAATAATAAAACAGCATAGGCATAGCATTGTTGCATTATTTTTAAATTCTATTTCTTCTGTTTGACGCTACTTTTTTTACAAACTTTGGAAAGAGTACTGCATATTCGTATTCGTTCGTTTCGGGACAAATATATATTTAGCTTGAGAAATTATAGAAAAATAATAGATATTATCAGTAGTTACAGTTTTATTGAAATAAAAGACTTTATATTTTCGTGGTGGCCAGTACATTGAGCTTCGCAGGTAATAATTTGGTTTGCACAGCATTGAGTGGCTTATTATAATTTTTATATTTCTGCAATTTTTAGAAATGTCGAACAGTAGAGCACTATCTGAAATAGAATTACAGAGCATTTTAGCTAATTTGTCCGATGATGATAATGTTGGAGATGTCAATTCCGAATCTGATTCGGAATTGGATAATACTTCTCTTGCAAGTGAAGCCGAAGATGAACAAATCGCAAACATTAATGAAGGTATGGAAGAGGAATTGGGAGATGAAAGTGAGGTTAGATCACAAGAACACCAAAAAACGATGATGTACACTTCAAAATACAAAGTAAGTTGGTCAAATACTCCTTATCCTTCTGGTCGCGTTCGAGCACATAATATAATAAGAGGTATCAAGGCGTTACACAAAGTAAATCTCCCACCAGGACAACTAGTTTGTGACACTGTGGACGCTTTTTATTTATATTTGGATGTTGGCATTGTCGATGAAATTGTTCAATTTACAAACCAAGAAGCTTCTCGAGTCTTGACTGACGAAAATTGGAAGAAAACAGATAGCGTTGAGATGTATGCCTTTTTTTGGTTTGCTGATTACTACTGGACATTTAAAACAAAGTGCAACCAATTATGATGTTTTATGGAATCATGTGTACAGTCCTCCAATTTTCAGGGCAACGATGGGTTTGCGCTTTAAGTTTTTCTTGAGATTCATAAGGTTTGATGGCAAAACAAGTAGATAAGTAATAATTAAAAAAAATGTATACACCAGGCGAAAATATAACGATGGATGAGCAGCTTGTGCCATTTCGAGGACGTTGCCCATTCAAACAGTATATGCCTGCTAAGCCAGCCAAATATGGGATGAAAATTTGGTGGGCTTGTGACTCAGAAACTTATTATTCTCTCAATGGTATTCCATACGTGGGTAAAGAAGGAAATGCTGTCGCCAAAGGGCTTGCTGCGCAAGTAGTAGCATCAATAACAGAACCTTATTATGGATCTCACAGAAATGTAACATTTGACAATTATTTTACTGACTTAGATTTAGCTTATAAAATGCTAACAAATGGTTTGACTATAGTCGGGACAGTAAGAAAGAATAAAAGATTTGTGCCGAAAGAATTTCTGCCACATCGAAATAGAGAAGAACATTCATCAATTTTTGGATTTACTAAAAAAGCTACACTTGTTTCCTACGTGCAAAAAAATAATAAATGTGTTATACTTCTATCTACGACTCATAACAAGCCAGCGATCAGCACAGCAGATTCTAGAAAATCCGAAATAATATTAAGCTACAACAAAACAAAGGGAGGAGTAGATTCTCTTGACCAGTTGGTGCACGCGTATATGTCGAAACGACGTACAAATCGATGGCCATTTACCTTCTTTGCAAATTTGCTAGATGTTAGTTCTGTAGCTGCATATGTTATCTGAACAAACTTATACCCCAAGTGGAATGAAAAAAATCACGAACGAAGGTGGTTGTTTCTTGTGAGTGTTTCCGAAACTCTAATAAGGCCACAGATTGAACGAAGAAATCGTATTGGTTTGTCAAAATCCTCTGTACAGGCGATGTCATATTTCTTACCGCAACCAAACCCATCTTCGGAAGAGCCTTCGGCACGGAAAAAAAGAAGATGTTATATATGCCCTTCTTCAATTTCAAGAGCACAGAAGCAAATTTGTGAAACCTGCAAGAAAAACGTATGTAATCAGCACAGTGTCAGGTCACAAGTTTGCTCAAATTGCCAAAAGAAATAGTTCCATTTGCTCCTTACTACATTTTTAAAACAACTAACTACATTTTCTTTACAACTAAACTGACATTTTTTTTACATTTACAAAACAAATAAAAACTAAGTAATCTCTAATAAAAATTGCGGAAAAAGTGAATCATTTGCATTTAATTCGATATTTTCAGCAAAGTGTCTATCGGACACATAGGTCCGTTTGTGTAAGTAATATTCTTTGCCCGGAGAAGGGTTATTCGAATTTGTTCGGTTAAAATTATATGCACTATCTAATGGTATTCGTGTATGTCTAACCTAAGCTAAATCGTTAGTACGAATTGTAAGAAAATAACGTTTTTTTTCAAAATTGACCTGAAGTAAAGTGTCATTACTTTTGAGGTGGATTTTTGGATATTTTGGATTTCACTTCTAATTGTGACCCCACAGACACAAGATATGAAGTTTGAAGCAAATATACAAATACTTAAATGCATGTACTAAGGTTACCACTGAAACATGTGTTACCACTGAAACTCATAATTCCAAAAATATTCTCATAAATAAAATGTAGGTATAATACTTACATGCATTTTGTTAAACCACTTCACATCGAAATGTCAGAACTTAGCTCGAAAAATATTTAGATACAAATCCCTGAAAGCTTTTATTTATTGCACCAAACAATGTGTGGAACAACTATCATTATCAACCGTTTTGCAGTCATGTTAATTCAACTTCCGCTGCAACTTTGTTTCCCAGAAATAGGACACCAGGGAGTATGCCCCATACTCGCTTGTGGTTGTCTAGCAAACATTTATATCATATATGTGTGTAGTGTTGTGGTCACAAAAAAAAAAGAAGAAAAATTTCCTGCCGCCAACAAATTTTAACACCCAAAATGTGAATGAAATTTCCTTAGTGTCCTTGCCTTGTGGTAGCCATCAGATAAGGGTTGAAAAACTTCGAGCAATAAATAAGAAAAGAAAACCTGTTCCTTCGCCATGTAAGCCGGTGCTATTAGTCTCCAACAGTAGCTGGGAAGTCAGCAAGGATGTGCACTACTCCCAGTGTGTCCTTTAGAGATACGTCTGTGAACAAAGGGAAAAAAAGAAACACATTTTCTAAGAGCCTATTTCATAGTTTTTTTTCTCTAGGAAAAGAAGATTTTCTTCCCTTATCTCCCGACTACATGCAGTGGTGTGCTGGTGGTAGAACATTTTGACAGTTTTTTTTTTTTTTGTTGAAGCAATAGTTTATTGTTGGCATGTTGAGGTCAATACCTCAGTTGGCATTTGTTGGACTTAACTTTTGGCTCAATTTACACGTGCCTGCCTGTCTTAAAATATGTCAGCTTCAATTTAGGTTTCTTGATTCCCCCACGAAATTAAGTTGTAATTGCGTTCCCCCCTACGGATGTGTCTCATTGCTGACAAGCAAATTGTAACATTCACTTTAAACTGTCATTAGTGCATCGTTTCCATTATCATTTCAACAAACGACAAAGTCGCTGCTCCCAGGACATACTCCTATATGTATGTCACTGTGCACCTCTTGCAAAGTCACACATGCGACAATGTTGTATTCCGAAGGGATGCTAAACGGGGTGACTCGCGCATTCCCCCGACGACGAAAACAACCAATATCTCGCGCGCTGTCATTTGAAGTTCTGGGAAATTTATCTCTCGTTAAATTAAGTTTTGGTTCGAGTAGAACAAACCTGCTGACTTATTTACCGCAAAAGTTACACACCTGGCGTCCCGTCGTCCTTGTGAGAAGGTGGGGGAGTGACTGCAATTTTCAATTTGATTTTCCATCTTCCATTAGAGGAACATCCCCGAAAGGGAATTGAAAATCTTTTGGGATGTTGTCGAACTTCACCTGCGGATGTGTATATTACCATCCTGACAAGATGTGTGTGCAAATTTGCTGAACGCGTATTGTGTGGCAAAAGGATAACAATGAATTGAGAGACGGAAATCTTTTAATGAAATGATACTTAAGCTTGGGGGTATCAGTGTGTAACCGACGGTGTACCGCCTTATTGAATGTTATTTGTGAACTTGGTGTCGAGGGTGGGAGTGTGTTTGGTTTGAAATGAAGGCATTACTTATTTAGACATTGGACTTGGTGTAGTCGTTGTTGTCAGGAACTTCTTAGCAAGCTTTGTTGATTTCAGGAGAACCACTAAAAGGGAATATAGGGGGACAGTTCTGGTCCATTGTAAAGGTTGTATAGCAACTCTATTGAAGACCCCACCTTAAAAAGTAGTGCCAAATTATTTCAGGATAAAGGATCACGTGTTTGTGCACTGCACTCATGTAAGTCTGTTTACGTATAATACTCGTATATCAGATCTTCATCCATGAAGTCTCATTTTGATATTGGGAGAATGAAGACAACTTTGGCTACACTGTTTTCTTCTAAAAGCGTAATGACGTCACCAGACGAAGACGGAAAGCTTCTGGAAAAATCATGTTTGGGAGTGCCTTGCAAAGATTTTGATAGAGGTATCGGTGAGGTCCCCAAGTAGATACATTGGAGGCTAGGGTCTACCGGTGTATCTGACTTAACGGCTATGCCTAATATCCATTATTCCATGGAGTCTTTCCAAACATCTGCCAAGATAGTATCTTTAAGTTTAAACGTAAGTTATTGAAGGCGAGAATTATTTTTTCAAGATTCTACATATATTTCTTCATATGATTCGCTTTGTTTTGCAATACTAATGCAGTTATATATGTGCATCTTCTCTACTCAGTTCAGTAGAATCAACATCCCACTTGACTCTGTTCTTGTCCGCAGTGACTTACAATCTTTGCTGAAGTTAGCTGAAGTCTGACTTTTTAGTAAATTAGGAAATACAGATAGCCATGCAGATAGTACTTACTTACTTACGTAGGTGGCGCTACAGTTCGGTGTGAATCTGGGCCTCAACTAACAAGCGTCTGCATATAGCTCGGTCTTTAGCTAATTGCCTCCAGTTGCGCACTCCAAGTTGGTCGAGGTCCCTTTGAACTTGTGCGCGCCACCTACAGCGAGGAGGTCCTCTCCTGCGTCGTTCCTTCGGATTATATTCGAAGACTCTGTGGGCCGGAGCGTTCGTATCCATTCGCTCTACATGTCCTAGCCAAATCAAACGTCCATTACACAGTTTTGGGTCGATGTGCTGTACAACTGGTATAGTTCGTTATTGAATCTTCTCCTCCAAAACCCGTCAACTCAAACGGGACCGAATATCTTACGAAGAATTTTTCTCTCGAAGCGACCATCCTCTTTTAGTAAAGTCCATATTTCAGCCCCATAAAGCAGAACTATATAGGTTCATCAGAGTCTTATACGGAGTCTCCTTAGTTGTTCGAGATAGGGTTTTACTATTGAACTGTCTTATAAGACCAAAAAAACAGCGATTGGCAAGAATTATTCTTCGCTTGATTTCTGCGCTGATATTGTTTTTGGAGTTTATAGCAGAGCCAAGGTAGACAAAGTCCCTTACTACCTCGAAGTTATAGCTGCCCACTGTGACGTTCTGTCCAATTCGTCGATGTTGATTGTCCCTTCTTGTTGACAGCATATACTTGGTTTTGCCCTCGTTTATCGCTTAACCAATTTTGGCCACTTCTGCCTCAATGCTTGCAAACGCACCGGTGACAGCCCGCTGATTTCCTTCAATTTTGTCAATATCGTGGGCATATGTAAGCAGTTATACGGACAGTAGTTGTACCTCTGGTGTTGGCTTGTGAGTTCCGCACAAACCGTTCAAGTATAATATTAAAGAAGTCGCATGAGAGCGCGTCACCTAAAACCTTTTTTTGATATCAAAGGTCTCGGTGAGGTCATAACCGAACTTGATGGAGTAGCGAGCGTTTTCCATCGTCGTCCTGCACAGACGAACAAGTTTGGCAGGGATGTCAAAACTAGACATGGTACCATAAAGCTCTTCTCTATAGATGCTGTCATAGCATGGGCGGCCTTAAAATCGATAAAGAGATGATGAGTATCGATTTGGACTTTTTGATTTTTCTCCAGGATCTGCAGAAGTGTGAAGTTTGTATCGATAGTGAACTTTCCTGGCTTTAAACCGCACTGATAAGGGCCAATCAGGCTGGTGATAAACGGTTTCAGGCGTTCACACAATACACAGTTCATTAAGTTAACTATTGAAGTATACAAAAGCCCGTTGGGTAACATTGTATTAAGTCCGCGTTCTTGTTTCGAAAAGCAGGGCCTTAGTAAGCAGCTGCTACACATTTCGACAGCAACTATCTGACACCATCACTAAATTGATGGGGAGCTCAGTACTGGTATTCCTGATAAGAAGAATCAACTGTGCAGATCGAGCTTACGTTGTGCATGGTTGAATCAAGAGTAACGTTAAGCGTCTGCAGTCTTCTGTGAAACTCTATGGGGTAGTTACTCTTTTATGATTGAAAAAAAGAATGGAATATTTCTTAAGCCAGGGTCACATCGGTGGTTAGTGTGTCGGATCATTACGCATGAGGTTCCAAGTTCGAATCCCAGAAAATACCAAAAAGTTTTTCACGGTCCCACCTTTCACGAGCGTCTGACAAACATCCGAGAGTATTGTTGTCACGAAAAGGCTTCTCAAATCGCCGTTCGGATTCGGCATTAAACTGTAGGTCCCTTCCATTCGTGTGAAAAATATAACGCGCACAACATGAGTGGTTGCGAGAAGCTAGGCTCTGGCACTTTAAAGAGCTGTTGCGCCAAATATTTGTTTTGTTTTTGGGGTCACATCACATAAGCAGCAAAATCAGTAAAAGAATTTAGATTACCATCATGTACGTTGACAGACAGGCAGCTGTTAAAGCTGTGGATTCGCCAAAGGTTAAATCAAGGTTGTGAGACTCTGTAAGAGTCACCTAATTGAAATAAGGTAAGGTGACACTATGATGGATAACGAGGTATGTATGAATGTATACTAAAAATTTAATGAACTTGCAAGGAAAGTTTCAGTTTTTACACGTGTTTCTTTTAGAAGTACTTATTGGTTGTTTAAATTATACAAATAGACGCTGCACCAATCTGGACAGTTGTGTTATACAAAGAGCACTATGACTAGTCTTCGATAAGTATAGATCCCTTTTGTTTTCTCTAACTCAGATGTAACAGTTATTTGTGGCATCCTTTCTGGTCACTGTGTCATTGGTACTGATTGAGTTAAGTCACGACGACTGCTGCAGGAGCAGCAAAGACAAAGAAGTAATAAAATTGGTGACTGTGAGGCCACATGGCGCAAATCAACCTACAAAATCTACTTCACTTAAGCGATGTATATATATGTATATGATATGTAGACGTAGATTATCTTGAATAATATCATGTAGATAATGTATGAAGGCATATAAAGCCTATAAACACTCTATAAGTACAAGCAATAATGGAACAAAAATTTGGAAAGGATGAAAGGCTTTAAAGATGAATACTTAACCTACTTTTGCTATAATTAAACCCAAGTTTGGTCCAAACTTATATGTAATTCATTTATCTCCTTATTAATTCATTTCTATTTGTACCACATTCTATACTTGGTTTCCTACCAACTGCAGAAGTCGTTCATCCGAAACCATATTCCTATTAATTTGATTCTAATAACAGAACCACTATCAATTATGCAATTTTGTCGACCCCAAAAATGGACAGGTATTTCAGACAAAGGACCAATATAACTTACTCAAAGAAGTCCTTGACAGACATACATTTTGTTTTGCGGCTAAGAGGCTTACGTTAAATGGGAAAACTTGCGGTTCAATAATTCCTGATGCGCTTGGAACATTAGACACCAACCCAACCACCTGCTGATGGACATTCAGTTATAGACTCTCCTAGCATTAGGTAGGTAAAAAAGGAAATCCATCTTTTATTCGAATATCGTAAGGACTGCTGAATGATGTAGTGGTAGTCCTTCCCCATAAAAGATGGTAACTGTTCATATGAGGAGAAAATGATATTCTCTTCCAGACGGGATAGATAAACGAGTCTTTATTCAATAAAAATTGTGTCCTTACATGTTTGTCAACTGCACACACACTATTGAGGGCGAACAAAAAATGAACAACAAGGACAACAACGACGATAAATATGTTTATTGCTGAATTTTATCAGGAAGTATATTTCCATCTTTCGGATATAATGGCTGCTATAAAACGTAAGATCGTGGATTCTTGCCGGTTGTGCACATGTTTGGTTCGGTAATCCGAGCTAGTGGAGATTTCAAAACAAGAACTGGCAAGAGGTAGACAAATGTATCCGAAAAAATGTGGATATGGAATCATAACCCATTCAAGATTGCATATACAGATGAGAAATCGATAGAAGGGTGGCAGTGGTAGTTTAAAGAGTTGTGATGGCGGATTGCATTCAAAGAAAAAACTACGGATTGATGGGAAGGAGAACGGATTTAGATCAGACGAGAAATTGTTTGTGATGTGAAGAGAGTCACATCACGGAATTTTAAATCAAATCCTTATTAAGGACTTTATTTTTGAGGTTAATAGTCCAAAATGAAATCTGATTCATTCGATGTTACCCCATTTCATGGGAGTTTTGGTGATGAATGTCTTGACCTCATTTTTATTTCTGTTTGTTTTTCGCGTTCAGGACATAAAATATTCATTCCATATCACATTCGATTCAATTCATTTCCAGTTATCATTTTGATATTAGCACTGCTCTCATTTGTTCACATCGAAATATATCATACTATTTAGTATTTTTCTCCAAAATAGCACGCGTTCTGTGGTAGGTGGCAGTGAAATGAACGCTGATTCAATGACTCAACCGTTAACCAAAGTATTTTTTGGCGTGTTGTCGAAATCTCATAGGAATTATGTACAAAAACCGTTAAACAAATCCTGCGTTCATTGTTAATGAATTAACTAAGAAAGGACTTCATCCACATAAACAGATTTTTTTTCGATACAAGTGTAAACCCCCTAAAGCGAGGTAACAACAAAAGTTAAGTACTTTAACCAAAAAATGCTTACAAAACAACAACCATAAAAAACCATAAACAGATTTTTTTTCAGGATTTGATACGATTTTTTAACGTTACAGATACGATTTTCATTTATTCTCATGGCAACACTATTTACGACCTTACTGCTAACATTTCGGCGAACGGACTTTTCGATCGATAGTGATGCGAAGATACTTATAAGTCCCATTCTTCCTTCTAAGCATACGTTGGTTGATGACTCTGAACAGTCGATGCTTTGTAACAGGTATCTTACTTGCACCTTACACTCGAAGAAATATGAAGCGCATCGATTGGAAGACTATTATCATGACACCATACTCGTATTACCACCCTGTTGAACTACGATTCCATTATTACTATATTCAGGACTTGCGACCAATTCAAGCCAAACAAAATGAAAGAAATACTTCCACACGTAGAAAATTATTTTAAAAAATGGAGGTTAAAAATGAATACCAGAAAATGTGGATTGACGTGCTTTAGAAACGCCAGTGGGAAAGGGCACTATCTTGCAGTTAGGGAGAGCAAATCCCTATGTTTGAAAATAAACAACTCTCCAATCCCATTACGCTCCTATACAAAGTACCGCGAAATCAACTTTTAGAACCGATATCTCTTCAACAAGCATGGTAGGGCTGTGCTTAATAGGGCAAAAATGGTAGTCCGAACACTAAAACTTTTACTTAATTCTAAAAAATATATGTTAAGATAAATACAAACTAAGATTCTTATGTACAAGACCCTCATAAGACCAATTCTGACATATAGATTCTGTACATGGTTTACCATATCACCCACTGTGGCAAGAGAAAGGGAGCTTTTCGAAAGGAAAATCCTGAGATCTTGCTGCGGAGTTTTTAGAAAGCCGAATGAAAAACAAAACTATATACGATGCAACCCATATTAAACTTCTTATGAACTACCAAATAGATCTTCTTTTAAAAAAGATGGAACGAATAAGTTCTCACCCAAACCCACTAGTAAGATCTTTATTAGACTCCAATATCGATGACAGCCTGGTGGATCAATATTATTTGTCACCATTTAGCTTATTAAATGAGGGGTCCTTACCTCTATTAAGACCAGATTTAAATGACCACCGGCTAGCCCCGTTTTATGAAAAAGCATCCCCTTATAATTATAGAGGATGATATTGTTTATATAAATAATATACAATAATATAAACCTGAAGAGAAATGACTGCTAACACAAGCCTTTGTTTCAACGCAGAATGCCTTAGATTTCCTTATGATTATATAAGTTCGAAGTTCCAATCCCAGAAAACACCAAAAAGTTTTTTTCACGGTCCCACCTCTCGCGAGCGTCTGACAAACATCCGAGAGTATTGTTGTCTCGAAAAAGCTTCTCAAATCGCTGTTCGGATACGGCACTAAACTGTAGGTCCCTTCCATTCGTGTGAAAAATATAACGCACACAACATGCGTGGTTGTGAGGAGCTAGGCCCTGGCACTTAAAGAGCTGTTGCGCCAAATTTTTATTTATTTTGTTCTTACAATCATTGCTCGTATGCAGACATCTGCACACTATTTATATGTTTTGATGCTTTTTTCCGTTTATTTGTAGTCTACCTTTTAGTTGTAGTTTTAATCTTATGTTCTAGGCATTAAGTTAAGATAGCGAAAAAAGAGCAAAGTAGTGACTGTATGCCGGGAGCAAGTATACAAAAATGAAGTGACTTCCAACCTATATTGTAATGGATTTTGATTAAGATCGTCTTAAATATTTAAAAAATTTTCTTTAAGTCAGACATATCATTAAGTCGACCAAAATTTAAATTGATTCTAAATACCGATGTACTGAATTATATGCCTCGATAAAGTTAACTTGTAACTTGTAACTACTCGCATATTCAGGAATTGATGGCACTTAGCAATTTGCTCACGTAAATAGTAAGCTGTAGTGGACCTTCCAGAGTTTTTCAAAAACATAAACAATTGAGTTTTAAACCACTACCTCAAATTTTTCTCTCTCTCTATCTATCCTTTCTAACGTTCGCACTATGTAAAAACATTTAAAGGGTATTCACAACCTTTTGAGTGCGCGAAATTATACACATTTCAATTACCACGCTAATGGTTCATGGTTGAAATTCGGATGTCAGCAAGCATTTATTTGGTTCTTATGAAATATATAAAACCAGTCCGATCAATTGCGAAAGCTTGTGTGAACACTATTGCGAAGGCATAATACTGGCAGTAGCTTGTCATATGGCTGGGAAAATTGTTCGCTCTGTTGGATGATTGATATGTCTATGACGTCGGTGGTCGCGAAAAAATACCGTGAATCAGAAGGGAAGACAAAAAGTAACAAAAATCTCCCCAGTTATCTGGACGCCACCCCCGGAGTTTCTCTGAAGCATAAACAACTGAGCCTTAAACTGCTACACCAAATCATTCTCTCTCTATCTATCCTTCCCAACGCCCTCAAGGTGTAAAAACATATTAAGGGCATTCATACCCCCTGAAGTGCGCGCAAATTATATAAAAAGAAAGAGATCACCTAAGTTTCAAACCAGTGCATGAAAGCATTTCTCTTTCTTATCTCAACTTTTCGCTCCCAAATAACGTCGTGCAATTGTTTCATTAATTTAAGAGAATTACGTATGAACAGAGGATGATTCAATAAGAGCGCAGCTTTTCTTTTTTAAATAAAACAGTTTGTAAAAAATGTTCTTCTTTTTTCACGACTTCTCTGGCAGCACAAGATGCGCGTATAAAAATGTTTTATGACTTTTTGGCATAGTTTGGGCTGTACCTCCTTAATAACGAATAAGATTTTATCCGTCAGCTCTGGAATCATCTTGGGCTTATTGACATAGATCCTACTTTTCACGTAGCCCCAGAGGAGGAGGTCGCATGGTATTAAATCGCAAGATCTCGGCTGCCATTTAATCTCGCTATTTCGTGCGATAGTGCGTCCTGAGAATAGGGCCATTTAAGCACCATCTTGTTGAAACCACATATAGTGCAAGTCCATGTCATCTAATTCACACCATAAAAGATTTGTTACCGTGTCACGATAACGTTCATCATTTTCGCAAAAGTATGGTCCAGTTACTTCATGAGCTCAAAAAGCGCACCAAACAGTGACTCGTTGAGGGTGCATAGGTTTTACTTGAATGACTTTTGCATTTTCAGTACCCCAAATGCTGCACCAAACGGCTTATTGCTCTCTCCATGACTATTATTATTATTATTATTATTATTAGTATTCTTTATTGCAATTCATTATAATATTACATTTTAATTAACAAAATAATTTGTAAGCATGGCATAAATTGCCATCTGCCGAGAATTGACTTCATGATAATAATTCAAAGAGTAAATAAATAGTGGACATAATATATAAATAATAAAAGTTACAAGTTTGATTAATTAAGATATTTCATTAATAAATATTGTTACTAGCATTTATAAAAGTATGGAACTATTGCGATAGTTATAGGCATGACTACAGTAAGATGAGAGTCGTTTCCAACCATATGAACCGTTTAGAGCTTGGTTTGCTTCTTCACGTGT
Organism: Brachypalpus laphriformis; assembly: GCA_945910035.1. Classification (NCBI taxonomy): domain Eukaryota; kingdom Metazoa; phylum Arthropoda; class Insecta; order Diptera; family Syrphidae; genus Brachypalpus; species Brachypalpus laphriformis. The sequence goes on from OX246753.1 coordinate 28,746,163, forward strand.
GAGACAATTCCTGGAGAAATATAATCGGCGTATCTCCTGAAGTATGGGGCATACTGCTAAGAAGTGGTAAATATCTTCATTTTCATTTCTATTGCAAAGGGTGCAAATTGTTCGAATATTTTGCCTATGTGGGATGTAATTGAGAGCTAAGACCTCCGTTCTTATTTTAAACACTGAACTTTTTGACTGGCTGATAGTTGCCTGCAAAAATAATTGTTTGTACCTAAAGAATGGCAAAGTTCCTTATAAATAAGCCTACTTGTTGACTCTCGGGCTCTGCTCAGCTTTGTTGGTATAAATACTCGTCGACCTTTGCTATGCTGCGATAAAACATATCTTGCCAATCATTAAGGTTTAACTCATCCAGGTCGAAGCCAACACCGTGTTCGTTTACTATATCATACCATTCTTTAAAGGGTGTTAAGCGGCATTGAAGCGCAAATTGCATAAGCCTTTTTTGGAGATTGTTATCCCTCCTGCGCATAACCTTGATGATATAATCTGCATTTGCCTTGAGATTTTTTAGATAAATTTGTGGGAGCCCAACATGTATAGCGTAGGTGGGCATTGTCACAGGAACATAAATATGCGCTTGAACAAAGTCCGAAGGCCTGGTTGTCGTAGCAAAGACAAGAGTTAATGGTAGCGTTAAATACTCTGAATTTGGAAGTTATATCTACGCGCTGGTTACAAAAAAACCTCCTCCACATAATATTGATAGCCGTTTTAGCTGCTACCGTTTTCTCTTTTATGTGAGGACACAGGTCTAGATTGTGGGTTATAAGGAATCCTAGATATTTAAATTGTTTGACTACTTCAATAGGCTCATTCCCCAGATACCACTTTTCCCGTGACACCCTCCTGCGCGAAGATGATTCAAAGACCATGACTTTAGATTTGGCAGTGTTGATTTTCAAATCCCAGGTATCACAGTAGCACTTTAACTTGTTAATCTGTAGCTGCAAAGTAGGTGGACTCTCGGCTAGAACTATGAGATCGTCTGCGTAAAGCAAAACTTTAACACCTACACCTCCGAAAGTGACCCCACTAGGCAAATAATCAGACACATCATCAATAAAAAGTGCGAACAATATAGGACTGAGAACGCATCCTTGAACGCCTGTATTAGTCTTAAAAAAAGAGAACACATCATCTCCATTGGACCCTGCAGCTAACGTATTCGTGATTAGCTTTTTTTATATTCCCGTAAGAATTTTGATGATAAGCCGATCTTAGACAGTTTATATATAAGCGAGTTTCTATTGACGGTGTCGAATGCTGCCTTGAAATCGACAAAAAAGGCATACAATTTTTTTTCTTTCTTATATATCTCCTGGCAATGCTCTCCAATGCAAATATTTCGTCAACAGTTGATAGAATAGCACGAAAACCTGCTTGATAAATGCTGAGGTGGTGATTAGCTTCAACCCAGCTGGTTAATCTCTTATAAAAGACCTGAATAAATGCTTTAACAAGGCTACTGAGCATAGATATCCCCCTATAGTTACCCGGATCATTGTTGTCACCTTTCTTAAAAATGACAAAAATTATAGATTTTAGGAAGGGGTCTGGAACTATCTCTTCGGCAAGGATTTTCTTGTATAGAACTAGGAGAGCTTCTTGAAAGGCTTGAGTCGAGTTCTTGAAAAATTCCACTGGAATCCCATCAATTCCTGGAGCCTTATTATTTTTTATGCTTTTAAGGGCACATTGCAACTCTATAAGTGATATCGGTTCATCCAACTTAGCAATATAAACATTGGGCAATGCATATTGAAAATTTGATTCATCCAATTCGGATGTAAGAAGTCTTTTAAAATACGCAGCATGTGATTCGATGCAAATAGCATGCGAAGAGACCGGCTTACAGACACCTAATAGGCGCACTTGATGCCAAAATGACTTCGAATCATTGGATGTTTCCAGGCTATCCGCTATACCTCTAAAATAGTTGCCTTGTTTTATTTTGCATAGTTGTTTGTATTTCCTATTCGCTTCCAAGTAAAGAGACCCGAATAACTCAGCATTCGCTTTCCTAAACAGATTAAGAAGTACAAACGATTTTTTTCTCGAATTCCTGCACTCCCAGTCATACCAATCTGTTAAAAATATTGGGCTATGCTTAGTGCTATTGTTAACAGCTGAGTTTTTAGCAGCTTGGGAAAGTATTTCCACCAACTGATTACAGCAGAGATAACTCATCTCTGAAAAATGATTTGCCCGATGATTAAGCCGTTGCCTATACAAATCAACTTTATTGGCTAACCATTTTAACCTATTACTGACTCTCCGTGGGGCAGGTGATTCGATGGTTTTAAACGTGAGGGAAGTCGACGTGGGCAGATGTGATGAAAATGTAGCTGAAACTACTTCAAAATCTTTTATAATACTCAACCACTCTCCTTGGGCCAAGCAGTAATCAACAACAGAGCAACCCTGGCCAGATACGAAGGTAAGCCAAAGTCTTCGAATAAGTCTATAAGGTGTTTACCGCACGCATTCAAAATATTATCCAAGGACTGTCTAACACTATTCAGTGGGCGCCGTGGCGTAAGTGGTTAGTGTGTCGGATCACTACGCATGAGGTTCCAAGTTCGAATCCCAGACAATACCAAAAAGTTTTTTCACGGTCCCACCTCTCGCGAGCGTCTGACAAACATCCGAGAGTATTATTGTCATGAAAAAGCTTCTGAAAATCGCCGTTCGGATTCGGCATTAAAACTGTAGGTCCCTTCCATTCGTGTGAAAAATATAACGCACACAACATGAGTGGTTGCGAGAAGCTAGGCCCTGGCACTTTTAAGAGCTGTTGCGCCAAATATTTTTTTTTTTTTTATGTCTAACACTATTATGTTAAAACTATTTACACAGTATGTAACCAGAGAAGTTGGATTCTGAAAGTTACCTATTCTACCGTTTAGATCGCCAAGTACCATAATATTCGTTCAGAAAAGCGTACAGCTCTTCAAAAACATGTGACCAATTGTTACAATTCAAATAAATTGGTAAAATATATAAGCGGTCATGCCTATAACATACCTCTATTACAAGTTTCGTTCCTATAAATTTGAAATTTATAAAATACCACCGCTAGCCCTACCACGAGTGTTAGTTCTTGTTGCGGGAATACATTTAATACTATAATTTTTGAAATATATTAAAAAATCATATTCTTTACCATCTTCGAGACACGTTTCTAATAAAATTATGATGACAAATTTTAAAAATAAACTTAAAGAAATCAGAGACAAGTAACTTGTTTTTCAAACCAGAGCAATTGTAACATAAAACATTTAAATCAAAAGTATTATTAGGAAAAAAACTACTTTGGCAGACACCTAGGTTGATGTTTATGATGATCTCGATGACCTCGATTTTCTGCATGACCCACAGGCGGCGCCTCACCAACGTGTTTGATATTATTAGTTGACAAACCATCAGTAGTGTTGCTGTTGTCTTCGAAATATTTCAGAGCAGCTTCACCCAATGTTCGTTTGACAAATGTCAGCTGTTCGTTTGTTTTGATTATCAGTCCACGTGATAAGTGATAGTCAAACGAGAAATTATTTATTTGTAGGCGCGTTCCTCTAATAGAGATATTTGCGGTTGGTGTGAGGTTAAGAAGATTCCTTTTTATTTTGTATAGTGATTTCTGCTTTTGCCTATTAAGCAAGGACTGCTCCCGGTGAATCACAATACCCGATCCTCTTAGTATTGGTGCGGCGTCGATGATCTGCCTTTCAGTGTCACCTGAGTGAAAACTCAGAACAACGGTTGACTTGTTTGTGTTATGATTAGTGAATTCTTGTGGATTTTTTACCGGAAGTACTGCATTTTCTTCTCCATGACTAAATATACCGAAGCATGTACATGAAAATTGTCTCAACAAAAACAAACAACAAACATAAGCATCTCTGAAATAAGCGTTGTCAAAGATCTGACTTATCATTGAATCACCATTTATAATTTGAGAAAAATGATCGAATCACCTAAGAGACCCTTATTCCCAATGCCCAACTTCTACACCAAAGAAAAAAGTAGAGAAGTCTGAAATTACAGTTGGAAAGTCTTTAAGGCGCTATTGTTCATTGACATTTCCACGACGAATTTAGACAAATGTGCAGCCAACACAGGCGAATTTATCGTTTGCGCATTTTACCGGTTAACATGATCTAAATAGCAAAATTAATACCATCTAATCATACTCCAATGGTTGTATACCCCATGCAGTTAATATCTTACTCGTACATATATCAAATGACAGAAATCTATAATCAACATCTTATTAGTCATTACCATTTCAATTAAGCAACCACTTCCAGTTCTAACCGCTATACGACAGCCAACAATCCAATCCAATTCTACCCAAAGAATGATAATCACAATCAAAACAATTAGTACCGCTAACTTCATTAGAATAATCGGTTAAAATGGAGAAAACTTTTTAGCTGCGGTAAGTTTTCCATTCGCCAATTAGGTGCTTTTAATTGTTTCAAGTTTTGGCGAGAAGATCCCTATCTCGTCTTTCTCTAGAGAAAAGGATTCCCCAAGTACAACCGACAAACCAACAACCGGTAATTAACTTTATTCACTGATCTCGGTGTGGCACCCACCCTCGCTTCTATCCTTCCCCATGACTGCGAAAAGAAGTTAAAAGAAAAACCATTCCAGGAATAATAATAAGTTGGGACGTACTCCGTTCCAAAAGGGATACCATAATTTATGGCTACGATACAGATACACAAACAGAAGTTTTTCCTTATTTCATTCACCCACCCTTATTTTGGTCACTTGGGGGGATGTTGTTTTCTGGTTAGCATGGCAATGGGGAGGCAGCTAGAGAATCAAAGTGATGACGGCCTGTTTTAGGGTGTGATTTAATCGAAATCAATTAACCGTAATGGGACAGATTAAAAGAAGATTTGTGGCACGGGGTTGAGGGAGTGATGGTCACTTAATGACAGGATATTCCTCCATTGAATACAAAATATTCATAGAGGAAATTCAAAGGACCAACAAAAGGTGCTGCAAAAAGAAAAAGAAAAAAGAATCCTGTCCCACCACAGTCTAGTCGAAGCTTGTTTATGTCACTCGCAGTGTGTCCTTTTTTAACTGTTCCTTGGCCTGCAACGCCCTTAAAGTGTACGGACAAAACATGTGGGACAAGTTGTCTTTTCATGTCTTTTGTGTTACTGTCCCTGTTTTGTCGCTGGACTCCTTCGTTTCACTTAATAACTCCTGCATTGATGGTCTACCCTACATACAACACGTTCCAAAAGGACACCAAAAGGTTGAGTTTCGTTCAAATGCCACGCCGACAGAGCCGAAACGTACACAATTGTCATGAAAAGGACTGCGCCAGTTATAAATCCTGTGACAAGGTCTGGCATATATTCACACTTTGAACGATATCGGTCCTTTAAGTCTCGAGGAACTTTCTTTGGCAGTCTGTGCGAATGAAGTCGGTCCCTCCAGTCAAGTGTTCATAATGAGTTTAATAGAATGTGTTATTGCTGCACTTCAGCGTATTGATTTGCATGCGAATTTAAATAGAAGAGAGGACGCTGGAAACGGCACGAGGCAAAGGAGAAGAAAATGAAAACAGCGTGCTCCCCCGATTCCAATTCAAATTCAACTCAAATGCGGTGTAATCTCTCCGGTCTTGTGGTAAATTGCTTTGTATTGTGGCGCCTTTCTATTTCTTTTTTTTTGCAATGGCGGTGCTTTAAGCAACAATAATCCTGGAATTGCTATTTTTTCCTTTATTAAGGGTCTATTACGGCTACGGAACTTGTGGTAGTTAAAGAGATGCAGTTAACTATTTTCCTTACCTTCAAGCGAATCTCATGTGCTCTTTAAGTTCAAATTGAAGGAAATGTACAGAGCTTCTGCTCTTTAAAAGGAGAAATAGCATATCCGCTTTCTAAAGGATCAATGTATTTTTAACAGGACCTCAACTTCTAGTACTAATGCTTAAGAGTCCTAGTCAAAGTTTACTCCCGATTGACATCGTCAGAAAACGGCTCCAAGCTATGGAGAGAGCAAGACACGGGGCACGCCAAAATACTTTCGATATCGCCATCTTCCCAAAATCACTGATCACCTGCCCACTGAGCATAACTTCAACATGGGCTAGAGCCACTCAATACCGGAGAAAACTGAGTGGACGCAACGCGATGTCCTATACGACGATTCGCTGTTAATTTTCACAGACGGGTGCAAAGCCAAGGATGGAGTCGATGCCGAAGTCTTCTCGAATGACCTGGATATCCACATCTCTTTTAACCTTTCAAATCACTGCAGCTTTTTCAAGCCGAAGTCACCGCTGTTCGCCAAGCTCCTAACTGACTAGCGGTTAATACAGTATCAATATCGGATATGGCCATATACATCAATAGTCAGGAAGCCATAAATCCCTCGCATCCAGCACTGCGAGATCTAAGGCAGTGAAAGACTGCCGCGTGTCTTTTAACAGGATACCTGAACAGTACAACCTCACCCTTTCTTGGGTACCAGATCACTCTAATATACCGGGGAATTGCGCAGCTGGAACTCTATAACGGCTCCTCTGGTACAAATAGCATAAGCATCACCGACATCGAGGCGCCAATATCTTATGTTAAGTACCTTATCCAGGCCGAAGCGGTGCGTAAAGCAAATAGCCGATAGCAGCATCTAGGTCAGTGTAACACCGCTATGATACTTTGGCCAACACTGAGTAAAACCAGATCTATCGGACTCCTGAAACACAAGAGAGGAACCCTCCCCAAAATAACAAACTGTCCTCATCAGACAGTGTGCTATAGGAAGACGCGCCCAGAGATTAGGCACCCTCTACAATGATTTCTGCAGAAGTTGTAGGGAAGAAGAGACCATCAGTCACTTTCTACGCATCTATTTTGCACTCGCCAACATCAGGAAGGCTACTTCTAGTGAATACTTTTTCAACGATCTAAATGATCTTAGTAATGCCTGCACGGCTAAAGTTGGCTCTTTAAAACAGAGAAGTAGATGGTTCCAAGAGTAAGAGAGTGACCCACCCACCTTACATATTGGCAGTACAATGGACCTAATTCTAGTCTACGTATATCATCATTGCGGGCCGTTACTAACCAACACACCAACCAATACTTAAGAGATAAAGTCATCTTCTACTAAAGTTGGACATTGAGGTAGAATTTTTCATATATAATCTCTAGATCCTGTGGGCGGACGAATTCTCTAGACGTCCTAGATCCTAGACATAGACTCGGATCATTACCCTGCTATAGCCAAGGTACGAATGTGGATATCCTAGACAGAGCGATTACTGTGAGAAAATTTAACGTCGAAAAGCTACAATCAAACGCGGCATCGAGAATATTGAGAGCTTATACTCCAGGAACAATATACGGATTGAAGCGCAAAAGAAGGCGTTGGCAACCCTTACCGAGTAGAAGGAGATGGCAACACGGACAACTGAGGAAGTTAAACTATTTGATGGTAGACGGAATTCGTTTACCAACAACCGTGAAGTGCAGACGTGTTCTTTATAAACTACTGAAAATAAACTTGCTAAATTTAATTGGATTCGATTTTATATTTTTCTTTATAGGATGTTTAACCAAAAGGTAAAAAGAACGTGCCAGAGAATCAATACCCGTACAGAAACCTGTAGAGATGAAAATAGAAACCTCGTAGTAGAATCACATTCGGTGCTGAGAATAGGGAAAAACTGCTTCTGCAGACTGTATAACGGCGACGATCAACGTAGACGATGATAGTCAAAATTTCCATCCGCCTGACTAAAATGAAGTGACGATAGTAATATCCCAGCTGAAATACAACAAGGCTGCTGGACCTGACAGCTTGCCAGCCGAATTTTTCAAGGCAGCTGGTGATGAATTGGTAGAGTGCATACACCAACTCATCTCTAAAATTTGATCAGACGAGTGTATGCCTGATGAATGGAATCTCAGCATCGTTTGCCCTATCCACAAGAAAGGAGACCCCCTCAATTGCGCCAATTATAGAGGCATCAGTCTCCTCAACATCGCATACAAGATCTTTTCTGCGATATTGTGTGAACGCCTGAAACTTTTTATCAACAGCCTGATTGGACCCTATCAGTGCGGTTTCAGGCCAGGAAAGTCCACCATCGATCAAACCTTCACACTTCGGCAGATCCTGGAGAAAACCCAAGAATTCCAAATCAATACTCACCATCTCTTTATCGATTTCAAGGCCGCCTATGACAGCATCTATAGAGAAGAGCTTTATAGAGCCATGTCTAGTTTTGACATCCCTGCCAAACTTGTCCGTCTGTGCAGGCTGACGATGGAGAACGCTCGCTGTTCCATCAAGGTCGGTAATGACCTCACCGAGATCTTTGATGTCAAAAAAGGCTTTAGGCAAGGTGACGCGCTGTCATGTGATTTCTTTAATATTATACTTCAACGGATTGTGCGGAACTCACAAGCCAACACCGGAGGCACAATCTATTACAAGTCTGTACAACTGCTTGCTTACGCCGACGATATAGACATTATCGGAAGAACTCAGCGGGCTGTCACCGGTGCGTTTGCAAGCATTGAGGCGGAAGCGGCCAAAATGGGTTTAGCGATAAACGAGGGCAAAACCAAGTATATGCTGTCAACAAGAAGGGAAAACCAACACCGACGAATTGGACAAAACGTCACCGTGGGCAGCTATAACTTCGAGGTAGTAAGGGACTTTGTCTACCTTGGCTCTGCTATAAATTCAACAAACAAAATCAGTGCAAAAATCAATCGAAGAATAACTCTTGGCAATCGCTGTTTTTTGGGCTTATAAGACAATTCAACAGTAAAGCCCTATCTCGAACAACTAAGGAGACTCTATATAAGACCTTGATCATCCCAGTCCTACTTTACGGCGCTGAAACATGGACTTTATTAAAAGAGGATGAAGATATCCTTGGTCGCTTCGAGAGAAAACTTCTTCGTAAGATTTTCGGTCCCGTTTGCGTTGACGGGTTTTGGAGGAGAAGATTCAATCACGAACTATACGAGCTGTACAGCGACATCGACTTAGTCAAAAAACTGCGTGTTGAACGTCTGAGATGGCTAGGACATGTAGAGCGAATGGACACCAACGCTCCGGGCCGCAGAATCTTCGAATCTAACCCCGAGGGACGACGCAGTAGAGGGAATCATCGCCGTAGGTGGCGCGCACAAGTTCAAGGGGACATCGACCAACTTGGAGTGCGCAACTCGAGGCAATTAGCTAAAGACCGAGCTAAATGGAGAGGCTTGTTGGTTGAGGCCCAGGTTCACCCCGAACTGTAGCGCCACCTAAGTAAGTAAGTAAGACTGCATCATTACGCGCACGAGTTAAATTTATTAGGATCTGAGGAAAATAAATATTTAATTCTGATTATTTGAAAATTGTTTAAAATTACATATCTTTTTCTGTAAGCCTGCTTTAGTAAAGGTCACTCTTTAAGAATATGAGTAACATTTGATCCTAAAGATTGACTTATTTCTTTTCTTCTTTGCTCATAATGTTAATTTCGTTTTGCTTTCCACGGTTGGCCATGGTTCTTGATTATGTAATAGCCAAAGTTTGTCGGAATCGTTTTTGTGTCGTTGATTCCTTAAGTTTCTATTAAAAATACTGCTATTACATCAAATGTTACATTTTTAAGAGTTCTACAAAATAGAATAACTGGTACAGCTAAATCACTTAATACGGACAATCACAACACTAAATCACAAACGGACTCTTACAAAAATTAAACGAATTTGAAATATTCCTAATGAGAGAAAACATCGACATATGTTTGATCTCCGAAACCCATCTAACAAGGGCATCGGAAATAAAGATAAGAGGTTACTCTGGTTATCACGCCTATCATCCTTCTCATAAAGCGCGGAGCGGTTCGTCCTTATTCATTAAAACTAACATCGAACACTCAGTCGATATTAACATAGAGCTCGAAAAATTTCAGTTGTGCGCGGTAAGGGTTAAAAATAAACACCTGAGCTACAATAATATAGCATCTGTTTACTGTCCGCCGAGATGCTCGCTAGAAAAAGACGACAACGTTCGTGTCTTCAATGCCCTTGGTTCAAATTCCCTTATTGGTGGAGATTTCAACGCGAAGCACACCTTCTGGGGTTCAAGTTGCACATCTTCTAAAGGAAAAATTCTATACGAAATGGCAAATGAATTCGGTTGTTGTTTTCATTCGACAGGAAAACCAATCTATTGGTCAACCGACTCAGGAAAAATTTCCCGATTTTATCGATTTTTTCGTTACAAAAGGCATTTACGATAAGTTTATAACAGTCAAAGAATGTTTTCATCTCTCTTCTGACCACTTGCCGGTAAATTCACTACTTGGAGAAGCGCTGATCAAGAAAAAAGGACCTCCAAGGCTTACTAGCAATAGAACAAACTGGGAAGGCTTTAGAAATGATTGCGAAACAAATATCGCCTTAAACGTATCACTTAAAACACTTTGTGAACTAGAGGACGAAGTTGATCGTTTCTTGGAAGCAATTCAAAGAGCGGCGTGAAGAAATACTCCTTCTAGAAGCTGTAAGATCAACCGCATCGAAAAGTATCCTAGAGGCGAGTATCATTAAACAGGCGAGGGAGAAAAGAAGAGCACAAAAGAAATGGCAAATCACTCGTGCACCGCAGCATAAAACGGTCCTTAACCGACTATGTAATCGCCTTAGAGATAGTATTCGGGAATTTAAAAGCTATAAGATAGCAACCTACCCTGAAAATATCTTCGGTGAAAGAGAATCAAATTATTCGTTTTGGAAAGCGCTAAAAGGCATCCGGAAGCCTTAAATGCAAGCACCACCAATTTGGAAAAACGATGGAAACTGGGCCAAGAGCGACAAAGAAAAGACAGAACTATTTGCTCTGCACTTAGAAGAAACGTTTAAGCCGTTTGACGGCCCTTCGTTAACGCCCAACTCCCCAGTCACGACATCTGACGACTTTAAAGTAAAAAAAGTTGCATTGATTGAATTGAGGGAAGTGGTCAAATGACGAAAAAAGCACCGGGTTACGACTTGATAACGGCAGTCAAGGAATTCCCGAATAAATTATCAAACTGCTCATTTGGTCAACGCTTCGTTCAGATTGCTCTACGTTCGGAGACAATGGAAAGTCGCCGAGATTATAATGGTCCCGAAACTAGGCAAACCTCTGTATGAAAAGAAATCATATCGGCCTTTTCCCCTATTGCCGGTTATCTAAAAAATATTCGAAAAACTACTTTCAAAACGTCTACAACCCGTAATCGACGAAAGACGTCTCATTCCTGACCATCAGTTTGGATCTAGAATCAAACATTCTACAATCGACCAGGTCTACAAAATAACTGACGTGATTGAGAAAGCTCTCGAAGAGAAAAAGATTTGTTGTGGTCTATTTCCTGACGTCGAGTCGAGAAGCGTCTTTACATTCCAGAAACCTATCTTTGTCCGGGTACAATAGCCAAAAGTCGTCAACATGTGATCATTGCATATCCGAGGCATAGTATCGGTTTCTATAGCGAGCAATTTTCGGTAACGCAGGTTGCTGGCCCACGTTACCTAGCCTAGAATCAAGGCCCTACACAACCCGCACTTACAATTTTAGCCTACACGTATAAGGGTTTATACATATAGTTGCCCGGGGACCACCACTAGGAGGTAAAGTAAGCACTTCATCACGAACTTGATTGTTGCGCTACTGGCCCAAGCCAAGTTTTGGGCAGTCAGTAGTTTCCCGATCAATCGCAATGCGGGAAGCATGGACTAGGCAACCGCAATGACAACGGCGAAAGGTTTGTGGATTTCTGCAATGCCAACCGCCTTGTGATAGGTGGCACCATGTTTGAGCACAAGACCTGCCACAAAGTCAGCTGGATTTCCAACGACAGGCAAGCAACCTCCAACCAAATTTACCATTTTGCCATCAGCCGCCGCTTTAGAAGCAGTCTCCTGGACGTCCGAAACAGGCGAGGGGCAGATGTGGGGATAGTACGTGATCACCATCTTATGATAGCTACTCTCCAACTACGCACTGCTGCAGTTCGAAGATCCCAGGACAACACGAGAATGCACAGGTTCATCATCGATAGACTTAGTGATCCCTCAGTGCGCCAACAATTAAGGGAGCACTTTTCGCAAGGTGTGGAAGCAATCAGCAGCTCTATGCCCGCAACCATCCAAGACTATTGGTGTGCTGTGAAAAATGTTTTTACATCTGGTGCTGAAAGATTTGTCGGTCGATCGCAGGGAAAACATAGGGCGTGGCTTTCCGACGATACCTGGAGACGGATTGACGAGCGAAAACAGCTGCAAGCTCGCGTTGCAGCTACCCCAGCAGCAGGGAGAAGCGAGCTAGAGTCGTATATCGCATGAAGATGAGAGAAGTTCAGCGTAGCGTGCGACGTGACAAGCGCAACTACATCAACGCGCTGGCTACAGAAGCAAAAGAAGCTGCACGGAGGTGTGACAGCAGGACCGTCTACAGAATCACCACAGAGCTGACAGGTGGTCGCAGCTCCATCCAACACCCAGTGAAAAGCCTAGATGGCTCCTTGCTCATTTCGGATGAGGACCGGCTGAAGAGATGGAAAGAGCATTTTGCTACGGTATTGAACCGTGTATTTGCTAGCGATATGCTCCCAAATCAAAATGAGACCCCCGAGGTGAGAAGTTCCCGAATACGCACCACGACTCCCAGTAAAGATGAGATCATCACCGCGATCAAGGCACTCGAAACCAACAAGGCAGTAGGACTTGACGGTATTCCAGCAGAGCTCTTACCAGCAGCACCCACAACATCGGCTGAGCTTCTGCTTCCACTTGTAGAGAGAGCTTGGGAAGCTGAGAGCTTTTCTAACGAGTGGAAAAAGGGAATGATCGTCAAGCTTCCTAAGAAAGGAAATTTAATGGAGTGCAGAAACTGGAGGGGTATCTGCGTGCTGCCTCCTGTAGCTAAGATAATAGCTAAAATCATCCTGGAGCGAATCAAACAACATCTCGAAGACACACTCGATGCCGAACAAACAGGTTTCCGCTCTGGATCCTCCTGTGCTGACCTCATCAACACCCTGAGGATTATCATCGAACAGTGTGTTGAATATCGATCGCCACTGCACCTGCTGTTCATCGATTTTGAGAAGGCGTTCGATAGTGTCAACAGGGAGTTTATTTGGCGTGCCTTACGCAGGAGAGGTATTCCCGATAAACTAATTGCTATTATCAAAGCTACGTATGAAGGCTCCAAATGTTACGTTCTGCACAGGGGTAGGTTGTCTGAGGAATTTGAGATCCAAAGTGGGGTAAGACAAGGCTGTATCTTTTCACCAATATTATTCCTATTGGTGATTAGCGATGTGCTTCATGCAGCTTTGTCGACGGGAAACGGAGGAATTCGATGGACTCTTACATTTCAATTGAAACATCTTGACTACGCAGACGATGTATGTTTACTCTCCCACAGAATTATGGACATCCACCAAATGACAGCAGATATGGAGAGGGAGGCAGGCGTCGTCGGGCTGAAAATAATTCGGCAAAAACTAAAATTATCAGCCTTGGAACTAACTCATCGGCTCAAATATGCATTGCTGGACAACCGGTAGAGAGAGAAGAGGATTTCCAGTATCTTGGGAGTATTGTCTCGACCGATGGTGGAACCCAACTGGATATAGCCAACAGTATCGCCAAAGCAAAGTCCGCGTTCGGTATGTTGTCCAAAATATGGAGAAGCAATGCATTCAGTTTGAGCACCAAGATAAGACTGTTCCACTCCAACGTTGAATCTGTGCTATTATATGGTTGCAGCACGTGGAGAGTGACCACCACTATCACCAGAAGCTGCAAACGTTTGTTGATAGGTGCCTGCGCAATATCTTAAGGATTTTCTGGCCCAATCGTACCGAACAAACACCTTTACGAGAGAACGGGTCAGGAACCAATAGGCACAACCATTCAACGGCGGAAGTGGCAGTGGATTGGTCACACGTTCCGAAAGGGTGACAGTTCCATAGCGAACCATGCTATGCAATGGAACCCTCTAACTCAGGATAGCAGAAGACCTGGCGGTCCGAGGAGAACATGGCGCAGAACAGTCGAGAAGTAGGCACGGCAGTTAGGGAAAAGTTGGGGAGAACTCAGACACATTGCCAGAAACCGTACACGATGGCGCGTAGGCATAGTAGAGGCCCTAGGACCCACAAGGGGATACAGGACATAAGTAAGTAAGTATTTCCTGACGTCTCACAAGCTTTCGATAAGGTTTGGGACGAAGGCTTGCAGTATAAATTACGACTACTACTGCCACTGCAACTCGATCCTACCTCACTGAAAGACTCTTTCGTGTTAAGCGCGGAAAAGATTACTTTGACTTCAAGGAGATTGCGGCCGGAGTCCCACAAGGAAGCCCACTTCTATATGTACTCTATACGCGTGATATCCAGCAAGAAAGAAACGCGTCGTCGCCGCGTTTGCGGACGATACGGCGATATTGACAAAGGGCGATACTATTGAAGCAGCAACTGGAAAGCTTCAACATGCTATAAATAAAGTCCACACTTGGACGAATTCTTGGCGTATTGTGCTGAACGAAGGAAAATCTACTCACGTCAACTTTACCTTCAAAAAAGTGGATAGATTGCCTGTATATCTAAACTCGGTTCAAATACCGTATGCGAACGAAGCAGAATATCTAGGAATGACTCTAGATGTTAATGGAAACCGCACGTAAAAAAGAAACGCGAAGGGCTACAAAACAAATACCGTTCTTGATTACCAGGCTACTCGGAAAACATTCGAAGTTGAGCCTACATAACAAACTGCTTATCTATAAGCAATTGCTAAAGCCTATGTGGACGTATGGTATACAACTATGGGGTTGTACCAAGAAAAGCAATAGAAACATCATACAAACTTTTGAAAATAAAGTTCTTAGAATGATCATCAACGCACCGTGGTATGTACGTAACGAAGATATTCATCGGGATCTGGGAATTCCCAGCGTCGTCGGAGAGATACCAAATTTTTGCGTAAACACAAAGATCGTGTTCACGGCCATTGTAACCGTACCGTCACTCAACTGCTTGACGCGAACAGCTCAATTCGTCGTCTGCAAAGGACCAAAACTTTTGACCTCGCGTCATGGTATATGGCGGTCATGCAAAACGCAGGAACTTTCATTGGAATTTAACCTGTCTAAAGTTCTACATTTCTTTTTAATTACATACGATCCTCTTTTTCCAAAAATCACGAGTCTCGTAAGCGAAAATAAAACTGCTGGATAAGCGTCGGCTTAGTTGTAGTATTAGTTCTGAAGAGAGGTGTTTTTTTAGTGAGTAAAAATCTCACACTACCATAAGCATGCGCGGTCGGGCCTTATGGTGTCTTTAGAAGATTTTTCACTTGCTCTCGGGGGGAAAAAAAAAAACTTAATACCTACTTAAGTTTGATAATATTTTATATTCTTATGGAGCGACAAACTTTAAATGCTCAATAACTCGAAACACTTTGTGACTGGGAAATATTTTGCATCATACCGACGATATTTAGATAAGCATTTATAAAGATCGACGCAAGGCTGAAATGAAATTCGCACGTGAAAATGAAACGTAAAGAACTCGAAATCAAATATAGAGAAATGTACTGGTTACTCGGAAAACATTCCCAGCTCAGTATTGAGAACAAACTGCTTTTATACAAGCAAGTGCTAAAGCCGGTGTGGACTGTATACAACTTTGGGGTTGTACTAAGAAAACAAATGTTTTATACACTTTTCAAAATAAAGTACTAAGAGAAATTGTCCAAACACCGTGGTATAGTAGAAACGACGATATCCACAGGGATCTCGGAATTCCGACAATCGAAGCTGAAACTAGAAGCTTCGCGAGAAAGCATAGAAACCGACTAATCGGACATGTCAACAATATAGTCCTACAAATTTTGGATGAGAGTAATTTATTGCGCCGACCACAAAGGACGAAATCTTTCGACTTAATGATTAACCACGTCTAGATTGCGGAACAGGCAGGATCTTTCAGTGGAAAGTAACCTGCCAAACGTTTTTATTTCATGATAGTAAAATTGCTTGATAAGTTATGACTTTGTTGCGATATTAAACAAATTTATATCGAAGGGTGGTGTTTTTTTAGTCAGTAAGAACCTGACACTACTATGAGCACGGCTTGCTATTCTCATAGTGTCCATGGAAGATTTTTCACCTACCATCGAAAAAAAATAATATAATAATAATAAAAAATTATAAAGATTACTTACGTGTTGATTCAGTGCATTGCAATGGTCTTGATTACCAGCTACGTTAGAATCCATTTTCGATTTAAAATATTTCATTGAACACTTATCATTTATTTTCTTTTTTTCACTTTATGTGCGTACAAAATACGACCGAACCCTTTAAGCGTTTCGAAAAAGTAATACTTAAAGGCACACAAGAAACTAAACATCGTAAATTTACGGCGATCTGATAAGAATCTTACAGATACTTCGGTAATAATAAATGAAATATCTGTAGATTTTGCTGATTCAAGTTCTGGCACAAGGAAACATTGGTAGAATCGACAAATTTCTTGTACATTACAGAAATAGTTCTACCCAATTAAAACTGAAATGACAGTAAAAGCAACTAAAAAATTAGTTCAAATTTTGTTTTGGTGGAAAACGTATTTCTAAATGAAGAGGCTTGTTGGTTGAGCCCCAGGTTCACCCGAACTGTAGCGCCACCTAAGTAAGTAAGTAGAGTTCAGCACAGCGTGTATCGAAGTCGTAATTGTAGCGGCGCAGCAGCCCTGTCTATGGAATGCGTAATCTAGGAACTTCAAAGGGTCTTAATTGATTTTGGATTAAGATCAACTAAGATTTCCACCACTCTAGACTACATTATTAGTGAAAGGACGTCTCAAAAGGAAAATTACCGAATTCACATTCCATCCTATTTTTAAGAGCATGCTAACTTTGATTAGAGTCTCTACTCCGTTCTAAAGGCGAATTTTAATTAGCCTTGGGGAGCTCTATGTAGTGCTTTTGGTTATTTGATATCACTTTGTGGTCTAATACGTATTTTTTTGCATCCAAGCTTCAGTAGTTATAAAGATGTAATTTTTGTGGTAATTCTAATTCAAAAATCGGAATCAGAAAACCGACGTTTGACATATACGTATATGTATATTATAGTATCATAGTTCTAAACAAATATTTGTACTTACCAATATCTGAAAACCGAGTGTTATGCTTGGTCATTTTAAAAATTTGGACCTGTTGGTGAGTGTAAGACGAGTATTTGCACTTTTCTTAATCCTGTAAATGCCTTATCTGTGATTGGGTTGGAAATCATTGATACTGTCCAATCCCTCGGTCTTCTTCAACTAAATCCGGGTAAGAATCATCAAAATCGTACGTTAGATCTTATCTTCTTTAATAACAACGATGAAAGTTTTGTTACTAGCAGCTCCTCACCTCTCGTTTCCGAAGATATTTACCATCCTTCCCTAATCCTTTTTTGCAACTTGAATGTTAATGAAGCTAAATCTTTTAACGTTTATACTAAATTCGATTTCAAAAATGGTAATTACTTTGATATATGTGAGGAGTTAAGCAATTATAACTGGGTCCCACATCTATCGTTAGATATTGATGATTTATGTTCAGATTTCTATCGGGTTATTACTAAAATAATTTTTAGTTTTATTCCTGTAGTTTTAGTAAACAACTCTACTCGGGGATCTTGTCCATTGGACAATGAGATAACCCGCAATTTAAAAGTACTTAAAAATAGAGCTTATAGGATATGGCGCTGTAGCATGGAGGATGAGGACTTTTTGTTATACAGAAGACTAAAATCCGAATTTAAAATTTCTTTACACAACTCGTATTTGATTTATTTAAATGAAATGCAAAACTCTCTTAAATCGAGTCCTAAAAAATTGTGGCAATTCATAAATACTAAAAATAAAAGTGACGGTTACCCTGCCTCATTTTCATTTAATGGACAGCCAATGGATACACCTATTTTTATCTGCAACACGTTTGCATCCTTTTTCCAGTCAGTTTATTCAAAAGTGGACTCAAATATGGACAATTCATTTTTTAGTTACCTTGGGAATGCACCTCTTTCCGCGTTCCATAACATTGAGATTTCTCCCGATAGTACTTTAAAAAGCCTAGTCGAAATGGAACTCAACTTTAATCCTGGCCTTGATGGCCTGCCTTCTGGTTTCTTAAAAATGTGTGCTATCCCATTACATGGAATATTATGCCACATATTCAACTTATCATTAAAATCAGGTATTTTCCCATCTGTATGGAAAAACTCTTTTATTATACCACTTTTTAAAAGTGGTAGGAAAAACAAAGTTGAGAACTACAGGGATATATGTAAACAATCGTCAATCCGTAAATTGTTCGACAAATTGGTTTCTGAAAATTTGAATTTTTATTGCAAATCTTTATTGTCCAACAACCAGCATGGTTTTGTAAAGAAAAGATCCACAGTGACCAATCTGCTTGAGTTCACAAATTTCGTGATATCGGAAATTAGTAAAGGAAATCAAGTTGACGCAATCTACACTGATTTCAGTAAAGCGTTTGACCGTGTTGACCACAAAATTCTGCTTTATAAACTGGACAAACTAAGATTTCCATGTTCCTTTTTACGCTGGCTATCATCCTTTTTATCGGAAAGATGTCAATTTATCAACTTTCGAAATCACATTTCTAGTAAAATCTGTGTGACATCTGGGGTTCCCCAAGGTAGTCACATTGGTCCTATTTTGTTTATCCTCTTTGTAAATGATGTAGTCTCATTTTTGTCGGAATGCAATATTCTAATGTTTGCTGATGATTTTAAAATTTATTTATCAGGCAATGAGGATCATACATTTCAACTCTTAAACGAGCATCTTCTTAAATTTCATCAATGGTGTTCAAAAAATTACCTCTCCCTTAATGTTTGCAAATGTTCAGTAATTACTTTCTCACGACGTATCTCGCCCATTTTATATAATTACTCACTTGGTGGTGAAGCCGTGTCTCGTGTTACCTTAATAAAAGATCTAGGTATATTGTTAGATACTAAGTTATCATTTTGGGGACCTGCATTGCGATTGATCGGGAAACTACTGACTGCCCAAAACTTGGCTTGGGCCAGTAGCGCAACAATCAAGTTCGTGATGAAGTGCTTACTTTACCTCCTAGTGGTGGTCCCCGGGCAACTATACGTATAAACCCTTATACGTATAGGCCAAAATTGTAAGTGCGGGTTGTCTAGGGCCTTGATTCTAGGCTAGGTAACGTGGGCCAGCAACCTGCGTTACTGAAACCAGCTCGCTACTGAAACCGACACTATGCCTCGGATAAGGACTGATCACATGTTGACGACTTTTGGCTATTGTACCCGGACAAAGATAGGTTTCTGGAGTGTAAAGACGCTCCTCGACTCGGGAAGAGAAGGTCCTTACAATGCCAGATTCCTCCAACTGGAAAAGGAATTCATGCGATATAAACTGGACATTTTGGGGGTAAGTGAAGTAAGATGGTTAGAAGCGGGCGAGTACCAGTCTCCAACGCGTAACGCTGTACTACTCTATTCTGGAAGACCATCCGGAAGTCCGCGAGAATATGGAGTCGGACTACTGCTAACAACAGCAGCACGCAAGGGCCTGATTTCCTGGCAGCCTCATGGTGATAGGATTTTGACGGCCAGATTCCGGACTAGAGTACGACGTGTCACCATCATACAGTGTTACGCCCCAACGAATAGTTCGTCTGAGGACGAAAAGGAGAGCTTCTACCATCTCTTAAGCGCCGTCTTCAACACAACACCAAATGGAGACATTGTCATAGTGATGGGGGATTTGAATGCCAAGGTAGGCAGCGACAACGAAGGGCTCAAGCATGTAATCGGGAAACATGGTCTAGGCAACCGCAATGACAACGGCGAAAGGTTTGTGGATTTCTGCAATGCCAACCGCCTTGTGATAGGTGGCACCATGTTTGAGCACAAGACCTGCCACAAAGTCAGCTGGGTTTCCAACGACAGGCAAGCAACCTCCAACCACATTGACCATTTTGCTATCAGCCGCCGCTTTAGAAGCAGTCTCCTGGACGTCCGAAACAGACGAGGGGCAGATGTGGGGATAGTACGTGATCACCATCTTATGATAGCTACTCTCCAACTACGCACTGCTGCAGTTCGAAGATCCCACTACAACACAAGAATGCCCAGGTTCAACATCGGTAGACTTAGTGATCCCTCAGTGCGCCAACAATTAAGGAAGCACTTTTCGCAAGGTGTGGAAGCAATCAGCAGCTCAATGCCCGCAACCATCCAAGACCATTGGTGTGTTGTG
The DNA here is from genome assembly GCA_945910035.1 of Brachypalpus laphriformis. Taxonomy (NCBI): domain Eukaryota; kingdom Metazoa; phylum Arthropoda; class Insecta; order Diptera; family Syrphidae; genus Brachypalpus; species Brachypalpus laphriformis. The sequence continues at coordinate 28,766,531 of OX246753.1, forward strand.
AAAAATGTTTTTACATCTGGTGCTGAAAGAATTGTTGGTCGATCGCAGGGAAGACATAGGGCGTGGCTTTCCGAGGATACCTGGAGAAGGATTGACGAATGAAAACAGCTAAAAGCTCGCGTTGCAGCTACCCCAGCAGCAGGGAGAAGCCAGCTAGAGTCCCTATATCTCATGAAGATGAGAGAAGTTCAGCGTGGCGTACGACGTGACAAGCGCAACTACATCAACGCGCTGGCTACAGAAGCAAAAGAAGCTGCACGGAGGTGCGACAGCAGGACTGTCTACAGAATCACGAAAGAGCTGACAGGTGGTCGCAGCTCCAGCCAATACCCAGTGAAAAGCCTAGACGGCTCCTTGCTCATTTCGGATGAGGACCAGCTCAAGAGATGGAAAGAGCATTTTGCTACGGTTTTGAACCGTGTATTCGCTAGCGATATGCTCCCAAATCAGACTGAGATGCCCGAGGTGAGAAGTTCCCGAATACGCACCACGACTCCCAGTAAAGATGAGATCATTACCGCGATCAAGGCACTCAAAACCAACAAGGCGGTAGGACTTGACGGTATTCCAGCAGAGCTCTTACGAGCAGCGCCAACAACATCGGCTGAGCTTCTGCTTCCACTTATAGATAGAGCTTGGGAAGCTGAGAGCTTTCCTAACGAGTGGAAAAAGGAAATGATCGTCAAGCTTCCTAAGAAAGGAAATTTATTGGAGTGCGGAAACTGGAGGGGTATCTGCGTGCTGCCTGCTGTAGCTAAGATAATAGCTAAAATCATCCTTGAGCGAATCAAACAACATCTCGAAGACACACTCGATGCCGAACAAGCAGGTTTCCGCTCTGGATCCTCCTGTGCCGACCACATCAACACCCTGCGGATTATCATCGAACAGTGTGTTGAATATCGATCGCCACTGCACCTGCTGTTCATCGATTTTGAGAAGGCGTTCGATAGTGTCAACAGGGAGTTTATTTGGCGTGCCTTACGCAGGAGAGGCATTCCCGATAAACTAATTGCTATTATCAAAGCTACATATGAAGGCTCCAAATGTCACGTTCTGCACAGGGGGAGGTTGTCTGAGGAATTTGAGATCCAAAGTGGGGTAAGACAAGGCTGTATCCTTTCACCAATATTATTCCTATTGGTGATTAGCGATGTGCTTCATGCAGCTTTGTCGACGGGAAACGGAGGAATTCGATGGACTCTTACATCTCAACTAAAACATCTTGACTACGCAGACGATGTATGCTTACCCTCCCACAGAATTATGGACCTCCGCCAAATGACAGCAGATGTGGAGAGGGAGGCAGGTGTCGTCGGGCTGAAAATCAATACGACAAAAACTAAAATCATCAGCCTTGGAACTAACTCATCGGCTCAAATATGCATTGCTGGACAACCGGTAGAGAGAGTAGAGGATTTTCAATATCTTGGGAGTATTGTCTCGACCGATGGTGGAACCGAACTGGATATAACCAACAGGATCGCCAAAGCAAAGTCCGCGTTCGGGATGTTGTCCAAAATATGGCGAAGCAATGCAATCAGTTTTAGCACCAAAATAAGACTGTTCCGCTCCAACGTTGAATCCGTGCTGCTATATGGTTGCAGCACGTGGAGAGTGACCACTACTATCACCAGAAAGCTGCAAACGTTCGTTAATAGGTGTCTGCGCAATATCTTACGGATTTTCTGGCCCAATCGTATCTCTAACCAACACCTTTACGAGAGAACGGGTCAGGAACCAATAGGCACAACTATCCAACGGCGGAAGTGGCAGTGGATTGGTCACACGTTCCGAAAGGGTGACAGCTCCATAGCGAACCATGCTATGCAATGGAACCCTCTAACTCAGGATGGCAGAAGACCTGGCGGTCCGCGGAAAACATGGCGCAGAACAGTCGAGAAGGAGGCACGGCAGTTGGGGAAAAGTTGGGGAGAACTCAGACACATTGCCAGAAACCGTACACGATGGCGCGTAGGCGTAGTAGAGGCCCTAGGACCCACAAGGGGATACAGGACATAAGTAAAGTAAGTTATCATTTAACAATCATATAGACCACATTATAAATATGGCTAATCGATCTTGGGGAAGAATAAGGCGTTATGCCAGTGAATTCTCCGACCCTTATGTTATTAAATCACTATACCAAGCATTTGTTAGATCTCTGTTGGAATATGCATCAGTTATTTGGTGTCCGTATTACAAGTTTCGCATAACCAGAATCGAAGCTGTCCAGAAAAGATTCTTCAGATTTGCTTTACGTGGGCTTCCATGGTCCGACATTTACAACCTCCCGTCCTATCAATCAAGGCTAAAGTTAATTAACCTTGACTCGCTTGAGGATAGGAGGATGGTTGCTAAAGTGGTTTTCGTCCACAGAGTGCTTACAAGTGATATTGATTCCTCCGGAATTTTGAACTGTATTAACATTAATGTCCCATCGACCAATCTACGTAATAATAGATTTTTTACTATTACACATTCGCGCACTAACTACGGTCGCTCATCCTCTATTAATGGGCTATTGCTAACTTACAACGCTAATGCTATTTTGATTGATTTTAATATATCTTTGGTATCTCTTAAAAAGAGATTGATAGGTAATATTCAGTCATGATTGCTAACTCTACGGATATGCTTCAAAATGTTTTTGTTTTATAACATATCTTATTTGATTCGATTTGTATATCACTTTATTGTTCTTCTTTATTTTTTTCATACTTTTGTAACTAAGTCTAAGAAAGTAATTGCTCTTTGTTGACAAATAAATAAAATAAGAAATAAGTATTTCCTGAGATACATCCCAGCATTTCTGTTTAAATCTTTTTTTAATTATCTTTTGACTATTATTAACATTTTAAAGGGCGTTACTATCTAGAGCCTTCCTGGTTAACGAGAGAAGAAAAGTACAAATATGTTGCACGTTGTGAATGTTTATTTTATTGCCATAAGTTTTTGAACATACCACCCCATAAAACTCCTTGAACGAAATTATTTTCATTTCATGAGATCGCATGTTTCTGATTGCTTGTAGTCAATGGCTTCAGTCAGCAGAGTAAACTTATTTCCAATGTCAAAGGTTAAAATTGGGTACTGGTTTTTATTATTCTCTTCCATTTGGTTTTTCATCGCCTGTCGTGACGTTCCAACCGGATTAATATAACTATCTTAAGATCTTGTTTTCTTCTTTCCACGTGGCTGAGGTTCCTTGTGACCTTTAACAATCAGAAACCAACTTTTTGAACTACGCTTATCTATGTAAGAAAATCTGTTATATTCAAGACCAATATCTCAATATGTTCCAAACACCAAATCGCACAATGTTAAATATCAAAGGATACTCACACCCTTTTGTCATTATTACCACTTCACTCAGTCCTCATGCAAGTCTAAGTATCCATTTACGAAATCACCCCTCCCCAAGAAGTCAAACAAAATAGTCAAACTTTCATAAGTCCTTTTCATTCGCAAATGTTCCTTTTTCCCCGAAAAAAGGACCCAAAGTGGTTTACATTTTTAAATTTGCCTTTCAACAAAACACGAGAAAAATAAGCGGAAAAGTTACAACAGGATAATCTTTCGTAAGGATATCCACCATAGGACACCGCTGAGGGCTGATGTCGAGGACTTAAAGCAAAGTAAACAGTGCGTAGATGCCAGACAACCGGAATAAAAATATTAGTCCCACAGGATTTTATGCCATGGCCTGTGTTTATCATTTTTTTCGTTTTCAGGACCTTCTTCCTGGCATTGTGTGCTTTTATGTCCTGTTGACAAATATATTAATTTAACACCATTAAAAAAAAATATTTGACTTTTGCGTTTCTTTTAACCGCTGTTTACTACCACTTCGGGGGAGTAAACAACCGCGCGGTGTGCGTCCTAAACGATTTGTCATGCAGTACCTTTTGGGGGTGGGATGTTGGAGCTTAAAAAATTCCCTTTGTAGTGCCATAAGCGTAATACGATTAACATGTGTTTCATGGGTTTTTGCGAAATCAATTCCTGTTACAATAAATCTCATGATCCGCGTATCGCGATTTGTATCCCTTTTTTTTTTGTAACCGTGATGGAAGCTCAGAAAACCGATTATCCTTGCAATTCGCATGAATCCCACTAATAAGCTTGTATTTATTAATTAACCTCTGTGTGCAATCCGTGTGGGGCTGTAGACCACATCATTTTTTAGTGCAACCAAAATTACAAACAAGTAGCCAAATGGTGGTATTTGAAACGTGTCCTAACGTTTTGCTGCAACATGAATGCCCTTTAACCACTAATCTATTGGTCGGAGATAAATTTTGTCATTTTGTTTGATCATTTAAAAGGACAAACATGCATTAGGAGTTTAAGTGAAGTGGTATTGAATTTTGTATACACGGTTTTATGTTTACCTTATTTGAAATGAATAGAAGTTAGTAGGAGAAAAGAATTCTTGCGTACGCCTACTGTAGATGTTTCTGTTTGAACCTTTGATTAAAAGTTTATGCAGACGTTTAGGTAGGTAGATACATAGTTTACAGGAAGGAAGGAGCAACCTATAGGTTATTGATGAATTTCGAATGCTTGTGCACATGTTATGGGTACATTCGAAGTTGAACAGCGAATGACTGCAGGAAAGTAGGAAATAATCTTTTGCATGCTCTTGCGAGGAATGATGAATCGAAGCTAAACGGTAGGATGTATTGTAGAATAAGCTTCGTGGAAATCTAGAGCTGAATTAAAGAAAATTAAGATCCGTTAGAGGACATTGTCTTGACTGTTTAATGCTCCTGCTGAGTGGTTATTCAGGAAACGGTAGAATTGTTATTTAGTAGTGATGATAGTGAGGTATTGTTTGTCGAGTCTGTGTAATGGGGATTATATTCAGGGTTAAAAGATGGTCAAACTTATATTTTGATTTATAGCCATGATGCTTTCTGAGGACGTTCAGTGTTGGAAGATATAAGCTGCAAAAGGAGAGTGAATGAGTGTGGTGAGGTGTGCACGGGATGCACATCCAATAAAAAAAGCAAACTTCGGAAAAAATTACACTTTATTAATTAAAATTCATCAAAAAACATGGGGTCCAGCCGCCAGCCGCCACTCAGAATGATACAAAAACAGGAAGAGAGACAAAAGTTATGGCGGCTCCGGTTTTATACAAAAAAATAAAATGCTGCCAACTTGGACTGGTGTGATCGCCCTCTAGTGACAATTTACAACTTGAGGGTCGCATCACACTAGACCCAGTATTATTATTCTTTAATTTTACTTTGAACATTACCGGCCGTCTTGCCGCAATGCGGCTAAATGAAATACATACATAGGTAACCATTATAATTTACAAGGTCTTATAATTAGAAATAACCAAACAATAGTATAGTGCATTAAAAAAAAATTTATTATATAGGAGTTTATAGATACTTCATCTAAAGTATAAATAAAAAAAAAAAATTGTGGATAATTTTGCGGTGTAACGATTGTGCTAGCAATTTGGCAATACGCAAACTTTAACTATGGGTCTGGTAATATTTCCAAGCTGGGTTTTTATCGTTACCACTCTCACTCTGCCATCTGAACCGGGTTGAGTTTGGATAATACGTCCAAGACGCCACTCCGTTGGAGGTAAGTTTTCATTTTTAATCGCGACAACATCGTTTACTTTCACGTCAGTTTGAGGATACTTCCATTTATGTCTTTTGTACAACTCCTTTATGTATTCCTCCTTCCAGCGTCGACAAAACTCTTGTTGCAAACACTTGAGTTTTTCCCAACGATTGATGATGGAAAGGGAAGGCTCCAGTATTTCTGGTTCAGGTAATGCGAGCAATGGACTGCCGCGCAAAAAATGACCAGGCGTAAGGGCTAGCAAATCAGTGGGATTCTCGGACATCGTCGAGATTGGCCTTGAATTGAGCTAATAACATCGAGAACTCTTCAAAAGTGAACTTATTTGAACTGGCAACCTTTCTAAAGTGGGTTTTGAAACTTTTAACGCCGGCTTCCCACAAGCCGCCGATGTGTGGAGCGCCAGGTGGAATGAAATTCCAGATAAGCCCCTGAAGCCCGTATTTTGCAGTGACGGCGTTACCAGCGGTTTCAAGCAACATCTTAAACTCCCTTTGAATTAGGGTATTGGCACCAACACAATTGGTACCATGGTCAGTGAATACCTCTTTTGGTGAGCCACGACGAGCTACAAAGCGAGCAAAAGCTGCCAAGAAAACTTGGGATGATAAGTCACTAGCAGCTTCAAGATGGATTGCTTTAGTTGAGAAACATACAAATACGCATGTATATCCTTTGGTAATACGGCATTTCCGCCCGCTAAAGCTTTTGATATCGAACGGACCTGCAAAGTCAATGCCGGTATAAGTAAAAGGGGGAGAATATGTGCAGCGCTCAGTAGGTAGAGCTGCCATTAGTTGCGTACTCATTTTTTGTTTATGAATAACACACGTTTTGCAACGATTTATACGAGTCTTTATGAGCGTTTTCAACCGTGGAATTCAAAATTCCTGCCTGACCATACGTAACAACAGCGCGTTACCGCCATGCAGCGATAATGTGTGAAGAAAGTCAATAAGAAGAGAGGAGTACGGCGAGGCGTACGGCAGTATGATTGGATAACGCTCATTATAAGTGAGATCGGCATTGATTAATCTGCCATTGACACGGAGTGTCTTATAAGAATCCAGAAACGGATTGAGGGTGATCAAGGGACTTTTAGGACTGATGGGTTCTCCCTTGGATAGTAGATGAAATTCGGCAGAAAAGTATCTGCGTTGTGCCGCATGAATAAGTTTAAGTTTGGCCCTCTCTACGTCCTTCTGAGTGAGCGATAGAGTACTAGGACGGAGTTAGGACGAATATGGTTACGAGCATGATAATAAAAGCGAAAGATATAAGAAACTACGCGTAGTGCCCGACCAAATGAGGAAAATCTGGTCAAGACATCTTCATTGTTTTGAATGGAATAGGTTTTTATATTTCGTGCCTCCAAATGTTCTTCTGCTGCCGGAGTTGGCAGACTATTTGGCCAATCACACTCTGGCCTTTGGAGCCATGAAGGGTCATTCCACCAATAAGAATTGTCCTTTAGATCAAGAGGGAGGATGCCACGAGTAGCGAGATCTGCGGGGTTATCGAGAGATCTAACGTGACGCCACTGAATATTTCCCACATTGTCCAAAATGATTGTTATGCGATTGGCAATGAAAGTCTTCCAGGTGCGGGGAGGTTTATTCAGCCATGCAAGAACGATCGATGAATCAGTCCATAAAAACAGCTGGTAGGATTCCACCGGGAAATTGGGAAGATAAAACTTAACAAGCTTCGACAGAAGAACAGCACCGCATAATTCTAAAAGTTGTCGACATAAAATTCTTCCTCTATGATTTTTGAAGCAATGGGGAATTTGTGCTTAACGTCTTCGGCTAACTGTCGCATTGTACGGAGTGCAAGATAGGGTGCGCAGTTAACACCGAATGTGACTGTAAGTAATTCACAGTCCTCTATCTCCGCGTCGGAAGATTCTCGAAAAAGTATTCGTTGGAACGATGTCTCTTCTGGATGTAGCCAAATTTGGCGATACATTTTTTTATTTTTTTTTTACATTTTTTTAAAGACAAACTTAAAAAAATCTCCATCGCATAATAAGCGATGTGAGGTCCCGTTGAAGAGCAGGTCCGTTATATAATAGGTCATTGAGACTGTTTTCATTACTGGATGTTCTTGATACGTTAAATACAACGCGAACCTTTGTCGTTTCGTTTGAAAATATGTATTTTGCTTTAAGAATACCAATATCCAAATCTTCTTTCTCTAATTCAGCGGCATCGCGAGTGCATTCGGCATACGTTAATTTAACCGCGCTCCACACTTGGACTGGTGTGATCGCCCTCTAGTGACATTTTACAACTTGAGGGTCGCATCACACTAGACCCAGTATTATTATTCTTTAATTTTACTTTAAACAGAGGGTTAGCAGGGGGACACCTCAGGGCGGCGTTATCTTATCATTCACATGAATCTCAATGTTAGACGAAATTTTGGATGTATTGGAAACGGCTTTAATTTGAGAAAAATGATTGCTAGTTTTCCCGTAAAGACTAGCACTACGCAGTACTACTAGTTAGCCCAATCGAGGTTTAGAATTTATTTTTTTAAAACTAAACTTATATTGTTGCTTTCACAAAAAAAAAGCCAATCTATGCATTCAATCCCCCAAGGATCAGAGTGGTTAAATGAAACAATTCAAGGTCAGCACGATATTGGAAAACACGCACGGGTCATCTCTGACATCATCACTGGACACTGCGTCAGTGGGATTCTCGCGGAGTATCTCGGTGTATTTCACAAAGACTATAGTAGAAATTGAAGGGATGGCAAGAAAATGAGTCTGTCTTACCTCCCCCGGCAAAAGAATTAGGACTCTTGGTAATCATTTCCTCACAGAGTTGAAAGATTTACATAAAATTGGACTTGAAAACCCCCTGAGATTTATAGCCCGCAATCTGGAAAGTTCTTAAACAGTCGTTCTTTTATAGGTTCCTATGGCAGTCAAAATGGGTACAATGGACCCAACTGTTGGTGCAAATTAACAGTGACTAACGTCAAAAAGCAACCTACCTTCTCACCATAGTGTACACATAATACTCGTATAGTCAAACTCCCCAGCAAAAAAAAGTGTCATGCATGTGCTCTAGCGGTCATAAAGTCGACGAAATCTGCCACCCATGTGCGATTCCTTTTATCCCTTGTAGAAGTAAAATAGCATTGCTGCAGCCTTTTAAAAGAGATGTGAATGCTTGCAATCGCGCTTACATTTTCGATGCCTTTACAGAAAGTTTTAAAAGTTTCTCCTTGGATCTTCCAATGAAAATAAATATTACCCGCAACAGCTCCTTAAGTGTCAGGGCCTAGCTTCTCGCAACCACTCATGTTGTGTGCGTTATATTTTCTATATTTTTCACATGAATGGAAGGGACCAACACTTTAGTGCGGTTTCCGAAGGGCAATTTGTTTTGAGAAGCTTTCTCCAGATAAAAATACTCTCGGATGTTTGTTAGACGTTCGCGAGAGGTGGGACGGTGAAACAACTTTTTGGTGTTTTCTGGGATTCGAACTTGGAACCTCATGCGCAGTGGTACGGCACACTAATCACTTACGTCACGGCGCCCACATCGATGTGTACTACTTATGTATTACCATTTGGCTGTTTGACTGAGGTGAGCGTGCTGATAGTACTGTTTTCTGTTGTACAGTTCAATAATTCGTGAGCGAATTTAATGTAAGCATTCAGCTGTGATGCTTTACTAAGCCCTCAAAGGAGCGTGAATTACTGTAACCACTGGATAGATTCCGCGCAGCTAAAAAACTCAGGTTAGAGATTTCAGTCAGTGTGTCTGTTGTCTGAAAATAACACTTTCTTGAAGATATAACAAACAATAGACCGCCTTATATGACAACAAAGTTCAGTTGAAGGCATAATGTAGACAGTTGATAAATGAGGAATAGGAAAAAGAAATATAGACTTATGGATAAGACTAGAGAAAGGCAATGGTAATTAGTGTAAATAAAAAGCGAGATTGACATTATGTACATACCTTAATGATTTCCAAATATTACACGAGTACAACTTCTAATAGCTCATTATGAAACTATGCAATACAGGATATCAGTAGAGGCTACATTGAGAATGAAATGATCATACCTTCTCCCTTAAGTACAGTCTTTCAAGTTAACCTTTACAATTTCATTTCATCAACGCAAGGTACCTCTGCAAATAGCATAACCATAACGCAAACGTTTGGTCTGCCCCAAATGATAGCCATACGGCGAATCTCATTTATTATAATATGCTGAACCCTGTCTCCTGGTTATTCCAGAAAAAAACAAAAACATATTTACATTTTAACCAATTTAACCAGGTTAACCTCATGACATGGATCCCACATTCACCTTCCTTCGAAACCATCAACGCACACAGCACAATCACAAAAAAAAAAAAAAAAACGTCAACGTAGACGACATCTGCAGCAGCCAGTCCAGAGACCATCATTTAGATATGGTTCGTGTGGCAATGGTAATTTTGTCCACGAGCCGTCATGTAAAGTTATGTGTCCTTTAGACACAGTGCTGCTCTGTATACCGCAAATATTATTACCGCATAGGGTATACACAAAAGTGTCAACATATCCTTAAACCAGAGAGAGACAGAGCCAGACGGCTTTCTGCATTCCACCACCATGTTCTCGGTCTATCTGCTGTCACCCACAATTTACATTTCAATTTCTGTTCGCAGTCAAAGGAAGGGGGGCGAGAACTATGTCTCCTGCTCCTTAGTCAAGTAATTTGACCATACTACGACGGACGGCTATAATTTAAAAGTCGGTTCAGTCGCCGGCCCAAGCCATTCCTTTCATTGTGTTTAATGAAAATCGTTTCCCGAACCTTCGAAATTATGTGGATGTTTACTATAGCCGCTGGACACAGCAAAGTAGTCAGGGACGAAGAAGTATATTTCAGTAGATAATCTGGGTTTGCAATTGCATGAGACTGCTGGCATGATGACTTGAACCTGATGTTGCTTCTTGTTGCTGCTAAATGAGTTGTATTCCCTGTGTTAATGGTGTCGGATTGTATGCAGAGAGACGTGTAGTTTTATCCTTTTACTTTTCGTGTATTTTTGAATTATTTCACTCTTATTGTTATCCTTTTGGTTATGGTTACGATTCTGTTGTTGTTTTCAGTTCGAGAAGAACTATGATGCATATGGAATGGGCAGAAGAATCCATCTGTGTCGGTTGCTCTAAAATAAAACAAGTGAATTATCCTTCCACAGAGAATGCTACTATAGGTATGTACTTGTATGCTGCGGATGTATGTAAGTGTTTTGTTTTGAGTCGGCACATGTTGCGGTTAACTATTTGCTTTGAGGGTTCGAAAAAGGATATTCATTTCGGTCTATTATTTATGTGGCGATGAATACGAAATGAAGACACATAATCTATTTCCTTCCCAAGGACAACATACAGGAAGACAACCGGCAATGAAGTCGTGTGTAGTACAAGTTTCCCTTAAAATTATGTTTTTCCGGAAACAACTTGCTTAATGTATTTAAAACAAGATGTGCTCAAGTATCTTTGAGATTCATGAGAAGAATCGAAATATTAAGCCACTCGTATGAAGGAGCTACTCGTATATGTAGGTCAGTAGCAGATATAAGAGGATTATTGCCAGGTACTAATACGAATACAAGTACTCTATCAAGAGAAACAGTAATTCAAAAGAGGTACTGCTGCGTTCGAAAAGATGAAAACGGTCGAGAATTCAGCTAATTACTGCTAAGAAAGCACACAAGAAGCTGTAGCGCTCAACGGCATATGTAGTAGGTAGATAGAAAATCACCAATACCAATCAATATGTGCAATATGATTAAAAAGTATTGAGGAGCAGCTACTTTAAATAAGGCCTTCCTCTACTGCGAAATCCTTCTGGAGAAGCTTCAAGGATTCTTTGGGTAGAAGCGCTGCCTGAATATCCTACATATTACTTTAAAATTCAATCATACAATTTGTACGTGCAATCACTCCTAACGCGATACTTCTACATCACTGCATATTCCAAAACCCATTATACACACATATACGGTGAATGGTTGTGTTTTTGTTTTTGTTTAAATATAACACAAAATATCTCAATTGACATGTCCACTGAATTCGAATAGAATCACCAATTCAACCTCCAACAGTCCGTCAACAGATAGGTTTCATGCAAATGAATTTTTTTTCTCTGATATCAGACATATTGTTTGCATTTACATTTTTTCCACAGCGAGTATCACACCATATACAAAAAAGGATTCACTCATTCGAACAGTGAGGTGATTTTTGAATCACTACTACGGATGAATTCATCGACAAGTCAACATCAATTCGCTTTTAAAGTGTGCGCAACAGTTTCTAAGCGACACTAAATTATCCTCTCCTTCCCAGTAGTCAATCCTATAAAAAGGACATAATCTTCGAGGATAATTACAAGTACGACAAGAAAAACAAGGAAACTAAAACAAACTCAAATCTGGATCATTACATTAATTACAGTTCAAAGAGTTTCTTTGGCTGTGTAGCCAGATTACAAGTAAACTCAACGGTCAACACAGGACAATGGCAGAAAGGATGACAATCTTTTTCTCTACTCTTCTTCTTGCCCACTCTCTCTGTGTGTTCTTTTTTCAGCTCTGGTTCGCAATTATTTTTCAATTAACCTCAATCTAGATTTGTATCATTCTACCTGTATCGGCATGCAAAGAGAACGAAAAGTTTACCCAAGAGTTACCGTCGACGATGAACTTCCGGTGGCTAATTAGAGCATGTTTAGCAGTTCACCAGGACCTCTTTGTTTATCAAAAAAAAAAAAAAGAAAAAAAAAAAAAAAATGATGGGACTTATCGAAAGCAAAGAATCTTGAAACAAACTTTAATTTTACATCGCCAGCGGACTCATGAGCTATTAATTTGCCGTGGCCACCACCGCCATCGACACCAACCTCAAACCCCAAACAATTGGTGAGAATTATTAACAAAACATCAGTGAGTGTGTGGTTGTCTGATAGCAGTGCAGCACCTGGAAAATTTCCCATATCCTTATCGGAGTGAGACTTGTTTACTGCTGCGAGAGATTGAGTTTGTTTGCACCATTAAATTGCAAATTGCTATCAGTAACTTTGCATACTGGTTGGCCTGACTGGGCCTGTCCAACCATCGAGAGAGGGTGGTGGCACGTCGGTCGTCGTCTGGTGGCTGGTCGGACTAGTAAGAGTTTGGGAATCGCTTTTAGCAGCAATCAACTGCATTTTGGATAGAAAATGCACGGCATATAGTGCAGTGTAGTGCAGTGTCCTTCATCCTTGCCGCCCGTAATGTATGCAAATATTTGCTGGGACAGATTCAGGGTAGCTCGCACTTGGTCAACTTCGTTTTGATTTTCGGGTGTTTGTTGTTGTGGTGTCTGTGTTGGGTCTTCGTTTGTACCGGGGGTGGTGTTTGCAAATCCAGTTTTGAATATGAAGTGACATTTTAGCCTGCAACTGCACTGACGGGGGCTTGTGTCAGAGCGTTTACTGTGATTACATTTATCGATTGTCAGTGATTTGTCGGAAGCAGTCTTAAGGATGATAATTATTGTGAAGTGTTTCAGACCGTGTCTAGTATAGTTGAATTATTACAATACTGAGGTTTGTTACTTTTCTGTTTTTTGACATATATTGTACTTTCGTAGGAAGTTTTAGTTCATGGTTTGGATTGGTTTTAAGCGACTTTCGTTTGAGTTGCAGCCTGGTTTTTATCCACATCAATGGTAAATTCGACGATATTATTTGTGCTAATGTACCCGTGGATGACAATAACGAAAAGCTTCTACGACTAGTTATGCAAAGAGATACGCCAGGTACAAGTATATCCAGTATGCGATGTGTGTTCGTACAGAAATTGGAGGCGAAAGGCTTGGAAAGTACGAGTATTATAATGCAAAGTACGAAGTTATCATAATGACATTGTTTCCTATTCGTAGCTCGCGCCTGACAGATCCCAAATCTCTCACCTTTTTATTACTTTATTGTAATCCACAGTTCAGTAAATGCAGCAATCATGGAAAGCGCAACAGAAGAAACAAAAAGAAATGAAAATGCATCTAAGGCAAAATCCCTCATTTGGTGTAGTGAACGCACCAGGTCACAAGTAAACACATTTTCAATTACGCGGTTGTCACCCACAATCTTATCTTTACTTCGAGCTCTGGTGAGTTTACCAGGAAATCGCTTCATCTAGCAGGTCAATCTGATTTAGGGCATATAACCGGCGAACACACAGCTTAAGACCCTAAGGAAATGTTCCTTCAACCGCATGAGCTGGTCCCGGTCGGAATTAAGCCTTCCACCACATATTGACTGGAATTGGGATCCCATATTAACTCTTTCGTGATTCTGTAAATGGCCCTGTTGTGCTTAACCCGCTACATGCTACGCAATTCCACATAGTGTCTCAAATTTTAAGTAAGTACCTTCCCTGGATAGCACTGTTTAGCTGTTAAAGGTTAGTGCTTGTGGAAGATGGTCATTTAAATGTTGACACTCAGAGATATTTTAATCGATGCTATAATTCACGATGTCATGGAACGGACTCACGTATTATACTATCTATTAACACCGCGACTGGGCGTCAAGTGATTAAATTATTTAGACGTTATTTGCGCAAGAGTTGACTCATAATCGACTTTTTTGCAGGTTTTGTATTTAAACATGGTGTCACCTACGACAAGGCTATCGGTGTTGTAGAGATCCGCTGTCAATGTGGTTGCCAAAGCTGTACTTTAGTAGATCTGGTTGTTGTCTATCGTCGCATCGAAGTCTCCTGTCTCCTCTTTGCCTATAAGTTCGTTAAAGGAGTTGTTTTGAAAATGCCTATAGGACACTTGGTTGTAAATATTCTATTGCCGTAGGGTTCCTAGAATGCTAGGATTTCTCCCGCAGTTGATATTTTAGTACAAAATCTGTTAAAAAAGGTTAGCAATATTATTTCGGCAAAAAATTGAATCTTTTTTAAATTCTACAAATCTAGCATCTTATTATTCTTACTTACTTACTTAGGTGGCGCTGCAGTTCGGGGTGAACCTTTCCATTTAGCTCGGTCTTTATCTAATTGCATCCAGTTGCGCACTCCAAGTTGGTCGAGGTCCCCTTGAACTTGTGCGCGCCACCTACGGCGATGATTCCCTCTACTGCGTCGTCCCTCGGGGTTAGATTCGAAGACTCTGCGGCCCGGAGCGTTGGTGTCCATTCGCTCTACATGTCCTAGCCATCTCAGACGTCCAATACGCAGTTTTTTGACTAGGTCGATGTCGCTGTACAGCTCGTATAGTTCGTGATTGAATCTTCTCCTCCAAAACCCGTCAACGCAAACGGGACCGAATATCTTACGAAGAATTTTTCTCTCGAAGCGACCAAGGATATCTTCATCCTCTTTTAATAAAGTCTATGTTTCAGCGCCGTAAAGCAGGACTGGGATGATCAAGGTCTTATATAGAGTCTCCTTAGTTGTTCGAGAAAGGGCTTTACTGTTGAATTGCCTTATAAGTCCCAAAAAACAGCGATTGGCAAGAGTTATTCTTCGATTGATTTCTGCACTGATTTTGTTTGTAGAATTTATAGCAGAGCCAAGGTAGACAAAGTCCCTTACTACCTCGAAGTTATAGCTGCTCACTGTGACGTTTTGTCCAATTCGTCGGTGTTGGTTTTGCCTTCTTGTTGACAGCATACACTTGGTTTTGCCCTCATTTATCGCTAAACCCATTTTGGCCGCTTCCGCCTCAATGCTTGCAAACGCACCAGTGACAGCCTGCTGAGTTCTTCCGATAATGTCTATATCGTCGGCGTATGCAAGCAGTTGTACAGACCTGTAATAGATTGTGCCTCCGGTGTTGGCTTGTGAGGTCCGCACAATCCGTTCAAGTACAATATTAAAGAAGTCACATGACAGCGCGTCACCTTGTCTAAAGCCTTTTTTGACATCAAAGGTCTCGCTGAGGTCATTACCGACCTTGATGGAGCAGCGAGTGTTCTCCATCGTCAGCCTGCACAGGCGGACAAGTTTGGCAGGGATGTCAAAACTAGACATGGCTCTATAAAGCTCTTCTCTATAGATGCTGTCATAGGCGGCCTTGAAATCGATACAGAGGTGGTGAGTATAGATTTGGAATTCTTGGGTTTTCTCCAGGATCTGCCGAAGTGTGAAGATTTGATCGATGATGGACTTTCCTGGCCTGAAACCGCACTAATAGGGTCCAATCAGGCTGTTGATAAAAGGTTTCAGGCGTTCACACAATATCGCAGAAAAGATCTTGTATGCGATGTTGAGGAGACTAATGCCTCTATAATTGGCGCAGTTGAGGGGGTCTCCTTTCTTGTGGATCGGGCAAACGATGCTGAGGTTCCATTCATCAGGCATACACTCGTCTGACCAAATCTTAGAGATGAGTTGGTGAATGCACTTTACCAATTCATCTTCAGCTGTCTTGAAAAGTTCGGCCGGTAAGCCGTCAGGTCCAGCAGCCTTGATGGATTTTAGCTTGGATATTGCTATCCTCACTTCTTTTTGGTCAGGTGGACGGAAATTTTGACTATCATCGTCTATGTTGAATGGTTCATTCTGCCTGATAGCGGGATGTTGGTCTTCGTCGCCGTTATACAGTCTGCAGAAGTAGTTTTTCCATATTCTCCGACTGTGGTTCTACTACGAGATTTCCATTTTCATCTCTACAGGTTTCTGTACGAGTATTGCTTCTCTGACACGTTCTTTTTACCTTTTGGTAAAACTTCCGTACATTGTTCCTGGAGTATAAACTCTCGATATTCTCAAACGCGCGCTTCTCATGCTATTTCTTCATCTTTTGGAGAAGCCGATGTTCTTCCCGTCTCTTTTACTCGTAGAGCTCACGAGCAGCTCTCTTCTTCCTTTGCAGCGCCGCTTTGTGTGCCTCTTGTTTTACTGCATGCACTCGCCGGCATTCTTCGTCAAACCAGGGGTTTCGCGGTGGTAGGCGAGCGAGACCCAATACTTCAGTCGCGGCGTTTCTAATGGCATGTTGGCAGCGATGCCACTGCTCTTCGGCACTTGATGCTGGCGGCATAGGGGTGATTGAGAGATTTCGGGATACGCGTTCAGCGAAGAGTCTGGCGGTCTCTTGCGATTGCAGCTTTTCGACGTTAAACTTTCTTACAGTCATTCTTCTTTGTTGCTCAGATTGGGATATCCGCATTCGTACCTTGGCTACAACAAGGTAATTATCCGAGTCTATGTTGGCCGCTCGGAAGGTCTGGGCATCCAGAATCCTGGAGGCATGCCTTGTGTCGATCGCAATATGATCAATTTGGTTGATCGTTACATGATCATTGGACCGCAATGTCTGCTTATGAATATCGAGATGAGGAAACCATGTGCTTGCTATGGTGACATTTCGCTCCACAGCGAAATCAATTCGCCTTAGTCCGTGGTGTCGTGTAGGCTATGCTTACCGACTGCCCTACCAAAGACGTCCTCCCTTCCCATTTTGGCGTTAAAATCGCCCAATACGATTTTAACGTCGTATTTAGGACATTGCTCGTATGTTTTGTCGAGGAGCTCGTAAAAACACTCTTTGGTGGCAGGGTCCTTTTCTTCCGTGGGGGCATGAACACATATTAGGCTTATGTTAGCGAATTTAGCCTTGATTCGGATAGTCATAATACGCTCACTTACGTGTCGGAAGCTTAAGACTTCTTGCCTAAGTCTGCCGCGTATAACAAATCCGCATCCGAATAAGCGTTGCCTGTTACCTCTGTAGCAATCACCATAGTAGATGTCACAGTTTTGCATCCTCTTTTTGGCCGGCCCATCCCATCGCACTTCCTGGATGGCGGTAATATCTGCTTTATAGCAGTCTAGGGCCTCTGCTAGTTGTTCGGCTGCACGTGGTCTGTAAAGGGACAGAACATTCCACGTACAGATCCGAAGGTCGTTGTCCTTATTTCGTTTGCTGGGGTCGTCATTAGTTGAGTCATCCTTATCCGAGGCTTTTGGTTGTTTCGGAACCATGAGTTTTTTTACGTGGTAGGGAAGTTACTCCGACGGCACAACCCCCAACCTGGAGGGCCAGTTCCTTAATTATTCCCCTAGGACGAGGGGCCGGGTATACCGGTGCCAGTAGTCCACTACGGGAGTATGAGCGCTGCCGTTGGCCCATTAAGGGATCCTCCGCCACCATCTCTATTCCAATGTCCTGACCAACATTGGAAATTCCTTACCGACCTGTGATCCGAATACGTCGAAGCAGCTCGCGCAAGGTATTCACTAAGTTCAACCTAACTGGAACGATAGACACCACCGTTGACTCCGTCTAGGGAATTCGTCCGCTGCCGCCTGGAACAGGAAGAAGTGCTCTAGTGGAAAAGCACTCTTCCCCCCTCTCTCATCTGCTGCCACCAAGAATCCGCCAAATGGGTTTGGTTCCCCTCTTCTTGGATTAAGGTACTAGGCACCGGACTGTCACCGCGTGGAGGTTGAGAGTAGGAGTTGGTAGGCTTCAGCTGAGTGAAAACGCTTGTGTTTTCATATGATCGCATGCACTACCGTTTGACCAGAATATTCCGGGGATGTTAGCCAAACGTAGCTAAGTAGCCTTGTTGTCCAAGGCGCAGTGTCGGATTTGAATGCACATTTCTTTTCGGTAACGCAGAATCTCAACCCCTTCACCAGTCTTGAATTCGATTTTTATATTTTTTTTTTCCTCTTGTACAACCCATGCCAACGTGGCAACGACACTGCGATCTGAAAGATCTATTGTATCGGAGGGTTGGAGTTAATCTAACAGACGTATTACCTCCCTTATGAAAGTGAGTATGTCTTTAGTAGTGGAGCATTTCAGTTTCACTGAAGTAAGTATCACCTTGTGGAGAATACATTTCCATAGCCAGTGTAGTGGCGGGCCTTCACAAAGAATGTATTTGCATGTTTCATCCTCCTCTAAACAGAACCGACAATCCTACTCTTGGCACAGGTTCATCTTGTGATATCTCAGGACGCGATGGCCAGTAAGAAAGCACACGAGCTTCTTAAAGCTTTCCCTATCTAAGTTAAGGATTTCCTTATAGGAGTAAGGCTTGATTAATCGTTTGGATTGTTTTAGACCTGCCCTATTAGTCCAGTGGTCTAGATGTAGTTTGTTTTCCCATTCGTTAATCATCGTTGTAGCTGTCGCCCAGTTGACGCCACAATAAGGTTCAGGACCTATGAACGCAGATTCTGAGCCAGCCCTAACAAGCTCATCTGCAGATTCGTTGCCCACAATCCCTTGGTGTCCAGGAACCCAACCGAGTTTTACCCTCTTGTATTTGGCAAGGTCTTCTAATGCATCGTAGCAGCCTTTCACTGTTCTGGAGTCCATTAGGTTGGACGATAGTTCCATAAGTGCTGCTTGGCTATCTGAGAAGATATGTATTCTAGCGCCTTTGATCCCCTTGCGGAGACTGTGTCTGACGCAGATCTCAATGGCATGGATTTCAGCCTGAAACGCAGTGGGAGTCGTCTCCATAGGTACCGAAATCTTTGTGTTGGGTACAAAGACCCCAGCTCCAACTCCAGAATCCATTTTTGAACCAGACGATACTTCTAGAATCCAGTGTTGGAGCACCATTGGACCAATTTCCGCGGCAAAATATTTCAACCTCGAATAACCTACCGAAGTAATGTTGCCTGACCATAATATCTGGTAAAGTGCAGAAAAGTCTCTTTTAGGGATTGAGTTGAGTATCTTTAAATGTCCCACATGGTCACCTGGTTTATACTCATAATCTAGCTGCAGCTTGATGGCATATCAAGAATTACACCAAGATATTTGACCTCGCTGGAATAAACTAGTTTGGTGCCTCTGATTGTAATAGGTTCAAGGTTGACCTGTGTCTTCCTTGTAAACAGCACCAGAATGGTTTTACTAGGATCCTTCTTTGTTACACTATTCTAAAACTTGAGATATTGAACTTTGCATGACGTTGGAAATTGTCGTGCCGTGTGTACCTCTAATAAAAACCGTCGAGTCATCAGCATAGCCGACGGTGGTGTAGCCTGATCTATGAAGATCTACTAACAAATTGTAGATGACTATTGACCATAACAGGGGGGAAAGAACTCCTTCTTCTTGAGACAGCCTTTGGCTGCAGTTATAGATACCGACACACCCCCGGAGGAGGAGGTAATGAGTCGGCTTACCAGCATGGCCCTAATCCATTGGTTGGTCGATTCTTCGATACCTCTGCTACTAATCGCCCTTGCGATCGAGTCGTAACCAGTGTTATCGAACGCGCCCTCGATGTCAAGAAATGCTCACAAGGCTATCTCGTTTGAACTGAGTGTTCCTTCAATCTTTTTGACGAGATAATGAAGGCCACCTACTGTGGATTTGGCTTTCCTGTATGCGTACTGATTCGAGTTCAGATGGTTAGACAAATCTAACCGGTCTCTAATATGAGTATCTATGAGTCTCTCCATTGTCTTAAGGACGAATGATGTTAGACTTATAGGTCTGTATAATTTAGGTAGCTCGCTATGCCTATTGTCCGGCTTAGGAATGAGAACCACATCTACCTGTCTCCAGGTGGGTGGTACTCGTATGTATCCCCAATTGTAGCTGGCTCTAAATAAAGCTGTCAAACCCGGCAGAATGAGATCAATTGACTTTTTGAAGAAGTGCTGGAAACAGACCGTCACCGCCGAGAGCTTTAAAGGGTTTGAATGTGCCCACTGCCTAGAATTAGATACAGGCAGCCTGTATTATAGCCTTCATCCGTTAGGGCTTGTACATGTAGGTGTCCAGGGTCAAGATGAAGAAGTAAAGTAAACGCTTAACCGCGAACTTATTTGTTAGGTCCCAAAACAGAATTTAAGATATATATTAATCCTTAATTCTATCAAAGAAATCAATTTTTAACCTTAGAACTGCTTCCGTTTGAAAGCAACATTTCATCGAAAGAGAGTTTAGTAAAACTTTTGTCATAAATTTCGAAACAGCTGCCAACACATCTTAGAATAATACTGGCAATGAATGAGTTTCCCCTCAGAATTTCAGACAAAAGGATATCAGAACTCCAAATCAACTTCTATATCTACGGGATATGTATTATTAAAATCTGTCTCCCTAGGTATGCCATTTTGCGGCACAGCCTAATGCCGCACACATACATGAGTGGGTTCATATTATTTTGCATTTGTTGGGAGTACAAAACTCAACCGCAATCATTCCAACACCATAAAAAGTTGTGGGAGCTGGGAAAACTTTTCCTGTCTCCGGTTTTTGCAATGGACCAATTTTTTTTTCGGCAAAATTGAAATCGAAATTCTCTGTGGCATTGGCTATTGGCCTTGGGGTGAGTCGAATATACATATTACAGTGGGTTAGGCTTAAATATCGTTGTCATTGTCAATAGAGTATCACCAGCTCACTTCATTCACGGGGGGTAGGTGGGGATGCGCCAGAAAAACGCAATAAAATCTGATTGTTGTCCTGTGCCTTCCGCAAAGCATAGGTACTCTTTTTCCAGGTTTGTTTTTTTTATATTCTAGCTCACGGTTGTTGATATGGCATTTCTGAGGAGAGCTAAATAGTATGTGTGTTACAATAGAAAATGTTTTTCGTACCCAGTCATCATTAAAAGTTGCTGCGGTTTAAGCAGGAACAATGCTTACTGCATGCACAAAAGAGCGAAACAAGGGCTTCCTTATTTTTATCTCCAGTTTGACGACTTATGACCACATTCCCTTTTACTGCTAATGACTCTAATGAGTACTGGTTTTTTTTTTTTCCTTTTTTTTCAAAGGTCTGATATTTATTCATCCGACAATAAGACTTCCCATTCTCTTCCAAGTTTAGAGTCCAAAGAGTTTGTTCTATATCAACATAGAAACTAAATTATTTACATGTACAAAGTCATCATCTGAGTTTCTTGGGGTAAAAAATTGCATTTGAATTGAAAAACGGGGGTTTTTGTATTACATTTTTATTGAGACACATCTTGGCACATTTGGGGTGTTAATTCACCAATTTCTTGAATAATGTCGTCTTTTAGCATCCTGATTTCAAGTACCCCCAATGGGGGTCAATCGATATCATTTGCCATTAGGCGGCACGAAAAATGTCTCACAAAATATGTGCAACCATACGTGCTGTAGAACCAATCGATCCAATTCGGGTAGCAAGAAGTTTTGCAAAATGTCACGATAACGATCACTGGTAATTCTTAAAGCATTGCCTATGCGTTTTCAAAAGAAATCTTCACAACAACGCTGCCCACCTAAATACCGCACCGATTGGGGGTGGCAATGGTGTAGTGGTAACGTCGTCAAATTCCACGCCAATGATTCTTGGCATAAATCCTAATGTCAGCAAGCATTTGTTTGTTTCTCATGAATAGCCCTCCCAACTATACTTTATTATAAAGGATACTCCTTTTTTCGGATCCAGATCTTTTTTTATTTTACTCCTTTATTTTTTTACTTTTCGGTCTTTTTTTTTGGGCCAAAATCAAGGAAAAAAAAAAGGATTTACAAAACACAACTCCGACTGTACGTATTGTCTACGAGTACATCAAACGCATCCATTCACTGTAAACGACTTCCGTCACGTGAAATTTTCATAGCTGGCCGGAAATACGACTCTCCATGAAAAAAGCGTTCGAAAAAATTCGTTTGACGAGTACGAACATTCTTCGAATGTACTTGATCAGTACAAATACATCAAAAATCACTGCAATGAAGAAAAATTCGCCAAATGTAGTTCCGAAAATTTGTCTACTATTGAACGTTGGGTGGAAACCTTCCAAAAGATGGACGCTTAACACTTGCCTTTCGTCGAATTTTCGTCATTTGCTTGCCTGGTTCTTTAGCTCCTGTTGAACGTGTGTTATCGCAAGCGAAGAAAGTTTGGAAAAAGGAGAGCTTTGCTCTTAAGTTATTGACGCTGAAATCCATTTGAACTATTTACGAGTATGTTACACACATATTTTCCGCTAAAATACATGTACTTTTTTATCTTTTGTTTTCAAAGCAGATACGAGTATGACTTGTCATACTTTTTTTTTTTGAAAATGAAATATCCTTTTTTCGTCCAAAAAAAGTTGGTAGGACTACTCATGAAATATATACATACTCGTACATACATGCAAAGTCAGTCTGATCATTTGCGAGGGTTTGTGTGAACACTATTGCGAAGGCATAACACTGGCAGTAGCTTGGTCAGATAACTCGAAAAATTGTTCGCTCTGTTGGATGATTGATATGCCTATAAAAACGGTGGCGACTCACGTCCTATTCAGTACCACTGGCAAGGGTAGGTAGGAAGGTAGAAGTGGCGGTTCTGTAAAACAGAGACCCAATTAGCACAGTTGTGCCGTTTTGATATCACGACTCATGCGACCTTGGATGTTGATGTGTGTTGGTGAGGACAATCTAGAGCCAGCCTGTGGAGTTTAAGAAGAGGGTTAGCTCATTTATGTTTTTACCCGAGATCTCCTCAAGTGAATTGTAGAAGGGTTTGCCTAATGCTTGATGTCTAGCCCTAGCTAGTGCTGGACAATTGCACATGTAGTGGATAATTGCTTTCTTTTCGGTGGCTATTTTGCAACTACGGCATACGGTGTGTATTATATGGGATACCTAGTTTGGCTGCGTGCTCTCATAGCGGCCAGTGTCCCGTGATTATCGCGATTATACGGGCAATGTCCTTACGCGTTCTGTTCAATAGGGCGGTTGTTTTGGTCTTGTTGTAGTTAGGCCACATCTTTCTGGATATGACGCAGTTCGTTAACCTGGACCATTTAAGGTTAGCTTTTCTAAGAAAGATTGAGGAGATGTTTGCTCCGAGCGGGGTGTGAACAAGTTCCGCAAGTAAGCAGTGGAGGGCTGAGCCTCGCCTGGCCAGTTCGTCAGCATATTCGTTGCCATCAACGTTGCTGTGGCCTGGAACCCAGACTAGGGTCACCATGCATTGGCCATCTAGAGAGGCCAGCTCCTGTCGGCATGCTAGTACTAATTTCGAGGAAATGGTTTCCGAGGCAATGGCTTTGATAGCAGCCTGGCTATCAATTAAAATAGCGATTCTTTGCCTTGGTAGTGTATTTGTGTGTGACTTGATTTGGCGACAGGTTTCGCCAATGGCGAGTAATTCCGCTTGGAAGACGCTGGCAGCGTCCGGGAATCTATACGATGTTGCGATGTTCAGGGACTCCGAGAAAACACCCGCACCAACCCCACAGTCCATTTTTGACCCATCGGTGACTGTTAGATCGAAACCACTGGTCGCCTGTTCATCTTGCCAATCTTTTCTTGTAGGGAATTGTACATCGAAACGCTTTGTGAAGTTCAATGTGGGGATGATGTAGTCTGTTGCAGCCGATACGAGTTCTCCTGGTAGAGAATCTAGGATATTGCTGTGTCCATAGGGTTTCGCAGTCCAACACTTGGACTCTTTGAGTCTGATTGCGCTGTGCGCTGAGATGTTTGTGATATGTAGATCTAGGGGTAAAAGGTGTAGCAGGACTGTTAGAGCGTCTGACGGAGTTGACCGTAGTGTGCCTGTGGTGCCTATGCATGCTGCTCTTTGCACCTTATTTAGTTTGGTTATATTATAGGCTTTTTTAAGGGCCGACCACCATACTATCGACCCGTAGGTAAGGATTGGGCATACTACGTCTGTGTACATCCACAGGGTCAATTTTGGTTGCAGGCCCCATCTTTTGCCGAAGGTTCTGTTGCAGGCATAGAAGGCTATACATGCTTTCTTTACTACTCGTTCGTCTATGTTTGGTTTCCAGTTAAGTTTAGGATCTAGAATAACTCCTAGGTACTTAGCACTGGAAGATAAGAAGAGTATCTGACCGTTTAATGGAGGAAGATTGAATTCGGGTATTTTGGTTTTTGTGGTGAAAAGCATCAGTTCAGTTTTATTTGGGTTGACTCCAAGTCCATACTTTCTACCCCATGCGGTGACTTTACTTAGAGCACTCTCCATGATCTCACTTATCACCGGAGGAAAAAGTCCCAACACTAAAATCACGATATCGTCCGCATACCCAACTACTTTAATTCTTTCTCTGTCTAAGCATAAAAGGATTTTATTCATGACTATTAGCCATACTAGAGGTGAGATGACTCCACCTTGGAGCGTTCCTCTACTGGCTAATTTGCTCGAGTGTCTTCAAAACGAATGAGGTCAGACTGATTGGTCTGAAATCTTTCGCGTTCTCATGTCCGCGCCTCCCCACCTTCGGAATGAAAACCACTCTCACCCGTCTCCATGAGTGGGGTACATGGTTATTTAGGATGCAGCTCGGTACGAGCCATGGGATTGCAACCTCTTGCATTTTTTGTAGCATAATGGGCAGAATGCCATCTAGGCCTGGCGATTTATAAGGGGCGAAGCTGCGAATGGCCCAGGAGATTTTTTCTTGGGTAATAATGGGTATTATGTGTTCCCAGGATTGCAGGCATTGCGAACTGTTAGGCTCTGTGTAACTGTCTTTACATCCGGGAAAGTGGGTGTGTATCAAGATCTTTAAGGAATCTGACTCCGTCCACTTACCATCCAACCTTTTCAGGAGAGATGGATTGGAGTGATCCTTGGATAGAATCTTGCTGAGTCTAGCGGAGTCTTTGAGGGTATCAATTGATTGACAATATTCTATCTAGGACCGTTTCTTGGCCATTCTGATAGCTTTTTTGTATATTTTAAGGCTGTCCGTGTAAGGCTGCCAGTATTTGCAGTTGTAGCAGATATTGAAGGTCTCTGTAATCAGTTTCCTGAGGTTAGAGACTTCTACGTTCCACCACGGAGGGAAGGTTTTTTTGCTGTATTTGACTAGACACGCAATTTTAAAAGCATTATTGAAGGCTTTTTCGAAAGCCTTTACTTTTGTGTCTAGTTCTGCAGTGGAGGTTATTAAAGCGTTTGGAGTTCTACGTAGCTTGGATCTAACGACTTGACTAAACTTTATCCAGTCGGTTCTTTTGGGGTTTCTGTAGGGTTTGGAAGTCTCGATCTCGAGATCTACATTGAAGATGATCCAATTATGGTTTGAAAAAGACTTCAGATTGGATACTCTCCAGTTCTCGACTTTCATACTACTACTGTTATTAGAGAGTGTAACGTCTATGACATCTTCCCAGCCGTTGAAATTTTCCGTACTCGGAAAAATAAAGGTTGGAGTGTTGCTTTTGTTACATATTGAGAGGTTATTTGCATGAATATATTCCAACAAGGACTCACCTCGCTCATTTGCTGAACTGGCAAACTAATTCTAGTATTCCCTCGACCATTATGGAGCGCGTTTCGATTTAAACGAAGTTTTTCTGATACGTTTTAGGCTTGGTACTATCACAATGACCATAGCTGGGTCTGTGAGATGGTACCGTAATGTAATCTATCGTGCCTTACTCGTATTTGGTTCATGTGATGGTAGGGTATATGCATGTTGCAATGGCGAATTACAGGACATCATTGATTTCTATATACAAGGTGGCGCAAAACTCGTCGTATGAATTGTCTATTATTTTTGCAAATGACGCCTCCTGACATCATGATATTGTCAGTTGTGTAGTAAACAAATAAGAAAATGCGATAATGAACAATGGAACGCTATACTCCTCAAGAACTTGGCTTAAATGTGTAGATATGTTTGTGGTCAATATTTTAACGTTAATTTCCACTGTTCGGCTCTGACTGGTGGAAGAATTTGACACCTAGCCGCACGTCTCGAAGCGACTGATTCAACGCGAGAAAGATCAAGGGCAGGCAGACTAAGAACAGGCCGTTTCACCGAGAATATTGATGCTGTGCGAGAGGGCGTGGAAGAGGTTCAGAAACATCAACAAGATGATGGGCTACATCTGCGATTGTGCTGCAAGGGTTATTCGGCCCTACTTTTTCAAAGATGCTACTAACAATGCGATGACTGTTATCGATAAGCATCACAGAACCATGTTACGTGACTTTTGATACCCGATTCGAATGAAGTGGGCTTGGCGCACATGTTGTTTCAAGAACTTTTCCAATCTGTGTGATCTTTTGTTTTGGCGAATTGCTTTAGCCCGTAAAATCACCCGGGTTATTTGAAATCATTGGCCTATTATGAACAAGCCATAGACTCTTGCAGCCAAGGCAAAATTAAGCAAATAATAAGGAAAATATCGCTGAAAATATAAGGAAAAGTGATGGAAAATGCCGTAAAAAGGGTTCGAATTTGCATTACTTTGGCGTTAGACACACAACGCTTTGTCAACTTAGTTTTCCGGGTAATTTTAGTTTTTTTTTAAATTTCAATGCGGAAAACAAAATTATATTTTTAATTCAGTAGTATCAAGAATCACATCGAAAACTATTGGAGGTCAATATTTCAACGATATCATCTCCAATACTTAATCGAACAAAACTTAAGGTCCAAGTAAAACTAATGGAAAATAAAATCATCGTTTTTTCCAATCTAGAACAAAAGCTAAAGCTAAATTAAATTGGGGCATTTCTTTTGTGCCACCTTGTATTTATAACGCATTAAACCTTGTAATATTATAATAATAATCCCAGTAGTGCCAGTCGTAACCTCGCTATCGCTGGGAGTGGCAGGGACCTTCTTCGTGTCCGCCTCGTCTTTTTCACAGTTGGGGTATGCCATTATTACCGCCAGGCCAAGTTTGGAGATGAGTTTAATAAGATCGATGCGGTCTGATAGTATTTCATTATTTATATAACTCCGTTCTGTTGGATTATAGAGCTTGCTTGATGATGTTGCTCTTCATCACTTTATTTTTATTGTTACAATATATAATTTAATTGGGTCTTCAAGTCTGTACCATACATTACTTTTCCTTAAGCACTTTAAATGATTTGACCCAAATAACTTTCTACGCTCTATAGCTATACCACCAAATTGCTTATTGTCTTGGATACCCTCTCCTACAATATGTTGCTACGTAGAAAGTTTTCTTATTTGAAAAACTAAATACAACTATATCAGTACAGGCCTTATGGGGAAGCTTTTTTTTAAACACTGGTGCCTGAACATGTTTTCAAGACACTTAGAAAAATTGCCACTGAAATAAAAACCAAACCACAGACTTGCACACAACTTGTTTTTGCAATTTTCCGAAAATTCGCATATACGAGGGCAAGGTGAAAAGTTCTCGGCCTGATAATGAAAGACTGCGATTTTCAGTTAAAAAATGATTTTATTTTTCTACATAATCTCCTTTGACTTCAACACACTTAGTCCAGCGTTTTTCCAACATCAGTATTCCTTCTCGGAAGTGAGAGTCTGGAAGGCTGTGAAAATATTCATCTACGATCCTCTCAACTTCTGCATTGGATGCAAAGCGCTTCTCAGAAACAAATTTATTCAAGTTTGGGTATAGATGAAAGTCTGAGGGTGCCAAATCAGGTGAATAGGGGGATGGCCGAGCCAATCCCGCAGTTTTCCCATCGTCAACGCACACTTGTGTACAGGTGCATTGTCCTGGTGAAAGATGATTTTTTTTTTTTCTTCAATCCAGGCCTCTTCTCGCGAATTTTGGCATCCAGCTGGTCAAGACGGTTGGAGTAATATTCGCCTGTAATTGTTCTGCCTTTCTCAAGGTAATCAATTAACAGGATCCCTTTCGCATCCCAAACCACACTGGCCATGACCTTTCCGGCAGATGCGATCGACTTCGCTTTCGTTGGCGCTGAACCACCGGCTTCCACCCACTGCTTCGACTGCTGTTTCGTTTCTGGCGTGTAGTCTCTTGTCTCATCCATGGTGACAAATCGCCGCACAAAATCGGTCGGATCCCTATTGAATCGGTCCAAAGATGGCCACGAAAATCGTTTCCGCATTTGCTTTTGATCGGCATTCAGCAAATGCGGCACCCATCTTGCGCAGAGCTTTCACATCCCTAAGTTTTTGTGCAAGATGTTTCGCACCCTCTCTTCCGATATACACACAGCCTCAGCTATCTCACTCACCTTCACTCGCCTATCGTCCAAAACGATATCATGCACTTTTTCGGGTGTGGTTGCGGTTTTTAACCGTCCTTCACGTGGGTCATCTTCGAGGGACGTGTGACTACGTTTAAATTCAGGTTCCCACTTTTTAACGGTTGACATGGAAGGAGCAGAGTCCCCGTAAACTTTTGTCAACTTTGGATGAATTTCCTTGGGGGTTAACCCATCCAAAACGAGGAATTTTATAACCGCACGATATTCAAGTTTATCCATTTTAATGAAAAACACGCAAGACGTCTACTGCAAAAATTCGTGTAAACAAACTACTTGAGAGAACAAGTTGAAACTTGTCATACGAACTAATGAGAAGTGCACCCAGGCAGAAAACATAATTTTTTGCTGATTGGAACGCTATCTCTGCGTCAGGCCGATAACTTTTCACCTTGCCCTCAGAAATTACCAAAACCAGCTTGCCACACAGCCGATGGCAGAATGATCATGTGGCCGCCATCAATCCCCGCTGTGGGTATCGAAAATATATATATCAAAACAGTGTTCCCATTACTAAGTCAAAGCAAATTGTTGCAGCTTTTTCTATGGGTTTTGTCAAAGAACTTTCGGATTTTGTGCTTTGAGAACCAATAAATGAATTTGAGTATATGAGGGTGTTGCCACTTGATTTATGTTTTTTTTTTTTTCATTTTTTAATTTTTCGGGCAAAAACGTTTAAAATGCAGTTAAACTATTTTTCGCTTTTTGTGCTTTAGAATTTGGAATTTTTACTTGCGTATAGTGATATTTTGTGCTTTAAAATTTACATAAATAAAACTAGAATTTAATCAAAATCGAGGTGGTGTCCACTTTGTACACAATTATCTTTATTTCGTGCAAGAAACTGTGTTGTTTTTAAACCAGCAGATGGTAACCCTGCCGGTATTGCTCTCCGATTGCGGTTTGTCATGCATACTACGGCAACCCAGTAAGAGCTTAAAAGAGCTATTCCAACAAGACTGAGAGGCAAACATTCTTCCCTGTACTGACAATTGTAATGAAACAGAGTATAGGTGTAGCTACTTTAAACAATATGATACCTGAGCACTTACAGTGTTTCGTTAACAAATCACAACGCTCTGTGTAGATTTAGCTCATAGCATACCTAGTCACTCTGTTCAGTTGTCTGTACTGATAAAAAAAGAAAAAAAAAACACTTAATGCTGGAGGTAGGTTCTTAAACAGTATTTGTTACTAACAAAGCTAAATTTGCTTGTTGCTTCAACTTTTGTATTTTACAAGCTGCCCGGTCTTAGATTTTTTATTCGATTTCGGTCAAGTCCTATCCCTAAACTACAGATATTAGGACTATGACTGAGTAGGTTTCATTTACTCCAAGGTGAGCTCATTCCACTTTTTTTGTTAGTATACCTCAAATATAACAAATAAGACTTGATTTCATATTGTACGTAGCTTCATCAAATTACAATTTATTTGTCCACTTTGTATCAGCAATAATTTTATAACTAGCCCTCTGTAGTAACCCCGATGGCCATTACATTCCGTGTTTTCCGGCAATTGCAGTAGATTTTCATTAAAAATGCAAAATTTACAGACACCGAAACAACGCCACCAGCACACCAGTACCACAAATTCTTTAGCCGATTTCCTCTAAAATATACGCCAGTGAAAGAAAAATAACATGACTTGTTTTCCTCCTCATTTTACCAACGCCTCCTGCAACATCAATGAAAAACTTTCAAATGGGAAAACTTTTCTCGATTGTTTCGAAGGAAAAGTAAGAAAATCTTCCTGAAAATCCCTACTACTACCACCACTGACAACCAAACAAATACAAACCATCCCGGCCATTTGTATTAATTAGACGTAAGCAGGGAAAACTTTCACAAGCTCTCATACAACCGAACCGAATGCAGATAACAACCGAACAACAAAAATGAATTGATTGCGAAATTTCCGTACTTCGACAGAGTAATACCACCAGAGAAAGAACCATCACCAAAACAGGACATAACTGGTTGTTGGTCCTACCGAGTTGAATTGAAAATCAAATCGATTGCACAGACACTGCTGTTGAGGTCGCTACGTTTAAAGGACGAAACATCTGCAGCACTGGTAACTGCAGTCTTTCGAAAATATTTTCATTTCCGCTTTAAGGATTAAATTATAACCACTTTGCAATGATATCCTTTGAGAAGATGAACAAAAAAAAAACATGAAATTCCGTCTCTCTCACTAAACGAATCCTAAGCATCCTTGTGAGAATTTTAAATACACTTAACTGCCCCAAAAACCATGTGTCGTTGCGATGCGATGCCAAAGGATCCTGGGTGTAGTGTGTGGATTTATGGCAGTTTTCATGCTATGCACCGCATTATTATCCTTGAATACTACTAATCGCATTTACATACGGGATTTTCGCTGTAAACACCCACATACACACTTCCGCAGGCACACACTGCTTAGTGGCACTAAGCACGAAGGATGTTTCTGTTAGTCTTTTCCATAGCAAAACTTGGTAGTGTAGGAGTGTTCCGTATGAATGAATAATATGATATTAATACGAGCTGCAGTCGGTATGTTGGATCCTTTTCGAGAAAAGATGCATAGCATGAGAGTTGGTCTGGAATTGGAAGGAGATTCACAATGGCCGGGGAGGGAGGGAGGAAGCCATGCAGTCAGTTATCCCATTGATAAATGTTCAAAGTTTGGTTATGAGAGAGACCGAGCGGTTCCTGAAAGGTCCCTAAGCTGCTTTTAGCTCCGATTATAGTCTGATTTGCAAATGAAGTTATTATTTACTGTATACCCAAGCTTTGTGGGGATGGTAGGGGCTTAGAGTTTGATTAAGGAATATTTCGTAAAATTTATTTTTTCTGCAAATGATGTGGATTTTGTTTTGAATTTAAGTTTTCTAGTAGAGACTGAAAGCGAAATAGGATCGTTCAGCTGTAAGCTGATCCAGAGTTAAAGAAGTTTATTTTTTGTTTTAGGGAAGGTGGAAAGCATCGAAAGTCAAAGTGTGGGACCTTAACTCTAACTAAAACCACCTCTGCTTTCAACCCCATTTCCCAAAGATGGTACCAGGGGTCTTGCGGGGGAGTTTTCAGTCGTCGACTGCATAGTGTGGGAAAACATCCCAAACAGAAAACACCTCCTATCTTACAACTGAGAGAAAATCTCATCCAGTAACTTTTCTCTAATATTATTATTAACGTTTTGTATGTACTTCAATTTTATTTATAGATTATAGATATACCTGTGTGTGTACATACATACCTATATATAAAATAGTTATGTTGTTGGTGTTGTTGGAATAACTCGTAGGGATCGAGTGCGCAACACCAGAGTACGCGAGGCGCTCAACGTTGAGTAGCTACTTCTCCGAACGGAACGATCTATGTTTCGATGGTTTGGTCACGTAGTGCGCATGCCCCCAGACCGGCTTCCAAGACGCGTCATGGTTGCCGTGCCATCAGGTAGGCGACTTCGCGGAAGGCCTAGAAATAGATGGTTGGATCAAGTCCGACATCTCTCCTGGAGCCGCTTAGGGATTCTCCCTGATGAATTGGAGTCAATGGCGGAGGATCGAGAAGGATGGAGAGTCCACCTGAGCATCCTACCCCCGCGACCCTCATGAAGGATTAGCGGGCCATTGAAAATGAATGAATGAATGAATGAATGTTTTTATATTTATATCTAGTTGTTCGTTAAGAAATTAAGTCATACGGCCCTAACCTTCTAAGCCGCCTAATGGTCTTGTTGTTTTCTTCCACCACGTATTGTATTGGAGGATGAACATGGTCTTGGAGTTGTTGGTAGTGCGTATTTTATAACACACTATTTATTTTACTTGTAAATCCCTGTGTAGGTTGTCATTTCTTATATGGTATAGCAAGGTATATTAACGATCCCTCTGAGTAGTTTGTTTAGGAATGTTTGTATCAGATTTGTCTTTTTGGTACAACCCCAAAGCTGTATCCCATACTTCCATACAGGTGTCAGAACTTGCTTGTAAAATAGTAGTTTGTTGTCAATTGAAAGCTGGTAATTCCTTCTCTTTTACCAGTGCATTTATCTGAGTCTAATATTTAGCTCATCTTTTTTCTTTTTGACATGCTCCTTCCATCTGAGCTTGGCGTCAAGTGTTATACCCAAATATTTAGCAGTATTTGTGTACGGAACTTCTTTTCCATTAATATTAACTCTTGCAGTATTTATTCTTCTTAGTATATTTAATATGGATAGAATTAGTTTCATGAAGCTTTATTCTCCATTCTTTTGTCCAATCACTTACAGACTTAATGGCCTTATGTAGTTTTTTCGCTGCTTCATCAGCATTGCTGCCAGTAGTCATAATTGCTGTGTCGTCAGCGAAACTTGACAAGCTAGCTTCTTTCTGTTGAGGTAGGTCTCTTGTATGTAGGAGATAAAGGATTGGTCCCAAGACACATCCTTGTGGAACTCCTGCAGATATTTTCTTTAAATTAAAGTATTCATCTTCATACCTTACTCGGAAGTAACGATCTGCGATGTAAGATTTAAGAATCAAGTAGAACTCTTCGGGGAGATTGCAGTTTAAATTCTAATCCTCGATGCCAGACTTTATCAAACGCTTGTGCTACGTCTAGAAAGATGGCTGAAGTGGCTATTTTGTTCCCAAGTACTTTTTCTACTGTACTTGCAGTTCTATGCACTTGTTGTACAGTAGAGTGTTTCTCTCGAAACCCAAATTGGTGGGAAGCTACAAGATTCCTTTCTTATATTACTGACTTCAGTCTTTTTAAAAGTAGTTTTTCAAATAGCGAAATCGGTTTATACGATTTATTTTCATTTGGAGACTTATTTGGTTTCAGAATCATGATTAATTTTGACACCTTCCATTTTTTGTATTTGCTTGTTTGGCTGGTTTTTTTTTTAAAGGATTTGACAGCCTTCCATACCGATTATTCTGTATCCTTATGGGCTGATAGGTTAGGTAAGTGGGCTGGTGTAGGGGGATAGAAAACCTCCACACCACACTCAGGTCAATATAGACCTATTGTGGTACCCATGGGTGGAAAGGGGATAGAATAAGAGAATCCGATCTTCTTGGAAAAATACCGTCTTTGTAAATATCCTAAAGAAAGCACTTAGTACTTACTGTGTCCGAGATACAAACCATCCAGAGGATTTGATGAGGTTTGCGATGTCATTTATTGGTCTGTTGGACAACTCATCTAGATCCTCAAAGAAGTGTTGTCCAAGGATCTTATTTCTCAAATGATAGAGGTCTGGGCAATGACAGAGAAAGTGGGCGGTGTCCTCCTGAGCCTCCTCGTCGCCGCAGCCTCTACAAAGGTCTTCGTTAGTCACACGTAGTTTTTTCATGTTGTACCGCATGGTATTATGCCCCGTAATGACTCCTATTAGAGTAGGGAGGGATTTTCTATGCCTCTCGATGAGTCTATTGGTTCTTACTCTGTCAAATGCAGACTTCAGCTTCCTCGTGGTGACACAAGTATCTAAAGAGGTCCACCTCTTGTTAGCCTTCGTTAGAACTTTGTTTCCTGCTTCGAGCTTGAGGGCGCAAGGCGGGATGTACACCGAGGGGTCGGATTGGTCCGAGTTTAGTGCTGAGCCTCCTCTAGCCAGTTCATCGGCTTTCTCATTCCCTGGTATGCCTTCATGACCAGGGACCCAGCAGAGCTTTACCTCGTGCTGTGTTCCAAGAACCTTGAGTTCTTCTCTACAACACTTCACAAGCTTCGATTTTATTTCTATAGCAGATATTGCTTTTATCGCCGCCTGGCTGTCGATGTCGAGCTGTCGTGGGCGCCGTGGCGTAAGTGGTTAGTGTGTCGGATCACTACGCATGAGGTTCCAAGTTCGAATCCTACAAAACACCAAAAAGTTTTTTTCACGGTCCCACCTTTCGCGAGCGTCTAACAAACATCCGAGAGTATTGTTGTCATGAAAAAGCTTCTCAAATCGCCGTTCGGACTCGGCATTAAACTGTAGGTCCATTCCATTCGTGTGAAAAATATAACGCACACAACATGAGTGGTTGCGAGAAGCTAGGCCCTGGCACTTTAAAGAGCTGTTGCGCCAAATATTTGTTTTTTTGCTGTCGATGAAAAAGGTGATATGCTCTCGTGGTATTGCCCTCATCGCAGTCTCACGAGCTGCTATTGTAACTGCTAGGACCTGCGCCTGGAAAACGATACTGTAGTTCGGAAGCCGAGCTGACATGGAGAGACCAAGAGTTTCAGAGAAGATGCCTGCGCCTACACCTATTTCCATTTTGGATCCATCGGTGTATACAGCTAAGGATCGCTCTTTGGCGTTCTGTCATTTATCCAGTCTTCCCTAACCTAACCTATGGGCTGATAGGCTATTCAAGTATCTCCAACTGATTGGTTTTCTTTTTTTTTTTTACAGTTTTTAGCCTGTTGAGTTCATTGCACAATGCGTTAAAAATCTTTTTATTCTCAGGATTCATTGCCAAGTCTTATGAGCTTTGCGTTTTTCTCTGACTAATTCTTTAACTACATGTAGGTAGTTTATAACTGCATTCATCTTTTTTTGGTCAATAGGTCTATAGGGATATATATTAATGCTGCTTGCTGGATATTTGTATGAACTAGCTTAATTTCTTCTTCTAGTTGAAATGAGGTTTTTATCGGGACTTGTAGGTTTATACTATCTTCTAATGCCTGTCTGAATATAAGCCAGTTTGTATGTATTAGGTAGGTAGGTAGAAGTGACGGTTCTGTAAAAACAGAGACCCAATTAGCACAGTTGTGCCGTTTTGATACCACGACTTATGCGACCTTGGAT
The DNA here is from genome assembly GCA_945910035.1 of Brachypalpus laphriformis. Classification (NCBI taxonomy): domain Eukaryota; kingdom Metazoa; phylum Arthropoda; class Insecta; order Diptera; family Syrphidae; genus Brachypalpus; species Brachypalpus laphriformis. The sequence continues at coordinate 28,801,897 of OX246753.1, forward strand.
GTTGATGTGTGTTGGTGAGGACAATCTAGAGCCAGCCTGTGGAGTTTAAGACGAGGGTTAGTTCATTTATGTTCTTACCCGAGATTTCCTCAAGTGAATTGTAGAAGGGTTTGCCTAATGCTTGATGTCTAGCCCTAGCAATTGCACATGTAGTGGATAATTGCTTTCTTTTCGGTGGCTATTTTGCAACTACGGCATACGGTGTGTATTATATGGGATACCTAGTTTGGCTGCGTGCTCTCATACCGACCAGTGTCCCGTGATTATCGCGATTATACGGGCAATGTCCTTACGCGTTCTGTTCAATAGGGCGGTTGTTTTGGTCTTGTTGTAGTTAGGCCACATCTTTCTGGATATGACGCAGTTCGTTAACCTGGACCATTTAAGGTTAGCTTTTCTAAGAAAGATTGAGGAGATGTTTGCTCCGAGCGGGGTGTGAACAAGTTCCGCAAGTAAGCAGTGGAGGGCTGAGCCTCGCCTGGCCAGTTCGTCAGCATATTCGTTGCCATCAACGTTGCTGTGGCCTGGAACCCAGACTAGGGTCACCATGCATTGGCCATCTAGAGAGGCCAGCTCCTGTCGGCATGCTAGTACTAATTTCGAGGAAATGGTTTCCGAGGCAATGGCTTTGTTAGCAGCCTGGCTATCAATTAAGGTAGCGATTCTTTGCCTTGGTAGTGTATTTGTGTGTGACTTGATTTGGCGACAGGCTTCGCGAATGGCGAGTACTTCCGCTTGAAAGACGCTGGCAGCGTCCGGGAGTCGATACGATCTTGCGATGTTCAGGGACTCCGAGAAAACACCCGCATCAACCCCACAGTCCATTTTTGACCCATCGGTGTAGACTGTTAGATCGAAACCACTGGTCGCCTGTCCATCTTGTCAATCTTTCTTGTAGGGAATTGTACATCGAAACGCTTTGTGAAGTTCAATGTGGGGATGATGTAGTCTGCTGGAGTCGATATGAGTTCTCCTCCTAGAGAATCTAGGATATTGTTGTGTCCATAGGGTTTCGCAGTCCAACACTTGGACTCTCTGAGTCTGATTGCGCTGTGCGCTGAGATGTTTGTGATATGTAGATCTAGTTGTAAAAGGTGTAGCAGGATTGTTAGAGCGTCTGACGGAGTTGACCGTATGGCGCCTGTGGTGCCTATGCATGCTGCTCTTTGCACCTTATTTAGTTTGGTTATGTTATAGGCTTTTTTAAGGGCCGACCACCATACTATCAACCCGTAGGTAAAGATTGGGCGTACTACGTCTGTGTACATCCTCAAGGTCAATTTTGGTTGCAGGCCCCATCTTTTGCCGAAGGTTCTGTTGCAGGCATAGAAGGCTATACATGCTTTCTTTACTCGTTCGTCTATGTTTGGTTTCCAGTTAAGTTTAGGGTCTAGAATAACCCCTAGGTACTTAGCGCTGGAAGATAAGGAGAGTATCTGGACTCCAAGTCCACACTTTCTGACCCATGCGGTGACTTTACTTAGAGCACTCTCCATGATCTCACTTATCACGGGAGGGAAAAGTCCCGACACTAAAATCACCATGTCGTCCGCATACCCAACTACTTTAATTCTTTCTCTGTCTAAGCATAAAATGATTTTATTCATGACTATTAGCCATAGTAGAGGTGAGATGACTCCACCTTGGGGCGTTCCTCTACTGGCAAATTTAGTTATGGTGCTGTTTCCTAGAGATGCCTGAATAGTTCTAGTGCTGAGCATAGAGACTATCCATTGACTTAAGTAGGTTTCTATGCCCAGCTCCGTGAGGGACTCTAGAATTACGTCAGTGTGTACATTGTTAAAAGCTCCTTCTATGTCTAGAAAGGTAGCTAAAGTGTATTCCTTATACTGTAGGGATTTTTCTATTGTTCGCACTACTTCATGAAGAGCTGTTTCTGTAGATCTTCCTTTGAGGTATGCGTGTTGGGATTTGGAAAGAGATGACTCGATTGTATCTCGCAGATGGTTGTCTAGAAGGCCTGTACCCTCGTATGATCTCAGCTGAGTCGAAGCAGGGCAGCGGTCCTCCTTGGTTGTTAATAAGATGGTCCATGACCATCTGGGATAGTTTGACCTCGATGGCTCCCCAGACTTCAGTCACTGCCTTGCCGTCGGTAGAGAGCTCGTCTACCAGGGCGACTTGGAGGTCATCTCTGACAACCACGCTGACAGTTCGTGTCGCTTGGAAAGCCGAGGAGGTGGAAGGTTTATTGGGGTTGGATGTTGACAGCTTAGGGACTTTGATCCTTTGGGAATCGGACTTGATTTGCTCTTGGGATCGGTTGCGCTTTGCTTCATCGCTTTTAGAAAGTTGTGGGGTATTGCAGTAGTTGATGTACTCATCAATAAACTTCTGGAATTTGACTTTATCGGCCAGGTCCCGTTCGGAAGCTGTGCCGTCCACCTCCTTCTTAGGAATCTTACCCAGAATGAAGATGGCACGCTGGTACGCGTTTTTCCTACGGTTGCTGGCCGACTTGTGAGAGTTGGGTGCTTCGCGCCTATGGGCACTAAGTCGAGTGTCCGACGCTGTGGTTGTAGTGGTTGTTAAAGGTTTGGGGAGCGTCTCGCTCTCCGCCGTCTTTTCCTGGTTGGAAGCGAGCAGTTCGTCTTCCGATGAAGTGGCAGGAAATTCATTTTTTTTTGGTTTTTTTGTTGTATTTTTGTTTTCATTTTCTTTTGTTTTGTTTTTGTTCATTTTTAAATTTTCGGATTTTGGACCCGCGCCGTAGTATCGGGATAAGGCAAAATACGACGGACCCCGCCTGTGCGTCCGAAGGAGCTCGTTAGAGACTGGTTTAACGCCCAGCCTTGCATTCTTGGGCACGGTTTCGTGCATTAAGCGCTCACTCCACCACTGAAATCAGGTAGCTCGATCCGATGACCGAAAAGCATAAATACATAATTAAGCTATTGAGGAGCTAAGGATTCTCTTTAATGCCTCCTTGTCTTGGCTAGCCCCATCTTGACATCGTACAAGACTGCTGTGGTGGTTATTTCAGGCTGGCACCCACGTGGAGGGTTAGGATGAGGATTTTTGCCAGCCCAGTTTGTATTAAGATTTATAAGAAGTGGTTGACTTTCAGTTTTCAGTATACTGCGGAGATGGCCTCATGCTTGGTAACACTTGAATGCAATAGTAAGGAAAAAAAAAAAAATACTAACACTAGAGAGTTAGAAAAGTGATAAGTCTGTAGAAACAATCTGAGGTAGATAAAGTATCGACTGTGTGTTAGGAATCATTTGAAACTACCTGTCGTCTAAGATCGATAGTCAAGTCGACAAAGCAGCGGTGGTGTCGATCATCGTGTAAGAAGCAAGAGTGATATTTAACATCTAAAAAGAGGTATATGCAACGAGGAAGCACATTGGGAATCATACTAATGGATTAAAAGAAGCTTCAAAAAGCCAACCAAAATTGCCAAAAGAGAATAATGGGAAACAAGGAAACAAGGGAGCAGTTTGTGCCAAAATGACCAAAACGTGCCCTCAATTGGTAGAGGCCATTTGTGGGACTAATTCGGTTGAAGCGGAGTGGAAAGACACCGAAAATAGAATCGAAAATACAGTCGATAGGGTCCGTTATTGGATTGCATATTATGCGTATTTTTGCATACACAACTGCGTCATAAATATCTCTCTTATTTTGCATGTAGTATGGTAACCAGTTACAGGCAAAATTATGCAAGAATTGTATTAACCTAAATGCAACTTATGTTTTGTTTTGAGAGCTATAAGTATAAGGATTGATACTAATAGGAGCTATCGAGGTCAAATTAAATATCTTGCTTGTGTACGTTTTGCGTTTTTCTCAGTCAGCCCTTGATTGGATGATTACCATATAGTTTCATTTGAAACAGTGTCTGCATAGAAATCAAACGATTTATTGGTTTATTTTGTAAGCATTGTTTGATTGCTACTTAACTTTTGTTGTTACCTCGCTTTAGGGGGTTTACACTTGTATCGATCCAACAATTAAGGAATGCGGTCAACCTATGAGGTGTAAGATATCAGACCGCCCTGGTCTGGATAGCATATCATCAAAGGACATGCTGTATTCATTGCCCTACTCAAGATGAGTAGGGAAAGATGACGGTTATGATGGACGTAGAGTCAATTACCTGCCTGACGGAGTCCGTGTAGTCTAAGTTTGGTCATCTGATACTCATATTATAGCATATTTCATAATTCCTAAAGGAGCAGAAGTTTTGCTGGCATAATTGTCTTGGTCTGATGGTAGATATAACTATGTCATTTTGGTAGTTGTTTGGAAACAGTGTGAGCTTTTCCACTGGCAGCTGATGAAAAGTATCGTGTGAACTGTGTTTTAGATCGAAGCCTGTCAATATTGCTGGTCACACTTACAGTCAATGCTGTCAGAGGTAGTTTGAAAAGAGGAGTTTCAGATACAGAGAGAGCTTGCAATAGAGAGAGTAAGTTTCTTATTTAATATTCTAGTTTTTAAGGTGACCATGAGTCTCAACCATGGAAAAGGTAGAATTGGTGGGAGTTTTATGAAATTACAATATAAAGTCAGTTTCAAAAGAAATATCTGCCTTCCTACGGTTGTGTCCTATGAGTTAAAGTCTTGGTCGATTTACGACCAAGAACGTTGTTCGAAACTTTTCTACACTTGTTATAACACATTCAGGCTACTACTTATATATGTATTGTAGAGTTTAAACAATTATACATATGTAAATGATTGTAATGCACTTGTCCCCGTCTTAAGACTTTACATCTCTCGTAGGATACTCCATAAAGATGCCAAGACATACTATATTACAAGCTTTTATACCAGAGAAGGAAATAAAAAAAAAAAACCTATAGTTAAGCTTTTCAAAATCTCAAAATCAAAAGAATTTCGAGAGCGTATAGACCCTTCTGTCTCGGCACTAAACAAAAGAAGTCTCGGTATCGGCTCATATTATTGAAAACCATCGTCAACTTGACGTATTTAAGTTGTCAAAAGAGTCTCATAGGACATAAAAAAGAAGTGTAATCACAGAAAAGGGAAAACATCGGATGACAACAAAACATGAAAATATTTGCACAATCAGTACAAAATAAGGGTCAATGGCATCCATCCATTGTTGGCTAAGTGTAATAAGTTCACTTCCTCCCAAATGGCAGTGCAACACCCTTTTGATTTGACATCAACGTGGCAGACAATAGGACAGGAGCCCTATTGTGAATGGATTCACGATTGAGAGGATTCCCATAGGTGAATGTACGAACGATTTCACGTAATCACACACTTCCACGACATAAATTAATTATGAATTCAATTTCATTGGAATTCTGGCGGAAATCCAAAGTGTCTCTTTGACGGATTTCATGGGTGGTTGTGGCACTTTCTACCACTTAATGGTGCCACGACACGGTGGTTAAGTCGGCTTCAACGCCCAGACGAAAACAATTGATTTTACACTATGGAAAGGGATATTACCTTATCGCAAGAGGGGAGTGGAAACTACTTCATGAAGCAAGGCACAGTGTACAGCAAAACGTTTTGGAATATTCATCCTGTTTTTCATGGCGTAGTGGGGTTTCCTTTTTTTTTATGCGAACATTTTCTGCCGACTTTGGCTAGTCTCCAAAGAACACCTGCATTCACAAAGGAAATTTATTTCACTGAAGAGAATATCCTTTGGTATATTCTTTTGGTCTCGGAAGCTGCAGGTAGATGTGTGAGATATTAAATCTTAACACTGCCTTTAAGAAATGTTTTAGGCTCTTAAAGAGGATCCGAGCAATAAAAGGTGACTATGAAAGCCAACTTAAAGTTTAATGTTGTCCAGTGATTTTCTTTTAAATATTCTCCATTGTGTGTTTTAAAGCTCACAGGTATATCCCATAAAATGATGGTATAAGAAGCGATTTCGGAATTTAATGAAATAAGTAAAAGGGTGAGGTACATACCATATGTACTTATTAATTTAAATTCCTTCGTACCTTGTTTTCTTTTGAAGAGGGTAATCTACGAAAGCCATTACTGAGCACGTACTCAGTAACATTGTGAGATTTTTCCCACCAATTAAACATTTTTAGTATCCTCTTTGGACCACTGTTCAATATTTTATCACGAGGTGACTAGCAAATTCTTTTAACCGATTTTCGTCTATATTATTGCTCCACTATTACATCTGGGGTAGAGTGTAAATCTGTCATATCTTCGTATTGAGTTCTTCACTTTCCATTGAAATCCTCGAGCAGTAGAATAAGAGTTATTCCGAATATTTCCACACTTTTCCAAAGCTGGATGACAGTGGAAAGCCATGTTTTCCGAGTCGATATAAACAGGTCTCGAAACATTCACATTGACGGATTTTGCGGGTGTTTGTGACACTGAAAACTGCTCCCTGTGGGAGATTTATTCATTTCGACGCTCTCTGGAGTGGGCTTACCTTTCTTCGCTATTAATGCACTATCGCTGCATTTTATCAGAAAGGATATCTAAAAATAGCATGCCAGGCATAACGAATGAGAAATGAATGCTTGTACTTGCTTGCGCATTGCCTTAGATTAGAGCGCTAGATATCACGTTTAACGATGGGACTCTTGCATGGTTACACTCTGTATACGCTCTAGACATTCTTAACTCGAGTCACCCTATCACATGTTTTCTCAGATGTTCCTGTATGAGCCTCGAATTAATCATAGTTTTTAAGTAGTTGATGGCCGATGGCCTGCTGCTAATCAACCCTGCTTCCGTTTTAGATTCGGCTAACTCCAGGCCGACTGATTCTAGGCAATGTCCCCAACATCAGGTTTGTTCTACTTTATTTGAAATTTTTGTCTACAAAGCCCATATATTTAGGGCAGGCACAGTGTTCCCAGATTGCAAGGAAAAGTGCCACTTTTGGCTCTTTTTGATCGGAAAAGGGGAAAGGGGGAAACTGTCTCAAAAAAAGGGGAGACGCATATTTGAGTATTATTTTCGAGATCACAAAATCATATAATATAATAACAAATCAGTTTTTGTGAATATGAGGAAGTGTTTAAATTGCTTCGAATTTTAACTTGTAGAATTTATTTTCTGTCTTCCGCACAGTGGAGCAGGAGCTGAAAGTGCTTTCACTAAATTAGGAAACAAACTTCAGAATTCTACACTATGTGGAATTCTGTATACAAAGACTTTGCGAAAAAATTGAATTGCGTTGAATTTGAAGTTGAGAAAGAATGCCTTAAACTTCGTAATTCCAAGATGTACATATAAAAGTAGAATATAAGCCTAATCGATGTATCCAATTGGAACCGGATTGCGGAAACGTTTTTCGAATTGCAAATTTTGAATTTTAATTCATGTTTTGTTTACTTCTTTATTTAAGCTTAATACTAACAACAACATAAAGCTAAACTAAGAAAAAGGGAACCTAACGCTAAACCTAACTAAACTAAGAGAAGAGAGGTTATGAAGAGATGTGGAGGGACTCTCTAAGGGAGGAAGGTTGGTTGGTTGGTTACGATCGGCCCTCGATGAGGATGTACTTAGACTAGAAAGTAGGTCCATTGTACTGCCGATGTGTAAGGCGGGTGGGTCACCCTCTTACTCTTGGAACCATTTGCTTCGTTGAATGAAGTCGTGAATTTTAGCCGTGCAGGCGTTGCCGAGATCAATAAGATCATTGTAGAAGTATTCACCCAGAGTGGCCTTCCTGATGTTGGCGAGCGCAGGACAGGCGCACAGGAGATGACTGATGGTCTCTTCTTCTTCTTCATCTCTGCAGCTTCTGCAGAAGTCATTATGAGGGATACCTAATCTTTGGGCATGTCTTCCTATGACGCAGTGTCCAGTGAGGACATTTGTTATTTTTGAGATGGTTCCTCCCTTGTGCTTCAAGAGTCCGATGGACCTGGATTTATTGAGTGTCGGCCAGAGCTGTCTGGCGGTATGACATTGGTCTAGATGTTGCCATCGATGATTGGCTACTTTCTCGGCATCAATTTGAATAAGGTACTTAACATAAGACGCTGGCGCTTCGATGTCGGTGATGCTTATGCTATCTGTACCAGAGGAGCCTTGTCGTGCTAGTTCCTCGGCTGCACAATTCCCCGGTATGTCACAGTGACCTGGTACCCAGCAAAGGGTGAGGTTGTAATGACCAGCTATCTCGTTAAGAGATATGCGACAGTCTTTCGCTGCCTTAGATCTCGTAGTGCTGGATGCGAGGGATTTGATGGCAGCCAGACTGTCAGGTACATATCAGGTTTTGATAGTGTGCTAGCCGCCAGCCAGTCAGCGGCTTTGCGAACTGCGGTGATTTCGGCTTGAAAAACGCAGCAGTGGTCTGGAAGGTTAAAGGAGAGGTGTATGTCCAGATCTTCTGAGAAAACTCCGGCACCGACTTCGTCCTTGGTTTTGAATCCGTCCGTAAAAATTGACAGCGATTCGTTGTAAAGGACATTGCGTTGCGTCCACTCACTTCTGTCCGGTATCGAGTGCGTGTAGCCCTTGTCAAAATCATATTCAGTGGGCAGATGGTCACTGGAATTGGGAAGATGACGGTGCATCGAAAGTATATTGGCATGTCTCGTGTGTTGCTCCTTCCACTGCTTGGAGCCTCTCAGTCTTATTGCCGAGCTGACAGCCAATTGCTTACTGACGATGTCAATCGGAAGCAGGTGGAGTATGGTTTGGAGCGCCACTGTGGGAGAAGTTCTTAGTGCACCGGTAATAATGAGACATGCAACTCGCTGAGTTTTTTCCATTATGGATAGGTTGGATTTCTTCTCCAAGGCGGGCCACCATATCAATACTCCATACATGAGAATCGGTTTAATGACCGACGTGTATAGCCAGTGCATGATGCTTGGTTTAAGGCCCCAGGTGGAGCCTACTGCTTTCTTGCAGATCTTTCTTCCTGGCCCGTTCGACGACATTCTCTTCCCAAATAAGCTTGCGGTCAAGCTTTAGGCCTAAATAGCTAGCACTATTTGAAAGTTTGAGGGTGTATCCCCTTATCTTGGGCGGAGTGAAGTCAGGGAGCTTGTGTTTTCTTGTGAATAAAACTAGCTCGGTCTTCGTCGGGTTAACGGAGAGGCCGCATTTATCGGTCCATCTGAGCAGTTCATTAAGAGTAGACTGCATGACATCGGCCAGCGTCTGCGGGTATTTGCCTGTTGTTAGAATGGTGACATCGTCTGCATAGGCAATAACATTGCATCCAGTTTTTTCAATCTTTAGAAGGGCCTCGTTGAGCACCAAATTCCACAATAGATTAGACAGTACACCCCCCCTGAGGGGTGCCTCGATGTGCATGTCGCTTGACAGTGCTACTTCCGAAGGATGCTGTTATTACCCTGTTCTTTAGAATGTGTTCTATGAAACAACAGATGGGTTCGCAGATGTTGAGCCTGCGTAAGGCACTGGTAATCGAATTTGTTCCAACGTTGTTGAAGGCTCCCTCTATGTCTAGAAATGACACTAGGGTGAATTCTTTGATTGAGAGTGATTTTTCGATAGGGTGGATGATGGAGTGCAAAGCCGTTTCGACAGATTTACCTTTTTGGTAGGCGTGATGTGACGTGGATAGTATTAATCAATCAGCCTTGATGTGTGGGTCCAGGATTCTTTCCAGAATCTTGAGAAGGAAGGACGTTAGACTAATAGGTCTAAGGTCTTTTGGGAGGGTGTGCGATGTCTTGTCTGCTTTGGGTATAAAGACCACTCTTACCTCGGTCCAGGCAGTTGGTGTTGTTCCGAGCTCAAGATAAGCCTTCAGAATGCAGGAAAGATACTGCCATACTATGTTGAAGGCCGCAGGTTGAGCGATGCTTCGTCCGATCCCGCCCAGCATCCATTGGGATTCATGAGGACACTAGGTATAGTTGGTGTTTTGGAGAGGACTTTTCGCAGTCAAGAGGATTGAGACGTGTTGCCAATACTCTGACAAAAACCGCGCCAGGATCTGCGTCTAGATTTCCGAACCTCAATTTTGAAGTTCTTCAGACTTTCTTTGTAGATCTCCCAGTCCAGTGGTAGCCTTGTTCGTTTGGCTTTATTGAATTGTTTCCTGCTTGTGCAGCGAAGAAAGTTAAATTCTGCATTCCACCATAGGGGACGATTGCCCACCTTTCTTCTTGTGATCGGACAGGATTCGATGAAAGCTGTATTAAGCGCAGAAGTCAGAACGGTGTTTAGTTTGTCTAATTCCAACTGTGTAGTTGGTGTAGTGTACACTTGTTTGGATTGTTCAGCAGAGAGGGATTTATTGTGTAAGCATCAGTCGGTTTTCCGTCGACTGCGAAAGACCAAGGGGGCGGTACTGTAACAAATTTGCAGTTTGTACTCCAGATAGCGGTGATCGGAAAACGAATGACTGTCAGATACAGTCTAGTTGGAAATTGCAGGATAGATACTTTGAGAAGCAAAGGTGACGTCAAGCACCTCTTGCCGGGTCTTAGTAATAAAAGTGGGACTATTTTCTTTGTTACAAACTACTAGGTCGGTGCCTACTAAATACTCGAAAATAGACCTACCTCGGGGTTAGTGTCGGTACTTCCCCATAGATCATGGCGCGCGTTGATGTCGCACCCCAATATGATGGCTTCTCTTCTCCTCCTTGCTTCATCTACCACTTCTTCCACTTCCTTGGATAGAGCAGACTCGGGGCCTTCATAGGGTAGGTATCCTGACGCCAGCCAGATGGTGGTGTTTCTTGATTTAAGCAGTATTACTGCTAGGTCTCTTGTGCTATGGTGGAGAAGAAAGTTAAGTTTAAGGAGGTTTTAGCAAGAATGCAAGCTCGGGTTCTACCTACATCCTTCGCGTGGTATAGCGTATATCCTGGGCCCCTCAGTCCTATGACGGTGTCATCTTGGGCAATGTCAAAGCCTCGTTCACTGAGGCGAAGTAGCAGGTTAGCGGATGCTAAGGAAGAATGGTGGGTGGAGAGTTAGGATGAGTTAAAATACGCTCGTAAAGGCAGTTCATCACTTTGCCTCAATAAGCCTCCACTTATCGTAGGAGATCCTCCCTTCTTCGTCAGACAGGTCCACTATCGCGACGACGAGGCTGTCCTTGACCGTCTCGGAAAAGGGTTTGGAGCTCACTGAGCTCTTTGTCTTCTTCGAGGCGTTTTCTATCGCAACTACGGACTGGCCCCCAGCTTGGTTCGGTAAACCAGATCAACTCGATGTGTCATTAGCGTGGGAGCGATTCTTTCGAGGAGAGGGATTTACTCTTCGCTTCGCAGGTTGGCGAGTGCCCCAGGTGGAGGACTGGCGTGAGCCACGGGTGGAATGGTGGCGTGTGCCACGGGTGGTTGGGTGGCGTTGCCCACGGGTAGCGAAGTGCCGTATAGGATTTAGCTTCATTAGCTCGCTGAACTGTAGGATAGGAGAGACTAGGTAGGATGATTATCCTTTAGTTTTACTTCGCGCCTCTTCAAGTGAATCGCTCATCGTTGCGGCGATACCGCTTGGGACGTGATACGTCCCCGATGTCGATTCCAAGCGTCTTGAGCTCTAGTATAAGCCATCACACCACGACAAGGTACATAATAAAGTGATGGTTCTAAGGGAGGATAGACTGGAATGAAAGTCAGGGATGTTCTATGCGTTGTTGGCCAGGCGCAACATTCTGGAGATCGGTTCGAAATGGACAAAATGCGACGAAAAAAGGGGAGATTAATCTAGAAAATCTGGGAACACTAGTAGGTCTCCTATTTAGGCGATTATCGTTTCAAGCCCGCATAACGCACTCTATTTTTTCCCCATGAGTTACATGCTTGCAACTAATGTAAGTGTGCAGGCTGTACCGAGTTTAGCAACAGAAGACACAACCCAAGCCATTTGCTTTCAAGCTGTATCACATCAGCTACAGCATGTCCAGACAATCACATGAGGCCAACCATGCTTTTGCTATTCATGAAGACGCTGCCGAATGAGTGCTTATCGCATTTTGTTCTTTTGTTTTGTTCTTTGCATGTAACCATATGCCCAATAATAGCATCACGCTCTGCTTACATGCACAGCAGGTGTACTTACATTGTTGTGTCAATAAGAAGTTACTCCCTATTTTTTATTTTTATTTTTGCTAAGATAATTGTTAAGTACACTGTGTAAGTTAGGTTTAATTTTATGTTAAACTGGGTTTAAGGCACCCACTCTATGTTTGGACTCGAGTTAATAAAGATCAAATATAGAATAGTAAAGATCGTTGTTTAGTTTTTCTGGGGACAAGACTGGCTCCCACATTTATAATTCATGGTGTCTCTTCACAGTTGGGGGTAATACGCGGGTTCATCCGGTGTTTTTTCCTCTTGGGAGTACCACTCTTTGCATTTTCCACTTCTTCGCAGAAGAGACCTCTTAGACGCGAGTTGTAGGCACCAACAAAAATACAGGCTTAGATTTTATTGCTAGTATTAGTGCTTGGCTTAGTATGCCTTCTAGTCCCACATTTTTGTACCCAATCAGTTGCAGGTACCCTGCGCAGTTTCGTACCTCTTCGTGGTGCATTAGCGTTAGACTTCTGGGTCTTAAAATCCTCCGACTCTTGATCTTTGCTATAATTACCCCACCTAGATTTTCCTATGGGTTTTTAAGGATTTTGCGTCTGCTTGACTACATAGTTGCCCCAGCGGATGGCTATCTTTTGTTCTCTGCAGCACTCCTTGTATCGTTGCCTAGATTGTTGTGGGTGTCTGTCCCTTGGACCGCTAAAATAATCGTCTGGCCCGGGAACATACTTTTTGAAGTTCAGTAGTTTCGTAGTATGAACGATTATTATGTTTGTGCAGTGATGTGCTAAAGACAAGTAGGGTTTTTTCGCAGCTATATTTTTCATCAATACTAGCACATCGGCGCCTGACGCGACGGGTGCTCTGACTTTTTAAATGCAATGCAAGCGCTCACTACCTAATTTGAATTGATTTGTCGGTCGCTGAGCCTCTATCAACTGTAGCTTCTCCAAATATTTGGAAAAATATATCTTCGTCCAGTGTCTTAGGTTCCCAACCTCTTTTTTGTACCTTTCTTTATATCGGTCGTCCGGAGGAAGATTTTCTGTGGGAACTGTCTCACAGCAAATCTCATTTTTTATATTTTTTTGTATCGGAAGGTGGGAAACTTTTAAAGACGAAACTGAGACCGTACTCAGAAATAGAGTGGAATTTCCACTGACTTAACTCTCCTCCCCTCCTACCCCTGGTCCTCGCGACAGCGCCGTCAAACATTTCATCACGAGGAGGACTTCAGCCTTAGGTAGGTACTCGGCTCATTCGTGTTGGCAGCCTCCCGCGCTGCATTTCGTTGTCACTCCTGCCTTCGCTGCTCCTACATAATGATTGCCACAGTGTCGCTAACTACTTCCCAGGCATCTTCCCTGCTCATCATCTGTGTGATGACGCTGGCTGGGGCTAGGTCCTCACCTAGTTTGTTCACCAGCAGGTGCCGTCCTTCATAGTATCGTGGACAACCATGAACATGATGTGTTTTGCATTCTCGACTGCTTCCGTGCACGTTGGGCAATAGGGGTTGTCGTTGAGTCCAAACCTGTGGAGGCAGGCTTTAAAGCAACCATTGCCACCTGGGTCAGGTAGAAATTCAGCACCCCATGCTTCCTATTGATCCAAACGTTTATATTGGGAATCAATCCACCTGCCTTTATCAGAGTGATACCATCTCTACTGACATTCTTTCATACTTGTCCTTGGTTGTACCTCAGTGCATACTCTCAACGCGTTGATTCTGTAAGCTGCTTCCATCTTCCTTCTGTATGGAAGGAAGATGGAATATAGATGGATGGATGGATGGATAGATGGATGTAAACTGGACCAGCCTATATTTGCGATAATATTGGGGAGGATATGCTATTCCACTATTTAATCGGATGTTGCTGTGTGCTTCAACGTTCAAGGACAGAAATTTCACAAATGAAAGCTGAGCAGGACTGCTTACGTAGGTACTTTAGTTCTTTAAAATGACTTAGGTCGATGTTTGTTTCGAACATATCCCTAGGGTTAAGTTTAATCAAGATATATCAATTTTCATTTCAAAAACCCTTCACTGCCTCTAAGTTCAAGGGAAACCTCCCCTAACCTTCTTTGTGAAAGTCAAGATTTCAATCTCCCTAAGCAATGAAGTCAGCAGAGAAAACAATTTGCCATCGATATTAAGGTCCATCTTTATCTGTTCCACCATCACACATCTCATTACCCCAAACTGTCAACACAATTCCCCCCCAAACCATGACATCCCCACAAATAGCCAATAAAAATACGATCATTCTGTCCAACATCAAATTCCATTAAACCGGTCAGTGGCTAAAAGGAAGGTTGGGCGGGAGAAAATGAATCCTAACATGCATTCCTTGACACATCACCCTGCCATCCTGACACGGTCCGTTATGTTATTAGCTCATTACAAGATTTTATCGTCGACGATGATGGTCAAAGAAACAACCTCCATTCCATGGAAGCAGATACGAGAAATATGAGTGAGGGCGCAATAAATTGAGTCCTTATTTCCGAATCAGTTGAAAAATATACCATTTACGTCCGTTGGCACGCTATTTGCACATCCTTACACATGGCTTATGACAGTGGAATGTGTGGGTTGTAGAGGGTGGTAACATTTTAATATATATTCTCCCCGCAGTCGTATGAATTTTTGCGCAGAAACGGAGATTACGTTTTCTTCTTGGTAAATGGCTTAATAAGTAGCTCTTTATCGGATGGAGGATTACATGATGGTCAACTGTAATATTTTGTTGATATACGAACACACATTACTCCTAGCAAAAGTAAATGTGGGGGAGCCGATTAGGGAGACATTGACAGGCTTTGGAACGGAAGGAAGGAATGACACAGTTGACTAGTTTCGGTTAATTGCAAAATAGGTGATCACGGGAAATTGGCTGACAGTTAATAAGATTTAATGGCCAATGAAACGTTTTACGATAATCTAGATATGGCATATGCATTACTAATTGAACGAGAGAGAACAGATAAATACCTACTGATTGCATCGGGTGGGTGATAGAAATAGATACGTTTACTTCAGCTCTTGTTTCAGAAAGTAGCAAACGTTTCAAAACCATTTTACCATGAAGATATATAAATTTCCCATGAACTTTCAGCTCGGAGAAGTCGTAGGTTCACCTCTAAGTCTATACTCAGTGTCATGGTTCTTGCAGTTTATGTACGAGTATATGTACTGCAGGAGTAGAGCAGGTCTTCATGAATAAAATACAGAGCTTCAAACCGTATCGCATTAACAAAAACGATCAAATAGTAAATTCAAGTGAAGAGATCACAGGAGCAAGTCGCGCAGATGTTTCAATTTTCATACCAAGGATATTGAGTGATGGGTAATTGGGTATATTTTTACATCGATTTCTATATTATAGGAAGAACTGTGCTTTAGCACCTATCATGTTTTTACGATGATTTGCAGCGGATTGCCTGCGAGATCTAGCTCTGGAGTCAAATGTGTATCAGTATTCAAGAGTACATCTGTAAAACGGTGTGTGTAGGACTATCGGTAATTGATAAAAGGCCATTAATAAAAACAAGAAAGAGAATTGGCGAAAGTAACGAACCTTGGGGAACACCAGCGTAGATTCTGTTAGATATGATTCCGTCAAGCATGACACACATACACGATTCGAAAATAAGTTTTGAATCCAGTTTTAGAACGTCGAGTCTGACAAACTCGGTTTCAGATGCGCCGGGAGTATGTAGGCTGTGGTTTTAACGTTTAGTGAGATATGTCATTAGTACGCCTTGAAAGAAATCTGTAAATAACGGTCACTGATGAGATAATTACTATTAAGATAGTTGGCAAAGTGACCGGCTTTTGATAAAATCAAGTTATTGTAATGGGTTTAAATTTCTGAGGGAAACTGGTTGAATTTACGTTAATTTCCATGCAGTTGGGAAGATTTCAGCAGAGTAAGACAGGTAGAAGAATTTCAGAAAGGGAAAGTGAAACTACAATTTAGTGGAGGCTTACTTACTTACTTAGATGGCGCTACAGTCCGGGGTGGACCTGGGCCTCAAGCAACAAACCTCTCCAGCCAGCACGGTTACGAGCCAGCTGCCTTCAGTTGCGCACGCCAAGTTGGTTGAGGTCCCCCTCCACTTGTTTGCGCCACCTACCGCGAGGTCGTCCTCTACTGCGCCGTCCGTCCGGGGTGGATTCGAAGACTTTCTTAGCGGGAAGGTTGGGCTCTATCCGCTCTAAATGACCCAGCCATCTTAGTCGCTGTATGTGAACTCTTCTGGCTAAGTCGATGTCCTTGTACAGGCCGTATAGTTCGGCATTGTACCTTCTCCTCCACTCACCGTCTATGCAGACGGGACCAAAGATCGCTCGAAGAACTTTTCTCTCGAAATAACCAAGGGCATCCTCATCCGGTTTTGTCAAAGCCCATGCCCATGCGCCATACAGCAGGACTGGGATGATCAATGTCTTATAAAGAGTTACCTTAGTAGTTCGAGATAGGGCTTTGCTACTCAATTGCCGTTTTAGCCCATAGAAACAACGATTGGCAAGAGTAATTCTCCGTGTGATCTCTCCAATCATGTCATTTGCGGAGCTGACCATAGAGCCTAGGTAGACAAAATCCTTTACTACCTCAAAATTGTATCTGTCTATTGTGGCGTTCTGCCCAAGACGCCGATGTTGGGTGTCCTTTTTTGTAGACAGCATATATTTTGTTTTATTTTCATTGACCGCTAGACCCATCTTTGCTGCCTCGATCTCAATACTCGTAAATGCCCCATTGACGGCCCGCTGAGTTCTTCCGATTATGTCAGTGTCATCGGCATAAGCGAATAGTTGTACAGACTTGAAGAAGATTGTACCTCCGGGGTTGGCTTGTGAGTTTCGTACAATTCTCTCAACTACTATGTTAAAGAGATCGCATGATAGCGCGTCGCCTTGTCTAAGACCTTTCCTGACATCGAACGGTTCGGTGATGTTCTTACCGACTTTGATGGAGCAGCGAGAGTTCTCCATCGTCATTCTGCACAAACGGACGAGCTTGGCAGGGATGCCAAGACTAGACATGGCTCTGTATAACTCGTCTCTATACACGCTATCATAGGCAACTTTGAAATCGATGAAAAGGTGGTGCGTATCGATTTTATATTCATGGGTTTTTTCCAAGATCTGCCGTAGTGTGAATATTTGGTCAATGGTGGACTTTCCCGGCCTGAAACCGCACTGATAAGGACCTATCAGGTTGTTGACGATCGGTTTTAGGCGTTCACATAGTACGGCAGACAGGATCTTATATGCGATATTTAGGAGACTTATATCTCTGTAGTTGGCGCAGTTCAGAGGGTCTCCTTTCTTCAGGATCGGGCAAACGATGCTGAGGTTCCATTCATCGGGCATACTTTCGTCCGACCAGATTTTACAGATGACGTTAGTTTGATGAGTTTAGATATCGCTATCCTCACTTCATTATGATCGGGTTGACGGGAATTTTGACTGCCATCGTCACTGTTGAATGGCTCATTCTGCCTGACAGCGGAATATTGATCATCATCGCCGTTTAACAGTCTGTAGAAGTGTTCCTTCCATATCTTCAGCACCGACTGCGATTCTACTACTATATTGCCATTTTCGTCCCTGCAGGCTTCTGTTCTGGCTTTGAAACCCTGGCATGTTCGTTTTACCCTTTGGTAAAATTTTCGAACATTATTTCTGCAATAAAGTCTCTCAATCTCCTCGATCGAGCGCTTCTCATGCTCTGTTTTTTTTTTTCTGAGAAGTCGATGTTCCTCTTTTCTCCTGCGCACGTAGAGCTCGTAAGAAGCTCTAGTCCTTCTATGCAGCGCCGCTTTGTACGCCTCTTGTTTTGCTGCATGTGCTTGCCGGCATTCCTCATCAAACCAGGGGTTTCGTTGTGGTGGCCGAGAGAAACCCAGTACATCAGAGGCGGCATCTCTGATGGCTTTTTGGCTACGCTGCCACTGGTCTTCCGCATTTGCTGCTGGCGGCATAGGACTAAGATTGAGATTAGAAGAAACACGATCGGCAAAGGTTCTGGCGGTCTCGTGCGATTGTAGCTTTTCGACGTCAAATTTCCCCACAGCATTTCGTTAATTTCGCTCCGTTGTGGATATCCGCATCCGTACCTTGGCTACAACTAGGTAGTGATCCGAGTCCACGTTGGCTCCTCGGAAAGTCCGGACACCCAGAATACTGGAAGAGTGCCTTGCGTCGATCGCAATGTGATCGATTTGGTTGACAGTTTTTCGATCAAAGGAGAGTCATGTTCCTTTGTGAATATCGAGACGTGGGAACCGCGTACTAGCTACAACAAAGTTTCGCCCCGCTGCAAAGTCGATTAGCCTGAGTCCGTTGTCGGATGTGTTGTCGTGCAGGCTGTGCTTTCCGACCACGCTACTAAAGACTTCCTCTCTTCCTAGCTTTGAGTTAAAGTCGCCTAGGATAATTTTAACGTCGTGGCTAGGGCATTGCTCATACGTCTTGTCCAAGAGCTGGTAGAAGTCATCCTTTGTCGCGTTGTCCTTCTCCTCGTGAGGGGCGTGAACCCATATTAGGCTAATGTTGGCAAATTTAGCCTTGATACGGATAGTCATAAGGCGCTCGTTCACATGCCGGAAACTCAAGACTTCTTGACTAAGTCTGCCTCCAAAGACAAATTCGCACCCGAATAGACGCTGTCTTTTTGTCTGTAGCAGTTGCCGTAGTAGATGTCGCAGTTTTTCATACTCCTTTTGCCCGGCCCATCCCATCGCACTTCTTGGATGGCGGTAATGTCTGCTTTGAGACACTTTAGGGCCTCCGCAAGTTGTTCGGCTGCACGTGGTTTGTAGAGGGACCTAACATTCCATGTGCAGACACGAAGATCGTTGTCCTTCGTTACGTTTGCATGGGTCGTCAACAGTAATATCATCCGTATCCGAGGCTGTTGGTTGCTTCGTAACCAAAGGTTTTTTACGTGGTAGGGAAGTTAACTCGACGGCACAACCCCCAACCTGGAGGGCCAGATCCTTTGTTTTGTACCCCTAGGACAAGAGGCCGGATACACCGATGTCGGTAACCCACTTCGGGGATATGAGCGCTGCCGTTACCCCATTAAGGGCTCATCCGCCACCATCTCTTTTTCAATACCCTGACGTAGTATTGAAAATCCCTACAGACCTCAGCTCCAAATATGTTGAAGTAGCTCCAGTAAGGTATCCACTGGTCTGTAGACGTCACCGTTGATTCCATCGAGAGAATTCGTCCGCCGCACGTCCTCCTTCTGAGGACCTCTTGCTAGACTTCGTCCGGTTAGGCATATGCGCGCTGAAGTTCATCCAGATGTGCTTGCGCAGGTCTGAGTGTTCAGCTGCACATATATCGTCAGACTCAGCATACGCTCATCGTTAGTTCACTATCAGATAGCTATCCAGCGGGCACCGCGTGAAGGTGATGATGCGATTTTGCCCACCAGTTAGTGGAGGCTATCAACCATAAAAATGTAGGTCGTAATCGTACTTATGGTGTGGTGTTAGGTACTTGACGATTGCTGGAGCAGAAGATTTAACATTTCAAATATTAATTTACGTCTTAGACTTAAACCCTTTTAATGCAATTGCACAACGTAAGTTGGAAATGAAGAGAAGAGATATAACAGAAAGTTGTTGGGATTAATAGTTTCAAACTCAGGTGGGTGGTGCCCGAATTGATCGGGGAGAATTTAATACGATTTTTGCATTTGGTTTATACATATTTATAGTATTTTTGTAAGAACGTGTTGGGCTACTCTAGGTGATGTGCGTCCGCCTCATTTAATTTTATTATTTAAAAAATGTAATCTTTATTCCTGATAATCAAACCATTGATCGAACATTCATTCATTCATTCATTCATTCATATTAACATTATTAACTACAATAAACTAAAATGCGCAAATAAACTTATCTTATAAAAAGTTATAAAAATGTTGCTTAACAATGTCATTGAGGAATATTTTGGATCCATCCTTTATTTAAGAAAACTAGTGGCGGATGAAATGAGTAAAACAAATTAAAAAACAAAACTAATTCAAATAAAATGATTGCGGGGTGGTGATAGTGTAAATTCCAAGTGTACAATAAAAAAGTAATATACAAATAAAAACAAAAAAATTAATGATTTGAAAGATATAAAAACTATAAGAAAACTACGAGATCCTTTAAATAATTACCCTTCTTAGGTTATTGATTTCAAGAAAGTCGAAGTCGAACAGCCATGATTTGATTTTCTTATTGAAAGCAAAAGAGTTACGAATACTACGAAGTTCAATAGGTAGTCGATTGGAAAGCCTAGGTGCTACTGAGCTATAAAAGTTTAAGAAAGTATGGTTATTATGCGACGAAATTGAAGCCAGAAAACGTTCATTACTACGAAGACTATAAGCGGTTACATATTGATTAAGAAAATTGCCACTTCTTAAGCAAAAAATTTGTAAGACTTTACAAAAGTATAGATGCTTTAGTGGAAGTATCTTAGAATTTAAAAATAGATAAAAACTATGTTCGCACCGACTTTTTTTCCACAAAATTCGTAGGATGTGTTTTTGGATAATAATTAAGGGTTGTAAGTTGTAGCTAAATGTACTACCCCAGCATACGAGCCCGTACTGCAATTTAGACTCCACTAAGCCGTAGTAAATAGTTTCAAGGAGTTTCCGAGAACAGAACTGGTTTAGATGATACATAATGTAAGTAGTTGACAGAAGATACTTTTTTAATTGGGAGGTGTGAACGCTCCACTTAAGGTTGCTGTCTATAAACAAGCCCAAGTACTTAAAAATAGAAAAGTTTTCGATTATAAAGCATTTTGAAGAGCAGCTTAGGCTATCATCAAATGTTGAAGTGGATCAGCTCGCAGTGCAAGTAACAGCATTAACACACATTTTTTTGCAATCAGAACTGTGGTAGATGATGTTCGGGGAGTGCAGATAAAAAGAAGGTATATTGAAAAACATAAGTTTGGTTTTGCCTCTTATGATTAGTTTGTGCATACCAAACCAGTGTCTCAGGATTTCCAAATCGTGGTTGATGACCGCTACTAAGTCCAGTGCCGAAGTATTTGAGTATGAACATGCTATGTCATCTTGCAAAATCAGTTTTTCGCCCCTTTAGATCAAGGTTAAAAATAGAATTAATAAAAATTAGAAATAAAAGAGGACCAAGTATAGAACCCTGTGGAACACCGATTTGAATATCCAGACACTCACTGAACACGTTACCAATCTTCACCCTTTGTTTTCTATCCTTAAGCAAACCATTTAAGAATTAAACCTCTAAAGACAGCCTTTTCTAGTTTCATTATTAGGAGTTTGTGGTCCACTGTATCAAAAGCCTTGGTAATGTCAATAAAAAGTGCAGCAGTCATTTGTCTTTTATTTAAACTATCATAGATCTGACTACACAAATTTAAAAGCGCAACTTCCGTTGATTTGCCAGCTCTAAAACCGTGTTGATTAACGCTTAAAAACGAAGATCTCTGAAGAAAGGTAATAATTCGAACTTTAATCACTTTTTCGAAAAGCTTAGAACAAACCAGTAGAAGGAATATTGGCTTATAATTATTTAATTTTTTGGGATCATCCTTTTTGAAGATGGGTATAACCTCAGCACTCTTTAAACTGCTAGGAAAAATACCACCATAAACGCTTTCGTTCAAAATATTTGCTAAGACATCCACACCGTTCAAAGAAATGTTCTTTAGGAAAGCATTTGAAAAGCCGTTCTGTGAAAATGAGTTAGAATTATTAAGTAGCAATATATTCCTATACAATTCAAAAGACGAGATAGGTTCGAAGAAAAAGCTATTTAGCGAGGCACTTTCCTTGATAAAACATTGTTCAGTACAAACGTTTTGAGCCAAAGATGGAAAACCCGCATATCACCATGTAATCTAAGATGGTCTGTTCAATCGCTGCTGCATTTTATTTATTTTTAAAGGTTAAATCAAAATATTATTTATTACTGGATGCCATGATAGACCGAGTATCTTACTTATAATTTTGAATCCAAAATTTAGATTTTTCATACCATTTGAGGTTTGAAATATACTTATCTAAATAGATACTAGTTGAAAGGATTGTAATAAAGATACGATTGAAATACTGCTTGCCAATAGTTCTTTCCTTGGGGCCTTTGAATAGCAAAGCTTTCTTGAGAATAACCAAGAGAACCACCATTCCCACATTGCTCTTGTCTGCTTCGAAAGAGAATTTTTGAGTCACTCGGTCTCGTTTGTGTAAGTGAGGAGTGGAGGTAAGGAATCAGCAAAAATCCATGCAGCTCTTCAGCTCGGCAAAAATGTACCAACATTTTCCACAGTTTATTCATTACTGATGTCGATAATTTGTGTGTTGCCGTCAGACATAACTACACAGTCGTTCTTATCAAAGTCAAATTTAATATAATTAAGCATATACAACAAATGATTGTCAATTACTACATACATACATAATCCGGGCCTCTTGTAACCTACGGTGTCGAGGTTCTGTCTCTGGTTTCCGTCATCCTTTCTTTAATAAATTTTCTCCATTTCTTCCTGTCTCTAGCTGCTTCCTTCGCCGAGTTCCAGCTTTCTCCTGCACCTTTTAGTACTTTCTCTAGCGCGCTGTTCCATGTTGTCCTGGGCCTTCCCCTTCTGTTCTTCCCTTCAGTTCTAGCCTCCCAGATTTTTTTTTTTACTTGTCTGTTGTCTTCCATCCTCACTAGATGTCCAAACTATCTCAGTTTTTATCTTCTATAATTATAATTATTTAATTTTTTGGGATCATCCTTTTTGAAGATGGGTATAACCTCAGCAATCTTTAAACTGCTAGGAAAAATACCACCATAAACGCTTTCGTTCAAAATATGTGCTAAGACATCCACACCGTTCAAAGAAACTTTTTTCACAGATTCCACATTTAGCTCTTTTCGGATGTCTTCATTTCTTTTTCTGTCGATTCTCTTTACTCCTATCACTCTTCGAAGGTATTTCATTTCCATGGCCTGTATTTGCTTTTCTTGTCTTTCAGTAAGGATCCAGTTTTCTCTTCCATGCAACAGTACTATTAGGTACGTAGACTTGAAGATTGATATTTTTGTGGCTCGAGTTATTTCTTTATGATCTAGACATTTTCTCTGCAACACTGCGTACAGCCTATTTGAAGATTGGATCATTGCCTTCAATTCCTCCTATAAGTTACCCTTGCTGTTAATAACGCTTCCAAGATACTTATAATTTTCAACTTGCTCGAAGGTCACTCCGTCCACACTCACTCTTATCATCCCTGTTCTATTACTTACGACCATCACTTGAGTTTTCTCGACATTGAGGTGCAGATTTTGAGATTCCAGGACTTCCTTCCGTACTTGTAAGTTTTTCTCTAATTTTCTTTCAGAGTTTGCAAAGAGTATAATGTCATCGGCAAAAGCACATGCCCATAAAGAGATGGGTTCTAGGCGCCTATATCCCACATTAAAAATTTCCATTCTTTCCTAACACTGTCTGATTGCATCGCCATGGCGCAGATGAACAAAAGTGGGCTTAGTGTACTTCCTTGTCTGACGCCTTCCGATGTCTTAAATGCGTCAGACATCCTGTTACTGGTACTTACTACATTATATGTCTCTTTATATATACTTTTAATTGCCTCTACAAGTTCTTCTTTATAGATATGAAAAAAAACTTTGGACACAATAAGCAAAAAAAAAAAAAAGTCTGGGATAGCCTTAAGAACAACGGGGTAGAAGAAGATCTTGTACGAGCTGTCAAGATTATGTTTAAAGAAACTTACAATGTCATAAGGACTGGGAATTTAATATCAGAAAAATTCATAACATCAGAAGAAGTAACAGAAAGAAGTATATTGAACCCCCTGCTGTTCATTTGAAAAGGAAAACTTCAGGGTATGTAATAAACACATACATCCAGTCTATTTGAAGGCGTGTGCATTTCCTGATGACATTGTGTTGTTTGCAAATTCAGTAAGCAAATTGGAAAATAATTTAAAGGTATGAAAAGAAACATTAGCATCGCAAAAACTCCAACTTAATGTAGAAAAGACAAAAGTGATGGTAATCGGCAACGAACTGGAAGTAGTAAGAGTGGCGGTGGATGGTAACGTTGTTGAGCAGGTAAGCAGATACAAGTATCTTCGAAGCATCATAAACAGCAAAGGTAACTCAGAAGATGAAATGAAAGCAAGAATCCAGTCAGCAAAGAAAGTTTTTACATATATCATAAAGAAATCATGTGAAGCACAAAAATACCCATTTTTAATACTAAGTACCGACCGGAGGAGAGAACTGGACACTAACTGAAAAGCAGGAAAGCAAAATCCAAGCCATGGAGATGAAATACCTCAGGAGAGTGCTAGCAGTAACAAAAAAATGAAAGAATAAGGAACGAAGATGTAAGAAAAACAGTAAATTTGGAATCGAAGAAAATAATCATGGAAGATACAAAACTTCGGTAGTTTGAGCACTTATTCCGTATGGATGACAACAAGAAATATTAAATACTCGTAATATGCTTCAAAATTTCTAACGATTAGGTTATCTTATGAGCCTCAAACTTCACTTTCTTCATTATCATTTAAGCTACTTTCCTGATAACTTGTGAGCTGTAGATGAAAAACAAGGTGAACGATTTCATCAGGATATAATATTGTACAAGAAATGGAACGTAGGTATTAGGGAAAATGTAATACAAGCATGATGGTAGACTACAAGGCTCACAAGAGGATCGCTCCACAGAAGCTTCCATGAAAAGTCGACAAGGTTTCATAACCTTTGTAATGTTTTAAAATACTTATTTTTATGTATGCAGTGTATTTAAATAAAAAAATGTTACTAAAGTATTTCAATTATTGTATATATCCTCAATATATGAGGATTGAAACTACATCCCAAACCACAAATAACACTGATAATATCAATGCTGAAAGTTATTCAGATTAATCTGCACCACTCGATTAGTGCTACAGATAATCTGGTGGTTTTTCTCAAGGAGGAAAACATTGACATCAGCATTGTCCAAGAACCCTGGGTAAACGGCCCTGACATTAAGGGCCTCAATGACAACAAATACAACCTTTTTTACAACCGGAATAACATCAATCATGGTAAGCCAAGAACCTGCATTCTAGCTAAAAAGCATATTAAAGCCTTTATATGTCCAAATTTTAGCTCGTCCGATTTAACAACGGTCAAAATAGAGAACGCAGGTAGTGTAGACCTATACATCTCCTCTGCCTACATGGCACACGACCGCCAATCACCGCCAAAAGAATTTCAAGACATGGTGACGGCTATCTGCACAAAAAAGACCATAATTGGATCCTCTTCAATGTAGATTTCGAGATCGAGACTCCCAAACCCTATAGAAACCCCAAAAGAACCGACTGGACAAAGTTTAGTCAAGTCGTTAGATCCAAGCTACGTAGAACTCCAAACGCTTTAATAACCTCTACTGCAGAACTAGACACAAAAGTAAACTTACTTACTTACTTATGTCCTTTAACCCCTCGGGGGGCATAGGGCGTCAACCACGCCTGCGCGCCATCGTGTTCGGAGTTCTGCAACGCGTTTGAGCTGCCTCCAACTCATTCCTAAAGAGCTCGATTCCTCCTCAACTGTTCTGCGTCACGTTTGCCTAAGGCGTCCCGCTATTCTGCCTGCCTGGGTGAGCGGATTCCACTGCATAGCGTATTTCGCAATGGAGTTGTCTTCACGCCGTAGGGTGTGTCCAATCCATTGCCACTTTCTTCTTCGTATAGTAATGCTTATAGGTTCTTGGCCCGTTCTCAGATAAAGTTGTTCGTTGGAGATGCGGTTCGGCCAAAAAATCCTCAAGATGATTCTTAAGCATTTGTTTACGAAGACTTGCAGCTTGCGTGTGTTAATGGTGTCCACCTTCCAGGTACTGCACCCATAAAGCAGCACTGATTCTACGTTGGAGCGGAACAGTCGTAGTCAAGATGATTCTTAAGCATTTGTTTACGAAGACTTGCAGCTTGCGTGTGTTAATGGTGTCCACCTTCCAGGTACTGCACCCATAAAGCAGCACTGATTCTACGTTGGAGCGGAACAGTCGTAGCTTGGTTCTTAAGCTAATAACATTGCTTCTCCAGATTTTGGACAGCATTCCGAACGCAGCTTTAGCCTTCCCGATTCTGCTGCACACATCCAGTTCGGTGCCACCGCGATTAGCCGAGACGACACTTCCTAAATATAGAAAGTTATCAACTTTCTCGACTTGCTTTCCGGCAATGTTAAGTTGAGCGCGGGTATTGGAAGTACTCAGGGCTTTTGTTTTGGCTGTGTTTATTTTTAGCCCCACTTTGTTTGCCTCAGCTTCTAGATTTTGGGCCATCAAATTAAGATCCATTATCCGATGTGAAAGTAGACAAACATCGTCAGCGTAATCTAGGTGTTTAAGGTAAGATGTCATAGTCCAACGAATTCCAGAATTAGCTTCCGTCAATGCTGCACGGAGTACATCGCTGATAACCACCAAGAACAATAGTGGGGACAGTATGCACCCTTGGCGTACTCCACTTTGGACTTCAAAGTCCTCCGACACCTTACCATTGTGCACGACGTGACACTTGCCGCCCTCATATGTAGCCTTGATAATAGCTATAAGCTTTTCTGGAATGCCTCTCCTGCGCAAGGCCAGCCAGATAGCATCTCGATTCAAGCTGTCGAAAGCCTTCTCGAAGTCGATAAACAGTAAATGTAGCGGAGACCTATACTCAACGCATTGTTCGATTATGATCCGTAAGGTGTTTATGTGGTCGATGCAGGAGGATCCAGCGCGAAAGCCTGCCTGTTCGACATCGAGAGTTGAATCTAAATGATCTTTAATTCGTTCTAGAATTATTCTAGCTATTATATTGGCTACAGCTGGAAGAACACATATACCTCTCCAGTTACCGCACTACATCAAGTTACCCTTCTTTGGAAGCTTAATGATCATCCCCCTTTTCCACTCCTGTGGAAATTGTTCACTATCCCAAGCTCTCCGTATTAGCGGATGCAGCAAATCTGCCGATGTATTTGGCGCCGCTTGAAATAGCTCGGCAGGGATGCCATCAATACCCACCGCTTTGTTTTTCTTGAGGGACTTGATTGCTGTTATTATTTCAGCTTTACTGGGAGGTACGGTGCGAATTCGGGAATTTGTTGCTTCGAACTGCTCATTCGAATTCAAGATCATACCGCCGTCGTCTAAGTGATTTAGCACTGCAGCAAAATGTTCTCTCCATCTAGTGAGCTGATCCTCATCCGTCTAGACTCTTCACTGGATGTTGTTTGGAGTTTCGACCACCAATGAGCTCCTTAGTGATGTTGTAAACAGTCCTACTGTCGCACCTACTCGCTGCTTCTTCAGCCCTTGAGGCCAGTGAGTTGACATGTTGACGCTTGTCACGTCTCACACTACGCTGCACTTCTTTCTTCTTCGCACGGTATTGGGCTTCAAGCTCGGTTCTCTCTACTGCTGAGGCCGCTGCAATCCGAGCCTTGATTGCTGTACGCTCATCGATCCGTCTCCAGGTGTCTGTAGAAAGCCATGTGCGGTGGTGTTTCTGCTTTTTACTGACATAAGTGCGTGCCCCAGTCGCAAAAGCATTTTTCACAGCACTCCAGTGGTCATCCATGTTCTCTAAGCTGCTGATTGCTTCTGCTTCTAAGGCAAGATGGTCCCTGAACTGTTGGCGCACTTGGGGAACCTTGAGCCTGTCGATATTAAACCTGGTGATGTTAAGCAGGTTTGAGCGGTTGCTGTTGACGGATGCAGTACGAAGGCGTAAATGAGCTACCATAAGATGGTGATCTCGTTCTTGTCCGACGTCAGCTCCACGTCTGTTTCGGACGTCCAGGAGACAATTTCTAAAGCGGCGACTGATCGCAATGTGGTCGATCTGGTTGGATGTTCGTTGCCTATCAGTAGAGACCCAACTGATCTTATGGCAGGTGTTATGCTTAAACAGCGTACCTCCGATGACTAGGCGGTTGGTATTGCAGAAGTCCACAAACCGCTCACCATTGTCATTACGGTCTCCCACGCCGTGAACTCCCATCACGTGCTTAAGCATGGTGTTGTCGCTACCCACCTTGGCATTGAGATCTCCCATTACCATTACGATGTCCCCATTAGGCGTTTGGTTGTAGGCGGCACCTAAGTGGCTATAAAAATTATCCTTTTCATCCTCAGTCGCATCTAGAGTCGGAGCATAACACTGTATGATGGTAATTTTTCTAACTCTACTCTGGAACCTACCCGTCAATATCCGGTCACTATGGGGTTTCCAGGATATGAGGCTACTACGTGCTGCTGGAGTTAGCATGAGTCCTACGCCACACAAAAGTAAAGACTTTCGAAAAAGCCTTCAATAATGCTTTTAAAGTTGCGTGTCCGGTCAAATACAGCAAAAAAACCTTCCCTCCGTGGTGGAACGAAGAACTCTCTAACCTCAGGAAACTGACTAGAGAGACCTTCAATATCTACTACAAGTGCAAATACTGGCAGCCTTATACGGACAGCCTTAAAATATACAAAAAAGCTATCAGAATGGCCAAGAAACGGTCCTAGATAGAGTATTGCTAATCAATTGATACCCTCAAAGACTCCGCTGGACTCAGCAAGATTCTATCGAAGGATCATTCCAATCCATCCCTCCTGAAAAGGTCGGATGGTGAGTGGACGGAGTCAACTGCAGAATCCTTAAAGATCTTGATACACTTTCCCGGATGTAAAGACAGCTAGACTGAGCCTAACAGTTCGCAATGCCTGCAATCCTGGGAACACATAATACCCATTATTACCGAAGAAAAAATCTCCTCCTAGATGGCATTCTGCCCATTATGCTACAAAAAATGCAAGAGGTAGCAATCCCATGGCTCGTGCCGATTTTCAGGAGCTGCATCCTAAATAACCATGTACCCCACTCATGGAGACGGGTGAGAGTGGTTTTCATTCCGAAGGTGGGGAGGCGCGGACATGAGAACACGAAAGATTTCAGACCAATCAGTCTGACCTCCTTCGTTTTGAAAACCCTCGAGCGACTTCTAGACAACCATCTGCGAGATACAATCGAGTCATCTCTTTCCAAATCCCAACACACATACCTCAAAGGAAGATCTACAGAAACAGCTCTTCATGAAGTAGTGCGAACAATAGAAAAATCCCTACAGTTTAAGGAATACACTTTAGCTACCTCTCTAGACATAGAAGCAGCTTTTAGCAATCTACACACTGAAGTTATTCTAGAGTCCCTCACGGAGCTGGGCATAGAAACCTACCTAAGTCAATGGATAGTCTCTATGCTCATATAGGAGGACCTAGGCAACAAAGAAGACTTATTCTATCCAGGGTGGTGCAGTCCATCCTTATGTATGCGGCACCCATATGGGCCAAAGCTATGGCGAAAAAGACCTACGCAAGAAGGATAAACTCTGTCAACAGACTATGTGCGCTGAGAGTATGCTGTGCCTTCCGTACGGTGTCAGACGAGGCAGTATGTATCATCGCGGGAATGCTACCAGCGGATATCTTGGCTATCGAGCTACAAAGGACCTTCGACGCCAAAATTCAGGAACCTCAAGCGTCAGTCAAAAATATCAAGCTGGAAGAAAGACAGCGAAGCATTAGAGCATGGCAGGAGCGATGGAACCAGTCCTCAAAGGGAAGATGGACCCATCGACTTATACCGGATATCCAAAAATGGATGGACCGGAAACACGGAGAGGTAGATTTCTATCTTAGCCAGTTCCTAACCGGACATGGCTGCTTTCGAGCGTATCTCAACTGGTTTGGGCTCGATGAATCTCCCAACTGTCCAAATTGCGGAGAGGCGTCAGAAGACGCTCAGCACGTATTTTTTCAGTGCCCACGTTTTCATATAGAGCACAGAGACCTGGAGGAAAAAATTGGAGAAATACCAACCCCCGAAAACATTGTGCACCATATGATAGCATCGAATGCAATATGGGACGCGGTGAAACAAGTTGCAGCGATAATCGTGCAGGAACTTAGGCGGCTGGAAAGAGTCAGAAAGAGCAATCAAGTCCAACCGGCAACACTTTTGGAACAAGGAGCGGAAAACAGCGAATGAAGAGCACAAATAGCTAACCAGCCCCGCGAAGTAATACCTAACGGTAGTCCCGCGGGGAGAGTGGTTGAAGTGTGCAGGGTGTGGTTTAGTACGTAGGCGTATTCCTGGCATCGATTATTCAGGTTTGCGAATCGTGCATGCCAGTAGCTCGGGCTACTGGTATCTTTAGAAGATTACACACCCTTTGGCGCAACCATAAAAAAAAAAAAAAATCTCTGTGCTCAGCACTAGAACCATTCAGGCATCTCTAGGAAACAGCACCATAACCAAATTTTCCAGTAGAGGAACGCCCCAAGGTGGAGTCATCTCACCTCTACTATGGCTAATAGTCAGGCATAAAATCCTTTTATGCTTAGACAGAGAAAGGATTAAAGTAGTTGGGTATGCGGACGACATGATGATTTTAGTGTCGGGACTTTTCCCTCCCGTGATAAGAGAGATCATGGAGAGTACTCTAAGTAAAGTCGCCGCATGGGCCAGAAAGTGTAGACTTGGAGTCAACCCAAATAAAACTAAACTGATGCTTTTCACTACAAAAACCAAAATACCCGACTTTAATCTTCCTCCATTAAACGGTCAGATACTCTCCTTATCTTCCAGCGCTAAGTACCTAGGGGTCATTCTAGACCCTAAACTTAACTGGAAACCAATCATAGACGAACGAGTAAAGAAAGCATGTATTGCCTTCTATGCCTGCAACAGAACCTTCGGCAAAAGATGGGGCCTGCAACCAAAATTGACCCTGTGGATGTAGACAGCCGTAGTACGCCCAATCCTTACCTACGGGTCGATAGTATGGTGGTCGGCCCTTAAAAAGCCCTATAACATAACCAAACTAAATAAGGTGCAAAGAGCAGCATGCATAGGTACCACAGGCGCCCTACGGTCAACTCCGTTAGACGCTCTAACAGTCCTGCTACACCTTTTACCCCTAGATCTACATATCACAAACATCTCAGCGCACAGCGCAATCAGACTCAGAGAGTCCAAGTGTTGGACTGCGAAACCCTATGGATACAGCAATATCCTAGATTCTCTAGGAGGAGAACTCATATCGACTCCAACAGACTACATCATCCCCATACTGAACTTCACAAAGCATTTCGATGTACAATTCCCTACAAGAAAAGATTGGCAAGATGGGCAGGCGACCATTGGTTTCGATCTAACAGTCTACACCAATGGGTCAAGAATGGACTGTGGGGTTGGTGCGGGTGTTTTCTCGGAGTCCCTGAACATCGCAAGATCGTATCGACTCCCGGACGCTGCCAGCGTCTTTCAAGCGGAAGTATTCGCCATTCGCGAAGCCTGTCGCCAAATCAAGTCACACACAAATACACTACCAAGGCAAAGAATCGCTATTTTAATCGATAGCCAAGCTGCTATCAAAGCCATTGCCTCGGAAACTATTTCCTCAAAACTAGTACTAGAATGCCGACAGGAGCTGGCCTCGCTAGATGGCCAATGCATGGTGACTCTAGTCTGGGTTCCAGGCCACAGCAACGTTGATGGCAACGAACATGCTGACGAACTGGCCAGGCGAGGCTCAGCCCTTCAATGCTCACTTGCTGAACTTGTTCACACCCCGCTCGGAGCAATTAAGGCAAACATCTCCTCAATCTTTCTTAGAAAAGCTAACCTTAAATGGTCCAGGTTAACGAACTGCGTCATATCCAGAAAGATGTGGCCTAACTACAACAAGACCAAAACAACCGCCCTATTGAACAGAACGCGCAAAGATATTGCCCGTAAAATCGCGATAATCACGGGACACTGGCCGGTAGGAGAGGATGCAGCATGCAAATAGGTATCCCATATAATACACACTGCCGTAGTTGCAACATAGCCACCGAAAAGGAAACAATTATCCACTACATGTGCAATTGTCCAGCACTAGCTAGGGCTAGACATCAAGCATTAGGCAAACCCTTCTACAATTCACTTGAGGAAATCTCGGGTAAGAACATAAATGAGCTAACCCTCTTCTTAAACTCCACAGGCTGGCTCTAGATTGTCCTCACCAACACACATCAACATCCAAGGTCGCATGAGTCGTGGTATCAAAACGGCACAACTGTGCTAATTGGGTCTCTGTTTTTACAGAACCGCCACTTCTACCTACCTACATATTTCAATTATTGAGTAATTATCAACATTTTGTATTGTGAAAAATCTTGACGTGGTAGAAAAAAAAGAAAGAAAGTAGAAAGCTTCTCAAAAACAAATTGCACTTAACTGTAGGTCCCTTCCGTACGTGTGAAAAAATAAAACGCACACAACACGAATGGTTGCGAGATCTAGGCCCATGCACTTGAAGAGCTGTTTCGCCAAATATTTATTTATTTTCACAGAAAATTTGCGAAGCAAAAGCGGAGGCAAAAAAACAAAAGAGGAAGGCCCAAAACAACCTGGAACAACACTATAGAAAAAATATTAAGGGCAGGTGGAGAAAATTGGTACTCGGCCAAGCAACTAACCAAAGATAGAAGCCCTTGGAGGAACTTCCAATGGAAAGATAGAATTTAAATACCTAAGAAAAAGACTAAGGGTGAAAGAGGACTGGATTAAGTAGGTAAGTAAAGTATTTTGGACAGCTCAACAGAGAATCTGTAGATAAAGCTATATATACGAGTAAGTATATTTTACCGCAACGGATCAGACGAATTTCAGGGTCTTGAATTCAAATCACTGAGGTCACTGGTTCCTCACCAGAGTTTTCGAACAAAGTCACTCGTCAAATTTCTAAGGAATTTTTTCAATTTTTCACACAGTAACTACAATTGAATAATTTTGGGGATCTAGATATATATATATGTGCTATAATTTATCATAAAAATGTATAAGAAGTACGCGTCCTTTACCCTTTTATCACAGAAACTTCTCTAAACGAAAATATGCTACTTTATATCCATATATTCATACTAGCCATTTAAAAATATTTTGTACTTCTTTTTATCACAAATTTTTCTGTTCAATACCGAGGAAGTGTCAAGCACAACTGCAGCGGTTCCTCACCCACGCAATCCTGGTCAACCAGTTCAGCATACCCCATACGTCAAGTTCCGCAATCAACTGCATTCCATTGAAATTATCTTTCAGAATTCCAAAGTGTTTTTATCGCGAGTACTTTGCATCTCGAGTTGTACGTTTTTCTAGATTCCCTGGCACATCGTCCGCTCAGTGAAAGGATAATTTGACAGACAGTAAAATTTATTACGAATTCTCTGGTATGCCACCCACCACCAGCATTTAGTCCTCATTTAGCGAGGCGCGATATTTAATTATAAAAACATTTTTCTTTTCCATTGCAAGGACTTGCCATATCCGTGGCACTTGGCTTTACTTTTTTCTTTCTCAAAAATGGCAGTTCCCTGTCTTGATGGGACTTTAATTACACGCCGATTGAATGACACGAGAGATTAATTAAACAGCGCGCAACGAAGAGCAGCGTGTAATTTTCTCTCGAAGAAGAAATGATTGTGAAGGAATTTTTCAAATGAATACCCTTTTTCCCCGTGCCGCGTTTATTATATGCGCGCAGGATACTTTCGTGTCTTATTTGCGCTGCATTGCTGTGCCAGTTGTATGAGGGATGACAGTTCATCTTGGGTGTGGCAGTTAAAGAAATCAATTGTTCATCATTGTCACGCATGAAGCTTGCGCTTAATAGGAGCCCCCTGGATTGTCCCCTGCCGCAAAGGCTCTGTGCCAAGCAATCGAATTAGAATTTCCATGTAAACCTCATCTACTCACACATGCACACAGGACGAACGTTAAACTTCATCAGTAACACCTGCAAAAGTGCAAAACCGAATGTAAGCTCAGAGATAAACTTTGCATCCTTGTTTGCTGACAGCAGCACCCATCCCATCCTGGTATCTCCCGCTCTCTAATGGAGGGTTACATGGTTGAGAAGATGTGTTTGTCGTCCTTTAGCAATTCCTAAATATGCAACCCACCACATTTCCATTAAACAAATTCAGCTCCCATCCTGAAACTTCAGCCCGCCCCGACCAAATCTTATCCTGGCACACAACAAAGGACACAACAAAGTTTACGTTAACGTAATTTGCTGTGTGGTTAACCTATGGCAAGTGCATCTGTTGCATGCGATATGAGTCCTGAAAATCCTTGTGACATTCATTCGGTTGTTCTTCGAGCGTGGTTATCGGTGGGCGGGCCACCGACCGACGTCGAGGGACATTTGAAAGGGTTTTCTCTCGCCTTTAGTGCGGTCATGGTTGGGGTGGGCCCTTGGGGGTGCAAAGGACCTTCCAGCTGCCAGTCCTGATAGTGATTATCATCAGTGATCGATAGATCGAGGTTTGTTAAGCAGCATTAAACACTTCCTCCGGTTTGCCCGGTGGCAGTCCATAAATCCATTCGTCGGTGGCGGGGTGCAAACGGAATGCTTGGCGCGCCGACAAACGGAACCCTACAACTTGAGATATTATGTCCTGACAAGGCGAGGAATTGTGCGCTTTGCGGAGTATGTACTAGTACATATGTGTGGTATTTCTGGAAAATTTCCTGATGTACCGGTCGTGATAAGGTGCCACACGAAATATGGCCCTGGGCGATGCAAGTGCGATTGGGAGGCAGTCTGACGCAGGCCTTGCGAAGGCATTGAAAGGAGCTGCACTGTTGTAAGTCAATAAATCGCGCCGATGAATGGGCGGAGGGTGAAGCACCAGTATGTGAAGGTACCACGTGAACAGGCGGTTTATCATCCTGGATATTTCCTGATTGCACACTTTTTTTCAGCCGCTACTCTCCTATGGGTTGTGTTTTCTTCGAAGGACCTTGCAAAACGCCTTGTGCAGAGTTGGTGTTCTTTTTGCGGCCGATTGGTGTGCGTGATTCACAGCAATTAGCTTTAAGTGTGAATTGTAGAGAGGTATGGGGTGGACTGGTGTCTGATGCGACTGACAGCAGGACTTGCAATAAAAATCGACCCCATGCTGTGGGCTTGACGTTACTGTTAGAGATTTAGAAGAGTTATTAATCGACAACAGTGAGATGTTGGATTTATTGGGGTGTTTGGTTTAATGACTGTGGCAAGTTACATCATAATTATAGGAACTATGGACGAATGGGAAGATTGATCAAAGTAGTTATACACGTTGGGGGCAAAAGTCAACAGTGTACATGTTAACATGTTGTAATCCAGTGACTGTAATATATGAAAATCATTTCCAGAAAGAAACTCTCCAAACGTTTTTTAAAGTAAATGTGTCAGATTGTAGGTAGATAGGTAAAGAACTAGATTTCGTGGCAACTTTAATGTGGAGATGAACTCTTCGTATGCTATGAAGTTACGGAATAAACTATGGCAAATATTACGATGTAATTATTTTAGTAGTTAAGGCAGGTTCGAGTAGACATTCCGTGATTTTTATGCAGGGAGGATTTAAGATCTAAATCTCTTAGATCTCTTTTGCTCTAAGCACCAGTTTAGCGAAGATCAGTGTAATACGCTTTTCTATACAAATATTATCCGAGTGCCAGGTGTTCACTTTGAAGCGGGATGTAAACTTTCTAGGAATTATTTAGCCAGAAAACATGAAGAAGAAATATGCTTTGTAGTATCTACCAGGTACAGCCTGCAGCATTCTACACATCAATTGACAAAGCTTAGTTAGTTTATGGTGCGTTGGCTTGTGCCAAGAGATTACGCGCTCAAGAAATTCGTCTTCCTTAAAAACTTCACCACGAAACTGTGCAAGAAAAGTGAGTGAAGATGAATCGGGAAGGGCTGAGGAGACGTGGACAGGGGTATTTGGGCAAAGAACCAAATGCTTGGATCCCAGGGGAATATTTTCTAGTTTTTTCCAGACGGAGATTTACTGGAGTAGAATGTAAATAATTCTAAGATAATATAAAGTATGGACAAGATCAAAGCAGTTGCTTTAAATTGTGTTTTGGTTGGAGTGGATGTTAATGACGAGGCTGGAAGGACATATCGTGCGAGAAGTGCTGCTAAATGAGGAGGAATTTGAATGAGCTAGAACTACAGCTAGAACTAAGGGAGGAAAAGTTGGTACTAAGGATTTTCAAGCGATGAGGGTCACACCCATCTCCGGTCTTTAATGTCCCGTATGCCTTTTTAAATTCTTTTAAAGGTCCTTCAGTGTCACATTTGGGTGTATAGATGCTGAACTTCAATTGACTTTTTCTTCAAATCGCTTATACCTTGTCTATAACAAGACCCATTTTTTAGAGCAATTTCTTGAAATCGCCTTTATTTTTGAACTCATTTTCATATACATATATCTGGAAGATGGTACCTTTTTTTAATTTACTTCCATGTTTATCGGTTATTCCCATAAATTTATTTGAAGAACGTTTGACTTATAGTTGTTAGCCTTTTTGTAAATTTTGTTAACAATAATTTCATACCAAGCTTCATAATTCCTTTAGCAAGTGGACGCACGCCGTGGTGCAAGTGGGTAGTGTGTCTTACCACTGCGCGTGAGATTCCAAGTTCGAATTCCAAAAACATGAACAAGTTTTTTCGCGGTGCCACCTCTCGCGAATGTCTGACAAATATCCGCGAATGTTGCTGTCACGAGAAAGCTTCTCAAAATAATTTGCCCTAGGATACGGCACTAAACTGTAGGTCCCCTCCATTCGTGTGAAAAATAGAACGCACACAACACGATCAATTTTCGACTTCCACTTTTTATGCTTACCTTCGATAAATCAGATAATATCGACGATATCTACCGAATTAGAGCCATACTAAATATCGTGGTCAAAATCGAGCCCATGCGTAGAAATTTAAGGATGATTCCGCAGTGCAAACGTTGCCAAGGATTTAAGCATACGCAAATGTACTGCAAAAAAGAACCGCGATGTGTGAAATGCGCCGGAAATCACCTCTCCCAAGTCTGTGGAGTAAATAAACAAACCTCTGCAACATGTGCTAACTGTAAGGGAAAGCACCCGGCAAATTATAGAGGCTGTGTAGTAGCTAAGGAGTTGCAAATACGGAGAGATATGCTCCTTAAGCCCCTTGCAAAATCTAAACTGCAAACTAAGCCAAAGCCTAAGAATGCACAGGAGAAAGTAGGCAAACTAAAACTACCGGGTTCAGAGCGCAAAAAGGTGAGGGAAACAGTGACAACAGAAAAGTCCTCGACCTCTGTTCTTAAAAGAAACGGAACTGAAAAGTTAACGTCGAAAAAGCCGCCAGGTAATGACCCTCGGACAGCTGGAGTGCAGACCTACGCTCAGGCTGCGGCATCCGAAACACCAAAAAACCTTGAAATTTCGACGGACCCTGTCTCTCATGTTTTGTCGGTTATTCTCGAGAAATTTGAAGAATAAAGCAAAATAAATAAAATTATTCTCGATAGGTTGGTTAAGCTAGAAAATTATTCTCAGAAAACGCGTACTTCAACTAGAATATGAATGACAAACGAATGTTAAAAATATGTACTTGGAATGCAAACGGACTTTAGCAAAAACTCGACGAATTGGAAATATTCATGCGTGAAAAAGATATTGATATTTGCTTGATTTCTGAAACCCACGTAAAAAAGGAATCGCATTTAAAAATAAAAGGCTATAATGATTACCACGCTTGTCACCCTTCGGGAAAAGCGAGAGGCGGATCATCCTTGTTTATTAAAGACTGCATCGAACAATCCAAAGACCTAAAGACAGAACTTGAAACTTTGCAACTGTGCACGATTTGAGTTAATAATAGTCAGCGCACTCTTAAAATCTCATCTATCTACTGTCCACCGCGTTCTGCGCTTGAAAAATCTGATTTTACCAACTTGTTTGAATCGCTGAAACCTAATTTTATAATCGACGGCGACTTTAATGCGAAACATACGTTCTGGGGCTCAAGATACAGCTCGAAAAAACGTAGAATGCTCTATGGGGCAGGTATGGAGTACAGTTGTGATTTCGATTCGACGGGTAAACCAACTTACTGGCCAACTGATACTTCGAAAATACCTGACCTGATAGATTTTTTCGTTGTGAAAGGAATATCTACCAACCACATAAAAGTTGAAGACTGCTTTGATCTGTCGTCTGATCATTCCCCGGTTATTTTAACAATCAGCGAAAAACTAATCTATAACCTAGAGCCAGCGAGATTAACTGGTCGAACAACTAACTGGGAAGGCTTTAGGAACGAAATTGAAGATAATGTTGAACTAAGCGTTCCACTTACGACACCCTATGAACTTGAGGTTGAAGTTGATCGCTTCGTTGAGATCTTACAGCTCGCCTCTTTGAATAATACTCCTAATCCAAGGAAAACGCCGGACAGATACGGTTTGCGATATCCTCCGGAAATAAAAGAATTGGTCAAGGGAAAAAGAAAAGCGCGTAAAAAATGGCAACAGAGTCGTGCTCCGCAGCATAAAGCACACTTGGATCGTCTGTGCAATTTGTTGAAGAAGACTATTAAGGACTTTAAGAATCGTGCAATATCCTCTTACCTTGAAAGTTTAACAGTGAAAAAAGATTCCAATTATTCACTTCGGAAAGCTGTAAAAGGCACCAAAAGGCCAAGTGGGCGAGGAAAGATAAAGAAAAAACGGACGTCTTTGCGGCCCACCTGGAAGAAACATTTAAACCGTACGATGGTCAAGTGGTTTACGACAACCGCAATAGGCCGGATTTACCATCTGACGATTTGACGCTTACAAGTGCAACGCCAAGGGAACTCAAACGTGAGATCGAGAATCTAAAACCTAAGAAATCTCCTGGTTATGATTTGATTACCGGAGAAATTCTCAAAGTTTTACCTAGAAAAGCATTGATTAAGCTTCTCCATATTGTAAATGCTGCACTTAGATTAAAACACGTGCCGAGCCAATGGAAAGTTGCGGAAGTCATAATGGTTTTAAAACCAGGAAAACCGCCAAATGAGGTAAAATCGTATAGACCAATTTCGCTTGTTCGAAAATGTTCGAGAGGATATTATTAAGGCGTCTCCAGCCGGTTATAGACGAAAATACTCTTATCCCTGACCACCAGTTTGGGTTCAGAAGCAAGAATTCGACGATTGACCAGGTGCATAGAATTACTGATGTAATCGTGAAAGCATTTGAAGGAAAAAAGATTTGCTCAAGCGCATTTCTTGACGTCTCGCAAACCTTTGATAAGGTGTGGCATGATGGCTTGAAATTCAAACTACGACAAGTTCTCCCTGTATGCTAACAGAATTTTTCGTGTTAGAAATGGAGTCGAATACTCCGCGCTCAAGGAAATTTCGGCCGGCGTACCGCAAAGAAGCGTTCTTGGGCCGCTTCTCTATTTGCTATATACTCGTGATATACCGAACAAAGATGGCACTATCCTTGCTACGTTTGCCGATGACACCGCTATCATAGCAGTAGGTAAAACAATCGAAGAAACGACTGCAAAATTGCAAAACGCACTGAACAATGTAAATGAATGGACGAGGGACTGGCGGATCGCCCTCAACGAATCTAAATCTGTTCACGTGAATTTCACTTACAAGAAAACTAATGACTTGCCAATTTTCCTAAACTCGGCCCAAATACCTTTTGCAAACGAGGCCAAATACCTGGGAATGACACTCGACGCAAGGCTGAAATGGAATTCGCACGTGAAAAACAAGCTTTTCAAAATAAAGTGCTAAGAGAAATTGTCCAAGCACCGTGGTATAGTAGAAACGACGATATCCACAGGGATCTCGGAATTCCGACGATCGAAGCTGAAACTAGGAGCTTCGCGAGAAAGCATAAAAACCGACTAATCGGACATGTCAACAAAACAGTCCTACAAATTTTGGATGAGAGCAATTTATTGCGCTGACTACAAAGGACGAAACCTTTCGACTTGGCGAGATAATGATTAACCGCGTCTAGATTGCGGAATATGCAGGATCCTTCAGTGGAAAGTAACCTGCCAAACGTTTTTATTTCATGATAGAAAAATTGCTTGATAAGTTATTACTTAGTTGCGATATCTAACAAATTTATATCGAAGGGTGGTGTTTTTTTAGTCAGTAAGAATCTGACACTACTATGAGCACGCGCTTGCTATTCTCATAGTGTCTATGGAAGATTTTTCACCTACCCTCGAAAAAAAAAAAAAAAAAAAAAAAATTCATTATTGCACTTTTTAAATTCCGTAATTACAAAGTACTTATCCTTACCAAATGGGATATAAAGTTGCAGAGACTCATATTTTTGGCGTACATCGAGAAAGGTGTCTTTTAAAAGCGTAAATTCACCACAACTACAGCAATGAAATGAAAAGCGTTTTCTGAAGGTTTCAAGTTACATAAGCTGCCTATACGATAGAATGCATATGGAATATAAAGTTAGTCGAAACCTTGGTGTATGCATGATAAAAACTGCAAAATTTAATTATTATAATAAAAATAAATAAATATTTGGCGCAATAGCTCGTTAAGTGCCAGGGCCTAGCTTCTCGCAACCACTCATGTTGTGTGCGTTATATTTTTCACATGAATGGAAGGGACCTACAGTTTAGTGTCGTATCCGAACGGCGATTTGAGAAGCTTTTTCGAGACAACAATGCTCTCGGATGTTTGTCAGACGCTCGCGAGAGGTGGGACCGTGAAAAAACTTTTTTGGTGTTTTGTAGGATTCGAACTTGGAACCTCATGCGTAGTGATCCGACACACTAACCACCACGGCGCCCATTATTATAATGCTAAATTTAATTTCAATCGTTCGTCTAAATTTCCATGGAACCAAGTACGAGAATGACGAAGACATCAACATAGATGAATTAAACAATCAATTTATCAATACTCTTCCTCCAGTAGCAATTTGCTCTCCTTTGTCATTGACACAAAATAATAGTGAAAAAGCTTTCGTAGTCAATAGATTTGATGTTTAATTGGTCGGAATGGTGATACTTGCTATCAAACGAAAATCTGTCGGCCTTGATAATATCCACCCAGATTTTATAAAAATTTTACTTCCAATAATATTGCCTCATATTACCCACATTTTCAATACCATCCTTATGACATCCGCCTATCCAAATATCTGGAGAAAAGCAAAAATTATTCCTATTCGTAAAACAGCTAATACTCCGGAATACAGACCCATCGCTATTCTTGCATTTTTATCTAAAGTCTTCGGGTTTCCGATCAGGACATAGCTGCATAATAGCAGTATTAAAAGTATTTGATGACATTCGCCAAGCTTTTGGTGAAAATAAAACGACATTGTTGGCATTACTTGACTTCTCGAAGGCATTTGAATGTGTAAAGCCGTCAATTCTTTGTAATAAACTGTTAACACAATTTAATTTATCTAGTCCCACTAACAAGCTAATATTATCGTATCTCACTTATCGTGTACAAACTGTTTCGCATAATTTCCAACTGTCTAGTTTTCGTCCTGTTAATAGTGGTGACCCGCAAGGGTCCATACATGGTCCATTACTGTTTTCTATGGTCATCAATGACCTTCCAATTGTGTTGTGCGATTGTATTGTAATTTTCATACATTTTCATACATACGCGGACGATGTTCAGCTCTATGTGAACTTCCCAATTGGAATGTCGGTAGATACAGTAGCAAGATTGAATGAGGATCTCCGCTCTGTGATTAGGTGGTCCACTCAGAATGCACTCATGATTAATTCAGATAAAACCAAAGTTATCCCTTTCTTAAAACACAAACCCAACCTTCTTGATTTTCCTAAAGTAGAACTTCTCTCTACGTGTATTGAATATGTCACGCATGTAAAGAACCTTGGAGTTATTTTTGATAGTGAGTGAATATATGCAGAGGTCTTTCAATTAGTACATCCATATTACCTATTGACATTAAGTTAAAACTTGTAAAGACACTTTTCATGCCAATTTATGGGTGGGAGCTTTTCGCTGACTGTGACAGCACCTCTTTTCTAAAACTAAAACGGGCGCTAAATTTGGCTGCTAGGTATGTGTATAATCTTCGTAGGTACGACCACGTTTCAACGGAACGTCGAAAACTTCTTGGAACATTTTTTAAAATATCGATCCTGCGTTCTACTCTTCAAAGTTATTCACAAGAAGCAGCCTGCTTATCTGTACAATAAGCTTGTCCTATCCCGATCTAGTCGCTATATAACTTTATGACCGTCTATATATCTGTGGCAATACGACATAATAGCTTAAGTCGACATATGTCAAAATTGAGTTAATTATAGCAAAATGTTCCCAATTATATAAAGTATTTTCCCTCAATTTTTTAGTTGCATACCTGTAAATACGGCTGAGTTATGGCTGTAAGAGTAAAGGTGGAATTCAAAAATATCATACGATTTTCGCGTAAGCCACAACTTTAAACCCTTCTCTTGAAAAATCGTACAAATCGACATAAGCTATTATTACAGATATACTTGCTTGACATCACGTAGACAGTTCTTCATTCATGCTGCAAGTCTTTGGAACAACCTGCCATAACAGGTGAAGTCTAAAGTCGAATACAGACAGTTTCAATCGGCATGTTTTTCGTATTTCTCTAGTTTAAACTGAAATTACTCTTATTTGTTATATTAATCTTCTTAGTCTACACGGTTGCAACTATTTACAGTTTAATTTAAATTTTTCTTGTTTTTAATGTTCTATTTTATTACTGTATTTCTTTTTTTAAATGTATCATTTTCATATTGTATTTTTAACACGATAATTCATTTTGTATACATATTACTAAGTTTGCCTTTTCCTATCTGTACTCATTTTGAGTGTACTCTTACGCTGGACACAGCATTACATGTACAGCGATTCTTCTTCTTCTTCCTTTTATCAATAAGGGATCACAACCCTCCCACTTCAGCGCATTTCTACTGATTCGCTTGTGGGGTTCACCTATTTGACCTCAGAAAATATCGGCAGGCCTGCCGATTTTGGATCACTCGGTTACTGAGGCCAATGAAATGCCGATGTCGTCGCATTTGTGTGATCTAGGCGTTTATAGGCCTGCCTTTCCTACATCGCGAAGTCTTTGGAACGTGCATTGATATTGCCTTTTTAACGGGGTTCAAATGATCTCTTCTTTGAACGTGGCAATACCAGCTGAGCCAGTCGCGCTCTATTTTTTCTACGATGGTTTCCTTGATCTGAAAGCTTCCACGGATCTTCGAACTTCTTATTCGATCAAGCTTTGTCACTCCTGCTCTCATGCGAAGCATCTTCATCTCAGCTGCCGTTAATTTACTCTCATACGTTTTGTACATCATCCAACATTGTGAACTGCATGTGAGCGCTAGATGCACAACTGCGGTGTAGAGCCTTCCTTTCAACTTAGGGGGCTTTTTACTGTCACAGAAGATAGCGGAATTTACTCGCCACCTCATCCACCCTACGCTTACGCGATGATTGATGTCGTCATCACAAGTTGCTTTGCTTTTGATCATAAATTCCAGATATTTGAACTTTTCGCACTTGGGAAGCACTGTTCCATTCAAATAAATATCTGGAATAGGTCTGGGTGGATCAGAGAACGGGCAGCACAAGTATTCTGTCTTATTTGAACTAATGCGATACCCATTTCCCTCCAGAACGTCCACCCACACATCAAGTGCTCGTTGCAGGGATGTAGGATCCTTACTTATGATAGCTCCATC
The DNA here is from genome assembly GCA_945910035.1 of Brachypalpus laphriformis. Classification (NCBI taxonomy): domain Eukaryota; kingdom Metazoa; phylum Arthropoda; class Insecta; order Diptera; family Syrphidae; genus Brachypalpus; species Brachypalpus laphriformis. The sequence continues at coordinate 28,845,565 of OX246753.1, forward strand.
GTCAGCAAAGAATAACTGATGTACCTTGGGGTCCATCACTTTACCTTCAAGCAGATAATCAAGGACTGCAATAAAGAGCAAAGGACTTAAAACTCTTCCCTGGTGCACCCCGACTTTGATTGGGAACTCTTCGGTTACTCCAGCGGGGCATCTTACTCTTGTCTTTGCTCCTTCGTACATGTCCATGATCACCTATACATATGTTTCTGGAACCCCTCGATGTCTACGCGCCACCCATATCAGATCTCGTGGTTGTCTGTCGAATGCCTATTCAAAGTCAACCAATACAATATGCAAATCCCTTAAGGAATCACGATGTTACGATCCTTATATTTTGGATTGCATCTGTGGTTGATTTACCCGAGACAAACCCGCACTGATCATCAGATAGCCGTATTATTTTTCGCAGTCGGCCACCTAATACCCGCTCAACGATCTTCATGGCGTGTGACATCAGCTTGATCGAACGGTAGTTATCACATGTACAGCGATATATAAATAATTAAATAAATACACCATCCTTATTCTTTTCAAACGCTGTCGCTCTAAAATGATTTGAGTATTTTGATTTTAAACTAATACTGCATTCGTCGTAAAATTGGCAACTTCCATTTTTAACACATGTTCATTCCACTGTGATTGCTTCAAAAAAGAAGGACCACTGATGACCAAATATATTAATCTGCCTATTGACTGATTTAAAAATTGTCATCTTCCAATGCTGGTATAGGTTAGGTTAGGTTAGGTTGGCTGTCCACACGAGAGTGCTGACACACTTAGACCAGTGAAGGTCCCTTGGGATACTATGGATCAAACCATTAGGCCACTCAGGGACTAACAAAACCAACCCGAGCTTTTGACAAAGCGATGGATGCTCATGACGTCCAAGGACGCCAGATCGCAGAGGTCGTCAAGGAAGGGGGTCCCTAGATGGAGCATTGTTTTATGCGACAGGGCTGGACATGTGCATAGGAGGTGAAGGATGGTTTCCTCCTCCTCCTCGGCCCTACAGCTTCTGCAGAAGTCGTTGAAGAAGAGACCAAGTCTTTTGGCGTGTTGGCCTATAAGACAGTGGCCAGTGAGAACACCGACAATGCAGCTGATTTGTGTACGCTTTAACTTGATCAGATCGGTACTACGTTTTTGGTTCAGCTTAGGCCATGCTGGTATAACGATTTCAAAATAAATAATAGAAATGGATACATAAATTGCAATCCGAATGCAAGAAATTGTGAAATTGTTGGACAATCTTAATTAATAACTGATGAGCGCAAAGTTAAAATATTAGTGGATATATAGTATATACAAGTATGTATGCACTGACGAGCAAAATATTTGGGCCGCTCTTGGTTCGAATATTCGTATATCTTTACCATTGAGCTGTGATGAGTTATGCAGTTCTGTAGGGTAACAAGTTTCGTCCCTATGTCTTTCTTCCTCTTCTTTAGACACATTCAACATTCCGTGCTTCTATGTGACCTTACTCCATTGCTCGCCAGTATATATTCATATTGATATACTAAACAATATTTCACTACTCTTACGTATAAACAAAGATACCAATAGACAGTACACTGGCACGTTTAGTCGCCAAAATATTTTACAATTGTATAGGCCCAAATCATGTTTTCAAATTTCATCATATAAGAATCATGCCATGTATGAAAGTTTCTATCGGACTTCGAAAACACTAAAAGGCGGTCATTAATGATTGCTACGTTCACAGTGAGCCATCATTGGTGGTAATTACTGCGAAAATGTTGTGTTCGGGGAATCGTAGTAGATCTCGGGTTGAGCTTAGTTTGGAAATCGAAAAGTGGCATTGAAATTATTCCTCAATCCACTGTATTTGTATAATGTTTTTTCCAAATAATAAATAATTCTTCAAAATGCCTCCTTCTTTCTTGCAAACAGCAATAAATAAATAAAATTCGTTCAATCGGAAATCAAATTCACATAAACATACTGAAATGTGATAATAAAAGTGCTGCCATAATCCACCCCCAACCACAAAATGGCAAATAAGCACATTAAACTTCACTTGACACTCAAACTGTCCAATCACTCCAAGACAAGACCAATTCCCACTCCCACATACCCCGGGTAGAATTGGGTTTCGGTTGAGTTCTTTCCCTTCGCCATGAACCTTTATTGATATCTTTCTTAGGGGGAAGTCTGTTTGCACAGTTTCCAAGGCACACACCATCCCCCAGGGATGTGTGTCTTTCAATCATAATGTTTCAATAAGCCAAAATCGATTACAACTTCATAAGAAATTTATAACCCTATCGACTGACGTTGACGTGCCATAGAGGGTTGGGGGCGGCACATACTCCAGAGGGTGGCAATCGACCGACTTGTTATATTGACCTTCTGCTGATTGTTTAGGGGTTTCAAAATCATATTTATTGCGGCCAAAAAGTGTTTATACACACAGGTCGGGGTCTCTTGTGTGCACAAGTCAAGGAAAATCAACAGGAGGTGGAATCCTGGGAATGAGAAATGAGAGAAGAAAAAAAAAAGAAAAGCGCAATCGTAGGTCAGCACTTTCAATTAACCCCTCGCTGTTGGGCACTTTCACCAAGTGGCATCCGGTAGTTAGCTTTAGCTTGAGCTCTAGATTAAGAACCGAAAAAAGGACGAGTTCCTTTCGCTTTCGTTAGTCTTCCAGGACGGTTGACACAATAGGCACCAGGTGTGCCATGTGGAATCCTTTTTATGAATTTTCATTTCTCTTTGAGGAATTTCATCTCATTGCTCTAGCTCTTAGTTAATATGTAACTCTAGGGGGTTGTGGGTTCTTTTTTTTAAGAAATAAAACGGAAGGGTGCTGAAATGAGAGTAATAATAAATGAAAATGAACTCCCCACTAAGATAACAGTGAGGCAGCAGTAGCGGCAGCGGAGCACAAATGATCATCATTTGTTTGGCTTGTTTGCCCTCGTGGAAGGATAATGAAGCACAGCGTTGGATTCTATGCGAGAGAGCGACCGAGGCGTTTACACCGAACGTGACGTTTGCAAAGCGGATTCCTTGCCTTTTTTTTTAATAAAAAGTAAGCACTCCACCAACGGTGGCGGGTGGCAGGTTGAATGACGGTGGAACTAGGTATGAACTCGCTCCGTATGTAACCAAATGTATGCCAACTGAGCTGTGGAATGGAAATCGCAGAGCCGGAAATAAAACAGGAAAATTAAAAAGTATAAAAAGTGTTTCTGTGTGAGTGTGTTTGCGCCGCGCGCTAAAGGTGAGCAAATGAAACCTGCTGCTACTCCTGGTCCTGCTGCTGGTGAATACACTCAGTGAGTGGATCCTTATTTGCAGTGGGAGGAAGTCAGTATTTTTGTTTTTTTAGCTTTTCTGTCATGTTGTAGTGATGCGAATGCGAATCTGAACTATGCGGAGGCATGCGGAGAACCTGGAGCAGTGGGAATGCGGGAGATTGGATTTGATGCTATTGGTAGATGAGTGTTTGAAATATTTAATCCTTGAGGAACTTTAAGCAAATTCTATTGGGAATTTTCTACAGAGGTAACGTTGATGACGAAGTGATGAAGGATAGAATAAGCCACGTAATTTAAAGAAGCAGCTGTACGGAGGTTATAACCTTGGGTATTTTAGATTGTCAAGTCAATTTATTTGAATCTTAATCCCTGACATAACAATGGCCTTCTGTCCAGTTGATGTACATACGAGTATGTATTCGAAACTAATGGAAAAAAAATGTTGAGCAGCTATTTCTTCGAACGGAACGATCTATGCTTCGATGGCTTGGTCACGTAGTGCATATGTCCCTAGACCGGCTTCCAAGACGTGCCATGATTGCCGTGCCATTAGGTAGGTGACCCCCCCGGTAGGCCTAGGAATGGATGGTTGGACCAAGTCCGACATCTCTCCTGGAGCCATTTAGGGATTCCTCCTGATGAGTTGAAGTCAATGGCGGAGAGTCGATAAGGATGTAGGATCCACCTGAGCATCCTACCCCCGCGACCCTCATAAAAGATTAGCGGGCCATTGAAAATGTATGTATGTATGTATTTATGTATGGAAACAAATAATTAATTTTACGTGGCACAATATTGTAAGACCTATTTCAATATCCACAGGTCACATACTAGGTCAGGATTGGTGATGAGAATTTAATGCTCCCTTTTAAGAAGCAGGAAAGACATTTGAAACTTGACTAACTTTAGACAAAATAAATTTACTTCTTAGCCTGGGAGATGAAATTTCGTGTCTATGAATTTATTTAAATGTGTAAATTAAAAAAATCCGTTAATTTTGAATGTGAATTACAGATATTCAAATTCGTATTTTTAAGTTAGTGCCTCCAAAACTTCACTTCTCATATTTGGATAAACTACATCACTTTTTCGAGCAATCATAATGCTCAACGTCCTCATACTAACTTTGAAACATCAGATTATAGGGGGTCGATCATTTTTTAATGATCTTTTGGGTATTTCACGGGGTTGCTGAATCGTCTGCGTAAAGAAGAACTTTAATACGCTTTCCTATAAACGATTTCATATTGTCCACTATATCGATAAAATACGTTAAGTAAACATTTTTAGTTTGAGTTTGTTTGTGGGCGCCGTGACGCAAGTGGTTAGTGTGGCGGATCACTGTGCGTGAGATTCTGTGTTCGAATCCCAGAAAACACCAAACAGTTTTTTTTTCACGGTCCCACCTCTCGCGAATGTCTGACAAACATCCCAGGGTGTTGTTGTTAAGAAAAAGCTACTCAAATTGACCTTCGGATACGGCACTAAACTGCAGGTCCCTTCCATTCGTGTGAAAAATATAACGCATACAACACGAGTGGTTGCGAGAATTTAGGCGCAGGCACTTGAAGAGCTGTTGCGCCATATATTTTTTTTTTTTTTTTGCACAAAGAGACACACTGTCCTGTTCGAAAATGTCTTCTATAATTTCCGAGCTATTGGACTGAATTTAAAGAAATGTCGCAGCCTCGCTATGGCTCTGCTCTTGGATTCTCATAGCTGCTTGCCATGATTCATTTTCTGCTTAGATCCGCTCTCAAAGCAGTAACTGGACTCTGCTTAGATGACATACGAATTTATGGTTCCCGCAGGTGGTTACTGAAAAAAATTACATGAAATTTCTGGAAAATTTGGTCTGCAGAGTACTTTTTACCACATCTCCAACAAGTTGGTTGATGGGCCGCATTACCGAAACACAACCTGGGAAGGATAACCATTTTCGAGTTGCAACTATTTAGTGAAACAAGAAGTATATCAAGATGGCAATCACAAAGCTATGTCCATTACCAATTGAAGATGCAAGGTTACAGCCTTACAGCCAAGCGAGATACAGCACCCGAAATCTACAGTAAATGTACATTTTGGATAAAGTGATAGCAGATCTAAGAAGATTGGTTGACGACAAAATGCTCAGATCGAATGAACCAGGTTCAAACGACGACGGATATCATCGAAAGCCCACGCACTATAAGAAGGAAAAAGAAAACGACTTGTAGACTAAGTCCATTAAGGTGGCTACTGTTCACCAGTATAGCTATGATGGTTCTGGGACAGGATCGTACATTGATTTCGGACGAAGAAAGTGATCCCGTGAAGATTACTCCATTCAAAAACCGCTCAGGAATTTACTTCGAGGAGATTGGTAGCGTTAATCTGAGTCAGCGGTTGGAAAATAATTGTCTAACATATTATGATATGACCAACTATTGGAGAGAATTTGAAGGATTCCAGGAACTAGTGAACTTCTGTAAAATGAAGACTGACGTATTGACTAATAATATAATTCATCAATTCAATCACCAGCTGACGATCATCAAAAGCAATCACGACTTGCTGCTTAGCCAAGGTGCCGGAAATCCACTCAAGATTCGTCAAAACGATACCCATTTGACTCAATCCTTGGTCCATCCTTATTTAACATTTACCTCCAGGACTTCCCTCTTTCAGATCCAATCGCAGAGGAGCCTGGATCTATCCACTATGCTGATGATACCACTATATTAGCTAGTGATATACGGCCAAGTGTTATAATAAGATTAAACAAAAACTTTCACATGTTGAAAATTATTTTAAAAAGTGGAGGCTCAAAATCAACACTGATAAATGTTGTCTTACGTGTTTTAGAAATGCCAGTGGAAAAGGACACTACCTAGCAGTAGTGTAGACAAGAAAGCAAATCTCTTTCCTTGAAAATAAATGATAGTCTGATACCATTGCATTGTGAAACTAAGTATCTAGGTCTAAATTTTCATAACCGATTTCTTTTTAATATGCATGCAAGGAAAGTCCTAAATAGGGCAAAAATAGTATCTATGGCGTTGAAACCATTACTAAACTCTAAGCAAATGGCGGGGAAAACTAAGACACTGATGTATAATACCCTAATTAGACCCATTCTCACGTACGGCTTTGTAATTTGGTTTACAATTTCTCCAATTGTAGCCAAGGAAATGAAAATTTTTGAGCGAAAATTGCTGAGATTTTGCTGTGGAAAATTCAGAAAACCGGACACAAAATGGTTTTCTAATAAAGTCATATATGAATCAACAAAAGTGACAAAAGTGAAGAGAATGATATACCAAATTGAACTTCTCTTAAAAAAGATGGAACGAATCAGTTCACATCCTAACCCATTTGTTAGATCTTTAATCGATTTTAATATCGACCAAAGTGTAAATGACAACTATTATTTATCTCCCTTAAACCTGCTAAAAGACCACTCTATGCCTCTGTTAAGACCAGATGCAAGTAGGAATCTGTCCGTACCATTCTATGATAGTAGATAGTACGTGATCACCATCTTATGATAGCTACTCTCCAACTACGCACTGCTGCAGTTCGAAGATCCCACGACAACACAAGAATGCCCAGGTTCAACATCGATAGACTTAGTGATCCCTCAGTGCGCCAACAATTAAGGGAGCACTTTTCGCAAGGTGTGGAAGCAATCAGCAGCTCAATGCCCGCAACCATCCAAGACCATTGGTGTGCTGTGAAAAATGTTTTTACATCTGGTGCTGAAAGAATTGTCGGTCGATCGCAGGGAAGACATAGGGCGTGGCTTTCTGAGGATACCTGGAGACGGATTGACGAACGAAAACAGCTGAAACCTCGCGTTGCAGCTACCCCAGCAGTAGGGAGAAGCGAGCTAGAGTCCTTATATCGCATGAAGATGAGAGAAGTTCAGCGTAGCGTACGACGTGACAAGCGCAACTACATCAACGCGCTGGCTACAGAAGCAGAAGAAGCTGCACGGAGGTGCGACAGCAGGACCGTCTACAGAATCACGAAAGATCTGACAGGTGGTCGCACCTCCAGCCAACACCCAGTGAAAAGCCTAGACGGCTCCTTGCTCATTTTGGATGAGGACCAGCTCAAGAGATGGAAAGAGCATTTTGCTACGGTTTTGAACCGTGTATTCGCTAGCGATATGCTCCCAAATCAGACTGAGATGCCCGAGGTGAGAAGTTCCCGAATACGCACCACGACTCCCAGTAAAGATGAGATCATTACCGCGATCAAGGCACTCAAAACCAACAAGGCGGTAGGACTTGACGGTATTCCAGCAGAGCTCTTACGAGCAGCGCCAACAACATCGGCTGAGCTTCTGCTTCCACTTATAGATAGAACTTGGGAAGCTGAGAGCTTTCCTAACGAGTGGAAAAAGGGAATGATCGTCAAGCTTCCTAAGAAAGGAAATTTAATGGAGTGCGGAAACTGGAGGGGTATCTGCGTGCTGCCTGCTGTAGCTAAGATAATAGCTAAAATCATCCTTGAGCGAATTAAACAACATCTCGAAGACACACTCGATGCCGAACAAGTAGGTTTCCGCTCTGGATCCTCCTGTGCCGACCACATCAACACCCTGCTGATTATCATCGATCAGTATGTTGAATATCGATCGCCACTGCACCTGCTGTTCATCGATTTTGAGAAGGCGTTCGATAGCGTCAACAGGGAGTTTATTTGGCGTGCCTTACGCAGGAGAGGCATTCCCGATAAACTAATTGCTATTATCAAAGCTACATATGAAGGCTCCAAATGTCACGTTCTGCACAGGGGAAGGTTGTCTGAGCAATTTGAGATCCAAAGTGGGGTAAGACAAGGCTGTATCCTTTCACCAATATTATTCCTATTGGTGATTAGCCATGTACTTCATGCAGCTTTGTCGACGGGAAACGGAGGAATTCGATGGACTCTTACATCTCAACTGAAACATCTTGACTACGCAGACGATGTATGCTTACTCTCCCACAGAATTATGAACCTCCACCAAATGACAGCAGATGTGGAGAGGGAGGCAGGTGTCGTCGGGCTGAAAATTAATACGGCAAAAACTAAAATTATCAGCCTTGGAACAAACTCATTGGCTCAAATATGCATTGCTGGACAACCGATAGAGAGAGTAGAGGATTTCCAGTATCTTGGGAATATTGTCTCGACCGATGGTGGAACCGAACTGGATATAACCAACAGGATCGCCAAAGCAAAGTCCGCGTTCGGTATGTTGTCCAAAATATGGCGAAGCAATGCAATCAGTTTGGGCACCAAAATAAGACTGTTCCGCTCCAACGTTGAATCCGTGCTACTATATGGTTGCAGCACGTGGAGAGTGACCACCACTATCACCAGAAATTTGCAAACGTTTGTTAATAGGTGCCTGCGCAATATCTTAAGGATTTTCTGGCCCAATCGTATCTCTTACGAACACCTTTACGAGAGAACGGGTCAGGAACCAATAGGCACAACTATCCAACGGCGGAAGTGGCAGTGGATTGGTCACACGTTCCGAAAGGGTGACAGCTCCATAGCGAACCATGCTATGCAATGGAACCCTCTAACTCAGGATGGCAGAAGACCTGGCGGTCCGAGGAGAACATGGCGCAGAACAGTCGAGAAGGAGGCACGGCAGTTAGGGAAAAGTTGGGGAGAACTCACACACATTGGCAGAAACCGTACACGATGGCGCGTAGGCGTAGTAGAGGCCCTAGGACCCACAAGGGGATAAAGGACATAAGCAAGCATTCTATGAAAAAGCATCTTCCCTAAACTTTCGGGGATGATATCGATTTGAAAAAGAAGGCTAGCAACAAATTTATAAATCTTTGTTTAATATGCATAAGATTGTAAATTTTTTTTGGATGGTATAAAATCTATATTTATCTGTAAGAATTTTTATGACTTATGCTCCCTATGTACGTAGTTCTATTTCTACTTTTAACATTGATATCTTTTTCACGGTCCCACCTCTCGCGAGCGTCTGACAAACATCCGAGAGTATTATTGTCATGAAAAAAGTTTCTCAAATCGCCGTTCGGATTCGGCACTAAAACTGTAGGTCCCTTCCATTCGTGTGAAAAATATAACGCACACAACATGAGTGGTTGCGAGAAGCTAGGCCCTGGCACTTAAAGAGCTGTTGCGCCAAATATTTATTTATTTTTTTTTATTTTATCTTCTAGATAGGGTAAACCTTGTATAGTTATAGTTTTATTTTAGTTTTAAGTTCTAGTCATAAGTTAAGAATGCCTCGGAGAGCAAAGTTGCAATTGTATGCCGGGAGCAAGTATACACATACAAAATTTATAAATTTATTTTATTGAATGATAAGTTTGAAAAGTTGAAAACATTTTGTTTGAAGTATAGTTTCAGTCAGACATATCTTTAAGTCGGTCAAAAATTAACCTTTAGACTTAAGAAACGAATGTAATTGATTTATATGATTTATATGATCCCCATTTGACTTTATTGGTACTGTAGCAAAAAAAAGCTGTTTGGGCTATTGGACGAGTTATATACTGAACACTATTAGGAACAAGTTTAGGGAACATGATCAAATAAGAATCACTTACAAGAGTTGATAAAAAAACAGATTTCGGTAGCAGAATTAACGGGCAATATTTTACAGAAAAATAATGAAACCATTACCGCACAACTGCAAGCGTTCCAAAACGACTTAGACTACCTGAAGCGCAGTGCAATCAAATCAAATAACAAGAATGATGCGACTTTAGCAATATTGAATTATTAACAAACGCAATATTTCCTACTGAATATTCTGACTGATATACACCATGCCAAAATCAACACTCTGGTGCTTACACCAGTCCAACTTCGATCGCAGATAACGTTAATAAGGAACCACTTCCCACCAAAGATATATGGAGCACAAGAAACGCATTCGAGTTTGATAGGACTGTACATACTTTTGACGGCTGCGGCAGGAATAACGGAACGGAATATCATATTAGACATAAGAGTATCTTTAGTCAACGCGGAAGATTTCGACGTATTCAAGGTCATACCAGTTCTGACTACCAATAAAAAAGAATACGTTTTTATTGAACCACAACTGGATAATCTAACAGTAAATCTGCTACGAGAAACATAGTACAGACAGGAGTTGACCAAGTGCACAAGAACCAGTGAAATAAATCTATGCCAGCAACAGTATCCGATGTTTAATCGCCGCCGGACGGTCCAATATCAGCAGATGCAAATTACATCTGCTGACGCATGCGAAGGAGTTGTATCAAACTATCCGCTGTATAGATTCAGCTTAACATTGGTAACAGCTGGATTCATATCTTGGACAGGATGTACACTTTTAACGTGATTTGTGGCAGACAGGTCCAAGAGATATCACTACAAAATATCGGGATATTGGCACTATAGCAAAACTGTATACTCCAATAAAATTCGATGACCATCAGTTCATATAGCAGCATTAACTCAGCATTCATTCCAGGTATAAATATTACAGAGGTATTGCCTTAAATCTCTAGGAACATATCCATGCCACTTGTCATTCCACACGTCATACTTAAATCGGAAGATGAAGACATCAAAGTTCTAACCAAATGAACATAGAAAATAAGGAGCATGTACCTCCTAATCCAACAGTACACCCGATTCATCAAGGACTGAACTATAGCCTAATCGCTGCATTATTCATTCTAATGATTTCCTACGTCATGTTGCGATATTGCAAGAGGAGCAAGAAAACTATGCGGATAGATGTCCAGATGTTAAGAACTACCACCAACACCTGCAGATAGGCCTTTTACGTCTACCGATTTCCATGTGGCATGTCAGCATGCCATGGTAATGAGACCAGACAGTTTTTATTTTATTTTTTATGCTATTTTGTTATATTCACAATTACACGTGGAGTCTTCAGCAGAAGTCGCTGATAAATGTCTTTGTGGTACCATCGTGTCTGAAGAGAATGGTTTGTGATGTTCGCGTATTGAGAGGGGCCGAACTGTCCACTGATCACCACTTAGTGCTATGCAAATTGTATCTCAGCGATGTATGCCTCCCCTACTAAAGCGGAAATCAAGGATTGTTACACGCATACGATGGGAGAGGCTACAGGACGATGCGCGGCAAAGGTTTGAACGAATTCGAACTGTTCCATCACATGTAGAGGAAGAATGTCAACTGTTTTCAACAGCGGTTATTGCCCCTACGGGAGATGTGTGTGGAGTGAAGCGGTTTGGTGTGGCGGCTGGTGATGAGAAAAGAACGGCTTGGTTTAAAACGCCTGGAGTTCAAAAAGTCATCAGAGAGAAGAAGAGAGCCTTTAAGGTGTGGATTCACTTGGGGAGCGCCGATTCTCGAAATTGGTACACTAAAGCGCGTAGTACTTTTAAATCAGTTGTTGAAACAGCGAAAGAACAGTCTTGGAAGAAGTTTGACAAAAAATTGGGACGTGACCAAAGATCTGCAAATAAGAATTTCTGGAAGACTGTCCGCCGACTCAGAGGAATAAAGTTGAATATCGTTGAAGGAGTCAAATCCAAAGACTTCTTTCCAATGAGGAGGATATGTTACGCAGATGGAGCGAGCACTTTTCAGAATTGCTCAATCTCGAACAGGGCACCGAAGATGACAGACCTATGGTCGAGTGTTGGGCGGAAAGTAGTTCTACGGCAGAGGAAGTAACTTTGGCGATCAAAGCGCTAAAAGTTGGCAAATCTACTGGTGTGGATGAAATCCGACCAGAAATGCTCAAGGCTTTAGGTAAAGAGGGATTGCAATGGCTCTCGCGTGTCATTAAAATGATCTGGGAATGCGGTGAAACACCTGGTGATTGGCAAATGGGGGTGATAAAAAAAAAATACTAATATTTGGCGCAACAGCTGTTTAAAGTGCCAGGGCCTAGCTTCTCGCAACCACTCATGTTGTGTGCGTTATATTTTTCACACGAATGAGGGTGATAGTCCCTCATTTTAAAAAAGGGGACAAAAGAGATTGTACCAATTACAGGGGTATATCTCTTTGAAGTCTTCATGGAAAAGTAGTCTCTAAGGTGCTAGAAACGCGTTCCAGAGCTGTGGTTGAGGATAGTTTGGGGGAGGAGCAGTGCGGTTTTCGTCTCGGTAGAAGCACAACCGACTCTCACTCTTAGAATGGTTTTTGAGAGGGCCTAGGAGTATGCTAAACCTGTTTACACTTCTTTTGTGGATTTCGAACCATATGATAGGGTTAAATGGCAATGTACAACCACTTATTTCGTTATTGAATGAAAAAACAAATGGCCGCTTTGAGTTAAAAGTTCTTCCGAAAAACCAAGTTAAAATACAATTGAGGACGGCTGAATCCTATAGAGAAATAGTCAAAGCGCTCGAGGCTAGAGAAACAGAATTTAACTCATACAAGCCAAAAAATGAAAGAACTTTTAAGGTCATTTTGAAAAACATGCATCCTTCTGTAAAGCCTGATGAAATAAAGACAGCCATTTCTGACTTAAGGCACTCAGCACGTATGGAACATGAAACATAGAGAATCTAAAAAACCACTACCGATGTTTGTAGTAGAGCTGAAGCAAAATAATAAGGACGTCTATGAAATCAAGAGGCTAATCCGTAGTCGCGACTCGTTTGAACCCCCTCGCCCGAAGCGGGAAATTCCACAATGTGGCAACTGTCAAAACTTTGGTCATACAAAACCTTATTGCCATCGAAAGCCAAAGTGCATAAAATGTGCCGATGATCACTTTTCTGCAAATTATCCACTAAAAGATCATTCAAACGATGTTAAATGCACAAACTGCGAAGGAAACCATTCGGCAAATTACAAAGGTTGTGCAATATATCAGAGCCCTAGAAAGATAAAATACCCACCTCTAAGAACTAAACGATTTCCTGTGTAAGTGGAAAATGCCTTTACTGAATCACTCTTACAAAATAAACAGAATAGAGTTCCTTTTTCCTCCGAGGTCATAAGGACAAACGACGCTACAAAATCTCAAGAAGAAAACAAAAAAAAATCAACATCAATCACACGAAGAAGGCAGCACTGGTACTTCAATGCTGCAAGAAATGCGAGAAATGATGACGGCGCTAAAACAACTAATGCAACAGATGCCCACTATGACAAATCTTCTGGTAAATTTAACCAATAAACTCCTATTAAATTGAAACCATCATGAACCTTGTTAAATTAGTACTATGGAACGCCAACGGGCTTTCAAAACATTCCTCGGAACTTCAATCATTTCTCAACACACACCACGTCGACATAATGATGATCACAGAAACACATTTTACAAGTAAGTTCTTCTTCAAAATCCCAAAATATAAATTTTACCACGCTACGCATCCAGATGGCAAAGCTCATGGAGGATCTGTTATTCTAATTAAAGAAAACATCAAACACCACGAAGCAGAGCATTTCCGCATCAATGAGTTTCAAGCCACCAATGTAATCGTTGAAGATTGGTTAGGACCCGTTACTATATAATCTGTATACTGTCCTCCAAGGCATAACGTAAAAAAGACGAATACATTTCTTACTTTGAAACCTTCGGTCACCGTTTTGCAACTGGAGGGGACTATAATGCCAAGCATGTTAACTGGGGTTCTCGACTTACAGCACCCAACGGACGTCAGCTACTATCTGCCATACAATTTCTGCAACTTAACTATGTCTCACGTGGTGAACCGACTTACTGGCCAACCGATACCAGAAAAACATCAGACCTGATCGATTTCTGCGTAGTGAGAGGTATGGCACCCCTAAATATTCAGTGCAGATCAAGCCTAGAGATCTCCTCCGACCACTCACCGGTAATAATTACTTGGACCCGGAAACTGTAGGAAACAGCTCCACCATGTAGACTTCACAACAAGAATACCGACCGGCATATTTATAAAAACGTAATAACTTCAACGCTTAGCATAAGACTTCCGCTGAAAACCGACGATGACATCACAGCTGCAGTCGAATATTTCAATGAATGCTTACATCAGACTCCATGGAATTCAACAACATGGCCCGAATATTCCCACAAAAAATACAAATATCATCAAAATATAAGGGGTAAACTCGCAGAAAAACGTAAAGCTAGAAAACTTTGGCAGCAAACTAGGCATCCCTCAGATAAAGCTCGTCTAAATACACTTATAAAAGAGCTAAAAACAATGCTCTACGATGATCGAAATCTATTTTAGATGTCTGATGTAGGTTTGATGAAAATAGCCGATATGGGAAACGTCCGATTTCTGTTATATGAAAGCCAGATTCTCAACAAACCAATCACGTCCAAGATGAAATAATTATATAATTTATTTAACAATAAAAAGGAGGAAAATTCACAAATTAGAAAGGGGTAGGTAGATATTTTAAATTACAAACTTAGATTATTAGGTTAGGTTGATTTACGTAAGTCGAGTGCTCAGAGTCGCAGCACTGCCAAAAACCACGTCCAGTCGTCGGGAATTGCAAGTAAGGAAGAGAGAGATTTCCTTGTTGTCACCATCCAGGAAAGATCTTGACCGGAAAATCGTCGATGCCAAAACTGAGCTGCAAGCCGATGAGAAAAACATGAGGCGTCGCGTTGCCAATGGTTGCGGGTTGTGATGAACACCCACACTATGCACAAAAACGTATATCCAGAATTTGGACCACACCGCTTCTACAGATTATTCCCTTTGGAAAGCCACGAAGAGAATCAAACGTCCAATTGTATCTCATCCGCCCATAAGAAAACAAGACAACACTTGGGTCAGGAGTGATGTGAAAAAAGCTGAAATTTTTGCTAAACACCTTTGCGAAGTATTTACGCCAAATGCCAATGAAGGCCCAAAGTCAGTAGAAGAAATGGTGAACAAAGTTTTAAATGAAACATACCAGCTGGACGTGCCGATAAAAAAGTTCTCCATCATCAAATAAGAGCACCAATTCATAACTTGAGAACAAGGAAGGCTCCGGGATATGACATTATTACCGCCAAAAGTTTAAAGGAGCTACCAGAAGTTGGGTTCAGATTCTTAACTCAACTTTTCAACGCTGCACTCTGGAGAGGCTTCTTTCCTCCACAATCGAAAGTAGCTCAGATCACCAAGATCCCAAAACCTGGAAAAAAACGCGAAGAGGTAAAATCTTATCGCCCAATCAGTCTCCTTCCAATCGTTTCAAAGGTGCTCGAAAGCTTGTTTTTCAAAAGATTGGCTCCCATAATAGAGAGAAGGCACATCATCCCTGACCACCAGTTCGGATTCAGGCGAAATCATAGTACGATTGAAAAAGTACATCGTTTAGTGGACCACATAAACCGCAATTGACGAGAAAAGCTACTGCACAGCTGCCTTTTTCAGATATTTCGCAAGCATTTGACAAGGTATGGAATGCAGGACTGCTTTGTAAAATAAAGAATCTTGTTCCCATCAACTTCTATGTCTTTACTAAGTTCTACCTCGAGGAACGTTTCTTCTATGTGAAACGAGGTGAAGCAATGACGGATCTATATCCGGGAAAAGCTGGAGTTCTACAGGGTAGTGTGCTTGGCCCAGTTTTATATTTAATATATACTTCAGACCTCCCCACGGCGACAGGCTCTCTAGTTGGTACATTTGCCAACGATACAGTAGTAATGGTCAGCAACAAAGACCTCGGCTTAGCTGCTACTACATTGCAAAAAAGCATGGATAAAATAACAAACTGGTTGAAAGAGTGGCGAAAAAAAGCCAACCTATCCACCAGTAACGCTGAATGGAATTAAAATTCCCCAAGCAGAAGAAGCGAAGTACCTCGGACTATACCTCGGACTATACCTCGATAACCGTCTCAATTGGAAAAAGCATATTTTCAACAAACGAAAGGCACTGGGACTACAGCTAAGAAAACTCCATTGGCTGCTTGGAAGAAACTCTCCACTAACAATAGGGAATAGATTGCTCATATATAAAATTGTACTTAAACCCGTATGGTCATGGCATTCAGCTGTGGGGTACTACCGCAAACTCTAATCTTGAAATACTACAACGTTTCCAAAACAAGATACTCCGTATGATTGTCAATGCCCCCTGGTTTGTTACAAATGCACAATTACACAGAGATCTGCAAGTATCCACAATAAAGGAAGAAACTATCGCCAGCTTAACATCCCATAGGTCAAGACTACAAACTCATCCAAACAGGCTCGCCTCCACATTTATGACAACTGCAACAACAATATTGCTAAATGTATCCAATGTACAATACAGATTGCATTAAAAAAAAAAAAACATTGTTTAAAGAATTTTCATAATTTACACATTTTCTCATATTTTCATTAATATTTGAAAAAAATACATCAAAGCAACTATGGTATTCTTAGCAACGCATGACATAAGCAAAAAAAAAAAGAATTTTTTGTTGATGAATGCAGGTTGTATAGGTACCTATATAACACAAACTTAAAAAGTAGTAGTTGACCCCGTTATATCTAAACCTTTCTATAAAGTGTGACATAATGCTGTCTTAAACAGGCCCCAAGCTTATGGTGTCTTTCTCGAAATGCATTGCGAGTTTCTTAGGTAGCCAATTAATATAAGTTGTATTAGATGGATGTACTTCTGCCCCACTCTCAACTAATTATGGTGTTTGTTAGGGCACTATATTATCTACAACCCTATTTTAAATTTGTATCAATGACATTCTATCTGCTACTCAGAATCCAATCTATTATTTTGCTGATGGTAGCACTTTTGAATTCGTCTATTCCACGACATCACGGTGGAGGTCCCAGGCTGTGGTGTTACAGCGCTAGCGAATGAAAGCCGAACTTATCGCTGGTATTGATGTTGTCATCGATTAGGATGCTAAAAAATGAAATAAGTTCAAATCAATAGAACCCGGTGCTGTCTGCTGTCTCTGAAGCATGACTCTACGGTAGCCAAACTAAATATAAGTCTAATTGACATTGAAGAATCCGTTGGCTTGTGAATGCTCATATGCATATTATCCGAGAACTGCGCTGAAATCAGCAAATTACTGAAATGGCGAAAGGTGGTGCTCGACGTCTCGTGCTCGTCAAAAGATGTAAATGTTTTCCTTTTTTTTTTACTCCTATGGGCTTGGCTATTGTCTACATAAATTCTATATTTTATGTTCGTTGGATACATAAAAATAACTCGTATGTTGGTAGGGGGCTCCCGCCAAGCTCTTGAGCGTACTTGATCGTGCTCAACGTCAAGCTTTTATGTTGACCGGTGATCAAATCATATTTCTTCGCTTGAACATCACTGAAGCGTTGAATGCTTAGAGATCTTATATCGGTACCTGCGCAATAGGTGTTGAAATGAAATATATGCTTGAGTTCCGTCACGTCTGTTCAATCTCAATACACGTGTAGCTGCGTCTTCGGATGATGACACTTTAGAAATTAATTTCGGTCGCATTGTTAAGCTTAGAAGATAGTTTTTTAGCCGCACAACACAAATGTAAAATAGCCTGCCTTCCTCAGTAATTCTGAATTCAAAGCCACCTTACTCTTTTTTCTTTATCTTCCACACGTTTCTGCGTTCTACTCTAACTGCGTAACCTTTGGAGGCAAAGGCGAGTCCTTAGCCACATCATTCGATTCCTGGACATTGAAATGGCATATGGCCAGAGGGGTATTGCGAGTGAGAGGTAATAACAGATTAACAACATTTATTGAAACCACAGCAATATTCAAGCGGTTGTACACTAATATGACCTTAACCGTCACAATGTGTCTACAACCATTACTAGCGTCCCAGAATCAATTAAATAATTCTTTTCTTTCTCCGGACTCACGAGGTAGGTTACTCCTTAAAATAATAATAAAAGTCTATGTTCAATAAAATTTTGAATTGTCTTCACAATCGACTTCAATGCAACAATAACATTAGAACTCACAGTCACGACCTTCAAAAGACATCACCCCAAAGCAATCCCATTAAGGGATTTCGAAGGATAACGTGAAAATATCTGAAATCTGATCACGTTTCCATTCAATTACTTGTTGAACTTGTTCATTTAGGGGACTCATCTTGTCCCAGGCTTGGCAGCCCAGCCTTCCTTTCTCCCTGTGGAAAATCAATCCAAACGGGACATGGACTCGTGCGGATTGCTTGTCTGGTTTGTTGACTGAATGTTTGTAGTCGCAGTACGTGTGGTTAGCACAGAATATTCCCTTCAATCCCGAAGACAGAAAGACAGTTTTGTGTGTGTTTTTGGAAGAGCAATAATATTTCCTATTTCTTCGAATTTATTGGAAGTGGAATGGTGGTGTCATTGGGTTTCTAGCAGGTAGATATGTGTTGTGCTGTTTTAGGAGTCAGGTTATATAGAGTTCACTGAAGGTGGTGGGAGTGGTGGTTAGTTTATTAATCTTCCGGGGAAGAAAATGGACATGTTCAGAATGAATTCCGACACGACACTGGGCGTTCTAGGGTTAAACATTACTAAATTGTTTTTGACTTCAGCTAATAAGCTGTCGGTTAGCAGGAATACATGTTGCTATTAGGTTTTGTCAGAAGATATTGGCTCCGAAGTGAAGGCAGATTTAATAAACATGTGGCGTCACTTACATACATATCACTTGAACAAATTTAGGAAATCGACTTACAAGGGAACTATAAACAACGTGGAATTAGGAGTACGTTGAAACTAATTTTTCGGTGAGAGCGAATCATATTTTATTCTGTGGAACAGAATTTATTGTTAGACAAACTGATTATTTTTATATTGGAAAGTGTCTTAAAATGAATCCTCTATCTTCCTGCTTAGCCTTAATATATATGTAATCTAAGGCGAGTCTAAATCCTTATAGACATCGCGGACTTCAGTATCCAGAATCAGGGATTCAATTGAATTATTACTGACACTCTCCTTTAGCAAGTAAGTTTTGCGGACTTCAGTATCCAGAATCAGGGATTCAATTGATTTATTACTGACACTCTCCTTTAGCAAGTATGTTTTGTGGTTGCACGGTCCTAGACCGTTTGGTATCTGCACTTGCATTAGAAGCATATGGAAGACTACCCGCATTCGAAGCCTATGATAGCTTAGCTTCATAGATGCTTCATTATATTGGATAAGAGAGAGAATTTTTTACAAAGTTCATCTGTAAAATTCATAAGAAAGGCGGCCCTCAAATACAGAGATTTGCCTGTCATATTAAGTAAATGCCTTGAGATATATCAGTATGATATTAGGCCTGTAATGTCCACCATAAATGGTGGGTCTATAGCTCTATGAAAATGAAAATGACGAATAAAATCAAGCATTTGGGAACAGTGTAAGAAGAGGTTAACAAGGCTACCACTGTACTGGAAGATCTACAAAGAAAGTCTGAAGAACTTCAAAATAGAGGTTCGGAAAGCTAGACGCAGATCCTGGCGCGGTTTTTGTCAGAGTTTTGACAACACGTCTCAATCCTCTAGACTGCGAAAAGTCCTCTCTAAAACACCAACTATACCTAGTGTCCTCATGAATCCCGATGGATCTGCTCTCACTTCCCCGGCTGCACGCCTACCCCCAACGATGATCGCGCCCTGGTAAATGTTGCACGCCCACAGGCACCTCCTCATCTTATCAGCGAAGATAAGCTGAAATGGGCAGTAAACAGTTTCGAACCATTCAAATCCCTGGGACCAGATGGTATTTTTCCGGCCCAGATTCAGACGGCATTCAGTATAGTATGGCAGTATCTTTCCTGTACACTGAAGGCTTGTCTTGAGCTCGGAACAACACCAACTGCCTGGACCGAGGTAAGAGTGGTCTTTATACCCAAAGCAGGCAAGACATCGCACACCCTCCCAAAGGACCTTAGACCTATTAGTCTAACATCCTTCCTTCTTAAGATTCTGGAAAGAATCGTGGACCTACACATCAAGGCTGATTGATAGCACCCTACTATCCACGATACAGCACGCCTACCAAAAAGGTAAGTCTGTCGAAACGGCTTTGCACTCCATCATTCACCCTATCGAAAAATCACTCTCAACCAAAGAGTTCACCCTAGTGTCATTTCTAGACATAGAGGGAGCCTTCAACAACGTTGAAACAAATTCGATTCGCAGTGCCTTACGTAGGCTCAACATCTGCGAACCCATCTGTTGTTTCATAGAACACATTCTAAAGAAAAGGGTAATAACAGCATCCTTCGGAAGTAGCACTGTCAAGCGACATGCACATCGAGGCACCCCTCAAGGGGGTGTACTGTCTCTACTATTGTGGAATTTGGTGCTCAACGAGGCCCTTCTAAAGATCGAAAAAACTGGATGCAATGTTATTGCCTATGCAGATGATGTCGCCATTCTAACAACAGGCAAATACCCGCAGACGCTGGCCGATGTCATGCAGTCTGCTCTTAATGAACTGCTCAGATGGACCGATAAATGCGGCCTCTCCGTTAACTCGACGAAGACCGAGCTAGTTCTATTCACAAGAAAACACAAGCTACCTGACTTCACTCCGCCCAAGATAAGGGGATCCACCCTCAAGCTTTCAAATAGTGCTAGCTATTTAGGCCTAAAGCTTGACCGCAATCTAATTTGGAAGGAGAATGTCGTCGAACGGGCCAGGAAATCGCTGGCCGCTCTATACATCTGCAAGAAAGCAGTAGGCTCCACTTGGGGCCTTAAACCATGCATCATGCACTGGCTATACACGTCGGTCATTAAACCGATTCTAATCTATGGAGTATTGGTATGGTAGCCCGCCTTGGAGAAAAAATCCAACCTATCCGAGTTGCATGTCTCAGTATTACCGGTGCACTGAGAACTTCTCCCACAGCGGCGCTCCAAACCATGTCAGTAAGCAATTGGCTGTCAGAGAGGCTCCAAGCAGTGGAAGGAGCAACACACGGGACATGCCAATATACTTTCGATGCACCGTCATCTTCCCAATTCTACTGACCATCTGCCTACTGAATATGATTTTGACAAGGGCTACACGCACTCGATACCGGACAGAAGTGAGTGGACGCAACGCAATGTCCTTTACAACGAATCGCTGTCAATCTTCACGGACGGGTCCAAAACCAAGGACGGAGTCGGTGCCGGAATTTTCTCGGAAGATCTGGATATACACCTCTCCTTTAACCTTCCAGACTACTGCAGCGTTTTTCAAGCCGAAATCACCGCAGTTCGCAAAGCTGCCGACTGGCTGGCGGCTAGCACACTATCAACACCTGATATTGTTATTTATGTCGACAGTCAGGCAGCCATCAAATCCCTCGCATCCAGCACTACGAGATCTAAGGCAGTGAAAGACTGTCGCATATCTCTTAACGAGATAGCTGGTCAGTACAACGTCACCTTTTGCTGGGTACCAGGTCACTGTGACATACCGGGGAATTGTGCAGCCGACGAACTAGCACGACAAGGCTCCTCTGGTACAGATAGCATAAGCATCACCGACATCGAAGCGCCAACGTCTTATGTTAAGTACTTCATTCAAATTGATGCCGAGAAAGTAGCCAATCATCGATGGCAACATCTAGACCAATGTCATACCGCCAGACAGCTCTGGCCGACACTTAATAAATCCAGGTCTATCGGACTCTTGAAGCACAAGAGAGGAACCCTCTCAAAAATAAAAAATGTCCTCACTGGACACTGCGTCATAGGAAGACATGTTCAGAGATTAGGTATCCCTCATAACGACTTCTGCAGAAGCTGCAGAGATGAAGAGGAAGAAGAGACCATCAGTCATCTCCTATGCGCCTGTCCTGCGCTCGCCAACATCAGGAAGGCCACTCTGGGTGAATACTTCTACAATGATCTTAATGATCTCGGCAACGCCTGCACGGCTAAAATTCTCGATTTCATTCAACGAAGCAAATGGTTCCAAGAGTAAGAGGGTGATCCACCCGCCTTACACATCGGCAGTACAATGGACCTACTTTCTGGTCTAAGTACATCCTCATCGAGGGCCGATCCTAGTCTAACCTAACCTAAGAAGAGGTTGCCGTAATGACAAGGTGAATAAGAATTTATTCTTATATTTGGACCGAATTGTATCTAGAATGAACATCTCCACCAAATACGTCAGAAGGTTTACATATGTATGTGGTAAGTAAAAATAGCTTTCTGGTGCGTTTGACACCAACGTAGCAGTGAGTCGGTCGATTGGTGAATGCTAAGAATATTGCAATTCTCGAGATGTTCTTGGAACTGCGCTGTCACTAATCTCTCAAGCACTTTTTCATAAATTGGTAACATATTTATAGGACGATAGTCTTTGCAGATTTATATCATTTATTGCACTTAAAATTTGTTCGAAGGTAACTTGACGATAGTGAAAATCCTTATTGCACTCATTTATTAAACATGTATATTCGGGGAACACAACCGAATTTGTTAACACTACTATACTTTCGAATGAAGCCTGGAATACAGCGAACAAGATCATCACCAGCATGATGCAACAACTACGTTTGGAGGAACGAGTAGCAGCGAGAAATGAGAATTCTACAAACACTGGAAGGTAGACAGAGTTACACAAAAACGCTCACATATGCAATGTAATGCAAGTGACATGTTAAAGACACACAATGAGAAGTGAACTCACGCAGTAACAGAAATTGGAGTGTGCAAATTGAGCTGCAAAGTAGCAGAAGCATAAGAAGCAACAAAGGCTCATGCGTGATGAATAGCATATCATGCTAACCAGCCCCGCGAAGTAATACCTAACGGCAGTCCTACGGGGAGAGTAGTAGAAGTGTGCAGGGTTTGGATTAGTACGTAGGCGCATTCCTGGCATCGATTATTCGGGTTTGCGAATCGTGCATGCTAATAGCCCGGGCTACTAGTATCTTTAGAAGATTACCACACCCCTTGGCGCAACCAAAAAAACACTACTATACTTTGCACACAAATTATTTAATTCGTCATTTAATATTGCACTGTCATTTACTTTATTGCCATTTTTCAATTGCACTTCTGTTACGGTGTCTACTTTTCTTAAAAGGAGAGTTGAGTTGAAAAGTTGAGAGTTTACATTTTTTATTTTCCTCTTTATAAATGAGGATTTGGCGAATATCAGATCTTGTTTATATTAGATCTTCCCTGCTTAGTGAGAAGAATAGGTATATGCATAGGACTAGTAGAGGCCCTAGCACTAACAAGTATTGGCGCTCTCGCTAAGGTGAAATAAGAAGCAGAGGTGATTCATTTTACATACATACAAAGAAGTTAATGCTATCGACAAACGACTAACAAGACAGCATGTGCTCACAGTTAGTTAAGGACAAAATGCTGGCATTCATAGTAGGTTTCGTGAAAAAAAAAACTAAATCAGGGAACAAGCTATTATATAATAAGGTACAGCTTAGCCACTTTTCATTTATAGTAAAAAAAAAACTGTTCGGAAATGTATGCAAACATTTCCCAAAAGGAACGGCACCACCTAGGACTTCGTCGTCCTTGTTAGTAATCTTCTCGTATGTGACTGTCATATGTACGTATCCAATGTCCAATGGCATGGTTTTCAATAAAAGCAATACTGTTATGACCAAGACCTCCAAACCTTGAAAATAACAATAAATCAAACATTGCGTTCACAGAAGCATCGAGGTCGGTATTCGTGCATTAATGTATTTCATACGCACTGAAAGAGAGCCTCAAAAATGAACAATGCAGAGCCTCACCTTTTTGTTTCAAAATACATTTAATTAGAAACACACATTGTGAAGAATAATTAAAATTCCCTACTCCGCATTGCTGCGGAAATTCGTACACTCAAAGGCCCGACATTCCATTCCAAGTTCAACCGATTAGATTACATCTAAATTGATGGCGCCCAGTGAATTCGAATTCCACCATGTCTCTACAAATACGAGTAGAATCAGCATGACTGGGTGGCAGACATGACTGATATTGAAGTGATAACAAATGCGCTCCTATGGTGAACCCCAAACCTAGACCCAGAAACCCGAACAACAATGGCCAAACCAGAAAATAACATCAAATTGAATCTCATTTTCAATTGAGGGTCAGCGAGCAGCGGTGGTATGGTACGTCCGCCCAATTATTGGCACCAACGAGTTCACAAGATATCTCTTACTGCATTCACGAAAGGTGGTGATGGGCGAGAACATCAAAAAAGGATATAAAATCACAACAATGCAACAAGAGCAACTAGTAAGCTCGGTTCTCTTCTAGCTGGTTGAGGTATGCCCACCATGCCATGTGGATGAATGGTGAACGACCAGCTGTGGTGCGCCGTACCCTCCAACTCCAGTTCCTATATAGGTATGTATGTCTGATCCTTTTTGGTCAATCGAATCCAATTTCAATTAAATTGATTGCCAATTTGATTGGATTTATAAAAAAATCACAAAAAATACAAGTCGGCCATCACTATCGATACCCGCCGCCGACCCACCAACAGCCGACATATTTAAATTCCAATGAAAGACGAGTAATTTGTTGCAACTTATATTGCTTCCGGCGCGCGGCGCGAGTGCAGTGTTTCAAAGTTCAAATAAATCGCGATGGGTGTGTAAAGAATACGAATTTCATCTGAAATATTGCATGACCTTTGGAAAGGTTTATTAAAGGTAAATCAATGAAAAATGATTTCCCATGAGCAAGGACAAAGTGAAATAGGGAATGAGAGTGAGTTTCAGCGAAACATCCTTCGTACTTGTATTTCAGCACCTTGGAGTCTTTATCGCGAGGCTGAGATATGTATTTGCAGCTCGAATAATAATTGCGAGGGGATATCTGGGAGTTTTGTTATTAATGATTTTATACGCTTCAAATACTCGAAAGGTAACAGAATTATAAGTCAAATAAGTGGGAGTCGCAAAGACGAAAGACAGAACCACCATCATGAAGAAAATTATTAAGGGCAAATATAGTTTTGAGACAAGGTGATGCGTCAACGCTCCGGCCCACAGAGTCTTAGAATCTAACCCGGAGGGACGACGTAGTAGATGGCTTCCTCGCCGTAGATGGTGCGCACAAGCTCAAGGGGACCTCGACTAACTTGGAGTACGCAACTGGATGCAATTAGCTAAAGCCTGAACTAAATAGAGATGCTTGTTGGTAGCGCCACCTAAGTCAGTACAGTAAGTGAGTAAGCAAACATAGCTTAACTAATTATCAGGCGTTGTGCGTAGCAGAGCTTAGAAGTTATGTGGTGGTAAGATTCAAGTACTAAACATTATTATTTGATTTTATTTTTTTTATAATTTACTCGCGCTAAAGGGGTTATGACTACCCTTTTTATGCATTATACATAGCGTGAGCCTTAAGGAAGAGGGGTTAGAGAGAAAGGAGGCACCGATGCACATTGGTCTTTAATGACTGTAGGTTATAATGGAGAGGAAAAGCAGACTCGGGGAGAGCATTCGACAAACGTGTTGTGCGGCTCATAAAACAATCTCTATATTTCACGGTACGTCCGAAGATAGGTTTAAGGGTAAGCTGATGAGCATTCGAGGCATGGCGAGTATTGCGGTTAAAACGAAGAAGGGGAGGAATGCTATTGGCTATTTCAACTGAGCATTTTCTGTGGAAATATCGATAAAACAGGGATAGGCAGGAGACATTACGACGGTGTTCGAGCGAAGCAAAATTGCTTGTAATATTCGTGTCTCCTATGAATCTTATCGCGCGTTTTTGAATCCTATCTAGCAAGTGCAATATAGTTTTTGGTGCACCAGACCAGATGTGAGCGTTATACTCTAACTTAGGGCGAATGTACGCCTTATAAATTGAAGCCAAATCAGAAGGGGTGAAATATTTCTTACACCGCTTTAGGAAACCTAAACATTTCGCTGCATTCTTGGCGTTTTCGAATGGTCATTCCAACAGAGTTTGTTGTTGACACACATACCGAGCATGGAAAGTTTTTCGGTTTTTACAATGCAAGTGCCATTCATGGATAACGGCTGATGAGTAGGATTTCGCTTTAATGACAGAAGACAGCATTAAGTCTTGGAAGCATTAAATTTGACTCTATTGGTTAAGCCCCATTTAAATATGCCGTCAAGGTCGGAATTTAATGTGTTTAACATACGTTGTCGTTCTTCATCTACGGCCGAAGAGCAGGGTCGTGAGTTTGGGAACGAATATGAAAAACTGAGGGTGCTGTCATCAGCGAAGGAATGGATTGGATTAGAAGTTGTAGAAGTTGATGAAAATGAGAAAGAGAGTCGGAGACAAAACAGATCATTGGGAAACACCAGCATTTATTTGGTGAGATTCAGACTTGAAGCCGTCCAAAACAACTTGAATTGAACGGCCCGAAAGGCAGTTTTTAATCCATAGAAGAAGAGTATCATCGATCCCAAATGCATGCATTTTCGAGAAAAGAGCTTGATGCCAAACTCTGTCAAATGTTTTTGAAATATCAAGCGCAATAATCTTGCTTTCACCAGAGTGGTGCAGAGATTCATTCCACTTATCGGTGAGATATGACATCAAATCACCAGTGGACCTGTTGCCACAAAAGCCATACTGTCGGTCATTGAGGAGCTTTCGTGATTCAAGATATTTCATTAGCTGACGGTTTATCAGCGTTTCCATGACCTTGGAAAGAAGGGACGTTAGTGCAATGGGTCGGTAGTTGAAGAGAGAAGAAGAATCAACTTTTTTAGGTACGGCCTGGACAAATGCTGTTTTCCACTTACTCGCAAAGAGACCTGAATAGTAGGATCGGTGGAAAAGCTTACGCAGTGGAAGAACACCTCTTCAGAACAATAGGGGGTATACCATCTGGGCCAGCGGATTTGTGTATGTTAAGACCTTTGAGTACTCCTGCAACTGTACGAGTGCGAAAGTGGACTTGTCCCATGGAATATTCTACGACCTCAAGTACAGGTGGAGACAAAGCACTATCTGGCAGTGTGGAGTTTGTTGCAAAGTGAGCAGCGAACAGATTAGCTTTGTCTAAGGAGCTGACAGTTGGTACGTCGTTATGAATGAGCGTCGGTATAGATGACGAGGCCGAATTCTTAATGTTTTTTACGAATGACCAAAAGTTTTTACTACCCTTGGGACAATGTAGTATTTTTTGCCTCAACTTTTGGTCGTGGGAGAATTTAACTCGGTTAATGAGGGCATTGCAGTCATTTCTGGCTCGTTTTAACTTTTTTCGGTTTTCCTTAGTTGGGTTGGCCTTGTAAGACCGAAAACTTAATTCGTTTAACCTAATAGCTTCTTTACAGCTCGAGTCATACCACGCGTTTTCCTTGGGACTAATAGCTTTTATCCTGTGAGGGATGTAAGTTCTCATACCTAGGAGAATTGTATTAGTAATCATATCAGCCGCGGCGTCCACATCGCTATCGAGGAGGCATAGCGACCAGTTAAAATTCCTAAAGAACTTATTTAATTCATTCCAATTTCTCGTATAGCCAAACTGTTCTTTTTGGAGTTTCTTCTTTAGCTATGTGGTTGGAGTACGAGAAATTGGCCGATATGACACAGTGGTCTGACGAACCTAGAGGCGATAATACATTTACCGTGTATTTATTAGGATCGGAACTAAGGAACAAGTCCAGAGTGTTGGTGGTATGACCAGTTATGTCCGGAACACGAGTTGGCTCATTTACAAACTGGGTTAGGTTATTTACCTCAGAAAAAATCTCAACATACCTTCCTTCGGGTATTGTCTGTCCAGAGTGGCGAATTAAAATTGTGGACATTGAAATCGCCCGCAATGACGATTTCAGAATGTGGGTACAGGGATACAATTTTTAGGATGGAATCTGACAGCGCATCAAACTCACTATAAGTTGAATTGCTGTCAATATTTGGACTTCTATAAATGAAACAGTAGTGGATTAACTGCCTACGGACATGGAGTTTCAGCCACAAGAAATAAAATTCCGAATTGGAACATTGGCCGTATTGTGGGTGAATTTGGTAGGCTACATCACTACGTATATAGACGACGAGACCGTGATGGTGGAAGAATAATGGCTCAATGCTATATCCAGGCAGATCGAATTCCGAAGGTTCAGAATTTTGACCCAACTGTGTTTCATAAAGAGCCAAAACAGCTGGTCTATATTTGGCGGCGTGGACGTACACAGAAAAAAAAATCGATCTGAGCCCACGAATGTTGCTCAGATCTACTCTAAAATTCCTTACCATTATAAAAAACTGACATAAAAGACCCAACTCCGACGTTAACTAAGCCAAAACAGATTATCGCAGGTGTTATGCCCATACGACAATTTGTTTTGGTCCACCAACAAAGACCTGCATACACAACCCGCTATCCACCAGACGATGCTTTACCCGGTCATTGTGGGTGCACGCATGAAAAAAAAAAATCCTACGGCACTCACAATAACCAAGTTCAGCAGCGGAAGGGGAGGTAAGAGGGCGAGATGGAAGCCCACGTTATGCACTTGTCTCTTATTTTATTTATTTATTTATCATTTGATTACCATCTAGAGAAGCCCAAAATGCATTTGTTACATACTTGCATATATGCGTGAAATTAAGGCTGAATATAAAAATCATAACGAACTCTCAATGAATAGCTCAGACACCACCCATTGAGTGCGTTTGCACTGAAACCTTATATTATATTATTTGAGTGTCAAACCACTACACCGAAAATAACTCCTTCCTATCTCTCATCTCATAATTAATCCGTTGCTTGCTAAGTTAATACTATTCAGTATTGAACGATTATTAAATTAAAATTTACCATTATCATTATTATGAATTTCATTTGTGGCGTGAGAGATGCCATTCTAGTGTTGGTTTTTATTTTCTGCTTCATTTGTCAGTTTTTCAAAGTTGTTGTTTAGCGCCATCTATTGTAAAATAATCGTACTATGTGCATAACCTTCCATAACCTTAAGTTTGAGCTCCATTGGCCGAGTAGTTTCGAAGCTTATCGAAATATTATTGTGTTAATATTGACGCTTGGTTGAAATACTCACTTTTTTTATTTTTTTTATTTTCTCTTTTTCTCGTATCTGCGGCAAATGAATATGATAATGTTTTCATTATTTGTAATCGAATCGAAATGTAAAAGATAATTATGTTTGAAGTGTGTTTATAATTATTTCAGTCACTGGTATGTATATGGATTGACTTGTTTGATGTTGAAGTATAATAACATCCATCTTCATCGTGCCCGAAGATTACCGGATATTGCTGTGCATCGTATGAGCGAGGTGTTTCTGGCACTCTTTGCAATCCAGCATTGCGGCGTTGGATGGTTATGTCACGCCGTTTGAATTGGTCTTCGACAATAACAATCGCAACGTCATCGATAGTGGTAGCGTTAAATCGGCGCTCGTGTTGTCCAAGGGGTCTCTTTTCAGCTCTGATGACAATTGAATAGTCGTCCGATGGCATTCTGTCTATGGCGCTCGTGAACAATCGAACTAATTCATTATGATCATGAAACAAATTTTTCTGTTCGGCGATTATCCGATGTTTGGCGCCTGGATTCAATATTTCTCCGCGTTGAGCTTGCGACATCATTCGCTCCTCCCATAAAATAAATTTGTAAACATTTGTGCTCAATGGAATAGTTAGGTTTTGAGTTTGAGATTTCGGTGTTCAGCACCATGTATCGTAAGACTTGAAAACTTTTGATTTACGTGCACTTCTCACTTCATAACAAATATATTGTGTAAGTTTCAGCTCAATCGGATGGTTAGTTTTTGACTTTTTAGCGTAAATACGAACAGGCAATTTTATATATATACGAGTAGATTATATGATATGTACAAACAGTATGCATAGATATATACAAATATATATTAAGCTACCTACTCAGCAGAATAAGGGCGTTGCTGATACTTTTGCAGCATTGCCTGTACTTACCATTCCATAGAAGTTATTCGGTCATGTTTGAACTTTCCCAAATTTAGCTGCGCATACCACCTTGATCAAAAAGTTCCCGGAATAAAAACCGTGTGGCGCTCCCATCGTTCCAATTTGAGTTTTGTTTCCTTTGTTAAGTTGGTACATTTGTTGTTGATATTCCCTCTAAATCTTAGCATCATAGCTTGACATTTGCAAAAGTTACGTAGCCAAGAGTACATCTATCTCTGTGTGTGTTGGCGATTTTTTTGAAATGGATTTAAATTTGCAACAACGAACTTGTATTTAAATTTTGCGTAAAAAACGGATTTAATGGTGCGCGAACGTTAGAAATATTGGAAAAGTGTTTCGGCAACGACTCTCGAAAGAAAACGGTCGTTTACCAGTGGCACGAGCGGTTCAAAAGTGGTCGTGAGTCAATCGAAGATGATGAACGCAGTGGCAGACGTTTTCAGTCAAAAAAGAAGGCAATGCTCACGGTTTTCATGGATTACAACGGTGTAGTGCATCATGAATTTTTGCCAGAAGGCCAGACAGTAAACAAAGAGTATTATTTGGTTATGAGACGTTTGCGTGAAGCATTTCACCGAAAGAGACCAGATTTGTTGGCAGAAAACTCGTGGATTTTGCACCATGATAACGCACCGTCGCACAGTGCCATCATTATTCGTAATTTCTCGACGAGAAATGCAACAAATACCATCCAACAGCCACCGAAATCACCTGATTTGGCTCCCTGTGACTTCTTTCTCTTCAATCGAGTTAAAAAACCATTACGGGGAACGCGTTTCAGCAGCCGAGAGGAAGTAATGGAAAAATCGCAGGAAGCACTGATGGACATACCGAAAACCGAATATAAAAAAATGTTTCGAAGATTGGATCAAGCGCTGGCATAAGTGTGTTGCAGTCGATGGGGATTACTTTGAAGGGGACAATATAGATTTAGATGAATAAACTTGTATTTTTAATTTTCTGAATAAATTCCGGGAACTTTTTGATCAAGGTGGTATATGAGCATGCGTTCATACATGAATGGTACGCTTGGGCAGAAAGGTAAGTTAATCCTTGGGAGTTGGTCTAGTACTTCGGGCGA
Source organism: Brachypalpus laphriformis (assembly GCA_945910035.1). Lineage (NCBI taxonomy): Eukaryota > Metazoa > Arthropoda > Insecta > Diptera > Syrphidae > Brachypalpus > Brachypalpus laphriformis. Next base: position 28,876,707 of record OX246753.1, read on the forward strand.
TTATGCTCTCAGACTTCGAAAGTATATTTTCCACGTCTATATGAATGTTGTGATTGTGGAATCTTGGGAAATTATCGTGAATGATGGTTGGTTTAGGTTTATTAGTCTAAATGTCACAAATGTCTGGCGACGTGAAGACCATGGAAACATGACAGGACAACCCTACCCATTTTTGAAACTGTGCAGCATAGGCGTCATAAACGCTATAAGAAGACATTTCGGGCCATTCTCGTTTGCCTTTTCAGAAAAACGAGCATAACACCGAACGAGAGGCATTTAAAGTCGTAAACCCCGTTTGTATCCACTGCAGCAAGAGCCCCCATCCGGTGAGCTAGGATACCGCCTTTTCTGCCTGGACTGGTTGAAGGAGTTCTATGCCATATTTTAGACCTCTTTGGGTTACGATAGTGGCAAGGAAGGTAGGAGAAACATCGGTTGAGCAGTTGTATGCTCAACTAGCTTCAAGCTGTCACTCCTCCTCCTTTTATTTCGTTACAAATATAATACATAAGGTACTAAGTTGAGCAAGAAGTATTTTCAGTTGAACTAGACAGTATACCCTTTCTTATACGATGGGCGTTTAATACATGTTATTGTTGAGGAAATCCGTTTTCGCTGTTTCGTAAAATATAGTCTTGCTCGCTAGTTGCAGAACCTTAATTGGCTGCGCCATTTGCTGAGTTTTTGCTAATGTTTCTCAAAACCTTCCGAGTCAAACTTTATATTTTCCCCATGACTTTGTTTTATTATACTTAACACTATTGCAGTGTACATGAAGTACAGGACTTTGTTCCCTTAACCAATGTTTACCATGAGAGCTCGAGTAGCCAATTTAACAGATGGCTTCCATTTAAATTAATTAATTAAAATCAAGATCCTGGTTTTGTATTACCAGCGAAGAGCCTTAACATTACCAGCGAATTTACTTTTCAATCGCTTAGTTCATTGTTTGGGGCAAGCACAGGCTTAGTAATCAATGCACAGGATGTATTCGATTTCTGATACATGCTCATGTTGGTACTTAGGTCATGAACTTGTTATAACTCGTATCCTGCTTCAAGGTATTTGCCAAGTGGTAGCATAGTGCTTTGAGGTGTAGTTGCAACTGAAGAAAGGAATTATACAAGCATGAGAGTACAATATTAGCATAGGACCCTCTATTATATCTGCTTGTAGACTTTGTGTATTGTGCTTTGATTATGTGGAGTTAAAGCTTTTCAATGCAGTTTGCAACTTATCTATGTGATATTCCTCAATAAAATTAAGGCTAGTCGTATATTTGCCTATTTGGTCTTAAGTGAAAACTTACCTGTTTGACACCGAGAGCTAAATTTATGTATTCTTTGATTCTATCGCTTAAAATTAGATACGATTTGATAGTTACGTACGACTCTCATCTCACACCTCGCTTCTGCAATAGTCATAGCTGTATCATTCGGAATTCATCCACTCTTTCTTTCAACAACAATTCATATGTTATATTATGTAACGGTCCCAATGCAATTAATAATGTACTATCAGACAATTAATTTTACCTTCCAACTTCCCATAAGCTTCTTTTATATGTTTTGTATTCAAATTCATCCCATATCATAAACAATTTTCAGCTAATTTATTGTAATATCCTTTCAGTTTAACGACCACACAATATGCCCTAGGACAGCAAAATCAGTGTCCTTGCCTCAATTCCCACTTCCAACCTAGTTTTCCATTTCGCTGCCTTCACCTAAAGCTTATAAATTTTCTATTAATTTTTTTTTTTTCTCTTTCATGTGGCGCCCAACGACGATCTTCTCTGTGAACTGTAAATTCCCACCTCAATAAAGACATACATATACACAACATCAGTAAGCAGTAACTGAAACTACCGTTAATTAGGTACAGGGATTTCTGCTAATGGCATACACCGGGTGCTCTTCTTCCTCTTCGAAGGAGCAAAAAATCTCGAAAGTGAACTCAAAAAGTTTTTGTTTAAATAGAAAATGAATGCACAAACAAAAATTGAACCACCAGCAGAAAAATGAGAAAAGAAAAGCAAGAAGGACAGGGAGCTCATAGCATAGGTTCATTACAAAGGCCTGTCAACTGTGGAGTGTACGTAACCTTCGAGAAGGTTTTGGTTTTTTTTTTTTTGCGGAGTTCCCTGAACACAGTGAGTTTTTAGAGTTCAGATTGTGGTTATACTTCATTGTGCATCGAGAACAAAACAGCGCTAAAATAACACCGTTAAGGCCAAACTACGGATGGGTAGGTAAAGCGTAGAGGAGTAACCAATGTTGGTGCAACAAAGCAAACTTTTGGTGACGGTGGTTTGTAGTGAAGTGGATGGAGTGGCGATTTTCGGTTGCCTGATTGTGCTGATAAAGTTGTGCAAGGATTAAGTTTTTAGGGCGGATGTTTTTCATATTTGGTCCTTTTTTTGTCTCAGATATTTTAGAAAGTTTAGGTTAATTCAGCAATTCTGTTTGGAGTTAGTTTTTGCTGAGGGATATATGAATAAGAGCTTTTGTTCTAAGCAATGACAGTGGGAATATTTTTGCGTGGACAAGTTGGGAATAATATGATTTACTTATAATTAGCCAGATGTGAGTTTTTTCCTATTTCGAAGTTAAGTTTACTTATATTAAGATTCGAATTCCATATTATTGAAACTGATTTCTATTAAGAAGAAAATGGATTTTCTCTTTTTCTCTAAAAAGTAAGAAAAAATAATAAATACATTTCAAAATATTTCAAACACAAAACTCTAAAAAGTAAGAAAAAAAAATAAATACATTTCAACATATTTCAAACACAAAACTCTGGACTTGAGTAGTTTTGAATAAACTTCGTAAAATGTTAGTGCAGAGAAAAACATTTGATCCTTCAATTATTTAAACTTTTCTTTGAATTTCCTCAAAAACTATACGATATTTACAAAATTTGGATTACGCAGGTTCATTCGATTTGCTCTACGTGATTTTTATTGGTCCGTCAGATATAATTTATCTTCCTATGAATATAAATATAATTTGCAATTGCTTAACGTTGAGTCACTTGAAAAACGTGGAGAACTATACTCTTTAATATAAGAATACATCACCGCTCCGTATAGCCTGCAAAAAGAAATACCTAAGCACGAGACGTCGAAAATTGACTTATCAGTTGCAAAGAACAAGAAAAGTCGACAGCGGATAGAACCAGCACCGCTGCGGTTACACCAAAATCCAAGAAGAGAGCCGCTTTCAGCCCTATAGAAAGAGTCGCAGAAAAAAAAAAGAAGTAGATAACAAAGGACGGAGCGCAGCTAATCAGTCCAGCGGGAGATGTTACTCAAAGCCCGCCACTAAAAGACAGGGGTAGATCTACGACCGCTGACTCGAAGTCCAAAAAAAGGGACCACCCGAAAGCGACAGAGAGGGAAAAGGGAAAAAATAATAGCCATAGGAGAGAAGCCGATTGCATAGGGCAAAATCCGCCGGCAGTGCGTAACCAGCAGAAAAGTACGATGAAAGATAGGACCGAGCCTAACCGTTGGAAACCAAAAAGGATGAGACCACCCAATCCCCGATCAGAAGCCATTCTAATAAGACCAGGAAAAGGTAAAACATACACCGAAATTCTTCGAGAAATCCGTATCAGAACCAAACCGGAGGCCACGGAAACGGAAGTCAAAGCCATGCGCCAAACAAAGGCTGGAGACATCCTCCTTGAGCTTGGGGCGAAAACGAAGGACAGGGAAAGATTCAGCATGGCCCTGAAATCCATTCTAGAAGAGAAGGCAACCATCCGCAAACTTGAGCTGAAAGTTACCCTGGATATCAGGGATATGGACGAATTTACAACGGTAGAAGAGGTAGAAAGAGTCATTAAGGAAAAACTGAAAGAGCCAGCAGGAGAAATTAAAATCTCTATCACAAAATCCAACAGTAGAGCTCAAAAAACGGCCATTAATGAAATTAATGAACGAAGGGCAAACGAATTGCTGAAAGCCCCCCGTATAAGAATAGGATCGGTAAATTGTAGAGTGCGTCGAAAAGCGGTGGTCACACGTTGCTACAAATGCCTCGGCTACGGTCATCTACGAGCAGACTGCAATGGACCGGATAGGCGGAACCTGTGCATCAAATGCGGACAAATTGGTCACTAGAAAAACGAGTGCGAAGTGCTGCTTATGCGCCGAACTTAACCTAGCACCAGAGTCACTGCATCACTTACCGGGATCAGGCCCATGCCAAGTGTTCAAGGAAGCACTCGAGAAGACGAGAAGAAATAAGCAACTTAGACGCGATTTGAGGACCGACATAATAGCCATCAGTGAGCAGTACCGGAATAAAAGCGGGCTCGTCTGGTATGCGGACGCGCTGGGCACACCCGCCATCTGGATCCTGAATGTAAGGACAGTCAGCGTTAAGAGACATGGCGTAGGAAGACATTTTGTGTGGGTGAATTGCAATGCATTCACACCAGTAAGTTACTACAATTCTCCACGCCAAGCGAAGCCATACTCGTAAGCGAGTTTCGAGAAAAGCTGGACGCCCTAGAAGACACAGTGCGGGAACTTGAAGGGGCGATATTGTTGGCCGGTGATTTTAACGCTAAAGCATTAAAGTGGGGAATGAACTCTACAGATTCAAAGGGAAGACAAATCCTCCAGATAGCCGCCAGGCTGAGCCTTAATGTGATGAACGTTGGCAACACATCGACCTTCAGAAGACTAGGTTACGGCGAAACTATACCTGACGTCACCTTCGCCTCGGAATCTTTTGTGACGTATGTGAAGAACTGGAGAGTTATCGAAGATTATACTGGAAGCGATCACCAGTACATAATCTTCGACTTGCAAAGAGAGCGGAGCGTAACTAACGGAATCCAAATAAGAACACCCAGATGGGACGTGTGCAAACTCAACGAAGAACTCCTCACCTCGGATAAGAAAACCACTGGAAGCGCGCATACTGGTGGATGGAGGAAATCGCAGACCTCAGGAAAATTTGCCTACATTTCAGACGCAAGGTAACGAGGAGAAGAAGAAGAAACTCTGAAGCTACCGAAAACACACTGGTGGAGTACAGAGCAGCGAAACTGGAGCTTAAGAAATCCATTAAGAGGAGCAAAAAACGGAAGTGGGAAGAGCTTCGATGAGACATAATTATGGACCCCTGGGGGCTTGGCTACAAATAGTGATGCGGAAGATCGGCGCGCAGATGGCCAGTCCAGTTCTTAGCTCTGAAAAGATGGAAAACATCGTCAGCACACTCTTTCCGACCCACCCTCTTAGGGAGCAAGAGGTCTCCCCTCATCAACAAAGTGAAGTTCCGCTGTTCAGCGAGGAAGAGCTACTTCAAGCCGCAAGGGCGATGCAAAATAAGAAGGCCCCCGGACCTGATGGTATTCCAGCGGAAGTGTTAAAACTGATCCCCCGTGCCCCCAACTGTTGCTAAACATATACAACAGATGCTTAGATCACGGAATTTTTTCCTAAAACCTGAAAAACACAGCGGATAGTACTGATTAGCAATGGAAAAGAGGACCCAGATTCCCCGTCAGCATACAGACCCCTGTGTATGCTGTACACAGTAGGAATACTCCTTGAGAGAATGCTGAAGCCTCGACTCTCTGTAGCAATGGAGAGAGCAGGTGACCTATCTGAAAGGCAGCATGGGCTTAGAAAAGGTCATTCTACAATAGGTGCTGTGGAAGAGGCCCAAGTAACCCATCAGGGCAGCCACTACTCGAGGAAAGTTGTTGTGTTGGCAACTCTCGACGTAAGAAATGCCTTCAACTCGGCCAGATGGTGCGACATGCTGAACGTCCTGGAAATAAACTTTCGGATACCACAGTATCTTCGACTGATGATAAGGGACTACCTTAGCGACAGAGAGCTAATTTATGACACCACAGAAGCACCCCACAGGAAAAATTCTGGGACCGGATTTATGGAACATCTCCTACGATGGAATTCTTCGTATGGAGATGCCCGAAAATACTTTTCTGGTTGGCTATGCAGACGACGTCGCTGCAGTGATCACCGCACGAGACATCGAATACGCTAAGAAAAAACTAAATCAAGTCATGAGACGGGTGCACACATGGTTGGAGGACCACGGTCTAAGCTTAGCAGGGTAAAAAACCGAGATAGTGCTGCTGACGAGGAAGCGGATACCCACAATAATCGAGCTCCAGGTGGGTCCGGAAGTCATATACACTAAGGAAGCAGTAAAATATCTAGGAGTTAGGATAGATACGAAGCTCACGTTCTGCGAACAAATTAAATTCGCATCCGAAAGAGCCACGAAAACATGCCTGTTGCTAAGTAGACTGATGGTGAACATAGTAGGTCTCACGGCAAGTGAAAGAAGACTCCTGATGTCGGTTACGCACTCAATACTATTATATGGCTCCGAGATCTGGGCTGACAAGCTCAAAAAGGAGATATTCAGGTGGAAAGTGGCCGCGGTGCAACGTATAGGAGCCCCTCGGATAATGAGTTCATACCGAACAGTGTCGGAGCCAGTAGCCCTAGTAGTCGCAGAAGTCACGCCCATTGATCTCCTAGCAGCAGCAATGAAGTACGCCCACGACAAGAAAGCGGAAGTAGGCGCGGCAATAGCAGCTACAGAAGCGAAGCAACTCTCGAAGCAGAAGTAGCAAAACAGATGAAACGCTGAAACGAGGGGAAGGTGGACCTACCGGTTGATCAGGGACGTTGCTGCATGGACGGAGCGGGAGCACGGTGACGTATGTGAAGAACTGGAGAGTTATCGAAGATTATACTGGAAGCGATCACCAGTACATAATCTTCGACTTGCAAAGAGAGCGGAGCGTAACTAACGGAATCCAAATAAGAACACCCAGATGGGACGTGGGCAAACTCAACGAAGAACTCCTCACCTCGGATAAGAAAACCACTGGAAGCGCGTATACTGGTGGATGGAGGAAATCGCGGACCTCAGGAAAATTTGCCTACATTTCAGACGCAAGGTAACGAGGAGAAGAAGAAGAAACTCTGAAGCTACCGAAAACACACTGGTGGAGTACAGAGCAGCGAAACTGGAGCTTAAGAAATCCATTAAGAGGAGCAAAAAACGGAAGTGGCAACAGCTTCGAAGAGACATAAATATGGACCCCTGGGGGCTTGGCTACAAATAGTGATGCGGAAGATCGGCGCGCAGATGGCCATGCTGCAGACGAGGAAGCGGATACCCACAATAATCGAGCTCCAGGTGGGTCCGGAAGTCATATACACTAAGGAAGCAGTAAAATATCTAGGAGTTAGGATAGATACGAAGCTCACGTTCTGCGAACAAATTAAATTCGCATCCGAAAGAGCCACGAAAACATGCCTGTTGCTAAGTAGACTGATGGCGAACATAGTAGGTCTCACGGCAAGTGAAAGAAGACTCCTGATGTCGGTTATGCACTCAATACTATTATATGGCTCCGAGATCTGGGCTGACACGCTCAAAAAGGAGATATTCAGGTGGAAAGTGGCCGCGGTGCAACGTATAGGAGCCCCTCGGATAATGAGTTCATACCGAACAGTGTCGGAGCCAGTAGCCCTAGTAGTCGCAGAAGTCACGCCCATTGATCTCCTAGCAGCAGCAATGAAGTACGCCCACGACAAGAAAGCGGAAGTAGGCGCGGCAACAGCAGCTACAGAAGCGAAGCAACTCTCGAAGCAGAAGTAGCAAAACAGATGAAACGCTGAAACGAGGGGAAGGTGGACCTACCGGTTGATCAGGGACGTTGCTGCATGGACGGAGCGGGAGCACGGTGACGTATGTGAAGAACTGGAGAGTTATCGAAGATTATACTGGAAGCGATCACCAGTACATAATCTTCGACTTGCAAAGAGAGCGGAGCGTAACTAACGGAATCCAAATAAGAACACCCAGATGGGACGTGGGCAAACTCAACGAAGAACTCCTCACCTCGGATAAGAAAACCACTGGAAGCGCGTATACTGGTGGATGGAGGAAATCGCGGACCTCAGGAAAATTTGCCTACATTTCAGACGCAAGGTAACGAGGAGAAGAAGAAGAAACTCTGAAGCTACCGAAAACACACTGGTGGAGTACAGAGCAGCGAAACTGGAGCTTAAGAAATCCATTAAGAGGAGCAAAAAACGGAAGTGGCAACAGCTTCGAAGAGACATAAATATGGACCCCTGGGGGCTTGGCTACAAATAGTGATGCGGAAGATCGGCGCGCAGATGGCCATGCTGCAGACGAGGAAGCGGATACCCACAATAATCGAGCTCCAGGTGGGTCCGGAAGTCATATACACTAAGGAAGCAGTAAAATATCTAGGAGTTAGGATAGATACGAAGCTCACGTTCTGCGAACAAATTAAATTCGCATCCGAAAGAGCCACGAAAACATGCCTGTTGCTAAGTAGACTGATGGCGAACATAGTAGGTCTCACGGCAAGTGAAAGAAGATTCCTGATGTCGGTTATGCACTCAATACTATTATATGGCTCCGAGATCTGGGCTGACACGCTCAAAAAGGAGATATTCAGGTGGAAAGTGGCCGCGGTGCAACGTATAGGAGCCCCTCGGATAATGAGTTCATACCGAACAGTGTCGGAGCCAGTAGCCCTAGTAGTCGCAGAAGTCACGCCCATTGATCTCCTAGCAGCAGCAATGAAGTACGCCCACGACAAGAAAGCGGAAGTAGGCGCGGCAACAGCAGCTACAGAAGCGAAGCAACTCTCGAAGCAGAAGTAGCAAAACAGATGAAACGCTGAAACGAGGGGAAGGTGGACCTACCGGTTGATCAGGGACGTTGCTGCATGGACGGAGCGGGAGCACGGTGAAGTGAATTATTATATCACCCAGTTCCTCACCGGACCTGGTTATTTCAACCGGTACCTGCACAAGAAGAGAAAATTAGAGAGCGTATCGTGCCAATACGGAGACTCTCTGGAAGACGATGCGTATCACACGTTTTTTATCTGTAACAGGTGAGCAGCAGAAAGAAATAGCCTAGAGTCAGAGATAGGCAACTTTTCTCCAGAAAATGCCGTAAACAAGATGGTCTCGAGTATCGACATGTGGAATAAAATATCTTTATTCATTGAGACGGTACTCAGATCGAACAAGAGAGAGGAGAAAGTAAATATACCCTCAGTTAGCTTACCTAATTGATGAAAGCCTTACGAACAAGATATTATAAACCCGCACCAGGAGAAGAATGTGAAAAAGGCGGTCCCCAGAGGGAAAGGAAAACGACTCCACTCTGAAGTAATGCTAAAGCGTTTCCGGAGTGGATGGTGTCAAGTTGAAAACTGGTTAAAGGTGGCTTTTTAGTGAGTAGAAGGAGTAGAAGTTTCACAGTACTTGAAACAGAGCAGAACTGTTTCTTGTGCGCATTAGCGTTTTTCCACTACCCCCTAGGCAAAAAAAAAAAAAAAAAAAAATATATATATAAAAATACATCAGCTTTTATTAGAAAACACATTGATTGACCTGCGCTACTACAAACGATCTTCTTTAACACCAACTTGCGCTAAGGCCTGCATACCCCTCTTTACCTTAATTTTTACCACACCGTCTAGAATGATACGCATGGCCAACGGCACGCAAAACTATTTTGACTTTCGGTGTAGCAGATTTATACTTAAGTTCTATAAAAAACCTTCTATAGTATCTCAGTTTTCAGTTTAGGTTTTCGGCATCTTTTTTTGGTTGGATGGGAATTACTGTTTCATATTTGCGAGTTCATCAGACTTAAAATTACCTGGAATGTCCCTATGTGCAGGTGAATATTAACTGTTCCGCCATCTCTATGAGTTAAGTTCTCCCCATTTCTTCATCAGCAGATGCCGTTTTTCTTGGTACCACGCTTAATGGAACATGACGTGTTTTATATCTTCAACTACTTCCATGCAGGTTGAGTAATGGGAGATAGGTCCTAAAGCATCCATGTCCCATAAACATTTGAGGCAAATGGAAATTTAGCTCAGTATGCATTCTATCTGCGCGTCCACCTGCCTTTTTCAGAGTGTTCTCATCACTTCTGCCACCTTTGCACACTGGTGGTAGTAAAAAGATAAGGCTTCCTGCCATTATACTGCTGGCGAGGCACTTCTCTTGCCCCTCTTACCCAAGAAGGTTTATTGATACAAAGTCAGCAACTACACAGACAGTGTCATATGAAGTTATTTGAAATGCGCTTTATAACAGGTGGGCCATCTAGTGGTTTCCTTCTAAATCATAGGCTATTTTGACACTGACAGCTGTTTCCCGCTCGAAATCTTGATAGAAAGTCAGTATCATACCTCCGCGGAATAAAATGACTCGCTTTACGCTTGAACAACATTGGAAAATATTGAAAACTTATTTCCAAAGTAAGTGCTGTGTCAGTGACAGTGCGTTTTTTGAAAATAAGTTTTGGCCGAAATGAAGCACCCTCCGCGACTGCGACCCTTTGGACTTTTTTGAGGGGAACCGTGAACGACCAATGTTATGCCCACAATTCGGAAACGATTCAAGTACTTAAGGCCAATATCATCCAAGCAATCCGTGAGCTACAGCCCGAAACCATCAACAAAGTCTTGGAAAATTGGAGTCATAGAATGCGCTACTGTGAGGCCAGCCGAGCTAGCCACTTGAACGACGTTGTATTCCAAAATTAATGGGAATTTTTGCTCTTACTAATAAAGCAATAATACATGGAAAAAGTTTCATTTTGTTTATTTTATTACATTTTTAAAAAGAAACTTGTAGTTGGCCCACCCTGTACTACCAATGCGTTAATTCTGCATATACGAGTATGTATGCTGCTTTCGTCTTCTTTCTTTACGATTTTGTCTTTATGGCATCGGCCCATATATGGGACTCGTAGATCATTCTCGTGTATTTTGGCCTTATGAATTACAAGATGTAGGTATGCAGAACCGAAAGTCATGTATTCGTACCAAATCAAAGCCGCTGATTGTATCTGACATATATTGCTCGATCGATAGTTCTGTTTTAGTGCCTCATAAATTATTGGTAGGTCATAGGTGCCCAAAAATCATCATTTGGAAATGCTGTCTTAATTGGACTGCTTTTCAAATCCAATGATAATCATAATTTCCCTATTTTCTTTCCTCTTTTTTAAAAATCCCACTCTTCATCACGAAGCAATGTGGAATGTGGATTTGCATATGTGTGAAGGAATTCTTACGCGAAGGGGTCTTTAAAGTCTTAACGTAAAACTTTTTAAAACTTAAAGTCCATACTCGACAATTTGTACCTTCCTTTCAAATGAAATCAAATTTAGTCATCTCTACAATTAATTTCATTGACTCTAAAGCTAGATCTGTAGCCATTGCATTTACTCTCTCATTGTAGTACTGCTATCTGTTGAGGAATCAAGGATTCCAAGAACTTTTATTCAAATTCCATTGAAATATTTTTTTCGTCTAAGAATGTATAATTATGCGCTGCAAATGGCTATAAATAACACACTCGAATGCAACAGTGCATGTCCTTCAAAACCTCGACAATAATTCATGTAATAACACCACCAATTATTGTTCATTCTTTCCTTTACATCCGTCCTAGGCCTGAACTTGAAGTAAAGCATTTACAAAATGTCACTCAGGCACGCATCCTTGCATGAGTGTCGCTACTACCCCGGAAAGTCTGATCAAATTTTTAATTAATTTTTACACACGTTACAGGAACGTAACTTTTTAATTTGCATCACGTTAAGGACCAAGTGATTCCACGTAGAAACATATACCGACCTCTAAGAGCAGGCTAATTCAAGGTCTTTTGTCTAATCCAAGGGTAACAAATCGGTGTAAGCAACCATGCAAATCACTTCTCACCTTTGACACACTCCATCGCGTTAACCCGGTTACATACACGATGTTGGTGACGGAAAGTGTGATTAATATTAATAAACATTTAAAAGAGTCTCCCTTCCCCGTTGAGGACTCCAGGCGTCATAAAACTTCTAAATTCAGACCATTGGGGACGGATATAACAGCAGGCATAATCAAGACGAACCAACCCGTCATACATGGTATTGAGAATATTTCGGCATTATTAGCCGAATAATGAGCAAAAAGGACCGGTGACAAAGCAGCCCTAATTTACCCACCCGTGTCCTTGAAAGCGAGTGCTGTTTTCAACGGAAAAGCTAATTTTCTGCGGCTCTAGTGGAGCTGCTGAGCACAGAAAGGAGTATGGATAATTAGAAAATTTTATGGTACACCGGATGGCATGTTGATTGTCCCTCGAAGATAGCACACAACAAAGACACAGGTTCACGTGCACATACATATGTGTGAACCCAGTCAGAATATTAATAGCGTTTTGAATTTTTGAACAGGCTTCATAAACTTGCTGGCTGAACACTTTAATGCGGTAACTCCGGTCCGGAGCATTCGAGCAATGGCATCTTGCAATATTTGTTGGCAAAGCAAGCAAGGGAATCTGCTTTGTGAAGGGAAATAGTTTTGTGGGGTCGGTACGGTACTGATGTTGGGTGACATAGAGGGATGGAGAGATTAATAAAAGTTTAACATGCATGTATGGCTTCTGAAAATTAGTTTCAACTTTATCAGGTTCTATCCAAGGTTATGGGGAGGATAGTGATTTCAAATGGTATGTCTTTTATAAGAAGTTGGTATAAGAAATTGAATTTTCAGAGACTTGTGCTTACTCAAGAGAAAGAAATCAAAAGCCTATAACAGGAAGCAGATATTTAGAAAAAGCATTCACTTTTTTAAGTACGAATGTATAAGGAAATTCAAATGTATTTATAAATTTGCAATTAGTTTTAAATTTTTAATTAATATTTTTCCGTCTTTAGCGGAAGGGAGAACGAAATTTTTTATTTTAAATTTTGTGCAATGCCCAGCGATGAAGTGAGACGAAAAGGTTTAAGGAAGAGTTGGGGTTTCTAGAGGAAAGGAAAGAAATTGAGGCGACGGTGCATGCTTATTTTGATTCTTTTTATATAGTGGCTTTCTAGAAACCTTTGTAGTCATTTGGAAATAACGACCTTTATTTTTATGATTATTGGTTATATTGGACGAAATTTTCTTCAAATATTGTTTTCATCGTGTACTAAGCGTTGTAGATGTATAATGATTGGTGGGGTGCAAGTACACTGCGACTTATCGTAGATCTTTTGTGCCTCCCAAGCTAGGGCTCGAGTCGATGATGTGTTGGATTTAAAGCACTTCCTCTAGTCTAACTGCTTTGAGGAACCGGAGTATCTGAAGTGGATTCATCGAAGGTCGATCCATGTCTGATAGAATATAGGCACCTAGGTGATGGACTAGTGCTTCGCATTTCATAAGAAGGTGTGCTGGTATTTCTGCGATGTCGCTACAGAATCTGCAGTGTCCATTCCCTTAAAGTGTTTCTTGAGTGTTGCGACTGGGGCACGCACGTGTGTCGGTAAAAAGCAGAAACACCACCGCACATGGCCTTCTACAGACACCTGGAGACGGATCGATGAGCGTACAGCAATCAAGGCTCGGATTGCAGCGGCCTCAGCAGTAGAGAGAACCGAGCTTGAAGCCCAATACCGTGCGAAGAAGAAAGAAGTGCAGCGTAGTGTGAGACGTGACAAACGTCAATATGTCAACTCACTGGCCTCAAGGGCTGAAGAAGCAGCGAGTAGGTGCGACAGTAGGACTGTTTATAGCATCACTAAGTAGCTCATCGGTAGTCGGAACTCCAAACAACATCCAGTGAAGAGTCTAGATGGTAACCTTCTGATTTCGGATGAGGATCAGCTCACTAGATGGAGAGAACATTTTGCTACAGTGCTAAATCACATAGACGACGGCGGTATGATCTCGAATTCGAATGAGCAGTTCGAAGTAACAAATTCCCGAATTCGCACCGTACCCTCCCGAGATAATAACAGCAATCAAGTCCCTCAAGAAGAACAAGGCGCTACATTTACTGTTTATCGACTTCGAGAAGGCTTTCGACAGCTTGAATCGAGATGCTATCTGGTTGGCCTTGCGCAGGAGAGGCATTCCAGAAAAGCTTATAGCTATTATCAAGGCTACATATGAGGGCGGCAAGTGTCACGTCGTGCACAATAGTAAGGTGTCGGAGGACTTTGAAGTACAAAGTGGAGTACGTCAAGGGTGCACACTGTCCCCACTATTGTTCTTGGTGGTTATCAGCGATGTACTCCATGCAGCATTGACGGAAGCTAATTATGGAATTCGTTGGACTATGACAAACAAAAAAAAACAAATATTTGGCGCAACAGCTCTTTAAAGTGCCAGGGCCTAGCTTCTTGCAACCACTCATGTTGTGTGCGTTATATTTTTCACACGAATGGAAGTGACTTACTTACTTACTTAGGTGGCGCTACAGTTCGGGGTGAACCTGGGCCTCAACCAACAAGCCTCTCCATTTAGCTCGGTCTTTAGCTAATTGCCTCCAGTTGCGCACTCCAAGTTGGTCGAGGTCCCCTTGAACTTGTGCGCGCCACCTACGGCGATGATTCCCTCTACTGCGTCGTCCCTCGGGATTAGATTCGAAGACTCTGCGGGCCGGAGCGTTGGTGTCCATTCGCTCTACATGTCCTAGCCATCTCAGACGTCCAATACGCAGCTTTTTGACTAGGTCGATATCGCTGTACAGCTCGTATAGTTCGTGATTGAATCTTCTCCTCCAAAACCCGTCAACGCAAACGGGACCGAAAATCTTACGAAGAATTTTTCTCTCGAAGCGACCAAGGATATCTTCATCCTCTTTTAATAAAGTCCATGTTTCAGCGCCGTAAAGCAGGACTGGGATGATCAAGGTCTTATATAGAGTCTCCTTAGTTGTTCGAGATAGGGCTTTACTGTTGAATTGCCTTATAAGCCCAAAAAAACAGAGATTGGCAAGAGTTATTCTTCGATTGATTTCTGCACTGATTTTGTTAGTAGAATTTATAGCAGAGCCAAGGTAGACAAAGTCCCTTACTACCTCGAAGTTATAGCTGCCCACGGTGACGTTTTGTCTAATTCGTCGGTGTTGGTTTTCCCTTCGAGTTGACAGCATATACTTGGTTTTGCCCTCGTTTATCGCCAAACCCATTTTGGCCGCTTCCGCCTCAATGCTTGCAAACGCACCGGTGACAGCCCGCTGAGATCTTCCGATAATGTCTATATCGTCGGCGTATGCAAGCAGTTGTACAGACTTGTAATAGATTGTGCCTCCGGTGTTGGCTTGTGAGTTCCGCACAATCCGTTCAAGTACAATATTGAAGAAGTCACATGACAGCGCGTCACCTTGTCTAAAGCCTTTTTTGACATCAAAGGTCTCGGTGAGGTCATTACCGACCTTGACGGAGCAGCGAGCGTTCTCCATCGTCAGCCTGCACAGACGGACAAGTTTGGCAGGGATGTCAAAACTAGACATGGCTCTATAAAGCTCTTCTCTATAAATGCTGTCATAGGCGGCCTTGAAATCGATAAAGAGGTGGTGAGTATCGATTTGGAATTCTTGGGTTTCCTCCAGGATCTGTCGAAGTGTGAAGATTTGATCGATGGTGGACTTTCCTGGCCTGAAACCGCACTGATAGGGTCCAATCAGGCTGTTGATAAAAGGTTTTAGGCGTTCACACAATATCGCAGAAAAGATCTTGTATGCGATGTTGAGGAGACTGATGCCTCTATAATTGGCGCAGTTGAGGGGGTCTCCTTTCTTGTGGATCGGGCAAACGATGCTGAGATTCCATTCATCAGGCATACACTCGTCTGACCAAATATTAGAAATGAGTTGGTGTATGCACTCTACCAATTCATCCCCAGCTGCCTTGAAAAGTTCGGCCGGTAAGCCGTCAGGTCCGGCAGCCTTGTTCGATTTTAGCTTGGATATTGCTATCCTCACTTCGTTTTGGTCAGGTGGACGGAAATTTTGACTATCATCGTCCATGTTGAATGGTTCATTCTGCCTGACAGCGGGATGTTGGTCTTCGTCGCCGTTATACAGTCTGCAGAAGTAGTTTTTCCATATTCTCAGCACCGACTGTGATTCTACTACGAGGTTCCCATTTTGATCTCTACAGGTTTCTGTACAGGTATTACTTCTCTGACACGTTCTTTTACCTTTTGGTAAAACTTCCGTACATTGTTCCTGGAGTATAGACTCTCGATATTCTCAAACGCGCGCTTCTCATGCTCTTTCTTCTTCTTTTGGAGAAGCCGATGTTCTTCCCGTCTCTTTTACTCGTAGAGCTCACGAGTAGCTCTCGTCTTCCTTTGCAGCGCCGCTTTGTGTGCCTCTTGTTTTGCTGCATGCACTCGCCGGCATTCTTCGTCAAACCACGGGTTTCGCGGTGGTAGGCGAGCGAGACCCAATACATCAGTCGCGGCGTTTCTGATGGCATGTTGGCAGCGATGCCACTGCTCTTCGGCACTTGATGCTGGCGGCATAGGGGTGATTGAGAGATTTCGGGATACGCGTTCAGCGAAGAGTCTGGAGGTCTCTTGCGATTGTAGCTTTTCGACGTTAAATTTTCTCACAGTAATTCTTCTTTGTTGCTCAGATTGGGATATCCGCATTCGTACCTTGGCTACAACAAGGTAATGATCCGAGTCTATGTTGGCCGCTCGGAAGGTCCGGACATCCAGAATACTGGAGGCATGCCTTGCGTCGATCGCAATATGATCAATTTGGTTGATCGTGACATGGTCATTGGACCGCCATGTCTGCTTATGAATATCGAGATGAGGAAACCATGTGCTTGCTATGGTGAGATTTCGCTCCACAGCGAAATCAATTAGCCTTAGTCCGTTATCAGACGTGGTGTCGTGTAGGCTATGCTTACCGACTGCCCTACCAAAGACGTCCTCCTTTCCTATTTTGGCGTTAAAATCGCCCAATACGATTTTAACGTCGTATTTAGGACATTGCTCGTATGTTTTGTCGAGGAGCTCGTAGAAACACTCTTTGGTGGCAGGGTCCTTTTTTCTGTGGGGGCATGAACACATATTAGGCTTATGTTAGCGAATTCAGCCTTGATCCGGATAGTCATAATACGCTCGCTCACGTGTCGGAAGCTTAAGACTTCTTGCCTAAGTCTGCCGCGTATGACAAATCCGCATCCGAATAAGCGTTGCCTGTTGCCACTGTAGCAATCACCGTAATAGATGTCACAGTTTTTCATCCTCTTTTTGCCCGGCCCATCCCATCGCACTTCTTGGATGGCGGTAATATCTGCTTTATAGCAGTCTAGGGCCTCTGCTAGTTGTTCGGCTGCACGTGGTCTGTAAAGGGACAGAACATTCCACGTACAGATCCGAAGGTCGTTGTCCTTATTTCGTTTGCTGGGGTCGTCATTAGTTGAGTCATCCTTATCCGAGGCTTTTGGTTGTTTCGGAACCATCGATTTTTTACGTGGTAGGGAAGTTACCCCGACGGCACAACCCCCAACCTGGAGGGCCAGTTCCTTAATTATTCCCCTAGGACGAGGGGCCGGGTACACCGGTGCCAGCAGTCCACTACGGGAGTATGAGCGCTGCCGTTGGCCCATTAAGGGCTCCTCCGCCACCATCTCTATTCCAATGTCCTGACCTACATTGGAAATTCCTTACCGACCTGTGATCCGAATACGTCGAAGCAGCTCGCGCAAGGTATTCACTAAGTTCAACCTAACTGGAACTATAGACGCCACCGTTGACTCCGTCTAGGGAATTCGTCCGCTGCCGCCTGGAACAGGAAGAAGTGCTCTAGTGAGAAAAGCACTCTTCCCCCCCTCTCTCATCTGCTGCCACCAAGAATCCGCCAAACGGGGTTGGTTACCCATTTCTTGGATTAAGGTACTAGGCACCCGGCTGTCACCGCATAAAGGTTGAGAGTAGGAGTTGGTAGGCCTCAGCGAAGTGAAAACGCTTGTGTTTTCATATGATCGCATGCACTACCGTTTGACCAGCCAGAATGGAAGGGACCTACAAGTTTAATGCCGAATCCGAACGGCGATTTGGGAAGCTTTTTCGTGACAACAATACTCTCGGATGTTTGTCAGACGCTCGCGAGAGGTGGGACCGTGAATAAACTTTTTGGTATTTTCTGCGATTCGAACTTGGAACCTCATGCGTAGTGATCCGACACACTAACCACTTACGCCACGGCGCCCACGGCGCTGGACTATGACATCTTACCTTAAATACCTAGATTTCGCTGACGATGTTTGTCTACTTTCACATCGGATAATGGATCTTCAATTGATGGCCCAAAATCTAGAAGCTGAGGCAAACAAAGTGGGGCTAAAAATAAACACAGCCAAAACAAAAGCCCTGAGTACTTCCAATACCCGCGCTCAACTTTACACTGCCGGAAAGCAAGTCGAGAAAGTTGATAACTTTCTATATCTAGGAAGTGTCGTCTCGGCTAGTCGCGGTGGAACCGAACTGGATGTGTACAGCAGAATCGGGAAGGCTAAAGCTGCGATCGGAATGCTGTCCAAAATCTGGAGAAGCAATGTTATTAGCTTAAGAACCAAGCTACGACTGTTCCGCTCCAACGTAGAATCAGTGCTGCTTTATGGGTGCAGTACCTGGAAGGTGGACACTATTAACGCACGCAAGCTGCAAGTCTTCGTAAACAAATGCTTAAGAATCATCTTGAGGATTTTTTGGCCGAACCGCATCTCCAACGAACAACTTTATCTGAGAACGGGCCAAGAACCTATAAGCATTACTATACGAAGAAGAAAGTGGCAATGGATTGGACACACCCTACGGCGCGAAGGCAACTCCATTGAGAAATACACTTTGCAGTGGAATCCGCTCACCCAGGCAGGCAGAATATCGGGACGCCCTAGGCAAACGTGACGCAGAACAGTTGAGGAGGAATCGAGCTCCTTAGGAATGAGTTGGAGGCAGCTCAAACGCGTTGCAGAACTCCGAACACGATGGCGCGCAGGCGTGGTTGACGCCCTGTGCCCCCCGAGGGGTTAAGGGATATAAGTAAGTAAGTAAGTTCCTTGAGTGTGCAGTGACCCATTAGAATGTCTGTCAAGATGCGGAGTCCATTTTTTCTTACTCATAGGTTCTGCTTCTTTTCTGATTGTAATTCCCCAGAATTTCTTTCAACTGTCCCAATCGAGGGATATTGTCAGAGTGTTGAGCTCATTTGCTCTCTTCTTCTTTTCTCAGTTCTCGTGTATTTTGTGTGGGACCGCTATTTCTTGCAAGTTCATCAGCTGCTTCGTTTCCTTCCACTCCTACGTGTCCTGGTATCCAGAATATAGTTATTTTATTAGTCTGGCCCAGCCTGTTGATCTTCGTGAGACACTTCCACACAAGTCTGGATCTGATGTCATGTAAATTCAGCGCCTTGATGGCGGCTTGGATATCTGACAGCATTGCGATGTCTTGCCGGCGATATTTCCCGTAGAGGTTGAATTGCGTGCACTTTTCGATCGCATGAACCTCTACTTGGAATATACTGGGGAATATTCCTAGAGATTCTGAGTATCTGGTCTTGGGCTCGTACACACTTGCCCTAGTGTCTGTAGATGTTTTCGATGCCTCCGTGTACCATTTAATAGTGTGTCGTTTGAATTGGTTCTTATTTGACTTACTGCTCAAAGCCCTTTTATTGCTCAGCTTTGAGTCAAATTTCCTTTCCAAGCAGTATTTCTAGACCATATCGTCTCTGGGCCGGTCCAGAAGTGGCACCGATTTGCATAGTGTTTCTTGTTCTTTGTTTACAATGCGTTTTCCTTTCCCGACGGTCTCTTTGATTATTCGTAATATGATCTCCTTCGCTATTCATTCTAGCACTATTTGCAGAAAAGAATATTTATGGGGAAATTCGTTTTGTCTTTTTGAATTCAGGAGTTTCCTCGTTTGGAAGCGAATAAAAGGATATCGGGTAAATCAAATTTTGAACTCTGTAAAACTAAGAATTGTTTATTGCGTCTAACAAAGTCATCGTAGAACTACTCGTAGCTATTGCCTTCACAAAGTGGTGGAAAAGAACAATTTCATAACAGCCTGTTCCAGCTCTTGCGGCCAGCTTTCATTAAAGCGTCAATGAAGATGCGCAAAAACAAACCTCAGGAAGATTTTACGCCTACACGGATTTGACAATTTTGTAAGAGCTCAAGATCATTTGTCAGAGCGAGCTTTATCACGGATCCATAAATGTACTAATGGTCTCTATGCAAAAGAATATAAAAATAGTATGGCGTAAGGTCTGTGATGAGAAATGATAACATCGAGTATTGCTTGTGGGCTTCTTCAATATTAATCGCGTTGTTAGGTATATGGGCATCTTCGAGAAAAATTCGACAACTAGAGTTTGCCCAGGAAGAATTGTAGAAGTGGCCCCATATTAAATGTCCGGTGCAATAAAGAGACGTCTTTATGCCTTTACATTGCATCCGCTTTCACATCAAGAAAACCATGGTACAAAAAATAGAGCGCGACCGGCTCAGCTGGTATTGCCACGTTCAAAGAAGAGATCATTTGAACCCCGTTAAAAAGGCAATATCAATGCACGTTCCAAAGACATCGCGATGTAGGAAAGGCAGACAACGCCTGGATCAGACAAATGCGACGACATCGGCATTTCATTGGCTTCAGTAACCGAGTGATCCAAAATCGGCAGGCCTGCCGATATTTTCTGAGGTCAAATAGGCGAACCCCACAGGCGAATCAGTAGAAATGCAGTGAAGTGCGAGGGTTATGATCCCTTATTTTCGGATCATAACCTCGCTGATAAAAGGAAGAAGAAAGAAGAAGATTGCATCCGCTCGAAGTAAATGAACAGTAGTGACACGTTCCAAAAATTTTAAGATTGTAGATGTAGTGGGCGCCGTGGCGTAAGTGGTTAGTGTGTCGGATCACTACGCATGAGGTTTCAAGTTCGAATCCCAGAAAATACCAAAAAGTTTTTTCACGAGCGGGCATCTGACAAATATCCGAGAGTATTGTTGTCACAAAAAAACTTCTAAAATCAACCAACAAACCTCTCCAGCCAGCACGGTTACGAGCCAGCTGCCTCCAGTTGCGCACGCCTAGTTGGTTGAGGTCCCTCTCCACTTGTTTGCGCCACATACCGCGAGATCGTTCTCTACTGCGCCGTCCATCCGGGGTTGATTCGGAGACTTTCTTGGTGGGAACATTGGCTCCATCCGCTCTTAATGACCTAGCCATCTTAGTCGCTGTATGTTTACCATTCTGGCTAAGTCGATGTCCTTATATAGGCCGTATAGTTCGGCATTGTACCTTCTCCTCTACTCACCGTCAATCAAAAATCGCTCGAAGAACTTTTCTCTCAAAATAACCAAGGTCATCCTCACACGGTTTTGTCAAAGCCCATGCCTTTGCGCCATACAGAAGGACTGGGATGATAAGTGCCTTATAAAGAGTTATCTTAGTAGTTCGAGATAGGGCTTTGTTACTCAATTCCCTTCTTAGCCTACAGAAACAACAATTGGCAAGAGTAATTCCTCGTGTTATCTCCCCACTGACGTCATTTGCAGAGCTCACCAAAGAGCCTAGGTAGAACAAATCCTTATCTACCTCAAAATTATATCTCTCTATTGTGGCGTGCTGTCCAAGACGCCGATGTTGATTGCCTTTTTTTTGTAGAGAGCATAAAATATATTTTGTTTTGCTTTCATTGGCCACTAAACCCATCTTTGCTGCCTAGATCTCAATATTCGCAAATGCTCCACTGACGGCCCGCTGAGTTCTTCCGATTATGGCGATGTCATCGGCATAAGCGAGTAGTTGTACAGACTTGTAAAAGATTGTACTTCGGGTGTTGGCTTGTGAGTTTCGTACAATTCTCTCAAGTACTATGTTAAAGAGATCGCATGATAGCACGTCACCTTGTCTAAAACCTTTCCTGACATCGAACGGTTCGGTGATGTTCTTACCGACTTTGTTAGAGCAGCAAGAGTTCTCCATCGTCATTCTGCATAAACGGGCGAGCTTGGCAGGGATACCAAGACTAGACACAGTTCTGTATAACTGGTCTCTATACACGCTATCATAGGCAACTTTGAAATCGATGAAGAGGTGGTGCGTATCGATTTTATATTCATGCGTCTTTTCCAAGATCGTGGGCGAACCCCGCAGTCGGATCAGTAGAAATGCGGTGAAGTGGAAGGGTTATGATCCCTTATTTTCGGATCGTAACCTCGCTGATGTAAGGAAGAAGAGGGTTCTTTTCCAAGATCTGCCGTAGTGTGAATATTTGGTCAATGGTGGAGTTTCAAGGCCTGAAACCACACTGATAAGGACCTATCAGGTTGTTGACGATCGGTTTTAGGCGTTCACATAAACCGGCAGACTGGATCTTATATGCGATGTTGAGGAGACTTATACCTCTGTAGTTGGCGCAGTTTAGATCCTTTCTTCAGGATCGGGTAAACGATACTGAGGTTCCATTCATCGGGCATACTTTCGTCCGACCAGATGAGCAGGTGCATGCTCCTTACCAGCTCATCTCCTCCTGCCTTGAAAAGTTCAGCGACAAGGCCGTTGGCTTTGTTGTATTTGAGTTTAGATATCACTATCTTCACTTCATTCTGATCGGGTTGACGATGGCAAACGACTAACAAAGGCCTCGTAGGGGCAGCATCTCCCGATAGGTGCTGGTCCGCTAAGTAACGAGTATGAGCCACTGCAGCCGAAAACCTAGCAGCTCTGTTAGTAAGCCCTACTCCCACCTCCTCGTGGTGCCATCTGGGAATTTCTTCGGAAATTGCTAACGGGAGAGGACGAATGGCGAGCTTCCTGCGCCAAAAAACAGGATAAGTGTCGGTTGGTCTGTGGCCCAGCGAGCCGCAACCGTAAAACAAACTATTGCTCCGAAACGGAAACATACGCCTCGGATACGGACTGATCATTTGTTGACGACCTTTGACTATCGGACACGGACAACGATCGGATTCTGGAACGTTAAGACCCTCCTGAACTCACTTAAGGAAGGGCCTTATAACGCCAGATTCCTCCAATTGGAGCGCGAATTCGCACGGTATAAAATCGACATCTTAGGGCTGAGCGAGATAAGATGGTACGATGCTGGGGAATACATCTCCCCAACAAAAAGCACTGTCATGCTCTACTCTGGTAAACCAGCTGGAAGTGCACGGAGTTCTGGCGTAGGACTCATGCTAACTCCAGCAGCACGTAGTAGCCTCATATCCTGGAAACCCCATAGTGACCGGATATTGACGGCTAGGTTCCAGAGTAGAGTTAGAAAAATTACCATCATACAGTGTTATGCTCCGACTCTAGACGCGACTGAGGATGAAAAGGATAATTTTTATAGCCACTTAGGTGCCGCCTACAACCAAACGCCTAATGGGGACATCGTAATGGTAATGGGAGATCTCAATGCCAAGGTGGGTAGCGACAACACCATGCTTAAGCACGTGATGGGAGTTCACGGCGTGGGAGACCCTAATGACTATGGTGAGCGGTTTGTGGACTTCTGCAATACCAACCGCCTAGTCATCGGAGGTACGCTGTTTAAGCATAACACCTGCCATAAGATCAGTTGGGTCTCTACTGATAGGCAACGAACATCCAACCAGATCGACCACATTGCGATCAGTCGCCGCTTTAGAAATTGTCTCCTGGACGTCCGAAACAGACGTGGAGCTGACGTCGGACAAGAACGAGATCACCATCTTATGGTAGCTCATTTACGCCTTCGTACTGCATCCGTCAACAGCAACCGCTCAAACCTGCTTAACATCACCAGGTTTAATATCGACAGGCTCAAGGTTCCCCAAGTGCGCCAACAGTTCAGGGACCATCTTGCCTTAGAAGCAGAAGCAATCAGCAGCATAGAGAACATGGATGACCACTGGAGTGCTGTGAAAAATGCTTTTGCGACTGGGGCACGCACTTATGTCGGTAAAAAGCAGAAACACCACCGCACATGGCTTTCTACAGACACCTGGAGACGGATCGATGAGCGTACAGCAATCAAGGCTCGGATTGCAGCGGCCTCAGCAGTAGAGAGAACCGAGCTTGAAGTCCAATACCGTGCGAAGAAGAAAGAAGTGCAGCGTAGTGTGAGACGTGACAAGCGTCAACATGTCAACTCACTGGCCTCAAGGGCTGAAGAAGCAGCGAGTAGGTGCGGCAGTAGGACTGTTTACAACATCACTAAGGAGCTCATTGGTGGTCGAAACTCCAAACAACATCCAGTGAAGAGTCTAGACGGTGACCTTCTGATTTCGGATGAGGATCAGCTCACTAGATGGAGAAAACATTTTGCTGCAGTGCTAAATCACTTAGACGACGGCGGTATGATCTTGAATTCGAATGAGCAGTTCGAAGCAACAAATTCCCGAATTCGCACCGTACCTCCCAGTAAAGCTGAAATAATAACAGCAATCAAGTCCCTCAAGAAAAACAAAGCGGTGGGTATTGATGGCATCCCTGCCGAGCTATTTCAAGCGGCGCCAAATACATCGGCAGATTTGCTGCATCCGCTAATACGGAGAGCTTGGGATAGTGAACAATTTCCACAGGAGTGGAAAAGGGGGATGATCATTAAGCTTCCAAAGAAGGGAAACTTGATGGAGTGCGGTAACTGGAGAGGTATATGTGTTCTTCCAGCTGTAGCCAAAATAATAGCTAGAATAGTTCTAGAACGAATTAAAGATCATTTAGATTCAACTCTCGATGTCGAACAGGCAGGCTTTCGCGCTGGATCCTCCTGCATCGACCACATAAACACCTTACGGATCATAATCGAACAATGCGTTGAGTATAGGTCTCCGCTACATTTACTGTTTATCGACTTCGAGAAGGCTTTCGACAGCTTGAATCGAGATGCTATCTGGCTGGCCTAGCGCAGGAGAGGCATTCCAGAAAAGCTTATAGCTATTATCAAGGCTACATATGAGGGCGGCAAGTGTCACGTCGTGCACAATGGTAAGGTGTCGGAGGACTTTGAAGTCCAAAGTGGAGTACGTCAAGGGTGCATACTGTCCCCACTATTGTTCTTGGTGGTTATCAGCGATGTACTCCGTGCAGCATTGACGGAAGCTAATTCTGGAATTCGTTGGACTATGACATCTTACCTTAAACACCTAGATTACGCTGACGATGTTTGTCTACTTTCACATCGGATAATGGATCTTCATTTGATGGCCCAAAATCTAGAAGCTGAGGCAAACAAAGTGGGGCTAAAAATAAACACAGCCAAAACAAAAGCCCTGAGTACTTCCAATACCCGCGCTCAACTTAACATTGCCGGAAAGCAAGTCGAGAAAGTTGATAACTTTCTATATTTAGGAAGTGTCGTCTCGGCTAATCGCGGTGACACCGAACTGGATGTGTGCAGCAGAATCGGGAAGGCTAAAGCTGCGTTCGGAATGCTGTCCAAAATCTGGAGAAGCAATGTTATTAGCTTAAGAACCAAGCTACGACTGTTCCGCTCCAACGTAGAATCAGTGCTGCTTTATGGGTGCAGTACCTGGAAGGTGGACACCATTAACACACGCAAGCTGCAAGTCTTCGTAAACAAATGCTTAAGAATCATCTTGAGGATTTTTTGGCCGAACCGCATCTCCAACGAACAACTTTATCTGAGAACGGGCCAAGAACCTATAAGCATTACTATACGAAGAAGAAAGTGGCAATGGATTGGACACACCCTACGGCGTGAAGACAACTCCATTGCGAAATACGCTATGCAGTGGAATCCGCTCACCCAGGCAGGCAGAATAGCGGGACGCCTTAGGCAAACGTGGCGCAGAACAGTTGAGGAGGAATCGAGCTCTTTAGGAATGAGTTGGAGGCAGCTTAAACGCGTTGCAGAACTCCGAACACGATGGCGCGCAGGTGTGGTTGACGCCCTATGCCCCCCGAGGGGTTAAAGGACATAAGTAAGTAGTAAGTATCGTCACTGTTGAATGGCTCATTCTGCCTGACAGCGGAATACTGGTCATCATCGCCACCCTGGCATGTTCTTTTGACCTTTTGGTAACATTTTCGAGCGTCACTCCTGCAATAAAGTCTGTCAATGTCCTCGATCAAGCGCTTCTCGTGCTCCTTTTTCTTCTTTCTGAGAAGGCAATGTTCCTTTTTTTCTCCTTCGCTCGTAGAGCTCCAAGCAGCTCTAGTCCTTATATGCAGCGCCGCTTTGTACGCCTCTTGTTTTGCTGCATGTGCTTGCCGGCATTCCTCATTAAACCAGGGGTTTCGTTGTGGTGGCCGAAAGATGTCTCTGATGGTTTGTTGGCAACGCTGCCACTGGTCTTCCGCATTTGCTGCTGGCGGCATAGGACTTAGATTAAGATTAAAAGAAACTCGATCGGCAAAGGCTCTGGCGGTCTCTTGCGATTGTAGCCGTCCGACGTCAAATTTCTTCATAGTATTTCATTGATTTCGCTTCGTTCTGGATATCCGCATCCGTACCTAGGCTACAACTACTAGGTAGTGATCTGAGTCCTTCTTGGGTCCTCAGAAAGTCCGGACAGCCAGAATACTGGAAGAGTGCCTTGCATCGATTACAATGTGGTCGATTTGGTTGACACTTTTTCGATCAAAGGAGAGCCATGTTCCCTTGTGAATATCGAGACGTGGGAACCGTGTACCAGCTACGACAAAGTTTCGTCCCGCCGCAAAGTCGACTAGGCTAAGTCCGTTGTCAGATATGATGTCGTGTAAGCTGTGCTTTCCGACCACGCTACTAAAGACATCCTTTCTTCCTAGCTTTGCGTTAAAATCACCTAGGACAATTTTAAAGTCGTGGCTAGGGCATTGCTCATATGTTTTGTCCAAGAGCTGGTAGAAGTCATCCTTCGTCGCGTCGTCCATCTTCTTGTGACAGGCGTGAACGCATATTAGGCTAATGTAGGCAAATTTAGCCCTGATACGGATATTCATGAGTTGCTCGTTCACATGCCGGAATCTCAAGACTTTTGCCTCCAATGACAAATCCGCACCCGAATAGACGCTGTCCTTGTTGTCTGTAGCAATCGCCGTAGTAGATGTCGCAGTTTTTCATTCTCCCTTTGCCGGTCCATTCCATCTCTATTCCATTAGGGCTTACTTTAAATCTTGTAATAAAAACCAACAGAATATATCCCTTCAATGAGCTCATGTCACTAACTGTTAAATTCGATAAAAAGTAATTACAACCTAAGACTTGGAATTGCTCAATCATAACTAAGGATTTTTACAACATCCAACCGCATTCTGATTCAATTTTCTTATCTTAATACCACGAGTATCCTTTAAAAACAACAAAATTAGTTGCAACAAGAAAGCAGAAGCAAAAGAAATTCTTGCGGAGAAACCCGTAAGACTACAATCAGAAATTAAGATCTCCCAACACCCTTTCAAGAGCTGCTGCTCCTTCAGTCTACGATAGCTAGCTACCACTCGACGTTCATCGTTTCATAATATCCTTAAGGATATAAATCTTCTTCTTCGTCAGGCTCCTCGTCTTCGTAATGTAATAAATTTTTTGGCACCGCCTTTTATACTCTCAGCAAAATATTATTTATAAGGAACGTCGTACCCATGGCCAGCCATCCAGGCAACATGTACTCAGACTCACTCCTTTATTCTCTTGGAAAAAACGAGTAAAAAATATTTGTTACACCCACCAGGAGTCCTCAGCAGTGTGTAGGGAATCACTTGACAGAACCGAAGAGGTTAAGAACTCAGGATACTGCGCACAATCATAACTCAGAGACAGGGCGAGGGCGATATTGCGATGGTTAATGTGTGCAACGTGTAAGTTCAAGGAGTTGGATGGATGGAGGTGGTGTAGATGCCGCTAGGATGAGTGAAAGTGAACAATATGCGAGTACTTTGAACTCAAGAAAGCTTTTGTCGAATTTATGATTTATGTCGTCGAATTTTGGCGGTAGCTTCTATTAGAAGTGATTACAAAATTCTCTCGGAGTCTTACTGTGCCGCATGAGCACGGAAATGGAAAAGCCACGTGTAAGAGTGTGATATTCTTTGAAAGGTTTATGTGGCTGTTTTAGGGAATTTATTGCTCTTAAGTTGTTAATTGGAGTTGGTTAATTGATTTATTGGCTTGATGGGCAAAGCAAGTAATCGGAAGTTATGATGTGGGAGTGAAATTCTTTGGTTTTTGAGAAATTCACACTTCCTATCAATTATATGGTAAACCCTAAGTTGTGCAACATACAGTCAAGAGCAGTGTTGAGTCATTTTTTTAAACGCTTGAAGCAGATTGAATTTAATGGCCGAAAGTAGAATCTATATCAGTGCGGATGGTGGCTTGAGATGAAATATTTTTAGCCGGTGTTAGTACTACCTAAACGATTTGAAGATAAATTAGACGACAGTTTTATTAAGTCCGTAACCGCTACTAGTGAACCTACCTCCCACTGATAGGGTCCTAGGCTCTAGTTGGAATCTTTTTTAAACTTGTTGCTAAAACTTGTCGTTTTCGGTGAATATCTATAAGGTTATACAGCATTTTTATATTCAAGCTTATCCTCTAAAAGCTACACCTCATCTGGTGGTATGAGTCTTTCTTGGATACATTTCTGCGCTAGCAATACGTTGTATTAGCCAAAAAAGAAATTAAGGGCATAAAAACCTTACAACAAAGTACGCTTTCGACAATGACGTAGTATGCACTGTCAGAGGAAACAACGGAATTTGAAATTACGTGCCACGTATTAATGCAAGACTCTGCAGATATTAAGGATGTTAATTCAATGATTGGACTTGTTCGTACCTCTGAGAATGTATTCCGGGTACTGTCAGCATCAAAACTAAAACTTTTGTTACATGACCATTGACCACCATAAAAGACCATTTATATGGAGGAGAAATAAAGTTTGTGTAGAAAATACCCCTGAGCCACTCCAGCACTTACAGGAGAAGAATCGGGAGACACATCATTATGTACAACTTAAATTGATAAATACATATGTATATGTATATATTTTCATCCGTCTGCTGTGCTGATGCGGTACTAAGCCCACCAGAGCAGTACGGGTACCAGTACGGATACTAGCGGTATACCGCTTATCCATTCACACTTAAGGCGGTATTTTTATGCGGTGTCCATATTAGTAGTTGTTTGTTGTTCGGAATGAACATTGTCTTGAATATACAGTGGACGCTCGATATAGTGAACATCGGTACAGTGAACAATCCAATATAGTGAACACACAATATTTTATACAGGCTATTCTAAATAGTGAACAAAAAAAATCTCGCTACAGTGAACTTAAGATTTTTTATTTTCCTAGGACCTTACAGCATGCAAAAGCAATTAAAACTCACTAGCGCCATGCAGTCGCCAGTTAGGCCTCCTGGGAAGTACATATGTACGTTCATAGATATGCATACCCATATACAATCGTCCAAATTTACCGTTTGTTATACTCATCGTGTTGTGCGAGTATCTTGCCCCATTATATGCTACGCAGTTTGGGGTTGTTTGTAGTACAAATGTAAACTGCCTGTTGCTTGTTTTTGTTAAAAATAAAATATTCCGTTCAATAAATATTGACCGGTTTTTTATTAATTGCAAAAGAAAAATTCTAATTACAGTAAACTTTCGATAATTCGAATTTCATTGGACCAGGGAAAAACTTTGAATTACAAAAAAAAATATTTATTAATAATAGTAATTCTAACACAGTAAGAGTACACTTATAAGCTTGTGATAGATGATTTAAGAATAAAAATAAAATTTAATTACATCAAATACTAAACATATGAAAGTAAAACAAAAAGGAAATAAAACAAAATTAAAGAAAAGAATTGAATAGGGGAATAAATTAGTGAAAAGAAACAATTGCAAATTTGTTTCACTTTAAATTAAAACAATTGAATAGAGTGAGTTGAGTTTGCTTGAAAAAGAAGAAGAAAATAAAGAAGGGGGAAAGTCGAAGTCTAGTTGCTTTGATTTGTTAGAAAAAGTCGTAGTTCGCCCTTAAATCGTCGTATGTCATTCAGTTCTCTAAGGTTACGTGGAAGTGAATTCCAAAGGTGGATAGCAGCAACGAAAAATTATCTCTCGGATGTTAGGCAAGAGAAGCGCGGGAGAATTAAGCAAGCAGATCTGTTCGATGACAGAAACTTGATTTTATTATAAAGATATATAGGCTCTTTTGATTTTATGATACTAAAAAGGAGAAGAACTGTACGAAGCTTGACATAGTTCGGAAAAGACATATCCAGCAAGCTCTTACCCAAATATGAAACGTGATCGTATCTTCTGAGCCCATAGACATACCTGATAGCACTATTAAATGCTACTTGTAGCTTCCTTTTACTATCAGCATCACAATTATAAAAAATTTCGCACCCATACATAAGCACTGGAATAACCAGAGCCCTAGCAAGTAATAATCTTGTCCTCAGAGGTGTAAATTTCTGGGAAGTCCACAGAGTTCGAAGAATGCCATATGCCCTCCCCACCATGGAATTTATGTGGCTATTCCATGTGAGCGTTCTATTGAATATCACGCCTAGATTTTTTGAAGAGTCAACAAATTCAATTGTCGAATTATTCAATAAAATCGGTGGGAAATATGAAACGTCTAGCACTGTTTTTGAAATTACTAAACATTTAAATTTATTTGGATTAAGTGCTAGACAATTCTTAAATGCCCAGTTGGAGATCCGACGAAGATCTTCATTTAAATCAATGGCGCCATTCTCAATGAGACCGAGGGGACAACTCCGATAAATCTGAATGTTGTTGGCATATATGTGTTTTGACGACTGCAGATCAATAGAGGCTATATCATTAATGTATAGTGAGAATAAGAGAGGGCCCAAAATTGACCCTTGGGGAACGCCTTGCTGCAAGGGAAGAAATTCTGATAGAACGCCCTCCAAAAATACAGCCTGTTTTCTTTCACTTACATACGACGAAAGTAATTTTGTGGCAAATCTAGACATGTTAAAGCAATCAGCTAGTTTCTTTAGAAGGGTGGGATGATCCACCATGTCAAATGCTTTGGAAAGATCTAAAAGGACCAAAAAGGTGACATTATCGTCATCCAACTTTTCTCTTATGTCTTCTACCACACTAACTAAAGCGGTTGCACAGCTGTGTTTAGCACGAAATCCAGATTGAACTGAAGCCAGCACCTTATTTTTTTGTTATATACTTATTCAGTTGCTTATGCATGATCCGTTCACAAACTTTGGAGAGAAAAGGAAGAATTGATATGGGTCTAAATTCATCACCAATCGAATTTTTTGGAATTGGTATTATTTTTGCCATTTTCCACTGGCGGGGGAATATGCCGGTCATTAAGATAGTGTTTATGACATGAGTGATGTATGGTAGAAGTAATGGTAAAATCACTTTGACAAACACCGGATGCACTCCATCTACTCCTACAGCATTCGAACTTACAGATAAGAAACTTTCAACTACATCCGTATTGTCTACCCTTCTAAAGACAAAAGATGTATCTGCGGAGATTACAGGACCCACACTAAAACTACGAGTATCATGAACTGTTGCTGGGATTGAACTAAGTGGAGTCGATAAAAACTTATGATTTAGTTCATTGCCATCGATAGTGGAAGAACAATTTAACTTTTGCTTACCAATCCCTAATTCACGAAGGTTTCTCCATAATTTGCGACCATCTGAGGTAATATTTAGGCGACGGGAGAAGAATTGTGTCTTTGCCACTCTTATTTCGCCGACAACATTATTCCTCAAGTTTTTGTAGAGTTGGTGAAGTTGTACAACCCGAAAGCGTTTCAATTGGCGGTAAGCCTGGTCGCGTTGCATCATTAACGTTCGAATTTCATTTGTTAACCAAACTGTTGACTTTTCTCTTAACGTTCCCGGTCTGATTGGGACGTACCTATCAAAAAGATGATTAATATTAGTTTGAATAAAGTCGACTTGGTCATCTGGTGAGCACATAAGGTAGACGAGGTCCCATTGAACGCAATTTATGTGTTGTTCAAGAGCATACCGATCTATATGTTTGAAATCTCTAAAACTAAAATTTGACGTGCTTGCACAGTCATAAATATCAAAATCGTAAGTGAGAAATATGATATCATGTTTGGAAAATGCTGGAGCAAAGATTTGATCGTAAAGAAGAACCCTGTCAGTATTATTTACGAAAAACAAATCTAACAAGGTGCTAGAAAAGCTGATGAAATGCGTAGGGACTTGTGTGTTCACTGGGTAGAGATCAAGCGAATTCATGTTCTCAGTAAGATGACTTTCGATTAAAAGATTGTTGTTAAAATCACCACAAACAATAATGTTGGTTGAGCTGCTAGAAATTTCTTCGATAAGGGCGTATATAGGCATCAAGTCAATATTCTTATTCGGTCTGTAGATCGTTCCTAATCGAACACTATTTGCACCGCACACTATATCTATGAAAAGGTATTCAAAAGCAGACCCAATAGGTGAAGAACATTTATGTTTACAAATAAGACCTTCTCTCACATATATTGCTACACCTCCTCCAATACGATCACATCTATCCGAACGGAAAAGTTTGTAACCACTCAAATTTTAAACAGCATCGTTGTTATCAGAGGAAAACCAAGTCTCCGTCACACAGATCTCAACAACTTTAGAGTTTACAAAAGTATCTCTGAACTAATCTATTTTTGGGAACAAACTTTGCGCATTTAGATGGCAAACTTTAAGTCCCTGTCTATGACTGCAAAAAACTCTAATCATCGAACGCAATACCTCATCACTGACATAACCGATGGAATTCAATCCGCCTTCATTGCGATCTATTTTTAAGACGAGAAAGAAAACGAGAACCAAATGACACACCCACATCAAAAGCAAAGGCCTCTTCTCTCTCATCAAAGCAACATTGACTTATTAAGTAAAACGATATATAAATCAAAAACAAATTCAAGCAAAAACAATACAAAACAAAGACAAAAATCATAAAAACATAGAAAATTATTGATAATAAAATTTCTTGAAAGACAGTAACTTCGATCAGCATGGTTGTTATTTTCTCTTCTCGACCTACGTCTGAAACCTCGCGGCTATGGCATTCAATTCTTTCTATTTTCAGAAAACTTAACTTTATTTTGTAAAGAAATTAAAATTTTTTGTATACAAATTATAAAACCTCTAATTTTCTTCTGAGTAAGCGACTGCAAACGACCTCGGTCTAGGGTCTTTCCGATTGTGATTAAAGCTGAAAAAACGCCATCGTTGACATCTGTCCTCTCTATAAGTTTGTTTAGAATGCAAAAATTGTAGACTCTACTGTGAACTATCTGAACACTTTTTCGTTCAATGAATACACAGGGCACGAGTTTTCATTGCATACGCATTTCAACGAACAGTTGAGTAGAAACAAATAGACTTAACTTCGAATTATAGAGGTAAAAAAAGCCAACAAGTTTGAATTAAAGAAGATTTTAGGTTATGTTGCACAAGAATAAGTTCGAATTAACGAAAAGGACAAATTGCATATTCTACAATATGTTCGATGTATTGCATGTAAAAACATGTACATTTTGATGAAATTTGCTTCAAGGAGTCCACGCTCGTTACAGTGAACAATCTCGTTCCAGTGAACAGGCCCGGTTTTTATTAGTTCACTATATCGAGCGTCTACTGTACTTACTTACTTAGGTGGCGCTACAGTCCACAGTGCTAGAGTCTACAGCCAGCTGCCTCCAGTTGCGCACGCCTTGTTGGTTGAGGTCCCCATTCACTTCTTTGCAGCACCTACCGCGAGGTCGTCCTCTACTGCGCCGTCTATCCGGGGTGCAATCGATGACCTCCTGGGCTGAACCGTTGGGATCCATTCGCTCTATGCGAACTCTTCTGGCTAAGTCGATGGCCTTGTATACTCCGTATAGTTCGGTATTGTACCTTCTCGTCCACTCGCCGTCTATGCAGACGGGACCAAAGATCGCTCGAAGAACTTCTCTTTCAAAGTAACCAAGGTCATCCCCATTCGATTTTGACAAAGTCCATGCCCCCGCTCTGCGCCATACAGCAGGACTGGGATGATTAGTGTTTTATACAGAGTTATCTTAGTAGTTCGAGATAGGGCCTTGTTACTCAATTGCCTTCTTAGCCTATAAAAACAGCGATTGAGCACTGGTGTCATTTGTGGAGCTTACCATAGAGCCTAGGTAGACAAAGTTCTTTAATACCTCAAAATTATATCTCTCTATTGCGGCGTTCTGCCCAAGACGCCGATGTTGGGTGTCCTTTTTTGTAGACAGTGTATATTTTGTTCTGCTTTCATCGACCGCTAAACCCATCTTTGTTGCCTCGATCTCAATACTTGCGAACGCCCCACTGACAGCCCGCTGAGTTCTTCCGACTATGTCAATGTCATCGGCGTAAACGAGTTGTTGTAAAAGATTGTACCTCGGGTGTTGGCTTGTGTGTTTCGTACAATTCTTTCGAGTACTATGTTAAAGATATTTCAAGATAGCGCGTCACCTTTTCTAAGACCTTTCCTGACGTCGAACGGTTTGGTGTTGTTCTTTCTGACTTTGATGAAGCAGCGAGAGTTCTCCATTGTCAGCGTGCACAAATGGGCGAGCTTGGTACGGATGCCAAAACCAGACATGGCCCTGTATAGCTCGTCTCTATACACGCTATCATAGGCAACTTTGAAATCGATGGAAGGGTTTGCCGTAGCGTGAATATTTGGTCAACGGTGGACATTCTCGGCCTGAAACCGCACTGATAAGGACCTATCAGGTTGTTTACGATCGGTTTTAGGCGTTCATACAATACTGCAGGCAGAATCTGTTTTGAACATATTGGACTTTATTTTCGAAGCACTTTTGGCTAACACCCCTGCTATATCTTGCCATACTTTATCTTTTTTAATGTGCCTTTGTTCTCCGGATGAGTTAAATCAAATAAAATTATTATTTTCAGTAACTCAATAAAATTTACAACACACATTTTGATCGAAGAATGTATACACAACTACCAGGTAATATATTGCGATAATGGTGACGTCACCTGAATACAATTCTATAGGGAAAATTAATATAAAAATTACTCGCATTCTTCGATGATAATTTTATAATTTTTTTTATTTACTTTGCGGAGCGCGGCAATACCGCTTCTTGAATTTCGGAGACCCTAAGGCAAGATTTTGTTGGGGGCCCTACTTTTACTGTTCAATTTTAACGAACGAATGTTATTTAAGTGTAAAATCACCCCTTTCGTTTCTTTCACTTTTTTGGCATTTCTTTTTTATGTTTTTTCACTTTTCGTTTTTTTTTTTGCTTCCGAAAGCGGGAGCCCTGAGGTAATTACCTCAATCGCCTCCTGGTAAAAGCGGCCCTGGTGCGCGGTACAAGGCGTTCAACTGTGCATGTCTCGTACAATTGTATACCGGTTGCGGTGTACCTCCCCAGTGTGTGTTCTATATTCATCGCAATAGGATAACGTGCCGTTGTACCACTACCGCTACCGCGTACCACTCTGGTGTGCAAGCTTTTTAAAAGAGGCAACAGAAGCTGCTCGTACAAATTAAACTTATTTAAGTTTATTCACTTAAAAAAAAAATTACTTATCAACTGAATGCCTTTACAGCTACTTAAAAACTAAATTACAACTTCATACTTAAAACTACCTAAGCTATTCTATTTTATTATTTCTGCATGTTCCCACGATTCGTCAGTTGCACACGCCACCCAACTTGCTGACACTGTGTCTGGACTACCGGACACCACCTGCATTCCATCACGTAAGTGTTTGCACGCGCGGAAGCATGCGAATGTTGCTCGCTATTTGATTTTCCTGTTTACTGTGCTGCCATATGATCTATTTGGCGTTAACTTACATTATCGGTCACTTATAGTTCGTGTTTATCTACGTATTTCAATATTTCAGTTTTAATAGTTTTTCATTGCTTTGAACAGCATGGAAGGCTGTCTCTACTATAATAATGTAAGAACCACATTTTTGAAAAGTTTGTATTTTTAATCTTAAGAATTTCCGGGCGATTCTTCCATGTTTTACGTTAACATGCATTATGAATACTAGGCCAACATCGCTTAGGACCCCGAAGGCAGCTTTTACGTTAGGTTCATGCGGGTGGCGACACACTGAATAATCTATCCTGACTTGGCTCTAAGAGCCAGATTAAAATTAACACTAACTTTAACATAAAGAAATGAGGTTTCGAGTGCTGCAATGAAGTGCTACATGCTTTGCGCCGCTACCCGAGGTGCATTCTTTGTAGTGCGATCAGTGCGTACAGCTATTTTACCCGTAGTCAATAATATCTGCTTGCAATCACGCTACCATCAACGACCGGTGGATTATTTCGTCGATGCGCCACGGAGTCATATCTTATTATTAATTTTTTCGTGCGCGTGGTATATGGTGTGAAGAGAATGCGTCTATCACCCCGCGCTGATATCACCACTGACAGACGGATTATTTCATCGATGTACGAGGAGGATTTTACCTTTGTGTTGTTGATTTGCCTCTGAATTCGAATAGGCGTTTAATT
The DNA here is from genome assembly GCA_945910035.1 of Brachypalpus laphriformis. Lineage (NCBI taxonomy): Eukaryota > Metazoa > Arthropoda > Insecta > Diptera > Syrphidae > Brachypalpus > Brachypalpus laphriformis. The sequence goes on from OX246753.1 coordinate 28,913,093, forward strand.
CGTACTTCCCTTTCGCAATAAAATTGCTCAATAGCAGAGCAAGAAATGGGCAAGGCAGAGTCTGCTTCGTGTTGTTGTACTTACCAAGTTAGTGTACCTGACCAGACTCTCCGGGAGAGCTCACCCTCAGGAAAGTCTTAGCCTTCGCCCTAGTGATTGGGCAAATTAATTTAGGCCCGCTAGTGGCCACAGCCGACCCGACGTCCTGCATAGATTCCCCTCCGAGGGGGACTTAGTCAAAAGCGGATTTGCCACCTCCAAACCGTCCTCTGCTGAATCGTGTGATAGGAACCGACCCTCAAAAGCCGAAATCGTGTCCGAAATCGACCAACAATGGTCGGGATCGTATTTGTAATCTACCCGGGCAGACAGAGCCGTTCCTGTATAAAGGTTCCCCGAAAATATCTGCATCCACATGCCATCAAAGCGTTGAACGTTCCGAAGCTGGTCTAAGGTAGCATAAGTTATCTCAATTGCTGTTAAGTATAGAAGTTGCTTAGACACGAGAACACTTGAATTATTAACGAGGATTATTGGAAATCTTAGCTAATCTAAAAAAAAATATGTCCTTTCCCGAAGTTTAGGGTATTTCTTTGGGCCGACTCTAAACCCGGTGAGCTTGCAGATCACAGTACAGTTAGTGTTAGTGCTAGCAGCCTCCCTAAGTCAAAACAAATAGCTTTGGTTGCGTTTTTCACAGTCCAAGACTGTGGAAGACTCTTTTTTGACTTCTCCTTGTCCAATTCAGTATATAGCACTCATACAGAATGTGGACCATGTCCTTCTCAGTGTATCCATCGTATTTAAATGTTTACACTTGAGTTGCACATGTAAGATGATGGAAATGCGTTTCATCTCTCATCAACGAGCTTTAAGAAGCTTATGAAAATATTGGTATTTACAAGATCTATCAAGATCAGAACTGTGTGTTGAAACATTGCCTGGTTGAGTTTGAGCTGATACATTTTAATTTTTATGATATCTTCTTCAGAGCAGTCAGCGAGAACTTTTTTTTTGGAAGCCGCGGCAATGTTTCTACCTAAAGAAGGTAGATCCGCATTGCTTCAATCGGTTCGACTGCTTTTGTTTAAAATAAAAAATAAATACTTGGCCACATAAGGCACCTAGGCACTAACTTCTTGCAACCATTTCTGTTCGGCGAATGGTAGTCTCAGGGATGGATGAAGAGGATAATTACTTAGCGTAGTGGGGAATGCAGAGAACCTTATGTCTTTAAGAGAAGTAGTACTGTTATATTGAAGTAGCTTTTTGGGGTATTTATTGCTAACCCTGGCCTTACTTTAGAAATATCTCATCGGAATGCATGTACTTATTTTCCCAGCTCTTACTTACTTACTTACTTAGATGGCGCTACAGTTCAGGGTGAACCTGGGCCTCAACCAACAAGCCTCTCCATTTAGCTAATTGCCTCCAGTTGCGCACCCCAAGTTGGTCAAGGTCCCCTTGAACTTGTGCGCGCCACCTACGGCGAGGAGGTCCGCTACTGCGTTGTTCCCCCGGGTTAGATTCGAAGACTCTGCGGGCCGGAGCGTCGGTGTCCATTCGGTCTATATGTCCTAGCCATCTCAGATGTTCAATACGCAGTTTTTTGACTAGGTCGATGTCGCTGTACAGCTCGTATAGTTCGTGGTTGAATCTTCTCCTCCAAAATCCGTCAATGCAAACGGGACCGAATATCTTACGATACGTAGATAGATAGATGGATAGATTGATTTATTCAGTATAATTCATATATTGTATAAAAACGAAAAGTGATTTTCTTAAATCTATGAAAAGCATGGCTTGAATAGCCGTCTGCCCAAGTTGACAACATAATATATGTTCACAATTAAAAAGCTTCCTCAATAATAGCTCTCCTGTACTTGGATGCCTTTTCGCAATATTTGTAAAGTTGAACCCAATCTGCGCCATTTAAAATCCTCACCATTTTTCTTTCTTCTAAAATACGCTTACCGAAATAATGTTGCCTGAACTCGCCTAATATGGGACAGGTTCCAAGGAAATGATATATGTTCTCCCTCTTCTGTAAGTTGCAAAGTGTGCAGTACACTGGCAAGTCTTCTCGATGAGGTATACCATATAGTTCAATTGCATAATTTCTCCTCTTACTTTAAAAATTGTTGATATCATTTTCGCTGCATAGCGTAGATTTCCCTATGTACAGAGTTTTCAACTTGTTCGATGCTATTTTCGTGTAGTTTATCGGCCAGAATCTTAAGCAAATTGTATAGCTCTCCTTTCCAGCTTAAAACATTATTTAGGTTTAAAGTGAATGTATGTCCACAGGATTCAGCCAACTTCTGCCATTCATCAAACCGGAGTATCTTCGCCTCTATCACATATATCGCAATCCGCTTTGCTAGACTCCCTTCGCCTGTTGCCAATGATTTCAAAATGTAGTCGAAATAGAGTTTTAGGTTATCTATATATAGCGGGGGAAGTCCAGTTTCTACAATCAACATGTAAACATCCGACGTTCGCCTCTCGCATATCTTCCTCCTCCTCCTCTGAAAATTACTGTCTTCGATTTCGATACATTTACCGACAGCCTCCAATCTTCACAGTACTTTTGCAGCCTATTCATCATTCTCTGCAGGCTCTCAGGCGAATCAGCCAGCAGAACTAAATCATCGGCATACAACAGTACCTTAATGCAACTCCACCGATTTGAATACCTCCAGGTAAGACATCTGTTATGTCATCTATATACATCGCAAATGCTAATGGACTAAAGTTACAACCCTTCTTAACACCCGCTGTAGTATCAAATAAATTTGACAACCGCTTCCCATCTCAAACTGCTGAAGATGTTCTCTCATAAAGAGCAATTATAAAACTGAGAAATTTTCGGGAAAGACCGCGATTGCAAAGTTTGTAAGATAGTGCGTTTTTATCGACTGTATCAAAGGCTGCCTTTAGATCAACGAAGAACACGTACAGCTTTTCTCTCAATCGGATGAAATTCATGGCTACCGTAGAAAGAACGAAAATATGGTCGGCAGTAGAGTAATTTGCACGAAATCCAGCTTGAAACTCACTCAGCAAGCGATTCTGTTCTATCCAGTCCTGAAAACGTTTGGTAAGAATACCCATTAATATCTTCAGTGAGGCGTTTAGAAATGCGATGCCTCGATAGCTTTCAACACTGTTAGGATCTCCTTTTTTATATATGGAAAATAACAGATTGCTTAAAACTTTCTGGAATGTCACTTGTTGAAAATATTCTGTTGTATTCGTCTGTGAGAAGCTCCAGAAATTCATCGTTTGCATATTTGTAAAATACTAATGGGATACCGTCCATTCCCGAAGCTTTGTTGTCCTTACATCGATATAGCCATCTTTTAACTTCTTCAATTGTGATGTTGCAATCTAAAAGCTCATTCTTATTGTCTGGAACAGCATACTGAAATTTAAAGCTATCTCCTGATGATGAAGGATTAAGATGTATTCTAAAAAACTCCTCGAGCTGCCTCGCAGTTACTTTTACTCCAATTTTATGTTTCGTGTCATTTCTCTTTCAGAGCAACTTCCAAAACGTAGATGAATCCCTGCATTGAGATGTGACATATCCTGTGTTATTTTGATATATTATTCTTTTCGCCTGGCATATATATGGTATTTGCGGTTGACATACAGATACATTTGCTTGTGTGTTAATTCGTCATATTTGCGGTATAAGTCCAGTAGTGCAAAGGATTTCTTCCTGAGCCTTTCGCAATCTGTATCGTACCACTTCTGCTTTCGAACATGTATACCACCTCGGACTACAGGCAACACATATGCGTTTTTGATTGTCATTTCTATATCTTTTATTCTCCACCCTGTGTTTCCCTCTGTTCTTTGAATCTCCCTGCTTAAGTTCGCATTATATATTTCTTTTAGGCACTGCTTCCATTTCCACCTTGGCAATAAATTTAAATCTTCGAGGACTCCCTATCTTCCACAGAAAGTTCAAAAGTAGGTGATCCGAAAAGATTTGCGATTGTACTTTAAAATCATTAATTAAGCGATTCCAGATTTCTCCACTCAAACACAAATCAATAACTGAACTATCCTGCACACCTACAAAAGTGTATTCACCTTCTGGATCGCTAACCGAGCAACCATTAAGAATTGTCAATCCATATTCGTTACAAAATTCTATTAGCTGGCGACCTTTAGTATCCAAAACCACATCTTTAGATTTGCGGCAAAGTGGCATGTTATACTCATAATCTGACATGGTACAGTGGGACTGAGAGTCACTCGTTCTTCCCTTGAAATCGCCTATCAGGAGGATATCATTTTGGTTACACAGGTTGTTAATTAAATCCACCAGTGTCTGCAAATCGCATCCCAACTGCGGTCCTTTTGATCCGTTTAGGTATACAGGCATAATGTAAGAGCTCATTCGCGGAGCATTTGTTGTTTTGATGTGTATGTAGTTGTACCCATTTGTTTCAGCATATTCAGTTTCTATGTAATTTAAATTCTTTCTGTACCCATAAAGGCAACGTCCGCTGGTACGTCCCCGAATGCTACTTCTAATTCCCGGTCTCCAGCAATGCTTGTAATCTTCAAAAATATTCTCAAAAGTTTGTTCATTACCTTCTAATAAATGTGTTTCAAATAAGAAAAAGAATTCAAATTTTTGTACATACTTAAAGAAATCAGACCGCAAATATTATAAGTTAAAATTCTAAATAGTTTTTTACTAGCTAAATTATTATTTAAACCTATATTAGGGCAGACGGAAGGTCCCTAGTCTTGCCGCAAAACATTGCCGACCTCTCTAGACGTTGACGGTTGAATTGGCTGGTTTGAGTCTTTGATGATCTGGTAGATGACGGTAGTCTCGGCTGATGGTTTTTTGCCGTCTTAGCAGCTGATTCTTTGACAATCTGGGTACTAGTGTTGTTTATGATTTGTGAGATCACAAAATTACCATCGTCTTTCCCACATTTAAGACCAGGAATGAAGCTCCAAGTCAACACTCTATCTTCTACGTGCAGCCTATGATCTCTTAAGTACACGTTTGCAGTTGGATTTTTATTGTTATATTTATATCTTACGACGAATAATTCTCTCGAAGCGACCAAGGATATCTTCATCCTCTTTTAATAAAGTCCATGTTTCAGCGCCGTAAAGAAGGACTGGGATGATCAAGATCTTATATAGAGTCTCCTTAGTTGTTCGAGATAGGGCCTTACTGTTGAATTGTCTTATAAGCCCAAAAAAACAGCGATTGGCAAGAGTTATTCTTCGATTGATTTCTGCGCTGATTTTGTTTGCTGAATTTATAGCAGAGCCTAGGTAGACAAAGTCCCTTATTACCTCGAAGTTATAGCTGCCCACGGTGACGTTTTGTCCAATTCGTCGGTGTTGGTTTTCCCTTCTTGTTGACAGCATATACTTGGTTTTGCCCTCGTTTATCGCTAAACCCATTTTGGCCGCTTCCGCCTCAATGCTTCCAAACACACTGGTGACGATCCGCGGAGTTCTTCCAATATCGTCGGCGTGTGCAATCAGTTGTACAGACTTGTGTTGGATTGTGCCTCCGGTGTTGGCTTGTGAGTTCCGCATAATCCGTTCAAGTATAATATTAAAGAAGTCACATGACAGTGCGTCACCTTGTCTAAAACCTTTTTTGACATTAAACGTCTCGGTGAGGTCATTACCGACATTGATGGAGCAGCGAGCATCCTCCATCGTCATCCTGCACAGACGAACAAGTTTGGCAGGGATGTCAAAACTAGACATGGCTCTATATAGCACTTCTCTATTTTCCTAGTTCGTGGTACTAATTTTCCCGTTGTGACGAAGTCGCATATCTGCAGCCACAAGGCAAGAAGTCTTTCACTGTTTCAGAGTTATACCCGTTGGTTCGTCTTTCCTGAGAGAAAAATATATAAAAAAAAATATTTAAATTTTGGCATAAGTGCCGATTCTCAGAAACGTGTGGTTTCACCAGAGCTCAGTTAAATGTTGCACTACACTCTTTCAAAATAGTAACAAATGCCTATTTTATCTGAGTTCACTGCATCCAGCTTACTTTCCACATGACATTTGAGGAAGCTATCAGTTTACCAAGCAAACCTTAAATATCGCGATGTTTACGAATTGCTCTGCAGCTTTGGCGTCGTTCTAGCCGTATTTTGTCGAAATAAAACAATTTGATTTTCTTTCATTTTACTGAAAACTTTATTTGGTCTAATATCTCAAATCAATTCTCATTCATCGTGGTATCAAAAAAATCATCTAACAAATATTTGTTTCTTTATCTTTCAAAATAATTCTCTTACAGCTAAATATTTTTAATCAATTAACCAACAAATTTAATTTACAATATTTCTGTGCTAATATTTTATATTTTTACATTTGTATAGAAATTTACATTTCTTAAAATAATATCTTTTATCTATTAACAAAAATACATTTTTTAAGACTTGTGGTTTTAAAATACGTGGAAACAAGTTAACCGAGGTTAAGCTAAATTTCGAAACATTTTATTCAATTGTTTGTAAACAGTATTATAAATTAAATTTATTTAAATAGAGGAGAGGATCAAATGAATTGCTAAAAGGAACTAATTTCCACGTATTTAAAATATAAGTCGTAGAAATAAACAGATTTTATTGGTGACGTTTTAATAAAGAGTGTGGACCCGAAAGTTATACAAAAAATTTTAAGTTAAAACTATGAAGAGCTCTTGTTCATTTGAAGATTCGGACTCTAACTTTTACCAATGCATGAAAGAAGTTAAAAAAAAGAAGATCAAGAAGAGGAAATAGATTGATTCTGATTGGGTGCGTACCTTCCTTACAAGAATTTTTTTATAGCTACTCCCTCTCGCTTTGAAAAAAATTAAAAAAAAAAATATTTACATGTCACTAATCAATCATTCACTTTTAACAAATTCATAAACAAAACCTCGATATGTTTTCTTTTAAACAATTTGTCTAAGAATATTTTCTTATTTGTTTTATTTTTATATAATATTTTAATTGATTTCTTGATTTTTTCCCTATATGTTATTTTTGTTTACTAATTTTTTTATGTTTATGCTTATTCCAAAATTGCAAAAGAAGCTCATTTTGTTTTGATGTAATTTTTTGTTCTCCCTCACTATAGTATCTGTATTCTCGAATATATGTATGTATATGCTAACAAATAATTTTGTATAGTTATTATAATTGTTTTCTTATTTTTTTTTTCCTTTTTCGTGCCTCATTTATACTTGATTCAATTTTATTGCCAAATTTTTATTTCTTTTTTTCATAAAATTTTTGTAGTTTAATATTTCTTCTATAATGACGCTTCCTTGTTTCCTTGTTGTGTTGTCTTGTGGTATGTTTTACAAATTTTATAAATTCTAATAGGCCTCTTGTAATTGTTTCTTAAGTGACTATATACTTTATACTATATGTATGTATATGCTAATTTTAACTACATATATTTTCTATGATACAGCATTTTATTTATGATTTAACTATCTTTAACAAATAAAATATTTACAAAATAATAGATTTTCAAAGAAATAACATTGGGATATCGGACCTTTAAGGGCTTCAAACTTCACTTTGGTGGGTTGTCCTCTATTGTTCGGATCACCTGCATACGGTTGTATCATCGCCTGCGCAGATTGTATGGGGAGACGCTAGAAATAGTTTGCCATTGGAACAGGCGCATAATTGGAAGACTCTATGCATGTGCTCGCGACTTTGTCCAGCACCTGGTATGGGTGGTTGAGCTGTTCTTAGATTCGGCATTAGGATCTTTGGCGATTCTAATCGTATCTGGGAATGAAAAGAGAACAAGACAAGACGTTATCAGGTGAAGTTGGAGTAATCATGACGTTATTCTGAAAAGAAAAGTGTGGAAACTGTCAAAATCTCGAGAAGTATAAACTTAGAATGAGGAAGACTCGAAAACTTGGAGAGATCGTTTTTTAAGTTCTTGGTTTTTCCTTATCCACTGTTTATTTGTAAAAATAACCTAGATATACTACAGTTTAAAGCTCATGTCGCAAGCAAAATATGCCACCCGATGCCCTAAATTCAGAAACCTTGAACGGATTAATATACAACAGTTCAGCTTACAACCGATTTTTGCATAGAACGAATGTAAACGAGTGTGCCCAAGAGGTATATCTACTGCAGTTTAAAGTCAATGCCGCGAATGAAGTGAGCTACTTACCCAGTAATTTAAACACAGAATACTGTTTAGATAGCTGTGTTTATAATATATATCAGCAAACACCAAATCAATAGATTTTTTTCTTTTTGTTTTTTATTGCCATTTGCGATTTTACTCTTAAAGATTTTCTTTTCACTGATCCCGTTTTTCTGGATTATATTTCTCGAGTTATAAGTACGATTCTGAAAGGAGTCAAGACCTATAAGCATATCCTTAGAAGGAACAGCTCTTTGGTATCTAAGACTTCTTCAACCCTCTCAAAACACGTTCCAAGATATATACCTTCTTAAAAAAATCTAAATGCATAATAATCAATAAACCACTTACCGATCCATCTAGTGCACTCAATTTCACATCGTTGAGTGCGGACAACTCAATCCCACCAGCCCGTGATTGTAGATTTATATCCTTCGCTGCTGTCATCTCCAGTTGACGTGTGGGCGATTCAAATCTGTACAAAAATAGGAGTCAAACTTTAGAGACCTAACCACGAACTCAAAATAAAACCGCGACTACACGTTACTGCTGACTTAAAAAAAAATCATTCCCTCAATAATAACTCACCTCAACTCCCGTCCAGCTTCGGCACGTACGTGAGGCGTTTGTATGGACTCACGAAAGATGGCACCACCCTCGCCGTCAATACGTAATGCGTGTGCACCAATAGTAACCTCATCCCGCGTAACAGAAAATAAATTTCTACCGGTTGTGTCGTTGATTCTGAACCCCGTCGAAAGGCATTCGAGCTTATCGTGTCCCAAGAATAAATGATTCTCCAGGATGCCATTCGTGTCACGTGTATTGATGGAAAAATTACGTGATGACTCTGCAAAAAGGTGAAGGAAGGAGCATTGAATTGAATTGCCAGCAGAAGAGAAATTCGTTTGAATTATGAAATCGAGTGAGTGGTGGAAATTTTTGGATATTGACACCGGATGTGGTATATCATATCTGTTTGGTCCTATCTGGTAGGTTGGTTATGTCATCCGAGCTCTAAGTGACCTCGGGGTAACTCGAAATTTACATAAATGAAAGGACAGAAATTAATAATATTTAGAGCTGCTCACCTATCGATATGGGTTGACCATGTTTTGAACGTATTGTCGATGCCCGGAGCAGGTCCATTATGAACGCTTGACCGGTTAGCTGTATGCCGCCAGGAACAATTTTAAGTTGGCCCATGCCTTCCTGGAAGATAAATTGATTTGAGATGTGACGGGATATTTCAAATGTTATTAAGGTGTATGTGTGTTATCTGAGATTATTTATGTGGAAAAAGGTACATAGGCTGACTTATTTTGTATTCATTTTGTTGGTCATTCTAAGTGATGGATGTCTTTGGTGTAAAGAACTGGTTTGTATGGGATTTGTTCTATCTATATCCTTAAGTAATGAATACCTATTAAATTCAGATTCAGTGTGGTAGCTATACATAATACTGACTACAATTTAGTAAGAGTCGTGCGTCATATGTAAAACTTAATCGTTGCCACTTAATTTTTATATTTTTGGCGACTGGGAAATATGGTCCTTGTTGGCAAATATGTGAAGCTGGTATTGCATGAAAAAGAAATTAAAATCCTACCTCAGAATTTAGTGGTATCTAACCTAATACCGAAGCTAATGATGAATGGCACGCCCGTAGATATAAATAAAACGGACACAGTCATTAAAATTAACATTTAATTTACTTCTACATTCGTGATCAAGACAAAGGTACATACTAACAGTTGAAACTGATGAATGGCATAAATAAGCATTGAAATGATAGAGTATTTTCTTTTCCATAATATTATGTAAAGTTTCTTAATTATATATACTGTTGCAGTACAAAAAAATACTTTTTATACATTATGTTACATCATCAAAAACAGGAATTGTGTCTTGAATAATTTTGAACAATTTGAGAACAATTTTTACGACAGGACTCTCATCTTGAATAAATCATACTAACTGGCTTAACTTCGACCACTTTGCGATATTTTCGATAATGATGTTCCAAAAAATTTAAATGTTCGTTTACTTAATAGCAATTTATTATTTTTGAAAAAGAGAATTATGGAATTCTTATGGTTTAACAATGTTATTAAAGATTTCAGAAAAATCGACAATGACGAACTGCGTGAAGGTCGGCCCAAATATTCGACATAAATGTGACCCTCATAAAGGCAATTGACGAAGATGCAAGAATGGTAAACGATAAACGATAATTGTTGAACTACACTTGACTGCCATGAATGTGACACCAACATTAAGTCTGAACTACTCGAATAAATCTGCTTGATGGGCTTAATGAATGACGACCAGAAAAAGACACAAGTCTGACTTCTTTCATAAATTCATAACAGGTGGTGAATCGTGGTTCGATAAGTACGACCAGTAAACCAAACAGCAATCCATAATATGGAGTCGTAAAGGGTCAAGTCCCCCTGTTAAGGCAAGATAACAAAAATCGTCAACAGAACTGAATATGTCGATTTACCTCACCAGGGAGAAAGTATTTTCTATGCCATTCCATTGAAAACTGATTAGAATCGGAAATTTGTTTACCAAAAAAATTCAAAAATTTGTAGAGAAACCCGAAAAAGGGACCACGCTTACACTGCGGAAAAAACGAGAAATTTCCTGATGGTTGGCATCATCTGCTGCCGCGTGGTTCTCCCGTCAAGGGTTGATGATGGACTACGTGACTGAGACAAATGTCTCCAATAACGATTCGTATCTCTAATGAACACCTTTACGAGAGAACGGGTCAGGAACCAATAGGCACAACTATCCAACGGCGGAAGTGGCAGTGGATTGGTCACACGTTCCGTAAGGGTGACAGCTCCATAGCGAACCATGCTATGCAATGGAACCCTCTAACTCAGGATGGCAGAAGACCTGGCGGTCCGTCCGAGGAGAACATGGCGCAGAACAGTCGAGAAGGAGGCACGGCAGTTAGGGAAAAGTTGGGGAGAACTCAGACACATTGCCAGAAACTGTACACGATGGCGCGTAGGCGTAGTAGAGGCCCTAGGACCCACAAGGGGATACAGGACATAAGTAAGTAAGTAATAACGATTTTGACATTTACTGGCCGAACACAACGGCGTCCTTTTGACCGCGGGGATGTGTTCGCTTACGTGTATGCTAGTAAATAGTATTCTCAGATCGCCACAGTCGGATGAAAACATTTTCGCAATTTGCCAGGTCTTTGAAAATGAAAATCTTTTGATCAGAGTGATGTATAGGTAAGGAGGGTCGTACACCTTCAAATGCTCCTTCAATCGCGTTACAAACTCTGTGTGACTAGTTCTTTTGCTTTCTTGCAAAAGATCATTGGGCAGTCGTAAGCCTTGCCCATAGACCATTTCCACTGCAGAGGTTTGAAGGTCCTCTCGAAATAGCGTTCGGAGACCTAGCAATATCAATGGTAATGACTTTGACTACTGTGAATTTTACTGGCACATAATCGCTGATTTCAGTATGCGATGCCACTTCTCTATTATCCCGTTCGACATTCAAACTGCCTGCCTTGGTCCGTGATAATGGTGCAAGGTACGCCAAAACGTGGTACCCATTCGCGACAAATTGCTGCTGGTACTGTCTCTGCGGTGATATCGCTTAACGGAATGGCCTCTAGCCAACATGTATACTGATCAACTAAAGTTAAACAGTAGCGATAGGCCTCTGAGGTAGGCAATGGGCCGATAATATATATGTGTACAGTTTCAAATCCACAGGGATCTCGGAATTCCGACAATCGAAGCTGAAACTAGAAGCTTCGCGAGAAAGCATAGAAACCGACTAATCGGACATGTCAACAATACAGTCCTACAAATGTTGGATGAGAGCAATTTATTGCGCCGACTACAAAGGACGAAACCTTTCGACTTGGTGAGATAATGATTAACCCCGTCTAGATTGCGGAATATGCAGGAAGTTTCAGTGGAAAGAAACCTGCCAAACGTTTTTATTTCGTGATAGAAAAATTGCTTGATAAGTTAATACTTAGTTGTGATATCTAACAAATTTATATCGAAGGGTGGTGTTTTTTAAGTCAGTAAGAATCTGACTCTACAATGAGCACGGCTTGCTATTCTCATAGTGTCTATGGAAGATTTTTCACCTACCCTCGGGAGAAAAAAAAAATCGATTACCTATGTTCTTAAACTGTTCAACGGAGCTGCGAACGTGTTTAGAAATTTTGGAGCGCTGACAATTAATGCAACTTCGTGCCCAGTCTCTAACATCGTTGTTAATTGAATTCCACACGAATCTGGTTCTAGCCTCTTTGAGACTAGCTCTTACGCCAGGGTGGGATAGACTGTGGACACTGTTAAATACCCTTTTCCTGAATTTAGGGGGTATATACGGACGAACTCTACCTGTGGACACGTCACAAAAGATGTAATCCCCTGAGCCGAGAACTGCCATTTTTTCCATTCTAGCGTGCCCTGTTCAGCGAGTAATAATTTAACTTCCTCGTCTGTTGCTTGTTCCTGCGCTACTTGACTATAACGTTTTCGGTATTGAAATCGCATCTGCCCTAGATAGTGCGTTTGCTACCGTGTTTTGTTCTCCCTGTAAGTATGTTATATCTGTCGTAAACTGCGCTGTCAGATCTAAATATCTTGGTTGAGGAGGGGATGCTTTATCAAGCTTCTGTTGGAACGCGTATACTAGCGGCTTATGGTCTGTGTACAAGGTGAAAACCCTGCCTTCTAACAAGTGTCAGAAATGCCGAATTGCTGCATATGCTGCTAATAGTTCCCTATCGTATGCGCTGTACTTCCTTTGCGCGTCTGTAAGTTCTGCAGCTTATAATCCAGTGCTTCCAGAATCCAGAACCTCTAAATAAATGGCCATGAAGTAATTTTTTGCACACATCTTTATTTTGTCCACGTTGCGAATTATTGAAGGTCAAATGGTCAAAACCAGTAATATAACAGAAACTAGGACATTTCATTTGTATCGGAAAATTCTTGAAAACAATTTCAATGGCTGATAATACTTGTTTTATTTGTGGTAAAACCTCCAAAAATAGAACATTCACTCAACAGTTATCAGTACTTGAGTTTTGCTAAGTCTACACGACGCATCAAGCCAGTCAAATTGTCACAATAGTAGCCGCACAACAACACTTGTATCATGGGTATATATATTATCTGGTACAAGCTGGCTGGGAAGGGACTTACATCCTCAACAATGGGGATGAACATTAAACAACAATTTCTTGGAGCCAGTTAGGTTAGGTAAGATTGAAGTGGCTGCCAGCTAAGAATCGCCAACACACTTAGACCAATAATAGGTCCATTGTGATACCACATGGATCATGGGAGAAATTTCTCCTACCTACTCGTTAAACCATTCTGAGCTTCTTATGAAACGTAGGAGGCTCTTAATATTGATGTTTTTCAGGTCGCCTATGTCATTGTAATAGGGGCTCCTAGGTGAAACTTTCTTCTATGGGAGAGAGCTGGGCACAAATTGTCACAATAGTAGCCGCACAACAACACTTGTATCATGGGTATATATATATTATCTGGTACAAGCTGGCTGGGAAGGGACTTACATCCTCAACAATGGGGATGAACATTAAACAACAATTTCTTGGAGCCAGTTAGGTTAGGTAAGATTGAAGTGGCTGCCAGCTAAGAATCGCCAACACACTTAGACCAATAATAGGTCCATTGTGATACCACATGGATCATGGGAGAAATTTCTCCTACCTACTCGTTAAACCATTCTGAGCTTCTTATGAAACGTAGGAGGCTCTTAATATTGATGTTTTTCAGGTCGCCTATGTCATTGTAATAGGGGCTCCTAGGTGAAACTTTCTTCTATGGGAGAGAGCTGGGCAGTGACAAAGAAGGTGAGGTATAGTTTCTGCCTCTTTCTCATCCATGCAGCTTCTACAAACGTCGTTCGCAAAAACGCCTAGCCTTGTGGCATGCTTGCCTATTAGACAGTGTCCAGTGATGACACCTATTAAAGCGCCGGTATGCAATCTGTTGAGAGAAATCAAATTCTTAGAGCGTTTTAGATCCAGCTTCGGCCAAATTTGTTTTGTCGCTAGACATGTGGGTCCACTTGTCCACCTAAGATTCGTACTCTCGATAGCATCCAGCTTAAATTTGAATTTACAGGTAGCGATTGGTATACCTAAGGAGCCTTTGTCCGGCGGATGGGTATAGGTGTTCCTATTCTGGCGAGTTCGTCGGCCTTACAATTCCCTGGAATGTCCCTATTGGAGCCAGTTACTATAGTACATTACTTCAACCTGCGCCAGGCGAACTCCTTAATTCTATTTTTTGTAGCTGAATAAAAGGTTGAGGTTCAAATAGTGGATGCAGGAAAATAGGATTACCATGCTCCATAGTTTGTGGCTATTTTCATGGCCAATCATGCTTAAATGCCACTTCTCTTGATCTTATTGAATGTTTGAACGATATAAGCAATTATCATGTCGACCCCAATGATATTTTAACATCAAATATGGCTGATTCTTTTTTCCTAAATCCAATAAAAGTACCTAGAAAGTAAGCTCCTTCAAGCATGTTATTAATTATTATCAGACAAGATCTGCCTGAATATACCCGTATGCAACGTTGCCGCCACAGTTTCGAGAAAAGCAGCAATATATATTTTTTTGTTCAGTAGCAAAAGTAACTTACTTTGAGTTTCTCGAGTTACAACACTTCTTTCGCCTTATTAGGACATTCCATTGCAATATTTTTTTTTTAAATTTGGTTCTTAGAATTCATGAAGTTTATTCCAATTTGCATAATTGAAAATTGTTATAATTTCTTTGTATTCTTAAAAAGAAGTCTTGTCATCGAAATACGCTCAATAAGAGTACCTACTCAGAAAAAGAAAGGCGTTCTCCTTTTTGCAAACGATTGGCAGGTCTTCTCGATGCGGTATAAGTTCACATTCAAAATTTCGTTTGTGACTTGAAAAATGTTTCTCACTATGTGCGAGTATCTGTCACTGGAGTAGTTGTTCCTTGTGATTATTAATACGTTCTTCTTTATTTCTACAGGTGAATCTTCATACATCCATCAAAACCCTCAATCTATCTAAAAGTATGTACATATACATATATTGTAATAAAGTTTCGCCTAAATGGTTTAGGAAAAGTGAGGTTAATTTTTTAATAACCTTTTAGAGGTGAATGTTGGTAGTATCTTTTCGATTCAGCGAAATATTATGAACCCGATTCTCCAAATTGTATGTTTTGATCAGTAAAGACAAACCCCCGTAATGCCTCTATCCATGACAATTGGGAACTATTTTAGCAGCAAATTGGAGAAATAAGTTTGATCTTCAGAAGTCATACTAATAGACCTTAACCTAAGCTCAAAACAGTCAGTGTCTGTGTAAGTATTAATATTCGCGCCTTTTTTAACCATACATATTCTAAATGACCGAAGCATGACTTATTCTATTTCCCAGCATCACACTCAGTCTTTACTAAACTCGTTGGTTGTATTAACTCAAATAGAAAACAATAGGCTTAAACATGTGTAAATGTAAGCTTGACTATAATAAAACAGTAGCGAAATCGCAAAATTTTAACTTTTAAGGAGCAAAGTAGTAAATTTTAGCGGTGAACCCCACAGGCGGATAAGTAGAAATGTCGTGAAGTGGGAGGGTTATGATCTCTTGTTTTCGGATCATAACTTCGCCAAAATAGAAAGAAGAAGAAGAAGTAAGCTGTAAATTTTAGAATAATAAAAGTAGTAGCACTTTTGCTACAATGGTAGCATTGTGTCAACGCTGCTCGTATATCACACTCATTATCAGTTCCAAAAATGTACATACCGACGAAAACTCCATGACTTTTAGTATCCACAGCGTTAGCACCAAATTGACGATTATCAACAGCATAAGAACAAGTATTAGTGTGTAAAGGCATTTTTTGCGCCACCCAATGAGGCTTAAATGATAGTCGATACCCTCGGCGAAACTACTCGCTCCAATGCGATGTCCTCTCCCTGCCGCTCCCATGTTCGGTAACTTTTTTTGTGGCTGCTGTTGTTGATGCTGATGTTGCCCTGCAGCTAATCTCTTCGATGTGGTCGCTTGCTGCTGCGGTTCGTGTTGCCGATCACCTAAGTCCACCCCTGCCGCATACGCTGATTGCCTTGGATTTCGTTGTGATTTTAATGTCCCAGTATCACCTATCATCGCGTCGTCTGCATTCCGCAGGATCTGGGCAATATCCCCAGGCTCAGAAAAACTACCACCTCCGCCTCCGCTACAAGCGCCAGTGTTGCTAATAATATTACAAGTACTACCGTTGTCGTCGTATAGCGATTTTGGAACAAAGTTCGGACTTCTCGAGTAGATTTTCCCCTTGAGGCTGCGATTGTTGTTATTGTTGTTGTTGATATTGTTGCTGTAGGTGGAGGCTGGCGATGTTTTCGTATTCATAACGAGGAGATCCGGTGACTGTTGGTGGATTATAGGTGGTGAGTTACTTCGGGTTGGAAGGTTGGGTTAGTTTTTTTTTTTTTTTTTTTGGGAAATAGATGTTTGTTAGTGCACGGATGGTGATGGTTGTGGTGAGGTGCGAGAGACAAATGGAAATAAATGGAAATTGTGCGAGAATTGTATTACTAATACAATACTAGATATTGCTTTAAATAAAATGAAAAGAAAATAAGAGAAAAAAACAAAATGATAATGATCTCATCAATGCTGTGCGTATTTATTTTTGGAAACACAAGTCACAAGTTTGCTAAGCAAAGCGTATCAACGAAATGCTGTACTTACCTCAAAAGTGCCACAACATCGGCCGCGGAGCTCTCGTCATCATTTTGTGAACTGTTCGACAGTTTTTCGTTTGTTGTCGCCTGAAAAGAGATTTTGTTTAGCTAATACGTATATCATATTTTAATATGCGATTTTTATAGTTATTTTGTACAAACAAATGTTCATATTGACGATCATACCCATGCATAGCAGTTTGACAGGTGGACGAATGTTGTCAGTGACTAAGAAAAATGCTTTTGGCGGCGTGTTGGGCGCTATTAATATCTAAGATCGCTTTGAAGATCTATTGGTGGCCGCGAACACATATGGCTTACCTTAAGAGACAAACACTGTAATTTGCCAGAACTTTTCTATAAATTAACTTGAAATATATAAATAAACCACAGGTTCGATTTGACCGTTGATGCAAATATTGTTTTTAGTTTAGTTTATAATGACTTTTAATTTCATAAAAAAAGAAAGTACGTGTTTAACAAATAATAAATTCTAAGTCTAAAAGGTTTGGCTAAATGTCGTCTACCAGTGATGCAAATATTAACTAATAATCAATTTAATCGAAATTAAGTGCATGTAGCAACAGCATAGCCATGAATAACAGAACTGATTATATCCCTCCGAATCACCACTTGTCAACCCGCTTATGATGTATTTGATGTAATTTTGAGCAGAGTTTCAACTTTCGTTTTCGTCAACTTTCATTTTCTTCGCGAGCAATTGTACGCATTTTGAGAGCAAAAATTCGAGCATTTCCCACTTTTCTTTTTTGTTTGCTTCGCCGCAAGACTAAACTTGTTTTCAAAAACTACCCGTTCACTTTATTTTCATTTAAAAACGCCGCAGGTTTGTCCAAGCTATAGTAGCTTTATTAATACCATATGCCGAAGTAGGCTATAGCCCACTAGGCTCTTTATTTTACGAGTAGCACAGGCTAGAATTGGCTTTTAACGATATAGTCTGTTTTATATCAGATTATTCTAAATGTGTTTACACACGAACACAATTTAAGCGTTAAGAACCGTATATACATCCGTATTAATAAGTTGAAGTAGCCTAAGTCGACTTAAGTCAAAATTGAATTAATTACAGAAAAATATTCCCAATTACACAAAGCATATTTTCACAATTTTTTATTTGCATATCTGTAAAGACTGCCTAGTTATGAATATTGGCGCAATTCAAAAATTTCATACGATTTTCACATGAGAGACAACTTAAATGCCTCTCCTGAAAAATCGTATAAATGGACTAAAGCTACTTCAACTTATTACCACAGGCATATCTGCACAGCATCATTAGAAATAAATTTTATCTTACTTATGTGGAAGAAAACGCTAAATGCAATAATACCTAAATTTAAATACCAAAATCTGTTTTAATACTATGAAGTTATGGAATACTCTACCTGTACACATCAAAGGCCTATCTAGTGCCGTAACGTGAAAATAGCTACTTTTAATTGCTTTTCTCTGCAGCAATGAAAATAAAAATGCCATATTAACTTATTTTAATTATTCTATTTTTGAATTAATTTTGTTTATTCTTCTTGAAATCTCTCTCTATGTTAAATACATATATAATTCTTAGACTTTCATATTTGTTTTATTTTTTAGTTTTATAATTTTGTTCACAATAGGAAATCGAGACAGTTTTCATTAAATAATATTAAATTTTAGTACTGAAGAAGGTTAAGCTTAATGTATAAGCCATTGAATTGAAATAAGTTGAAATTTAAATTTAAATTGTACGAATCACGTACATAATCTAATAACATAGGAGTATATTCAATCTAGCACAATTATGATTTTTAGACAAAATTTAAACAGCCGTTTTAGAGCAATTTTTAAAATCAGCCTTATGTAAAGCATCGTTAGATTTTGACTGGATGTTATATCTGGGGTCACCAATTGCAAACTCGAAATTAATGGTACTTTTCTTGAGGCTGAGTTTGGAAAACATCGTTTTTCAAACATCAGGTTTTTTAAGAAATAACTTGTGTTATAGTAATTCATCTATCGACAGGCTCAAGGTTCCCCAAGTGCGCCAACAGTTCAGGGACCATCTTGCCTTAGAAGCAGAAGCAATCAGCAGCATAGAGAACATGGATGACCACTGGAGTGCTGTGAAAAATGCTTTTGTGACTGGGGCACGCACTTATGTCGGTAAAAAGCAGAAACACCACCGCACATGGCCTTCTACAGACACCTGAAGACGGATCGATGAGCGTACAGCAATCAAGGCTCGGATTGCAGCGGCCTCAGCAGTAGAGAGAACCGAGCTTGAAGCCCAATACCGTGCGAAGAAGAAAGAAGTGCAGCGTAGTGTGAGACGTGACAAACGTCAATATGTCAACTCACTGGCCTCAAGGGCTGAAGAAGCAGCGAGTATGTGCGACAGTAGGACTGTTTACAACATCACCAAGGAGCTCATTGGTGGTCGAAACTCCAAACAATATCCAGTGTAGAGTCTAGACGGTAACCTTCTGATTTCGGATGAGGATCAGCTCACTAGATGGAGAGAACATTTTGCTACAGTGCTAAATCACTTAGACGACGGCGGTATGATCTTGAATTCGAATGAGCAGTTCGAAGCAACAAATTCCCGAATTCGCACCGTACCTCCCAGTAAAACTGAAATAATAACAGCAATCAAGTCCCTCAAGAAAAACAAAGCGGTGGGTATTGATGGCATCCCTGCCGAGCTATTTCAAGCGGTGCCAAATACATCGGCAGATTTGCTGCATCCGCTAATATGGAGAGCTTGGGATAGTGAACAATTTTCGCAGGAGCGGAAAAAGGGGATGATCATTAAGCTTCCAAAGAAGGGTAACTTGATGTAGTGCGGTAACTCGAGAGGTATATGTGTTCTTCCAGCTGTAGCCAAAATAATAGCTAGAATAATTCTAGAACGAATTAAAGAACATTTAGATTCAACTCTCGATGTCGAACAGGCAGGCTTTCGCGCTGGATCCTGCTGCATCGACCACATAAACACCTTACGGATCATAATCGAACAATGCGTTGAGTATAGGTCTCCGCTACATTTACTGTTTATCGACTTCGAGAAGGCTTTCGACAGCTTGAATCGAGATGCTATCTGGTTGGCCTTGCGCAGGAGTGCTGCGTTCGGAATGGTGTCCAAAATCTGGAGAAGCAATGTTATTAGCTTAAGAACCAAGCTACGACTGTTCCGCTCCAACGTAGAATCAGTGCTGCTTTATGGGTGCAGTACCTGGAAGGTGGACACCATTAACACACGCAAGCTGCAAGTCTTCGTAAACAAATGCTTAAGAATCATCTTGAGGATTTTTTGGCCGAACCGCATCTCCAACGAACAACTTTATCTGAAAACGGGCCAAGAACCTATAAGCATTACTATACGAAGAAGAAAGTGGCAATGGATTGGACACACCCTACGGCGCGAAGACAAATCCATTGCGAAATACGCTATGCAGTGGAATCCGCTCAATCCGCCTAGGCAAACGTGGCGCAGAACAGTTGAGGAGGTATCGAGCTCTTTAGGAATGAGTTGGAAGCAGCTCAACTGCGTTGCAGAACTCCGAACACGATGGCGCGCAGGCGTGGCTGACGCCCTATGCCCCCCGAGGGGTTAAAGGATATGATATATAAAAAAAAAAAATCTATTGACAGTTTTTTTTGTTTTTTAGCTTTCCACTGAGTAGATTTGGTTCAAAATTAATGTATAAACTGGGCATAACATAACATGTGGGAACATAATATGTTTTCAACTGAATTTTAAAAAAAAAGTTCATTATAGTTATGTGAATTAAATTTCAATTGTGAACAAATTGTGTTCGACATTGTCGACCAATTAGGTTTCTATCCGCATTATCCGGATCCGCAATGTGTTAAGATATTGAGTGGAAGGTTCAAGTCTCAACCATACCTGCGAGTAATAATATTAAATTATTTGACTGCACCCCACTTAGATTAAATAACCACGGTAAGTTAGAAATCAGTTGTACTGAGTACTGAAACGTAATACCTCCCGGTGGATCAATAACCGATGGCTAGTTCATTGGACTATTAACAAGCATAAAACTGGTTTTTTACGCACTTATCGCGAGCAACTGACAAATATCCGAAAGTATTACAGTAAGGAGATTCAAAATATCACCTCTTAGACACGGTTTCCTCTATTCTTTCGAAGAATGAAGTAAATACAAAGCGAATGGCAGTGAAAACTAGGCGTTAGATTTATTATTATTATTATTTTTTTTTTTGTAAGGGAACCCAAACCCTAGAGCACTCAGAATCTCCGGCGCATTGTTCTACCAGGCACGAACCTTTCTTTGGTGCCATGGTTGGAAAACTTCGGTATTATTTGTTTTTCCATTTTATGCTCGGGTGGCTGACGATTGCTCTTCCCCGCTGAGGCTTAAAGTCTCACACATCCGTTAACAAGCAAACACAATATCCACTGCACCATCGTCATCCCCAGGCGTTAGACCCTAAATGGGCTGTTAGTGCCAAATATTTATTTAATTATAAAATGTTTTGTATTTATTCTCAAAGCAGGGAAAGCGGCCCCACACTCACGCGCAAAAGACCTGAGACCTGTCAGTCTGTCATCTTTTATGCTGAAATCATTAGAACGCATAAGAAACGTGATCGGCAATGATTACCTATCTAAATCACAACGTGCCCACATTTGCAGCAGATCGGTAGACACAGCCCTCCACAGGGTTGTATCAAGCATAGAAAGGTCCCTCCACTTCAATGAGTACCCTCTTGGGGCGTTCCTAGACATTGAAGGGACGTTCAACAACGTAAGCTCTGACGCGATCCTGAATAGCCTACACAGACCTCATCTTAATACCGACCTCTGCAACTGCGCTACGAGTAATATGGCTCCTTTTAGTGCATGCGATCTTGGTAAAACTGAAGGAAAACGGCTTCAACGCGACGGCCTATGCCGTCGATGTGGTTATCCTGGTTTCGGGGAGATTTCCTCCAGTCCTAAATGAAAGGCCAAATTTCGCACTACAACTAGTTGATAACCGGGTCAGCAGCAAAGGGCTGGGAGTGAACCCTTCAAAGACGGAGGTAGTTCTTTTCACGAAGAAGAGATCAGTTCCTACCTTCAGACCACCCTCCAAATATTGGTGATATTGAACTAAGTACCTCAAGTTCATCTCGATACCTAGGCGTAATTCTGGATTCCAAACTAAACTGGAAGAAAAATATTGCCGAATGCATCAAAAAAGCAAGCGTAGCTTTCTATTTTTGCAAAAAGGCATTCAGTAATACGTTGGACTTCAAACTAGCTGTGGTGTACTGGATATATATACACGGCGGTAGTTAGGTCCATTCTCACATATGGTTCACTAGAATGGTGTATGGCACTTGAGAGGCAATACCAGCTTTCAAACCTCACCAAAATCCAGAGGGCAGCGTGCATCGGAGTCATGGGATCAATTAGAACCACACCAACAGGGGCAATGGAAACCATGCTTAGTTCCATTCCGCTTGATATACGAGTACGAGTATATACGTACTTATATACGCTTTACAACTGAGAGAAGACCGATTGTGATCACCGAGCCTTTACGGCCATGCCTCCATTTTGTCTCGATGGGGGACTATCAGTGGATCGACGGAAACTGATCACATGAACCCGATGCTAGCATTTGAAAGAAGATTTACTACAAGAATTTCTGACAGAATATACTGGAAAAACCGAAGAACCATTAAGAAAAAGGAGTTGGCGTTCTATACCAACGGTTCTAAGATGCACGGGAGCCGGGTTTATTGTGAAGCCCTAGGAGTAAACCACTCGTTTAGAATAAGGGACAACTGCAGCGTCATTCAGGCCGAAGTCACAGCTATCATACAGGTTGCTGAAACTATACGCGGAAGTAATATCGTTGGTGGAACGATCACTGTCTATATAGACACCCAGGCAGCCGTTAAGGCTCTAGACTCGGCTGTAATTAGGCCGAAGTTTGTGCGGAGCTGCAAATCACTTTTAAACGAGATATCTAGAGCCAATGCGGTCACCCTCTGCTGGGTACCAGGGCATATGGACATCGAAGGAAACAAAAGGGCTGACGATCTTGCTAGGAATGGGTCGGCGCTGCACTTATCGCGGGCCCTCCCTTTGTAGTTACCCCAATTAGCTCCTTACGGAAGAAAATAGAAGATGAAGCCATCGGTCGTGCAAACAGACACTGGAAACTGGAAACACGTGCAATGGCCAGAGTGCTATGGCCGGCCTTCAGCAAGAAGAGATCAACCTCTCTGCTGAAACTTAGTCGTTATAGCGCACGGGTCGTTTCTGGGATAATTATTGGTCATTGTACCATTGGCATCCACGCGGAGCGACTCGATGTGCCGCATAACGCCTATAGAAGTTGCAGGGACGGAGAAGAATTTGAATCTATTCGTCACCTGCTGTGTGGTTGCCCTGCTCTTTTCATCAGAAGAATCTCTGTTACTCTTGGTAGTTACTTCTTCTCGGAGCTGGAGGACAATGTAGACCTGACCTCCTGGGATTCATATCACTATCTGAGTAATTCTAACAGCGAACTATCTTTACAGCGTTTCCGGGTTAAATAATTTGAGCACAATAGACCCGAACTGTTGGTCTAAGTGAGCTGTGACTCCTTTTGTCACAAGGCACCCATCTACCTAACCTAACCTAATTATAAGAGGTGACAGACGTTCAGATTGCTTTTGGGAAATCATCGTGTTCTTTACTAAAACCTTTGATCCAGAATTGTTTATTTACGAGTACATGCCTGATCAAAAACTAAAGAGATGGGATGATTCAAAGCAGAGGAAAGGTATTTTTGTTGGATATTGGGAAAAGGAAACATGCAACTTATGTTAAACGCAAAAGAAAAAGATTACTGATTTATTTTCACTTTAGCCGCTCATCCTGTCGAAAAACCTTTCTATGCGTTGATGTGCATAAGTAATTAAGTAATTAAGGTTTTTAGAAAGAATGAAACTAGAAACTATAAGATTTGAACAATAAATAAGAAGTTAAAAAGTTTTAGAGCGGCAGCAATCAATCGGATCGACACATAAATCAGAGAGTTCCATAAGAAATGAGAATAGATTACAATGAAGCTTTCAGCTGTGTATGACATTAAATAAGCCTGTCGCCCTGCTTGAATGAAAAGCAAATACGTATATTACTCGTATGTATATCGACAATAGAATCATTGCAGCTTAACAAAATAGTTTCAGATTTTTGAAGGTAAAAATGTACAACTTACGCCAAGTGATCACATTTTGCCGACAAATTTGTTTTTAAGGCCATATAGTAAATTTGTGGTCTAATTTCAACCTGTGCTAATCAAATTATAAACTAAAGCAAACGCATAAGGAATATTCCTTTAACGGCTTATGTATAAACGGAATACGTGTAGATGTAGGATATGTTTTCAAGTATCATAAGGCAGTGGTAGTCTCATGTGTCAGAAATCATACCAGATATATGTACATATGTATGTACCTATACTATATAATACTATTTTTGAATCGGACTCCCAATTTAACTTTGATGACTTCGGTGACGTGAGTGGTGTCCCATTTCATTGAGTTTTCAGTGACAGCCTTGTGTAGCAATGCCTATGATTGAACCAATGTACATAGGCTAATCTAAAGTTGTTAATGAGTTATCGTCTATGTAATAGCAACTACAAAATGTGCATGCCCCAATTCTTTTTCTTAGATAAATAGTTTTACGGTTTATATAGAATTACAGGTTCGGCGTCAGAAACACGCCGATGTTAAGAACCACTTTATATGTAAGAGATTCTGCGAATTAGATATTAATTATCTTCCCAAATCACCCAGATTAAATAAATAATTATATGTAGAAACGACATAGAGAAACTCTACAGCTACGGGTGGGTAATGTAAATGGCGCTGTATAAGGGTGATGATATCTGATAAATCCATGATTCTTTTGATAATATTGTAATATCCTTGCTGGGTTTCGTTTAAATAAAACTATTTTTTTTGTATTTTAATCCTTTATTATTATAAAACAGCAATTTTACTTTAACACAATATTCAATCACTTTATTCTTTATTTATTTCAAATAAACTCTCTTCACAGATTTACTTTCACAATGTCGCTTGTTTTCACCACTGGTCGAATATTTCTTGTAATCGCTTATTCACATTATTACAACTGTCCCGACGATGGTTATGGTATGGGTATTTATATTGTTGACGATCTGTTCTACGATGGTCTTCGTCTCCTAGTTAGGGATGGGGAAAGCTTCCGTCCATTTACTGAAGTAGTCCATGACGACTAGGATGTAACGGTTGCCATTGTCGGTTTCCGGAAATGGACCAGCGATATCAGCGGCGATCCATTCAAAGCGTGCACCCACGTTGTACTGGTGCGTCTTGCCTCGCGTTTTCGTTCTGGGTCCCTTGCTGGCTGCACGGACGACGCATTTTCGGCACCAACTTTCTACGTCGTCCCTTGCGCTGAGCCCATAGAAACGTTCTCGCACCTTTTCCAGCGTCTTGTTTGCACCCAAATGACCTCCAGATGCTCCATCATGCATCTTCCGTAGCATCTCGTGCACTTTTGATCGCAGTAAGACAAGCTGAATTATGAAATCTTTGCCATCCGGCCTCTCCCATTTCCTTTTCAGCACACCATCTTGCACATGAGCCCAGTATGCCTTGAGAGTGGGGCTCCTGTCCGAGATATCTTGTCCGTTTGGCTTTTCCATAAACTCCTTCCACGCTAATATCGGCTCGATGTCTGGGTTTTCTTTTTGAGCGCTGCGGATTTCCTCTGCAGTCCAACCGGCAATAGGCTCAGCTCTTACCCTTTGGATGGAAAGAAGGTATTTTTCTTCCTGGCGCTCACAATGCTTGTACTCGATCTCGCATGGTTGCCGGGATAAGGCATCTGCATTAGAATGGAGTTTGGTTTTGGGGTCCTGGATGGTGGTATTGGGGGTGTAGACTCCGACACCCAACTTCCGCCCAGCGAAGCTGGTTCTTGAGCGGTTTCCCCACTCCTGGTTTCGGGAAGCCTGACCAACACGTTGGATGATATACATGTTGGATGGTACATCACTACGTCGCCAAGTACGATAGTGTAGATAGTTTTCGCGGCTGAGTGGAATTCTGCATTGCCGTTGTAGGTGTCTTCTTTTGTTGCAGTTCCAGCAACGAATTTGTCCTCGGCGAGCGTCGTTTCGGATTTCGATGTCCATCCTCTGGCAAGAGCATTCGACGGCGGTTACTTCACTCACACCGTGGATTCCCTGACAGACCTGGTCTTACGTCTCCATCATCAGACCAACCGCCAAAGCTCAAAGCTTCGGCGAGCGTTTTCTTTCCAGCCATTCTTACTGCCACTTGTAGTTTCGTATCAGCTATGCCATAGGTAAAAGCTTCGGTCGCCATATCGTTAATAATCTCCTCACCGGCGTTTGGATAGGACAAATATGCCAGTCGCTCGATGTCCGCTTGCAATTGCTGGTCGTTTCTCCTCTACGCAACTGGACGATATATACTTGCTGCATGTGGTCGTCCCCAAATCGCATTTCGATGACTTTTACCAGACTATCGTAGTTGCGTTGATTGTCCTCGGGAATAGTTTGCAGAAGCTCTGCAGCTGATCCTCTAAGCGCAAGTGTGACGGCAATGGACTTCTCTTCGTCGTCCCAGTTGTTCGTTATTGCCGCAGCTTCGAACTGTCTCTTATATATCGGCCATGATGTCTGTCCATCAAAGACGGGAGGCAGCATCTCTTTCCTTCTCGGGCAGTCAGTTGAATACTCCCGAACTTTCTGTTTCTTCACGTGTTCGAGTTCCTTTGCCCAATTTTCGAATCTTTCTTCAACAGCCTCGATTTTTGTTTGAACATTCTCGAATCTGCCTTCAATGGCTGTTTCAAATGTCTCAATTTTGTCATACACGTTTTCGAATTGTTCTTCAATTCTTCCGAATTTCGCGTCTAGAGAATTCTTCTGCTCGAGCAAGGAATTTTCTAGTATCTCGAACTTTTTGTTTTGCACATCCAGCTTGGCATCCAGAGAATTCTTTTGCTCATCGAGCTTAGCATCTAGAGAGTTCTCAAATTGCTTATTCTGTTCCTCGAGCTTGGCGTTTAGAAAATTCTTTTGTTCGGCCAAGGAATTTTCTAGCTTTTCGAATTTTTCATTTTGAGAATTCTGTTGTTCCTCGAATTTTTCAGAAAGCAATTTCATTAGAGCACTCGTCGTACTTACTTGTTCTTCTTCGACGTCAAATTTCAGGATCTGTACCCTCGTCCGTCATTATTTTCCGCAACTTAATAATTAATTCGATAATTAATTCGTACCAGTCGTAGGTTGCTCCCGCTGGCTCAGTACTTCCTTTAGTTGCGGCACTGACAAATCTTCTAGCAATTTCCGATCCATTTTTTTTGTATTTATTTATTATTCAAACCCTTTATTCTTTATTTATTTCAAATTAAACTGTCTCCACAGATTTACTTTCACAACGTCGCTTGTTTTCACCACCTGGTCAAATATCTCTTGTAATCGCTGTATTCACCTTATTACAACTGTCCTTACGATGGTTGTGGTATGGGTATTTATACAAAATTGCAAGGGGTTCTAGAACATGCTAAATGTTTCTCGGTGAATTGATGATCCCGGAATAATTGGGATATTGTGTGGAACAATTTTGGAGCATAAGCACATCAGGTGGGAATATTTACTGCTAGCAGGCTTTGGCAATAGATGTCGTTGCTTACAGTTTGGGTACACGAACCACACAGTACCTGACGATGTGCTTGATGCTACAATATTAATGTCATTGATATATGTAGACCAGTAGTTCTACAGACTTAAAAAATAATACTACTTTGTTGGCCTGTGAGTTTGGAGAAACGTTTTCAAAATAATTTTCAAAAAATCATGTGAAGTCGTATTGCTTTTCCTATCTTGCCTTGAATTTGGTGAATCTATAACCCACTTTCATGAAGTAGCCGACGAACTTGACAGGGATACCTACACTAGACATACATCACCTCTACAGTAGCTATCATAGAGCGCCTTTAAATTTATTAAAGTATGTTGAACTTCCTGTTAGTTCCCCGAAATGTTTGGACGTACTAGTTGCGCCTTGTGTTGATCGCAATGCGATCATAACCGGTTTGAATTATTCATAAGTAAACATTTACACAATTAAATTTGGTGTTCACATCTGGACCATACGATGCGTAATTTTTTATATTAGAAGTATCTCCTACCCCAGTATTTCTGTAATTGGGAATCTGCCTCAGTTACACTATTAAAACTATTACTAGCGCCTTTGGACGCATACACCCAGGGGTTTGGTCTCATTTAGCAATGCAGTAACTTAGTTTAAGTTTAAATGATAATTTAATTTCTGAATTCAAATAGCGAAATCTGTGTTGAGTCATAAACAAATAAATAAATAAAACACATCTTAAATCTATATGTTCTAATAATAATACTATTTTTATTGAGTTTTATTGACACGCGCTTAAAAAAATATTTATTTATTCCATAACACAGTCATCTGGGTACGTGGCACTTAAGTTCCTATTTTATTCACTAAAAAATCTATCCAGAGGCAGTCCACTTTGATTGTTTGCTAAAAAAAATCTTACACAAGCGCTAAAATAGCCTGAGTGTACAATAAAAAAACATACAAATATATTTCGAGAAAGAAAACTCTCCACTAATCCACTTTAAGAACATTTGCTGACGTCATACAATTTTGAAAGAAAAACATTTTCGAACTAGATACAAAAGCACTAGAAACAGATACACAAAACATGACCACCGCACACTTCATAAAGACTGTGCACAATGCTCTCGAATCTCCTAACCTACTTCAATCGTTTGGTGGTCTGTACTGATTGACTTGGAGGTTAATTATCTGACACTTAATTGCTTGCTCCCCCATATAGCTCTGCGTGGGCATGATATACCCCAGGTTGGTTTATATGCATTTCAAAGGATGAGCGACATTTTGCAGATTCTCTTTTAGGTTAATCATCTTTAGAAAGCAGCAATCGCAAGAAATCACTTCCCCACCCTTCCTGACACTATTTCTGGATCTTTTTTGCTTGAAAATCTATGAAGTCCTCTACCTATTAATGCGTGCAATTGAGGGGAAAGCGACATAAAAAAACGCAAAACTTCCTTCGAGACGATTAAGGACTGCATCGTGTGCCTCTTCACTGCACAAATTCAAAAGTCACATTCAACTTTGTGTGTGTCGCTCAACTTCTGGCTGACAATTCGCTACTTGCTTGGGGACGCTATTCTTCAGGAAAACTACAGTGCAGCTAATGCTGGTAGACAGTTG
The DNA here is from genome assembly GCA_945910035.1 of Brachypalpus laphriformis. Taxonomy (NCBI): domain Eukaryota; kingdom Metazoa; phylum Arthropoda; class Insecta; order Diptera; family Syrphidae; genus Brachypalpus; species Brachypalpus laphriformis. The sequence goes on from OX246753.1 coordinate 28,942,378, forward strand.
AACTTAGCGCCGGATTTCATCGCTTAAGGACGAAAAGAGGGCTGCTGCAATGACTTTTCCCCACACAGAAACAGACGGAAAAAGAGAAAGCTCGGGGTATCATTTTCTCGGTTCTCAGTATTTAATGACTGCCGGGATTTAGGGAAATCTAAGCCATAAGTTTACAGGTAGAGGGGATATTATTTGAGTTTGTCTTGTTGTTTTTTTGACGGTAACTATGGGAAAAGTTTCTGTACCGGAATTACATTTGGAATGATCATAGAAGGACAACGTTGAATTGCTTCGGATTTTTTCTTTTACTTTTTCTTTTGTAAACGAAACTTTTCAGAGAGAGGGTTGTCTTTTCATTTTTCCACTCGTTAAGGGAAAAAGTATCAGTGCGTGAAGAAAACTAGAGAAAAAAAAAGTTTTTTAGTCAAGTCGATGGTTTAATAGTTTTCCCCTCATATGCCGAATAAAAGAAACAAAAGGTAGTTCAAAGAGTGTGGGGAGTGATTTTCGCGAGAAATTATGCAAATTGTTTTTGGTGGATAGAAACCTCTTGGGTAATAGTTGAGGGTAGAATTTTGCATAGAAAGAAATGAGAAGTTTACATAGGTGAAGTTTACTTTTCGCGATTCAGCAGATATGCGAAAAGTTTTCAATGTCAATGAGAATACCTTGGAATGCATAGAACAACAAAATATTTCCAAGTTGTTTTGTTTTAAATTGAATCACCGCAAGCCGCAGTTAACTTGTAGTCACAGCTTTAAAAATGAAACCATAACTTCACAATTTTTCGAAAGGATATCTTCAGATGGTATAAACAGATAGTAGGATACCATATCCCTTATCATTTAGCCATATTCTCACTCAACGCTGTACCGTAGGAAAGCATGCCGACAGGTTTTGCATTACATATAATGATTTCTGCAGAAGCTAAATAGACAAAGAGGAGGAAGAAACCATCGGTTACATTCTATGCACGTATCCTGCACTCGCCAATATTAAGAAGGCTACATTGAGGGAATACTTATTTAATGATCCATGCGGTCTTTCCAACGTCTGCACGGCTAAAATCAACAAACTTTTCACTAAATGTAAATGGTTCGAGAAGTAGGCGGCGTGATCCATCCATACCTATAGCTAGTGGCAACATAATGAACCATCTCTGATCGAGGTAGATATACCCCACCTGTAATGCACTCGCCGCCAATTAGGAAAGCTAACGGGGAATGGGCAAAAGAAGACAAAGAGAAAACAGAATTATTTGCCGATCACTTAGAGGAAACGTTTAAGCCGTTCGATGGACAACTGTTGATCGAAGATTCGAATGATAATATGGCACCTAACAACTTTAAAGTAAAAACCGTATCCCTGTCCGAACTTCGAATGACAATAAAAAAAATTGAAAAATAACAAGGCTCCGGGATATGATTTAATCGCTGGCGAAATTTTGAAAGAGCTACCGAAAAAAGTGCTGGTTAAGTTGCTCTACATTATAAATGCTTCTTAAAGACTATTATGTGTTCCAAGGCAATGGAAAGTCGCCGAAGTTATTATGGTTCCGAAACCGGAGAAATGTGCAAATGACAAGAAATCATATAGACCCATTTCACTTCTGCCAATAATATCTAAGGTCTTCGAGAAACTTCTGCTGAAGCGATTACAACCAGTAATTGAAGAAAGACACTTGATCCCGGATCATCAATTCGGCTTTCGGGTCAAACATTCCACAATCGATCAGGTGTATCGAATAACGAACGAAATTGAAAAAGCTCTAGAAGGGAAAAAAATATGCTCTAGCGGTTTTCTCAACATATCGCAAGCCTTCGACAAGATATGGCACGAAGGCCTAAGGTATAAGCTAAGGGTAATCCCTCTGGCAAAGTTGTACAGAATATTGGAATCTTATCTTGAAAACAGACTTTTCCGTGTTAGACACGAGAGTGAATATTCGGATTTCAAAGAAATCTGCGCCGGTGTTCCGCAAGGAAGTGTTCTCGGTCCAATCCTGTTTCTGCTCTACACAAGAGATATACCACAAGATGAAGGGACCGTTGTAGCAACGTTCGCAGACGACACGGCTATCCTAGTAACGGATGAGTTAGTCGAATCATCAACGGGAAAACTCCAACGAGCTTTGAACAATGTATGCGAATGGACAAAAACCTGGCGAATAGTCCTTAATGAGACAAAATCAACTCATGTAAATTTTACGTTAAGAAAGATAAACAACTTACCTATATCCATTAACTCGGTGCAAATACCTTACGCAAACGAGGCAAAATATCTAGGAACGACACTAGACGCAAAACTTAAGTGGAAACCACACGTTAAAAAGAAGCGCAAAGAGCTCGAAATCAGATTTAGAGAAATGTATTGGCTACTCGGAAGATACTCGAAGTTAAGCGTATACAACAAACTACTTCTGTATAAGCAAGTGCTAAAGCCGTCTTGGACATATGGTATACAACTTTGGGGTTGTACCAAACCAAGCAATATGGCTCTACTGCAAGCATTTCAAAACAAAATACTAAGAGCAATCGTGAATGCTCCTTGGTATATAAGGAATAGTGATATTCACAGAGATCTAGGAATTGCTACCGTGAGGGACGAAGTAACAAACTTTGCTCGCAAACTTCGTGCCCGCCTTAATTTTCATTGCAATAATGAAATAATCCGTACTATGGACGTGACAACCCTTGAGCGCCGACTACAAAGAACAAGACCTTTCGACCTAGCGCCGTAAGGAAAAACCGCATGTAATGACGGTATAAGTAGGTGCCTTCACTGGAAAGCTACCTACCTAACGCGATTAACACTACAGAAGCGTAAACTACTTGTTAAGGCAACTTAGTCGTAGTCATCACAAAAATGACAAAATGAAAGGGAGAAATTTCGTACTACTATGAGTACGCGCAGCCGGTTCTCATAGTGCCTCTCTGAGGGGTGAGGTTTAGCCCGTAGGCATACACTGATGGCATTATCAGATATATGAATCGGGCATAACCAATGATACGGACCATTGGTATCTTTTGAAGATTCCTGCACCTCCAGGCGCAACCGAAAAATAAAAAATAAAAATACCTCATCGAGCCAACCAAAATGGGTGTAGAGTTGTGAAACGAAAATATTCTACTGAAATATGGTACAATTGAAGTTCATATTCTTAAAGAGCTTTTAATTTCATACAATTTTTTTCCAATTTTCTTTCTTTTCGCATGATCGTACGTAAATAGTCGTACTAAAGCATGCTGGACTACAGCATATTGACTGTAGACTACTATTTTAAGTTTGGAAAATAAAAAGAGAGAGGCTTTGAATGTGCACTTTTTCGTTGACCAACCGTTGGACAATTTGGGAATTGCCATAATACAATTCACGCTATAATATGCCCGAAATCAGAAGAAGGTTACGAAAAAGAATGGATAAACAGATAATCGAATCAAAGGAGGCCATATGCATATTTACTGGGTGTCATAGCAAACTCTGGAGTAACATGGTATGACCACACATTCAACATCGCAAAATCAGTTTCCATGAAGTTGAGTTATCTTTTCAAAGCAAAGACGTATTTTACACTGCCGCAACTTTTTCTTTTATACAAAGAAAATTGCTCTCATGTTTGGAGCTCGGCCTCAAAACACCATCTTAATCAACTTGATAGCATCCAGAGGCAAGTAGTTCGCTTAATAGAAGATCTAGCATTTACGTTCAACCTTCAATCGTTGGCTCATCGAAGGCAGGTGGCAGATTTACGTCTGTTTTACATTACCATGGCAGATGTTTGGAAGATCTCAACAGGATCATCCCTAGAAACTCCAACTTTCAACCAGGCAGGCCACTAGAAGATACAACTTTCATGTTTACCTGGCAACCACAAGAACATCATTCTATAGCATTTGCACATTTTTTTTTTTTTTTTTTTTCCTCTTGTACAACCGCTGCCCGCGTGGCAACGACACTGCGACCTGAAAGATCTATTGTATCGGAGGGTTGGAGTTAATCTAACAGACGTACTACCTCCCTTATGAAAGTGAGTATGTCCTTAGTAGCGGAGCATTTCAGTTCCACTGAAGTAAGTATCTCCTTGTGGAGAATACGTTTCCTTAACCAGTGTAGGGCCGGGCATTCACAAAGAATGTGTTCAGAGGTTTCATCCTCCTCTAAACAGAACCGACAGTCCTTCTCTTGGCACAGGTACGAGTATTTAGCCTAACAGCAAATAAATATAACCCAAACGCAAATATATTTAGCCCATTAGCAAATAACTTTAACCTATAAGCAAATATGTTTAACCTTTTAGCAAATATGTTTTTATTTATCTTTTAATTTATTTTGTTACAGGGTAATCTTTGAAACACACACCCAGTGGAAATATTTCTAGAAAACTAAAATCTGCAACAATTTAAACGCACAAAGAAAAGACATCTGCAAGCATCTAGAGGCGCTGTCTCAGCGCTATAGGTTTACCTTTCCCACGAGACCTTTAAAAAAACGATTGTTCAGTAGGGGGTTGAAAAGAATGGCAAGAAAAAATGTTACTTAATAAGTTAATTTATTGCACTGGCTTATAATAGGTCTACCAAGAACCATTTACTAATAAGTTGTTTCTTCGGAAATATAGCTAAAACGGTTCCAAGCCTGAGTACATATAAAATTAAGTATCGGAAAGAGTTTGCCATACGTATTTACATATAGAATCGTAAAGATTGGAAAACCATTTTGCGGTCCAAAGAAACAAAACTAACACTTACCACTCTTTCATGGGACGTCCTCAGAAAGAGAAGGTGAATAAAACTCTAGCTAATGTAAAATTTAGATGGGTAGTTGTTTTTCTGTTTTTTTTGAAATAGTGAATGCATGCTTATATAATAGAGCTAGCTACTGGAAAGAATATATGTTTATGGTTGTTATTTTAACCAATACCAACTTAATAACGGAACACATTACCACTATACCATGCATAATTCATAACCCCTTGAGTGCACGCAAATTATAAAAAATACCATAATTTTTTTTGTAGTTTTTTGGTTCTTACCACCTGTAGGGCTACTGTCAATAAGCGACTAAAATAAGTCTATGCACTGAGTTATGTTTTACATACATACATAAGTACATACATTTTCAATGCCGCTAATCCTTCATGAGGATCGCGGGGGTGATCGGTGATGCTCAGTTGGACTCCATCTTTCTCGATCCTCCGCCATTGACTCCAACTCATCAGGGGGAATCCCTAGACGGCTCCAGAAGAGATGTCGGACTTGATTCAACCATCTACTTCTAGGTCTACCGATGGGTCGCTTACCTGATGGCACGGCCACCATGGCACGTCTTGGAAGCCGGTCTGGGGGCATATGCACTACGTGACCAAACCAAATAAATAAAATTCCATCACAATCTCTTTTGCTTTTCTCTAGCTAAGCGTTTAGTAAAGACCGATTTTTTATTCTAAGCGGTTAGGCTCCACGTAGTCCCACGTAAGTCAGCAAAACTGTTGGCAACCCTCTTAACGAGAGTAAGTAAAACTTTTGAGCAAATTAAGCAAATAAGTTTAAGAAAAAAGTCATTTGAAGGTCCATGTCAATTTCGGTTTAAGGAATTCAGCTTTATAGACTCATATTGTACTGTTTATCCCATGATAAAAGTCATTATAGCCATTATCGGATACGTGTGAACAGAAATGTTGTATATATATCCAATATGGTATGAATAGGGTAAAATCTGTATTCGGCATTCGATGTCGGATTGAACGGTGGGTTTGTTCAGCAGAGAAAACGTCGTATTTTCGATAACGGATTGTGTACGCTCTCATTGAGTTTTATGCAGTTCGAGTTGAATATGTGATGATATATATTCGTTGCCCGATGTGTATGCTATTCTAGCAATATCACGAAGGAATCTCATTTCAGCAGCCTATATGAGTTCAACAACTACTACTTCCATATAGGTACATATATCCGCCACACAATCCAAACTACTAATACCACCAGTCAAGTCACCAACTACCCACAAATTGTTGGTTTGAAAGGGTACAAATTCTTTCAACAGACTAATCTCTCTTCCACGAACATACATATGTAAGTAGAAACCATTACAAATTCGTTCACTAAAACTATAAATCTTCTGAATATGTAGATTAAGACCCTTATATGTAGTTAGGTTAGGTTAGGTTGGCAGTCCACACGAGAGTGGACACACTTAGACCAGTTAAGGTCCTTTGTGATACCATGGGTCAAACCATTGGGCCACTCAGGGACTAGCAAAACCAACCGGAGCTTTTGGCAAAGCGATGGATGCTCATGACGTCCAAGGATGCCAGATCGCCGTCGTCAAGGAAGGGGGACCCTAGATGGAGCATTCTTTTATGCAACAGGGCTGGATATGTGCATAGGAGGTGAAGGATGGTTTCCTCCTCCTCCTCGTCCCTATAGCTTCTGCAAAAGTCATTTGAGAAGAGACCAAGTCTTTTGGCGTGTTGGCCTATAAAACAGTGTCCAGTGAGAACACCGATAACGCAGCTGATTTGTGTACGCTTAAACTTGACCAGATCTGCACTACGTTTTTGATCTAGCTTAGGCCAGATCACGTTGAGCCGTATCCCCATCTGAGGTTGGTCGTGCTAATAGCATTCAGCTTTAGTAGATACTTACATGTAGCGAGGGGCAAACCCAGGGCTTGCCTTTCAGGCAAAATCCTTAGAGCGGTACCCTGTCTGGCAAGGTAGTCAGCCCTGCAGTTTCCTGGAATGCCCCTGTAGCCCGGCACCCAGCATAGGTGAATGTTGAACTACTCCGTCATCTCCATAAGAGATAAACGACAGTTTAAGCCAGTCTTTGAAGTGAAGGAGAACAATTTCAGGGACTTGATTGCCACTTGGCTGTCAGTGAAAATGCTAATATCCCTGACAGATAATAAATTACATTTGAGCCAGGACTGGGCTTCCTTAATCGCCATGATTTCCGCCTTGAAAACGCTACAATGATCAGGGAGGCGAAAAGAGATGCTCAGATTGAGCTGTTCGGAGAAAACACCACAACCCACCCACCCTCCGTCCTAGAGCCATCTGTAAAGAAGTGAACCGAACTACCATCGACAGGGGGGAAAATGTCCCATACATCCCGGTTAGGGATGCTCGTACGGAAGTTACGGTCAAATGTCAATATCGGCGGGGTGTAGTCCGTGCTTTCGTGTTTAAAGTTGAGAAGATCAAGGATCCAGGAGTGGCCAAAGCGATAGCTAGACCACTGAGAAGACGCTATTAGGCGGATGGCCGCACAGACAACTATCTGTTTGCCGAAAATACCATATCTAAAGGTAACAGTTTGAACAAGATGTCCAGTGCCGCGGAGGGAGTAGTTCTCAGTGCACCACTGATGCAAATGCATGCAGATCTTTGCACTTTAGCTAGTTGAGTGAAGTGGATCGCCCTGTCAAGAGCAGGCCACTATACAATCACGCCATAGAGTAGTATAGGCCTGATAACGGACACGTATAGCCAATGAGTGATTTGAGGTTTAATACCCCAGCTCCTTAGCCTATAGCCTTTTTACAGGAATAGAGAGCTACATTAGCTTTCTTGACGCGCTCTAGTAGATTGGCCTTCCAGTTTAATTTCCTCTCCAAAATAAGACCCAGATATTTTGCTTTTTTAGAGAAGGTGAGACTGGTGCCATTTATCATAGGAGTGTCTATGAGGGGAACTTTATATTTCCTCGTGAAGAGAACGAGTTCCGTTTTATGGGTATTAACCCCCAATCCACATTTGGAGGCCCATTTGGTGAGCCGAAGGAGAGCATATTGGAGGATTTCCCTTATATGTAGTACTAGTGTTCAAAATTCAGTGGTGAAAGTAGGAATGTGTTGCATTGTATCTATTTTCAAAATCCGTTATTTGAATTGAAATTCGAGCCTTTCGAAAGAATCAGGATTGCAACTCGAAGTACAGTGGGATTTCTCTAAGTCAAGTTTCAAGCGACAAGATCAAAATTCGAGTAAAAAAACTATTTACTATAAATGGATTCGAAGAAAATATCTCGAAAATTCCTACCGTGTGGGACTCCCCACAAAAAAAGAAAAAAGAAAAAAAGTTATCAGTCACAAAGGAATACATGTCATCGTTCGTTATAAAGACTTCCTTGAAAAATTCGAATTAAGAGTAAAATATATATTCAAATACAGCAATATTCAAGTGATAAAATACATGGAAAAGCATCAAATTGAGGGTGTTAGTTAATGATACAAAATTCACTTAGAGAACATTCGAGTTATAGAAGTTCGAGGTAGAAAAGTATTACTCTATATAGATTATCAAATATTCAGCATATTCGTGATAATTTGAGTCCGAAATATACACATGTCCGTACATATGCATGAAGCAGAACACACTTCATTAATGCTCTATTTAAGAAAATAGAAGTTAAACTTAATTTTCATTTATTTATCCAGCTGCATTCATACATATATTAGGCTTAAATGTTCTAAAATAACGCAAGTCTAAATTGTTTTTCAATTATAAACATTTCTTAACACACTTTCCATAGATTAATAATTATCCAATACGTTTCAGATATCAACTCAGCACAATTTCACAGCATGGTGCCCAGTCCATCGACCAGACTAGATCGATACCCATTACCGCTCTCAGATCAGACCACGTCCCGCTGGTCACACCGACTCGACCAATGGTGTCTGCTTGCAATTATACTACGAAATTTATTATCTTTTTATCGGACCTATTAATTTCGGTGGAAATTTGCCATGAACCTGCTGAATCAGTGCCATTAGTGAGGCCCACATGTTCGACTGTTAATAAAACAGTCAAACGTATTGGCATTCGCATTGTTTGTTAATCAATGTCTTTGTTTATTCAACTGAATTTGTGTTGAGTTGTTGGTGTGCGCTATGCAAACATTGGTGTGCGTATTTTTAGTAGTTTTTTAAGCAATTTACTTTCGACATTTCTACTGAAAATAAAAACAGACAATTTTAAATAAATAAATAGTCTCATAACACAAAACAGGTGTTTGTTGGTTGCAATTATCAATGAATTGCGGAAAAAAACGCTCAGAAAAAATAGAAGCATAAGTAAACTGTGATACTCTGGTTAGGTTAACATCGTGTCGCATGCATTTGTGGTTGCAAATTGTCAACATCAGCTACAAGTGAATTTAAAAATTAAAATTAATTCCAAAAGTCGTTCGAATAGGGTATTATTTGAAGGCATAGTAAGCATTTGACACAGAGATAAAGTAACCCTACTTTCCTTGTCCATGATATTTTCAGCGGCTACTATTGACCCAAGGCAGCGGAAGGACTGCACCCCTTCCAATTCATGCCTGATATTATAACCAGATATAAGATGTTCTATTTGTAGACTATGCCACCATGTACGAGTACTTAATTTTATTTTGTTCGTTAATATTTAGTCTCAGATTTTGCGCCCGCTCGATGTGGATAAAGGCATCTTACACATCGAATTCGGATCTTCCGATGATGTCACATAAGCCAATATTTGGCTGGACTTGGTGAGGATAGCCCCTCTGGCTACTGTACTAGAGCCTCGAATTACTTTATCTAAAGCCAGGTTGAAGAGGAGACAGACCGGATTATCGCCTTGTCGGAGGCCATTAAAGTTGTTGCTTGGTGTTGATAGGATTTGATAATTTTTACTTGACTTAGAATGCCTAATTCTCTCATGGCTTTTTATAGTTCTTGTATGAGACATTGGTTTTACTAGTACACATGTATGGATCTGAGACATTTGCTTAATAAGAAGTACTCCGTCTTCATCCTAGCTGCGTTTGAGAGAAACTCCTAAGGATAATAGTCGACCCCGTATGTTAGGAACGATGATTCCGGAGGAGAAACAAAAGTGAATGAAGTGAGCTTGGTAGATGAGTGAAAATAAGCATGTACGAAACTTCCCTTGTGGCAGGATCAATGGAACAAAGCAAGGCAGAATATTCCCTCGCTGGAAGGATGACATTGACCAGGCATATCAAAGTTATTGATATCGCATCGAAATCGGTTTTGATCGGGATTGATTCAGTTATTTTTTGCACATAACAAATCACACAGTCCTGACTAGAAGTGGGCTGTTTTTTTACATGTTTTTTGTTTTTTTTTTTGTGGGATTTCATAATTTTTTGTTCAGATACTTATGAAACCAAATGGTATTTAGTTACAACATCTAAAATATTTGTTACTGATATTTCCTTTTTTCATCACTTTTAGAAACTGACTTTCGTTTCGTAGCCACTACGTTTTTTTTCACTGAAGATGTGTTGCGTGAATGTGCCCTTGCAAGATTTGGACGCAAAGTCCATTCTCTATCTGCTATTTTAGTTAAAGATATCTGTTAGTTTGATTCTCTCTTTGTTCCTTATAAAGACCACAAATTGAATAAGCCTACTCTATCGGCACCACTGTTCATAGCTTAGTTTCGCAACTTATATCTATTAGTAAATATCCTAGTCCATTAGTACATATAGTGCATATAGTGTACGCACAGGTTTTGTGTTATATATAGGATTCAGGACAATTCGCGCGTGGTCGGTTTTGCGAGAACTTGGCCTGGCCAAGTTTCTCCTGTTTGAAAGAAAATAATTTGCGTAAAGGGATGGATATCTATTCTTTCCAGCAACGTCAAAGGACAGGCAATTAGTTTTGGGAGAGAGGGGGAGAATGAGAGAATGAATCCTAAAATTGATGGTTAGGAAACTTAAAAAAAAAATCGATAGCTTAGGTGAGCAATATTATTCAACTTACGTTGTATATCTTTGGGAACTCTGAGATTAGCGAAAGCCGATAGTCAAAGCTATAGACTGGTAAATGTTTCCTTTCAAATTGTAACAATTAGTTAAAAGCAAAGGTAACAATAAGATATCAGCAATAGTTGATGGCTAACGCGAAACGGAAGGAGCTGACTTAATGTTCCTGCGAATGCTGCGACCACTTGAAACAGACATAATGCCCATTTGGACATTATGTACATTTTCAAAAGACGGTAAGCAGGCCTTAATTCCTTTAAATGCTCAATTGACTTTATTTGCGTATATTATATACTCGTATCAAATTTTCGCCTATCATACAAAGGAGTTCTTATCGTGCTATTTTCCTGTCTTTCTTCAGTCACTTCAATTTGGAGTGGCTACAGGATAAGAACGCTTATTTTTCTTAAACTTCTCTCGGGAAAGGCGAACCTATAACGCTGAGCTAGGGCCCGAAGATCTGCGTTTAAATTATTAAATTAGGCAGATTATAGTGGGTGGACGTTTTTGAGGGAAATGTATATCGCATTAGTTAAAAAAAGACAGAGTACTTATGCTGCCCGTTCTCTGATCCACTGAGGCCTTTCCAGACATTTATTTGAATAGAACAGTGCTTCCCAAGTGAGAAAAGCTCAAATCTCAGAGATCTATGATCAATAGCAAAGCAACCTGTGATGACGATATCAGTCATCACGTAAGTATAGAGTGGATGAAGTGGCGAAAAAACTCCGCTATCTTCTGTGATCGAAAAATGCCACCTAAGTTAAAAGGAAGGCTCTACACCGCAGTTGCCGTCCAGCGGTCACATACGGTTTACTATGTTGGACAATGTACAAAAAGTATGAGAGTAAATTATTGACTGCTGAGATGAAGATGCTTCGCATGACAGCAGGAGCGACACAGATTGATCGAATAAGAAGTTCAAAGATCCGTGAAAGCCTTCACGCCAAGGAAACCATCTTATGAAAAATAGAGCACGACCGGCTCAGCTAGTATTGCCACGTTCAAAGAAGAGATCATTTGAACCCTGTTAAAAAGGCAATTTCAATGAACGTTCCAAGAACATCGCGAGGCAGGAGAGGCGGGCCTATAAACGCCTGGCTCACACAAATGCGACGACATCGGCATTTCATTGGCCACAGTAACCGAGTGATCCAAAATCGAGAGGCCTGCAGACATTTTCTGAGGTCAAATAGGCGAACCCCACAGGCGGTTCAGTAGAAATGCGGTGAAGTGGGAGGGCTGTGATCCCTTGTTTTCGGATCATACCCTCGCTAAAATAGGAAGAAGGAGATGTTCTTGCGGTTACCAGGTGAGCATGAAAGTTGTGTGCTCTAGTGGCCTGCCTGGTAGGACGTTGAAATGTCGAGTTTCTAGGAATGATTTTGTTCAGATCATCCGAACATCTGCCATGGTAGTAACTGTAGAATAGGTATAAATCTGCCACTTGCCTTCAAGGAGCCAACGAAAGATGGTGTTCTGAGACCGAGCTCCAAACATAAGAGCAGTACTCAAGCCCCGGTCTTACTTGTGCTTTGTATAAAAGAAGAAGTCTTTGTAAAGGACTTCTTTGTTCTGAGAAAATAACTCAACTTCATGCAATCTTGTGATGTTGGATATGTGGTCATGCCATGTTGCTGCAGAGTTTACTGTGACACCCAGTAAATGCATGATCTCCTTATGATCGATCATTTTGTTATCCATTAGAAGCTGGGTAACCATAGATGTATTCTTTCTAGAAAAGGTGGTGAATTGTGTTTTCCTCACGTTGAAGACCACAAGTATTGCTTTCCCTATTTCAAGATTTTCTGCATCTTCTTGTTAATTGTGAGGATTTGTTTACATCTCTGACTATGTGCGCTATTGACACTCATGGGCATTCTGCTTGACATAATTTTACTAGCGTGCTTTCATCGGCAAAACTAAAAATCTTATTACATATTTGTTCATCCTTAGGTCATTTATATAGAGTGAAATAATGTTGGAGAATCCTATTGTGGTCAAATTTGCCTGAGGTGCAAATAAAACTCCTGCAGCATGTGTCAATACCTCGTACCGTTGACTGTAACCACATTGCCGGCCTTATTTTCAAAGAAAAATTACTTTAAGAACCTCGCCGAAGCAGAAACTACACCAAATAATAACCTTTTGACCATGAATCTCTAAATTGAATATTGTACGGGTGAAGTTGCAAATTATTTACCATACAGAGAGAAATGTCTGTTATTCAATTGCTGAAAACGATGCTAAATCGACGTTTTTCGGTTTTAGGCGACACTTGCATTCACTTTGGCGATATTCTCATCTAAACTTCCGCTACGTTGATAAACATGAGGAGTTGCATCAGTAACCGAACCAATCTCCCAAAATTTCTGACCCTGCACCATATTAATGATGTTTTGAAACCTTATCCAAGTACCGATTTGATAATTTTTAGACCGGATCATCCGTTAGGCTCGTCTAACGGCTCGTAATTCATTATTTTAAAAAAAATATATCTAACTAATGTTTGAAAAGTATTCAATACTTTTTTCAATAACTACAAAAAAAAAATGGAGATACAAAATAATTTATTGAAGACTTTACGAAGAAAAGCTTCACTGCCCAAACACAATAGTGAAGCTGAAACTGTAGTACGAAGCAGAGTCGCTTTTACCTGGAGGTGAGGCAATTGCCTAAGGGCCCCCACCTACAGGGAACCCCGCTTCCGGAGGCCCCAAAAAACTGTTCGTTAAAATTGAACAATAAAAGTAGGGATCCCCAAAAAAATCTTGCTTCAGGGTCTCTGAAATTCAAGAAGCGGCACTGTACGAAGCGCTGTCAAAGTTAGATAAGGTTAGGTTAGAGGGAAGTGCACCTAAGTGCTTCTCACGGGGGCCAAACGCTCCATTGTGTTTGCCTTCATGTTGTGGAACCTGTAAAAACTTACTCTTTCTTTGTGTTTATTTATCGGCCGGTCCATTGGCGAACCACCCTGAGCTCTTTATAAATCATATCATGTTCATTAGTGAAGCTTGCCCAAGATCACTTAGATCTTCAAAGAAACTCTTGCCCAAGTGGTATAGGCGGCGGTTTTGTAGATTTGGGCTGTCACACTGCAAGTGTTTGATACTTTCTATTTCTTCCGCATCTTAACAGCTCCTGCAGTGGTCGGGTGAGTTGATGCCTAGTCGTATGGCCATTTCCCCTATCGCACAGTGGCCTGTAAGTGCACCTATCAAGACACGGACTTCTTTTTTTATTCAGTGCTAGCAGGCTTTTGGTTCTTCCTTCATTTAGTATGGGCCATAAATTGCGAGATATGATACAGTCGCCTCCGGTAAACCGTGCGGAGTTAATCAGTTCTCTTGTTTTGAGGTCGACTTTTCTTTTTAGTACACCAATAGGAACTTTTACAGATGTCTGAATGTGTTCTATCTCCAATGCTGATCCCCTTCTGGCTAGTTCATCTGCTGTCTCATTCCCTTCTATATTACTATGTGCGGCAACCCAGCAGAGAGTTACCTCATGGGTGTTGCATATATTGTTCAGTGAATTTCGGCATCTGGAAATTGCTTTTGATCTAACTTCCACGCTGTTTAGTGCCTTGATTGCCGCTTAACTATCTACGAAGATGGTAATCTTGGAAGAATTAAGTTTCTTTCTATGAATGGTCTGTGCTGCACTTTCAATAGCGAAGACTTGGCTTGGAAGATACTGCAGTCGTCTGGGAGCTTGTATGAATCGTTGATATTGAGTGATTCACAGAAGACTCCAGAACCAGTTCCTGTATCCATTTTAGACCCGTCTGTATAGAGCTGAATGGCCTGTTCATTGGTTAATGTGTTGGAGTCCTACTCTTGTCTTTCGGGAATAGACGTGGAATAATTCTTATTGAAGTCTGTGTAGGGTATGACATAGTCAGTAGTTCTATCGAGATCTGTTCTGTATCTTTGTAGGCTGTTAAAGCTAAATACACACATATCCAATACTGCGAACACAATGTGAAGCTGAAGCTGTAGTACGAAGTAAAAGTTGAGTCAACTTCAGCTTCATGCAGCGCCACTTTTTGACATTTTTGACATTTAACCCTTTCGATCCAAAAAGCATATGAAATAAAAATTACTTATTACTTATGTCGAGCCATAACAGTAGTTATGTATAGTTTAAACGTGTTCTCTATTCAAAATTGAATAGAGAAAACGCAGGGGCGATGAGAGTGGTCGGGACATATTTGTCCCGACCGTTCTTTTGAGTGGGACATATGATGTCCCGGTCAGTAATTTGGGTCTTCATGAACATGTGCCGGGACATATATGGTATGTCCCGTTCGGACCGAAAGGGTTAAAAAAAAAAGATATGGCAGATCAGTCAGCAGAAAAGTTAATCGAGCTAGTAAAAAGGACCAATATTCTATGAGATTTGAGTAATCCTCAATATATGTATATACATAAAAAAAAAAGCCGAGGTGTGGAAAAAAATGTCCGCAGCATTACAAACAACAAACACTCGTGCAGCGCTTCACCATTTTGTTCGTATTCAGCTACATCAGTGAGCGATTTGTTTAACAGCGCTTCGTACTACGAGCACAGCTTCAGCTTCACCATTGTATTCGCAGTCAAATTCAAATGGGAATCTTTGAAAACAGCGTTAAGAAAAGTGTCCAAGAAATATTGCAAAATAGTCAAATCATAATAGGTCCATTCGCGTACATATAGGTCCATTTGCGTACACAATCTAAAGCGCTTTAACGTGCTCTAAAGTGCTCGAAGTGTATTCACGTACTGAGCGAACATGACAGATAAAGAGACAAATTGATAAGTAACGAATAACGAGTATTTTCACTCTGTGCTTCAATGTGCTCGAAGAATGTCTGCCGGGACGAACGTAAAAACTGCCAAATGATTGTCAAATGAGTCAAAGAGTTTTTGATTCCATTTCAAAAAGTCAATAGATATAAAAAATAGATGCAAAGTATCTTGAAGAAAATGCTGTGATGCGTGAATTTTCTCCCAAAACATTTCCTTTTAACTTAATTTAAATCAGTTAGTTTTCACACGAGTTTAGTTACTTCATTACATTTTTTTTAATGACAGTTCGCTCGACGTGGCTCGAAATGGCTCGCTTTTCATTCGCGTACTTTTACTTAGATTTTCCGTTCTCTGAGAGTTCTTACCCACATCATGTCATATTTGACAATTTATTAGTATTTGGCTCGGAAAGTACGCGAACGGACCTAATCAAAGCCGCTTTAAGGTGCTTCAAAGTGCTCTAAAATGCTCAAAATGTGTATTCGCGTATTGAGCGAATATGACAGATAAGGAGAAAAATTGGGAAGTAACGAGTAGCGAGTATTTCTCCTTTGCGCTTGAATGTGGTCGAAGAATTTTTGCCGGCACGAATGTACAAACTGCCAAATAGAATCAGCTGACTGCTTAATGAGTCGAAGAGTTTTTGATTCTATTCCAAATAGTCAATAGACATACAAAATGGATCCAAATTATCTGGAAGAAAATGCTGTGACGATTGAATGTTCTCCCAAAAATATTCCTTTTTAACTTAATATGAATCTATTGATTTTCACATGAGTTTAATTTGTTCATTATAATTTTTCTTCAATGACAGTTGGTTCGACATGGCTGGATTTTCATTCGCATGTCATATTGTCATATTTGACAGCTGATTAGTCGGAAAGTACGCAAACAGACCTAATGAGAAAGTGGAACCGTCAAATAAGGATTAATCGTCATATCTCGGAGTCTTCGATTTTAACCCAGAGGGACGACGCAGTAGAGGGCCTCCTCGCCGTAGGTGGCACGCACAAGTTCAAGAAGAACACAACCAACTTGGAGGCGCAACTGGAGGGAATTATCTAAAGACCGAGCTTAATGTAAAGGTTCACCCCGAACTGCAGCGCCTCCTAAGTAATCGGGTAAGTCACATCGAACAGTAACGGTTATCGAAATAAATTTGAAAATCAATGCTGATGATTTACCCTCTATTTTTTATGGCCTCCACTGTATTTCCTCACTAGGGTAACACAATTCGTAATGCACCTGGTTTATAGCCCATCAAAAATTTTTTTCGGATACTCATATCTGCGCATTCGGTTGAATGCAAATTGGCCGCAAAAACATATGATCATTTCTGTTATTTTTGCAACGCATCTCTATAAAAATATTGAAAATTATTCTGTTCGGTTCGACAGGAATTTTTAATTCTTTTTTTCGACGGTTGACGACATTTGTGTATATTTTGCTTATGGGACGGGACGGTGCTCTTTACTTTTTTTTTAATTGGTTATTTGGTCTAAAAATATAAACAGAAAATCTTTCCACTTTAATACACTTTGGTCGTAAAAATTCTGTGTTGAGGACGTGACTTGTCATCTGTTCCGTTCTTAAGCATGATGATGAGTTTTAATTTTTTGTTCTTTATTCTCACGGGGAAATATCTACAGTGGAGGAGTGTTGTATAAAGCCAGAACGCCGGGTGCCGGTTCTTATTTGCGAGTGATAAATCTTTTGCTGATGGACGAATTTGTACAGCGCACCGTGTAGAAGGTGATTTTCCTCTATTTCAAAAATTATGAGAGGTGAATTATCTGACTGTCGAGCAGTTTTTCATGTAAATTTTAAGATAATTTCTCGTGTTTGTCTTCTGTTAATTAGATGATTATGGTAATTTATTTACACGGAAGAGGAAGGTTAGGTGCTGTAATTTTATGCATAGCACTGCGACACATCTGGAAGATATAAAGAAGAAATCCGCTTTTTACAATCATCCTTGGGCAGTTGTTTTTTAAGGTAGAAGACTTACAAGAGTATATCTGGTGATTTACGAAATATATTATATTTTAGAAATGCGTATAATTACCTTGAATTATGGAAAGACGATTTGATATATTTATGAGGTTTATTTGAAAATTTAGAGCCAAACTCAGATACGATCAGAGAGCTAAGGAATCGTTTCGAAAGTTTTCAAAACAACAGTTTCGCGTTCCCTTTTACAGCAACGTATGAATGTGTTTTCAACTTAACCAAGCAATTTCTTAGTATATAATTCCTTCGAATTAATAGAACATTATCCTGCAAAGTATAGGGGTTTTACTTTAGAGAGCTACGTTACAGAACAGCAAGACAGGACAACAACTCACTTTTGGGGCTATAGTAAGGAGGTCTATTTATATATTTTTTTATTTTATATAAGGTTAGTACAAGCTATATTGAATATAAATAAACCTAACTTAACCCAATTTATAGCTTACCACAAACTTAAGACAAAGAAACCATTAAGAAGAAGTTGGAGAGGAGGTGGACATAATAAATTTTCACAGAGTGAATTTACTGCATTAAAAACTAAAAAGGCTTTGCATGCCATTGGTCATTGGCGGACGAGGAGTACATACCTTAGATTACGAGGGTTGGTGTTGGGGGATATCATTTGTAGCAGAGCAGGACTGTGGATGTTTTTGCACAGTGTACGAGCGTGCAAGTGATTGTACGTTTATTAGTTTCAAGCGATCATCATAGGGGAAATCTTATATCTGGCAACCCAGGGAAGACCGCGTAGAGCAAAACGAATGAATATGCGTAGCCTCAATTCGAAAGGAGTGGGTATCTTGATAGGATGACCCTACTTGGCTAGCATATCTAAAGATTGCTCTAACAAATGTGCAAAAGAGAGATTTTGTGAGAGGGTTGGAGAATTTCCTAGACTATCATTTTACAAAACTAAGGGCGGAGTTCGCTCTGCTAATAATACGAGTATTATTATTATGACAGCGACAATTTAGTTCTCTGTAGATAGATAGATTACACTCACATCACGCAATAAAAGGACAGAAGGGACGGGCTCGTCACAGATAAGAAAGGATTTAGGGACTGGTGGAAGACACTGGCTTGGCATTTGTTGACATTGAGCTCGAGGAAATTTGTTTGGCACCAGGTTGAGAAGTTATCTAAATAAGCTTGAAGTGGGCAAGAGTCAGCGGGGGAGGAAATGTGCCTGAAGATTTTCATGCCGTCAGCGTAGACTGATAAGTAGAAGTTTTCGATGATACAGCCCACGTCATTTATAGACAAAATGATATCAAAAGACCAAGCTGGCTACCTTAAGGCACTCCGGATGTGACAATGAAGGGGTCGGAAACCGAGCATCTAAAGATAACTTTGTATTGCCTATCATTGAGATATGATTTGATCCACGCAAGTAAACCCGGCTGAAAGCCCAGTGCTTCAAGTTTAAGAAGAATGAATTCGTGCAAGATTTTATCGAAGGCCTTACTAAAGTCGGTGGCAATTACATCGATTTCTTTGCTATCCTCTATTACGCACAGAGTGTAAGATACGAATTTCGTTAAGTTGGTTTCGGAAAAACATAGGTTTGCAGTAGAAAAATATTGTATCATAAACGATGCATTTAAAAAGCTTCGGTGTGCAGGAGAGTTTAGTGATTGGTCGTTAGTTGGAAATTTCGTTCTTAGGACCTTTTTTGTGAAAAGGAATTATGTAAGAGCTCTTTCAAATCATAGGGAAGACTCCCTGTGATATAGAAATTTGGTAGAGAGCAGTAAAGGGTTGGTCCAAATAGTTCACCCAAATTTTCAGAACTATAGAGGGTAGGCCATCGGGACCGGGAAAGTATTCACTGTAATTTTTTTTTGCTTTTCTTCTACGAGAGCGGTGATTGGGTTTAAGGATGTTTGGGCACAGCTTCTCATGCAGGAGAAGTAATCAAGATCAACTTCAAGCAAGTGCACATTTGCAAGTTTGCACTTATTTTAGGATCGCTCGAGGAAGTATTAAACAATTTCAAAGCAGAAAGATTTTTGTCTGATGGAAAAATCGTTGGGGGTAGGAGATTATGCTTTGTTGCATGCGTTCTAGATAATCTAGATAAAGGGATTCACGAATTTCGGAAAAGTGGGTGGATACTCGGAGGTAATGGAAGAAGTCGGAGTCCGAACGAGATTTAAGATAAACGCGTCAGAGTTTATTTTTTGTATTGCGGAGCGTAACTCTTTAGTGGACCAGAGTGAAGAAGACGAGGAGTTCTTCTGGAAAATGAATGGGATAGATTGTGTGAAACCGTCGACAATTTCGAAGTACAACAGCGGGAGAGCTATATCTTCAATAATGCTCGGATTTTCAAATATAATGTTGAAATTGACTTTACTTGGCAAGTTATTCACTTTTACGAAGTCAGTTTTATGGAAATTAAAGCTGTAGGACTTCTCAGTGTGAGGGGTATTGTTAATATTTTTGTAGGAAAATGTAAGAGATAGAGGTGGGTGGTAGCAGTCTAATTTGGAAAAAGATGGTCGCTCGCTGAAACAATACACTTATCTGCGTCTGATGAAAAAATCAGGCTGAGTTGTCTACCTAAGTTGGTAGTAATGCCACTTTACTGATAAAGCCAGAATCAGAGAGACAATCAATGGGATCTCTTTGTCTGAGGATAGATTAGCACCGACAAACTTGGACTTGTCATCTGAAGGAGTCCATTGGAGATTGGAAAAATTAAAATCCAATATTAAGACAACGTCGCGGGTGTCTACAACATTAAATAAAGAATCAATAGCGTCTATGACAAGTTGATAGGATTGGATGGGCTGGGAAGATCGAATGTAGCAGCAGAAGATGAAGATGTTTCGCACAAAAATATTTATTTTGACACAAATGAACTCAAAATTAGCTCTGTGCGAGGTTTTGAAGAGTGTAGAGTCGAGACGGTTTGTACTGACAAAAGAACACCATTACCAGAGGAATCGTCTTCTTTTTCACTGTCGTACCGAAAAACAATGGAGTATGGAGTAAATAGCTTGTTGCTATAGTAATTCCTGGACAGATTGGTTTTATTTAAAGCAGAATGTCGTAGTGGAGTTTTTGAGAGTTAAGGAATATGGAGAAGGTTTTAGTTCGTAGATCTCTCACTTTCTGGTAATAAATAGATATACATTCGGGGGAAGTAACAGTAGCTTTAGGGATGTTTCGAGTTGAATCTTTATCACAAGGAGGAGAGTGAGATGATAAAATTAAAATGAATATTGAATTTCAAAATTTGACCCTGACCCACCGAAGATATGATAGTTAAAGACCAACTTCCTCTTCAAGAGAATTTCAACGATTTCCTTAGAAACCCTCTTTGCCCGACTTTAAATTGTTCATGCAAATATCCAGATTATACAAGACACGCTCTTGCCCTAGCTTGCACTCTGATGTCCCCTTTGTTTAATGTACCCAATCGTCACATAATTGAATTAAATTAAATTAAGAACAAGAATTACACCAACAATACTGGTGTTACATTCTATTTTTGGTGGTACATGTCCTGAAATTACAGAGAAAAACCAGCACACACACACACACACTCGTATTCCAAATGCATATATGGGGACCAATAAAAATGCTAATGCCAGGCAATAACCCTTAGTGAATATATTCAGACGGTGTCGGCATGGGGAGCAGAGGAATGAGACTTAAAAATGATATACATCCTTGCAACACATTGTTCCGCATGGAATATTATTATAGAACATACGCTTAATTTCACTGCGACTCCTGTATGTTTTGCGGAAGGAAGGAACACGTGAAAAGGGACACCTAGAGATAATAGCTAAGGCTAACCTGGAATTAAATTTAAGGATTGTACAAGCTCTAACGATTTTCCTAAATTTGAATCTCGAAATCCTCTAATGAAAGGAGAACACACACATTGGGCCAAGGGGTGGGCTGGAATCTGCAGTCTGAGGAGGTTGTTGGATAATATTATTCATTAAGTTGTTCTGAGGTGGAATATAAATAAATTTCTAAGAGAAACACGATACTGAAAATGTCTTAAGAAATTTAAACTGAAAATCTTATTCATATGCCGAGAAGGAGGGCCCCTCACACTGGAATAGTGATATAACGAACAACATAAATTTATGTCTGGTACTCTTCTAAATGTTTGACTTGACCTTGTAACGGAGGCGAATTCTAATGTAGGGCAACCTTGAAAAGTACCGAACAGATAAATGCCAAACATTTTACGTTGTCATTTTCGAGAGAGTTTCACAACGAGATACTTTAAGTGGGTGTAAGAAAAATGTTTTGACATTTACGTTGCGGTGTGTTTTGCTTTTTTTTTATGTAATGTTTGAGATCTATTTATAAAGAGGAACATATAGTTTGGTTTTGATTAATAGCCATTGCAACAATTAGAGATAATTCAAAACAGATTTGTTAAAAGCAAAGTAATTTCATAATTCATAAAAAAAAAATTAAAATTTATAGACTTTTGTTCCACAAATTTGGATTTAGAAGTAAAATTGATTTCCTCTATGAAGATTAAGCTTATAGGTACTTCATATCTGTCATTCTATCATTTTCTATCATAAGTTTGTGAAAAAAAAGAAAAACGAATAAAGATAGATAGATAGTGCTAATATATAATAGTAAATACTTTTTGAATTTGTAATACTTACATATGTATAACAGTGTACGGCCACTCACGAGAACCATCTCTTTTTGGCACAAATAGTTGAAAATATAATAAATGAATAAATAAATAAGTAGTTCACTATGGCGTTTTCGTTTCTCCCAAATAGAGAATTTTTCAGATTCTGCCCTTTACTCGCCAAATGTTGACATTTTTATGGTGAGAAGAATAGGAAAAATGCAGCCTATAGCTATGTTTGCTTATTTCCAAGCCTGTTCCTTGCATTTGAAAAATGACTGGCGACAACTTTTATATGAGAATAAAATAGTTTTTCCTTGGCATCTACGTATAGTCTTTAGTTGTTTAAGGTGAGGATAAATTAAGAAATTCCCATAAGATTATTTTAAGCAAGGATTGTTCTTTACCTTCACTTCACTTCTTTTTAATTTATAATTCTTTTTTTCTATTACACGATGTCAAAACGTCCACTCTTCGAGCGTCGAGCTTTTCTTCTTGTTTCCGTTGTTATCATTATTCAGAATTTTTTTCGAGACAAGCAAGCGCCAAGTGGCTGTTTTTTTTGAAGAGAATATACATATCGTCCAACTTCGAGTCGAGGCATACATCCTAGCATAGCATCGCTCGTTGACGTATAAACGCTTGTAGAACAACTGTGGAAATTTAGTAAAGAAAATCAATTTATTATGAAAAGTGCACTTCTAAAAAATTAACTGACTAAAAAAGTGGGTGAGTTGCACGCTTGTTTTTTTATTACGTAAATCGCAAATATGCATACTGCAATGAGCAAGGACTCAAATATGCAACGAACTCCATGTAGAAAAAAAAACAACACAGTGGTCGCATAAGCCAAAAGGCATATAGTGTTGTTGACTCCCCCCGGAATTCTTCTCTGGCGAACAATGGTTGCCTATCGAAGTGCCGCAGCTAGAAGGAAGTATGTCCGTTTGCGATTTAAAGGAACGAAAGCTCAATAGCAGCTCTATTCGACGAAAAACTGAAACATATGCTAACGAAAGTGGACCTTCACTGAAATTCTTATAGAATAAAAATACTATATTTTTTTTTTTATTACTTGAAAAAAGTTTTTATTCTTTTTGGAGAATGAATAGCTTACTTACTTACTTACTTTCTTTTTCATAATAAAAATCTTGTTAGTTTGGTTTAGTTTTAATTACTTGGTAATATTCTCATATACGAGTACATTTTTACAAAAACAAAGAAGCTTTTTATCGTCTGCCAGATTGACAATTATAATTCAATAATTATTTAATTTCTGTGGTTTTACATGATAGAAACATATTTTAAGTTATATGTGAGAGAAAAAAAACATATATGCACTAAATAATATTCTAAAAGCTTCCACTCCTAATTCTGTCCCTACAACCTAGAGCAGTTTTAGAAAAGCTGTACAGTTTGCTTAAGTCTAGCTCATTTATTGCATTTATACTTTCTTCATCCGAAAGACAGTTTTTGCCAAACACATGCTGCCTCGTTTCAAGAAGTTAAAGTATGTCGGGAGCAAGCATACAGTGGGAACATTCTTTATTATTTATTAATGCTTATATAATGATTGAAAAGCGTACAAAGCTACATTCCTTTATTTATCTAGCCAGGCATAAACTTTAAAAGTTGGCTACAATTTATTATAATGTACAGAAAATAATTGTATTGATTTTGACTAGTCTCAATAAAATTGTAATTGAAATTGTAATCGTTTCAAGAAGTACCGGACATTTTCCAATGAAGTGTAAGACGTCTTCTCATTCTTCTAGGTTACATAATTCACACAGAATGGCAGGTCCCCCCTATGTGGTATATAGTTTTGCTTAAACAGTTCTTCTCGCAGCTTCATCACCATTGCCATTTCCTGGAAATAATTTTTCTCTAATAGGTTGTGGTTCAAGTGGCTGTAAATAGCTCTGTGACGATTCGGCTTCCTCTCTGTATTTCGAGAGATCATCCATGCGTAGAAATCATCCATGCTTTCGATTAACCTATATAAGATTGATTTCCAGTTTGCCACATTATCAATACTCAAATCTAATTCTATCCTACATTGGCTCGCAAGATCCAGCCATTCCGCGTAGCGGCTTATTTTACTGGCAACTGTCTTTAAAGCTGATTTCTTTGGTCGCGCATCTGGCATATTCATCACTTTAAAGATATAATCGACCTGGAGTCGGAAAAAATAGTAGCGAAATTCTTATAAAAACTCCTATTTTAAAATGCTTTTAAGAACATTATTTTTAAAAAACAATGGCGCAAAATTATAGTGGTATAAAGTACACTTTTTTAGTAGGTTTTAAAGTTTAAGTTTGTGTTATCATAATTATAGTCGATATAATACCCACTTTATCTTTATAACCCCGTACTAAACTTAAAACCAACGAGAGCCTATATTTTCTTTTAGTATCGACTTGGAACAATCTGTAATTTTTTGGGTTTGTTCGACTTAAATTCATTGCGGATTCATTTAAAGCTGATACTAGTTGTAGGTAGGTTAAAGTGTAGGTAGAAGTGTTTATAATTAAATACGAAATTAGGAGCTGATTTAAAAGTTAACATGATACTACTTAGTATGCACCTAAGCAACTTAACATACGGTGACTATAATTTTGCGCCAATGGTATTATTAAAACCATTGGCGCAAAATTATATAGGCTGGAACCTACCTTCATAGTATTTGTTTCAAATAGGGTTGCGGGCCTTTAAATTTAGTCCCGTTTTTTTAGAAATCCCGCTTTCCCAATCAAAACTAATTGTGGGATTTTAAATAATTGGGTTTATAGACGACGGGTTTTTAAAACTTTTTTTTTCTCGGGATTTTGTTAAACGGGATTATGAAAAGCGGGATATTGATACCCTCTCTTTCAAATATTCTATTTGACATGGTGTTAATCAAATTTTGGAGAGTCGTATTTAAAAAGGAGTTCTAGAAGAATTTAATGTCTTCTTTCAGTTTTCTATTGAAGAAGCGCTAAAAACCATTGACTCCTGGACGAAGAGATGTGGACTAGCGGTCAATCCCCAGAAAACGGAGTTAGTACTTTTCACTAACAAAAGAATAATTCCACAATTCGTAACACCTTCTATAAAGGGTATTCCCCTGAGTATCCTAAGCAGTGCAAGATACCTCGGCTTGGTGCTCGATTGGAAACTGAACTGAAGACTGAACATTAGAGTCAAAAAGCCACGATAGCTTTCTACTCGTGTAACAGAATATTCGGGAAAACCTGGGGACTAAACCCCACAATCATCCTATGGTTGTATACGGCTATAGTAAGACCCATATAACGTATGGCTGCCTTGGATGTTGGCGGGCCGCCGGAAAAATTATCAACCTAACTGCCATCAAAAAATTACAAAGACTAATGTCCATTGGCACCACCAGTCCAATGAGAACGACACCTACAGCAGGACTCAAGGCCATTCTCAACCTGCTTCCGCTAGATATCTTTATACAAGCATCGGCGGCTATTAGTGCCGTAGGATTAAGCCAAACAGATAGCTGGAGACCAAATACAATGGGTCATACCAAGACTCTACAGAGATATCTAGGCAATATATCTAGTACAGGCTACACTACGCCATACCTAGACTTCACGAGACCATTTCTTACCATGTATCCGAGCAGAAATGAATGGAACCATGACAGGACACCTACGAGCGATCGATAGGTGTGTACACCGATGGATCCAAAATGAAAATAGGTGTAGGCGCAGACATCATCTCTGAACCGCTTGGTATCTCTTTGTCAGTTCGGCTTCCGAACTACAGCAGCGTTTTCCAGGCAGAGGTCATAGCAGTGACAATAGCAGCCCTTGAGACTGTGATGAAGGTAATACCACTGGAGGATATCACGGGGTGCCGTGGCGTAAGTGGTTAGTGTGTCGGATCACTACGCATGAGGTTCCAAGTTCGAATCTCAAAAAATACCAAAAAGTTTTTTCACGGTCCCACCTCTCGCGAGCGTCTGACGAACATCCGAGAGTATTGTTGTCACGAAAAAGCTTCTCAGATCGCCATTCGGATTCGGCATTAAACTGTAGGTCCCTTCCATTCGTGTGAAAAATATAACGCACACAACATGAGTGGTTGCGAGGAGCTAGGCCCTGGCACTTTAAAGAGCTGTTGCGCCAAATATTTGTATTGTATTTTTGATATCACCTTTTTCATCGACAGCCAGGCAGTGATAAAAGAAATATCTGCTGTAGAAGTAAAACCAAAGTTTGTGAAGTGTAGAGAAGAGCTCAGGAATGAGAAAGTCTACGAGCTGGCTAGAGGAGGCTTAGTACTAAACTCGGACCAATCCGAGTGTACATCCCGCCTTGTACACTTAAACCAAGCAGGGAATAAAGCTCTAAGGAAAGCGAACAATAGGTGGACCTCTCTAGATACTTGTATCACGACTAGAAAGCTTTGCCCTACATTCGACAGACCAAGAACCAATAGACTTATTCAGAGGGATGAGAAAGCCGTCTCTACTCTCATAGGCGTCATTACGGGGCATAACACTATGGGATACCACATAAAAAAGTTACGTGTGATGAACGAATCTGTGGTGATGAGAAGGTTTAGGAGGACACTACTCACTTTCTTTGCCACTGCCCGGACCTCTACATCTAAGAAGTAAGTTCCTTGGGTAATACTTGTTTAAGGATTTGAAAGAATTGTCCAACAGGCCGCTAAACGACATGGCAAACTACATTAAATCCTCTGAATGTTTTGTATCTCGGACACAGTAAGCATTAAACGCTTTCTGCTAGGCTATGTAGTTGTGCATAGATTTATTTTTCGTTCTATCTTCTTTCCTCCTATGGGTATAATAATGCATCTACATTGAAGTGGTGCAGATGATTTCTACTCCCTATACCAACTCACCTACCTAGCCTAACCCTAAGCCATCTAAAAATATAGATATTTTTAATCAGCATGAAAAGCACTTTAACGCATGCCACTGCGGTAAAAAATATGAGGATACATATAATTGAAGGCAGTATAAGAGCCATGCTCCCTAGCGGGGACGGGGCCCTACATGCACAAAAAGACGCCACCTCAGATCGAGACTTTTCAATGATATTTAATTTGTCTACTTAAGTGACTATGGCCAATATGGCTGTCACAAAATTCATAAAATCCATTTTCATAAATATAAATAAATGTGTCTAGTTTCGCTGTAGAGGCGCATAGTCCAGAGATTCCACCAAATTAGAGGGAAATGTGTGTGTGCGGTTGTTAAGCGGTTGGTTGTCGGTTGAAGTATCAACCATATCCATTCAAGTTTTCTATTTTGACTCTAGTGACAAATCAAGAGATGCAGTCATACATCACCAGGAATAACTCTCCACTTAGTTCCAGTACAAATACTAAAAATAAGAATCGAGTGCAAAAACTCACTCCAAGCTATCTCCGACTAGTTGGGATAGCATCCATGTACAATAGAAAGCATGTACTGAAATCTAATATCACCTAAGTCGCAGACGACTACACCACCTCTTATTTCGAACTAACGTCGTACACTTGCATTAAAAGAGTTAAGCTTAGTATAGAAAGATACGATAAAATTGAAAGTAGAAACAGTAATGGGTATCAAAATGGATCAAATATCAATGAAGTGAGACCTGAGATTTGACGAATCCTTTGATCAGAATTTTCATCTTCAAATACTATAAAGAAAATCTTTGTTTGAGGCATACTTTCTGAACATTTTTTTTTTTCTTAAAATTGTTTCCCAGCAGTCAGATTTCGATTTGCTGGATCATAAATACCAACATTAAATCAAACCAAAATGTATTTGTACGAACCAGAATCGCGCGGTCGTTCTACATTTCCATTTATTGTCGATCGAATTCACGAGATGCAAAAACACGAATTACTCATTTGTTTTTAAAAAGATATAAAAGATAAAAGATTCTTCACAACTTTTGAACTAAACTGAAATTCACGCTATGCCTTCGTGTAGGAACTAAAGTGACGTTCAATTAGAGCGCTCAATCTTTAAAATATTGTGTTAAAGGAGCTATAAATATGCGAAATACTCCATATATTATAGATTAAAGTACATCCAATGATATTATGTTTTAAAAGTACGCCTACGCGGTTTCGTTCGCAGTAGGCGTTAAGTGAGAGAGCCAATTTCGGATGACGACTCAATATAAATTGGGCTTGATTTCAGCAATGGCTTGAATAACAGTGTTCTTTAGGCTACGAATTATTTCTGGTTTCTTAGAAGAGAGCCTTAAGGGCGTTCTTGTTTTTTTTTTTTTTTGTTGAGACAGGAAACGCTCGACTGGAGCACTCAGACGCAACTGGTCCATTGTACTACCAGAGAGCAAATCCTGATTTACCTATTTTATTGGTATTTCCTTGTCTTTCTATGAAAGCCAAGCAAGCACTTCAGGAGCTTACAGTACCAGCACTCACCACATCACCACCGAGGATCTGCCACCTGTTACGAGTAAAGGCCGGACACTCACAGAGATAATGTTCCGCGGTGTCGTCGCTTTCTCCACAAGCATCGGAGATTGTAGTGTCACTTAAGCCCAGCACGTTAAGATGCTTGGCGAAAACAAAGTGGCCTGTGAAGACGACAGTTAGTTGTCTGCAGTCTTTTCTGCTGAGAGACAGCAAGAATGCCGCTGATTTCTTACAGACGTCCGGGAGCATACGTTTAGTCAACCTGCATCCTAGAGTGTCATGACACACACAATTGTGCTCGTGAGAACCCAATCGTGAATGGAAGCCCTAACCGAGGACGCAGGGAGACCCAACGCGGGTTCGGGACCTGAGAAAGCCTCCTCTGAGCCTTGTCTAGCAATCTCATCGGAGATCTCGTTCCCCAAAATGCCAGTGTCACCTGGGACTCAGATAAGAGACAGAGAATTCAGCCTTGCTACCGAGTTCAATGAGTTTTTGGTTTCACGAACTATTTTGGAAGTGGTTAAAGGGTTAAGCAAGGCCTTAAGTGCAACCTGACTGTCACTTCAGACACAAATGCTACGTCCCTTCCAACCCGTTCTTCACAACATAGCTCATGGCCATTAGGATTACATAAGTTTCCGCTTGGAAAACAGACGCTTATTTGCCTAACGAGAAAAGAAATCTAATGTTGTCGACTTCCACGAAGACACCAGCGCCAGACCCTTGATTTGCTTTGGAACCGTCCATGAAAATATGACTGCATTCCACTCCCGGCTCAGATTCTGGCTGAAGCTAGTCCGGAACACAAGGAAAGTGGGCTCTAAATTTGGGCATCAGCTGGATTTCTGGTTTCATTGTGTCAGATGGCATATCCATAAGACTGGAGTCGTAAGATAAGTGTCGCGCAAGTTCATCAAAATTCAAGTGTGGAGTATACCAAAAACCGCCCCGCCTAGGACGCTGCATGGCTTTGATAGTGCAACCCATGATATAAGTATCGAAGAGAGGTATAGTTCAGCAAAGCATCTAGGGCAGAGCCAGGCGCACTCGGAAAAGCTCCCATGCAGCCGAGACAAGCCGTTCTTTGGAGTTTGGCGCAAAAAGGCAACCGCATATTCACGCGAGAGCCCCTTCCACCAAACAACAGACGCATATGCGAGGAATGGTCTTATCATAGCCGTGTAGATTCAAAGAACCTTATTCGGTGACAAGTCCCATGTCTTGCCAAAAGCGCCCTTACACTTCCGGAAGACTGAGAGCGTCTTGGAGGTTTTCGACTCGACGTATTTAGACCAATGAAGTTTTTTATCTTAAATCACTCCCAGATATTTGGCTTCATTGCAAATGCGGGTAGTGACGCCTTTTAGCACTGACTGAGTCAGACCGGACAGAATCCTCCTTCTGGTAAAAATAAGAACCTCAGCTTAAAGGCCTTAAATCGCACAGTTGTGGCGACCTAAAAATCTTTTCCTAAATAAAGCTATTGTTTCATTCACTGTGGCACATAGCACAGCCTTGTTAAAATCATATATTGTCTATGTTTATATCGGTTATCATTTTTCGATACAATCCGCCGTTGACAGTTATCAAATGGCATTTATCATTGCGAAGGATGTATGACCCGATGACTGAACAAAATCCACACGAAATAGTGACATTTTTTTGTATTTAAAAGAAGCTCCTTAAACTGGTGTGTATTGGCATAGTCCCTGATTCGACGATTTTGATTATTTAAGAAGCCATTCATCCGAAACGTGATTCGTCACAGGTAATTTTTTCACTTGTATCTCACGCATTGTTTGGCTGGCAAACCACGAATTTTTATAATAAATTTTCACAATTTCGACGCGTTTTTGATGCACACAGTTTTCTATGATTATATGGCAGCTACGACAGAACACAATCATTACAAAATGACGGTAAACATAACCATGATCAGCTATCAAAGTTCAGAGATGGCGAACAACTTTGGATCTATTATTCTCTTCATAAGTAAGGAACAATAAAGAAAGTAAATGTAAGCATTACATCATGATTATTCCTTTATTATATACATAGACTAAGGCTATGGTATAATATTGCAGCTTAAGACTAATAACAATTGCTTACTAGGAAGCTGTGATAACTACCGTTCGATCAAGCTGATGTGACACACCAAGAAGATCGTTGAGCAGGTATTAGGTGGCCGTATACGAAAAATAATACGGCTATCTGATGATCAGTGCGGGTTTGTCTAAGGTAAATCAACCACAGATGCAATCCAAAGTATAAGGATCATAATGGAAAAACATCGTGATTCCTTATAGGATTTGCATATTGTATCGGTTAACTTTGAAAAGGCATTCGACAGACAACCACGAGATCTGATATGGGTGACGCTAAGACATCGAAGGGTTCCAGAAACCTATGTACAGATGATCATGGACATGTACAAGAGTAAGATGCCCTCTGGAATAACCGAAGAGTTCCCAATCAAAGTCGGGGTGCACCAGGGAAGCGTTTTAAGTCCTTTGCTCTTTATTACAGTCCCTGATTATCTGCTTGAAGGTAAAGTGATGGACCCCAAGGTACATCAGTTATTCTTTGCTGACGATGGAGCCATCATAAGTGAGGATCCTACATCCCTACAACGAGTACTTGATGTATGTGTGAACGTTCTGGAGGGAAATGGATATCGCATTAGTTAAAAAAAGACAGAGTACTGTGCTGCCCGTTCTCTGATCCACTCAGGCCTATTCCAGACATTTATTTGAATGGAACCGTGCTTCCCAAGTGGGATAAGTTCAAATATCTGGGATCTATGATCAATATCAAAGCAACTTTTGATGACGACATCATCATCGCTTAAGCGTAGGGTGGATGAAGTGGCAAGAAAATTCCGTTATCTTCTGTGACAGAAAAATGCCACCTAAGTTGAAGGGAAGGCTCTACACAGCAGTTGTACGTCCAGCGCTCACATACGGTTCACAATATTGGACGATGTATAAAACGCATGAGAGTAAATTAACGGCAGCTGAGATGAAGAAGCTTCGCATGACAGCAGGAGTGACAAGGCTTGATCGAATAAGAAGTTCGAAGATCCGTGGAAGTATTCACATCAAGGAAACCATCTTACAAAAAATAGAGCGCGACCGGCTCAGCTGATATTGCCACGTTCAAAGAAGAGAACATTTGAACCCTGTTAAAAGGGCAATATCAATGCACGTTCCAAAGACATCGCGATGTAGGAAAGGCAGGCCTGGATCAGGCAAATGCGACGACATCGGCATTTCATTGGCCTCAGTAACCGAGTGATTCAAAATCGGGAGGCCTGCCGATATTTTCTGAGGTCAAATAGGCGAACCCCACAGGCGGATCAGTAGAAATGCGGTGAAGTGGGAGGGTTGTGATTCTTTATTTTCGGATCATAACCTCGCTGAAAAAAGAAGAAGAAGAAAAAGAAGACAATTGCTTACTCGCGTCATTTTGGGTTTTCTTTACATTTGTATGAGATACCAAAAAGGGCATTTACTTAAAAGATTTGATAAGACGTCAAAATCGAAAAACATTTAATGGATTATACTTGTAATTTGGTTTACACATTTCTATATGTGTCAGCAGTAAAGGTCAGCAAGACGCAAGTTGGAATATCAGGAATTCCCTGAAATTGAATAAGGGTATGAGGGACGAAATTTCGCAAGGACGGAGCACAGTGTGTATTTTTGCAAATTTACCAGGACAAAATTATTTATATAAATTAAGCAACACACTTTTATTAGAAATATATTTAAAACTGTGAAATAGGTATTTAAACACGAAAAACACACATTTACGTATCTCTTAATATTGTTGAGACTGCTAATATTGTCAAATAACCTGCTTCGCTTATGATGCATTGCTGTTGGTGTCCGTTTTCTTTATCTGTATTTCAGATACCGTTGCCACATATTCAGTAGCAATTTTAAAATATCTGGGTGAAGAGGATTTATTTTATTATTTGCTTTCGAACTAAGCGATGTCGCGACTGCGTCAGAAGTAATTAGACCACGATGTACAATCGCGTACAAAAGTTTTTGTAATCCAATAAACTCAAAACATTTTATTAGTTTGCAGCAATTTCACCAATACATTTCGGTGCAGTTTACTTCTCTAAACGAAACTGCTTTTGTCGTGAAACATGAGGTACATACCTTGATATTAAATACCAGTACTAAAATCTTTTTACAAATAAACACATGTAGAAAACACAATTAATAGCGTAACATGGAGGGAAACTGTTAACAATTGTACCAAGCGTAGTAGGTAGACAGTTGCTTTTGCCGGCTGATTTATCAACATAAGCAATCTTTCTATAATATATTTTTTTTCATATGGCCTATCTATCGTATCAGTTCATCTAAAATCATCTTAACAGTGAAATTGTTCATTGTTGATTTATGATTTTGACCAGCTAGTTTTGTGGAATCACACACTGTACGCCGCCGTCCGTTTTATGTGATTTATACTAAGGAACAACTTAGTTCGTAATACTTTTCTAAGAGCTTGATTAGTGATTTTGAATTGTTAATTTCACCTTGAATTGTATTTTTCCTTAGCTTTCAAATACAGTGATGATAAAAAATAACCAAAAACCTACAAGCATATGTATTTTCATTAAACTAAGCAAGTTCTAAATCATTTACAATCTCATACAACGTTTTCGAAAAAGAAATCTTCATGTGGTGCCTTTACAATTTTTAAGAAATCATTTGATATACAAAGAACGAAACTGAACATTCAATCAAGCACCTGCAGAACTTGTAAATATTTTTATTAAAAGTAGGGGGCCGGACCTACGCTATCCGAAATACATATACAACCGGACGTATTCCAAGGCGCAAACCTATTGTAGTTGAATTATTACCCTAATTATTCAAATTGTCTAAAACGACGAGTAAACATTCACCACGTAGTTTGCTTTGAAGAGTTGTCTTAGGTTTTGCAAACGTTTTGAAGTTAAATTTGACAAAATATATATATATATCTTTTTTCAAATGGATTCGCTTACCTCGTCTCGAAGATGGCTATCCAAAGTTGAGACCTCTTCAAAAAATGTCCAAGTCAATTTGTCGCGCGAACTGCGATCTTCTTCGTCTAGATCGAGAAAATGATGACGCTCCTGATGGTTCTCTTCTGGCCTTAGATACCTCTTACCAGTGCTACGGCTGCAACTGGCCACAGCCAATAAACCTTGAGACTCAAAAATTAAATCAGAATTTGAATTTAATTCGAGGTTCTCATTCACCATTGCAGAGTGTAATTTTTCATTTTACGAATCAAAATTTCGATTTTTTCATCAACAAACTGAAAAGGAATTTCAAAAGTAGAATTCACCAAATACACTTCTCACAGACGCACACAAGACCTCCGGGGGAAATTGCTTTTCACTTTGGATGATCATCAATCAACGGGCAATTAAATGCACAATTAAATTTTCCATCCGACTGAATGCAATGCGAATCTGGGGGATTTGGTTTTTTTTTTTTCAATTTAAACAGATTTGCCTGCCAATGACTACGGACGTGGAAAAACCCGACGGAGTTTTCCACAAACGACCTCTGTATGCTTCGACGTCTTCACAATCACTGGCTAGATGAAAAGCCGAATGAAAATTTCCTTCACTGTTGGCTGTGTGGAAAGACTTCTGTGCGAGGTGCAGATTCCTTTGTGGGTGTTGGATGTGGGGGGTGGGTGAACATTTTTGGGGAAAATGAGCTTCTATCATAATTTTTTTTAAAGAATGTGTGTATGTGTGAGGGAAAAGCTTTTATTTCACACTTGATGTGTATTTTGGTTGTTGTTCATTTTCCCGGCTCGGTCGGTGGGGTTTGTTTTTTGCAGACATTTCCTGCCGACCACGTGGAGAGGTGGGCAGAGCGCATGCTTCAAGTGGTGTGGTTGTAGAAGTTGTTGTAGGCCGCACGTGGTTTTAGCATAATGTTGCCAGGTTGAAAAAGTGCGTTGATTGTGATGTTATTGGACATAGAGGAGTTCCATTAAAGACTACTATTCTAAGGAATTGAAAACAGCTTTAGCTGTCGATGAACCGATTTTGGTGAGTTTTTCTTTGTTAGGATGTACAATGCTTGAGTTATATGTATCTCGTTGTATACTCAAAAACACATTTCAAAATTTTTAAAGACAAAAACGGGCCGGGGGCAAAAACATACTCTCACTGCTCTACACTTGCGTCGTCGCTCGGTTTCGATGAATACTCAAGCTTCGTCTCAACCAGTTCAATGCATTGCCAATCATTCTTAATGTGAACTAATCGAACCTCACTTACGCATGCGACTCCTAAGTCGGTAGAACGTGCTGTTAAATAGACTAAGCGGGCTCGTACGCCAGTTGTTCTCGAACGTCTCAGTAACGTCGAAAGCTTTTGTATGGCTAACCTTATATCCAAATCTAAGTAGATATGGTCTCTTTGCTTAAAATAGTAACATGGAATTCAAACAGGCTCTTACAAAAATCTGACGAATTAGAAATTTTCCTAATGAGAGAAATATCTTACTTACTTAGGTGGCGCTACAGTTCGGGGTGAACCTGGGCCTCAACCAACAAGCCTCTCCATTTAGCTCGGTCTTTAGCTAGTTGCCCCCAGTTGCGCACTCCAAGTTTGTCGAGGTCCCCTTGAACTTGTGCGCGCCACCTACGGCGATGATTCCCTCTACTGCGTCGTCCCTCGGGGTTAGATTCGAAGACTCTGCGGGCCGGAGCGTTGGTGTCCATTCGCTCTACATGTTCTAGCCATCTCAGACGTCCAATACGCAGTTTTTTGACTAGGTCGATGTCGCTAAACAGCTCGTATAGTTCGTGATTGAATCTTCTCCTCCAAAACCCGTCAACACAAACGGGACCGAAAATCTTACGAAGAATTTTTCTCTCGAAGCGACCAAGGATATCTTCATCCTCATTTAATAAAGTCCATGTTTCAGCGCCGTAAAGCAGGACTGGGATGATCAAGGTCTTATATAGAGTCTCCTTAGTTGTTCGAGATAGGGCTTTACTGTTGAATTGCCTTATAAGCCCAAAAAAACAGCGATTGGCAAGAGTTATTCTTCGATTGATTTCTGCACTGATCTTGTTTTTCGAGTTTATAGCAGAGCCAAGGTAGACAAAGTCCCTTACTACCTCGAAGTTATAGCTGCCCACTGTGACGTTTTGTTTGGTTTTCCCTTCTTGTTGACAGCATATACTTGGTTTTGCCCTCGTTTATCACTAAACCCATTTTGGCCGCTTCCGCCTCAATACTTGCAAACGCACCGGTGACAGCCCGCTGAGTTCTTCCGATAATGTCTATATCGTCGGCGTATGCAAGCAGTTGTACAGACTTGTAATAGATTGTGCCTCCGGTGTTGGTTTGTGAGTTCTGCACAATCCGTTCAAGTTCAATACTGAAGAAGTCACATGACAGCGCGTCACCTTGTCTAAAACCTTTTTTGACATCAAAGGTCTCGGTGAGGTCATTACCGACCTTGATGGAGCAGCGAGCGTTCTCCATCGTCATCCTGCACAGACGAACAAGTTTTGCAGGGATGTCAAAACTAGACATGGCTCTATAAAGCTCTTCTCTATAGATGCTGTCATAGGCGGCCTTGAAATCGATAAAGAGATGGTGAGTATCGATTTGGAATTCTTGGGTTTTCTCCAGGATCTGCCGATGTGTGAAGATTTGATCGATGGTCAACTTTCCTGGCTTGAAACCGCTTTGATAGGGGCCAATCAGGCTGTTGATAAAAGGTTTCAGGCGTTCACACAATATCGCAGAAAAGATCTTGCATGCGATATTAAGGAGACGGATGCCTCTATAATTGGCGCAATTGAGGGGTTCTCTTTCTTGTGGGTCAGGCATACACTATACCTGATGAATGGAATCTGTCAGAATCGTAGAGATGAGTTGGTGTTTGCACTCTAGCAATTCATTACCAGCTGCCTTGAGAAGTTCGGCCGGTAAGCCGTCAGGTCCAGCAGCCTTGTTGGATCCTCACTTCGTTTTGGTCAAGTGGACGGAAATTTCGACTATCATCGTCTATGTTAAATGATTCGTGGTTCTACCCCAGCATGCAAGTTTTTAATCAAGTTTACTAATACAATATCACCGAGCTCATCACAGATGCCAAAGAACGTTATAAGTAGCATTTATAAGCGGAGCTGAGTCTTAACAAAAAAAAAATCTGCCTAACCACATCTAGTTTGCACACGACTTTAGAGCTCCTAAAAAATGTCGATGTGTATGATTCAATGAGTGCCTAATTCAGAGTAATGGTATGTAATATTTTGCAATTTATCCAAATCTCAATGTTAATGTTGATGTCGCACAGTTTTTTGATGCGTCTTTTTTTTATAATCAATACGAATGAGACCAGAAAGTTCTTCAGTTGAAGAACTTTTATATCAAAACCTACAGATCCGCGCGTCTTTATCTGGGTTGTGCAATATTATGCACTGGGCGGTAATATTGTGCACCACCCAAGATCCCCAGGATCTTGTCTGTGTGATCCCCAGTCATATTTACTATACACATTTGTACGCGTGTATGTACTTAGCTAACAGGAGGGAAACATTAAATGAAATCATTATAACCAGCGTCAAAATACACATGTATGTATAAATTTGCGCCACATAGGTGAGCAAGGAAATAAATGCATGTATTTATTTATTTTATGTTGCGTCCAAAAGTACACAAAACAAAATTTTGTTTTCCGCAATTACATACAATACTTTTCAAACTTTTCGAATGCATAGTTTATAATGCCTGGTTTTCCACGTTTTTTTTTTTTTTTAATCTCTTTGTTCATTTATATTAATATCTCAATTCCTTTTGGGACTATTGTGATAATCTTAATTAGAGATAAAGACCAAGCTTCCAAGGTATAGGCAAAGTATTATTAAAAGCTGTCCAGTGGTTATCATTTTATTATACAAGTATGTATAGATACTATTAGTTTTTTTTTTTTTTTCATTACATACGTATTTGGCGCAAACTGCCCATGAAGGACCTGGGCCTAGCTTCGCGCATCCACTAGTGTTGGGTACGCTATATTTTTCACACGACTGAAAGTAACCTACAGTTTTGTGCGATATTCGAAGGCAATTTTTTATTTTGTTTTTGAGAAGCTTTTTCACGGCATCACAACTGTCGGATGTTTGTCAGACGTTTGCGCGAGGTGAGATCATGAAAAGGACTTTGTGGTGTTTTCTGGGATTCGAATGTAGTTCTTTATGAACTCCTGTTTTTCCTAGTTCCTAGGAACTATCGGTAGAACGAAGACCCGTTGGTTTAAATGCTTCGTATGAGTGACAACCTCTAAATTGAGAACAACCTAGACGAATGGAAGAACTTAAAGATAATTAATAATTCAACGAAATGTGCGTCTTCGGCAGCAAAAACTTAGGCAAATCGATTTCTATCAACAACTTGCGGGTACCCGGCGTGCGTTGCTGCGCTTTGCCTCACTCAAAATGCAGTTGTGGGCAAACTGCTTGACTGATTTTGACCAAACTTCACAGAAACACTCTCTCCAATACCGAAGATTGCCTGAAAATTTGAGCTTAATCGGTTCGGTGGTTTCGGAATCCATAGCATACATACAAACATAGGTACATTCAGTTTTATATATATACATAGATCATTCCAACAAACTTTTACTTTCATATTAAACATCACGTCTAGACTAAAAAAAAAAAAATCAAAGGCACCATCCGTATTCGCTTGAATCCCGCATTCCATTTATCTTTACTCCTTCATCATCTACCGTTTTATCCCCTGCGGCTATTCGGTCATAACTAAGCACAGAATTTTCCTCTGAATGTTGCAATCAAATTGCATCAGTCACAAGGTAATTACATGACATTTTGCCGATACCATCACCAAGGAAAAAGTTTCTCCCTTTACAAATAATTATGGATTTTTTTTTTTCATTCTACTTTTCGATCGGACGATAGACAAATCCCCTGAGGGATAATTTGATAAGCCACTGACTGCATTTCAATCTTTTTTGCAACGACATCTCCAATGCCCTTTAAATCCATAGAAGCAGCTATTTTGCTCCAGGATAGAAGAGTAGACAAAGACTTGAATGGGGAAAAACCAGGAAACATTTTGCCCACAACATACCACCTTTGAACGGGTACCTTGTGTAAACATGGTGTGGGAGTATTATAGAAAAAATCTTAATCAAGCGAGTCCTTCCACTTCCTGGGGCAATACTAAGCGGGAGAGACGATATGTGTGTCCCATCAATTGAAAAGGTGCCAGTGACCTTTTTATGCAAATATTTGCTCTTAGCTTTGCATACAACTTTTCTTTTTTAAGCTTTCCTTTTGCTTTGTATATACTTTTGTGGTTCATCTTTGTTGGTTATCCTATTGAAATGTACCAAAGTATTTCTCTGGAAGTGGGATTTTGTTTACGTTGTGTTCGTAAAAGGAAAACATGAAACGGACACCCACTTCCTGTTTTTGAAAGAAATCTTTAAGGTGTACAATGTTCGTGCTTGTGTCGATGTTTAACGTTGAAGAATTGGTTGTAAGTACACTTGGAGTTGGGATCATAGGGTGTGCAATAGACCTTTTACTAATATTCCGTGTGGTCAGTTAGTGAAATATAAGGAACTACTTAGTCTATGAATGGATTTTTCTATAAAAAGATTAATAGACGTTTGGAAACACATTAGTTTTTTCTTAAAACTGGTGTCTAGATGGATGCTTGTAGAAAGTGTAACGAATGAGTATTGAAAGTCTTTTTGAAAGGATTGGTTGGCTATATGGATGAGAAGCAATATAAAAGAGAATCGGGACGTTCATGTTATTTCAATATTTATCATATATCCTGGAGAATGCTTCAAACTAACCGCAAAACCCTCAGCTTTGGCCAAAATATGAACATAAAGCGTGTAAATCTATTATTTATATTATTTATAGTATGCGTTGAATTTATTTCTCGTATGTGCCTGCAATCTTGTATTTCCTTGCATTGTAACATGTAGCGTAAATTGCGTTAAGTTTAAATAACGATACTTATTTTCGCACTAAAAACCAACAGCAGCAAACTCGAATACAACGTAAACAATACTGGTGGCCGATAGGGGAAACGATGTCTAACTTTCGCACTAAAAACCAACAAACAACTACTTGAATGCAGCGTAAACACGACCAAGTAGGGATATTTCTCTTTCCGAGTAACGACACTGTAGATGTGGGATGCGACGCGATCAAAAGATAAAACAAAATAAAATGTTAGAATTTTGTCGATTGGTTGGCCGTTAGAGCGCACATTACGTAGGTAATGTTCTAAAAATAAGAAATTTAGCACTTTAATTGAGTAAACCAGGTAATCTGCAAATAACCTAGTTAATCTGCAGATTAACGGCTTCCGCATATTACCAGTAACATATGCAGCAAGGCCACAAGATATCATCCATTTATTAAGATCGTTTATTCTGGATTGATTTATGTCATTTATGCTCTTACTGAACATTATGCGTTCACAGCACAGTCTTCATATTTTACCCCTCCTTGCGGAGTACTTACGTTTCATCATCGAACATTTCTTCATGCGTCAGTGTTGCTACCATTAACATAAATGTCTTTTCTGATAGCCTCAAATGTATTGATGTCATTCCAATAGGCCCATTTCGCTTCTTCCAGTTTTTAGCAAAGCTTTTGGATGGAGGGTTGTTATCTGTCAAAGTGGATGTGAAAGTTAAGATCTTCTCGAAAAAAGAACACAAATAGGCAAATATTAGTAAAAGTGTTGCAAAAGATAATTATTAAGAATACAATTCACAAAAAGAAAGTATACCTTTAGATCTGTCTAACCCTTTGCACTCGAATCAGTACGCATACAGGAAAGGCAAATCTACAGTAGGTGCACTACAGTTCTAAGGAAATAGCCTTATGTGCATTTCTTGACATCGAGGGCGCGTTCGATAACACTGGTTACAACTCGATCGTAAGGGGGATTAGTAGCAGAGGTATCGAAGAATCGACTAACCAATGGATTAGGGCCATGCTGATAAGTCGATTCATTACCTCCTCCTCCGGGGGAGTGTCGGTGTCTATAACTGCAGCGAATTCAAAAATGAACATAAGAGCTGATTTAAATGTATTTCTTGGCATAGATATATCTAAATTATCATATACGGAATTGAAAGAAATTAGAACATAGTGAAATAGGCTCGCGTGTAAGGTGACGATCTTCAAACAATAATGGTCTCGCTCTAAGGACCCTTTGTGGAGCATAGATATTAATGAGTCTAAGTAAATTCCCACAGTCGAGTGAACAAAGCACAAAGCAAATCCCTGATGAATATAAAACCAAACATTTTCCGCCTGAGTTCGAGAGATTGCATCCCGAGTAGCAAACATTTGGATGTATAAGAAACCTTGATATTAGTATCGTGAAAAAATCTACGTAGGGCAAAACGAAGAACATTTTTTTGCACTCTCTAAATTCTATTAATATGCTTTAAAGCAATAGGATTCCAGACAACCGAACAATATTCTAGAATTGGGCGAACTATACTACTATACTATTTATTGCCTTTAGTGTATACGGATCCTTAAAATCCGTCGAATTGCACTAAAGGAAATCATGCAAAGAACTTGCCTTCGTTGTTAGATATTCAATATGGAGGTCGAAATTTAGCTCGGAATCAAAAATTACCCCCAGATCTTTGAAATCGTTTACAATCTTTAACAAATTATTACCAATTGAATAACTCAGTTGAATATTCAACAGTAAATGACTGAAAGACATTGAAGCACATTTATCAGTATTCACAATGAAGTCGTTAGAATGACACCACTCTAAAAAGCGATTCAAGTCCAGCTGAAATTGATGACAGTCATTTATACTAGTAACACAGGAAAAACAATTTTGCATCATCAGCGTACAGGAGGCAACGACAAAACTTTAAAATTGAGGGCAGATCATTAACAAAAAGCAAAAATAGCGAGGGCCCCAGATGACTTCCTTCTGGAACACCGGAAGTAACAAAAATTTCTTTAGAAAAGTATTTTCCTATAGTAACCCTTTCTTTTCTACCGGTTAGATAAGAAATTACCCATTTTAACAATGACCCATAGAAACCAAAAGCTTTTCACTTTCTGTAGAGAATATTTAAATTTACTCTGCTGAACGCCTTAACAAAGTCAGTATAAACTACGTGAACTTCACAACGGCTTTCCATTGCCCTGGAGCAAAAGTTAGTTAATTCAACCAAATTCGAGCAGGTGGGTCTACCTTTCCAAAACCCATGCTGGCAATCGCTTATGTGACCTTTCAAAATACCGTGAAGTCTAGTATTAACTAAATTATCTAACAATTTTGGGATAACAGGTAATTTGGTAATAGGTCTGTAATTACAAACCTGATCTTTTTTACCATTTTTGAAGATAGGAGATATACATGAATGTTTCCAATCTTCAAGAAATAGATCACAAGCGGGAGATTGGTTAAAAATGATCTGCAATGGTGTGCAAAGAGACCTAGCACAGTGTCTTAAAACAATTGGGTAGAATCCTAAAGTATCAACTTGAGAATTCGCTTCCAATTTGGCGAGGGCGTTATAAATTTCGTCCGTCTCAAACACGAGGCTAGATACATTAGAAAAACTTTGTAATGAATCGAAATATTCGTCACGAAGGTTTACTGAATTTGAGGAATTGTATATATTTTGGAAAAAGTTAGCAAACATGTCCACAATTTTTTCTGGATTACTAGAGGTTTCCCCGTAAAATGTCATCACTGACGGAAAACCTACACTTTTACGCTTGGAATTGAAAAAGGTCCAAAAATTCTTACGATTGCTTTTGAGATTACTTTCCAGCGAATGCAAATATCTACTCGCAAGAAATTTCGATAAAAAAATGAACTCTTTCCTTAGTCTCGAAAATATCTGGTAGTCCGCACGAGAATTGTTTTTTTTTTTTTGAATTGCTTGTGAGCCGTACTTTTTGCGTTTTTCAATTGC
The DNA here is from genome assembly GCA_945910035.1 of Brachypalpus laphriformis. Classification (NCBI taxonomy): domain Eukaryota; kingdom Metazoa; phylum Arthropoda; class Insecta; order Diptera; family Syrphidae; genus Brachypalpus; species Brachypalpus laphriformis. Next base: position 28,984,970 of record OX246753.1, read on the forward strand.
GAACCTACCTCTTGCGAACTTTGGGTACGCAACTAGCTAAAAGAGAACGAAATTTATCAGAAAAAGCCTTGAAATTGTGGGGCAAAATATTGTGCTGAGGCTCAGTATACCAGTTAACAGCATTTAAATGATCGTTAAGTGTATTTAAGCTATCTGTACTAAACTTGTACTTAAAACAGTCATGGTTAAAGTATGTCAACAAATTTTCAAACACGTAATTACTTATATTCATGCTAATTTCATTATGATGAATTGAATTTGCCAACATCGGACAACAAGCAGCTACAATAGTTACATTTAAGCTATCAGATACAAATACAAGATCAAGTAATCTATTTAGGGAATTGAAATTAAAATTAATCTGAGGTAATCCAATTAAAAATATTGTATCAACAACTGTCATTTCAATTTCTGAAGAAAAACCGCTCGGCAAATGTTTTAAATTATGACGAACCCATTGTAAGTCCCCAACATTAAAGTCACCAAGAACACAGATATATGCGTTTTTGTCTTCAAACTTTGAAATGACATTTTCGATATTATCTAGATATTTTTTGTACATAGCAATGTTACTTTGTGGAGGAATATAGCTCAAGAATAATAAGAGGTCAGGACAGGAATCTCCAGAAGCAATGCGAACACAAACTTGATCGATGTGTAGTATATCTTCCGTTATTACTAGGTCGAGGTCCACTGCAGAAGATACTATTGAGCGCCGAACAGCAAGCAGAGCGCCTCCCCCTCGGTCTTTGCTTACATCCATACGATCCACACAAAAAACCAATAAGTCAGCGGTGTTGAATAATTCTTCCATAAAATGATGCTCGTGTAACCACGTTTCGTTAAAGGCAATAACATCATATTCACACTCGTCGATGACTACAGACAATTCTTTTAATTTTGAAGAAAATCCTCCGATATTTTGATAATATATAGTGAAACTATTGCGGGCAGTAAGGAATTCAGCATCAGAAGAAATTGGCAAATTTGCAGCTGCCTTTTGTTCGGTCGTAGTACAAGCAAGTTCAACTACATTAAGTTCTGCCTGGATGTTGCACGCGTCTGGGGTTCCGAGGCTATCTGATAGTTTTTCCCAGAGGACGAAACTCACGAACGACCACATTCTTTGGCCATTTAGATGCGATAAGTGTATGTTCTAATAATGCCAACGGAATTCCAACTTTAAAGTTGACAAAACTCAGCTTGCCCTCATCCGCTGATGTTTTAATAAGCTTAAAGCAAACTATATCCTCTTGAAGACATTCTAATTTAGATGCAACATATTTTTGAACAGTGTCAACAGTTGTAGACCCACAGCATCTCGAATGATACGTAGTGCATTCTGATTTCGATCGCCTTTACGGTTTACCCTCTTCCATTCATGAAGAACATTACTAGAAGTCGAAGCAATATCATCCGGAACAACACCAACACCAACAGAAGCAACAGACCCAGTCGCGTTCGTGTTCATTCCAACGTTTTTTGCATTGTGTTTATGTTTATTTTGCCTCTTCGTCTTTGACCCTTTCTTGGAATGACCAAGAACAGCGGCAGTATCAACACCATACGGAACTTCAATTTTAGCGGTAAGCGTAGTAAGCGTGCCATCGTTACCAGTCACATTAACAGCTGCATCAGCAGCAGCAGTCTCTTCACGGAAAAACATAATGTTTGGCTTAGCAAATGCATTTGAATATTTAACACTGCACTCAACGGTTTTATTCTCGCCTTTCGGAGCAACTGCACTTCTCTCTTTTATTTCGGAGTTAAGTTCATCGATTCTCTTTCGTAATAGATCGACTACAGAGACGAGCTAACTAACTTTGTTGAATAACTTTTTGTGAGAGTATATGGAGCATTCATTGCAATGAAAAAAAATGTTCGGTATTACACTTTTTAAATCTTTAGCAATTTCTTCGGATAAACCAAGACAAATTCTATGGAATGTTCTGCCGCAAAGTGAACCACACTTAATGCCATCATCCAAAAGGACGACATAATATTTGGAACACTTTAATTTGGACATTTTCTCAGAGCAAATTCAAAACACAACCGAACTATATTTTTTTTTATAAGTACTAGTACGTACACTATATGTAGTCTATATCTATATTTTAGTAGATCTTCACAGATCAGGCTACACCACCGTCAGTTATGCTGATGACTTGGCAGTTTTTATTAGAGGTAAACACGGCATAATACTTTCCAACACCATGCAAAGTGCAATATCTCAAGTTGTAGAATGGTGTAACAAAGAAGGACTATCCATAAATCGAAGTAAAACCGTTCTGGTGCCGTGCACAAGGAAGGCACAGGTCAACCTTGAACCTATTACAATCAGATGCACCACACTAGTTTATTCCAGCGAGGTCAAATATCTTGGTGTAATTCTTGACAAACGACTTAACTGGAATTCACATATCAAGTCCAATTCACATATCAAGTCAAGTCCATACCTGGGAATGACACTCGACCCAAGGCTGAAATGGAGTTCGCACGTGAAAATGAAACGTAAAGAACTCGAAATCAAATATAGAGAAATGTATGTACTGGTTACTCGGAAAGCATTCCCAGCTCAGTACTGAAAACAAACTGCTTTTATACAAGCAAGTGCTAAAGCCGGCGTGGACCTACGGTATACAACTTTGGGGTTGTACCAAGAAAACAAATTCAAATATTTTCAAGCTTTCAAAATAAAGTACTAAGAGGAATTGTCCAAGCACCGTGGTATAGTAGAAACGACGATATCCACAGGGATCTCGGAATTCCGACAATCGAACCTGAAACTAGCAGCTTCGCGAGAAAGCATAGAAACCGACTAATCGGACATGTCAACAATACAGTCCTACAAATTTTGGATGAGAGCAATTTATTGCACCGACTACAAAGGACGAAACCTTTCGACTTGGCGAGGTAATGATTAACCGCGTCTAGATTGCGGAATATGCAGGATGTTTCAGTGGAAAAAAACCTGCCAAACGTTTTTATTTTATGATAGGAAAATTTCTTGATAAGTTAATACTTAACATAGTTGCGATAACTAACAAATTTATATCGAAGGGTGGTGTTTTTTTAGTCAGTAAGAATCTGACACTACTACCAATCTTCATTAGGAAGATGTCTGCTAGATATACCATCAAGCTGCAGTTAGATTATGAGTATAAACCAGGCGACCTTGTGGGATATTTAAAGATACTCAACTCAATCCCTAAAAGAGACATGTTCTGCACTGTACCAGATATTATGGTCTGGCAACATTACTTCGGTAGGTTATTCGAGGTTGAAATATTGGACCGCGGAAATTGGTCCAATGGTGCTCCAACACTGGACCCTAGAAGTCTGGTCTAGTTCCCCGACGGTTCGAAAATGGATTCTGGAGTTGGAGGTGGGGTCTTTGGACCCAAGTACCTATGGGTATGACTCTTACTGTGTTTCAGGCTGAAATCCATGCCATTGGGATCTGCGTCAGACACAATCTCCGCAAGGGGATCAAGAGCGCTAGAATACATATCTTTTCAGCAGATGAAACATCCGAACATATTCTTTGTTAATGCCCGGCACTACACTGGTTAAGAAAACGTATTCACCACAAGCAGATACTTACTTCAGTGGAACTGAAATGCTCCACTACTGAAGACATACTCACTTTCATAAGGGAGGTAGTATGTCTGTTAGATTAACTCCAACCCTCCGATACAATAGATCTTTCAGATCGCAGTGTCGTTGCCACGTGGGTATTGGTTGTACAAGAGGAAAAAAAAAAGTATAATAGTATAATAATAAAAAAAAAAATAAAAAGTATAGTATATCGGATCACTACGCATGAGGTTCCAACTTCGAATCCCAGAAAACACAAAAAAAGTTTTTTCATGGTCTTACCTCTCGCGAGCGTCTGACAAACATCCGAGAGTATTATTGTCATGAAAAAGCTTCTCAAATCGCCGTCCGGATTCGGGACTAAACTGTAAGTCCCTTCCATTCATGTGAAAAATATAACGCACACAACATGAGTGGTTGCGAGAAACTAGGCCCTGGCACTTAAAGAGCTGTTGCACCAATTATTTATTTATTCTTAATGCCAAAAGTCTTAAAGGGTTAAACATAAGCATTCAAATGTACCATTAAATTTTCGCCAAAGGATGAGAAAGCTGGTACCAGTCATGAAGGTCCTCCGTGGGAAGAACCTTAAAATGGAAATCACCCACAGAGATGTGAAATTACACAAAGCAGATAAAATATGAGTGACGAGAACTAACCCTAACCCTAAAAACTATTTTTGGGGACATAGCCCCGCGAAATCTTTTGAATGAATTTTGAAAACTAAACATCGGTTTGGCTGCAAATACATGCAGAAGATTACGCACTGAATGAGAAACGCCTGTCTACCAGAATGACCTCTTTCATTATTAAAAATTGTAGGTTATAATGTATCCGGCCTTTAAAATAAGGTAATGTTTGTTGAATTTTTAAATTATATTAGGATTTTCATATTTTTCTATTATATCGAACACATGTGTTAGAAAATGAGGACGTTCTATTTATAGAATATATTTTCGAATTATGAACTAAACTGGAAACAGGTAGTTAAATTAGCGATCTTTGAAAGAGAAGGCGACAGACAGCTATTTGGATACCGTAAGGACCTTATTAGCGTTGAGGTTAAGTTTAAAGTCTTGAATAAATCATGCGTTTCAGAGGTAAATTCTAACAACAAAACATTTTACATCGCGCCCATTTATTTAAAATGCAACCGATCAAATTCTTGTTGGTGATTTTAATGGTCGGGTGGGTCTAGCTCAAAACAACTTCACCAGTGGTTAAAATCATCAAACATGGATATGGCTCGCAGATCGAAAGATGAAGTTCGGGACAACAAGAGTGTTCAAATTCTATAGCTTGCAAATGATACGATGGTCGAGTTCGGAACAGAAGTTGCGAGGGAGAGCCAAGAGAAGAGTTCACGTTTATTCGTGGAATAGCATGTTCAGTAATTGATTGCTGTTTCATTTCCGGAGATTGGCATCTTCTACTACATAATTTTCTTGTAGAGGTAGGTGTGTTCTCGGATCTACTCCAAAAGTTACTTGCACAGCGAACTTAAGTAACACGACGGAACTAAGGCAATTATCGAAACAAATTTTTTTTTTAATGTTCTGCATCACTTAGGACTGTGTCTTTTAAAGTTGTAAAACCTAGTGATGGAGTGAAAGGAACGGTTTAGATGAGAGTTAAGGATTAGAAAAGGATGGGGAAGGAAAGAGAGGGAAGTGACGGTGCGCACTAATTTTGAATCTTTGTAAGTTATAGGTTTCTGGAAATACTGAGGAAGGCAAATCATTCCACATTCGTGTTGAGCGGCTAAAAAACGAACCTATATATTTCACTGTGCGCCCTAGAACAGGATTTAAAACGTAGGAATGTGTGGAAGAGGCAGCACGCGTACATATTTCCATTGAACTGACGGACAGGTGGACACAACTATAGATTTCGCCCGAACAATTAGAAGCACAGGTACAGGAGCGCTAAGCATCCAACACTCCAGCCGTGTTCCAGTGAAGTGATTTGGATACAAATTGACTGATCGTCGATCAATCTACACTCAAACTAATATGGAAAGATACAATAATAGCTTAAATTTAGTGCCAACTCATTCTTGCGCATCGAATGCTCTTCCAACTATTGAAGAGCTCACTAAAATAATTAAAAAAGCAATTCCACCAAGCAGTCCGTCAACAAGTAAAAATATTTGCAAACAAAAGTGACTTCACCGTGAATGTTTAAAAGCAAGAGCGTTCCTTAGGCACCATAACACTTCTTCTTCTTCGTTTTATCAGCGAGGTTATGATCCGAAAATAAGGGATCAATGCCCACCCATTTCACCGCATTTCTACTGATCCGCCTGTGGGGTTCGCCTATTTCACCTCAGAAAATATCGACAGGCCTGCCGATTTTGGATCACTCGGTTACTGAGGCCAATAAAATGCCGATGTTGTCGCATTTGTCTGATCCAGGCGTTTATAGGCCTGTCTTTGGAACGTGCATTGATATTGCCTTTTTAACAGGGTTCAAATGATCTCTTCTTTGAACATGGCAATACCAGCTGAGCCGGTCGCGCTCTATTTTTTGTACAATGGTTTCCTTGATGTGAAAGCTTCCACGGATCTTCGAACTTCTTATTCGATCAAGCTTTGTCACTCCTGCTGCCATGCGAAGCATCTTCATCTCAGCTGCCGTTAATTTACTCTCATACGTTTTGTACATCGTCCAACAAAGTGAACCATATGTGAGCACTGGACGCACAACTGCGGCGTGGAGCTTTCCCTTCAACTTAGGTGGCATTTTGCTGTCACAGAAGACAACGGAATTTTCTTGCCACTTCATCCACCCTACGCTTACGCGATGATTGATGTCGTCATCACAAGTTGCTTTGATATTGATCATGGATCCCAGATATTTGAATTTTTTGCACTTGGGAAGCACTGTTCCATTCAAATAAATGTCTGGAATAGACCTGAGGGGATCAGAGAATGGGCAGCACAAGTACTCTGTCTTTTTGAACTAATGCGATACCCATTTCCCTCCAAAACGTACACCCACACATCAAGTGGTCGTTGCAGAGATTCAGGATCCTCACTTATGATGGCTCCAGGCACGTTGGGGTCCATCACTATACCTTCAAGCAGATAATCAAGGACTGTAATAAAGAGCAAAGGACTTAAGACGCTTCCCTGGTGCACCCCGACTTTGATTGGGAACTCTTCGGTTACTCCAGCAGGGCATCTTACTTTTGTCTTTGCTCCGTCGCACATGTCCATGATCATCTATACATAGGTTTCTGGAACCCCTCGATGTCTTAGCGCCACCCATATCAGATCTCGTGGTTGTCTGTCGAATGCCTTTTCAAAGTCAACCAATACAATATGCAAATCCCTTAAGGAATCACGATGTTTTTCCATTATGATCCTTACACTTTGGATTATATTTATGGTTGATTTACCAGCGACAAACCCGCACTGATCATCAGATAGCCGTATTATTTTTCGCAGTCGGCCACCTAGTACCCGCTCAACGATCTTCATGGTGTGTGACATCAGCTTGATCGAACGGTAGTTATCACAGTTTCGCGTATCACCCTTCCCTTTGTATACAGGGAGAATGCAACTTTCCTTCCATTGATTCGGCATTGGATCACCTCTCACAAATTTGGAGATGAGAATTCTGAGCCATCTGAACCAATATCTCCCATCCTTTTCCAGAACTCAGAGGGCATCTCGTCTGGCCCAACCGCTTTTCGTTTTTTGGAGTATTTGACCGCCTCACTAACTTCTTCGACTGTAATGTCGGGTATTTCTTCACAGTTAGGGGTGGCTCTTGGAAAGTATAGCCGGGGAAACTGTTTATTTAAAAGTTCTTTACAATACTGCCGCCACCTCTGCAAAATTTTCTCGTCATCTACAAGAAGTTGGCCATGAGCATTGTTAATGAACTTTGGGGAACGAATCTCCTGAGCATTCCTCCTTCTTTGGGCAGCTATTTTGAAGATGTTTGCGCTCTTGTTCATATTGTGTCTTCGCAGCTCCTGGATAGCCTGGTTTGCATCAGCAACCGGGGAAAATATTTTCTCCAGCTCCCGATACAGGCCCTCCGTACTCTCTGCTTGAAGCTGGGCGCACTGCTTCTTCGCTTTTTTCTTGCAGCATCTATATTCCATTTCGAGGCGAACTTTTTCGTTACTATTATTAGAGGGGCACTTTGACCAAGCTTTGAAAGTCGCTTTCTTCTCATTTATCACTTTCTTAGCTTCATTACTCCACCACCACTTCATCAAGGCACAACAACACTTACGTTCTTAAATAATTATATGGAGCAGGAAACAAACACTTTAAGCATTTTTGCTACGCAAGACTTTCGGAGAGCCGTGAATTATATAAACAGACATAAAAATGTAATCGATCCAGCGTTGAAAGCGCCATTTCTCAGAGATCATTCTAACAATCTCCTCAATAATGTTTGTAGTGCATCACCAATCCAAAATGCCGCCCCATTGTTCCTTGATGAGTCTTTGGATGCACCATTGATGACTCTGGAAGTACAAAAAGTCATTAAATTAATTAAACATTTTACAAAAACTGCTCAACGGACTTTCTACACGCACTAACCATGGAGTTTAACCAAATTTTTGAAACCGCTGCTGTTCCTGGAAGCTTCGAAAAGGCAATCATTTTTCCGCTTCACAAAAATGGAGACTCCAACGACCCAACGAATTACAGAGGACTATCTTTTCTAAATAAGAAAAAAAAAAATTGGCCCAACAATGCCTGGGTTTAGCTTCTCGCAACCACTCGTGTTGTGTGCGTTTTATTTGAAAAAAACTTTTTGAAATTTTCTGGGATTCGAAGATGGAACCTCACGCGCGGTGATCCGACATACTAACGACTTGTGCCATGGCGCCCACTATCTATCCTTTCCAAATACTTCGACAAAATTGGGTTAGAAGCCATCATTGCATTTTTATTTTTTTATAATTCGCGCGGTTATGAATACTCCTTAAATGTTTCTTTTACATAGTGCGGGCGTTGATTTGGTTTAGTAGTTTGAAGCTCAGTTGTTTGTGGTTCAGAGAAACTCTGGGGGTGGCGTCCAGATAACTGGACACATTTTTAGTTGGTGAATAAACGCTAATGCCCACAAGAAAAAGTCCCGATCTGTTTCAAGTACAATATAGTGAGTCTTCTTCTTCTTCTTCTTCTCATTCTTCTTCATTTTTATCAGCGAGGTTGTGACCCGAAAAAAGCGATCACAACCCTCCCACTTCACCGCATTTCTACTGATCCGCAGGTGGGGTTTGCCTAAGTATAATGAGTCTTCTAATCACTAAAAAACCACCTTTAACCCCTTTATATATTATACTGCTTCCTTAGTGTATATGACTTCTGGACCAAGCTGGAGCTCGATTATTGTGTGTATCCAGTTCCTCGTCAGCAGGATTATCTCGGTTTTCTCCACTGCTAAGCTTAGGCCGTGGTCCTCCATACATGTATGCACCCGTCTCATGACTTGATTTAATCTTCTCTTAGCGTCTTCAATGAGCGTTAGCACTACACCATTGCGAATTGATATTGATATGATATTACATCTTTAGCAATTACTTTTTGTTTCGAATTATTACTTTCTCTTTTCTTTTTTCTTTTGAACTAATTTATAATTTTATCTTGTTTTGCTATGCAAGTTGCTCTTACGAGTGTAAGGTTACCCCACCCAAAACTTTTTTTTATTTCATAAGCCTATTGAAGCGGTATTCAAATTTATTTTTATAACTTATGTCAAAAACACAGAATGTTACCAACTTTCTTATGTTTCTGGTAGGATTTATGAGTTTTTTAATAAACGTATATATTGAAGTTATTTTTTTGTATCCTGAAATCATAAGAAATAATAAAACAATAATACAAGACAAATACTTCTTTGGTAGTATCGCTTTGAAAAGTGCTATTGCTTCAGCGAGTAGGAAAGTAATGAGGGTATATTCTGGAATTGATGCATGTATCTTTCCACTGTACTACGTGTTGCATATCTGCTTTTGAAATTTCAACCCGCTTTATAATATCGAGAGCAGTGAGAGATTGCCGCCTCTATCTTAATGATATAGCCAAACAGTTTAATACCATTCTCTGTTCGCCAGGTGTCATTGAGATATATATCTACGTAAACTTTAAGATAATGTCAACATTCCAATATCATTTCTTAAGTGCTAATGCTTAAAAAAAAAAACAATTCATATCAGAAAGGCTACTACAATCTTGATGACTTTATCAAACAGAGTTGATAGTTTTAGGGAGACAGACATAAATAGTAATCCCTGATTCATTGTACTCGTAGTTCCGCCTCATCGAAGATGCCTTTTAATTTATCTATCTATTTATCTAATAAAAATTTCTTTCAAAATGAATCTCTTTAACCTCATCAACGTCTGTAATCCTACTGCATATATCTTCCATACCTTGCGCTTGTCTCTTCTTATGTCTTTCAGAATTTTTGAGTGATTCTATGTATATTGAGAGAAGCGATTTCGGTACTTTTATTAGCTTGCATTTTTTAAATATTTGTTCACCTCTTTTTTCGGTATATTCAATTTCCTTACCAACACGAGTTGCTCCAGCTACGTATGGTCTGATATATTAATTTAATAAGGGAATCTTATAAAGTTTCTCTTAAAATACGGTAACCCTTTGAAAAACAAAATTTATCTAATGTAATACGACAGCACTTCCCGGAACAACATTAAAGAATTTTCATATTAAAAGCAAGAGGAAAATATTTTATTCTTGGAAATCTTATTTTCCCGACAAAGTTTTTCTTCGATTAAAATTCTTACTGCAACATCTCAGAAGAACATGAATTTATTGTCCTTTCAGTATGCTTTTATCTTCAAAATTAAATAAAAATGCCCGACATTCCTAACTTACCTTAAATCAACTTTTACCTCACCTTATCCACACGGCAGCTTCTGTTTACTTGAACTTGCTTCATACATCATCATTTCACTTCAAGTTTTCAGTTCAATATCAACCTTTGTACCTGTCTGACATCGATAAGTTTCCCCATGTACGTTGTCTTTGCAGACTATTAAAATAGTTTGGTAATAAATTTCTGCTACACCACCGGCAACGAGGACAATGATGATATCCTGTGATAATCCTGAGATATGCTGCTCGCAAAGAAACTAACTTAAACATCATACTCCTTTGAAGTGAATCAAAATATTTACTTGCGTTCTACAAAACTAATAAATTTTACGTGACTAGAATGCACTCTTGCAATATGGTATGCTGGCATTTAATTTAAAATGAAATCTAATCCAACCGCAGATTAACAATTCTTAGCAAGCATTCTGTTGCACGCGTCAGACTGTTGGGAATTGCTTAATCAAAGCTTTTGCTTGCGTTCACTCTTTTTTTTTTGGATTCTAGCTAATCCTTTGCATATGAAACCACCACAATGGAGGACACACCAAAAGGCGAGCAATTACTTCATATTCATTCCCAGCTATGACCTACCGCCCACCGCACAATCACATCTAAGTATCCGTAACAGGCTTCGTTTAGTTCGTTGTTGGGTCCATATGAACTGATGTCACTCTAGTCTGGACTCTGGTACTGATGTTGCCCACAATCGGATGTCAGATGAAGGGAATTTTCAATTCTTTACGTGATCTCCAAGGACATTACGAGTCTGATTGCAAAATTGTAGCAATAGTTGCAGTGCCGACTTCTCTCTCAGGGTTGACGGGGTTGTGACAGTTCTGTGCACTTGTGGTTTGCTGTTATGCTGGAGGTTATGATTGTTACTGCCAGCAAAGTGGAAGAATGCATTTTTTCTCTTCTATTTCCGTTTCTTTATTACTTTTTAAAAGGATGCAGTTAGGGAGAATATTTTTTCCTCTATTTGCGTATTTAATTAGAATTCATTTCTTTGTTAGTTTTTCTAATCAGAAAAATGCACTCTAAGCGGATTAGTTAACAATTTCAATTAATTGGATTGGTTTAAAAGGATTTTGAAATCGGCGTGATGGTATATTTTATTATGCAGTTTCGGGTCACTTGAAACAATAGGAATACCAATAGAAAACCACTTGTTATTAAAATTGCTCATAAAATGTAATTTTTAGAGAAACAAATTAGATTTAAAGTGAGTAGTATTCAGAATCTGTTTCTATGCACTATTTCTCCAAGTGGGACTTTTGGATTTCCATTTAGGAACATTCTCGGTACATCTGCTCCACCAAATTGTACCTTATTATTGCAAATGTCTGGGTCTTGGCAACAAATTTATCCAACTGGGATATACTGTAGATAGATGTGTTATAGAGGTACAGAGTTTCCGCCCCTTGGAAGTTTTAGTATATTATACACTCGAGTTAAAACACCTCGCTAACAGATTTATCCCCGGCAGTTCATACACATTCAAGACAAGATCTCCTCTTTTTTAGATCAATGGTACACACATTCTTTTAGAGCATGAGGTGGTGTTTCTCTAAAATCCCTACAGCATCTGCAGTGTCGCTGTACGCATGAAAATCCATTAATTACCTAGCAGAATGCAAAGTTAATTCTTTATTTTGCAGCTCTTACTCCTCCTTTGGTTAAGTACAGTTTCCGGAATTTTTTCGGCTTGTCTGCGTTGGGGGAATTCATGCCACAGGTTGGCTTTTTGTGCATTTCTTCTTTCCATAGGTTTTCCCGTATTTTGTTAAGTCCAAGCCCATAAAATGGGTCTGATTATTAAAAATGGTTGATGATTCGCTTATTATTAGTATAGCAGCGTTCATAACCCTTCGCATTTTCATGTGCCCAGAAGGGGGGGCTTTTATAAAAACCTGGCTATATGACACTTCTGCGATAACTTACCCCTCCTTGGATATGATTAGGTGCATCTTCGATTGCATTAACATCCGCTGCTTGAGAGAAGCTGGAGGAAATTCACAGATATAGGGGTGTCAATTTAGGTCCATATACTATCGTCTTACCCATATTGAGCCCGCTTTGGCTAGGATTTTCTGCTCTCCTGTTGTTGGGTGCATATGGCTGTTCTCAGTCTTCTTCTTTCCAATAGCACCACACCACACTTTATCATGGGTCTAACTTTCATAGTTGTGGGCGCCATGGCACAAGAGTTAAGTTAGTATGTCGGTCCACTACGCGTGAGATTCCAAGTTCAAGTCCCAGAAAACACAAAAAAGTTTTTGTCACTGTCCCACCTATCGCGAACGTCTGACAAACATCCGAGAGTATTGTTGTCCCGAAAAGCTTCTCAAACGAAAGGTCCCAAACTGTAGGTCCCTTCCATTCATGTAAAAAATAAAACGCATACAACATGAATGGTTGCGAGAAGCTAGGCCCTGGCACTTAAAGAGCTGTTGCGCCAAATCTTTATTTTCATTTTTATTTAACTTTCATAGTTACATTCATGTTACTGCGGCTGGGCTGCACCTACCAGCTTTTCTTGAAATATTGTTTCTTACTATAAGTCCCTGGCTTTGGGTATAACAGCTTCTACGTGTTTTCAATAAATTATATACCTATTTTCGTAGATAACTCTATTTGTTCTAACACCGTCATTCTTAAGTGTATTTAAAGAATTTGTTGAGGAAATTGTTTCCTCAATTTTGAAACGGAATTTGCTTTGCTCTTCTCTAAAGTTTTTTCTTATTTATTCTCCTTAAACTTCTTGCTAGCCATTTCAGGCTTGAAGCCCTAAACTAAGAAGAGAATTTTGCCTCTACTTTACCCAGACTCTTTTTCAGTGTGTCGTCAAATCCCTCGGATCTGGTAGATTTCCATACTATTTTTCGACTTGTACCTTGTTCATTAATTTTTCATTCATTTTCAATGGCCCGCTAATCCTTCATGAGGGTCGCGGGGGTAGGATGCTCAGGTGGACTTTCCATCCTTCTCGATCCTCCGCCATTAACTCTAATTCATCAGGGGGAATCCCTAAGCGGCTCCAGGAGAGATGTCGAACTTGATCCAACCATCTATTTCTATGCCTTCCGCGAAGTCGCCTACCTGATGGCACGACAACCATGGCGCGTCTTGGAAGCCGGTCTGAGGGCATACGCACTACGTGACCAAACCATCGAAGCAGAGATCGTTCCGTTCGAAGAAGTAGCTGCTCAACGTTGAGCGCCTCGCGTACTCCGGTGTTGCGCACTCGATCCCTAAGAGTTATTCCAACAACACCGCGATCTTATTCTTTCGGTCACTACCCAAATTTCATGACCACAGGTGAGAGTTGGAACATACACAGAGTTAAAAACCGATAGCTTAGCTTGAACACTAAGTTCGGCCTTCCTTATAACAGATTGGCCAAGCTCTCTCAAAATTGATCCAGCCTGACCAATTCTACAGGATAACTCGGCATTGCTCCTCCCATCACTCGTGAATAAAACCCCGAGGTACTTAAACTTCTCCACCTGCTTCAGTGGGACTCCACTAACATGCAGAGTGCACTGAATAGGTTTTTTGGAAACGACCATTACTTCCGATTTGTTCACGTTGATCTTCATTCCAGCATTATCACAAACGGCTACAAACCTTTCGAGTGCGCGCTGAAGTTCGGTTTGAGAGGACCCAAGGATGACCAAATCATCCGCAAAGAGCAGATGACTAATCCTTAGGTCTCCCACTTTGAAACATTCCCCGCCACGGCTGCGCTGTAACATCCAATCCATATATATAATGAAGAGGGGGGGTGACAAAACGCACCCCTGGCGGAGTCCAACGCCCACAGTGAAGGTATCGATTTAACACCGTTTATCCGAACACAGCTTCTACAGTTTGTATATAACGACTGAAGTGCCCTTAACAGGGAACCAGCAATCCCATACTCCTGCAGAACACTCCAGAGTTTGCCTCGGGGAACCCTATCACATGCTTTTTCCAAATCCACAAAACAAGTGTAGACAGGTTTGGCATATTCCCAGGCCTTCTCAAGAACCATTCTGAGAGTGAACAACTGGTCGGTTGTGCTTCTACTGGGACGAAAACCGCACTGCTCATCCCCCACCCCAAGCTATCCTCAACCACAGCTATGGAACATGTTTCTAGCACCTTAGCGAAGACTTTTCCAGGGAGACTTAAATGAGATATACCCCTATAGTTGGCGCAATCTCGTTTGTCCCCTTTTTTAAAAAGAGGAACTATCACCCCCATTTGCCAATCACCAGGTGTTTCACCGCATTCCCAGGCCACTTTAATGACACGCGAGAGCCATTGAACTCCCTCTTTACCTAAGCCTTGAGCATTTCTGGCCGAATTTCATCCACACCAGCAGATTTGCCAACTTTTAGCGCTTTGATCGCCAAAGTTACTTCCTCTACCGTAGGAATACTTTCCGCCCAACTTTCGACAATAGGTCTGTCACCTTCGGTGCCCTGTTCGGGATTGAACAATTCTGAAAAGTGCTCGCTCCATCTGCGTAAGATGTCCTCCTCATTGGAAAGAAGTGTACCGTCTTTGGATTTGACCCCTTCAACGATATTCAACTTTTTTCCCCTGAGTCGGCAGACGGTCTGCCAGAACATCTTATTTGTAGATCTGTGGTCACGTTCCAATTGCTTGCCAAACTCCTTCCACGACTGTTCTTTCGGTGTTTTCACAGCTAATTTACAGGTTCTTCGCGCCTCAGTGTACCGATTTCGAGAATCGGAGTTCCCCAAGTGAATCCACACCTTAAAGGCTTCTTGAACTCCGGGCGTTTTAATCCAAGCAGTTCTTTTCTCACCACCAGCCGCCACACCAAGCCGCTTCACTCCACAAACATCTCCTGCAGAGGCAATAACCGCTGTTGCAAACAGTTGCCATTCTTCCTCTACATTTGATGGAACAGTTGGAATTCGTTCAAACCTCTAGGATATTTGCCGCGCAAATGTCTCCCGTATCTCATCGTCCTTTAACCTCTCCCATCGTATGCGTGTAACCATCCTTGGTTTACGCTTTGGTAGGGGAGGCACTCTATCGCTAAGATACAATTTGCACAGCACTAAGTGATGATCACTTGACAGTTCGCGAACATCACAAACCATTCTCTTCAGACACGGTGGCACCACAAAGAAATCGATCAGCGACTTCTGCTGAAGACTCTGGCGGTACCACGTGTATTTGTGAACGTCTTTGTGTGGAAAGATAGTGTTAATGATGGATAAGCCATTTTCACAACAAAAATCCAACAACTTCTCTCCTTTCGCATTTTGATCAGGATCACCGTTCCTCGCAATCACACTCCCCCATGTAATAACATCTACACCCACATGAGCATTGAAGTCACCCATCAGGACAAAAGAATCCATATCTGCAACCTTTTCAAGGGCAACATCAACTTGAAGATTCGGTGCATACACCTGCACCAATGCCAGAGTTGATCTTTCAAGCTTGAGCTTTAAGATCGCAACTCTCCCTCCTAATGGTATCCACTCCAATACTCTGTCTGTCAACCAGGGTCTTGTGAGTATCCCCACTCCCGCCCGAGCAGACATTGAGGGTGCGACTCCTGACAGGAAGAGCTTCCACCCACCCGAAAGGTCCACAGTTTTAGAACCTCTCTGCTTTGTTGAAGAGACGCCAACTATATCTAGTCGACTTTTAACAGCCTCCCCAACAAGCTCAAGATCATTCCCTGTGAGCGATGAGACGTTCCATGTCGATGCCGTTGTCGAATTTCAGAGAGTCCATCTGTGCCCCTATCGGTGCACAGCGCGCTCACCCCTTGACCCCCGTAATGGTTCGCGAAACCATTGACAGGAAGCTTGTAGCCATTTCGGGTTTGACCCGGCCGGCTGCCGAGCGGGACAAGCCGACCACCAGACGCTCGCATACTGACACCCTTCAGGCCTGGCTCCAAAGGATGCCCTGGCTTACCAGGCTTGGCAATATCCGAGGCCGGTCGTTTTCTTCTTGTCATCATGGGGTGTGCGCTTTGTTAGACGTGACTGGATTGTATGGATGGGAATAACTATTTAAGTTACCCAATCCGCACATCCCAGTCACGTTGCCCGCCTTCCACCACGAGGAGGCCAGCTGCCAGGGGGGAACTTGTACCTTGTTTGTCAATAAATTCTTCACACCAAAATTCAAGCTCCAGTCGATCTACCATCACAATCGCGGTAATATTCCGCATGTATCTAGAACTAAGTTTATTCCGCTAAAATATACAATCGATCAGACATTGGCTTTTCCCCTGAGATTACTTGGTGCCTCCGTTCGAATAGAGCTAGCATATCGTCAGGCTGCAAACTATTCAATATACTTGGTCTTACATCACACAACGGAGTTGAGGGAGGGGACACATTTCTTTGTTCGGTTTAATTAAACTTCAATAAAAACATACTCAGCCATCGAACAACTTTTGATCCTACTGATAAAGCCATAATTATTGATTGCCACCATGTAAATTACTGCATGTCCTGTGAGAATTGCACGCTATTACCCTTTATCACCATCCAAAAAAAAATAGCTTAAACCTTCATGTAAGCTGTAAAATAAACTGCATCTTCACCTCTTACCATGTAAAGAAACTAAAGTGGAGCCAGCAAAGTGACGCTACAAAACTTTAAGGATAATAAAATCATACTCCTACTCATCTCTAAATTCTCACTAAGTCATATACTTATAATAACCACCCAACACGGAATAGAGAGCACACGAGTATCTGTGGAATTACAAATTATAAATGCATAAAGCGCGCGTATTCATATGCATACTCCATGGAGGACAATTGACTATGCGGCTGAGGCGGAGGTAACCCTACAGGGACAATAAGCAAGTCTGCTAGCTTCACCTCCAACCAAAAACTAGAAACCTTTTAATTTATAAACACCGTCATCGTCGTTGTCGTCGGCGGTGGTGATGGTGGCGGCGGCGGCAGTAGCGGCGAAAACTTTAATCAAGTTCCGTCGTTTTATTGCCACTCGAGTTGAACGAGGAACAGAAGCTCTGTGGCATTGTGCTACACATACACCACCTGGTCTCTGCCGTTACCTGGCTTAATTTCTCACAATGCCAGGTTAATAAAACAAAAGTAGATTTAGTGCATGATGATTGTTTAGTTACGGCTATGGGGAGCCGGCTGCAGGGAAATGTGAAAGTTTGCTACTGGTTTTGGTGGTGGTTGGAACTTAAGTAGGATATCAGGATATGTACACAGTCCCTTTGAAAATTCGCTTTCATTTGCTTAAGTAGCTTTTTCGGGAAGAGAAATGACTTTGGAGATTGATGGTGCATTTTCATTAGTGTTGAAACATATGTTACCAGTGGTCAGTGAATGAACAAGACAAAAATTATTGTTTCGGTTTACGGGGGCGTATGTGGAACATTTTTTTTATGTCAGCTCTCTCACATTTAATTAATCAGAATGGTTTAGTCTTTCTATTAATTTTAGAAATCAAAGGGAATATTGCTAGTCACTGTTTCAACTGCAATACGATTATAGTCTTGCATTAATGTGAAGCAACTTGGATACAATCGATCGATCGATGCTCTCACTAACTCAATCGAAGAAGTCAGCCCATTAGTTCAAGAGGAATGGCTTTAACGTAATGGCCTGCACTGACGATATAGGGCCTGCATCCATCTTATCCTAATGAAAGGCTGAGCGTAGGCAGTTTATTGTGAAACCCTAGCAATTAACCAATAATTTATAAATAAATTATGACATTAATGATTGTGCTGCCCGTTCTCTGATCCACTCAGGCCTATTCCAGATAATTATTTGAATGGAGCAGTGCTTCCCAAGTGCAAAAAGTTCAAATATCTGGGATCTATGATCAATAGCAAAGCAACCTGTGATGACGACATCAATCATCGCGTAAGAGTAGGGTGGATGAGGTGGCGAGAAAATTCCGCTATCTTCTGTGACAGAAAAATGCCACCTAAGTCGAAAGGAAAGCTCCACGCCGCAGTTGTGCGTCCAGCGCTCACATAAGGTTCACAATGTTGGACGATGTACAAAAAGCATGAAAGTAAATTAATGGCAGCTGAGATGAAGATGCTTCGCATGCCAGCATGAGTGACAAAGCTTGATCGAATAAGAAGTTCGAAGATCCATGGAAGCTTTCACATCAAGGAAACCATTGTACAAAAGACATAGCGCGACCGGCTCAGCTGGTATTGCCACGTTCAAAGAAGAGATCATTTGAACCCTGTTAAAAAGGCAATATCAATGCACGTTCCAAAGACATCGCGATGTAGGAAAGGCAGGCCTATAAACGCCTGGATCAGACAAATGCGTCGCCATCGGCATTCCATTGGCCTCAGTAACCGAGTGATCCAAAATCGACAGGCCTGCCGATATTTTCTGAGGTGGAATAGGCGAACCCCACAGGCGGATCAGTAGAAATGCAGTGAAGTGGGAGGGTTGTGATCTCTTATTTTCGGATCATAACCTCGCTGAAAAAGGAAGAAGAAGAAGAATGACAGTAGTGCTTTTCAAGCTGAAATCACACCCATAGGCTACAAACTGAAGGCAATAACCGAAAAGGCAAGTAGTGCGTACATTGGCACGCAGGCCGTTAAGACTTTGGATTCCGCAGTAAATAGAGTCTGGAGGGATCAAGGACCAATACGTTGACCCTATGCTGGATATCGGTGTAGGAATATCCTAGGCAATCGAATAGCAGATGAAAAATGTAGGCGCTGGCTTCTTCGCACTCAATTCCATTTGTGAAGGTTGTTATCAGCTCTTTAGAAAAGTGTATTGGCGCTGAGACCTCTAGTTAAGCCAACAGGTGATATATTTATTTAGATACACGCGCTACTGGTAGAAACTTGTGGACGCTCTTTAACAAGAAAATATCATTTTCTCTCGGTGTAGGTCACAACGACTGCTGCTGCAGGGATGGGAAAGAAATTGAATCTTTCCGCCACCTGTTGTGTGAATACCGTAGCCTGGCTGACAGAAAAATAAGGACTCTTGGCAGTTAATTTGACATGAAGCGTAAGGACGAACGAAGTTTTGAGCTTAAAGACCTCCTGAGATTCATATCTTTATCTGGGTGCTTTCGAATCAGCGGTTGTCTATCTACAAACTCAATTCTCAGGATAATACGAAAATAGCTATAATGGACTCAACTGATGGAGTAACGTCACATGACACCAATCTGCATACCCAGTTCTTCATGAGGAAACCACTTTGTTAAATATTTTAATGAGCTGTGAGCTCTGAAAATATTCAGTCTATCTATCGGGGATCTTAGGGAGCTCGTAAATCAGTTGCTGTTAGCTATCATCGCAGAGCAACACTGGGCACCCGTCTCATTGCATTGGGTTCAAGTTCCAGTGTCGCATGATCAACTCAACTCATGGACGACGTCAGTTGAAAAAAGAAGAAATAAGAGAAGGACACAATTAGGCAATTTCTTCTGGTAAATAATTGGGTCGTCCGTCAAGGACTAATTATAAACCGTTAAAAATAAAAATTTTCAGTTTTGAACACCCCAGAAAAAGCAAGTATGGAAAGAGCGATCATGCCGTACAAAGAGCATTTCGTTAGCTCTCTAGGTTAAGCAGTTTATATAAGATGTTGGTGGGTGTTGTGAAACTTGTTTTAGCATACGGTGTAGTGTTCGCACGATGTATTAAAACACGTTTCCTAGTTGAACTCCATTTATTGACTGACTATCTCATCAGAGATATGTCACTTATATATGCATGTGCATAATCATGTGTAAGTATTCAAAGAGAGAACTAATGGAGATATAACAAAGTTATATATATTCCTCATACGGTGCCATGGTCTAGTGCAAAGCTTTGAGAAACATTATCATCTTTCTAGTCTGAATAAGACTGAGAAAGCAGTCTGTATTAGATAGGATAAGACTAAGAAAATTGACACCTAGAGCAGCATTAGAGACTTTAATAAATATCTAACTGCACTTGCAGTGACACAAGGCAATGGAGACTCTCACAAATCACTCAAAAACTGTTTTCAAATATAAGTACCGAGCCATGGCAGGAGTTTAGGTAATGAGATTTTTGACGCGCTTGCGAAAGAGTGTGAAAATACTTTTCATATGAGTTCGAAACTAGTAGTTACTTCTACTTTGCTCAAATTCTTGTACTGAACAGAACTTACATAATGACCGATGATCTAGTTTGAATTTTAGTGTGTGTTTTATGTATTAGTCTGATAGAAGCACTGCAGAATTCCTGCTCAATCTGAGCAGAAACGACTACAGAACCATGGTTAAACTAATCAGAGTGCGCGGTGCATGACCAATATAGGAACCATTTCAGATCAAAAACAAGAGGCGCTTAATTTGTAATTGTCCCACTTTTGCACGAACAAGCCTGCGTATCTTGAGTCTCGATATTATGGGAGTGGTTGCAACCAGATCTCTTTCCCTGGTCGAACTTCTGCGTTTCATTGGGTCCTTGAGATACAATAACCTTTATTCCCGCGATCCAATTCATTAATTTAATTTTAGATAACATAAATACATTCATTCATTCAGCTATGGGTAGTACCACCTCACTGTCTACCTGAAACCAGCCATAATATTTGATACTAGATTTCCTGATGGAAGGCACTGAACCAATTGGTGTGCTGCTAAAAATCAGGAGCCCGATGGAACACTGACGAGTCCAGTCTTTGACATTGGAGTCTTTTTGACATTATGTAGACATGGTCTGAAGAGTACTAACTCAAAGGTGAACTATAAGAAATAGGATCTTTTCAGTCTTCAGATATCACAAGCCGCTGCCCAGAGACATCAAACGATTGAATGTTCTTAGAATTACCAAAAAATAATAAAACAGCACTTAAACTGCAACGCTATGTCGCCCCGAAAGAAAACGGCCGCCGCGCGGTTTCCGCTCATTTGCACACTTAAGCTACGACTAACAACTACATGTCGCCATCAAAAAAGGGAAACCACTCGGCTGCACCCTGTCCTCTGAATAAAAGACAAGTTCCCGCCAAAGCAGACAAAAACAAAGAAGGGTGGTTGAGTAAACAAAATGCAAAGCACAACAAGAGAATCTCATTCTCGCGGTTGCAGTGCAAAAGTAAAATTATTTGCCAACTGTTAGGGATTTCGAGCCCGTGCCTTTTTTTTTTTTTTGTGAATTAAAAAGGCAGCAAGGCTTGTTGCTTGATAAATTTTACTTCTGCCTCGTGTCAGTGCTGGGATTATTATTAAGGATAAAAGCAGCCAACACATAGTCAGTCATCAGTCCTCGCAAGGTGCATGTGCACAAATGTGAGTGCGGGGGGTTTGCACACCTTTTGTGAGATTTTAATTTTCCTGTTTTACTTCCGGTTTTCCGGACTCTGATCTCAGTTTGATTGCTGCATGTTGTTGTGTACAGGTTACGTGATATTCAGCTTGGCACAAGGCAGCATCATAGTCGACGAGATGAATAACCTCGATATGGCGGCGTCGTCAGGATATCTCCTCTGCCAATGCGCTAGGATTCCATTTTCATTTGGGAAATATTGTAGTCGTAATACTTTTCACGGTTCGAATAGGATACTCGCATCATAGTCAGTGTGCATGGTCACATGGAGTCGAATAAAGGTGTTTGATGCACAGAAATTGTATTCTCTTGAAATTCTTCATTAACAAAGAAATAGTTAGTCCGCGATGTAGTTCGTGGAATTGAAAGAATAGTCCATGTGAACACTATGAAGCTGATGCAAAGTTATTTTTAGAAATATAGAAGGCAATGAGGCAATGTAAAAGATTCATGGAGAGAGAGGCAGGCAGAAATTGTTAAGCCAACATAGACTCTGATCATTACCCTGTTGTAGCCAGATTCTTCGCTGAACGCGTATCCCGAAATATCTCAATCACTCCTATGTCGCCGGCATCAAGTACCGAAGACCAGTGGTAACGCTGTCACCATGCCATAAGAAATGCCGCAACTGATGTGCTGGTGTTTCACCCGACCAATACCGTGAATCCCCTGGTTTGACTTGGAATGCCAGCGATGGTATGCCGAAAAATTAGAGGCATATATAGCGGCGCTGCAATGGAAGACGAGAGCTGCTCGTGAGCTCTACGAGCAAAAGGGGTGGAAAGAACATTGGTTTCTCAAAAAGAAGAAGAAAGAACACAGTGTTGCCAGTTTGGTTGTTTTCCCCCAGATTAAGGGGTATTTTCGCCTCTTGTTAGGGGCGAATCTGGGGGCACAACTCATTTAGGGGGAGATCTAAGGGAATTTTCATAGAAGAAATTTCAACCAACTTCATTTGGAATAAATGACTTTGGAATAAATGGTTAAAAGCTCGTTGCAAGTACTGCAATAGTATTTTGATGGCTCACAAGAAAGACCTTCTCGCCCATAAGGAGACAAAGAAGCATAAAGTTTCGTGAAACAGAGCGTAACCGTTGCAAATATTCAGCCGATTACAAATTTTATAATGCCAACTATAAATACATACATACATACATATTTGGCGCAACAGCTCTTTAAGTGCCAGGGCATAGCTTCATAATATTAAGAGCGAAATAATTCGACTTAAGCTGTCTGCGGGGTCGCCGTGGCGCAAGTGGTTAGTGTGTCGGATCACTGGACGTGAGGTTCCAAGTTCGAATCCTAGAAAACACTAAAAAGTTTTGTCACGGTCTCACCTCTCGCAAATGTCTGACAAATATCCGAGAGTATTGTTATAACGAGAAAGCTTCTCATGCCTTCGGATATGGCACTAAACTGTAGGTCCATTCCAATCGTGTGAAAAAAATATAACGCACACAACACGAGTGGTTGCGAGAAGCTAAGCCCAAATATTTATTTATTTTTAGCCCCATTGAAGATACTACTCATATCTCCAAAAAATCACTCCTGTTACTTTCCAGTATGTTAAAATTGATGCCAGTAAAATTAGGTCAGCACTTCGTAACCTTTTTCGATCAACGATAGGTCCTAATTCATCAATGAAACATTGCTCTTATGTACATACTCGTACATACATATGTAACTATTTATGTTTTTGATATGGCTTTTTCTGTGGTTATTGTTATCATCATCATCACTACATAGTATAAAACGAGGTCCCCAAAATCTGTATGTATGCACTAATCTCGAGAACCACTGGAGGGATTTGAATATTTATGATATGCATTTCCCGGGGATGGTTACTGTGTACCAAAATTGCTCTCCCACTTACAGGAACTGAGCATTCGAGGTCTAAGTGGCCGAAAAGGGATTCAAATCACATTCACATGGTCCTTACTCAACAATGCCTCATTGAATTTCAAACCAAAAGAAATTATTTTTTAGTAAATTTGTCAAAGATTCATTTGAGTTATGAATTATCCTTCCGCGTTATCCAGAAGCCGAACTATTCTCAAAAGAATTTATCAAATCATCACCAAAAATTGTCCATCAGTGGAGACCGCAGCCAACAGCAATGCAGCAGTGGGTGACATCATAGTGTATGTATGCGCGCTCAGCACCTTGATGTTAAGCAAAATGTTGTGCAGGATCAATTTGTAATGCAAATTTATTTTTTGTGTCTGTGCATATGTATGTAATGGAAACTGTAGCTGGAAACCTAATATTCAAGAAAGAGTAAAGAAAGCTACAGTAGCACTTTTCTCTTGCAAAAAAGTTATTGGAAATAGATGGGGTTTACAACCCCGAATCACTCACTGGCTCTACATCTCGGTTATTAGACCGATACTCACATACGGTGCCATTGTCTGGTGGATGGCCTTAGAAAAATCTATAAAGCGCGAGTAAGTTCCAGCGCACAGCTTGTCTGTGCATCGGCGGAGCACTACGTACAACTTCCTCTGAGGCACTGGACATTTTGTTTCATCTGATACCCCTCGATATATTTAGCAAGCATTGTGGCGTGTTCTAGGTGGGGTTTTTGGCGATTAAGGAAGTCTTATCTTGGCTGGCTTGATATCTGTTAGAGATATCCGCATCTTTTCAGACAGCCAAGCAGCAATCAAATCCCTGGAATCGACCTCTATAAATTCCTTAGTAGCTCTAGACCGCCGTTCGCCTCTCGTGGAGATGGCTGAGCAGTTCAATATTCACCTGTGTTGGGTGCCGGGGCATAGTGACATTCCAAGGAATTATAAGGCCGATGAACTCACCAGAATAGGAACAACTATACCCTTCCTGTCGGACAAATGCTCCTTAGATAATGGATATACCAATTGCTACTTGCAAGTTCAAATTTAAGCTGGATGGTATCGAGAGTACGAACGTTAGGTGGACAAGTGGTTCCACATGTCTAGCGACAAAATAAATTTGGCCGAACGTTCTAAGAATTTGATTTCTCTCAACAGATTGCATATCGGCGTTATAATAGGTGTCATCACCAGTCACTGTCTAGTAGGCAAGCATGCCACAAGGCTAGGCGTTTTTGCGAATGACTTTTGTAGAAGCTGCATGGATGAAGAAGAGGAAGAAACTATTCATCACCTTCTTTGTTTCTGCATTTCGATTCTAAAATGAATTGGTATTTTGTGCGGTTTTCGGATTGGGTGTAAGTGCTTCCAACTCAAAATCAAACATTTCCGAAAGATAGATTGTCAAACCATCTATCAAACGTCACTTAAATTACTTAGAAATTGAGTTTGTATATATTTGCTATAGAAACGCGATACAAAATAAGGCCCCAGTATTCCTTCTCGGAAGTGACAGTCTGGAAGGCTGTGAAAATATTCATCTACGGCCCTCTGAACTTCTGCATTGGATGCGAAGCGTTTCCCAAAAACAAATTTCTTCAAGTTTGGGAACAGATGGAAGTCTGAGGGTGCCAAATCAGATGAATAGGAGGAATGACCGATCGAATCGTACCCCAAGTCCCGCAGTTTTCCCATCGCCAACGCACACTTGAGTACAGGTGCATTGTCCTGGTGAAAGATGATTTTTTTTCTTCTTCTCGCGAATTTTGGCATCCAGCTAGTCAAGATGGTTGGAGTAATGCTCGCCTGTAATTGTTCTGCCTTTCTTAAGGTAGTCAATTAACAAAATCCCTTTCGCATCCCAAAACAGACTGGCCATGTCCTTTCCGGCAGACGCGATCGACTTCGCTTTTTTTGGCGCTGAACCACCAGCTTCCACCCACTGCTTTGACTGCTGTTTCATTTCTGGCGTGTAGTGGTGGTCCCATGTCTCATCCATGGTGACAAATCGCCGCACAAAATCGGTAGGATCCCTATTGAATCGGTCCAAAGATCGCCGCGAAAATCGTTTGCGCATTTGCTTTTGATCGGCATTCAGCAAATGCGGCACCCATCTTGCGCAGAGCTTTCGCATCCCTAAGTTTTTGGGCAAGATGTTTCGCACCCTCTCTTCCAATATACACACAGCCTCAGCTATCTCACTCACCTTCACTCGCCTATCGTCCAACACGATATCATGCACTTTTTCGATGGTTTCGGGTGTGGTCGCGGTTTTTGGCCGTCCTTCACGTGGGTCATCTTCGAGGGACGTGTGACCACGTTCATATTCAGCTGCGCACTTTTTAATGGTTGACATGGAAGGAGCAGAGTCCCCGTAAACTTTTGTCAACTTTGGATGAATTTTCTTAGGGGTTAACTCATCCAAAACGAAGAATTTAAGACCGCACGATATTCAAGTTTATCCATTTTAACGAAAAACACGCAAGTCGTCTACTGCAAAAATTCGTGTAAACAAACTACTTGAGAGAACAAGTTAAAACTTGTCATACGAACTAATGAGAACTGCACCCAGTCAAGAAACGTAATTTTTTGTTGATTGGAATGCTATCTCTGCGTCAGGCCGAAAGCTTTTCAGGCCTATATGTATGTAATGTGCCAAGTCCAAATCTACTGAACGGATTTGAATGCGGTTTTTTCCCCCCTCAGCCAGCAGTCGTGCAGCAGTGCCTAACATTGCGATAGTGTGAGTTTGTGATTTTGCGCGCGCGAAGTTGTGTATGGTGCATGTTCCCGATCCAAAAGCTGAGATCTAATCAAATATATCTTTTTCAAAATTCAGAATTTAATAATTTTTTTTTTTGATCATGATCTCGAACACTCAGTAGAGGTAATTATTTTTTCTTTATTCTCCTTTCGCTGTCTCTTCGGAATTTTCAAGAGCAGAACCGACTGGCTAACGAAAGGGGGATGATACCTGTTTCTTCATATTCTTTGGTTTCCTTTACTGTTACACCTGCTTGACTAATTGTGTGGTGTGTGCGGGATTGTGTGTGCTCTGGTGGGGAAGTTAGAACTTAGTTTTAGTATTGTATTCAGTTGGTAATTATATTTTAACAATTGAATCAGTCCTAACCAAAATGCAGGGGAATCAACGCGAGCACGGGTCAGCTAGCTATATATTGTATTAGCTTTTAAAACATTGCACCAGCATGAAGTTATCAGCTAACCAAATATCAGGCTACGTGTCTGCAGTTTCAGTTTTGAAGAGCATTTATTTATTTATTTATTTATTTATTTATTTATTTATTTATTTATTTATTTATTTATTTATTTATTTTACAACAGTTTTTGAAACAACAGGTCTTTTGAAATTCCGGATTGTCTACAATTTACATTGTGACTCATAACTTTGAATACCATTGATATAATATGCTTTCGGTTCTCCGAACCACTCTGTTCTAAATTGAAGAACACAAATACGATTCCTGTAATCTTTTGATTAGAAGTATTTTCTTGTATGTTTCGAAAGACGCGGAAGGTACTTTGCTTTTCAAAAAAAAAAGTTATATAAAATAATTTAATGAATTATACAATATAATGAAAATAATCCTTTTTAATAAACACGGCAGGCGTGACCCTGTGTTATCCAATATCCCTAATACTGTATACCCACCTTCCAAAGAGTAATTAAGTTCACCGCTTAGTCGATAACAAAAATGCCCATATATTGCTTAAAGCTGAATCATTTGTCCTCGTAACACTTGCAATAAAAACCATAGGAAGGCCGTCGAATGAATTCCAATCAGATTCTAATTCATTCAGGGAACAAACCCAAGCAAACGTAATCTCGGCGATGAAAAATAACAACAACATCACAAAAATCAAACGGCATCTGAACAGAAAACAATTAGCGCACAATCGTCACAAACGAAATGAAGAGGAATAAAATAGGAGTTTTTTGTTTTCTCTTCGTTTTGCTTCCACAGGCAGATCCTGCCAATGCTACTTGCTCTTAATCCTTTTCACAACAAGCAATTCCTGTACACCCACTCCGAGCCCAGGCGAACGAAGTCGAACGTGGATGACTACAAAGGCCAACAATCAACGCGACTAACATCGTTCCGATAGCCCAGTCATAGTGCAAATGAAACCATAACCTACTACATCCATCCCCCGGACAACCGACATGGTACGCCCTTGACGCGAACGAACTCACTCAATCGCCAGAGATCGAAGGCAATTGATTTTTGGTTCAACGCTTTTGAATGAATCAAATCAAATCGTTTTCCGATCTATCTGCCTACGCAATCCGAACGCCAACCTTCTGTGTCTCAGAGAGTCCTCCACCTCCCTGCCATCCGAGACCGGGTTCAGCCGTTGCCGCCGCCGCCTCCCGCAAGTCAGGGGAAAATCTTTATTGGCAGTGATTGAAGTTTTTTTTTATTAAAATACACTTTTGGCTCTCGAACTCTTGCAGGAGGGGCGGATGAAGGCTGGAATGAGCGGGTATTTTCGGTTTCAGTTTCACTGAGGTGGCTGAACACACATCCAGCTTAGGAGTGAAGCGATTTTCGGTTTTTCTTTTCTCAGTTGCTGGACTTGAAATGGAATTTGCATTCGCATCGCATGGGTGCTGCTTCAATGGCCAGCAGCAGACAAGGGATTCTAGTAGTCGACTCTGACTGCCTTTTTTCTCAGCTTTTTTCCCATCCTTGCACAGAGTACGTCCGACGATGAGCTCATTTCTCTGAATGCCGCTCTCAATAGAGTTTGGCTTTCAAATTGCCAGCATAAAAATCGTCTGTTCGATGTTTCTTTTGCTTCTGATTGCAACTATAAATTTGCAAATGGACCAATCTTCTTCCAGTAGAAGTTGATGGGGAAGATGGGACATCATTGCAACATATGTCCTGCGATAAAAGGACGATTTGTCAGACAATATGAATGTGAAGAAGATGCCAACCACTATCTAGTATCGTAACCAAAATAGAATCTTGTCTTGTGCGAATGGATTTTGCACGGGTAAGGACTTTAAGGACTCAATTTCTCATAGGAATATTGTTTCTTCTTTTCTTCCTTTGCCTTACTGTTATCCTTTAGGCGAACAATGCATTTTTTTGTGGAATTATTATTTTTCTATTAAGCGAACACAGTTTTGAAAGCTATCCAAAAGTTTATTTATTGTCCTTGCAACTGGCGATGGGGGAGTGTGTTCAAATTGAAATCGGTTGTAAGGACAACACTTCGAAAAGGACATTATAGAAAAATACTTCTTCTTGTTGTTGGTTTTGGGGAAAATTTAATAAAACTTTTTCAATGTAAGCCATTAAGATGATTAGTACTCGGGCTATCATGGCTTTTGTGTGTCAAAATATTTTTCGATTGTCCTTCGCTTGATAATGGAACTTCGAAGAGTATTCTTCTTGTTGGAAGATTGTTTTATAATGTGTTTTTTATAGAATGCCATTATTATAAGGAAGGCTGAGCAAGTTTCTGAAATGTACTCGAAAGAATGTATTTGAGTTTATTAGTAGCAAGTTCGCCTGCTTCGTAGTGAACTATCAGTCTCTTGTCAGCAAATGTCCGTCTTAAAATAATGGAAGTCATAAAGCCCTATACCCCGATTCTAATTTACAAACTCATTTTGTGGTTATTCGAAATTTAAAGCTGGTATATTCTTACCTAAATATTAACCCCACATTATTCCCGTATTTCGTTAAGTTCATGAAAGGATTGTCCGATCAATAGCGGGCGTCCAGCAAACTGCCTTCAGACAAATGGTAGTTTATACAAAATTTCGTTTATATTTTCTCCGAAGGAAGCAGTATGTTTGCTCTGACGTGTTTAATAGTATCGTAACTAAGGTTTTTTTTTAATAAAAGTGATATAAAGGAGCCCTTAATATTCTTATTAGTTGATAAGTGGAAGTTATTTCCTTATTCTTCATCTACTCAGTCCTTATTGTTGCTATAAAGCATCCTACCTAGATGCTGAAGTAAGATAAACTCCATTCCATTTCGTGAATTTTTTTCAGATGTGGTATAGCTGGGGTTAATGTCATTTACTAAGTATGAATTCTATGTTTTTTGACGGTATATTACTTCAGCATTCAGGCTCAACTGGTCCACTGCACTACGAGGAAACAAAGACCTAAACAAAACCACAGAATGAGCCATGCTGAGGGCAAGAAAACTGGGAACACCTTAGATGTATTTTACTGGAGATGTTTTTTTATGTCCAGTATCACTTGCCCATAGCAGTGAATATAAGGGTTTTGTAGCGGTGTCAGAGTCCATCATTTTCTATGCTGCACAGTTTGGGGAGTAAGGAAATATGAGACTGTTGAGAAATCACTGCGATACTACGTTAAGAGAGCATTCCACCTCCCACCCAACACTCCCAATTATACGAGTATGCTTATGCTGGAAACAGGCTTGTCCCTGTTCATTGTTCATTAAAACGTTTAAATTGCATGTGGACTACGTTCTAAATGTTTTGAATATGCCGGATAGCAGACTGCCGAAAAAAGCTGTAATACACTCCAGGACAAGATGGTACAGGGAGTGGTTGGAACTCGCTGAAGACTGTGGAATACATCTGGATCTAGATAATAGCGGAGATTGGAAACCCCTACTTTATCAACTCATCGCAAGTATGGATGAAAAGGCTTAGTTCATGCATTTAGAGCAAACTTCGGGATCACTGCATGGAATGATTTACAGCCGCTTAAGCCATAACATACAGGAAAATGATTACTTCTGCGATCAATACAGCAGATCGGAAATAGCGACTGTGTTTAAATTACTGGGAGAGCTTCTGTAGCTTAATTATATTCCACACAGAGAAGACCTACCAGTGCTATGCAACCTGTGTAACTCGACAGAAAGAGAAGTTGTCATACATTTTGTTGGAAAGTGTCCAGTTTTAAACGAAATTTGGAGGCATTTTTTTTTTTCCTCTTGTACAACCCATGCCCGCGTGGCAACGACACTGCGACCTGAAAGATCTATTGTATCGGAGGGTTGGAGTTAATCTAACAGACGTACAACCTCCCTTATGAAAGTGAGTATGTCCTTAGTAGCGGAGCATTTCAGTTCCACTGAAGTAAGTATCTCCTTGTGGAGAGTACGTTTCCTTAACCAGTGTAGTGCCGGGCATTCACAAAGAATGTGTTCGGAGGTTTCATCCTCCTCTAACCAGAACCGACAGTCCTTCTCTTGGAACAGGTTTATCATATTAAGATGGTATCTCAGGCCGCAATGGCCAGTAAGAAAGCTCACCAGCTTCTTAATGCTTTCCCTATCTAAGTTAAGGATTTCCTTATATGAGTAAGACTTGATTAATCGTTTGGATTGTCTTAGACCTGGCCACTAGTCCAGTGGTCTAGACGAAGTTTGTTTTCCCATTCGTTAATCATCGTTGTAGCTGTCGCCCAACTGACGCCATAATAAGGTTCAGGACCTATGAACACAGATTCTGAGCCAGCCCTAGCAAGCTTATCTGCAGATTCGTTGCCCACAATCCCTTGGTGTCCGGATACTCAACCGAGTTTTACCCTGTTGTATTTGGCAAGGTCTTGTTATGCATCGTAGCAGCATTTCACGGTTCTGGAGTCCATTTGGTTGGACGACAGTGCGATAAGTGCTGCTTGGCTATCTGAGAAGATATGTATTCTAGCGCCTTTGATCCCCTTGCGGAGATTGTGTCTGGCGCAAATCTCAATGGCATGGATTTCAGCCTGAAACACAGTAGGAGTCGTACCCATAGGTACCGAAATCTTTGTGTTGGGTCCAAAAACCCCAGCTCTAACTCCAGAATCCATCTTCGAACCGTCGGTGAACCAGACTAGACTTCTAGGGTCCAGTATTGGAGCACCATTGGACCAGTTTTTACGGTCCAATATTTCAACCTCGAATAGCCTACCAGAGCAGTGTTGCCTGACCATAATATCTGGTAAAGTGCAAAACATGTCTCTTTTAGGGATTGAGTTGAGTATCTTTAAATGTCCCACAAGGTCACCTGGGTTATACTCATGATCTAGCTGCAGCCTGATGGCATATCTAGCAGCCATCTTCTTATGAAGATTGGTAAGGGTGTAAGCCCAACAATAGCTTCCAGAGCTGTTGTAGGGCAGGTGCGCATCGCACCTGTAATGCCAAGATAGGCAATTCTTTGCAACTTCTGCAACTTGTTTGCCGTTGTCTGCTGGAGAGGTTTTGGCCACCAGACGATGGCCGCGTATGTGATAATGGGTCTAACCATCATTATGTACAACCAATGTATCATCTTAGGAGAGAGACCCCAAGCTCTGCCGTATAGGCGTTTACTGGCCCACAGTACTCTAGTAGCGCGCTCAGTGGCGGGCTTGATATGTGAATTCCAATTAAGTCGTTTGTCAAGAATTACACCAAGGTATTTGACCTCGCTGGAATAAACTAGTGTGGTGCCTTTGATTGTGATAGGTTCAAGGTTGACCTGTGTCTTCCTTGTAAAAAGCACCAGAACGGTTTTACTAGGATTTATGGATAGTCCTTCTTTGTTACACCATTCTACAACTTGAGATATTGCACTTTGCATGACGTTGGAAATTGTCGTGCTGTGTTTACCTCTGATAAAAACCGCCAAGTCATCAGCATAACCGACGGTGGTGTAGCCTGATCTGCGAAGATCTATTAACAAGTTGTCGATGACTATAGACCATAACAGGGGGAAAGAACTCCTCCTTGAGGACAGCCTTTGGCTGCAGTTATGGACACCGACACTCCACCAGAGGAGGAAGTAATGAATCGACTTACCAGCATGGCCCTGATCCATTGGTTGGTCGATTCTTCGATACCTCTGCTACTGATCGCCCTTGCGATCGAGTCGTTACCAGTGTTATCGAATGCGCCCTCGATATCAAAAAATGCACACAAGACTATGTCCCTTGAACTGAGTGTTCCCTCTATCTTTTTGACGAGATAATGAAGGGCACCTACTGTAGATTTGCCTTTCCTGTATGCGTACTGATTCGAGTGCAGAGGGTTAGACAGATCTAACCGGTCTCTAATATGGATATCTATGAGCCTCTCTATTGTCTTAAGGACGAATGATGTTAGACTTATAGGTGTGTATGATTTAGGCAGCTCGCTAGGCCTATTGCCCGGCTTGGGGATGAAGACCACATTAACCTGCCTACAGGTGGGTGGTATGTATCCCCAATTGTAGCTGGCTCTAAATAAAGCTGTCAACCCCGGCAGGATGAGGTCAATTGACTTTTGGAGAAGTGCTGGAGACAGACCGTCACCGTCGGGGGCTTTAGAGGGTTTGAATGCGCCTACCGCCCATTCAACTTTCTCTGGACTGAATATTTTTCCAGATAAACTATTAACTCTCCTGTCCACATAAACCCTGTGGTTAACTGTGTTCGAGTACACATGAGATTTGTTAAGAGACGAGCCTGGGAAATGTAACTGAAGTAAGGTTCTAAGTGTATCCACACGGTCCGTCGTGTAGGTTCCGTCATTTTTCTTCAGTAACCCTACACAGTTGATCGTTTGCGAGTGATTTATGGATTCGTGCCGCTGTAGGCATATCAGCGATTGTTTCGCAGCATTTCCTCCAAGCAGCTCGCTTAGATCGTCTCAATACTATATTGTATTCTGTGAGAGCAAACCTGTATTCGTGCCACCTCTTCGTTCGGTTTGCAGAGTTGAAGAGGCATACCTATGGAAGTAATGTTCTGTCCGCGGTTCTTACTTCTCTAAGTTCTTATACTTCTTAGCGAATTAAACGTATTTAAGCTATCCCAGTACTGCAAAATTGCTTTAAATTATCGTGAAAGGATCATTAGCGAAAATTTCTAAAAACCGGTTTAAAAAAAAATGCAATTATACCTACATATTTTAGTCAATGTTATCAATGAGGCAGACGGCAAAGCCATGTTTATTGATTTTTTGTTAAAGCTTTGTAATAATCTATCTTATCTAATATAATCTAATCTAATCTAATTACCACGAAATATTCTCTTGGAGATCCGTATAGTGACGCCGTTAACAATTTCAAGTTACTTGTTTTGGATGATGTCGATACCTCACGTTTAGCATTAATAGATCATAGTTTAAAGGTGAAGTCTCAGTCATTTTCGATGGCCGCTCTACTATTAACGAAAATATATTGTCCGTAAAAATATATTCCTCGTCTTTTTACACTATGTATGTGTTTGCGTTTGGTGTACAATAGAAGCCGAACAACACTCCTCTGCCCATCCCATCCTTTCCCATTTGATATCGCAATGACGATCTAACCCTCGACTAAAAGGACTCCTAATTTCTCCCCATGTTTCTCCCAGAATGTTGCTAATCGCAGTAGCAATTAAGAACTGACATGCATACCATTACTATCTGCATACTCGTATGTTTATAGTACCGACTATTTCAAAGATATGTATAGCAACAGTCGAGAAAATTCACCGTCTCCTCATGACCTTTTATATGTTCGACTATTATTTTCACTCCTAACACCTAAGTGTCATACAAGACTATGTCCAAGTATTTGATTGTGATTGCTTACGCATATTTTGTCCGGAAATTCCTTGCTATGACGTAAACGTTATTTATAGAAGTTATACC
The DNA here is from genome assembly GCA_945910035.1 of Brachypalpus laphriformis. NCBI lineage: Eukaryota > Metazoa > Arthropoda > Insecta > Diptera > Syrphidae > Brachypalpus > Brachypalpus laphriformis. The sequence continues at coordinate 29,019,218 of OX246753.1, forward strand.
TAACTTTCAAAATTCGATCGTTATCTTTGATTTGCCCGCCCATTTAATAGAATTCCGATTGCTTTTTAATTTTTAATTTTACGACGCGACTAAAAAAATATTGGAACATCGTGAAAAAAGACTCATAATAAGTTTTACTAGATTCAGACCCTACCTCCTACATGGTACCACCTTTTCTATACAAAACTACTGCAACATTCGTTCGCGTTTGTATTCGCCTAAGCGATTTTTGATTACTTTTCCGCCGGAAATTATCATACATCCTTCAGGTTGAATAATTTTCATGGATCCGTCGTCCTGCGCTCATCCTCGACGAGTACGTATCTCCACCACCATGTGATGGCAAATAAATTCTCTTCCGTTTGTCGCATCATAAATTTTCCATTCAAATTTCGCTGAATAGCGCCGCGACGGTGTAACATCAGTGATAGGGCGTCTCCTCGGAAAAGAAAAAGAAACTTTGATGACAGGTGTATAGTCTTTCCCTTCAAGATATCAAAATTTCCCTTAGCACAAAAAAAAAAAAAACTTCACTTTAAAGTTCAGTCTGTAGAAAACCCCCTCAAACCGATCTGTCAAATGCAACAGTGTTCTCTACCAATTGATGCACAGAATTCCAGCTCCCAGCCAGTATCGGATTACTAATTCCATTTGTTCCAATTTTCTGCTAATTATTTCCCTTATCATCGGATTTATTCTACCATCGAGTCTGGGATGCAGCCAGAGATGGGATGGTAGAAAGGCAGACTAGACAAAGTGAGAGATAATCATCAGCACTCAGGAATCAGAAACAACAACATTCGGAACAATGAAAATTGTTTCGAAGGCTCAATGGGGTTTTCCATTTATCCTTCGAATTTCCTGTCAGAGGGATAAATTAAATGGAGAGATACGAATAGGAATACACATAGCTTGGATGCCACTGCGATTCATTTGTTCGGTTCGGAAGTGATGCAGCAGCAGCAGACTCCGAATCGATGAGCCATAGCGAGTTGAGAAGGATTTTCGCACACTTTCCAATGAGGGTATGAAGAGCAATGATGGTAATGATTTGGGTAACCCAATATACTTGGACAGTTGTTGTTATCAGTACATCGGATAATTTCACTAGATTATGGAAATACCAATTGCGAGGTGTTAGACTAATAAATTTTTGGAAAATGATGTGCAGTGTTTTAGAAGGATTTTCGAGCGTGATAATGATGATCAGCTTTTAGTGGGAAGTTGGATGGGCTAAGGATTTTCGATGTTAGAGACACAATCAATGAATGGGTTTTAGGGTGTGCGTTCGTTTTGTGTTGTGAGTTTGCATCAAAAATTAAGCAAAGACTTTTACAGATACGAACATTGAACATAAAGAGATGAATTATGTTTACGTTTGGTCATTCACCATGTCGTTGGGAAGGATCTTTCATCTTGTTAGCATCTCAAAGGCTTGGTTCAGAATTATATAAACAAGGTTTGCAAAACTATTGATATATAGAGTAAAAAAATGTAAGCTTTTAGTAAGCCTATCACGGGTAAGATTGCTGTTTTTTTTTAAAGTCTAGATTGAGCAGTTTAACCTAAGATTTCTTGCTTTCAGGTTAATCAACTTAAACGCAAGATTGGTTAAATATCATTGTTCTCAACTGCGACTTTAAAAGCCTGAACTGAACTCTAGATAAATAATATATTACTTTTCGGCTATGACTCAATAGTTAATACGTTGAACTACCACAGAATCCCAGAATACACCAACAACACTTTCCACGATTTTCTCTTACGAACATCTACCAAGCAGCCAAAAACAAAGTTGTGATGAGCGGTGAAGAATTTAACATGCACTGACCGTTCAGATATAGGATATAGCAAATATAAGAATGGATGCAAGAAGCTTGTCTATGGCATTGAATGATCTGTCGCATCAAATAGCTTGGTTCTGTTAGAATATAACTTTTGGACATACATAGTTGATGATTAAGATTGATTAAGTTCCGAATTAGCCAAAACACAAGTGGACTGTGTACATGGCTCTCTTAGCTTGAGGTATAAAACGTTCGTAACTTGATAATTTTTGTTAACCGACAGATAATCGGGACACATATGAACATATGAATTTTTCAAGTATGCGTCCAACGAGTTTCTGGAGAAACTATCAATGGCGTTCAACTATATTTTCAACACGGGCGAAGTGCCATCCAGCTTCAGGAGGAATATTCTTTTCCCTCTATTTAAAAAGGGTGATCCTAGCGATCCTTGTAACTACAGAGGCCTATCCTTCCTAAACTCCGTGATGAAAATATTTACGGGTATAATCCTGGAACGGTTGACAGAATGGGTTCATTCAAATGACCTGCTTAGTGAGTTCCAAGCCGGGTTTAGAAAAGGTTACTCAACAGTAGACAATATTTTTACGTTAACAAGCTTAGCTAGGTCTTACCTGAATAAAGGAAAAAAAATGTACGCGTTCTTTGTGGACTTCCAAGCGGCATTTGATTCTGTTGATAGAAAAGCGCTTTTCTATAAGTTAAGCAATCTTGGAGTGTCAACAAAAGTGCTCAAAATTATCGAAAGTCTCTATAAGGAGAATATGACTGCGGTATGGGACGGAAACAATGTTTCAAATTGGTTTGAGTCTCATATGGGTGTTAAGCAGGGTTGTCTCATGAGTCCTCTTCTTTTCGCGCTATTTATGGACGATTTGCCATAAATATGCTACCGGAAAACACGCCAACGTATATGCTTCACCTGGAAACAGGGCTGTCCCCTTTGTACATCTTCACAGTAAAGCTGCACTTTCATTACATTTTAAAAGCAATGTCACTCTCGAGTCAGAGGCTTCCGAATTTGGTTGCAATGCACATAATACACCATAGGCAACAATTTTTCCTCGAATGGTCCAGGCTCTGCGGCATTCACGATATCCAACTAGCGGATTACAATCCTACATCTTGGAGAGAGGCACTACAGGAACTGTTGATTAAGGTCGACCTATCCACCCGTGAGGCATTTAAAGTAAAAGCCCAAGAGAGTCAAACCAGACTCATATATCGAACTCTTCAACATGACTTGGGGGAATTCAACTACTTCCAAGACCAAAACAGTGTGGAAGTTATTTCAACATTATTTAAGGCTAGAGGAGAGCTCCTGCGCTTGAATTACATGCCATATAGAACCGAACGAAATTCTGAATGCTCACTATGCAACCTGCATGCCTTAGTAGACGTCTTCCATCTCATCGGAGTATGCCCAATATTAAAGGCGATAAGGCGAACCCATTGGGATAAACATGTGCTACCGGAAGCTGAAGTCAGGGCAATACTAAACGGTCAAAATTGGAAGGTTCTGTTTAGCTACTTAAAGTCCGCTTTAAAATACAGGCAACAAATATTACATGAAGCTTTTTAGAAAAATTAGTGAATATAACTAAAACGAATTTAGACAGATAAAGTAATTGAGATCTTTTGAATTCTATTTTAAAATTTTGTAAATCTCTCTTTTCAGGCTGACGGCAAACGCCAATGCATATTTGTGATTATTTAATTATGTATTAGTAACAATTTTCTAATGTTCAATAAAAATCACTTCTACTACTACTACTACTACTAATCGGGACACCACAAAATGAACTTGCACAATTCTACTTGCAAAAAAGTATCGAGGGGGTTTTCAGATTACCTAAGGGCCTTTTTGCCAATTTGAAGTTCGATATTATTAGAAAACTTGACAGAGCTTTCATTCGACAATAGTCTTGGTTTCACATTTCTCTCAACAATCGGTGGAATAAGCATTGCTCTAAGGCTTACTCCTTTAACTTCAATGTGCCATATTATTACTATTTATCCATAAGTGTTGAATCCATAAATCATTTGTTATAGTACTTCGGTATGGCAAACTGAAATGAAATAGTAATTGAAAGCTCCTAGCCATCGGAAGGCTCTTAAGTCAACTAGAAATACTGCAACTTAAAACTACAGCTTAGTATGTATTTAGCATATGTCCACTCACACTGGCGCTTGTTATATACGATTTATTTAAGCTTTACATTTTTGAACTATCAGTCCCTAGAAGCAGAATATGAGATAAGTAATAGAAAACTATACATCTGACCATTCTACCGTTACCTTACTCTTAAAAACAGAATAGGGTAGTTCTTTGCTCATATCCGACAGAATTAAAGATTCTCCTCAAAATTAAGATTTCTTACCTAAATGTATTCTGTATAGCACACCTTCAAGAGAACGGGTAAGTTCTCCTACATCTGTCACATCTACACGTAGACCCATCTGTTAAAGCAAACACGTTCCCCCCTTAGATTGTGTAAACATTTAGCACGTAGCGCAATTCATAATCGCGCTTCAATTCCAGATGCATCAGCATTCAACGAAAAGACTACAAATTTCTAAAACTCCTTTCATCCGAAAATAGTTTTCTTCAAAACGAGCACAAAAAGACGACACCCAAGAAATCCATAAACTTGCAAAGTTTTCAACAGTTTCGCACTTCAAATTCGCGAACTCGATGTAGCAATCTGTTCTCAGTGCCCCCACTACTTCTACTGCTGTTGCCATTGCATTGAACCTTAACTGCGAAAATCTTCAACCGACAGATAAACTCTCGATGAGTTATGGCAAAACTTTCCCATAGATTGTCTCAGAGATACAGTTATGTTATCCTTTTTGCAAAGCCTACACTTAATCGTTCCGCACAACAGAACTACACACAATTCAAGAGTGCACCACTCCGAAGAGTCGGAGTCGGCAACAACAATGTGGCCAAATGAAATAGAAGTTTCATTTAAGCCAATTAGCGAGTTGTATGGCTAAAGAACGAAACAAAAACAAATAAACAAGCACACCAGTGGCATTTCCTGCAACAAGAATCAAAGTGAAACTCAAAAAGTCACAAATGGTCCTTCAGTCTTGAGTGCGCGTCCGGCACGTGGGAGTGGGTAATTGACTCCTCCATGGAGCTGGTGTTGCGAACTCTAGAGTGCTTGAGACAAGTGTTGTGTCCTTATTTAAATGTGGATGATGTTCTTAATTAACTGATATTATTTTGTTTCGTCCTTTGAAAAAGAATTCTACGGAAAACGAATGCAAAGAAGGACAATTAAATTTCAATTTATGAAAAAATATGAAATCTGCATAAGGATAACAAAAAAAAGAAGTTATATGAGAGGTTGACCATTTGGCTGCCTGAATTATTCAGTGCGCATTCCGCCATATATGATGATGACATACTCACTCTTGGCTTGCATCTGCAGCGGAACATGGAAATCTACTCAACTCACTAATGGAAGTGTTTTTATCACGTTCTAGTCGCACAGGAGATGGTGATGAATTTGCATGCAATCTTGAAAGGATTAAGTACTCTTCTCAGTTGCTCTATATTTATATAGTGAAAATCTTCAAATGAGGATGTAGGTACGTACGTGGATAAATTAAGAAAAAAAATTCTTGCGCAATAGTTTTGCGTGATGTGTGACACTATAGGAAGAGACCGGTATTATTCGGTCAGCAGTAGGTTCCTGATTATACAGAAAAGTTTATTCCTTATTTATCATTTGCCATCGTTATTAAATTTCCAAAATTCCACTTGGTAAAGATTAAATTAGGTTAGGTGCCTACATCTACAGAATCACAAGAATGCCACCTTAAGAATAGAAGTTTAGGAATAGAACCGTCAAAGCCATATGTCGAACGGATTTAGCATGCAAATAAGACTTTAAATTGAATCTAAGCTTGTGCAAAATTTTGTATTTCAAACCTGATCTTACTCTACTTCAGCACTTCTTCATGGCGTTTCCAAGGTAGTCATCAATATTGCTTGGCCCCGCTAGTTGGGTTACTTGGGTTTTTGATTTCAAAACTTTGAAAATGACCATAATGTTGTGCGCACACAAATAGCTCACGCTCACGTTCTTCTGAACTCTTGATTTGTTCACTGATTCATTTTAATTTACCCTTGTTCCTTTATTGTGTTCCTAAATAGCACTGGCCCAGTGCGGCTCCTAGAGTCTTGCCTTATTACCACCGAGTAATTTTACACTATGGGTAAGTGAGGGTTACCAACGACACCAATATGTTCTTGCGAACATACATGCGTCTTGTCATATCCAGGAATTGTCTCGATACATCGTCTTATACATACAATACATTCATACTTACAAAGAAGATAAAACTCATGGAATTCTTGTGAATTTACACCGGGTATTTCCTATGGCATCTGTTGAAAGAAAAAAATTATACCTTAGCAATCCTCATCCAACGTTCATGTTCTTTCCTTTCATATTTCTCTATTTTGTATTAATTAATTTCCTATTTTTTCATTCGCACAATAAATGTTGTATAGATTAGACGTTCGTTCATTTTTCTCGCAGTTTAATTTTTACAGGTTATGGGCCCAAGCATTACAAGCCTGAAATAGTCGCAGCTTAGTCTAAGAAAGAAAAATCGTTCAAATAATCATGACATCGTTATACGTAATAGATAAGCTCGATGAATCGAACTACGAGACCTGGTCAATACAAATGCACAATGTTTTGGTGCACGGAGGCATTTGGAAGGTGGTGAGTGAAGAGAAGAAGGGGTAAAGTCGGGTAAGGCTGCAGCCACTATAGTGCTCAGCGTTAAACCAACACAACTCAACTACATCAAGAACTGCAAAACATCTACAGAGGCATGGCAGAAGTTAATGGACGTATACAAGCCACAGGGTCCGGTGCAAAAAGTAACTTTGTACAAACAGCTACTGAATATGCAAATGCAAGACCACGACAATATGGTGGAGTTCCTCAATTCGTTTACTGGACTGTCAGAAAGGCAAGAGGAGCTGTTAAGTATAATTCTTTTATCAAGCTTGCCTAAAACCTTTGAAAATTTCGTAATAGCTATGGAGACACGAGACAGTTTGCCACCATACAGCGCATTGAAATTGAAGCTTCTAGAAGAAGGCCAAAGGCGCAAACAGCTAGAAGATCCATTAGGTGACGACAACTTACAGCAAGCCTTTAGTATACGCTCAAATAATAAACAGGTGCACAAAAAGGATATGAAAAAATTCAAAGGCAAATGCTTTGCATGTGGTAAGCGAGGGCATTTTGCGAATAAATGCAAAGAGAGACAAAAGCACGGCGAGTCAGCAATGGGCATTATAGCTATGGCAGATACTCATATAGTCAATGAGTTTAGCTGGTACATCGACAGTGGCGCGACATCACATATGTGTAATAAGAGACAGATGTTCGTGCGTGCGTTATGAGCAGTATCAAGAGAAAATTTGGTTGGCAGCGAATGCATCAGTGATGGCCATAGGCAAAGGCGACGTATTATTGCGTACCGATGGGAGAAATATTCGGTTGAGAAATATTTTATATTCCCCAGAGCTGAAAGCAAATTTCATTTCTATAAGCAGGGTAGCTGAAAATGGAATGGCAGTAAACTTTAAAGGTAAGTGTGCTTGGATAAGGGACCAGCAAGGCGGTGTTATTCTAAAAGCAACAAAGAAACACAATTTGTTTGTGGTCGAGTTAAAATCGGAGAGCTTGTTTGCGGTGAGTAGCAACGAAATTTGGCATTGCAGATATGGTCACCTTAATTACCAGAGTCTTCGTGAGCTGGAGCGGAATGGTATGGTACGCGGTATGAAATTGGACAAGAAAGATGGTCAGGAATGTTACAACACTTGCATGTTGGGCAAAATACATGCATTGCCTTTTCCTCAAACGTCAGAACGCAGATCAGCGAAATTGTTGGAGTTGATTCACACGTATGTTTGTGGACCTGTGAACATTAAATCGATTGGCGGTGCTCGATATTTCTTGACGTTCATAGATGATAAATCCAGATTCACGTTTGTTTATATTTTGAAGGTGAAAGACGAGGTACTAGATAAATTCAAATCTTTTAAGATGTGCGTGGAACGACAGACAGGTTACAAAATAAAGGCGCTACGCAGCGATAACGGCAGGGAATATGTCAACGGTGAATTTGACGCAGTTTTGAAGCAGCATGGTATACGACGTGAGTTAACCGTACCACACACACCACAGCAGAACGGTGTGGCAGAGCGGGTGAACCGAACATTGGTGGAGATGGCTCGGTGCATGCTCTTACACGCAGGCTTACATCAAAATTTGTGGGCGGAAGCAGTATCAACGGCAGCATACATAAGAAACAGATGCCCTACAAAGCTATTAGCAAACAAAACGCCGTACGAAATCTGGCACAACAAAAAACCAACGGTAAGTCATCTAAAAACGTTTGGTGTAGTTGCAGTGGCCTTAGATAAAACACAGCGGCTAAATTTGAAGCCAAGGGCAAGCAGTACATAATGGTGGGATATTCAACAGAATCCAAGGCATATCGTCTGTACGACACAAAGTAGTTGTGAAAAGGGATGTACTTTTCAATGAACATTTTGTGAGAAACGACGACGTACGAGACAGCGAAAGTTTTGATGTGATACAGTTTTTCACCTCCGACGAAGATCATGAACAGCGAAAGGATATGCCATGTGTGTCTGATAATGCAGAACTGGCGAATAACAATTCTTATTCCCCATACGCCACCGCGGACGAAGATACCACGTCTAGCAGCGAGATCAGCGATGAGATTGACAACAAGGAGGAGCCAGGCGAAGATAATTCTCAACCGGAGACACGCAGGACTGGTCTAGGTAGACCTAAAATCCTTCCCAACGGGATGCATCTGCGCCCAATCAAGCAACGTTACATAATTAATAACGTAATAAACGAAAATATACCTGAAGATGTCAACGAAGCACTTTCAACCCAGAAGCGTGATCATTGGAAGAAAGCGATGGGTGTTGAATTCTGCGCCCTGAAGAAAAATAAAACTTTGAAATTAGTCGACCTACCACCAAACAAGAAGGCGATTAAAAGCAAATGGGTCTTTACCTTAAAAAGGAATTTTTTTTTTTTTTTTTGGTTGCGCCTGGAGGTGCAGGAATCTTCAAAAGATACCAATGGTCCGTACCATTGGTTATGCCCGATTCATATATCTGACAATTCCTTAAAAAGGAATAAGAGTGGCGCTACAAAGCAAGGCTCGTAGCCAAAGGGTGCGAGCAGCGATTGGGTGTGGATTATATAGAGACTTATTCTCCAGTTGTATGCTATGCTACAATAAGAATGCTATTGGCTATTGCTGTCGAGGAGAAAATGCATCTACATCAAATGGATGTGAGTACAGCCTATTTAAACAGCGAGTTGGAAGAAGACATTTATATGCAGCAACCAGAATGTTTTGTCGACGAGAAGCAGCCAAGAATAGTTCTGAAATTGCAGAAGGCAATTTATGGCCTGAAGCAGTCCGGAAGGCAATGGAACTTCAAACTCGACGGGGTGCTGAAGCAAATTGGATTTGTGGCGTGCGAGAGTGAACCATGCTTGTACAAAATGAAGTCAGGCAACTTATTAGTTTTGATGGAGGTTTACGTGGATGATATAATCATCGCATGCAAGGATAAATCTGAACTGCTCAAAGTAAAAGAACGCATCGCAGAACAATTCGACGTGGTTGATAAAGGCGCATTACAACACTTTCTTGGGATCGAGATCGAGCGTGAAGGTGAAGTTGGCTCTATTACTCTGAGTCAAACACAGTACATAAAAGACATGCTCAATCACTATGGCATGAATAACTGCAAAAGTGTGTCAGTTCCTCTTGAACCTGGTTATCAAGTTGCATGCCATAAACAGTGTCGTAAAGCAGATATTACACAGTATCAATCACTAATCGGGGCACTTATGCACCTTGGTATAACGACGAGACCTGATATAATGCACTCTGTCTCCAAGTTGGCACAGAGAAACAAGGATCCACATGTTGAACACATGACTGCAGCGAAGCATATTCTACGAATTTTGGTAGGTAGTATAAATTTAAAACTTAATTTTCGCGCAGGTGGTAAACACGTGGAAGGTTTTGTTGACGCTAATTGGGGAAGCGACGCTCAAGATCGTAAATCGTACACCGGGTTTGTATTTTTGTACGGGAAATGCGCATTTTCTTGGGAGTCGAAGAAACAGAATACGATTGCGTTAAGCAGTACCGAGGCTGAATACGTGGCGGCATCAAATGCAGCCAAAGAGGCAATTTATTTGCGGCGGCTACTGAAAGAAATTGGTTTTTGGAAAAATGGTCCAACTGTTCCAAACGTGGATAATCAAGGTGCGTAGAAGCTGGCAACGAATCCAGTATATCATAATCGTACGAAGCAAATAGATGTACGATATCATCACATACGAGAGACTGTAAAGAAGGGCGAAATTGAATTGAAGTATTGTCCAACAGAAGAGATGACGGTCGACACTTTCACTGAAAACTTGCCAAAAGTTAAACACGTAAAATTTGTTAATCAAATGAATATGTCATAAACCTTGATTTGTAAAAGGACATTCACGTTGAGGAGGAGTGTTGAAAGAAAAAAATGATACCTTATCAATCCTCATCCAACGTTTATGTTCTTTCCTTTCATATTTCTCTATTTTGTATTAATTAATTTCCTATTTTTTCATTCGCACAATAAACGTTGTATAGATTAGACGTTCGTTCATTTTTCTCGCAGTTTAATTTTTACAGCATCTAATATTCATCGAGTTGAAGCATATATGTAGGTAAACCAAGTACCTGGGAGTGTTACTAGACCGCAGACTCAGCTTCAAGGAGCACTTAACGTACACAGGCCAGAAGGCCTCTTGCGCAGTAGCTGCACTATGCAGACCAATTCCAAATATTGGGGGATCAAGGCAGCCAAATAGAAACATTTTAATGACTGTGAGCAAGTCAATATTCTTGTATGTGATCCCAATATGGGCACCAATGACGCACCGTACGAGTATGGCGGAGATTATAATGATAAAAGATGCGAATAGAATCGTATCTTGAAGAGTATGCTGCGCCTTTAGAACTGTATCAGCGGATGTAGTAAGTGTAATTTAAGGCTGAATGTCTAATGGTGAAGAAGACCGTAGCACTATGCGAAAACGAGTACAATGACAGAAGGACGACTATGGAAGCTATAAAAGTAGAATGGCAACATATAGGTGGAACACCACAACCAAAGGGAAGTTGATTAATTGATTCCCGAAGTGGATGAATACTCGTAGATAAGCAGAAAGTAAACTATTTATTAAAACAATTTATATCGGGGAACGGATGCTTTCGTGAGTGTCTCTACAAGTACAACCATGCGGATATGATGCCAGCACTATGAATTAAAACTGAAAAACGTAGAGCATGTACTGATGGAATGCCAAAATTACACAAAGGCTACGAACATGTTAAAAAGACCAATTGGCAGCTGAGTGAGCCCAAAAGGAATGATCTTATTTATGTTGGCGAGTAGCGAATGCTGGAAGACTGCAAATGAAGTTATCTTGAGTATGATGCTGTAACTGTGGTGGCAATGATGTAGTGGTAATGCCATTGCCACGCTAATGGTTCATGGTTGAAATCCTGATGTCAGCAAGCATTTATTTATTCCTCATAAAATATATAAAGTCAGTCCGATCATTTGTGAAAGCTTGTGTGAACACTACTGTGAAGGCATAACACTGGCAGTAGCTTGGCCATGCGGCTGGAAAAATTGTTCGCTCTGTTGATGTTGATTTGCCCCAGGCACCGGTTATCGGGAAAAAATAACTGTGAATCAGAAGCAAAGACAAAAAATAACAAAAATCTCCTCAGTTATCTGGACGTCACCCCCGGGGAAAAATTGTTGGTCTATGAGCCAAAATTATAATTTTGCCACTCTGTTACGCCACCTTTTTTCTTAATTACTGCTGCTATTCTTCGTGGCATAGTATCAAGTAGTTTTCACATTCTGGAAGACTGCAAATGAAGTTATCTTGAGTATGATGCTGTAACTGTGGTGGCAATGATGTAGTGGTAATGCCATTGCCACGCTAATGGTTCATGGTTGAAATCCTGATGTCAGCAAGCATTTATTTATTCCTCATAAAATATATAAAGTCAGTCCGATCATTTGTGAAAGCTTGTGTGAACACTACTGTGAAGGCATAACACTGGCAGTAGCTTGGCCATGCGGCTGGAAAAATTGTTCGCTCTGTTGATGTTGATTTGCCCCAGGCACCGGTTATCGGGAAAAAATAACTGTGAATCAGAAGCAAAGACAAAAAATAACAAAAATCTCCTCAGTTATCTGGACGTCACCCCCGGGGAAAAATTGTTGGTCTATGAGCCAAAATTATAATTTTGCCACTCTGTTACGCCACCTTTTTTCTTAATTACTGCTGCTATTCTTCGTGGCATAGTATCAAGTAGTTTTCACATTCTTCAGCAGTAAATGATTGCCAAATATTAGTAATTTTATTTTTTAAGTCCTGAAGAGTTCTAGGCGGCTCTTGTCTCAGTTTCTGCTTCATCTTGTGCCAAACAGTTTCGATTGGTGAAAGGTCAGGGCTGCTGGAAGGCGATTCCATTAAAGGAATACCTGCAGCAGATAACCATCGCGTTGTGGACCGTATGACAAGAAGCGCCATCTTGCTGAAATATATAACTTCCGTCACTTGATTGAAGCCGTGGTATTGATGGAAGAAGTTGCCCTTGCAGAATATGTTCGTACTTCACAGCATTAACCAATCCGTCAACAAAATGCAAATTCCCAACACCACGCCCAGACATGCATCCCCATACCATGAGATATGCTGGGAACTTGACGGTTCGCTTTAAACTATCCTTGTGAAAGGGTTCTCTGGAGGTTCGAATCACACGTTTGCGTTCGCCATTAACACAAACCTCAAACCTGGATTTATCGCTCCAAATAACGGTCATTGACTTATTGTCCAGTTTTCACGTTGTTTCGCCCACTCAATCCCTCTTTTCTTATGTTTAGGCGTCAAAAGTGCTTTTTTTTCGTCTGAGTTTTGCATGAATGAAGTTATTTTAAAATTTATGATATTAAAATATTTTAAAACAAACCTTATAAAAACGGTAACCCATTTTTTTCATTGTTCTTTTACAAGTATCGACGGAAATGTTTTTCTTAATGCGACTTTTCCATTCTACAGTTAAGGCAGCGGCAGTTTGGCATCGGTTTTCTTTGATAATTTTTTTCAACACACGACAATCACGAGGTTTTGCTATCGTTGAACGTCCCGTTTTTTTACCTATTTCCACATTTCCGGAATTTTTGCATTTTGTAATTATGTTTTGCACTGATGATCGCGGCAAAGTAACAGTTTTAGCTACTTTATAGCTGGATAATCCCGTCGGGAATGCCTTAATTATCGACTCCCTAAGATCTCGCGATAGTGCAACGCCACGCGCCATATTTGATCAAAAACGGATACTAACTTTGCATAAACAAAATGGCCATGCAACAACAAAAATCATTTCTCTCAATTTGTTCGTAACGGTTTAACAAATCGCTATTAAAATAACACTAGACCAACTATTATGCATCCAAAAGAGAGCAGACTAACTATTACGCTCTTATCTTTGTTTCAGCAAAACTTACATTGCCACCGTATGCTTCATTTATTTTGTTTCTCCTGCTCTAATTTTATTAAGAATAATTACTTTATTACTATTTTCATATACTTTTTTATAGATGACTGCTACCAACCAATTAATTTCAGCATAGGAAAGAATTTTTGTGTTAAAAATCTAAGTAGACCAACTGTTTTGCGTTTGGGTCGTATAAGTATCCATTAAGGATTTTCACCCCTAACCGCACATATAAAAAGCAACATAAGAGCCATAGACTAAACACAGTGAAGTTATAAGATAAAGTCATTGCATAGCATACGCAAAAAAGACAGAGCCTTCACGTCATGGAAACCATCTTACGAAAGATAGAGCGCGACCTGCTCAACTGGTATTGCCAAGTTCAAAGAAGAGATCATTCGAACCCTGTTAAAAAGGCTATATCAATGACCGTTCCAAAGACATCGCGAGGCAGGAGAGGCAGGCCTATAAACGCTTGGATCACACAAATGCGACGACATCGGCATTTCATTGGCCTCAGTAACCAAGTGATCTAAAGTCGGGAGGCCTGTCGATATTTTCTAAGGTCAAATAGGCGAACCCCACAGGCGGATCAGTAAAAATGCGATGAAGTGGGAGGGTTATGATCCCTTGTTTTCGGATCATAACCTCGCCGAAATAAGAAGAAGAAGATGCAAAAAAGCTAGAGAAAGAAAGATCGTGGTTTGAAAGTTGTTTGATCTTCGGGTGATACTAGGTTTCAGAAAAACTTCGTGGGCAGCGTTCAGGTAACTGGGGAGAACGATTTTTTGATTTTATTGTCGCTTTATAATTTACAGCTATTTTTTTCGTCCAACTGAAGTCATTCTCATTAATCAACAATTAGCACAATCAACTTTTCAAGCAACATCACCATCCTACTGCCAGTGGTATTCCTTTGCAGTAGAGTTAACACAAGCCTGCGCAATCGACCGGACTGGCATTATTTATTTCAAAAGAAATTAATACATTTTTCTTAACGCCAGGATTTCAACCGTGAACCAATATCGTGACAATCGGTACACCCACAAAAATTGTAAAAACCCAAAAAAAAAAAAAAACTAGTTAAAAATAGGACATATAGATATTTTGGCACCCACCAATGGGGCATATTAAAAGCAATAGGTTGAGATTTAAGACGAGTCAAAACCAAAACTAAGCGGTTAGTCCCACGTCTAAGCAACCGCTTATTTGGGTTCTGTGGTATTTGGTCTTATACTGAACGATTTCTGAGCTTTGGAAATGTTGTTGTAAGTGCTGCTTTTGCTTTTTGCTTTTTGGCAGTGCTAAGTGCTCCATTTTACGTAAATTGCCAAAAGTAATATAAAAATGGAATTGATCGTTACATAAGTTTTCTCAAAGGAATTAAATTAAAACTACAAACTACAAATTAATTCCAATTCCGTACACCTTTTCATTCATTTCGTACCCATTTAAAAAGAATAATTTGTAACAATATTTCCAAGCTATCTGAAAATCCGCAAATTAAGGTACTCGATAGAAAAATAAAACTTCTCATCCCTCCTGCACTTCAACTTTCTTCTATTATCCTGCTTTGTACTGGAAAACCCATTCGAGTCCTGAATCTGAATCCTTCTCCCTGACTAAAAATGATGAACAACAAGAAGGGCAAACTCAATCACAATTCAAAAATCAGCGCACTGATGCCATAGGGTGACGACGATGATGAGACTACGACGGCATCGTCGTCGATGATGACGATGATGACGGTGAACCAGGGGGACTGCCTTCCATTAGGGCAACAATAAATAATGAAATCTGATCACGTTTCCACTCAATTACCTGTTGGATTTGTTCATTTTCAGAGAAGTCGCTCCCTCTCATATCGCTTGAGGGTATAGTCCCACAATATTTGTCCGTGTGCAAGTATCGTTCCTCTTTTGGAAGAGGATTGCCATTGTCACTCTTTTTTTTTTTGTTTTTTGTGTGGAGAGCCAGATCATGAATTTACGTTTATGTTTTTTTCCCTGTGATTCCTCCGTGGAAATTCATCAGGTGTATAAGAAGTGATAATTCGATTTAAGCTGAGAGAAGAATATTAAATAACTCTGTTTATTTGAGATTCAATCGAAAGGGATTTAGGCGGATGTTCGGCAGTATTCCTAAATTTTATAAACCATATGCTTACGTATTATTAAATTTAAATCAAGCAATCTGTAGGTCGAATTAAATGAAAATATTAATTTCAGGAAAAGCATTTAGCGGGGTTTTAAGTGAAGGTTTTAAACGCAGATCAACATAGCCCGTCTATTCGACTTCAACTGAGATTCAAAGTAGAGAGTGGAGCTTGCAGCAAATTGATCTGCGAGCAGATTGGCTTTGTCTATAGAGCTGACAGTTGGAATGTCATTGTAAACGAGCCTTGGGATAGAATTTTACATTTTTTACAAACGAACAGAAATTTCTGCTACCTTTGGGACAATGTAGAATTTGTTTCCTCAATTTCCGATTATACTTCAATTTCACACGACGAATGTGGGCACGACAGTCATTTCTGGCTCGATTACATTTTTTCAGTTTTTCGTCAATAAGATCGAAAGCTTAATTCCCTCAAGCCTCCTTACAGCTCAAGTCATACCACGTATTTTCCTTTGGCTTGATATTCTTTACTCTGCTATGAATGAAGGTTTTCATGCTAAAGAGGATAGCATTTGCAATTATATCGGCGACCAGTTAAAACTTCTAAAGCAGCTATTCAAGCCGTCCCAGTTGGCTTTCTCGTAATCCCAATTTTTATTTTTTTTTTTTCTTTAACTGAGTGGTTGAGGTACGAGAAATTATCCGATATGACACAGTGACGAACCTAAAGGCGACAATGTACATATTTATACTGTAGTTATTAGGGTGGGGGTAAGAAGTAAGTCCATGGTGTTGGCGGTATGACTGTCAATGTCAGGGATTTATGTGGGAACATTTACAAGGTGGGTCAAATTATTGACGGCAGCGAAGATCTCAACATACGAGTCAGACAGCACGTTAAACTCGATACAAGTAGAATTGCTGTCCAAGTTGGGGCTTCTATAAATAAGTTAGTAGTGAATAATTTGCCTGCGGACGCTGAATTTACATGAAGTTAAATTCCAGATCGGAACAGTGGCCACATTGAGGTAGAAATTGGTAAGCCGCATTACTACGCATGCAAATGACAAGACCGCGGTGAGAAAAGAATAATGGCACCAGGCTGTAATTCTGAGAAATCAGAATTCTCACCTACTTGTGTTTCGCCCAATGTCAAAACAGCTGGTCTGTAATTACAGACATGGACGTACTCCCAAAGGGATTTTTCCTTAGCCGCCGAATTTTGCTAGGGTCTACTCTAAAGTTCCTTAATATTACAAAACACAAATCACACAACTCCCGACTAAGTAGACAATACATAACTTTATTTAGGTTTCATCAGACTTAA
This sequence comes from Brachypalpus laphriformis, assembly GCA_945910035.1. Lineage (NCBI taxonomy): Eukaryota > Metazoa > Arthropoda > Insecta > Diptera > Syrphidae > Brachypalpus > Brachypalpus laphriformis. The sequence continues at coordinate 29,036,141 of OX246753.1, forward strand.
ATTTGCAGCAATCGATATGTCAGATGTGTTGGATACATAACAAAGATACATATTTTTGTATTATTATTTCTGTGGTAGCTGTAAGTTTGTACGATTTTTCAGGAGATGCGTTTAAATTTGTCGCTGACGTGAAAATCTATTACAATTTTTTAATTCCGCCACTATTCTGATAGCCATAGCTCAGCAGTTTTTACAGATATGTAACTGAAAAAACTAAGAAATAATACCACAAATTTATTTATCCAATTAACATACCTATATTACAAACATTTTCTGAGAAGCCCTAAAGGCTTATCTGCAGAATGTTGATATTCGAGGTATTTTGATACATAAATTAACAGATAGTAATCGAATATTTAGACGATCAGCTTAATTTATTTAAAAAAGTAATAATTCTTTAGAGAAAGAATTAAACCAAAAATATATTACAAAAATGTGGATAAAAATAAGCATACCACACATTAAAAAAAAAATGTTTTTTTTGTGCTTTAAAAGAACTTACGTGTTTCAGGAAGTTAATCAAGTAATCGTGATAAATGGTGTACTTCAGCTGTCTCTTGCCGTATGTGCTGGAATACCTTAGTCACGCCTCTTGATGTTCACCACGTGATCTATTGCCCTCTTGAAACGATTATCATTTCTTGCACACCGATTACTCTAAAGCAACAGGTTGGTCATATGGGCGGAAAAATTGTTCGCTCTGTTGGATGATTGATACATTATGACATCAGGTGGTCTGAAAAAAAAAAAAAAAAAAATACTGTAAATCAGAAACAAAGTCAAAAAAAACCAAAATCTCACCAGTTATTTGGACGCCACCCCCGGAGTTTTTTCTAAAACAACATCTGAGTTTCAACTACTACACCAATCTTTCTCTCTATATATATCCTTTCCGACGCCCATGCTATGTAGAATTTAAACATATTTCCTTGAGTGTGGCCATAAAAAAAATCTGCTTTTGAACCTGAGATGTATAGATAGGTCAGCATGAACAAAGCCTTCTTAAGGTCCGAATGAAGGTCGTCGATATGCTCATCTCATAGAAAATTATTCTCTATGTCTACACTTAGGTACTTGTAGCTTTCAACAATTTTGTCAAACCCTTTTGTTCCTGTTCAGCTAGTTTTCTTCAAGGGTATCCCATTTGTATGTAGCTCTGTGATGTGGTACAAATATGTGCAACAATAAATTTATATGAATTTATTACCAGGCTGTTGTCCTGCACCTTCAATTGGCTTGTTAAGATCGACTGTGTCGGACCACTGTCGGCTGCATACTTACTTACTTACTTAATTACGTCCTGTATCCCCTTGTGGGTCCTAGGGCTTCTACTACGCCTACGCGCCATCGTGTACGGTTTCTGGCAATGTGTCTGAGTTCTCCCCAACTTTTCCCTAACTGCCGTGCCTCCTTCTCGACTGTTCTGCGCCATGTTTTCCCCGGACCGCCAGGTCTTCTGCCATCCTGAGTTAGAGGGTTCCATTGTTCCACGTGTGACCAATCCACTGCCACTTCCGCTGTTGGATGGCTGTGCCTATTGGCTCCTGACACGTTCTCTCGCAAAGGTGTTCGTTAGAGATACGATTGTGCCAGAAAATCCTTAAGATATTGCGCATGCACCTATTAACGAACGTTTGCAGCTTTCTGGTGATAGTAGTGGTCACTCTCTACGTGCTGAAACCATATAACAGTACGGATTCAACGTTGGAGCGGAACAGTCTTATCTTGGTGCTCAAACTGATTGCATTGTTTCGCCATACCATATTTTGGACAACATCCCGAACGCGAACTTTGCTTTGGCGATCCTGTTGGCTATAACCACTTCGGTTCCACCATCGGTCGAGACAATACTTCCAAGATACTGGAAATCCTCTACTCTCTCTATCGGTTGTCCAGCAATGCATATTTGAGCCGATGAGTTTGTTCCAAGGCTGATAATTTTAGTTTTTGCCGTATTAATTTTCAGCCCGACGACGCCTGCCTCCCTCTCCACATCTGCTATCACTTAGTGGAGGTCCATAATTCTCTTCAGTTTCCGCACTCCTAGATTTCCTTTTCCACTCATTAGGAAAGTGGAAGCAGAAGCTCAGAAGCAGAAGCTCAGCCGATGAGGTGGGCGCTACTCGTAAGAGCTCTGCTGGGATATCGTCAAGTCCTACCGCTTTGTTGGTTTTGAGTGCCTTGATCGCGGTAATGATCTCATCTTTACTGGGAGTCGTAGTGCGTATTCGGGAACTTCTCACCTCGGGCATCTCAGCCTGATTTGGGAGCATATCGCTAGCGAAAACGTGGTTCAAAACCGTAGCAAAATGCTCTTCCATCTCTTGAGCTGGTCCTTATCCGAAATGAGCCAGGAGCCGTCTAGGCTTTTCACTTGGTGTTGGCTGGAGCTGCGACCACCTGCCAGCTCTTTCGTGATTCTGTAGATGGTCTTGCTGTCGCACCTCCGTGCAGCTTCTTCTGCTTCTGTAGCCAGCGTAGTTGCGCTTGTTATGTCGCACGCTACGCTGAACTTCTCTCATCCTCATGCGATATAGGGACTCTAGCTCGCTTCTTCCTGCTGCTGGAGTAGCTGCAACGCGAGCTTTCAGCTGTTTTCGTTCGTCAATCCGTCGACTGCATACGCAAACTAAAACTGTTGTGAAATGCTGTAAGCAACTCGTTTATGCACAATATAAAGGGAATTGATCCGAATTTTGATCCTTGCGAAACTCCGTATGCAACTGTTTTATCTTCCCTGTATGATATGATATGGTATGGTGTGGTATGGTATGAGCGAAGTGCACTCTACAGAGTGCTTGCTAGGGTGCCATTTGGTCCATTGTGTACAAATATAAATTGTAGTGTAATCGTTAATTTAGTTGCCTCTCGGTTGGTCTTAAAACAAACCTGCCTATACTCTTGACAAAACATTACATGTTTCAGAGTGGAACTTGTGTCGTATTCGAGTTCTTTAACATTTTTGTTTTCCATACAACGGAAGCGAGGAATTTGAAGATTGGGACAATCACACAGCAAGTGTTTGATAGTTTCTATTTTTACTGTATTATGACAGCTCCGGCAGTAATCAGATGAGTTTTCTGGCGGCCATTGCACCTATCGGGCAATTCCCAGTTAGTATGCTTACCATGATGCTGGTTTATTTTTTGTTGATTAGAAGGTCTTTAGTCCTTTTTCGTTCAGAGTTTGCCATAAGCTGTGAGCTATGATACAGTCGCCTCTGTCTTCCCAGGAGGCATTGATCTTTTCTCTTGCTTAAAGGACAATTTTTCTTTTCTGTATATCAATATTATTAGCTACCGATGCATGGCTGAATTCCTCATTTAATGCTGACCATTTCCATGCTATTTCGTCTGCTGCTTCCTTCTTTTCTATTTATCACACTATCTAATGTCTTGAGTGCAGAAGATTGTGACCCTAGATTGTGGGAGATATTTTCTGTGCTGCTCTTTTAATGACGAAATTACTACAGTCACTCGGGAGTTTGCATGAATGATGAGAAAACTCCAGCGCCAGTTCCTATACAAATTTTAAACCCGTCAGTGTAGAGTTGAAAGTTCTGTGCACTGGTTGATGTGTTGGATACAAACTCCTGTCCTCCGGGAAGAAGAATGGAGTATTTCTCGTGAATTTCTATGTAAAGTGTGACATAGTATATTGTTCTATCGAGATCTATTGACCTATATCTTAGAAATATAGATACATGTCTATTCTCCACAGTAACTTTGCTTCCATCTACTTGATTGTCTAAGACGAATCGCGCTTTTGGCAGCCATGCTTCGTATGAGCTCATCCGAAGGAGGATCATTAACTATAATTTCCAGACCTGCCTGAGGCCTTGATCTCTGTGCTCTTGTTATGCTAGCACATGCTAATCTTTTTACCTTCAAAAGATTATTGAGATATTTTACTTTGTCTTTTCTATTCCAACATACAATTGTTCCATACGGAAGTATGGATTATGGGCGATCGCAAGTTCCATAGTCTAACGTAGGTTTCCTTGCACATGTGGCCTTTTTTTATTGTTTCTTCTTTGTTTCTCTTCCATGTGAGCTTCAAATCAAACATCGTTCGAAGAAACTTGGCTTCTGAGGAGAGATGCAAAGACCGTTCAACCTTGAAAGGTCAAACTTTTCTGTTTTTCTCCTTTTATAAACAGAACTAATTTGGTTGTTGTTTGATATCCTTACAGCTAGTTTGCTTAGTGCTACAACACAAACAGACCTATTACTCTGGCTATCCTTTTGTCAGTACGCAAAAAACATTTGTCGGATCTGTCGAAACGCGTATTGAAACTAGATCCTACCTACAGCTGATTGTGTTGTATAGGTATTTAGAATCGGAAGTTATAAATTATGAATTATTTTTTTCTATCGGAGAAGTGATTGAAATTTGTTGTAAATATTTTTTTTTAATATTTTTTTAAAGCCGCCCTAAAAAACAATGGAAAATTCAACCGCGTAAGGATACGTTTCATTTAACCGCAGTCAAACAAGAGCTCTAGTTATGTTTGAACAGGGGTGAAGTTGCCATTAGACTATATCAATGGTTCCTATACTTTTACTCAGTCATTCTTATGTTTAGGGGATAATTTCTATTTCAATAATTTTTTTTGGAAATTATTTACTGTACAGGCAAAATAAAAAAAAATATTTGAATTGGAAAGAGAAAAATATATATATGTATATATGTAAATACATTTTCAATGGCCCGCTAATCTTTCATGACGGTCACGGGGGTAGGATGCTCTGGTGGACCCTCCATGTTTCTCGATCCTCCGCCATTAACTCCAACTCATCAGGAGGAATCCCTAGACGCCTCCAGGAGAGATTTCGGACTTGATCCAACTATCTATTTCTAGCCCTACTGGGGAGTCGCCTAAACTTATTCGCTAAGTTTCTATTTGGATTTTGAAGCTTTATTTTTGTTAACAAATATAAAGAAATATGCCACAAAAGTGAGCTGAATTGTTTCTTTCTCTGATTTCTTAGAAGAAATTAATTCTAAATGGCGTCATCAATAGTCATTGCATACTATAAGAGCAATTGATTGATGCTGCCCTATTCCATGTACACTGTGTCTAGAGAGTGATAAGATATTTTGTAACTTACATATCTCATAGCTAAAAAGTACGTCAAGTACGTATTTGATAGGTGCAGATAAATGATTGTACCTTGCATTCAATAAATATCCAAACATGAATGAAATCATCGACTGGACTTAATGCTGAAACGAAAAGTTTCATACTGCATATGTTTCTCTTTTTTCGTTCAGAGCAGAGCACTGAACAGAGCTCGAGCACGTCGAGCATGCCCTGAACAAGAAAGTGTTCAAAGCGCTCTGACTAAGCTGTCAAAACTTGAAAGTTGACTATCAATTCGGCCGGGCGCTTTTCATAAGTAATGCTTATGGTCAGGGTTGCCGCTGGAAAATTTAAAAAGTCACAAAAAAAGCGACAAGAAGCAAAAAAACTAGCAACTTCTTCTTCCTTTTTATCAGCGAGGCTATGATCCGAAAACAAGGGATCACAACCCTCCCACTTCACCGCATTTCTACTGATCCGCCTGTGGGGTTCGCCTATTTGACCTCAGAAAATATCGGCAGGCCTCCCGATTTTGGATCACTCGGTTACTGAGGCCGACGTCGTCGCATTTGTCTGATCCAGGCGTTTATAGGCCTGCCTTTCCTACATCGCGATGTCTTTGGAATGTGCATTGATATTGCCTTTTTAACAGGGTTCAAATGATCTCTTCTTTGAACGTGGCAATACCAACTGAGCCGGTCGCGCTCTATATTTCGTAAGATGGTTTCCTTGACATGAGGGCTTCGACAGATCTTCGAACTTCTTATTCGATCCAGCTTTGTCACTCCTGCTGTCATGCGAAGCATCTTCATCTCAGCTGCCGTTAATTTACTCTCATACTTTTTGTACATTTGTACACGTCCAATATTGTGAACCGTATGTGAGCGCTGGACGCACAATTGCGATGTAGAGCCTTCCTTTCAATTTAGGTGGCAATTTTCTGTCACAGAAGATAGTGGAGTTTTCTTGCCACTTCATCCACCCTACGCTTATGCGATGATTGATGTCGTCATCACAAGTTGCTTTGCTATTGATCATATGTAGATCCCAGATATTTGAATTTTTGGCACTTGGGAAGCAGGGTTCCATTCAAATAAATGTCTGGAATAGGCCTGAGTGGATCAGAGAACGGGCAGCACTAGTACTCTGTCTTCTTTGAACTAATGCGATACCCATTTCCCTCCAAAACGTCCACCCACACATCAAGTGCTCGTTGCAGGGACGTAGGATCCTCACTTATGATGGCTCCATCGTCAGCAAAAAATAACTGATGTACCATGGGGTCCATCACTTTACCTTCAAGCAGATAATCAAGGACTGTAATAAAGAGCAAAGGAACTAAGACGCTTCCCTGGTGCACCCCGACTTTGATTGGGAACTCTTCGGTTACTCCAAAGGGCATCTTACTCTTGTCTTTGCTCCTTCGTTCATATCCATGATCATCTGTACATAGGTTTCTGGAACCTCTCGATGTCTTAGCGTCACCCATATCAGATCTCGTGGTTGTCTGTCGAATGCCTTTTCTAAGTCAATCAATACAATATGCAAATCCCTTAAGGAATCACGATGTTTTTCCATTATGATCCTTATACTTTGGATTGCATCTATGGTTGATTTACCCGAGACAAACCCGCACTGATCATCAGATAGCCGTATTATTTTTCGCAGTCGGCAGTGGTGTGTGACATCAGCTTGATCGAACGATAGTTATCACAGTTTCGCGTATCACCCTTCCCTTTGTATACAGGGAGACGGTAACTTTCCATCCATTGATTCGGCATTGGATCACCTCTCACGAGTTTGGAGATGAGAATTTTGAGCCATCTGAACCCGGCGTCTCCCATTTTTTCCAGAACTCAGAGGGTATCTCATCTGGCCCAACCGTTTTTCGTTTTTTGGAGTACTTGACCCCATCACTAACTTCTTCGACTGTAATGTCGGGTATTTCTTCACAGTTAGGGGTGGCTCTGGGAAAGTATAGCCGGGAAACTGTTTATTTAAAAGCTCTTCACAATACTGCCGCCACCTCTGCAGAATTTTGTCGTCATCCACAAGAAGCTGGCCATGAGCATTGCTAATGAACTTTGGCGAACGAATCTCCTGAACATTCCTCCTTCTTTGGGCGGCTATTTTGAAGATAGTGGCGCTCTTGTTCATATTGTGTCTTCGCAGCTCCTGGATAGCCTCGTTTGCATCAGCAACCGGGGAAAATATTTTCTCCAGCTCCCGATACAGGCCCTCCGTACTCTCTGCTTGAAGCTGGGCGCACTTCTTCTTCGCTTTTTTCTTGCAGCATCTGTATTCCATTTCGAGGCGAACTTTTTCGTCATTATTATTAGAGGGGCACTTTGACCAAGCTTTGAACGCCGCTTTCTTCTCATTTATCAGCATCTTAGCTTCATCACTCCACCACCATGTTTCTTTGGCGTGTTGATGGTGGCCTTTTGAAGCTCCTAGCAGTGATTTGGCCTTCTTTAAGCAAGTTCGCTGTAGGGAATCCCACATATTTTGCGCTCTGCACTCTTCATCCTCAGCTCCGTTGATGGTGTGATAGAGGTAATTTTTCATTACGAAAACAAAAGCCTCGCCTTTTTCTTTGTCCAGATTGTACCACTTGATTTTCTCAGAGACCCTTGTTTGTTTGCTTTTCTTTGGTGTTTTCATAAAAATTTCTGTTAGCAGGAGACGGTGTTGCTGGGCGATTGCCTCTCCCAGGATCACTTTGCAATCTTTTACCCGAGGCTTCATGAAACTGGCTACCAAATGGTAGTCAATCTGAGTTTCATCTCCACCACTGCTGTAGGTGATCAGGTGTCGGCTTTGTTTGATGAACATAGTATTTAACACGATAAGATCGTGTGATTTGCACATGCTTAGGATGTCTTCAACAGGAAGGTTCCTGGTGCCATATCCTAGTCCTCCATGGCAGTCTTCATAGTTTTCGTTTGATTATCCGACCTGTCCATTCAAATCTCCTTAAACAAACAGAAACTCTTCCTTTGGGATGTTCTTAAGGAGATTGTGGAAATCTAGCCAAAATGCATCTTTATTTCTCTGATTGCACTCATTTTGGGGAGCATATGCACTGACAATATTCCACACCTCTCCTGGTATTACTAGTTTAAGAGACATCAAACGGTCGCTGGACTTCGAAATGCTCAAAACGTTTCCAAGTAGCTTTGCCGCAAGGATGATACCGATTCCGTTCTTAGCCTTTTCCGTTCCGTAGTAGAACATCTTGTAATCTTTAGTCCTAACGTCCAAGAAACGCGCCCGATTCCCGGTGTTTTTCCATTCCGTCTCTTGGACACACAAGATATCCACCCGCCTTCTATTCATATTCTCTTCCAGCTCGTAACTTCGACCGGTCATGCTTCCAACGTTCCAACTCGCGACCCTCAAATTGCATCCAAACTGTTTCATTATTTTGCTAGCCCCCGGAATCCGTATAGCTCTGACCCGAACATTTCTGCTCGCGTCCAGGATCAGTACCATGCACAGCAGTGGTAGTGCCTGGCGGGGTAGTGCCTTTCCTTTTTGCAAGTAATACTATAATGATACAGTTTTGCAATATTACGATGGTGTTTGTTGTTTGACAAAAAAACTCGGAACAAAAAAAAATTAATATAAAAATTGTAACGACGTTAGAACCAGGGAACTGCATGAATCTACTCAATTGTAGTTTTGAATCAATCGCTAAAACACGAGTCATCCACAGTCTCACGCGCAAAAAAAACGAGCCAGCAAACAATCGACACTCATGAATATTTGAATGCGTAGTAGGCTCGCACTCAAAGTATTCACTTAATTAGAGTATTCACAAATGTAAGAGAGATTCACGAGCCTTCGAATGGTTTCAAGTAGCTCGTATTGAATAAGTATAAAATATGTAGGATATATATTATGGAGGCAATAAAGTGTGAGTATAGCTAATCATTTCTTGGAATGAATGCGAATGTGTGTGAAGGGAGTGAATGTTTCGAGTGGTTTATAAAACGATCTGTTTGCTACAGTTGTCTGGTTAGGACTCCATATACATTGAAATTAAAAACTGAGAAAGTAACATAAAAGCTTGTATTTCACAAAATAAATATAAAAAGAAGAAGAATGCATTAGATTATACCAAGAAAATAAATTAAATTAAATCTGTACAATTTTATAGTGAACTATTGTGACGATGATAAGCAAATAAATGGAATGTTTGTTGAACAAATATTTTTTATATGAAAAAGTCTCAAAAAGTCTCCAAAAATAGATAAAAAGGGTCAAAAAGATGTGTTTAAAAAATTGATGTGTGTAAAATTGCGACTAAGGTCGCATAGCGGCAACCCTGCCTATGGTCAATTTAAAAAAAAAAAAAAATGTTGTATTTGGCGACAGATTCTTACGTGCCATCAACCACTCATGTTGTGTGCGTTATATTTTTCACACGAATGGAAGGGACCTACAGTTTAGTGCCGAAGGGCAATTTGGTTTGTGAAGATTTTTCGAGACAACAATACTCTCGGATGTTTGTCAGACGTTCGCGAGAGGTGGGACCGTGAAAAAACTTGTTTGTTATTTTCTGGAATTCGAACTTGGAACATCACGCGCAGTGGTCCGACACACTAACCACTTAAGCCACGGTACTCACCTAACTTTCATTTAAGCCCTAAGATAAAGATTATGTATAAATAGAATATCTATTGATATTTCGTTCTTAAATGGTATTATGTTCTACGCCAGAACAAAAAGCATCGTCCGCCATTTTAATTGTTTTGTAATTTTTTGTTTTTTACCCTTATTTTCTCTCCTGTCAAATGTGACTTTGGCCGCGCTCAGGTTTTTATTCAGACTGCTCGGTCAATCTATTCTAAGCTCGTAGAGTACACTCTGAACGAAAAAAGAAACCCAAACTGAAAGCTCTGATATGTCAGAGCTAAAAAAGAAACACCAACTTTTTTTTGACAACTCAGGCTCTGATCTGAACTAAATAAGAAAAACGGCACATTCTACTCCCCTCTGTCTGAGCACGTTCCATTTGTACATACAGTCTCTGATTAATATTCAACACTCATGCAAGCATCTAATAATTCTTTCCAAAAAAGGCCAAATGTCTGCAACTCCTAAAGCACAAGCCATTCTCACCACTTAGTCCTTTCCCTTACACACCAGACGAAAAGCGGAAAACTTTGCAACAATTTATTTTCGCAAGTTTTAATTTCCGGCGAATTTCCTAATGCAATTTCCCGCCTTCGCATTCGAATGCAAGAAACTAAACCTGAAAGTAGATTCGATTTATTGTTTTCGACTTCATCGCCTCGTTTTCGGTGCACAGCGGCGTGTGGATCGTATGTGGGTTTCATCATGTGTAATAGTAAAATTTAATTTCCTTCAGTGGATAATCTCGGAAAGTGCCACCAGTAATCACACAATTATCTCACCCTATACTAGCATCCTCGATTCGCCTAACTAAAGCCAACAAAACATAACCGGGAGATCCCTGCTGCGATTTATCAATCATCCATAATTAAGTTGGCCAATGTTGTGTATTGTTATTCCGCAATGACAAGCTGGGGAGTTAATGTTCGTCAGTTGGTAGCTCCATGGTTGACGCTTGGTAGTGAAATAATCGGCAGCTTTGTACGCAGAACGGGTTCTCTTCGGGAAAGGAAAAGTTTGCAGGTTCTGTCTGTGCCAACGAAAGGACCTCTGTCAACAGCATTATCCCCATCACATTGTCGAGCATTATTAGCAGTGCCAGCTCGGGAGGGAAGAGGACGGCACAGCTTCAGAGATTAAAAGGATACTCCATCCTTCGTGTGGCTAATAAATTTCATTTTCGCTAATCAAAAATCAGTTCTACCTGTATACAGATAGACACAATATGCTGCCAATGAATATTCATTGCGACTTTAGTGTCCTCCACTGATGGTACACGTTGTCGCTGATCCTGTTTATGAAGGATAATCAATTGACAGCTTTTCATTTAGATTTGTATGGACCACAGAATGGATACTGGATACTGAATTAAGCTGAACTAAATTTTGAACAAAAAAGTTATTCCAGGACTCGAAAGAACTTGAGTACTCAATCAGTTGCCACATTTCGAAGCAATTAGTCCCATATGTATTCAATGAAATGTGACAATTTTCGCATATTTTATAGCAAAACAAACACACCCAGTGTGGTGATTGTTATCATTCGAGTACACACAGTGGGACACGTGCGTGTAGGAAAATTGCACTTTGATTCGATTTCATTTGTGTCCACTAAAACGGTGGTCATTTAGTGGGCGCAATTGTGGGTGGGGGTTAATTTAAGCGCTTTGAAATGAGTAATGGAATTAGATTCAAATTGTGGCTGAAAGTATTATAGTTATCTGTCTTAATCCGCGCACCGAAGCGCTTGATAGTGATTGTGCTTTTATTAAATGGAAATTTCTAATTTTATCGTTGGCGAGTAAATCCTTTAAATCGGGGAGACTTTTTCTCGGGCTATGAATATTTTAACTTTGTTCTGGTCGACGTTGTGTAGTGTACTGATGAGGCTTTGAGGGGAGGTTTTTGAGTTGAATTATTTATAAGTGGGGGATGTATTGACTGGCTGTGGGACTCCTCAAAGAGGCACTTAAGTTTAAGTACAAAGAGATGTCTTTAGATATTTAAGCCTAGTGCGGTTAATTAAAAGATTGCGCTCTTAGTAATGAGCAAAGAAAATAAATTGGAAAAGGCTAAGCTCTAGCCATCTCAATAAAAATTCAAATATAGGATGAGGAGAGGATTACTTCAACACCTTGGGATTTATTGACTTGCAGCTAGGCCGATATACCATGATAGGCATTACAGCATTAGTATCTTACAATAAAAATACCTAAAAATAATTTTTATGAATATTTTTTACTGGTAAGAAGGAATCATAACTCACGCCAAGCAATGATGCTTTATAATCAAGGAACGATCAATTAATTAATGAGAAAGTGTCCAATAGTAAATCTAGAAAATCATCCTAAGAGTATTGAAAATTGCAGCATATGTGCTAGGTTACCATTCATTATCGAAAGCCTACTTTTCACTAGTTCAGACCACTTTATACGCTGTGAAAAGTGTATGTTCGCAAACGAGTTTTGAGCGTGATGTCTCAAATAATGATGTCCCCAGCAAACGAAATAAGGACAACGACCTTCGGATCTGTACGTGGAATGTTCTGTCCCTTTACAAACCACGTGCAGCAGAGGCCCTAGACTGCTATAAAGCAGATATTACCGCCATCCAGGAGGTGCGATAGGATGGGCCGGGCAAAAAGAGGATGAAAAACTGTGACATCTACTACGGTGATTGCTAGAGGCAACAGGCAACGCTTATTCAGATGCGGATTTGTCATATGCGGCAGACTTAGGCAAAAAGTCTTAAGCTTCCGACACGTAAGCGAGCGTATTATGACTATCCGGATCAAGGCTAAATTCGCTAACATAAGCCTAATATGTGTCCATGCCCCCACGGAAGAAAAGGACTCTGCCACCAAAGAGTGTTTCTACGAGCTCCTCGACAAAACATTTGAGCAATGTCCTAAATATGACGTTAAAATCGTATTGGGCGATTTTAACGCCAAAATAAGAAAGGAGGACGTCTTTGGTAGGGCAGTCGGTAAGCATAGCCTACACGACACCACGTCTGATAACGGACTAAGGCTAATTGATTTCGCTGTGGAGTGAAATGTCACCATAGCAACCACATGGTTTCCTCATCTCGATATTCATAAGCAGACATGGTGGTCCAATGATCATGTAACGATCAACCGAATTGATCATATTGCGATCGACGCAAGGCATGCCTCCAGTATTCTGGATGTCCGGACCTTCCGAGCGGCCAACATAGACTCGGATCATTACCTTGTTGTAGCCAAGGTACGAATGCGGACATCCCAATCTGAGCAACAAAGAAGAACTACTGTGAGAAAATTTAACGTCGAAAAGCTACAATTGCAAGAGACCGCCAGACTCTTCGCTGAACGCGTATCCCGAAATCTCTCAATCACCCCTATGCCGCCAGCATCAAGTGCCGAAGACCAGTGGCAACGCTGCCAACATGTCATCAGAAACGCAGCGACTGATGTGCTGGGTCTCGCTCGCCCACTATCGCGAAACCCCTGGTTTGACGAAGAATGCCGGCGAGTGCATGCAGCAAAACAAGAGGCATACAAAGCGCCGCTGCAAAGTAAAACGAGAGCTGCTCGTGAGCTCTACGAGCAAAAGAGACGGGAAGAACATCGGTTTCTCCAAAAGAAGAAGAAAGAGCATGAGAAGCGCGCATTTGAGAATGTCGAGAGTTTATACTCCAGGAACAATGTACGGAAGTTTTTAAAAGTAAAAAGAACGTGTCAGAGAAGCAATACCCGTACAGAAACCTGTAGAGATAAAAATGGAAACCTCGTAGTAGAATCACAGTCGGTGCTGAGAATATGGAAAAACTACTTCTGCAGACTGTATAACGGCGATGAAGACCAACATCCCGCTGTCAGGCAGAATGAACCATTCAACATAGACGATGATAGTCAACATTTCTGTCCACCTGACCAAAACGAAGTGAGGATAGCAATATCCAAATTAATTTCGAACAAGGCTGCTGGACCTGACGGCTTACCGGCCGAACTTTCAAGGCAGCATTGGATGCATTGGTAGAGTGCATACAACAACTCATTTCTAAGATTTGGTCAGACGAGTGTATGCCTGATGAATGGAACCTCAGCATCGTTTGCCCGATCCACAAGAAAGGAGACCCGGTCAACTGCGCCAATTATGGAGGCATCAGTCTCCTCAAGATCTTTTCTGCGATATTGTGTGAACGCCTGAAACCTCTCGTCATTAGCCTGATTGAATCCTATCAGTGCGGTTTCAGGCCAGGAAAGTCCACCATCGATCAAATCTTCACACTTCGGCAGATCCTGGGGAAAACCCAAGAATTCCAAATCGATACTCACCACCTCTTTATCGATTTCAATGTCGCCTATGACAGCATCTATAGAGAAGAGCTTTATAGAGCCATGTCTAGTTTTGACATCCCTGCCAAACTTGTCCGTCTGTGCAGGCTGACGATGGCGAACGCTCGCTGCCCCATCAAGGTCGGTAATGACTTCACCGAGACCTTTGATGTTAAAAAAGGTTTTAGACAAAGTGACGCGCTGTCATGTGACTTCTTTAATATTGTACTTGAACGGATTGTGCGGAACTCACAAGCCAACACCGAAGGCACAATCTAGTACAAGTCTGTACAATTGCTTGCATACGCCGACGATATAGACATTATCAGAAGAGTAGTAGTAGTAGTAAAGTAAATTTATTTTTTAAACTTCATATTCAATTTTTTACAATAATTTACAATAAAAGACTTTGCCCATTGCCGTCAGCCGAAGAAAAGAAAGAATTAAACTAAGGTTTTATGCAAATGTGGTGATTTAAAATGCTTCGTTCATTATTTGCTGCCGGTATTTTAATGCAGCTTTAAGATAGCTAGCCAGCACGTTCCAGTCATCACCATCTAGAGTTCTGATGAATTCAGCCATTGATAGCGCCTCTTTACCCCAGTACGCTCGTCTGATTTCTTTCAATATTGGGCAAGCTCCAATAAAATGAAAAACGTCTTCCTTTCTTCGAAGGTTGCATAGGCTGCATTCCTCATTCCCGTCGCTTATATGAGGCCTGAAGTTCAGCCGAAGTAGTTCGCCTCTCGCCTTAAAGATGGTAGAGATTATATCAACGCTGAACCGATCGTGGAAATAATTTTTCGCAGCCAGATCATGGTTGAGTAAGGGATACGTACACCTGGTCTCACTTTGTTGCGCTTGCAATCTAAACTTCGCACGGGTAGACTCTTCAATAACGGATAACAGCTGGTTCAGAGAACGTCGCCAAGATTCTGCATTATAGTGCGTTAGCTGCATACTATGTTCGCCGCTAAGCCTCGACCACTCGTTAAAGAATTGCAGCTTCCGCTGTACCAAATATTTTGCGACGATGTGTGAAAGGCGGTAGTTTGGGAGTTCCATTACTTTCAGAATGTAGAGAAAGTGCAATCTTAATGTAAAGATGTAGAGAGGAGATAAACCAGTTTCAAGGTGCAACATGTATGTCGGTGTGTTTTCGGGTAAGATTTTCTTTAAGAAATATCTTAAAAGTTTTTCAACCTCTTCGTACTCGAATATACCCCAAACTTGTCCAGCATAGCACATTATTGACCTCATAGCCGCTTCGAAAACCTTAAATTTGCTGCTCGATGGAACGTTTTTCCTACCAAGGAATCCCCGCCAACTGCAATTTATTGCCTTTTTCGCCTCCTTTAGTTTTTCTCCCAGGTGGGCCTTGAAGGATACTTGAGATGTAATTAAAACTCCGAGATATCTATACTCCTTAACGACTTCAAGTTCCTGGTTTTTCCAAGTCCATCTTTCTTGCCTTGAGTATCGTCCAAACCCGTTTCTAAAAACCATTACTTTAGACTTAGCGGTGTTCACTTTCAGGTTCCATAAATTTCAGTAGTTTTGGAGCTTATTTATCATCATCTGCAACATCATTGGAGTTTCTGATAGAATGACGATATCATCTGCGTATAAAAGCAACTTTATTTGGAGTCCATCGAACACAATTCCACCTGTTAAAAAGGTCACAAGATCATAAAGAAATATTAAAAATGGAAGTGGACTCATGAGACAACCTTGCTTCACTCCCATTTGAGACTTAAACCAGTTGGACAGGTTGTGTCCATCCCAAACAGCTGCTTTATTATCTTCATAAAGTCTTTGTATGACCCTTAGGACCTTTGAAGATACCCCTAAGTTACTCAGCTTGTAGAACAGCGCGTTTCTGTCAATAGTGTCGAAGGCTGCCTTGAAATCAACAAAGAACGCATACATTTTTTTGCCTTTATCAAGGTATGACAGGGCGATGCTTGTCAATGTGAAAATGTTGTCTACTGTGGAGTAACCTTTTCTGAACCCCGCTTGGAATTCGCTAAGAAGATCATTTTCTCGCACCCAATCCGTCAAACGGTCTAGGATAACCCCAGCAAATATTTTCATTATTGAATTTATAAAAGAAATTCCTCTGTAATTCGCTGGGTCAGACACATCTCCTTTTTTGAATAACGGAAGTATTATATACTTTCTGAAGCATTCGGGCACTTCTCCTGAGACGAATATGTAGTTAAATACTTGTGTGAGCTTTTCTAAGAATTCTACTGACGCAGACTTAAAGAATTCATACGGGATACGGTCTTCACCAGGAGCTTTATTTGCATTGCATCTGTGTAGAACTTTGGTAAGGTCTTGGACTGTAATTGGTCGGTCTAAAAAACTGTTTGTTACGAAAGGAAGGGCATAATTTAGCTGAAGCGCATTGCATGGCGGGTTTAGCAACTGTTTAAAATGATCCGCTAATGCAGACAGTTCCACTTGGATGCCTCGCGTGAACGACATACCATTAAGTGCTTTGACAATCTTCCAAAATGTGCGACTATCTTTGGCGCCATCCAATGTTCTCGTCAGCTGTTGAAAAAATATTGTTTGTTTATCCTTGCAGATGTCTTTGTATGCCTTGTTAGTCGGCCGATACATGTCTTTTGCAACGTTACTGTTTGTTTGTCGGACTAAACGTAGACAGGCGAAAGACTTTTGCGTCGCTGCAACACACTCCCAGTCATACCACATTTGCTTTTTTTTCGATTTGCTCTCGGTTGGGGACGTCTCGCAGCAAGCGTAATACAAGAAACTAAAGCATCCGCACCACGACTTGAGTTAATTTCGCTATTATCTATATCCCTGAGACTACGATTCAGATTATCGGAAGAACTCAGCGGGCTGGCACCGGTGCGTTTGCAAGCATTGAGGCGGAAGCGGCCAAAATGGGTTTAGCGATAAACGAGGGCAAAACCAAGCATATGCTGTCAACAAGAAGGGAAAACCAACTCCGATGGATTGATTAAAACGTCGCAGTGAGCAGCTATAACTTCGAGGTAGTAAGGGACTTTGTCTACCTTGGCTCTGCTATAAATTTAACAAACAAGATCAGCGCAGAAATCAAGCGAAGAATAACTCTTGCCGATCGCTGTTTTTTTGGGGCTCATAAGGCAAATCAACAGTAAAGCCCTATCTCGAACAACTAAGGAGACTCTATATAAGACCTTGATCATCCCAGTCCTGCTTTACGGTGCTGAAACATGGACTTTATTAAAAGAGGATGAAGATATCCTTGGTCGCTTCGAGAAAAATTCTTCGTAAGATTTTCGGTCCCGTTTGCGTTGATGAGTTTTGGAGGAGAAGATTCAATCACGAACTATACGAGCTGTACAGCGACATCGACCTAGTAAAAAAAACTGCGTATTGGACGTCTGAGATGGCTAGGACATGTAGAGCGAATGGACACCAACGCTCCGGGCCGCAGAGTCTTCGAATCTAACCCCGAGGGACGACGCAGTAGAGGGAATCATCGCCGTAGGTGGCGCGCACAAGTTCAAGAGGACCTCGACCAACTTGGAGTGCGCAACTGGAGGCAATTATCTAAAGACCGAGCTAAATGGAGAGGCTTGTTGGTTGAGGCCCAGGTTCATCCCGAACTGTAGCGCCACCTAAGTAAGTAAATTGCTCAAACAAAAGTAACAATCATCAGTATGCTTTGTTTGTTCCCAACACATCATTGGATTACCAAATGACAATGTTTTAATTGTTTGACAGTGGTATGTTGTCCATAAATGAAACGAAGTATATCTGGACCATTTTCGCAACACTGATACGTCACAATTACGGATTTAAAAAAAACAACCCAATTCTCACACGTGTACTTCGGTCACTCTTTAAAGCGCAGACTGCTTGAAAAGTTCTACAGTAACTGTTTTGCCTATTTAGTTTTATTTTTTTGAATGCAGCTTTTTCTTTATTCGTGATTTCATTAAAAATCATTCAGTATTGAAAACAATTATTATTCTATTCCCGATTTCTTCAATCAACCAACTATAGACTGCATCTCCCTTCACCACATTATTAATTCATTTACCCTCGGCCCGACGTGGCACGTTAACCTTTCCAAACGTTCACGGTTCAAGGCGAAACACAAATCAAGAAGAAACACCATCATCACCATCTACATCAACATGGTCGTCATCAACTAACTCCTGTTCAAATAATTCCGAAAATTTCCTCTTAAAATATTCCATTTCACTGAAGTTCAGTGAAACCCCTCTTCTAGGCATGTCATTATACCAAAGTGTCCTTTTCGCTGGCTCTCCACACCGAAGACTGCAGAATTTATGACAATTTAATTGATTTACTTGAAACGTGACCAGAAAATCAACGAATGCATTACGCTAGGATTTGCCAACATTTCTATACGGGCGGACACTACTTTTTGGTATCTCCTTTCTTCCTTGTCCTTTATTTCTTTTATTTCCTGAACGCCGACAACGGCGACAGTGGTGTGCGTTATTTTTGTTTGCAATTCCCCTAACCAACCAATCCTCTCGGGAGACAGCGCAAAGAAGAATTCTACAAAACGAATAATTTCGGAATCATTCATATGATTTCGCCCTTGGAGATGGTCGAAGTCCGGCCGTCCATCCCGAACAAATATACGATGCTCATCGTCCATTTAGCGAGCGAGATGCTGAATAAATGAAATTATGAGTTAAAAAAACGACGACGAGGCCACCACTAAGGACTATAATGAGAAGCAGTGCAAATAGAAGCTGGGACGTGCTATTGCGTAAAAATTCGGGCCTCGGATGAAAACAGCTCGCGAATTGGTTAATGGAAACGGTATCAGTGCCTAAGGATGAGAATATCAAGTGGCGGGCAATTATAAGGACTTAAATTTGTCTATTTGGAAAATCTTTGCCGGGCTTAAGTGTAGAATAATACCACCAATCTACACTGTCCACAATCAGCGAGTGCAAGGATATAACTTCCAAGCCAATTTCTTTAAGGACGACATTTAATACTTGCACGCCCCCCTAATCGCCATCAATAAAAACCATCCACAGACAAAGTATCTTCTTAAAGGAATTACCCGTTCTAAGAGAAAAAGTGAGAGATTCTTATTGAATCTTATGGAGTAAATAATCCAGCGGTTGAATGAAAAGAAAATCCCCGTCATCGTCGCAGCAGTACGAGGACGGGGTAAAAGTGAGCCAAGTAAAGCTCACAAAAAATGAGAGCTCGAGGGTGGAGTAAAGCAGCATTCAACCACCCCCTTGGACTCATTGTTAGAACTCTTAAGTAATAACACACTGTGGCATATTAAATTGTTTTGCGAAATTTATGTCACCATATTACGGGATGATGGTTTTTGCGTCCTCTTTTCGGCTCATCTTACGGTAGAAATATGTAAGTACAATGCTCGCAAAAAATTCGGGGATGAATTTTCTTTGAAATGTCGTACGGCTTGTGAATCGCAAACTAACGAGAAATGCACCATATTAACCAGCGCTTGTAAAGAATGACAATTCTTATATCATTTCATCAATTATTCGCATGATGGCTTCATGTGTACGAACAGCATAGCGAACGTTTGTTCATATTCAAGAGCACGGAAATATTAGTTTCCATGTTTTTTCAAACTACGTTTATAGCAGGTGTTCCTTCATTTTACTAATCGACTAAGAATAAAACATAATATTTAGTTCTAAAATGAAAGTGTTGAAATTATTTTAAAGGAACTATTTAAAGTAAAAAAATTGAATCCGTATATTAGAATCTGGCAACCATTTAACAAGTCGATTTTCACAATCGTTGCTTGAAGTTACGAAAATTCAGAAATTTCCATAAATTTATTTTGAATCATTTAAACTGCAGAGCAGGGTATTCACAGCTTACCTGAAAAGTGTTAAACACTCAATTAGTACTAATCGCAATGAATCAGTAACATTTTTGTGTGACTGGCATGAAGCAACATGGCGATATGAAGGTGCACTGAATACTTAAGTACGGTGGAGTATTTGCCTCGAAAACCCGACCAAAATTATTTTTCGTTCCTTATGACACTTTTTTACGTGAAAATGGTAATTATATAACACAATAAAATGATAGTTTTTCTTCATTTGACAATTTGTTAGTGAAAATTTAAAAAGAAAGAATAAATAAAAAAATAATAAAAAAAAAATGTAGCTTTTTACTATAAGTGTTTTTTAGGTTAGTATTCATTTTTTAAATTAGTATTCTTTATCTTCAGGTAGAGACATACTCGTTGATTTTGTACAAAATTTCGAGTCGCAAAAAGTCGCAGCTAATTCTTTTTGTATTCAATTTGGAAATATTTTTTTCTTTCTTATGGTGTATAGATAATTACCCAATCGCACCCAATACTACAATATAATAAATTCATTATACCGTTCCCATTCTTCAGCTGCCTTGACGTGGCGGAACGGCTTAAGAGTCAATGACCCTAAGGGTTCGAAAGGACCCCAGGTGAGACATCGAACTAAAGGCCGAAGACGTCTTGACTGTGACGCAAAACCCGTTGACAGTATAATGGAAGAAACTTGTACGGTATCTACTCCAGGTGGTACTCGTGAAAACGATAATCCACCCGTGGTCTTTTTGACTACGGCCGGGACGAGGATTCTGGAGGTCCCAACCACCATACCTTTACCCCCCGCCTCTGGCGTTGAATCAGAAGTAGTAGCGACGCTTGTTTCAGAAGACTCCTGCAGCTCTGTCTCTGACTCGTTTGGTAGACTGGGCTGGAATGGCAAAGAAAGTGGCGGAAAGGCTTCGGCTGGAACGTCTAATCTCTGCCTCAATAGAAGGGTAGCTGGTCGAAGTTGTGTCGGTGACGGTTTGACTCGGGAAACCAATAAGGCTGAACGAGCTCCCGAAGCGGTGCACTCCAATGGGCTCCTGACTAAGAGTCAACTGAAAAGCAGAAGAAGGAAGGCGGCGATGGCGTGGTGCAAAGAGGCTGCAGAGTCAGCTGAAGGCGCAAGCGCCGAAAGCAGTCATCCTTCAGTAGCGACAGGAAAGAAGCCTAGGTCGGCAGAAAGTACTCCAACCGATCAATTCCTCAGACCTAACGCTGGCTCCTTTTCGGTCGGCTCGAATAGGTCCAATCTGACGGAGCAAGTTTCGCCTGCTCTTCTTGGTGGAAGCGTGTGCACATCTGATGCGCGCTCTTCAGCCGGGCACACTCTTTCCGCTGGCGTTATCTGCGCACAAAATCTGGTGGAAACTGGTGCTGTTACCCCTAAAGGTCCCAGCACTAGCGGATAGAAAATGGCTGACGCAGGCAAAGCCACGGGTAGGGGCGCTCGCCTCGCCGGAAGCATGTGCGCACCAGGTGCGCGCCTTTCTGCTAATAAAACTGCTAAATAAACTATTTTCGCAGATAAACCTCCACCACTCAAAAGCTGCTACCGCTCTCTTAAGTAGCAGACTTTCCGTGGTGCGTACAAAACCCCACATAACATCTATCCAGGAGCCATACGTGCGGAACAAGCGCATATGTGGTTTTGGGGGTGTTCGTGGAGTAACGGTGCTATGTGACGAGCGATCTGAAAGACCGAGAGCTTATCTAATTGTGCCGAATTTTCTCTCAGTAACCAAGCTTGGACAATTCTGTGGACAGGACCTGGTTGCTGCAGCTGTAAGCTACGAAACGACTGGAAGTTGGAAAACCTTCGTCGTTGCGTCGGCTTACTTCCCTTATTATTCGGTAATGCCTCCACCACCGAAGGCGGGTGCCGAACTCATAAAGTACTGTGACACTCGGGAGATGTGACTAGTCATATGTTGCGACGCGAATGCTCAGAATACAGTCTGGGGCAGCAGCAAATGTAGCATACGACGAAACCATCTCCTAGACTTTATACCATCATCTGGCATGGTAATTAACAATGTTGGCTCCCAGGCAACTTTTGTTACGGCAAGGAAGCAGGGGGTAATTGATTTGACTTTATCTAATAGGTATTTCAAGTCAATTATTAACTGGAGGGTACTGCTGGAGGTGTCCTTGTCAGACAAATCGAATGCAAGGCCATAACTTTGCAGGAGAGGAGGAATCCGAGGAAAACCAACTGGGTGCGGTTTAAGGAAGAGCTAGACAGATCTGTCAAAACTCCAACTAAACTCAGAACGAAACGAAAGGTTGATGATGCTGTTCAAAACCTGACCAGTGTCCTTACCAGCTGTTTTGAACATTGACAAAAACCCCCTGCAGAACTCCAGTTCCCTGGTGGAGCCCAGGACTGCAGCGACTTAGGAAAGAATCCAGAAAACTTCTAAATAGGTCACTCAAGACAAATTTAGAAGGTGACTGGGATCTTTTTAGATCGAAGCAAAAAGACTACAAGAAGTTAATTCGGTTGTCGAAAAGTTCTTCTTATAGAGATTTTTGTGAAAAGATCGAGACACTCGGTGAAACCAGCAGGTTGGTTAAGGTTCTCAAAAGGGGCAAGCCGACCAAACCGGAGTCACTGAGAAAATCTGATGGCAAGTTTACTGAGACGAAAGCGGAAACTTTTAGTCTTCTGCTGGAGACCCACTTTCCTGGCAATGAGATAATCACTAGGTCGGAGCTTGGTCCACTTACCCAGGCTGAGCTTGATCTAAGTCAGAAAACTCGGCGCAGCTGTTATATTGCATCAGCCGTGGTAACAGATGAGGCCATCAAAAATGCTGTGGCATCTTTTGATGGTTTCAAATCGCCTGGCACCGATGGAATATATCCAGCTATGCTGCAACAGGGTATAGATCAGCTATTGCCAACTCTGAATACAATTTTCACCGCTGGCTTGGCGCTGGCATATATTCCTACACCTTGGCGGACAGTCAGAGTAGCTTTTATGCCGAAAATTGGTAAGGAACACTATTCGCTCCCCAAGAGTTTCAGACCTATAAGTTTGACATCCTTCTTACTGAAAAGTATGGAGAGACTGGTAGAATTTCACGTGCGCAAAGTTGCTTTGAAACTGCATCCACTATCGGAGATGCAGCATGCCTATCAGCGTGGGAAATCCTGTGAGACCGCACTTCAAAATCTAGTGGCCAGAATTGAATGCGCGCTTGATAGGAGAGAATACGCGATGGGTATCTTCATCGACATTGAGGGTGCTTTTGACAACGTGACTTTTGACTGCATGTGCGACTCTGCCAGACAACACGGGGTAGATGAAACATTAGTGTTGTGGATTAAAGCAATGCTAATGAATAGAGCTTTGGTAGTGGATGCGAATTGTGGCCAATATGTTAGGACAGGGGTAAACAGGGGCTGCCCGCAAGGTGGCGTTCTGTCTTCATTGTTACGGTGCATGGTGGTCGACTCTCTGTTGAACACTCTAAATAGTTCTAACGTCTACGCTCAGGCATATGCGGATGATGTCGCTGTACTTTCTGTCGGGCCATGCCTGGCGACGGTCTGTGCTAACGGCTAAGGCGGCGCTGGACATGATCGATGAATGGTGTACTAGGAGTGGGCTTTCGGTGAATCCTCTTAAAACTGAAGTTGTTCTTTTTACGAGAAGGAGGATTTTGACCGGTCTGACTCAGCCAGTACTACAAGGTGTCACCATTCGCATTTCCAATGAAGCCAAATATCTGGGAGTGATTTTAGATAACAAACTTCATTGATCTAAACACGTCGAGTCGAAAACATCCAGTGTAAGGGTGCTTTTGGCAAGACTTGGGGCTTATCACCGAATAAGGTTCTCTGGATCTACACGGCTATGATAAGACCATTCCTCGCATATGCGTCGGTTGTTTGGTGGAAGGGGCTTTCGTGTAAATATGTGGTTGCTTTTTGCACGAAACTCCAAAGAACGGCTTGTCTCGGCTGGTCGGGAGCTTTCCCGAGTACGCCTGGCTCTGCTATAGACGTTTTGCTGAACTTACCTCCCCTTGATACTTATATCATGGGTTGCACTATCAAAGCCATCCATCGTCTTAGGCGAGGCCGTTTTTGTTATACTCCACACTGGAACTTTGATGAACTTGCGCGACACTTATCTTACGACTCCTGTCTTATTGATATGCCGTCTGACACAATGACACCAGAACTCCAGCTGATGCGCAAATTCAGAGTCGACTTTCCTTGTGTCCAGGACTGGCTTCGGTCAGAGTCTAAGCCGGGAATGGAATGTAGTCGTATTTTCACGGATGGTTCCAAAACCAGTCAAGGGTCTGGCGCTGGGGTCTTCGTGGAAGTCGACAACATTAGACTGCACTTCTCGTTAGGCAATTATGCGTCTGTTTTCCAAGCGGAAACTTATGCAATCCTAACGGCCATGAACTATGTTATGAAGAACAGGTGGAAGGGACGTAGCATTTGTGTCTGTAGTGACAGTCAGGCTGCGCTTAAGGCCTTGCTTAACCCTTTAACCACTTCCAAAATAGTTCGTGAAACCAAAAACTCTTTGAACTCGGTCGCAAGGCTGAATTCTCTGTCTCTTATCTGGGTCCCAGGTCACACTGGGATCTTGGGGAACGAGATCTCCGATGAGATTGCTAGACGAAGCTCAGAGGAGGCTTTCTCAGGTCCCGAACCCGCGTTGGGTCTTCCAGCGTCCTCGGTTAGGGCTTCCATTGACGATTGGGTCTCTCACGAGCACAATTGTGTGTGGCATGACTCTCCAGGTTGCAGGTTGACTAAACGCATGCTCCCGGACATCTGTAAGAAATCAGCGACATTCTTGCTGTCTCTCAGCAGAAAAGACTGTAGACAACTTACCGGCGTCTTGACAGGCCACTTCGCTTTTGTCAAGCACCTTACCGTGTTAGGCTTAAGTGACACTACAATCTGCGACGCTTGTGGAGAGAGTGACGACACCGCGGAAAATTATGTCTGTGAGTGTCCGGCCTTTGCTCGTATCAGGTGGCAGATCCTCGGTGCGGATGTGGTGAGTTCTAGTACTGTAAGCTCCTCATCACAGAAGTGCTTACTTGGCTTTCTTAGAAAGACAAGGAAATTCCAATAAAATGGGTAAATCAGGGTTTGCTCTCTGGTAGTAGAATGGACCAGTTGCGTCTGAGTGCTCCAGTTGAGCGTTTCCTATCCCGACAAAAAAAAAATAATAATAAATTCATTAGAGAATGAAAAATGATAACAAAAGTACTTTTTTCATGTATCTTTGTAAGCCGCAATTACGATAAAAAAAAAATAAAAAAAAAAAAACAATTCTTTGCCAAAAAAATTCAAAATGTTAATACAAATGTACCCGCAGTAGAACTTTTTATTATATGGAACTGATTACTTTTTATTACAACTAGTAGTAAGTAAGTAAGTAAGTGATTTTATTATGTTCATCAAAATCTTCAAAGTTTACAATTCATAAAATTTAGCATTGGCGTTAGTCGTCAGTCAGATAAAACAGATTGATTACAATTTTACTTAAAATTATTAAAATAAACTAAACTACGGTTATAAAGGATTTAATGTTTTTTCTTGTTTGGTGTGTATTTTATAGCTTTTGGTTAAAAGTCCCCATTTATAACTTTTCGGCGGTAATTCCATGCACATTTTATGTAGCTGTATAGAACGTCCCAATCCTGTCGACGAAATTCTTTTAAAATTGGACAAATTCCTAAGAAGTGGGAGACATCTTCCCTCACCCGTAAGCTGCATAGAGTGCACTGCTCATCAAGACCATCCATGTAGGGCATATACCATATACTAGATGCAGAAGATCTCCTCTCGTCTTGAAAATAGCAGAAATGGCTTCTAGGCTATACCGGGCATGGAAGTAGTTCTTTTCGCCAAGGTTATGTTGCAATACTCGATACGAATGCCTTGTAATACTTTCCTAAACCTTCTCTGTATATTTCGAGAAGATGGATCCTTGAATCTTACTGAATAACACTTGATGAGTGCTCTCCCAGCTCGAAGTGTCTTCCTCTATTACCAAAACACTGTGCTGGCTTCCCAGCCTGGACTATTCCTTAAAGAATTGTAATTTCCGGTGTTGCAAGTGTGAAACCACAACATTCGGAAGTCGATGATTTGGCAGGGCATCAATGTACCTTATGTAGGCAAAGTGCATTTTAAGGGTAAACATATATAATGGAGGCAGACCAATTTCTAGATGAATCATGTAGTTTGGCGTATTTTCAGGTAATCTGCAAATTTTCTTGATGAAGTATCGCAGTAGCTTCTCTACTTCTTCGTACTGCAAGATTCCCCAAACTTGTGCCGCATAACACATGATGGGCCTCACAACAGCTTCAAAGAGTTTATATTTTGCACTTGTAGCAATATTCTTTTTATTTATTATACACCTCCAAATACAATTGATTGCTATCTTTGCATCCTTGAGTTTTTCTTGAAGATGTTTCTTGAATGACAGTTGCGGAGTAATAATCAGCCCGAGATATTTGTACTCCTTCACCTGTTCTAATTCTTCATTCTCGCAGGTCCATCTTTCTTCATTTGCGCACCTTCCAGTACCATTGAGAAATACCATTATTTTCGATTTGTTTGTGTTCATCTTGAGATTCCACAATCAACAGTACTGTTGTAGCCGGTTTATCATCATTTGCAACATGTTCGCAGTTTCCGCTAATATGACTATGTCATCGGCATACAGGGGAAATTTGATGGTGATTCCAGAACAGAATCCCTCCCGGCAGAAATTCCACGAGGTCATACAGGAAGATGGAGAACAGGAGTGGGCTTTAAAGGCAGCCCTGTTTTACTCCCATCTTTGCCTGGAACCAGCTGGACAATTCTTCCCCATCCCAAACTGCGGTCATGGTAGCGTTGTACAAATTTTGGATAACCTTCCGCATTTTAGTTGAAATACCTAAATTGCTCAGCTTGTAGAATAAAGCGTTTCGGTCAATAGAGTCAAATGCCGCCTTGAAGTCAACAAAGAAGACAAATGACCACTGTCGAATAACCTTTCCTGAAACCTGCTTGATATTCGCTAGGAAAACTATTTCGTCGTACCCATTCTGTTAAGCGTTGTCAGATTACGCCTGCGAAAACCTTCATCACGGAGTTTAGAAACGATATTCCCCATATAGTTATTAGGATCGCTTGCATCTCCTTTCTTGAACGGAGGAAATATTATGCTTTCTTGAAATTTATTGGTACTTGACCCCTGTTAAAAATGAAGTTGTATACTTCTATAATCTGTTCCATGAACTGTTCCGTCGCGTACTTAAAGAATTCATAGGGTATGCGATCCTCCCCAGGTGCTTTTTTAAGATTGCAGCGTTGAACAACTTTAATGACTTCCTGAAATGTGATCAAATGGTCCAAATCTGAATTTTCAACAAATGGCATGGCATATTGTATTTGGTTAGAACTGATGCTCGGGTTTAGCAGATTCTCGAGTGGGCAGCTAGTGTATTTGCTTCAATTTGAATTCCTCTTGCAAATTTTGCGCCGTTGAGTGTTCTTATTAACTTCCAGAAGGACCGACCGTCTCTTATTTCCGCTAGTTTCCGAATTAGAACCAGAATTCACATCTCATTCTTACAAGAACATCACATAAGTAAGAGAACGTAAGGGGCAGTTTTCGGAGTCTGATCATTGGTGAAAGTGTACCAGTCTAATGTACCTGGAACAGACTCTTCCCGAATTTGGTCTCCGAACAATCCTCTGGTTTTGACTGTGAGTGGGCATCCCGATAAGTGTCCTTCCTCCCTTTGGGTCAACTTTTCCAGACTTGCACGGACGCCCAGCCTGCCCGTGCCCTGCAGGGACAAGCCAGTTAGCCCGTGCATTGCACGGACTGGCAGCCGGCGGGGCCTAGCCCGGACCAGCCAGGGGGCCCGTGCCTTACACGGACGCCCAGCCTGCCCGTGCCCTGCACGCACAACGGACAAGCCCCGAACTAATACCGCGTGTGGACCGTACGCCCTGCCAAGCCGACCCCGAGACGCCACAACCCCAGAGTCCCGTCAAGGAGGCCAGTCCGAACCTGAGCTCGGGGTTAAGTATTGTCACACCGTACTAAGTATTTTAGATAAATATTAAGCATTATCGACCTATTGTTAAGTATAGAAATTGTTAATAAAACCCACTTGCATTGTTAAAAAGGAACGCTGTAATACTATTCCTATACTCAACAAATAAACTACCTCTATCCCAAAGTTTTAGGGTATTTCTTTAGGTTGACCCTGGAGCCGGCGAGCTCACCTCAGCCTTCGATAAAAAATACCTTTACAGTATAGACTTGAAAGAGTAGAGAAAACGTTTACTAGATTCATAATTTTTTGATTGAATTGGCTCATTGAGTTGCCTTCTTATAAAATCAGGCGTTCCCTAATAAATCTTCTATGTCGCAGAAAACACTTTTAAGTAATATTTGTAAGAGACCTAATTCAAAGTCGCATTCAGTGTCCTACATTGCTCCCAATGCTAGATTTCTACTCACCGCCCCGAAATTTACGTATTCAATTTCACTTACGGGAAAGAATTCATAGAACTAATACCAAAATGAGCATATTGCTCGTTGCATCAATGAGGCCAATTCTGTATTACAATATATTGATTTGTTTCTTGACTGCTCTAGATATTGTTTCAAAAGTAACCTTATGTCAACTTTAAACCAACTGGATTTTGTTTGAATTTTTTTTTGTTAATGTTTGTATGAATTATATCAAAACGGATTGTTATTAGATACTACTTTATATGTTAATTTAATTAGTCTGCAAGAGGTTTTGTACTCTGTTTGATGGAAATAAAATAAAATAAAATAATTAAGTTAAAAGAATTACATGATTCGACTTTAGTATCTCAACTACAACTATAGGTGTTTTTTTTTTTTTAAAAACCTACCTAGCCAGTGGCTCTCAGAAATATAAAATTTTAGATGTAATATAAATACGACAATCAGCTGGCTTATATCCTTACTTTTATTATTAGCCATAAAGCAACTGGCTAGGAATTAAGAGGTCATGATCTATGAAGTGTACATATTTTGCTAATTTTGTACATTTTGAGGCCGTGAAAATTTTTGAGAAAATAAGGCGTTTCAAAGTGAAATTAACTGAAAGTTCAATCATAGGTACCCCTTCTTAGTTGATTCATTTATAACTATTTTCTTTAAAATATGGCAAATTACGGCTACTACTTTTATGAACATATCCGCTAATGTAGCAAGTACAAGAGCCAATAGAAATATAATAAATTTGTTGTTACTCAGTTTTCATATGTTTAAAATAACTAGTATCGCGCGTGGTCGAAATTAGACCGAGGGGAATTTACCTAACTTATATACGCACATGATTTTTCTTTTTTGCACATTTTTGGCACAGTACCTTTCGAATGAAGTAAGTTTCATCCTCCTCCTTTTATAATAAATACTAAAAAAACGTACGATAAGTTTCGTGTTCACGTATTAATATATAAAGATGGCTTCATTTTCCACGCCAGAAGAGGAAATTATTTCAATTATTTGATATAAGTAATCCTGAAATATTCGTGTAATTCCGTTATTTAATTTCAGAATGACAGATTTCACAGCATTGGTTAGACTACTGTGTAAGTTAGTTCCGGCCCGTAGAGTGCGCACTAGACACATTCTGATAAAATAAGGAAATACGACTTTTAATGTCCCTAATCTAGGTTTTGTAAGCTAAGAAAAATGAACCCGAACTCTGCTTTGAACTAGACAAAAAGGTAGACGTCGCAAGTAACTACCTATACATTTAACACTTTTCCTCAGTTTGGAGGCACTGAGTTTCCATTCACAGGTGACAGAATTGGTACTCAAAGCACTTTTTTCTCAACGCATACCTACATATGTGCATTAATCATTTTTCCAAAAATTTACTTCGCTCGATACTTTTTTGTCCCCTATTTATTTTGGAAAGTGTACTTCATAAATTCCTTCAAGTTTTTAGCCGGCAAGACTCTTCTATTATCACTGTCGTCATTATTCTTAGCTTGGGCCAAGAGAAATTGCCAAAAGGATGACGGAGATAAAATTTGTCGTAATAATTGTAATTGAAGTCAACATCACCATTCCATCGCTAAACGGATTCTCACTTTAAGAGGTGTACATGGAGACTTCAACTACAAAAAAAAATGCGAGGGATTTTTGAAAAATACTCTTACTATAATTTAAAGGATTCATAGGATTCACACACAACAAATGTTCTCAGATTTTCTTTCCGAATTTAATTCCAAAAATTGCAGACTTTTGAAGCACTGTTCAATTAAATTTTAATTTTCCTTCATAATTATAAAATTATCCCCACAGGTGTCCTTTTCTGCTCTTATAAATAAATTACAACATCTGTTTGTCCCCTTCCTATGATAGGAAAATAATTTTCCAGGGCGCTCCTTCAAGGTGCAAACAATAATTAATCATAGAACATCTTTTCCTACAACTGTCCGAGACGGTATGAAATAAAAATTCTAATTTTACTTTCCTTTCCTCTGCGAGCCACCCTTATCAATTTCCTTTCCTCAAACAACACCGCACAGAGTTAATTACTTAAAACGAGTGCTTTTTGGATATCAATTAAAAGCTTAACACGAAGTAATTAAGGATGAGGATTTATATCCCTTTTTGCTCTGTGAAAATATCAATGAAAGGAGGAGTTTAAGTCGTTTAGATACTTTTGGTTTTTTTTTTTTTCATACCAATCCAGGAGATTAGCAATGAATTTACACGATAGACCTGATGGAGTTTCTATGTGTTTGGATAGTGTTATGGAGTATAATTGGGAGGGATGGTGCTCTTTTTCTGGAGTAGCTGAAGAAGGAAATCGATTTCGTGTTAATCGACTGGCACGTATTCAATTATAGTAATTAACTGTTAATTGGAATGGAATTGATTTCATGTGGAGGGTATAGTTTGTAGGTTCATGGTTATGAGCTATGTGGTATATTGGATGGATGTGCAGTGAAAAGGTGGACGAAAATCTGAGCAGTTGACTATGAGTAACGTAAATATTTTACACATTACCATATGTATATTTAAGTAGGCTTAATTCTTATTTTCAGATCTGCGCCAAAAAAAAAAGACAGAAATTCAATGTCAATGGTCCTGATTTGAATTTTAAACTGTAAGCATACGACAATTAGGATGACCATAGTCTTTAGAGGCACGGAAGTGTCCTGTACTCAGGGATTCAAATCCCTTGCTATTTGGACCCTATCTAAAAATTAAGAAATTTCCTTGGAACTTGCAGGAGTATGGTAAGATGATTTACTACTGTCAATCCACTGAAACCATGAATCATGCCGTAAAGCTCCAAGGAGCTCTTCAAGCTGTCTTTCTTGGTAGTGCGTACGTTGATAGGAGTTGGACAGAGTCGGTTTTTCAATCCCTGTATCTTAGATGAACATTTACTTTTCAGAATGCAAGGGCAGTAGAGTGAAGTTCTAAAAGTGGGCATGACAGACCAGAAAACCAAAACTTGTGGGATTATTAACCTCCTTCACACTGTACAAAAATTCCTTGGCGCTGATTGTATTATGAAGTGGTAAGTAGCGAATTTTTACTTATTTACTTTTAATGACCAATATCTCAATTATTCAGTTAACACTAAACTTCGCGTTGGACTTTTTCTGACATGATTGACGTCGCTATGGCCCATAGAACCCTTCATTGTATCTTTTCATCCACTCACCGTCTATGCAAACTGGACCGCAGATCACTTTTCCGAAGCACTTTTCTCTTGACCCCATGCCATGCTCATCATTTTTTTATGGGACACGTGCTGCCTTAGACTTTCGAAAGAGCGCTTCTCTACTTAATTGCCTTCTAAACCTAAACAAATAATGAATAGCTGACGCGATCCTGCGCTTAATTTCCGCGCTGTCATCATTGCTCAAATATATAGCAAAACCTAGGTAGAAGAAGAACTTAAATATCTCAAAGTTAAAGCTGTATATCCAAACATTCTCGCCACATAGTCGCCGGTTATTAAAAAGTAATTTGTTTGGCCATCATCCTTAGACCCATTTTAAGCATATTTGATTGCTTCTCGCAATCACCCGTGTTGTGTGTATTATATTGTTGCACTGGGGAACAGTCTCCACAACGAAGTGTCAAGTTAGGCCTGCGTTCAGCGAAAATTTGTGGAATCTTTTTGACAGGTGTCAAGCAGAGACACGCGGTTTTTGGTAAAGCTGGAAGAAACACCTATTGAATGATTTTTCTGCGTTTAAGGGTTTGAATAAAGATTCAATCAACTGAGATATTCAGCCAATTTTGTTTCAACTGGTGTCAGAAGTGGGATACATCAAGAGATTTCCAAAGAATTCGAAGCAAAATTGGACAGAATTCTCCAGCAGCTGTCGACAGTAGGTCAGACACTTACTCAACAGAGTCAGGAAATCAGTCAGCTTAGGACTGAGCAAAAACGCCAATCAGAGTTTAAGACCATGGGAGCAACCACATTTACGGAAAAAGTCTTTCAGTGCTCCACTCCAGAAGAAGGCAACAAGGTCCACGAAGTTCTCGAATCAGACCCCAAAGCAAAGGAACCCGCGGCCCCTTCGTCATTCCCGCAGGAGGATGCTGCTTGCAGTGAGTCTTATAAGCTCGTACCTCAGCCATTCGACTGTGACACTGCGCACTGGTGTGATTACCTGGTGCAGTTTGAAATTGTTGCCAAAGGAAATGGGTGGGATAATCTTCAAAAAACACGTGTACTTGCCTCATTGTTGCGTGGAGAAGCAGTCACCATCTTGGCGAGCATGACAGAGAATGATAGAACTGACTGTCAACAATTAACCGCAGCATTAGGCTTAAGATTCGTGGGTCAGCAAAAAAATGTTTCTCACGCTATGCTCAGAACCAGGCGGCAAAATCCAAAAGAAGATTTTGGTGCATTTGGTGCAGATCTTTTGCGCCTCACCCGAACTGTGTTTAATGACTGCCCTCCAACAGCTCAAGAACGTATTGCTGTGATGCAGTTTATTGATGGAATTTATGATCGGAGAATTCAAGATGCTGTCCGCATGGCTAAACCTCGCACCATGGCTGATGCTGTTACAAAGGCTATTTCATTGGAGTCCCTTTCAGTTTCTACAAATTACAATTATTTTTCTCGTTTTGCAGAAGCGGAAGGTGATTGGCGACCCCAAAACTCTTCAAAGCCATCAAACTCTCAACCCCATCGATGGAAGAGACAAGGACAATCGCAAACTCCAACACCTTCTCCCTTTGAAATGCAGGGAAACGGCCAACCGTCATCGTAGAAGGGCAACCGCTAATGGTCTCAAACAGCCCGCCGATTTTAAATGTCCACTCTAAGAGTCAGCCGCAAGGTTTCCTAGTTCCTGTATTGTTGGGAAATGTACCGTGCAAATTACTAGTAG
Organism: Brachypalpus laphriformis; assembly: GCA_945910035.1. Taxonomy (NCBI): domain Eukaryota; kingdom Metazoa; phylum Arthropoda; class Insecta; order Diptera; family Syrphidae; genus Brachypalpus; species Brachypalpus laphriformis. The sequence goes on from OX246753.1 coordinate 29,069,455, forward strand.
ACACCGGTTCATCTGTCACTCTGGTAAGTCGACATATTGTTCCCAAAAATTTGAGTTTGCAAACAGGCTCTAGTTCGATAAAAACCGTAAGTGGCCAGACATTTGATGCTACTCAGGTGTGGCGTACTACTATTCACTTGGGCAGTTTCAGCCGACGTGCTAAAGTCATGGTTGTTGATTTCGACTTGCCTGCTAAAAGTCACGGCATTCTTGGAATAGATTATTTGAGTGCTTCCAAGTGTGTTTTAGACTTTTCCGACAATGTCATCAATATCTCAGGTCTGAAAATTCCTCTCATTCGGGAAAGCGTAACGCCCCGTATAGAAGATGCAATTGTTCGGACGGTCTACCTAGCCACTACTGAAGAAGCCGTCATCCCACCCCGCAACGAGATTTTTATTACCACCAGGACAATTGGACAACGACCAATTAACCCAAGTGGGTTAAGGTGCTGCCAATAAAGGACCAAACTGCAGACACCGTGGCTCTTAAATTAGTAAATGAAGTGTTCAGCCGATTTGGAATACCCGCTGAACTACACTCGGATCAAGGAAGAAATTTTGAGTCGGATGTGTTTCGAGATGTAATGAAGATATTGGGCATTAACAAGACAAGGGCAACCCCACTCCACCCGCAGTCCGACGGTTTAGTCGAAAGAATGAATCGCACTATTTTACATTATCTATCAAAATTTATCAATAGCGCTCAAGATGACTGGGACCAACTGCTTCCGCTGTTCGCGATGGCAAATCGAGCAGCTCAACAAGACACCATTAAGGAATCTCCTCATGCAATGCTGTTAGGAAGAGAAATGAGACTTCCATCTGATCTGCTCTTTGGGAGCCTTCCCGACGAGTCATTCAACGTCACTGGCTATGCGAAGATACTTCAGGAACAAATAGCAATAACTCATGAGCATGCAAGGAAACAAATGTATAAGGCTGCAATGAGAATGAAGACCAGGTATGACCTTTCTTCAAATTTTGGTCGTTTTCAGGTTGGACAATTCGTTTGGTTCCATAACCCCAAACGGAAAGTTCGTCGCTGCCCCAAACTAGACTCGCCGTGGGATGGACCGTACCGAATAATGCTTCTATTATCAGATGTCACTGCAAAGATCCAGAAGACGCCAAAATCGAAGCCGAAAATTGTACATGTAGATCGTCTTGCAAACTATCGCGGAAGAAATACCAGTGCTTGGGAATCCTGGGAGAGGCGCCGTGCAGTAGATGTTTCCGTCCGAGAGGGGGAGAGTGTTGCACTGGGGAACAGTCTCCACAACGAAGTGTCAAGTTAGGCCTGCGTTCAGCGAAAATTTGTGGAATCTTTTTGACAGGTGTCAAGCAGAGACACGCGGTTTTTGGTAAAGCTGGAAGAAACACCTATTGAATAATTTTTCTGCGTTTAAGAGTTTGAATAAAGATTCAATTAACTGAGATATTCAGCCAATTTTGTTTCAATATTTTGCACACGAATGGAAGGGACCTACAATTTAGTGCCGTCTCCGAAATGTAATTTCTTTTAAGAAGCTTTCTTTTGAAAATTCGAACTTCATATGGAACGGTCCGACAGTAACCACTAGCGCCACCATACTTACATACTTTAATACTCACCACATTTGTTTCAACTCGTTCTCAATTAGATATACAAACTTTTCAAAGATTATGTTTGTATGTTACCTGTAAGTTGCACATATATATAGTCCACTCAAGAACAATGTTCAGAAGGCCTATGATATTGCATGCCATTGTGACATTGGTGCTGACCTTTATGGAGCAGAGAAACTAGGCATAGTTGCATATGACTCATCTCTATAGACGCAATCATTAGGATATTAAACTGAAATTCTTCCGTTTTCTTCATGATTTACTGAAGTGTTATTGCTGGTTCTTTCCAGACTTTTCAGACTATTTGGAATTAAAATAAAATGATTTATTGAGCTTATCTCAGCACTCTTGTCCCAGCCATCACTTTAGTAATGGCAGAAAATTAAACAGACATTTACCGATCTCCACCAACAAGATCGAACGTCTCCGGAAAAAGAAGTCCGCCGGAAGCGCAAACGCCTGAAAAACGGGACTCAGCGAAATCTAAAAGCATTGAGGAGGAAAACGACGTACTCCGTACCAAGCTTAGCGAAATGGAGCTACTCTATCGTGAGCTCAAGAACGAGGTAGATTTACTCAGGCAAGAAAATAATGCCTTAAAAAACACGTACCTACAAAAAGAAAATACAGTTAGCTCACATCGCTCACCTAGTCGCGAATACCAGACGGATGAAGAAGAGCTAACACGCGAAACGAATTGGGTCGAAAAGAAACGACCTAGCAAAAAACGAAAAGCTGGTTCCTCACCGGAAGCCGAGCCACAAAAAGATGAAAAGCGCAAGGAGATGCAAGAAAAGCAACAACAACCAAAATTACGTCCTCCGCCACCGATAAACGTCGTTGGAATTACGGACTATAATAAGTTGCATTGCCTCCTTAAAGGAACTCTGGCTTCGAAGTTTAAGGTGACATCTCTGCGAAACAATACGTGGAAAATCAATGTCGATGATGCCGACGGTTACCGATCAGTATCTAAAAAATTGAATGCCGAAAAGATTCAGTGGTATACTTATGAAAATAAGTTAGAAAGACCACTGCGTGTTGTAGCAAGGGGACTCCACCCCTCGTGCACTAAAGAAGATGTAATGCACGACCTTCAAGACAAAGGCTTTAAAATTCTTGATGCCGTCAATATTATCAAGAAGGAGAAGCAACAGTCGGAGGGAGATCAGGAAAAATTGGTAAAGCGCGGTCTTCCACTATTCATGCTTAGTTTTGATAAAGACGAAAATAAAGATATTATATATGTAGGAAATCGGTATATTTCATCGCTACTGTACTGTTCTCACCACAGCCAAATTCACCTCTCTAACGACTCCAAACCATCCCTCTCTTTTATTTTAAGAGCACACTGTTGTTAAACCGTAAGCTGCACAGACGTGCTAATAAATCGTTAAGTAAAATTTAAATTACGTGTTGTGTTTTATTTCAAAGTCTACATATATGGTATCAAGACTATTCTAAACATTGTGGTTAAAATCGAACCCATGCGTAAGACCTCCAGATCGATCCCGCAGTGTAAGCGCTGTCAAGGCTTCAATCACACGCAGACTTACTGCCAGAAAGAGCCGCGATGCGTCAAATGCGCAGGTAAACATCTCTCGGAAGAGTGTCACCTAAACAAGCAAACCCCAGCCACTTGTATAAATTGCAAAGGAAAACATCCTGCGAACTATCGAGGTTGCGAAGTGGCGAAAGAGCTTCAAAAACGCCGCGATACGCTAAAAAATTCGATGCGTCCGAATATGAAACCAATCAAGAACAGACCCAAAATAGCTACGAAAAAAGCAGCGAAAGATAGAAAGTCCGTCAATATTAACTTAAGATCGGTTAATGATAAAAAATCCGAAAGTAATAGAGATAAGGTAACAGAAGCAAAATCTCCGAATATTGGCGTGCAGTCTTATGCTCAAGCGGCGAAGACAGTCAAGGGTACGTACACGACCGACAACTCACGGGAGATCAAAGCAAGAAACCGTCCAAACTTTAACGTAAAAACTCCTTCTCAAGTTGCGACATTGAAAAATAGTGATAGAGGTAGTTCAGAAGATCATGTATCCAATGTTTTTTCCCTAATTCTTGCGAAACTTGAAGAGCAATGCAAAACAAATAAACTAATTTTCGAGAGACTAGTTGCACTAGAAAACAAGATTCATAACACGCGCACTTCAACCAGAATATGAAAGAAACGCTTAAAATTCTTACTTGGAACGCTAACGGGCTCATACAAAGACTCGACGAGTTAGAAATATTTATGCGAGAGAAAGATATTGATATATGCTTGGTCTGTGAAACTCATCTGAAAAAGCAATCGAATATTAAGATAAGGGGATATAGCGGATATCACGCCTTTCACCCATCGGAAAGAGCCAGAGGCGGATCATCTTTGTTTATAAAAGAAAATATCGAACACTCAGCGGAAATAAAAATTGAATTAGAAGCAATGCAAGTAAGCACGGTACGCGTTAGAAATAGACATTTTGCTTTCAACATTTCGTCTATATATTGTCCACTGCGATGTAAACTTGAAGAAAGTGATTTCACAAACATCTTCAACTTCCTTAAACCAAATTTTATTATTGGTGGTGACTTCAACGCGAAACACCCCTTCTGGGGCTCAAGATACGCCTCTCAGAAAGGTAGAAAGCTTTATAATGCGGGTATGCAATTCAGTTGTGATTTTTACTCGACGGGTAAACCAACATATAGGCCAACTGATAGAAATAAGATACCAGATCTGATTGATTTTTTTGTTGTTAAAGGAATATCTAGCAACTATATAAAAGTTGAAGAAAGCTTTGATCTCTCCTCTGATCATTCTCCAATCATTATGACGATAAGCGATGCTCTGATTAAAAAAGTAGGACCGGCCAGATTAACTGGCGCGAAAACTAATTGGGACGGCTTTAAAAAAGATATTGAAGCAAATATTGAGCTGAGCGTATCACTTAAAACGCCCTATGAACTTGAAGTTGAAGTAGATCGCTTCGTCGAAATCTTACAGGATGCCGCGTGGAAGAATACTCCCAAACTGAAGAGAACCCCGGCCAGTTACATTAAAATTTATCCGCAGGAAATAAAAGAGATGATTAAGGAGAAGAGAAAAGCGCGTAAAAGATGGCAACAAACTCGGGCTCCGCAACATAAAGCACATCTTAACCGTTTGTGCAACTCACTAAAACGATCTATTAAAGACCTTAAGAATAATGAAATACAAACTTACCTAGAAAGCTTAACGGCAGAAAAAGATTCTAACTATTCGCTTTGGAAGGCTATAAAAGGTATTACAAAACCTCAAATTCAAGCCGCGCCAATTAGGAAAAATCAAGACGAATGGGCCAGGCATGATAAAGAGAAAGCGCAAGTTTTTGCCGCCCACCTGGAAGAAACTTTCAAACCGTTTGATGGACAAGCTCTTATTGACAATATAAATACGTCGTATATAGACAATAGCGTAATAAGAAATGCAACGCTTACCGAACTTAAGGAAGAAATAAAGAAACTTAAACCTTAGAAAGCTCCTGGATACGACCTAATTACGGGAGAGGTTCTTAAAGCACTACCAAGAAAAGCTCTAATTAAGCTTCTGTTCATTATAAACGCCGCGATTAGACTAGAATATGTTCCCAGTCAATGGAAAGTCGCCGAAGTTATAATGGTCCTTAAGCCTGGAAAACCGCCGAATGAAAAAACCTCTTATAGACCGATTTCGCTTCTTCCAATTATATCCAAAGTGTTCGAGAGAATATTGGTTAGGCGAATACAGCCGGTTATAGAAGAAGGGCATCTCATCCCTGATCATCAATTCGGATTTAGAAGTAAGCATTCTACAGTTGAACAAGTACATCGAATAACACATGTAATCGAAAAATCACTTGAAGAAAAAAAGATTTGTTCAAGCGTATTCCTTGACGTTTCTCAAGCCTTTGACAAGGTCTGGCACGAAGGCTTAAAGTTTAAATTACGACAAGTTCTGCCAGAGCACCTATATAATATTTTGAAGAACTACCTTACGAATAGGCTATTCCGAGTCAAATGTGGAAACGAATATTCAGATTTTAAGGAAATAATGGCTGGGGTGCCGCAAGGAAGCGTTCTTGGTCCAGTCTTATATCTATTATACACTCGTGATATACCGCAAGTAGAAGGCACTGAGCTAGCTACATTTGCCGACGACACTGCTATCTTGACAGTAGGTAAAACGGTCGAAGATACTACAGAAAAACTGCAAGAAGCTTTGAATAGAGTAAATGAATGGACAAAGATTTGGCGAATCGCACTCAACGAGACCAAATCTGTTCATGTAAATTTTACTTATAAAAAAATAAATAATTTGCCGATCTTTTCAAACTCGGTTCAAATCCCGTTTGCAAACGAGGCTAAGTATCTTGGAATGACACTTGATACAAAGCTGAAATGGAAAACGCACGTTAAGAAAAAACGCAAAGAACTAGATAACAAATATCGAGAAATGTATTGGTTACTTGGAAAATATTCCAAGCTTAATATATATAACAAACTGCTTTTATATAAGCAAGTGCTAAAGCCTGTATGGACATATGGTATACAACTCTGGGGTTGTACCAAAATAAGTAATATTAAAATTTTACAAACTTTTGAAAACAAAGTGCTAAGAGGTATTGTAAATGCGCCATGGTATATCAGAAATAGCGATATCCACAGAGACCTTGGCATTAAAACAATCGAAGATGAAATTCAAACCTACGCGAGAAAGCATAGAAGTCGACTAGAAAGTCACGTAAATATTACAGTCCTCCAACTTTTGGAAGAAAGAAATTTACTGCGCCGTCTACAAAGAACCAAACCTTTAGACCTAGCGCGATAAGTAACCGCGTCTAAACTGCGGAGCTGGCAGGAACTTCCAATGGGAAGGTACCTGCAAAACGTCATTATTTCGCGAAACGAAAACTACTTGATAAGTCGAATACTTAGTTGTAGTAAAAATAAAAACAAGTCTGTTTTGAAGGGAGGTTTTTTAGTGGGTAAGAATCCCACACTACTATGAGCACGCGCTGTCGATCCTCATAGTGTCTTGTTGAAGATTTTCACCTACCCTCGGAAAAAAAAAAAAAAAAAAAATTATCGAAATCTCGCATTATTAAAATCTCGCATTATCGAAATCTCGAAACTATAAAATCTCGCATTATCGAAATCTCGCAATTATAAAACCTCGCAAATCACAATCTCGAAAACTGGAATCTCGCATGGTAATAAAATATTTATTAATTCGCGCCAATTAATAAATATTTTATTACAATGCAAGATTCTTAATCCGTATAAGCTATGTAAGTACCTATTCCAAATTAAAATAATTGCTTTATTTTAAGTATTGTATGTACATAACACAAGACTGCTGATAATAAGAGACAGAGAGAAGAAGCAACAATTTGTTGCCATGTACCGCTTCCCGGGGGGTTTGGCTGCTCACGCGACTTCGTCGCTCCGCTATGGGTATGGTAACAACTACCAGGCAGGCGTCTGGAGTTAAAGTCTATTTTTATATATGCATTCATTTTCAAAACCTTATAAATTTCAAATTTCATTATGAAATAGGAATAACTCCCAACTTTTGATAATGTGAGATTCTCCTGTATTTGCGAGATTTTTATCTTTCAGAGCGAGATTTTGAATATGCGAGATTTTGATTATGCGAGGGTTTGAATATGCGAGATTTTGTTATTCGGGATTTATTTAAAAAATGCGAGATTTCGTTATTAGAGATTTTGGTTTACGGTCAATCGTACCGCTCCCCAAATCGGTACGGCAGTTTCCAACAAAAGATCAATTTAAGGACTATGGGCACACTACTCGCCAGCTTATTTGCATTCTGATTATTATGGAGCCATGTTAAAAAATCCAATTTACAATAACCTCCTTCAAATAACTATCCTAGAATACACAACATGAGATAGTACATTTTTCCACAACCTTCTAAACAATAATTCAAATGGGGTTCTAGAAAAGGAATAACCCACAGTAGGCCACAATTACAAAAAAAATCTTACTATGGGTATATGTAATTGAGCTGTGCGCCAGGTACTGCATTCGATGCATCCTTCGTAGATCACATTTAAACCTACTTTCAGGTAGGCAGTCATCGTTGAAGTCTCAGAACTATTATTATTTTGGATCTTAACGTATTAAGAATAGTTTGACGATTTGACTTTTTGATGGAATGATGGATGACCTGGAATGTCAGATATGCTCATTAAATTGAAGTCCACTCAGAGACTACGTCAAGCCCTTTCACTGTGTGTTGACACCCAAACAATATGTATTGAGTTTTATTTAAAAAACATGATTTTTTTCGCACTAGTAGGACTTGTTATTGCGGAGATTAAAATGATCATTATGAAACCATCGCAAGCGTTGTTAAGTGTCACTTAATATAAGCATTAGTCCTAGATGAGGAAAAATATTAGGATGCAAATGATTTGGTTTTGTTTATTATGATTGACGGTTTGAAAACAAAATCGGTGCCTACCATGTTGCTTTAAGTTACCAGTACCTTCTGTGGTCTACTCTACTTCTTAACAAAATACTTAATGGGAATCAAATAACGAAAGAAAATTTAATTTACTTTACATCCATATTTTTGTAAGCCGACCTCTTTGACAGTAACTCCTCTGGAATAGCTCTGCAATTAAAATGAAATAATGTGGTTAGCGAAACAAAGCTTATCCGCACAGATTCAGGACTCTCTCATACAGGCGTGCATGATTCTATAACAGAGCAGTTAGCAGCTCGCCCTTGAAGTTAACTAAGAAACCTCTAAACAAACAATGCCAATCCTTTCAATCTCACACACAACCTTCGCTAACTGCACCAATCCAAACTGCGATAAATGAAATGAAACGAAACCTAATTAAGAATTTCCGACTTTGTGCAGTACACTACCACCACAACCACTTTACCTTATGTAGATACACGCAAACAAAGGGATCTCATTTAATGCAATTAAAATTTTCCACACAAAGAGAGAGGGAAAGTGCCAGGATGCAGGATCTCGAGGTTTTCATTTCATTCAACGGATGGTGGTTTTATAAGTTTCACAAGGCCGCGAGTTCTTTAAAAGGAAAGCACCCTTCGGCACTAACAATCACTCAGTCGGGAACTTAATTTCCTTTAATGTCCTTTATGCAAATAGAAAGTTTGATATGGCAGCTGAAGTTGTATCCAAAACCCATAAGACCAACAGTTGGTCCTGCGATTGGCTATATCAAACCGCAGTCAGGTAAACCAAAAAAGATGTAAGGATAATCTTAGTGCAAACGAAAAAAGGACGAAAATGAGAAGTCAAGTGTGCCCACAATGTTTGTTCTACGAGTATTTTCGTATTCAGTTGGCGTACACCACTCGCTCCATTATTCCTTGCGTCCCTTCCCAGGACCATTGTCCTGGAAATCTGTTGTTGATATTTCATTCGTGTTTCTTTTTTTATTGATATCATGTTCGTTGCTTGCCCTTTCAATGAAAACACTAAATGCGAGACATTCCAAGGTATAAGTAAATGTTTACAGAATCTCACACCTCCACTTTCTGCTGTCTTAACTTTTGCACAAAAGGATTTTTTGTTTGCTATTTCTTGAGAAGGACATGGAGGTAAGTCTTTACAAGAGAATCTAATAATTTCCTGAATGTTTACGTTTGGTTTTTGTATTCTTTCTTTAAAGAAAGGATTCTATTTGAAAGGAGCGCCGTGCAAGTGAATAAAAAAGTTTTGTGAGGAATGCAGAGTGAAAAGATTGCTTGCGGTGTCCTTGGAATGTGTTAGAGGTTTAAGATTAATAGGGGAGCGCATTCGATGATATATTGAAGGTGGTATGTGCACCTGAGCGTTGAGTGGAAAAGTTTCTAGAGAAAAAATAAGAGACAGGCACAGAGACAACTTTAAGCAGAAAAAATAAGCAAATAACACATGCGTATAATTAATCTACTGTTATACGGTTTTTCTTTTTTTTTTTAGAAAAAATCGTGTATACCACCTAATGACAAATGACTAAACTAACTCAAGTATAACATTTTAACAAAATTTTAAATTCTTGAAAGATATACCCCCAGACCGCAGATATGAAGTTTTAGCTAAGTGCGTGCTGCCGTTTAAGCTGCAGTCCGAGGCACAGACCGACGCATTGACAGACAGAGAATCGCGATTCTGTCCATCTGACCAATTTTTTTCAGAGATGGCATAGTTCTGTGGCCACAAGATAAAACCGCCTAAGTAGAGTTAGGACAAAATTGTGTTAAGGATGCCAGAGGATGCTCTATTGTTCGAAGTTGATGCTTCCAAATTTTTACCTTAGTACCAGTTGTCCTTACCGAGTTGTAGGCAAAGGTACAAGACCAAAATTCCAAATTCCCGTACGTTTTCGGGAAAAACGAAAACTTACGAGTAGTGTACTGCTTGGGGGAATGACTTCCGTTGATCTGATAAGCGAAGCACTTGCAGACTCTTTGGTGAATCGCATCATCTATTCCGGGCCACCAGCAATGACGACGAGACATCTGCTTCATTCTGGTTTCTCCCCAGAGACCTTCGTGCAACAAGGAAAGCTCTCGTGACTGAAGACAACCCGGAACTACTACTCTGGTATTGTCTATCTGCAATAAAACAACATTAGTACACATACATAAGCTTAACCTGCGTCGAAAATAAGGAATCAAATTCGCTTCGTTACTCGGTAACTGCCTCGGCCACCCATTATGAATGTACCAAACTACCCGGCTAAGAATAGGATCCTTTTGAGATTGCTCGGCTACCACTGAGAGATTGATTGGGAAGTTATCAACTACCATGCCGTAGAAATCATCCATAGCGTGACATGTTTCCGCTTCGTCGAAGTCCGCATCTGATCCGACTGGTAAGCGGGAAAGACAGTCAGCATTGCCATGCTGCTTTGTTGAACGATAGCAAATAGAATACGTATAGCTCATAAGCGTGATTGCCCAACGCTATAGGCGTTGAATGGTCATCTGGGGCAATTTTTTGCTGGGACTACAAATCGTCACAAGGGGCTGATGGTCAGTGATGGTTTCGAAATGACGCCCATACAGGTATTGGTTGAATTTCTTCACACCGTAGACGATTGACAGCGCCTCCTTCTCTATTTGACTATAGTTCTATGCGCTTCTGTCAGAGTCTTTGAGGCGAAATCGATGGGCTTCTCCGATCTATCGGGGTAAATGTGTGATATGACGGCGCTGATGCCATGAGACGACGCGTCTGTTGCCAGAGAGATAGGCAAGTCTTCCTGGTAATACACCAGCCTAGTTTCGCATATTATCTTCTCTTTGAAAGTTTCAAAAGATTGTTGTTGCTCTCTCCCCCAGACAAATTTTACATTCTTCGAACGCGGCTTATTGAGCGGGGCTGCAATTTGTGCGAAGTTCTCAATAAACTGATGATAATAGTTTAGTTTCCCCAAAAATGCCTCCAAATCTTTTAGATTGTTGGGTCTAGGTAAGTCTCTCAGTGCCTGCAACCGTGACTCCGACGGGCGTATTCCACTTGCGTCAGTAATGTGACTCAAATATTCAACCTCCTTTTGGACAAATTGGCATTTTGCAAGATTACACTTCAGTCCATGTTCTCCAAAACGCTCTAACTTGTAAATAGGCTTTGGACATATCAATCTTCGAGAAGTGTTCTCCTCTTTGAATGTAATGAAAAAGCTCTTCTTTTTTCGGCATAGGTGGCGGTCGACTTCTAGTTTCGAATTAATGGTTACTTTATAATTGCCACAAATGCGAATAGAACCATTCGCTTTGTTCACCACCACAATTGGTGTCGCCCATTCACTTGTCTCCACAGGGCGTAGAATACCAAGATGAACCATTCTGTCGATTTCTGCCTTCACGGTTGGCTTCTGAGCTTATGGCATGGAACGAAATGGTACAAATACGGGTTGAGAACCTGCTTTCAGTTTTAAATGGGCTTTGTACTGAGTACTGCGTCCTAGACCTGGGCTGAAAACCGATTTATACGATTCGCAAAGTAATTTCGTCTGAGCAGCGAGATGCTCTCTAGTTTCGTCGCGCATTTGGAGGACTAGCTCCTCTGTTGAACTATTGAGAGAGAACTTAAATGCATTTAACCAATCTAGGCCCATTATATTCGACCCTTGCTCACTATCTACGACTAGTAATGGCAATAAAAGTGTCTTCTGATTCCATGTCGCATTTACATACACTATGCCCTTTATCGGCACCTCAACATCGCCGTAAGCTCGTAATTTCTTATCTGTACGCTGACAAATCGGTTGACCTAAGTCGCGATACCCTTGCATACCTATTAATGAGCACAATGCACCCGTGTCTAATTGAAAATTCAGCTGTAAGTTGTTGATCGAAAGCGAGACCATCAATTTTTTGTGTACCTCAGAGTTCTCGATTTTCCCTGACGGCAAGCAAACCTCTGCGGGCTGCTGTAGCTGATGAATTGAATTAGCGGTTTGAGTAATGCTCGGGAGACGATTGTTGTTAAAAATAATTTGGAGGGGAATTTGTACGTGAATGTGAATGCGCTGATTTAGGGCGGAAGTTCGTATGGTTCTTAGAAAGATTTCTCTACCGACGTCGAAAGCGTGGACCTGACTGTGAGGTGTCTAGCTTCCCCTGGGTTGCCATGCATGCACTCTGTATATGGTATGTCCCCTACGCTGACATTTATCGCACACTGAATCTTGGTGCCTGCATCTACTTCAGTCATGACTTACGTGGCAATCAGGGCAAGATTTACGGTTTAAAAAAAAAATTGATTGGACTTACTTGAGTGTGGCTCTATCGCGTTGACCTCTACTGTGGCTGCTGAGCTTTTGTCGCTGTCTTTTAAAATCGATGACGCGAGCTACGATGTCTCAAATCCCGCTATGATCACTTCCATTTTTTCCAGTGTTGGATCTTTGCTCTGCGTCGCTGCCAGTCGGACCTGTTCGTGCGGTGTATAAAACGCAAACATGTCACGGATCATATACTCCGCATATGAATGATTGCACCCCTCCTTTTTACATACTAACGCACAATCCTTTGTGATCCCCCTCAGATCTGCGATCCAGTCACTATAATTTTGCCCTGGTGAAATTCTGTGGCGAAGGAATTTGCATCTCGACGCGAATATGTGTTGGTTACATTGAAAATGTTGTGTTAAATGTGTGTGTACTTACATCCGTTGTCTCGAATAACTTTTGTAGTAGATCCAGAAGATAATCACCGCATGATGATAAGAAATATGATTTCTTTAGATTTTCATCTGTTACGACATGCGCATGGAAATGCTGTTGGAGTTGAAAAAGGTAGTTTTCCCAATTTGCCTTGGCTGGGTCGAAGGCTCCGAATCTGGGAATATTGGTAAACGCTGCACTGGTGAAACTTTTGATCAATTCCTACATGTTCTCCATGTTCTTCTTCATCATTTCGGCAAACCCCTCTTGCTGTTAAAACTTGTTTTCTGAGAATCTGTGAAAATCGACTTATGCGGTTTTACATTGTGGCCACAAGATTGATCGAAAATTTCCACGAATGTGTTGGATGGGCGCCGTGGAGCAGTGGTTAGTGTGTCGGACCACTGTACATGAGGTTTAATGCTCGAAGTCCAGAAAATACCAACGTCTTTTCACGGTCCCACCTCTCGCGAACGTTTGACAAATATCCGAGAGTATTGTTGTTACGAAAAAGCTTCTTAAAAACGTAACTAAATAAAAAAATTGCCCTTCGGATCTTAATACCAATAACGGAAATAATGAACAAACTTTTATACTATAGGAAGATGTCTCAGAAAAGCGCGGTCTCTGCAACCTGAATGATAGAGAATTTGTGCTTCAAATCTTTACTGAATGTTCATAGCTACGAGTATGATTACTAGTTTGCTTCTACAACAGGCTTGCCATCAATAGCACAAGAAACGCGGACAATGAGTAACTAGGGCTGCTTGGAAACGAATGATTGCCCAACACTTAGAATAGATTAAAACCCACTTATTCCCCAAGTGTCATCATATTAGCGATTAGTATAATTATGAACCGAAATAGATTTGATAGAAATATGGTAGATGCGTATTAGTTTACATTGGTATTTATCTCGTTGAAACATGCTCATTGATGTGTAAAGGTCTTTTTTTGTCGAAGGCTGAGGTGAGCTCGTCGGCTCCAGGGTCAGCCCTAAAGAAATACCCCAAAACTTTGGGAAAGAGGTACTTTATTAAAACTATAAGACTAGTATTACAGTGTTCCCTTTAAGAATGCAAGATTCTGATACTAACAAATCTTATACTTAACAATCCGTGGATAGCTTAATTCTACACTACAATAATACTTAAGCCCCGAGCTCAGGCTCGGACTGGCCTCCTTGGCGGGTCTCTGGGGTTGCGGTGTCTTGGAACGGCTTGACAGGTCGTGCGGTCCACACGCGGTACTGGTACGGGCTTGTCCGTGCAGGGCACGGCCGGCTATGAGTCCGTGCAAGGCACGGGCTGACTGGCTATGTCCGTGCAGGGCACGGGCAGGCTGGGTGTCCGTACAAGGCACGGGCTGACTGGCGAGTCCGGACAGGGTCCGGGCTGCTTCTCAGGGAGGGGAGCCAAGCCTAAGCTTGGAGCGAGAAAGGCTGGCGGCAAAACTCCGCTAAATGCCGGTCTGGAAGATTTGTCCCAAAGAAATGGGGACACTTATCAAGGGACGGGCCGCCTGTGGTCAAAACGGACCCTTATCAGGTTGCCCACTCACTGGGGTGAAGGCACGAAAACCAAAACCAAAAATGTTTCTTTGGCGACCGAATTCGGGGAGAGTCTGTTCCAGGTACACTTGATTGGTACGCTTATCACCACTGAGCAGACTCTGCCAACTGCCACTTACGTTCTCTTACTTATGGGATATCCTCGGGCGAACCCCACATGCGGATCAGTAGAAATGCGGTGAAGTGGGAGGGTTGTGATCCCTTGTTTTCGGATCATGGCCTCGCTGATAAAAGGAAGAAGAAGATGGGATATCCTCGTAAGAACGAAGTGTGACTTTTTAAAACTCCTTCGTGTTTGTTGTTGTTTGTGTCTCGTTGACTTTCTGGCTTTATTTTATTTTGGCGTGCCTTAGGGTATACCATACTTCCTTAAGAGTTGGTCGTCTTTGTAGAGGTACCCGAAAGTATGCAACCCTTTTGGTGACATGGGTCGTCCTCTGCCAAAACACCTGGCTGTATACCCCGTTTTATTTCTCGGTTGGTAATTGAAGGTAGGGAAGCATGTCACTTCGTTACAGATGATACTCGCGCGCCACTTATCATTTTACTCATTTGTAATTTTTCAAAAGTTTTATTACTGGTATTCTGCATCTAGTTGTTAGGCTTTCGATTAGTGTTAGTATCGCAGAAATTACAAGCCCATGCTCTACTCTTTTAATAATATGGAAGATAGATGCAAATTTTAACACTTAGCAGCCCCACTTATTGCTACTCACAGGAATCATTACAGGCTGCAATATGTTGGCCATCAACATACACAAACCGCCCTTTTCCTCCTCCTTCCAGTATGTCCCACAACTAGGGAATGGATTTATAAAGAACCCAGTGAGGGCTGCATCTCATATACAGAAACCCCATTAACCTACCTGCTATGAAAAATGTTTTTGCGACTGGGGCACGCACGTATGCCGGTAAAAAGCAGAAACACCACCGCACATGGCTTTCTACAGACACCTGGAGACGGATCGATGAGCGTACAGCAATCAAGGCTCGGATTGCAGCGGCCTTAGCAGTAGAGAGAACCAAGCTTGAAACCCAATACCGTGCGAATAAGAAAGAAGTGCAGCGTAGTGTGAGACGTGACAAACGTCAATATGTCAACTCACTGGCCTCAGGGGCTAAAGAAGCAGCGAGTAGGTGCTACAGTAGGACTGTTTATAGCATCACTAAGGAGCTCATCGGTGGTCGAAACTCCAAACAACATCCAGTGAAGAGTCTAGACGGTAACCTTCTGATTTCGGATGAGGATCATTTTGGATGGAGAGAACATTTTGCTACAGTGCTAAATCACTTAGACGATGGCGGTATGATCTTGAATTCGAATGAGCAGTTCGAAGCAACAAATTCTCGAATTCGCACCGCACATCCCAGTAAAACCGAAATAATAACAGCAATCAAGTCCATCAAGAAGAACAAGGCGGTGGGTATTGATAGCATCCCTGCCGAGCTATTTTAAGCGGCGCCAAATACATCGGCAGATTTGCTGCATCCCCTAATACGGAGAGCTTGGGATAGTGAACAATTTCCACAGGAGTGGAAAAGGGGGATGATCATTAAACTTCCAAAGAAGGGAAACTTGATGGATTGCGGTAACTGGAAAGGTATATGCGTTCTTCCAGCCGTGGCCAAAATAATAGCTAAAATAATTCTAGAACGAATTAAAGAACATTTAGATTCAACTCTCGATGTCGAACAGGCAGGCTTCCGCGCTGGATCCTCCTGCATCGACCACATAAACACCCTACGGATCATTATCGAACAATGCGCTGAGTATAGGTCTCCGCTACATTTACTGTTTATCGACTTCGAGAAAGCTTTCGACAGATTGAATCGAGATGCTATCTGGTTGGCCTTGCGCAGGAGAGGCATCCCAGAAAAACTTATAGCTATTATCAAGGCTACATACGAGGGTGGTAAGTGTCACGTCGTGCACAATGGTAAGGTGTCGGAGGATTTTGAAGTATAAAGTGGAGTACATCAAAGGTGCATAATGTCATCACTATTGTTTTTGGTGGTTATCAGCGATGTACTCCGTGCAGCATTGACGGAAGGCAACTATGGAATTCGTTGGACTATGACATCTCACCTTAAACACCCAGATTATGCTGACGATGTTTGTCTACTTTCACATCGGTTAATGGATCTTCATCTGATGGCCCAAAATCTAGAAGCTGGGGCAAACAAAGTGGGGCTAAAAATAAACACAGCCAAAACAAAAGCCCCAAGCACTTCTTCTAACAACCGCGCTCAACTTAACATTGCTGGACAGGAAGTCGAGAAAGTTGATAACTATCCTTAATAAGGAAGTGTGGTCTCGGCTAATCGCGGTAGCACCGAACTGGATGTGTGCAGTAGAATCGGGAAGGCTAAAGCTGCGTTCGGAATGCTATCTAAAATCTGGAGAAGTAATGTTATCAGCTTAAGAACCAAGCTGCGACTGTTCCGCTCCAACGTAGAATCAGTGCTGTTTTATGGGTGCAGTACCTGGAAGGTGGACACGATTAACACACGCAAGCTGAAAGTCTTTGTAAACAAATGCTTAAGAATCATCTTGAGGATTTTTTGGCCGAACCGCATCTCTAACGAACATCTTTATCTGAGAACGGGCCAAGAACCTATAAGCATTACTATACGAAGAAGAAAGTGGTAATAGATTGGACACACCCTACGGCGCGAAGACAACTCCATTGTGAAATACGCCATGCAGTGAAATCCGCTCACCCAGGCAAGCAGAATAGCGGGACGCCCTAGGCAAACGTGGCGCAGAACAGTTGAGGAGGAATCGAGCTCTTTAGGAATGAGTTGGAGGCAGCTCAAATGCTTTGCAGAACTTCGAACAAGATGGCGCGCAGGCGTGGTTGACGCCCTATGCCCCCCGAGGGGTTAAACGATCTGAGTAAGTAAGAATTAACGTACCTGTTCCTATTGACTAGAGATTATGGCAGATTTTGGAGAACACCTGAGAATTTCAGATTAATGTCCAGCACTCTTTTTTTAGCAATTTTTAGACCACCTATGATAGCGTCTTTAGAGAAGACCATGTCTTTCCTGTTTGAGGATTCCTACCAAGCTCATCAACCTGTCGAGGATGGCGAGAATACTTGTATAAGCTGCTGCATCAAGAGTGAGTTAGGTCCTAGTCGCTTACACAGCATCGTATCTGAGTTTCTGCAAAGCATTTTAGTTCATTCACCTTCACTTTCAAAGATTTGGGCTTCTACTCAACGGTTATGTCCCATGTTTGTTTAGTTTGCTTAGAGCCAGATTATGTTGAACTTCATCAAATCATCGGGGTGGTTTGTATGCAGAAATGAAGTAAGTGACTGAGTAGTTTTTAGTTTCATTGGGTAAGGGATCACTTTTTCCCCCATGGGTACCACAATGGGTCATCACTGACCTGAGTGTGGCAGAGAGCGTCGCTCCCTGCCAGCCCACATACCTAACCTAATCTAGAGCCAGATTGCTTAAGATTTTCAAAATACATTAAGGAGAATATTCAACAGACTAGGGTGGAAGACAAATACATTCGATGCAGAGGCTTTCGTCATTATGATTGCAGATACTACGTTGACAAGAAAAAAAAACAAATATTTGGCGCAACAGCTCTTTAAAGTGCCAGGGCCTAGCTTCTCGCAACCACTCATGTTGTGTCCGTTATATTTTTCACACGAATGGAAGGGACCTACAGTTTAATGCCGAATCCGAACGGCGATTTGAGAAGCTTTTTCGTGACAACAATACTCTCGGACGTTTGTCAGACGCTCGCGAGAGGTGGGACCGTGAAAAAACTTTTTGGTATTTTCTGGGATTCGAACTTGGAACCTCATGCTAGTGATCCGACACACTAACCACTTACGCCACGGCCCCCACTCTACTACTATGTTGACGGGTTCGGCCAATGAGAAGTGTGTGCAGCTGATTACCCACATCACAACGGCGTGCTATGCATCTATGGTAAGAAGAAGGACGAATACACGGTACTTATCAGTTTATTGGCGGAATGAAGATATCGCGCTGCTACGCGCTAAATGTCACCGCGCAAAAAGGCAGTGCCAGCGCAGCAGCGGAAGAGACGATTTCAACCACCAGTACAAAGTAGCGCGAAAAGAGTTGAAAACGACAATAAATACCAGCAAACGTCGAAGCTTCGCCGAGTTATGCCATGGAGCAAACGAAAACCTCTGGGGGTGAGCGTACCAAGATGCGATGAAAACGCTGAAAGTCTTTCGAGCACCATCCCCCACATGCCTAGATGTGTGTGGGACAAATAGTCGAAGGCCTGTTTCCAAGACAACCGGAAATTCCACTGGAGGACGAGTTACTTACAGCGGCTCAACAAGCACAAGAAATTCTAAAGGCGTGCAACAGATTCTTGTTTCTAAACCGAGACCTATTCCCACAAATCAACCGCTTAATTCCTGAAAAGAAATGCTCAGAATGCTTATTCGTCCAAAGAAACTTTTTTTAAATCTGTATTGTATAGCAATCCCTGTCAAACGCTTTCACAAATAAAATATCAACGACATTAGCTTCTAGAAGTTAATGTCGATTCGTTTCGATGCTGGACGTGCGGACTGTTCAGTGTACTACTAAATAAAAGAGGGCCCGTCTATACGGTACATACTAAAACTCTATGAATAAGATAATACCATCTTCCAAAATCACTTTTCCAGATTTCAGCAACTGTCCTTCGAATATCATTCACGGAATCCATCGAAATGGAAAAGTTTATTTTCCTCTTTTCAAAGTGAAAATCGAATTTCACCATAATCCTCGGAAAAGGAGAAAACAAAAATCCTTTTAATAAGGATTCCCCAATATTGAGTGCTTACAACTAACTAACAAACTGCCATTGATTATTTAACGACTTCTTAAGTGGTTTTCTTCCCCCTTCTGAGAGAAAATTCTTTCATCATAGTACAAGTTCCACCCACGGCCACCCACCAAACCAGCTAAGCTGGGAATTATGTGTGTGCACACATCCAGCTAACAGGCTCTCTAACATATTGACCCAATGAATAACTTTCACGCATCAGAATGTGCTCACTTTATGAATTATTTAATCCTCTGACTGTGTGGCACATCCTGGAATCGAACGAAAAAAATTGTGCCATTGCCACATGAATCTTGCACCACACTCTCCAATTCCACCTCACGGGTGTGCATGCACATTTGAATAATCCTTTTTCGGAATTTTGATTGTGTGCCATAAATTCAAATAAATTGACAAACTGCACAGGGCTGAGTGCATTCCCGTTGTTGAATAATTGAAAAGTCATATGCTGAGCGAGTCGGGGGTGACAGGTATTGAATAAAGCGCTACCGCCCGGACAAAAACTTCTGGCAGGTGCACAAAAAGAGCAGTCAGCAGGCCTCATCCTAGCGTTGCAACCCCATAAGGGCAGTCTAAGGAAGTGTAAGTCTGATTTGAAACGAAATGCAAACCTATGAATAATTCCAATTCCATACCTACACTCCCATATTCTGATGGTAATGCGGGTTGGGTGGGGTAGGGTGGGTGGGTGGGGTGGGTGGGTACCCACATGTAGCAGTTGAAGTGGAGCGTTGACAGAGTGTAGTCGGATTCGGATGATGCGTGTGCCATGAGAACTTTAAAGCAGAGCGCACTTTGGAATTCACATTTTCAGAAGGATGACGAATGTCAGATTTATTGGCCGGAGGATATTTTTTTCAGGTGTTGAGTGCGATGTTAATCAAATTTTGAGTGCATTATTGCAATTCATATGAGTGTGTTTTTTTTTTTATGGAGAAATGGATTAAGGATGACTTCGAAACTTTTTGTAAATTGTAAAAACTCAATCTGTTTGCGTTAGCAAGCAATTATAGTCGTGATTTTGATACGATGCCGTTAGTATTCAAGACCATCGGAGAATATGGAATTGTGCGCGTGAGTAATCACAACTTTTGAGGACTCTCTATCTGATTTTGTTGACTGTATAATAGGATCTGAACTTGAAGTTCGAAATGGCTTCGCTAATATCAATGCACCCTGCCATACACCAAAAGAAATAGTGAAAACATGTTTTAAGCAAACGTAACACAGGCTTAAAAAATGTAAGAATAAGAAAAATATCCAAACAATATTTAATGATAACAATTAGTAAAATATTAAAAAAGGATGCACATTAGTAATAGATGTGTTTGAATTGTTTATTGACAAATTTTTATTTAAGCTCCGTACTATTATTATTTATGATATTTATATTTAAAAAGGCCCAATGCAATCAAATTTATTACTTAGGCTGAAATTAGACTATAAAAAAAATTTGGCAAATGTGTTTTATGAAATAATATTTCAGGAGCTTTTTTCAGAAACTTTGATAGGTAGGATTGATGTCTCACATTTAAAAGAAACCCCATAGGAATTCCTTAGTGGCTGGTTGATGCAATGTTGCCAACTGAGGGTACAATTATACTTTGGAGGAATAATTTTAAGGCCTGAGACATTGAAGCGATAAAGTGAGTCAATACTCACAAAAAAAATAGAAATTATGTGGAAAATGGCTTAATTTTTCTGCTTATTACATTTTTTTTATTTATTCTTACCATCAGTTATCCACCATTAATACTTCCATAATCTACTCCACACATTTTCCAAATGTTTTCTCACCTGTTGGAATATTTCATCTCGCAGTCTCAAAATTCAGATTTTCAAATTTTTCGTTAGAATTGACGAAACTTATTCATCGAGAACACAAAACAACTTTTTTGAAAGATGTTGCACTAATTGATCTTAATGAACTTTTTGAAAAGCGAAGTATTATCCAACTTCCACTACATTTTTCAAACAATATACCTGAATAGATCGGGAACATGCAATCATACTTTAAAGAATCAAAGGATAGATGAATGGAATTTTGGTCTACGAGTATAATTGTTAACAAAAATTTGGTATATCTTAAAAAAAAAACGGAAAAAAAATCATCAGGGAATTATAGAAAATGGATTGTCATTCATGATACCTATTTCTTTTCCGGAGAATTATTTCCTCTTTGCTTGTAAATACCAAATTTTTGTTCAGGAGTAAATTCCGAGGGCAAATTTATTCACGATAACCAATATATTGAAAAGGGGCGAAAGCTCGGCAATGTATCTTCTTTTTAAAAACCGAATGTGGCACATCGTCTGTCTGCCACCTAAATCAGCTACTGTTGAAAGAATATTCTCGACAATTAATTCAAATAAAACTAAGTTGAGGAATAAACTAAGTACCAGCATGCTTAGTGGCATGCATATTACATGCCAAAAGACTATTTCGAGATAAAGACTGCTATGATATAGATATTGACAAAGAACACTTTAATTTGTCTTCACTTTAATTTAAAATTGTATGTACATAAAGCACAGTGAACATCATATTCCATAATTAATCACGAAAAGCGTACATTGATTGTCATTAATTATGGAATATTTTGTTCACTGTGCTTTACTGAACGTATGTACATACAATTTTATTAAAAGAAAAAATGCAATTCACATTTTTATTTCATTTTTATTACTACGTATTTACATACATACATACGCTAATCAGGTGGACCCTTCATCCTTCTGAATCTTCCGCCATTGACTCCAACTCATCAAGAGGAATCCCTAGACAGGGACACCGCGAAGGAACCTCATTTCGGCAGCTTGTATCCGCGATCTTATTCTTTCGGTGACTGCCCAAATTTCACGATCATACGTGAGAATTGGAACTATACCGAGTTAAAAACCGATAATTTAGCTTGAACACTTAGTTCGGCTTTCCCTATTACAGATTGGCCAAGCTCTCTCAAAATTAATCCAGCCTGACCAATTCTACAGGATAACTTGGCACTGCTCTTTCTATCACTCGTGACTAAAACCCCGGGGTACTTAAACTTATCCACCTTTTTCAGTGGTACTCCACTAACATGCAGAGTGCACTGAATGGGAAGCGACCATTACTTCCGATTCGTTCACAAACCAAACCTTTCGTGTACGTGCTGAAGTTCGGTTTAAGAGGACCAAGGATAACCAAATCATCCGCAAAGCGGAGTTTGCCTCGAGGCAAACTCTGGAGTGTTCTGCAGGAGTATGGGATTGCTGGTTCCCTGTTAAGGGCGATTCAGTCTTTATATACAAACTGTAGAAGCTGTGTTCGGATAAACGGTGTTAAATCAATACCTTTCACTGTGGGCGTTGGACTCCGCCAGGGGTGCGTTTTGTCACCTCTCCTCTTCATTGTATATATGGATTGGATGTTACAGCGCATCCGCGGCGGGGAATGTTTCAAAGTGGGAGACCTAAGAATTAGTCATCTGCTCTTTGCGGATGATTTGGTCATCCTTGGGTCCTCTCAAACCGAACTTCAGCGCGCACTCGAAAGGTTTGTAGCCGTTTGTGATGATGCTGGAATGAAGATCAACGTGAACAAATCGGAAGTAATGGTCGTTTCCAAAAAACCCATTCAGTGCACTCTGCATGTTAGTGGAGTCCCACTGAAGCAGGTGGAGAAGTTTAAGTACCTCGGGGTTTTATTCACGAGTGATGGGAGGAGCAATGCCGAGTTATCCTGTAGAATTGGTCAGGCTGGATCAATTTTGAGAGAGCTTGGCCAATCTGTTATAAGGAAGGCCGAACTTAGTGTTCAAGCTAAGCTATCGGTTTTTAACTCGGTGTATGTTCCAACTCTCACCTATGGTCATGAAATTTGGGTAGTGACCATGGTTGCCGTGCCATCAGGTAGGCGACTTCGCGGAAGGCCTAGAAATAGATGGTTGGATCAAGTCCGACATCTCTTGGAGCCGCTTAGGGATTCCCCCTGATGAATTGGAGTCAATGGCGGAGGATCGAGAAGGATGGAGAGTCCACCTGGGCGTCCTACCCCCGCGACCCTCATGAAGGATTAGCGGGCCATTGAAAATGAATGAATGAAAAAAGAAAGGGGGACAATCACCAAGTGTTTTACCACGTTTCCACTTTAATGACAAACGAGAGCCATTGCAGTCCCTCTTTACCTAAAGCCCTAAGCATATCTGGTCGGATTTCATACACACCAGCTGATTTGCTAACGTTTATTAATTTAGACACCTAATTCACTTCATCTACCGTACGACTACTTTCCGCCCTACTCTTGACAATCGGTCTGTCATCTTCGGTGTCCTGTTCGGGATTGAGCAATTCTGAAAAGTGCTCGCTCCATCTGCGTAAGATGCCTTCCTCATTGGAAAGAAGCGTGCCGTCTTTGGATTTGACTCCTTTCACGATATTCAACTTTCTTCCTCTGAGTCAGACGGTCTGCCAGAACATCTTATTTGCAGATCTGTGGTTACGTTCCAATTTGTTGGCCAAAATTCCTTCCTAGACTGTTCTTTCGCCGCCACCGCCACACCAAGTCGGTTCACTTCACAAACATCTCCCGCAGAGGCAATAACCGCTGTTAAAAGTTTTTGCCATTCTTCTTCCACATTTGATGGAACAGTTGGTTGGAACAGTTCGTTCAAACCTGTCAGATATTTGCCGCGCAACACTGGGTTGATGCACTTGTGTCTTGTCTGTTACTTCGTTTATTGTCCTTCTCTGTGTTAGATTTCGTTGTAATCGTATGATCGCCTTAAAATATTCCCATTCAAGCACATCTTTAAAACCCCCAGATTTGGTAATAAAAAAAAAACACCGAAATAAGTTTTTCCAATTTCTTGTGATTTTTTTTTAATTAACTTTATGCATGGAAAGTAGAATATAATGAGCCGCGCTCAACTTAACATTGCCGGACAGGAAGTCGATTAAGTTGATAACTTTCTTTATCTGGGAAGTGTGGTCTCGGCTAATCGCGGTGGCACCGAACTGAATGTATGCAGCAGAATCGGGAAGGCTAAGGCTGCGTTCGGAATGCTATCCAAAATCTGGAGAAACAATGTTATCAGCTTAAGAACCAATCTACGACTGTTCCGCTCCAACGTAGAATCGGTGCTGCTTTATGGGTACAGTACCTATACTTGGAAGGTGGACACCATTAACACATGCAAGCTAAAAGTCTTCGAAAACAAATTTTTAAGGATCATATTGAGGATGAGGAAAGGATCAGCAATGGAAAGTAGGATATGTAACTAAATTCAAGAAATGTAGAAATTCAAAAGCAATAAAAAAGAAAAACCAATCAATTAAAAGAACTAAATTTCAGAAAATAGTCCTAAAATTCAAGTAAAACAGGCGAACCTTAACAAAACTGGAATTAAAAAAACCCCAGATTTCCCCTCAGATATTTTCCTCCCCTGGATTTCCACCCGACAAACAAAAAAAAATCTCTAAATTTGGGGGAAAACCGGCAAACTGGCAACTCTGAACGTTTACTGTTGTATGTAGCTTTCTTGTCTGGTAGTAATTCATGCATTGGTTGTTCCAATCCCACAGGTATGAAATAGATCTTTTTGTTTTTATTTTACTTCTCTTTACTTCTCCACTTTTTTTCATTACTTCTCAGAGATTTTAATAAAATCTGTTGCCTCCCACGCTTTTTAGCCCAAGGTTTCGAACCTAAAGACCCTAGGAAGCTAACCGTGCAAAGGAAAAAGGAGGTAACTGATACTACAGTAGCACAGGGACACCAAAAAAAGAGGAAGGGATACCATAGGTATCCACACTGAGGTGGATGTACATGATGATAGTAAGACCCATCATCACATACGGGACAATGGCATGCGTTAATAGAACAAGGCTAATCACGACGAGGACATCCCTAAACAAAGTGCCTGCATATGTATAACAGGAGCCATGCAAAGCTAAAGGTATACCTTACTACCGGAACCCAAATTTTCATCTATTCCGACAGCCGGGCAGCACTAAGGGCCCTTAATTCCTATACGGTAGGGTCAAAGCTCGTGTGGGACTGTCTCGACCTACTCGATAACCTCGCATCCATAAATCAGGTTACCAATCCGATCAATTGCGAAAGCTTGTGTGAACGCTACTGCAAAGGCATAGCACTAGCAGTACGTTGGTCATATGGCTGGAAAATTGTTCACTCTTTTGGATGATTGATAAGCTCATGACATCATGTAGTCAGGAAAAAAAAAACATTTAAAGGATATTTATAGCCTTTGAGTGCGCGCAAAAATATTTAAAAAAAAACGTTTGTGTACGGTGTCCGTTCGAAGAAAAGATGTAGATACTCTCCCGTAACTTTGAACGACTAAAAAGAAATTATAGTTCCTCTTGTTTTACCTCCCTGAGGTGCAGAAGTTCGGAAATATATTATTGAAACTATATTGGAATGATAATTAGATTTCTGGCAATTAACGAAATGAAATAATCAAAAGCACTTCTTCTCTTGCTGAGTATTATAAAATAAATGTGTTTTATTTCTGATTCTTTGACATGATAAAGTGGGCTCCGTGGCGCAGTGGTTAGTGTATCGGATCACTGTGCATGAGGTTCCATATTCGAATCCCAGAAAACGCAAAAAAATGTTCGTGCGAAAAATATAACGCACACAACACGAGTGGTTGCAAGAAGCTAGGCAAAGGCACTTAATGGGCTGTTGTGCCAAATTTATTATTATTATGACATGACAAAAGTTTTGACAGATATGACTAAATTTAAATATTTTAAATATACAAAATTGGAAACTTACTTCCGTTATATTCTACAAGATGAATGGTCGCCTCTTGTAAAAGTCGTAAACATACGCTCATGTATCTTTTGTAGGTATCCCCTTCATTAAAAATCCGACGCCTTATATGTAACGGGTGGGCCATCTAGTGATTTCTTTTTAAATCATAGGTTATTTTGACACTGACAGCTGTTTCCCGCTCGAAATCTTGACAAAAAGTCAGTATCATACCTTCGCGGAACGAAATGAGTCGCTTTACGCTTAAACAACATTGGGAAATATTGAAAACTTATTTCCAAAGTGAGTGCTGTGTAGCCCAAACAGTGCGTTTTTTGAAAAGAAGTTTTGGCCGAAATGAAGCACCCACCGCGCCTGCTGTACGCAAGTTTGTGCAAAAAGTTCGTGAGACTGGTATGCTAGTGGACAACACTCATGGTCCCCGTCGTCGTATGTTGCGCACAGACGAGAATGTGGCTGCTGTAGCCGAGAGTGTGAGACCATTTTTCTTCGAAAATGAGGCTAGGAACAACGTTTCGGTCAACGGTGGGCGTTACAGAGCCATGTTTACGACTCTTTTTTTTACTGAAAATGAAGACATGGATTTGGACGACCTCTGGTTCATGCAGGATGGCGCGCCATGCCACACAGCCCATGCCACAATCGGTCTTTTGTGCACTAAATTCCCAAATCGTGTTATCAGCCGTCTTAGCGATGTCATTTGGCCGCCTCGGAGCTGCAATTTGACCCCTTTGGACGCCACTGCGCCACCTTCCGTGAAGGACCGATATTATGCCAACAATCCGAAAACGATTTAAGCACTTAAGGCCAATATCACCCAAGCAATCCGTGAGCTACAGCCCGAAACCATCAACAGGTTCTTGGAAAATTGGAGTGATAGAATGCGCTACTGCGAGGCCAGCCGAGGCAGACACTTGAACGATGTTGTATTCCATAATTAATGGGAATGTTTGCTCTTACTAATAAAGCCATATTACATGGAAAGAATTTCATTTTGTTCATTTGATTGCATTTTTAAAAAGAAACTTGTAGTTGGCCCACCCTGTACATGTGTCCATACAGTTCTCAAATTCCCATAGAGTACACGACGCGAAATATTGGCTCCACAAAAAAAAAATTATATTTATTAATCAGTCCACTAAGCTTTCTCCCCAATTTAATTCATTCTCCACCTACCCAGAAGCTAACTTCTTTATCTCTCTTTATGAGTATGATTTTCAATTATGGTGTTGATTTAATCGATTTCAATTAATCCAAAACTACTGGCCAAAATATTGCACTAATGGACTTGACAGCGACACCGTGTGGTGTATGTGCATTCATTTTGATAGTATTCATACGTATTTTGCACAAACACACCACCACTTAGCACTGACAATACTCTCTCACACTCAGATAACAATCTACTATAGGCGGTTATGCAGATTTAATCACCAGCAATAATATTATTTTGCAAAATTTGCATATCTCATGCACAACAAGGATACCCACTTGTTGTTTGCCTGAGAACGCCACTGCGCCACCTCTCTCTGGCCACACCAGAAGCAGCACAACACCATCGATGGCGTGCAATGCATCCTGTGCCACCAGGACGATTCAGAGCCGAGTGTGTGTGTACAACCAGCAAACATAGTTAATTTGTCATATTTAATCGGTGAGCAAATAGAGTCACAGTAATTAGAATTATGCCAGAGGATAATAAAACAAAAAACATTTTTGATTTGCAAATACATCACTTGAAAAATAAAAAAATCACAAATACGCATGAGTAGTGTTTATAATTCATTGAGGAGATTACGGTTGACTGGGTGTGCGATTCGAACAGGTGGCTAGCATGTTTCAGTTAAATGCCAATTTTATGGAAAAATCACTGATTTTCAATACTCGTAGATATTGGGATCAGCGACAACTGAGTCGATATTAACGTAGTAATTGTCAGTCAGGATACCGCATATTCATAGGTATGAAAATCTGCATTCGATTTGTATGTAATTTTTGTGCAAAAACAGATGCGTACATGATTTGAGGCTCACAAGGAATGCTTAGTCGTGGGCTGTTGCAATACAGACTGCATAGCTCACAGTACTTAACAATATATCTAATATTGACTGGCTGTGTGAAATAATTCATCAAAATGAAACGCCAAATCAGGACGATCAATAAAAAGTCCCGACAGCCCTAACAGAAATAGTACAAAAACACCAGAGACTCCGTAGCAGTTGGCTATTTGAAATATGTCTCCGTTTTTACTTTTAAAACGTGTCATCTTGGGTTAACGGATTCCATTGAATTGCGTACTTTGCTATGTAACTGTCATCTTTCCAAAGTGTCTGACCGATCTACTACCACATTCATCGAAACAGGTGCTTGATCCCTTCTTTGGTAAATATGTTCATTTAGAATACGGTTCGACGAGAAAATCTTCAGAATGTTTCATAGACACCGATCACTTTTTAAGTGCTACACCCATATAACAGCACGACATCAGCATTGAAGCAGAACAATTGCGTTGTTCCGCCATGTTTTGAACAACATTCCGAAGGCAGACTTTTCCTTAGCGATTATTATAAACACTCTCAACCTGTTGTCCAGCAATGTCTATTTGAGCAAGACAATAACTTCTATGACAGAATATTTTCGATTTTGGGGTGTAAATCTTCCGTCCCACAATGTTCGCCTCTGTCTTTACATTTTTTATCATTGGGTGAAGGCTTATAATCCTATGAGAGAATAGGCACAAATCAGTTTGGTCTACATGTTTTTAGTTTGATATATTCATTAAACACCAGTAAAAAGCAATATTTGCCTCAGGATGCACCCTTGTCTGATTCAACTTTGGATCCCGAATTCTTCTAATAGCCAACCTATATGCAGGGCATGTTACTTAGATCAATCGTAAGCTTTTAGTTTATCTGGAATACCTCTCCTGAACAAATGAAGCCAAATAAACCGCCTGTTGACACCATCGAACGCCTTTTCAAAATCGATTTGCGATAGGTGAAGAGGCTCAGTTACGAGTATGTTCCGCAGGATTTTAATGTGCTTGACATAGGAGGACACAGAACGGAAACCTGCTTGTTCGGCATCGAGTGTCTCTTCGAGGTATTTCTTCATTCGCCTTAGCACTATTTTAGCAATTTACACGTCGGCAACTAAAATGAAAAAGCAAATACTAGTCCAGTTTTCGCACTGCATCAAATTACCTCCTTCAGGGAGCAAGACTTTCTTATACTCGTCGGGAAAGCTTGCGGCCTCTCAAGCAGTTTCTACAAGCGAATACAAGAGCTCAACCGATGTTGTTGGCAGGGCTTGTAAAACCTCTGCACGAATTCCATCAAGTCCAGCCACTTTGTTGCTTTTCAGTGCCTTAATTGCGGTACCAACCTCATCCTTAAATAAAATTCATTCAACAAGCAATCTCTCGATACCACTTAACAGCCAATTCAGTTGAAATAAAAATTCCAGTAAATGTTAAATCAATCAACCTTTTTTTTTGCCGATAGCCTATTAGATGACACCCCAAATGAACAATCAATTGACACCTTCCATTCAAGCTGTAAACTAAATCCGCACAACCCTTCCGCTCCATTAGCAACATCAACATCATTTAATTCGGCCCTAGACAAATATAACCACCAAAATTATTGTCATTATCGAACGATAACCCTTGACTGCCGAAAATCGGGGTGGCCCATGTCGTATGCGGTGACAGCCAGGAGATATAGCCCCAATCACGCCATTAGGTGCGCGTTCCACAAATATTTATCGAAAACCAATATTTGCCTGTAGTTCTGTCATTTGGTATATTTAAACGCGTGCTAGGAGGTGGTCTTTTTTTTTTAGGTACAGCAGTTAATGCTCGGACAGTGAATTGGCTTAGCAAACGACTTCAACTATTTACTGAAAGTTTGCAGAAACTAGTTTTTGGAGGATAATCCTAAGAACGTGACTAGTTCGTTTATCAATTGATGTCGTAAGAAATTGCAACTATAAACACGAAACTTGAAATATAGCCTCGAATCATGGTATAATGCTCGTTTATGGTTTCCAATTATCAAGGGTTTATGTCCATGTGCCAACCGCACCCCAAGGAAGTAATTTGGTCGTCGTTCTCAGTTTAAATTAAGCCATCGACAATGGTAATTGCTTACCCGGTGATATCCTGTTTATCGCTTCTGTGACGATAAGCTTTTGTCCTCGATAATTAAAAATAAATTAGAGTAATTGATTTTCTAAAAGTATCTGTGAAGATGAAGTAGGAAAGTTGGGAGGAACTAAACTTGGAATGTTATGAAATGAATAGGACGTAACTGCTGAGTAATCGGATTGGAACGGGCGGAGCATTGACTGTTGTTTGTTTATACGTAACTAACTGGTACCCGCGACTTCGTTCGCGTGGAATTAGTACTTTTATTATGAAGAGTGATGATGAATTAGTAAGCTAGTATCCCCCTAGTACCCCCTACTAAATTTTTTTTCGGGTTCCTCGTAAAATTACAGAAAAATGTGAGTTTTTTGAAAAGTAGGTTAAAGTAAGGTTACCCTTACTCTGAACCTAACGGATATATGGTGCGAATACGAGTTTTATGGTATAGTAAATTCACCACATATTTTTAAAACGAATACCTTAAAAAAGACATCGATTTTTTTTTTAAAGCATGTAATAGAGCTGTCCTTGTGAAAAGTATGGATATTCCATATTTATACCGCAGACTTCCAAAGATTGTCCTTGTGCCTTATTGACGAATTACGCTCACTCGAATTTCGCTCTGATTTTAACTTCTACAATAGCTTCCTTGCACATACACATTTTTTTTTAACTCTGAGTTTCTTGATAGCGAATATATTGAGCGTATGCGATCTGAAATCATCGCTAACCCCAAACGATTTTTTTACTTCATTAATACCAACAAAAAAAAGTCAGACAGCTACCCATCAACTCTGACATTCTCCAATACATCGTCGAGCGATCCTCGAATAATAGCAAACTTATTCGCTCATTTCTTCAGTCAATCGTTCTTCAACCACACATCAGAGCCCGACCATTCTTACTTCTCCTAGAGATTGTGCCCAAACCTCATTAACAACAATCGATATAACTGTGGCTCTCGTGACAGAAAAGATCGAAAGACTTACATGCTAATACTCCACTGGCCGGACGGTACACCTGCCATAGTTTAAAAAAAAAAAAGTGTAGTCTCTTCAGCTCTACCCCTTATGGCTCTGTTCCAACTGTCAATTCCACAGAGCATCTTCACTACGCTTTGGAAAAGCCCCTCCATAAGAAAAGTCCGAAAAATGAAATTTCTAAATATCGTCCCTTAGCTAAACTCTCTTGCATACCTTAGCTATTCGAAAGTATTGTTTACGATGCAATGTTTTTTCGTTGTAAATCTACATTTTCCCCTCACCAACACGGTTCCTTAAAGGGACGGTAAACAAACACAAACCTAACCGAATTCGTATCCAGCACCCTGTGTGTATTGGAGGATGACAAGGAAGCCGATGTTGTTATTACCGATTCCAGCAAAGCCTTCGATAAAATTTTGCATACGTATTTTTGAAACTCCAAGCTCTCGGTTTTCCGTCCGGGTTTATCACGTGGATCAAATCCTACCTTCATGAACGTCAATATGAAGTCCTTTTTAGATCCTTTGCACCTGATCCCTTTATGGCCCCCTCTGGTGTCCCTCAAAGAAGCCATCTTTGGCCCTTGATTTTCATTTTGTCAATTAATGATGCTGACGGAGTTATTAAATATTCCCGTCTATCAGTTTATGCGGATGACATGAACATTTTAGGACACATCTCCACACCCACTGACTCCCGCGCACTTCAAACTGACTTGAAAAGTTTTTCTACTTGGTGTAATAAAAACTTTCTTGGGTTGAATATCAACAAATGCCAAGGTATTACTTATTCCCTGAAGCGTCTTCCGACAGCTCTTAGAACGTATGTGATTTTCGACAAGCCTGTTCCCACTGTCACTTTTCTGCATGATTTGGGTGTCATGTGCGACATAGCCATATTGACGATATCATAACTAGATCAAATTCTGCGCTGGGTTATATGAAACGTTGGCCCGAGGCTGTGCACCTTCTTAATTAATCTTAATAAGGCAAGATTTTTTTGGGGGCCCCAACTTTTACTGTATTATACAATTTTAAAGAATGAATGTTATTCAAGTGTAAAATCACCCCTCTCTTTTCTTTCGCTTTTTTTTATCAATTTTTTACCTTTTTTCGTTTTTTCACAACTTTTTTTTTCGGGGGCCTCCGGAAGCGGGGGCCCCTGGAAGTTGAGGCCCTGAGGTCATTGTCTCACTCGCCTCCAGGTAAAAGTGGCCCTGCCCGAGGAATTCTCAAATCCTTACGTCACGAAATCCCTGTACTTAACATTTGTAAGACCAATTTTACTCGTAGAATATACCAGCCAAGTTTGGTCTCCCTATCACGATACGCATTCGTATCGAATCGAGTGTGTACAGCGGAGGTTCATCCGTTTTGCTCCTACCTCTTTACGAGCATCGTTTGAACTTGCTAAGCATGCAATCGCTTGAAAAGGGTAGAAAAGTTGCAGATATACTACTTGTACATCAGCTATTAGCAGGCAACATTAATTGTCATATGCTGCTACAAACCATCTCACTCAGCACCAATCCGCGTTTTCTGAGGTCAGCGTCTCTTCCGCCTCAAGTTTCACCGTACGTATTACAGGTGTAATGAGCATATGTCTCGAATGCTACGAATGGCTAATGACTGTCACAACCTTTTTGATTTTCAGTGCAGCAAAAACTCACTTAGAATTTTTTGAATTATATCCTTTAACCCCTCGGGGGGCATAGGGCGTCAACCACGCCTGCGCGCCATCGTGTTCGGAGTTCTGCAACGCGTTTGAGCTGCCTCCAACTCATTCCTAAGGAGCTCGATTGCTCCTCAACTGTTCTGCGCCATGTTTGCCTAGGGCGTCCCGCTATTCTGCCTGCCTGGGTGAGCGGATTCCACTGCATGGCGTATTTCGCAATGGAATTGTCTTCGAGCCGTAGGGTGTGTCCAATCCATTGCCACTTTCTTCTTCATATAGTAATGCTTATAGGTTCTTGGCCCGTTCTCAAATAAAGTTGTTCGTTGGAGATGCGGTTCGGCCAAAAAATCCTCAAGATGATTCTTAAGCATTTGTTTACGAAGACTTGCAGCTTGCGTGTGTTAATGGTGTCCACCTTCCAGGTACTGCACCCATAAAGCAGCACTGATTTTACGTTGGAGCGGAACAGTCGTAACTTGGTTGTTAAGCTAATAACATTGCTTCTCCAGATTTTGGACAGCATTCCGAACGCAGCTTTAGCCTTCCCGATTCTGCTGCACACATCCAGTTCGGTGCCACCGCGATTAGCCGAGACCACACTTCCTAAATATAGAAAGTTATCAACTTTCTCGACTTGCTTTCCGGCAATGTTAACTTGAGCGCGGGTATTGGAAGTACTCAGGGCTTTAGTTTTGGCTATGTTTATTTTTAGCCCCACTTTGTTTGCCTCAACTTCTAGATTTTGGGCCATCAAATTAAGATCCATTATCCGATGTGAAAGTAGACAAACATCGTCAGCGTAATCTAGGTGTTTAAGGTAAGTTGTCATAGTCCAACGAATTCCAGAATTAGCTTTCGTCGATACTGCACGGAGTACATCGCTGATAACCACCAAAAACAATAGTGGGGACAGTATGCACCCTTGACGTACTCCACTTTGGACTTCAAAGTCCTCCGACACCTTACCAGTGTGCACGACGTGACACTTGCCGCCCTCATATGTAGCCTTGATAATAGCTATAAGTTTTTCTGGAATGCCTCTCCTGCGCAAGGCCAACCAGATAGCATCTCGATTCAATCTGTCGAAAGCCTTCTCGAAGTCGATAAACAGTAAATGTAGCGGAGACCTACACTCAACGCATTGTTCGATTATGATCCGTAAGGTGTCACTCTCACTTAGAAACTCCCTTTATTCCACTTCCGCACTCAGTCAATGGGATTTCGAGACCAATAGATGCTTCAAAATTAAATAAGTATTTAAATCCGTGGGCCATAATGATATCTCTGCTGGATCTCTGTTAGTCTCCGTGTAACTGTATATCTTTATGCAGTTTCCGAAGAAATTCTCGTAGATCATTTTCTCATATGTATATGCATGAATACTACTTTGCATTTTAAATAAATGCATGTACATCCCTACACATCCTTCTGCGCACTATTCGAACTACAGATTAAAGTTTAAAGCCCATGTGGAACACTCGAGCAAAACCGTCTGACCACTGCAGGCTTACTTACTTACTTACTACCAAACATCGGTGGACTTGAACACGCTAGACCGATTCTACTATCCAGAGTTGTCAGCTCGGTTCTCATATATGCTGCTCCGGTTTGGGTGGTGGCGTTAGCGACGATTGAAACATGGAGAAAACTAACGGTAACATACAGGCTCTGCGGAGAAGAATGATCCCTGTCGATATCCTCGCGAATGAGATGGTAATGATCCACGAAAGGAGAATATCGCGCCATAAAGAAACAGGTATTATGAAGAGAATAAAGGAGGAGAAGACAACATCAATAGCTACAAGTATATGGCAAGGCAGGTGGGATAACAGTACAAAAGCCAGATGGACTTATAAGCTGGACAAAACGAGTGTCTGGAGACTGCAACTACCATCTTACGCAGTTCCTATCGGGTCACGGCGGCTATCTGAAATAGTTACACTGATTTGGACACGACAGCTCACCTCTCTGGCCCTGGTAGCCCGTATCTAGTATCTTTCGAAGATTATCTCATCCCTTGGGGCAACCAAAAAAAAATCGACTGCGGTGAAGGCTTACAAGCTTGCAACTTAACGCATCCTTATCACCTACTATCCCTTACGTGACTTATGAACCTTTAAATCCTATCTGCTTGAATCCTTAATTCCCTGCCACATTGGCAATAATTCATCAAAACTTGTCAAAAGAATTTTAAATATTTCGACCAGATCAGCAACCTTTTAGCCAGACCATTTCAACCCCTACATAAGTTTTCCACTTTTAAGTGCATACAGCCACGACCCATTCCTCATAAGCCCTGATACGGCGGTCACACTTACTTATCATAAGTTATTTCCTATCAAGCGACAAAACTTTGCATAACACCGTGTAAACTTGTGAGAACGTTCCCATATTAAAATTCTTGGCAAAGCTTTTCCACATAAATTAAAAGTTTTCGTCGTCGAGAAAGAGCCTCCTCTCAAGTAGCAACAAAAGCAGCAACAAACATTCACCCAACAGCAGTAGACCTTCTCTAGACTGTATGTGACTCGATGAATGAGTCGCTTAAGGACTCAGGAAAGTGTACTTTCCACTTCATCCGCCATACACCGATAGGCATACCTACTCTCTCTAGAGGGAAGTGAAGTACAAGAAAAAGGATATTATGTGTCATTTGTTATTCCTTGTAAAACAAAGTTTTTGCACAAAATAAAAGGATTTATCCTTGTCACTCTAGGC
This sequence comes from Brachypalpus laphriformis, assembly GCA_945910035.1. Lineage (NCBI taxonomy): Eukaryota > Metazoa > Arthropoda > Insecta > Diptera > Syrphidae > Brachypalpus > Brachypalpus laphriformis. Next base: position 29,104,945 of record OX246753.1, read on the forward strand.
AACTGCATGAATATAGGCGGGTGTGGTTGTTTCAGTTGAGGAAAATTAAAACGACGCGGCGGCATATAATGCATGACCTCCATCCTTGGTGCACTTGAAAGACGTTACACAGTCCCCATCCTTTCATCAAGGACGTGCAACGATTTCAACTAAGAGGAGAAGAAAAACTTATCAATTCCTTTTGATAGCACTACACACCTGAATTATTGATGAGGATTTCCATCCCGCTCTCTAAGGACTGCGCTTCCATCTATGCCATGCAGATGCGACACACATTTTTTGAGGTTAAAAAGTCGAAAAGGATTGTCTACTTACGGCCTGATTGAAAAGTTTTTTAATTAATTTTCGTTTTGCTGTGCCACTTTCTTTCATTGCGGCATCAACAAAATTTTCGGTAAAAGGATCTCTTGCATTTCATCTTCCTTTATCGCCCCTGTGTGAACCAAAAAAGATTCAGGACATCAAAAATTAATTTTCTCTACTTACTTGACGGATTCTATGAAAGTGAAATAATTTATGTTCTCCTCACACACACATGCAAAGACGAGTACGAGTAGAAAAGAAATGAAACTTTTTCAATAATAAATAAATCAAACTGTCATACTAGAGAGCGTGTCAAGATTTTCCGCCGTCGTTGTGCCACCACTTATGGCAGTCAAAAAGTCTCTGAAGAAAGAGGGTGCAAGAGTCTATGACTGAAAGACAAAGTCAATTGTAGGGAAATTGCGACAAATATCCTTTTAATAGGTCGGTTTGGGAGAGATGAAAAGCAGAAGCGTAATCAGATTAAGTTGGCCGTGAAATCACATTCTGCAACATGTTGCGATGAACTTTTAGATACACACGGGGTGGTGGGTGTATTCTTTTTTAGAACTTATGCCTTCAAAATCACTTAGATTATCTTTACTTTGCGCGAAAGCTGATGAGGGGATGCCTTGGCAAGGCGGAAAGATAAAAGACTCTTTGGATCCATTACAATCGCATAACTTATTCAAATGTTTGTGGAAATATTTTTTTTTTTCTTATTGGTTTTAAGTACAGAGATGGGGACGAAGGATATTGTGAAACAGAAAAAATACTTTGACTGAATTTAGGATGCATATTTATCGCCAAAAAAAAATATGTTAGCCTTGTCACGATGTTGGGTGAACTTGCGGAGTCATACATATGCAAGCGCGTGGTAAATAAGAGTAAGTATGACAAGAATACGAGTAGCTTCGATGTAGCTTGAGTTAGTCCCTAACACTATTCTAACTTTGAATGGTGAATGCTGCTTTGCGAGAGTTGGGCCCTTGATAAGTCGTACGAGGGTAAATCAGGAGCGAGATTCAGTTCTACTAGAACTCTAAAAGATACATATTGGATCGTACTGATGAATACTGGTGGAGCTCGAAATACAGCAGAGTTACTCGTAAGAATCAGCCACATAATCGAGACCTCTAACAGTCTGTGCGTAACAAGACTACATCAAGGCGCTAGCCTCACCGAACTGGGTGCACTTATGTAAGGTTATGATAGGTAAGGAAGGGGTATTATACAAGGAAGCGCAAGAGTAATGACTCTATATAAATTGCTTATGATTTTTGCAAATAACGTCTAGTCTCTAGTCTCTAGTCATTATGATATTGACAATTGTACAGTAAACAGATGCAAAATACACAACGATGAACAATGGAATGACTTCTCATGAACATGGAATAATTGTGTCGATTTTTTTTCAGGATAATTAATTAAAGCTAAGAACACAACGTTAATTTCGTGGAAGATATCCTCACCGAGCAATTCGACGCCTAGCCACACATTTCGAAGAGACTGGCTCAACACGAGATAGCGCAAATGCTGTCAGAATAAAAACCGGCCGTTCGGTCGATCATATTGCTGCTGTGCGCGAGGATGTGAAAGAGTGTGCAGAAATATCAACGGAAAAATAGGCCACACAATTGGGCATTTCTAGGCGATCTCTGCAGCGTATTTTAGTGAACGATTTGAAGATGTTTTCATGTAAAATTCTGATGGTGCATTAGATGCTCCCGCAGACCACCAAGCCCGTCAATAATACAGCCAGCGCATCATAAAAATCAGCAATGATAAGGACGATTTTTCTTCAAAATGAATCATGAGTGGCGGAGCACGTTACCATTTCTTCGGACATATCAACAAACAGAATACTCGTTTCTGGTGTACTGAAAACCCCGTATTATTCAAGAATTGTATTTACACGTCTTGATATTCACAGGGAACATGACTCTTTTTGATCGAAAAACTGTGGTTTGATGAGGAATGCCGACAAGCACATGCAGCAAAACAAGATGCGTACAAAATAACACTGCATAGAAGAACTAGAGCTGCTCGCGGAGGAGAACAGAGGACCATCGAAGAAGAAGAAGAAGGAGCATGAGATCGCTCGACGAGGAGATTGAGAGACTTTATTGCAGGAATGATGTTCACATTTTTGACCAAAAGGTAAAAAAAACATGCCAGGGTTTCCAAGCTAGAAAAGACGCCTGCAAGGACGAAAAGAGTAATATAGTAGCAGAATCGCAGTCAGTGCTGAGGATATGGAAGTAACACTTCTGCAGACTGTTAAGCGGTAACAGTGACCGATATTCCGCTGTCAGGCACAATGAGCCATTCAACAGTGCCGATGACAGTCAAGATTCCAGTCAACCCGATCAGAAAGAAGTAAGGATATTGATCTCTAAACTTAAATTCAACAAAGTTGCTGGAGCCGATGACCTTGCCGCTGAACTTTTCAAGGCTGTAGGCGATAAGTTGGTAAGGAACACGCACCCCCTCATCTCTAAAATATGGTCGGGTGGAAGTTTGCTCGATCCTGACGAAAGGACACCCTCTGAACTACGCCAATTACAGAGGTATAAGTATTCTCAACATAGCATATAACATACCGTCTGCCGTATTATGTGAAGACCTAAAACCGATTGTCAACAATCTGATAGGTCTTTATCAGTGATGTTTCAGGCCGGGAAAGTCCACCATTGACCAAATACCCACACTACGACAGATCTAGGAAAAAACCCATGAATATTAAGTCGATACGCACGACCTCTTCATCGATTTCAAAGTTGTCTGTGATAGTGTGTACCATCAAAGTCGGAAGGAGCACCCCGAACCGTTCGATATCAGGAAAGGTCTTAGACAAAGTGACGCGCCAGCATGCGATCTCCTTAGCATAATACTTGAAAGAATTGTACGGAACTCACAAACCAACACCGGAAATCGAGGCAGCAAAGATGGGTGTAGCTGTCAATGAAAGCAAAACAAAATATATGCTGTCTACAAAAAAGACACCCAACATCGGCGTCTTGGGCACAAGCCCACATAGACAGATATCATTTTGAGGTAGTAAAGGACTTCGTATACCTAGTCCCTGTTTTTATGGGCTAAGACGGCAATTGAGTAAAACAACCATATCTTGAACTACTAAGGTAACTCTGTATAAGACACTAATCATCCCAGTCCTGCTGTATGGTGCAGTGGACTGCAAAAAATCGACTTTGTCAAAATCGAATGAGGATGCCCTTGGTTACTTTGAAAGAAAACTTCTTCGGGTGATCTTTGGTCCCGTCTGTATAGAAGGCGAGTGGAGGAGAAGGTACAATGCCAACTATACGGCCTGTACAAGGACATCGACTTTGCCAGAAGAATACACATACAGCGACTAAGATGACTGGGTCATGTAGAGCGGATAGAACTCAACGTTCCAGACGGGAAAATCTTTGAATTCACCCCAGATAGACTGCATATTAGAGGATGATCTCGGGGTAGGTAGCGCAAACAAGTGGAGGGAGTCCTCAATCAACTTGACGCACGCAACTGGAAGCAGCTGGCTCGTAACCGGGTTACGAGTTTGTTGGTTGAGGCCTGGACTGTAGCGCCACCTGAGTAAGTCAAACTCTACAGTCTGATCATAAGTGGCATCTGGCAAACGAACCCTTGGTAGGCATAGGAATACATGGTGCGGTTATGTCCTATATCTCTCATGGGCTCATCTGGGGATTCGGCCTGCTGAGTTATAGTTTGAATCGATGTCGGAGGAGGGAAAAGGATGGCTTTTAAAACCGACTATGTCCTCTTCTAGTATAAATATTCTTTTTTAAGAAACAGAAGTCAGAAGTGAAAGCCTCTTGCGTTTAGTCAATTTTTAGTGGGAAATTTTTTTTTTAATTTTTTAATAAAACATTTTTTCTTATTCACTGGTCTTCAATTATTACCGACATATTTTTTATTTTGTTTTATTCGCTGCGAAAAAGAAATTATTAAACTTTTAAATGACCAACAAGTCCACAGCAGATCTTGAAATGCACAGCGACCGGATGTTTTACCGCTTTTCTCTATTTGTTTACTACCTTCCAGCACTGCAAAGATTTACATAATAATAAACAATGGTGTTAACTTTGCAGTCATATAAATGTTTCATGAAAAAAAATTATTTTCAATTTTGCATTTTGGGCACTCCCTCCATATAGAGAGCCCCAGTATGCGCCGTGTGTTCGCTGAATGCGTTTTGGAGCAGTTGGAAGCGGACGACGATTTCAGCAAAAAAATTATCTTCAGCGACGAGGCCCATTTTTGGATGGACGGGTACGTCAACAAGCAGAATTATCGGATTTGGGACGATGCCAATATACACGAGGTTCACCAAGTGGCAATTTATCCGCAGAGAGTCACTGTTTGGTGTGGATTGTGGTCCGGCGGCATCATCAATCCGTACTTCTTCAGCGATGGCGATTTGACCCCGTTTGACTTTTTCTTGTGGGGTTTCCTTAAGTCACAGGTCTATGCCAACAAGCCTCAAACGACCGGTGCCCTCAAAGTCAACATAACCCGTGCCATCGCTCGAATTCAGCCTGATCTATGGGCCAGAGTCATTGAAAATCAGACCTCTCGGATGCGTGCAACCCAGCGAAGCCGCGGCGGCCATATGAACGTTGTCATATTTCACATATAATGTTATTGATAGGCCTTTCAAATAAAATAAAAAATTCGCTGATATGTCACACACAACCTGTTTTATTCAATTTTAACATCTACCCGTCCCTATTGGAAAACCCTTATATGCTTCGAAAGTTTTAGCGAGCATCAAAAATAATATTTATTTGTGAGTTATAAGTTATAGTTAGTTTTTTTCTTATTACCTACAGTGAATGTATAATCTATTTTTTATTTTTACTTTTTTTTTTACAATAAAACAAAATAAAATAACTCGGATAAAAACTCGCATAAAAACATGAATTTTTTTTGTATACCTAATAACTTTTAGCTACGTGCCGGAGCACAAAAGAAATAATTTAACAACCACCCACGCAGAAAATATTCATACGAAAACATTCAGCTTATGACAACCGGTGGTGGTCACAGTCTCTCATGGATTAAAAAGTGTAACCGCCGGCGGGTTATACGGCAGTGAACATATGTATTAACCTTGTGTGTGTAACCGCCTGCAAGGATAATGCGTAGAATACGAAAGTAATTCCCTAAAAAAATTCCCTCTAGTAGAAGTTTGAAAGCCCCTTTGTTTACTAGTTGTCCTCGCTGAATCAGAAATGTTTCGTTGAGTGCAAACGAACACATCGAAATTCCATGATTTGAACCAACCACTTCCTAAAAAGCTTTCAAACTCATGAAACCATGCCACCCACCTTACACTTAGTCGAATAAAAATCGATCAAACAATAATTATTTATTTTTGAAATAAATTAGTATTCTCAGTCTCAATACAATTAATCAATTTTGGAAAAATAAAACGAATTCTAAGAATAATGTTGCGAAAGAAACGTCAAAATGATGCGACTCTTTATTGGCAAAGCGTCATCAATGAAATTGAACATACCGCGCGGAAGAAAACTAAACAGGAACGAATAAAAAAATACGACTACTATCCACTGCTGCCAAAGAAACTTTACAATAGGGTAGCAAAAATCATTACGTTGGAATATAATGATGAATTGCCTGAGCCTGGAGCTCAGAATAAAGCTGATTCTATAAAGTCGAGCGATTTGGAATATGCAGTGAAAACACACGTAAGCCACTTCAAATGTAATTCATCCCCTGGTAAAGTTTTTAATTTGATTTGATTTTTGTAGGAGTTGTACAATGAAAGTACATGCTCTCTCATTGAACGAAAGGAAAAGGAATATCCAACGTTCGATTTAAATTTGGAGAACGCCATTGAAAAGAAAGCAGCAAAGAAAAAACGTGAAAACTGGTACTCAACATACATATGTGACGAACGAAAGGACAGAATTAAATGGAAATCGAAAATCTATCAAATGAAAAAGGATATATGGGAAAAGCCTCTGGATGAACAAGCAGAACAACTCATGGATGCTGTAAGTTACAAATAATAGCTTTGACTTTTTGGTATCGGATATAAGCTTAAGAAAATGTTAAGAAATCCCTCATTCCTACCAATGAAAAAAGTCATAAAATACATGATAACACTGTACGAATACAAATACAAATATTTGGCGCAACAGCTCTTTAAAGTGCCAGGGCCCAGCTTCTCGCAACCACTCATGTTGTGTGCGTTATATTTTTCACACGAATGGAAGGGACCTACAGTTTAATGCCGAATCCGAACGGCGATTTGAGGAGCTTTTTCGTGACAACAATACTCTCGGATGTTTGTCAGACGCTCGCGAGAGGTGGGACCGTGAAAAAAACTTTTTGGTGTTTTCTGGGATTCGAACTTGGAACTTCATGCGTAGTGATCCAACACACTAACCACTTACGCCACGGCGCCCACGACACTGTACGACTGGAGGTTTTTCCAATCGCGAGCAAGATACATTCGTTTTCTGAGAGACAGGGAAACTCCTAGTTCACGAATTCACAAATATGAAAAGCTCAAATTGGAGCAAGAAATTCTCGTAAAAAACGACGAGAATTAAAACAAGTAATCGCTTCCACTTTACGAGCTTAGAATAGATATGCTAATAAAGATGGTACAGACATTTCTTTAATGAAAATTCAAAGTGCTCCAACAAGCACCTTCTCAATATTTAACCACTTAACTTGGTCTCCTTTTTGATGTTAACCCTAATCAGCCCAGGTCAATTATTTTCCTAATACACCCAGGTGGTGACTCAAAGTGATCATATTAGGAAATTTGTTTGAAACAATAAAATATAATTATTTAAACTGATTTATTAATTTATATTACTAAAGATATTGCTTTTGTTGTGTATTTGTATTTCGACTGGCCTGCAGGTTAATTTAAAAGTGATATGCAAGTGTGGCACATTACTATTTCTCGGAGTGTTCGTTGCAGATATTTTTCTCGCATTTGCAACAAACTTCCATTAAACCCCAGCCTTTCCACGAGGACACATAAAGTATCCTTTCCTCCTCCCAGAAGTACTATGTCTCCAGAATCCTGAACCACGGAGGGAACTATTTCACCAATGACATTTCTTTGTGGCCGAAATATATTGAGTCATCACTTGGGTGGATTAGGAAAAAATTAAAAAATAGCAGTATATTTTTGATATGGCAATACCTTGTAAAGTATTTTTTTTCATTTTTACATAATATTTTCTTACGGAGACAAAGTCATGGAATGTGGGTGCAGTAACTTCTTTAACTTAAGTATAAGAGGTTTTATTAAAACTGAAAGGGTGACTGAGAGTCAGCGGGTGATTAGGGTTAAATCTTGTCTTAAAATGACGAATGTAGCCATTTTTGCCATTTTCTTGCAAGTTATAGAACAGAGGGAAAAAATAAATTTTTTTAGCTCATGTAAAATACCGAAAAAAATTTTATATCTAAGTACCATAATCTCTCTGACTACAACCCCTTAAAAATAAGTCCGCCGAACGATTCACGGAATGGATGAAAACCCTCGGCAGCGAAAGAGAAAGGGCTATGTCAAAGGAGCAACTCAAATCTCTATTCTCAATAGAGGGCAATGCTAAACTTTTATCATCTATTCAAACCGACCCGAAGGAAGTAAAAGCTATTGCTAAAACCGTCGCTGATAGATGGAATTTACCGGATGTGAGTAGTTGATTGTATAGTGCATTACACAACCATCCCTTATACTTTATATATTCTCTTTCAGATGGCTATTGAGTTGAAGTATGAGAACTATATAAATTCTCACCTGAAAACAGCACCACAGGAAACCGAGACTGTGGCATTTGGCAAAACAATTCCTTACAAGAAAAGACCGTGGGTGCGAGCAAGGGAAGATGTTGCAATTGAGACTATCTTCCCTGATGTGTTGCGCAGTGGAGAGCATCTATTCAAGGGAATCGCTCATTTGCGTTCTACTAAGGCATTGATTGACCATTGCAAGAAGAAACCGAATGTTCCAAGACCTACATATTTGGTTGATCATGGATACTTTAAAGCTAAATTACAAAGCGTTTCAGATACAGATGTACCGCTCTATGAGCTTTTGAAAATAAAATAAGAAATTCTTTGTTTTTTCTTCTGGATTTTATACAAATCGTATAATTTTTGATTTTCGAATCATAACGACTGCTAACTGCGCTTATGTCTAGTCAGTTGGAATATCAGTTCGATTAGTTCTGAGCTTCATTCACCCTCGGTTGTCCTAGTCTTCTTCTTCTTCTTCTTCTTCCTTTTATCAGCGAGGCTATGATCCGAAAACAAGGGATCACAGCCCTCCCACTTCACTGCATTTCTGCTGATCCGCCTGTGGGGTTCGCCTATTTGACCTCAGAAAATATCGGCAGGCCTGCCGATTTTGGATCACTCGGTTACTGAGGCCAATGAAATGCCGATGTCGTCGCATTTGTCTGATCCAGGCGTTTATAGGCCTGCCTTTCCTACATCGCGATGTCTTTGGAACGTGCATAGATATTGCCTTTTTAACAGGATTCATATGATCTCTTCTTTGAACGTGGCAATACCAGCTGAGCCGGTCGCGCTCTAATTTGTGTACGATGGTTTCCTTGATGTGAAAGCTTCCACGGATCTTCGAACTTCTTATTCGATCAAGCATGGTCACTCCTGCTGTCATGCGAAGCATCTTCATCTCAGCTGCCGTTAATTTACTCTCATACTTTTTGTACATCGTCCAACATTGTGAACCGTATGTGAGCGCTGGACGTACAACTGCGGTGTAGAGCCTTCCTTTCAACTTAGGGGGCATTTTTCTGTCACAGAAGATAGCGGAATTTTCTCGCCACTTCATCCACCCTACGCTTACACGATGATTGATGTCGTCATCACAAGTTGCTTTGCTATTGATCATAGATCCCAGATATTTGAACTTTCGCACTTGGGAAGCACTGTTCCATTCAAATAAATGTCTGGAATAGGCCTGAGTGGATCAGAGAACGGGCAGCACAAGTACTCTGTCTTTTTTGAACTAATGCGATACCCATTTCCCTCCAAAACGTCCACCCACACATCAAGTGCTCGTTGCAGGGATGTAGGATCCTCACTTATGATGGCTCCATCGTCAGCAAAGAATAACTGATGTACCTTGGGGTCCATCACTTTACCTTCAAGCAGATAATCAAGGACTGTAATAAAGAGCAAAGGACTTAAAACGCTTCCCTGGTGCACCCCGACTTTGATTGGGAACTCTTCGGTTACTCCAGCGGGACATCTTACTCTTGTCTTTGCTCTTTCGTACATGTCCATGATCATCTGCACATAGGTATCTGGAACCCCTCGATGTCTTAGCGCCACCCATATCAGATCTCGTGGTTGTCTGTCGAATGCCTTTTCAAAGTCAACCAATACAATATGCAATTCCCTTAAGGAATCACGATGTTTTTCCATTATGATCCTTATACTTTGGATTGCATCTGTAGTTGATTTACCCGAGACAAACCCACACTGATCATCAGATAGCCGTATTATTTTTCGCAGTCGGCCGCCTAATACCCGCTCAACGATCTTCATGGTGTATGACATCAGCTTGATCGAACGGTAGTTATCACAGTTTCGCGTATCACCCTTCCCTTTGTATATAGGGAGGAGGTAACTTTCCCTCCATTGATTCGGCATTGGATCACCTCTCACGAATTTGGAGATAAGAATTCTGAGCCATCTGAACCCGATGTCTCCCATCTTTTTCCAGAACTCAGAGGGTATTTCGTCTGGCCCAACCGCTTTTCGTTTTTTGGAGTATTTGACCGCCTCACTAACTTCTTCGACTGTAATGTCGGGTATTTCTTCACAGTTAGGGGTGGCTCTTGGAAAGTATAGCCAGGGAAACTGTTCATTTAAAAGCTCTTCACAATACTGTCGCCACCTCTGCAGAATTTTGTCGTCATCCACAAGAAGCTGGCCATGAGCATTGCTAATGAACTTTGGCGAACGAATCTCCTGAGCATTCTTCCTTCTTTGGGCGGCTATTTTGAAGATAGTGGCGCTCTTGTTCATATTGTGTCTTCGCAGCTCCTGGATAGCCTGGTTTGCATCAGCAACCGGGGAAAATATTTTCTCCAGCTCCCGATACAGGCCCTCCGTACTCTCTGCTTGAAGCTGGGCGCACTTCTTCTTCGCTTTTTTCTTGCAGTATCTGTATTCCATTTCGAGGCGAGCTTTTTCGTCACTATTATTAGAGGGGCACTTTGACCAAGCTTTGAAAGCCGCTTTCTTCTCATTTATCACTTTCTTAGCTTCATCACTCCACCACCATGTTTCTTTGTCGTGTTGATGGTGGCCTTTTGAAGCTCCTAGCAGTGATTTGGCCTTCTTTAAGCAAGTTCGCTGTAGGGAATCCCACATATTTTGTGCTCTGCACTCTTCATCCTCAGCTCCGTTGATGGTGTGAGAGAGGTAATTTTTCATTATGAAAACAAAAGCTTCGCCTTTTTCTTTGTCCAGATTGTACCACTTGATTTTCTCAGAGACCCTTGTTTGTTTGCTTTTCTTCGGTGTTTTCATAAAAATTTCTGTTAGACGGTGTTGCCGAGCGATTGCCTCTCCCAGGATCACTTTGCAATCTTTTACCCGGGGCTTCATGAAACTGTCTACCAAATGGTAGTCAATCTGAGTTTCATCACCACCACTGCTGTAAGTGATCAGGTGTCGGCTTTGTTTGATGAACATGGTATTTAACACGATAAGACCGTGTGATTTGCACATGCTTAGGATGTCTTCACCAGGAAAGTTCCTGGTGCCATATCCTAGTCCTCCATGGCAGTCTTCATAGTCTTCGTTTGATTTCCCGACATGTCCATTCAAATCTCCTCCAACAAATAGAAATTCTTCCTTTGCGATGTTCTTAAGGAGATTGTGGAAATCTAGCCAAAATGCATCTTTATCTCTCTGATTGTACCCATCGTGGGGAGCATATGCACTGACAATATTCCACACCTCTCCTTGTATTACTAGTTTGAGAGACATCAAACGGTCGCTGGACTTCGAAATGCTCAAGACGTTACCAAGTAGCTCTGCCGCAAGGATGATACCGATTCCTCGGTTGTCCTAGTATCTTTGAAAAAATAAAAAATAAAACAGATTTATACCCGTTCTTGTAACATAGCTTGCCTGTAAGTGGTAGACCAAATATTCTAAGCCAAAAATTATAGAGCGGATATAATCGGCTTTTCTAAAATGATTATCATATAAATAACTCTCGTATTATGGCAATTTAAAGGCGAGCATTATGGAAAGTATTTAGGAGCAACAAATTAAAATTTTTATTGCAAAAGAAACCTACAAAATATGCCTATTAGCTTTGGATCACCAAATTGAGCATAGCTGAAAGTTTCACTGAGTAAAATTCTAAAAGTACACAAATTTTCACATCAAAACAGAGTTTTGTTTTCTAAATAAGGTACTGTCGAGAGTGCTCTGAAAATGTCACAACTGGCCCTTTACCATATTTAATTACTATATAGATAGATCTTTATTTCGCATACGAATATGTATAAAGGATTGTCACCACACATTTTACATTACAGAGATATGATATTATACATACATACCTTTCTGCTGAAACATTATTTTACTTTTATATAACTGTGGACTACATTAGGAAACATAAATTTAAATTTGGAAAAAAAAAGCGACAAAAACCTTCATTGAAACAAAAAAAGATAAATAAATAAAAAAATAACAGCGCGTAATTATTCTTCAAATAAATAAATAAGAAAATAAATGACTCTTTATATAATGGAGTAAATTAAACAAAAAGAACTATGTTTATAAATAAATAAATAGTACAAAAGAACAAATAAAACAATAAATAAATAAATAAGTAAATACTTACTTACTTAGATGGGGCTACAGTCCGGGGTGGACCTGGGCCTCAACCAACAAACCTCTCCAGCCAGCACGGTTACGAGCCAGCTGCCTCTAGTTGCGCACGTCAAGTTGGTTGAGGTGCCTCTCCACTTGTTTGCGCCACATACTGCAAGGTCGTCCATCCGGGGTGGATTCGAAGACTTTCTTAGCGGCAACGTTGGGTTCCATCCGCTCTAAATGACCCAGTCATCTAGGTCGCTGTATGTGAACTCTTCTGGCTAAGTCGATGTCCTTGTACAGGGCGTATAGTTCGGCATCGTACCTTCTCCTCTACTCACCGTCTATGCAGACGGAACCAAAGATCGCTCGAAGAACTTTTCTCTCGAAATAACCAAGGGCGTCCTTATCCGGTTTTGTCAAAGCCCATGCCTCTGCGCCATACAGCAGGGCTGAGATGATTAGTGTCTTATAAAGAGTTACCTTAGTAGTTTAAGACAGGGCTTTGCTATTCAATTGCCGTTTTAGCCCATAGAAACAACGATTGGCAAAGTTATTCTTCGTGTTTCCTCCCTACTGATGCCCTTTTTAAGCATTCTTGCAAGTGAACGGACGTGTTTTTTGACTACCTCTCTACTATCTTTAAGTGAATCGGAAATCGCCGAAATACTTTACTTTTAAATAAAACAAAAACAGAAAACTTAATTCGTTCTTTATTTAAGAAAACAAAAAAAAAAGTTTTTACTGAAAAAAAAAAAGAAGAAAAGAAGTCATACATTTATTCGTATACAAAATGGTGCGTTGTGGTCACTGTGAAGAGGATCTGCCTCGAGACGGGGATTACGCCAGCTGTAATTTCTGTTCAAGAAAGTTGCACTTTGATTGCACAAAAATTAGCCAAAAGACATATAAAGGGATGACTACACGACAAAAGAAATCTTGGGAATGCCACTTTTGTCGGAAATCTAAAGATTCCCAGGAATCAATGGATGTGCAAGATCTTGCCAATGAAGAGGATGCTGTTGTTGCTGCTGTTGCCGAAACCGGGGCCGCTAAAACGAGAGCGGCCTCCACCTCGTCTGCTGACACCAGAAATTATGGGCTTGAAAACGACGTGAAGGAAATCAAAAAGCTGTTAAAAGAATATTCCAGTAGTGTCGATTTTATTTGCAGTAAACACGACAATTTCAACACAGTTGTGGAATCAAATACCGAAATGTTAAATAAAACTAGCGGATGAAATTACTGATTTAAAACGGCAATGCGAGAATAAAGATACAACTATAATAAACATGCAAATGAAAATCAATCAGCTCGAACAACAGGTAATTGATAATAACATTGAAATTAAAAATGTTCCATTTCAACCAAATGAAGATTTAGTTGAAATAATCAAAAACATAGGCGAAACCATTGACTCCACAGTTGTAGACTCCGACATAAATAACATTTACCGCACAAACACCAAAAACAAACAGAATGACTCAAAAATAATTGCTTCGTTTACAAGAAAATGTTATAAGAACAATATCTTGAACAAACTACGCACACGAGGCCCTTTAAAATTGCACGAAATACGTAAAAACTTAAATTCTAACACCGAAAAACAAACGATTTACATAAACAACCAACTTACTTCCACAAATCGACATATAATGTGGCTGTCAAAAAATCAAGCGAAGGCTTGTGGGTGGAAATTCGTATGGTCAAGAGAAGGAAAAATATCAGCGAGGAAGAACGAGACAACTAATGTTATCCGCATCGATACCATCGATGATGTTAAAAAAATTGCATAACCTACTTACTATGTTTCCTTTCGTAAACAAACATTTTTCAACCAGAAATGTCATTGCAAATAAATAGTAATAACACAAGTCAATATAATGTACTAGACCAACTTTTAGATATTGATCACAGGGTAATAGATGATATAAGTGGCATAAAAATTTTTAAATTAAAAGCGTTAAATTTTTCCTGTGTATATCTTAATATCAGATCATTAAAGAAACAATGGGACTTATTTCTGGCTAATTTAAAAGACATTATTGATGAACTGAAATTAATTGTTCTGGTAGAAATAAATATTAAGGACGAAGAAACGAATATGTACCAAATCGATGGATTTCAAGCAACATTTTTAAACAGGAAAACTAGAAGAGGAGGGGGTGTTGCTATTTTTGTTAAAAAAGGAATCTTTTTGGAGAAGATTAAGTTTAATACGTTTTTCTATGAAAACATACAACTAAAACTGAAGATAAACTCAGATGAATTAGATTTAATCGCTGTCTACCGCCCACCGAAACTAAGTGTACCAAACTTTATAGAAGAGCTAGAAAAACAAATTGATAGCATTGATAAAAGAAGGAAACTCGTCATAATAGGCGATATGAATATAAATTTAAATGAGATTAAAAGCACTACTGTAAATAATTATTTAAGTATGATAGCTTCAAGCGGTTTAGAAAATATAATCCAGGCTAATACCAGAGTTGATCTAGCTAGTGGAAGTAGCAGCAGAATTGATCACTGTCTAGTACGTTTGAAAGATGAAAAGGTTATATCTGCAGTTATTGAAAACAAATTCAAATAAGTAAATAGATAAACAAATAAATAGATAAGAAATTACATAAATAAAAATTAAGAAGTAAATAATAAATAAATAAATCGATAAATAAATAAATAAATAATAAAGAAATAAATAAATAATAAATAAATAAATAAATAAATAGATAAATAAATAATAAATTAAGAAGAGAATAAATAAATCAATAAATAAATAAATAAATAAGCAAGTAAATAAATAACAGATGGATAAATGATGGATAAAATAAGGAAAATAATAAATAGACATAATCTGGTACATATAAGTATTGAAACATAAATTTTGATAATTAAAATACATACGAGTACAACGAATTTAAGTAAATAAATCACTTACTAAGCGATTATCAGCAAAAACATATTTATTTTTAAATTTCATCATAAGTTTTCGAATTCTCGCAGATATCAGTTTAAAATTCGCTCTTTTATGAAGATTCAAAGTTGAGTGGTGCCAAGAAGGGTCAAGCATCATTTTAAGGAGTTTATTTTGCGACACTTGTAGTTTTTGAATGTGGCAATGTACACAGTTTCCCCATGCCGGACATCCATACAAGAGTAACGCTTGGAAAACTACTTTGTGTATGATAAGTTTATTTTGGTTTGAAAGGGCTGATTTTCTGTTTATGAAGGGGTATAACATCTTTGTTGCTATATTAACTTTTTGTAAAGTTCTATTCTAGATATGCCAATCATCTTGGCATCCTTGGCGACAGTGCATTTGGTAATCGCAAGAAAGGTACACAAATTCTCCAGTTACCTCATCTACCTTCTTCTTCCTATTTCGGAGTTATGATCCTATTTGGACTCAGAAAATATTTGCAGCCCACCCGATTTTGGATAACTCGGTTACTGAGGCCAATGAAATGCCGATGTCATCGCATTTGTGTGATCCAGGCGCTTATAGGCCTACCTCTCCTACCTCGCGATGTCTTTGGAACATTGCGTTTTTAACAGGGTTCAAATGATCTCTTCTTTGAATGTCGCAATACTTTGACGTGAGGGCTTCCACGGATCTTATCTACCTAAAAAATAAATATTTGGTGCAACAGCTCTTCAAGGCTAGGTCTGGACCTAGGTTCTCGCAACCACTCATGTTGTGTGCGTTATATTTTTTTACACAAATGGAAGAGACCTACAGTTTTGTGCCGTATCCCAAGGGCAATTTGAGAAACTTTTTCGTGACAACAATACTACAATAGGTGGGACCGTGAAAAAACTTTTTGCTGTTTTCTGGGATTCGAACATGGAAGCTCACGCGCACTGATCCGACACACTAACCACTTGCGGCACGGCGCCCACTCTTATCTACTTACCTAAGCTTATTTTTTTGGGGTTGGATTATCATTCTCTTTTCATCGGTAGTCCCTCTCCATATAGCTGATATGAATTTGGGGTAGCAACATTGTCGCAAGAAACAGTACACCTTTTTCAATAAATGTTATCTTGAACTCTTACCAATTATGATCAGATCCTATCGCTATTGCAATGTAAGAATGCAAAATATGTCGGTGCGATTGTTTTAAACGTATACAGTACAAAGAAATATGCGCTACTATAAAATGAATGACTAAAATCCAAATATTACCGATTTTTACATGTATTACCCCAACGGTTCAAAAAATATCGACTCTTAATTTAAACTCCACTTACAGAGGTATAAGTACATATGTATACATACGCGTACTTATTGATTTTCGAAAAGACGTGCGAGTCAGTAACGTTTTAAGCTTAAACCTTCAATTTCAAATTATGTAAATAAATATAAAATATTTTCGGTCAAAAATAAAGAATTATGATTGTCAAATCGATTTGCATTGGTTTATTCTTAGTTATCCATGGTTTGGACATTTCACTGTGTCCAAAAAGTGTTATGCGGTTGAGAGCTGTCTATAGTTTCCGTAGCAAGGAATCAGTTCTCATTTTATCATAACAATAGTAAAAGTAAAATTAAACGTTGTCAATATTTGAGTTAAAATTATTATTTTTTAGGAACGATGCAATAGCTGCGTTTTGTTTTTCCCGTGAACTGGTTCAGTTCATATTTTTACACAGGATGCAAAAACAACAATTGAACCAGCACTTGAGCTGGTTCAATTTTCGTGAACCATAATTTCTAAATCCATATCTCACCACTAGATGGCTTTCCACAAAAAAAATGATATGTAAAGCTTGGCAGCTCTGCTGAATGGCAGAAGTAAATCATAGTTATTTGTTGTATCCTCACTTTCTGACATAAGTATCTAAAAAAAAAATAATTATTAAACAAATATAAAAATATTTGATATTCGGTTGACATTTTCTCGCCATTTTTAGTCCATATGAAACGTCAGAGTGTAGCTGCTGCTACCAACTTGAGAAAATGAAATTTCCATGTGAACCAGGAGCGTTTTTTTTTATTTTGAGATGAACTAGTTCAGCTCACGAGGATAACAAAACGCGGCTAATATGTTACTAATTATTTTAAACCATTTTTTTTTATTTTTCAATTTCTTACTTTATTTACATTTTAACATTGTTCCTGCAAACATAATGAGAAGGAAAATCACAGTGCAACAATATTTATGCGACTTAAGTGGATCATAGAAGAATCGGCGCTTGTGTGAAAATAATAAATATTACGAGAGACGAGCTACAATTTGTATCATAAAGTACACGCTACTGAAAGGAGCCACTGTATAAAGCACTCGAAAAATAAAAGCTGTAATTGTGGAAGCTCTTTTCGCAGTTAATTTAGGCTCTCTTATTGGTTAAGGGTATGAATAGACATAATGCACTTAATAATAAAGCCAATAATTGATAGATGGCGCTTAGCGGAAGTACATTCAAATGCATTCATGCATATGCATTATGCAGTACTCAAGGTTCTGATGATGAAATACACTGTAATGCAATGAAAGTTTTAAATAAGGGGTGGAATTTACCACAATATTGGTTTGAGAATAACTTTGCGTTTTTTTTTTTTTATTCAATACGTTGACCAATTCACATATGTATACGAGTATTGTGTTGCAGTTCAAAAACTATTGTCTATATCGAAAATCAAAATATAATATACCACGTGACAGCTCAAGAATCCAAGAATATATTTCACTTTAAACGGATTGTAACGTCAGGCGCATAATGGAGTAGGGCGAGCTGCCATTTTGTGATCGTTTTGCCGCTTGGGGAAATTTTCACGCAGTATTACTTTTGACTCAGTGGAGCTGCGATGCTCGTTATTGCCTTAATCGATAGTTCTACCATATTCAACAGATTAACATTATTTAAACACTAGTTTTTTTTGTTGTTCTAGACAAAGAGTATTAAGTTGATGTTGAAAATAAATAAATTTCTACAAAATTCGACATATATAAATCGTATACGGCTGGAAAGATGATCGCAGTCCATCAACTCAATATATCCTATATCGAAACCCTACCGCTGACTCTAGGCAAGACCTGTATTTATTTGACGCTTGCCAGTTCTCGATGCCATTTGTATCCTACTTTTCAGATCACAGACTTATCATCAATAAACTTGTTATGGAATAATAATTTGTTTCTTTAATTTCCTTTTTGAAGTCAAACTTCTTAAGCAAGACTAGTGAGTTGGTATGACCTCGACAGAAAAAATTAAGATGAATCGATCAACCACGCTCGCCCGATCAACGAAATCAAGCAGGGTGGGAACATCGCGTATTGTTGGCATTTTATTTTCCTTTGTTTTATAAGTTAATATACATACTCTACACAGATTTTACAAAAGTTTTCGATGGAGTACATCACACTTTAGTTTTAGCTTAACTTAAATCATTGAGTTTTCACTCTTCAATGCTAGGGTGGATTTCCAAAGTTTTATATATTTTGTCGTAAAAGTAACTTCTGGAGTCCCACCAGCTAGTCGCTTGGACCATCATCTGGAAAGTGAAAGGCTTCAGAGCGTAAATTTGAATATGTGTTTGCATATACGTGAGGGAGCGATGAGTAGATGTATAAGAGAGAGATGGATGAGTAGCGCATGCCCATAAGTCAACTACGAGTTTAGGTCGGTATCGATTACTATGTTTACATGCCGGGTTGAATTCGAATTCGATTCGGTACTAGTACCATATAAACGCAGATCTGATTGAAATAGGGTTAAGATTTTGAATATAAACGCGGACCGAATGATCCGAGTTTGACAGATAGAGATAAAAAAGAGGGAAAGGAAAGAAGAGGACCTTCACATACATTCGATTTCTAACCAGTGCTGTCGTTTTTAAATTTCAAAGAGGAGCCCATTTGAAGATTTTGGGGATCATTTCTTTGAAAGAGGAACGACCGAAAAAGCGTCAAAGAGATCTGCAAATTATGTATGCAACGAATATTCGTTACGAAGTTGTAATAAAATGCAAATATTGTTTAGCATGGGTATTAAAATGTACCAAATTTTTTTTTTTGTACTTTGCAAATTAAGCTTTAAAATTTGGGGAGCTTTTCTCATTTATGGAGAGCCCAGTGCTCAGCAAAGGATCCCTTCCCACAGCGCTGTTTCTTACTCATTCCCTCAATTCAGTTGAAGTGGAAGCGCGGATAGAATCGCGTGTCAATTTCATAATGTAGCGGGAAAGCGAGGAAGCAAGACGAGAGCGAGGCTCGCTATAAAACCATCTGTCAACGCACAATGAACGTGACGGGTCGTCCAGTTTTTTTTATTATGTTTGTATGTAAAGAGAAACCAAAAAAAAAAAAAAACTCGCAAACCAAACTCTTTGAAAATTCACATACGTATACTAATTTCATCTGGCCGCAAATATATTTTTTTTCGATTTCTCGAAATGATGATGCAACGTTTATGTGTTAAAATAATGTTTTATTGAAGTAAAGTTTCAGTTCAACCATGCGCGTATGTGGGTGAGGAATACACAATTTTGTTCATATCAGTGCAAAACTTAGTTGTCCTGAGGTGCGTGGTTGGTTTAACAAATTTTGAAAATGTTCCGCTAATACATCTGCTTCGATTTGATAGACCTTGCGAATAAGTAGCCATTTAGGGTTCTGACTAGCTTTCATAAGGAACGACTATCTCGCAGCAGGTAATGTGTGTGTGTCTTTTTTTTTTTTCTACATATGATTTTATACACCCTGTTGGCCTCATGCTTTTGGCAGTTTTGTGCCTGTAATTCTGACGAATCAGAGGTATGCGAAAGATTTTTCCTGTCTGTTGCACATTCGAGAGTATTGTTGTCACGAAAAAGCTTCTCAAATCGCCGTTCGGAGTCGGCATTAAATTGTAGGTCCCTTCCATTCGTGTGAAAAAATATAACGCACACAACATGAGTGCTTGCGAGAAGATAGGCCCTGGCACTTTAAAGAGCTGTTGCGCCAAATATTTGTATTTTGCACATTCCATATCGTACCAAGGTTGTTTTTTCCTTCGGCCTCCTCGTAAATTGAAAATGCATCGCAGCATCTGTGATACATGATATTAGCGTATCTATATCTCTATAGGAATGAATTTCATTTGCATCTACTGCGCTGACTGCTAGCTCTAAGCTACGAGTACCTTTCATGCCATTCAAGTTTAGGAAGCAACTGTCACTCTCTAGTCAGTTCTGGTCGTATCTCTAGCTTTATTTCTACTGATAATAGAAGGTGATCAGAGTTTCTTTAACCTCTAGATACGTTCCATGATCCTGCCATAACCCTCGTACCACACAGTAAGCGATTGTCGAGCAAGCTGTTCCTCTGATGAATGTTAACTGACTTTGCTTGTCCATTTTTGTTATTCTATTTAGGACCATAAGAATTACACATTTCTATAAATTTCTCTCCATTTCCATAAATTTTGTATCAGTCGCATCTCTAGTAATATTTACCGAACTGTTTATATACTCCGGTTCTATGTTTAGTAGTTGTGTAGTCCTGACTGCGAATTCAAATATCCAATCACCATTACATTTTTCTAGACAAATTTCGTTAGAATAAAAAAATTAATAAATATTTGGCACAACAGCTCTTTAAGTGCCAGGGTCTAACTCTCGCAACCACTCATGTTGTGTGCGTTATATTTTTCACACAAATGGAAGGGACCAACTGGTTAGTGCCGTATCCGAAGGGCAATTTGGATTGATAAGCTTTTTCGAGAAAACAATACTTTCGGATGTTTGTCAGACGTCAGACTTTTTGGTGTTTTTCTGGGATTCGAACTTGGAACCTCATGCGTAGTGATCCGACACACTAACCACTTACGCCACGGCCACAGTGGTTGGAGAGCGGAAAAAACCCCAAATTTTCTAAATGTTTGTAACCCACCCATCCCATCTAGGATACCAAACTAAACGTTTTCCAGGGTTAAAGAGAATTAATAAAGTTTTTCCTGAATTGCACAAGCCTCTGAATCTGAGAATCGCGGTTTTCAAAGGATTTTCGCTGTAAGTTCATGTAGCCCAGTGAAGCACTTTAAGTGCAAATAAATTCCCCTCTTATTTTTTTCAAGTCCGCAGGTATCAAAAGGAATAGAAAATATTTTTAATAGATTTTTCCAAGAGGTTGTAATTTCTTGTATAACCCATACATCGCGAAATATTGTTTTTCTGAACTACAAAATGCAAAAAAGTGCCTTGCGCCTTTAAGGTGTGAATTCACTTGGGGAACTCCGATTCTCGAAATCGGTACACTGAGGCGCGAAGAACTTGCAAATTAGCTGTGAAAACAGCGAAAGAACAGTCTTGGAAGGAGTTTGGCGAAAAATTGGAAGGTGACCCCAGATCTGCAAATAAGATGTTCTGGCAGACCGTCCGCCGACTCAGAGGAAAAAAGTTGAATATCGTTGAAGGAGTCAAATCCAAAGACGGTACACTTCTTTCCAATGAGGAGGACATCTTACGCAGATGGAGCGAGCACTTTTCAGAATTGCTCAATCCCGAACAGGGCACCGAAGATGACAGACCTATGGTCGAGAGTTGGGCGGGAAGTAGTCCTACGGTAGAGGAAGTAACTTTGGCGATCAAAGCGCTAAAAGTTGGCAAATCTGCTGGTGTGGATGAAATTCGGCCAGAAATGCTCAAGGCTTTAGGTAAAGAGGGAGTGCAATGGCTCTCGCGTGGCATTAAAGTAGCCTGGGAATGCGGTGAAACACCTGATGATTGGCAAATGGGGGTGATAGTTTCTCTTTTTAAAAAAGGGGACAAAACAGATAGCGCCAGCTATAGGGGTATATCTCTTTTAAGTCTCCCTGGAAAAGTCTTCGCTAGAAACGCGTTCCAGAACTGTGGTTGAGAACAGTTTGGGGGATGCGCAGTGCCGTTTTCGTCCCGGTAGAAGCACAACCGACCAGTAATTCACTCTCAGAATGGTTCTAAAGAAGGCCTGGGAGTATGCTAAACCTGTCTACACTTGTTTTGTGGGTTTGGAAAAAGCATATGATAGGGTTCCTCGAGGCAAACTCTGGAGTGTTCTTCAGGAGAATGGGATCGATGGTTCCCTTTTAAGGGCGATTCAGTCTTTATATACAAACTGTAAAAGCTGTGTTCGGATAAACGGTGTTAAATCAATACCTTTCACTGTGGGCGTTGGACTCCGCCAGGGGTGCGTTTTGTCACCTCTCCTCTTCATTGTATATATGGATTGGATGTTGCAGCGCAGCCATGGCGGGGAATGTTTCAAATTGGAAGACCTAAGGATTAGTCATCTGCTCTTTGCGGATGATATGGTCATCCTTGGGAACTCTCAAACCGAACTTCAGCGCGCACTCGAAAGGTTTGTAGCCGTTTGTGATGATGCTGGAATGAAGGTCAACGTGAACAAGTCGGAAGTAATGGTCGATTCCAAAAAACCCATTCAGTGCACTCTGCAAGTTAGTGAAGTTCCACTGAAGCAGGTGGATAAGTTTAAGTACCTCGGGGTACTTAAACGAGTGATGGGAAGGGCAGTGCCGAGTTATCCTGTGGAATTGGTCAGTCTGGATCAATTTTAAGAGAGCTTGGCCAATCTGTTATAAGGAAAGCCGAACTATGTATGTATGTTCCAACTCTCACCTATGGTCGGATACAAGCTGCTGAAATGAGGTTCTTTCGCGGTGTTGCTGGATTAACTCGTAGGGATCGAGTGCGCAACACCAGAGTATGCGAGGCGCTCAATGTTGAGCAGCTACTTCTCCGAACGGAACGATCTATGCTTCGATGGTTGGGTCACGTAGTGCGTATGCCCCAGATCAGCTTCCAAGACGTGCCATCAGGTGGGCGACCCCGCGGTAGGCCTAGAACTAGATGGTTGGACCAAGTCGGACATCTCTCCTGGAGCCGTCTAGGGATTCATCCTGATGAGTTGGAGTCAATGGCGGAGGATCGAGAAGGATGGAGAGTCCACATGAGTATCCTACCCCCGCGACCCTCATGAAGAATTAGCGGGCCATTTGAAAATGTATGTATGTATGTATATATATGTGGGAATACGTGACGACGACACAGACAGACGACCGACGACACGATCAGGACGACCCTACAGTTCCTGAATACCACACACACACACACGCTCTCTTGCTATCCCTCTTAACTTAAAACACCATAATTGTGTGTCAGTCATTAAACTGCACGCGTCCGGAAAGAAAGCAACACCGACTTATTCAATAAAATATTATAGTTATCATATCTGGTTGCGTTTCATTTCCGAAGCCATTGAGATCTCCCAACAGAGATCCCACATATTTTTGGGGGCTCAACCAAGATCAATTAAGATCCAAAAAAAAAAAACTTTAATTACGACGAAAAGTGGTTGGAATAAAAATTCCACAAACCAGACGGGCGATAAATGTAAAGGGATAGCAAGTGGTAAACAAGATGTATAAGGAAGAAGTTTTGAAATTTAAGGTGGGGGAATTGAAAGACAAGTTGAACGATATAGGGTTAATAACGACGGGGAACAAAAACGAATTACAAAACAGACTGTTACAACACGTCGACCTATCCCACGGCGAAGAAGAAGAAGAAGACGAACAATTTGAAGAGGCTGAAACGGCATCTACATCAACAGCAGCAGGAGAGGTGCGCGCAAATCGTGGCAGGAACGTATACACGCAAAGGGGCAACGAGGCGATGACGTCGTTCACCTTTAAGGATGTCGAAGAAAGTGCGACAACGTTCACAGGAGCATCAACTCAGAGCGTAGAAAACTGGATAGGAGAGTTTGAAGATCTTTCCGCGACGGTTGGCTGGAACGACCTTCAGAAATATATTTATGCCAAGCGATTGATAGGAGGAGCCGCAAAACTGTTCGTGCAGGGAGAAACGAACATTAGAAATTGGAACACCCTTAAAGAAGCTTTAAAGAAAGAATTTAAAGTGACCATCAGCTCTGCAGAAGTCCACAGCCAGTTACGTAGCCGACGTAAACTAAACGGGGAAACATTTAGAGAGTATTTGTACACATTGCTCGAAATCGCCAAGCCGATAAACATGGACGAGGAGTCAATCGTGCAATACTTCATAAATGGGATAAAAGATGAGAAGGTGAACAAAGTTATTTTGTACGAAGCCTCAACGATCGATGAGCTTAAAACGAAGATCAAAGTCTACGAAAGAATCAAACAGCAAACACAATACGAAAGCTTCAAATTTCAGAGTACAACGTCCACACATCCATCAACGTCAGTCAAAAAAGAGAAAGAAAGACACTGTTTCAAATGCGGAGATGTGAGGCATTTGGCTAGCTCATGTGCGGTCAGGGATTTTAAGTGTTTTAAGTGTAATGAAACTGGACATCGCTCATTTGAGTGTAAATGGAAAGGACAGTTAGTGAACCAAGCAGAATTACCGGAGACAAAATCGAACTTCAGAGCAAATTTAGGTTGGCAAAGATCTGATATGTTGAAAGAAGTGAGCATACAGGGTAGGGAAGTCACTGCTCTGATAGATACGGGTTGTGATCTTTCCTTATGCAGACGAGATCTCTTGATGTTGTTGAACAAAACCAACATTGAATTCAGCGCCACAAAGCTCAGTTGTCTAGGAGGTAACGAGATAAATACACAAGGCTTCTTTGACACTGAGGTCAAAATAGATAAGATCACACTAGAGGCTAGGTTTCACGTCGTACAAGAAAAAGACATATTGTTCCAGATAATTATAGGCAACGATTTAATCCGAAAAGCTACGGTAATTATAGATACCAGAGGAATTCGTTTCGAGCAGCGAAGAGTGGTGCAGCAGGGTATTGGCGAAAACCAAAATAGACAAACATTGTATCCAAATCCAGAGGTCAAAGACAGTAAGCATCACATAGATGGAAAGTTGTGTTCAGCGAAGGCAAAGGCAACTGAGGGGGAAATTAACTTAACACGATCCCAGGAAAAGAAACCACCTTCAAAGATTAAAGAGCTAGTACAAGAATTTACCAGCATATGTTGTCACGTCAATAGCTTGGGAGAAAAAATGCCAGTTGAAATTGACATGGGTCACTTACCGACTGCACAAGCAAGGATTATAAAATCGCTGGTAGACGAGTACAAACCCCAAGAGAACGCTACGTCACCGATAGAAATGAAAATTACGGTGAAAGATGAGACACCGATATATGAGCGGCCAAGAAGGATGTCACCAGCAGATAAAGAGTTTGTGGAAGAGCAAGTAAAGACGTGGCTACAAGAAGGAATCATCCAGCCGAGTGTATCCGAATTTACATCTCCAGTAGTCCTAGTCACAAAGAAGAATGGGACAAAGAGAATGTGTTGCGACTTTAGACGAATAAACGCCCAGATTATGAAGGACCATTTTCCGATGCCACTAATGGATGATATCCTAGACTACCTTCAAGGAGGCCTAGTTTTTACGACGCTGGACTTAATCAATGGCTTTTTCCACGTACCAGTAGAGGAAAATTCGCGAAAATATACATCGTTCATAACTCACAACGGACAATATGAGTTTTTGAAGGTCCCATTTGGAATTTGCAATTCACCGGCAAACTTTACGAGGTTTATATCTGTCGTTTTTAGGAAACTAATTAATGACGGTATTGTAAAGGTGTATGTAGACGACTTGGTAATTCCAGCTAAAGACGAGTATGAAGCAACCGGAAAACTGAAGAAAGTCCTAAAAGTAGCCAGCGACAACGGACTCAAGATTAACTGGGCGAAGAGTCAATTCCTAAAGAGGAAGATTGATTTTCTTGGATACAGGATCGAAAGCGGAACAATAACACCATCAGAGGAAAAGA
Organism: Brachypalpus laphriformis; assembly: GCA_945910035.1. Taxonomy (NCBI): domain Eukaryota; kingdom Metazoa; phylum Arthropoda; class Insecta; order Diptera; family Syrphidae; genus Brachypalpus; species Brachypalpus laphriformis. The sequence goes on from OX246753.1 coordinate 29,130,909, forward strand.
CGAGGGCAGTCCGAGAATTTCCAATGCCGCAAGACAAGAAGACACTTCAGAGATTCCTAGGCTTTACTTCCTATTTTTGACAATTCATCGAAAACTACGCCGTGGTAGCCAAACCTTTAAGCGATATGCTTCGAAAAGATATGGAGTTTCGGATGGAAGATAGAGAGGTAGTAGCTTTCGAGTTACTCAAAGATGCGCTAATAAGATCATCAGTACTCAAACTGCTTGATCCTTCTGCGGTTACAGAAATACACGCGGACGCAAGCAAAAGCGGGTACGGAGCCGTATTGCTTCAAAAAGATAACGACGATCAGATGTTTCACCCGGTTCAATACATGAGTCGAAAGACGACTCCTGCAGAAGAGCGGTATCACTCATATGAACTCGAAGTTCTCGCTATCATCGAAGCGTTAAAGAAATGGCGAATCTATGTAGTCGATAAAAAGATAAAGATAGTTACCGACTGCAATGCATTCGCCCTAACTATGAAGAAGAAAGATGTTCCCCTTCGTGTAGCTAGATGGGCACTATTCCTACAGGATTTCGACTATGTGATTGAACACCGAGGTGGAACCAAGATGAGACACGTCGATGCCTTAAGTAGAGTGGCTATGCTGATAATGGATACGATGAGCCATCGAATCAGGGAGGCACAACAAAAAGATGAACACCTAAAACTAATATTAAAGTTGCTAGAAATCGAGGAACTAGATGGCGAGAGAGAAAAGGTGAGAGAAGAAGCTAAAAACAGCATTGCCAAAATCCAGCATGAGAACCGGCTTTATTTCAACAAGAAGCGGAAGACTCCCATCATTTACAAGGTGAACGATTTGGTCGCTATACGTCGTACCCAGTTCGGTCCAGGTTTAAAGCTGAAACCTAAGTTTCTTGGGCCGTATAAAATAGTAAAACTGTGTAAACACGACCGGTACGAGGTAGAAAAGATGGGTGACCACGAGGGGCCACGCTCCACGAAAGCTGTTGTGGATGGAATGAAGCCATGGGCTGGTTCCTTCGAGCCGAAGGAAGCGTCAGGAGGGCCGAATGTGGGAATACGTGACGACGACACAGACAGACGACCGACGACACGATCAGGACGACCCTACAGTTCCTGAATACCACACACACACACACGCTCTCTTGCTATCCCTCTTAACTTAAAACACCATAATTGTGTGTCAGTCATTAAACTGCACGCGTCCGGAAAGGAAGCAACACCGACTTATTCAATAAAATATTATAGTTATCATATCTGGTTGCGTTTCATTTCCGAAGCCATTGAGATCTCCCAACAGAGATCCCACATATATATATACGAAAAAACGAAAACCTATGGCATGCAAATGCCATAATTTCGGCCTTTATTCTTCCCGTGGGATTCCTCTCAGAAGAGGCACAGGAAGCACGAAATGAAGATTATCGTCTATACCGCCTAGCTCACTCCCGAAAATGCTCCCGACTTAATACGACTAATTTTCTTTTAGTTTCCTCAGATCGCCTTATTAATAAAATGCGAGCTGATCCCAAAACAGCAGAAAATGCGCCAATAACTGACGATGAAATAATGAAACTCCTGTTGTAAAATGTAGACATACTATCTACCTATTTATGTATATCTATTTATATCTATCTACTTGTGTATTACCTATTTTTGTATCATTGTCTTATATATCATATACCTGCCTATGTAGAAGAGTGTTCCTTAATTTTTATCAATTACAATTAATATCTTATTTAAAAAAGGTGAATTTTATTGCATGAGTACTTCAATTACCTTCAAAATATACAAATGAACCCCTTCTGGTTGATAGAATTCACTGACATGATGTTCTGTTTCATTATCATTGCTCCAACAAGAAGAAACTCTCAGTATATGGCTAATAATACTTGACAAGTTACTGTTCCTAGGTGGAATAGTCCAGATTGATTCAGCGAGTCAAAAATTTATAGACCTTTGTTCTGAAAATGTTCGTAGAAATGAAGCGTGCCTGAGGTTTTTTCCGTTTTTAGCCCTTTTTCGACCACTGTGCGGCGCCCACATTGTTTCATTAGAAAGTTATATATTAAATCTGTCAGCTTGACTTATTAGAGTCTGTAATTTTTGGAGACAATATCAACGAATATCAACCATATATACGTAGACGTCCTCTACAGGCTCTACCATGTGCATACATATTCGTACATATGTATATGGGTTCATGTTCAATGCATTGTAAGACTCTACCAAATATTTCAGATTTTTATAATACTGTTTTACGCAGAACGAGTGTTGTGCTTCCGTGAAACGATCCATCGCTATTTCTTATTTTTTTTTTCAACAGCACTTTACAGAGACATACATACTGTTTAGAGACGAAACTAAGTCTTAAAATGCAAAGCTTTATGGCCCATCATGTAGATCACGTTCCGATGGAAGAGGTTTGAAATTTTCTTAGCCCTTGGGGAACAACTACTCAGTGATCCCTACTGAAGCAGTATATCGGAATGAAAGGCATACGTTCAGGCAAGCTGAATTTGTTGCTTAAGCAAGCTAAGGTGGCCATCATGATAAATTCTAGGATCGACAATTTCAAAGTGAATTAGCTAATAGAGGCGAAACCTAACTATGTAATCCGAGCTAAGCCCAAAATAGTGTTGAGAAGGGGGTGGAACGTAGACAGCTGGCTACAGATTGAACTCCTTTCAGCTTCCTACCTTCGGCAACTGCGTTCAGCAAGCTGTCTTTTGTGGTTTACAGAATGGTCTTCGTTAGAATAGCATCTTTGTATCCAAAGTAGTATCTGTTCGTTTTCAAGAATCAGGAAACATTTTTGGACAGGAGTCCTTGCCTTGGGAAGATATTTGGCAGCTACCTTGTGCAGCCGCTAGTAAGTGTCCAAGTGAAGGCCTACAGCTAAATAATGTGCCACAGCAATGTGATTGCTTTTTGTTTTCTTTTAGAAAATTGTGGACTAACCTTAAGTTTCTTATGAAAATATTGAAAATTTTGAAAGGGTAGATATATCAAACCATTTTGGTTCGGAAACGGAGTTCAATTGAATTAAGGACAAATGCAAATCGACATTCTTATGTAAAAATGGAGTTCAAAACATACATAGACTTCTTAACCGTGCTCCACATTTCAGTCCTGAAACTCCTCTTCGATCCAACTTAATTGTAACTACCTGTTTGAATCAATTCGCTTTCGATTTTAGAATAAAAACGAGGCAAATTCAATATGTCCTTTGAACTCCTTAACATTTATGGCACAATAATTCACATATAGTCAAGCCATACGATATTCCAAATAATCTACCTCATAGCACAGTAATAAGCTTATTGTAACAGTAAATTAATTATTAATTAATAGTAATTTAATGTGCTTTCAGATTTCAACGCCTGACTTCAGTCCTTGTCGTGCACTGTGAAATAAATTCGCATCCAAAATTGCCAGAGACAGTAAACTCATTATGGATTTTCAACCGACCTAGTCATCGATGGAAGTTAATGAACAGGGATATGAGAAATCATGACAGTTATTTGGTGGTCAGCAATGCTGTACTATTTGTGAGGTAGACGGACGACTCGATCCAATTGTGGTCATCTATTTCAAATGGAAAACACATTCGTTACTGTGCACCAACTACATTCTATTCGTCTGGCTATGGGTTTGGCTAAAATTAAATTGTGAAGATGTTACTACCTACTTACGGGGGGGTATATCATTACGACACACACGTTGGTCATTGGTTGTGGTAAAGGGGTTTGAAGATGTATGTGAAAGGAATATTGTTTTGTGGTTAATTTTAGTGATAATTGGCTTTTGCTTTGAGTGAAGGCAATCCACTGCTTTGGTCGTAAATTCCTTTAAAGTTAAAACGCGAAGTGAAGTTATAGCTCATTTATGAAGAAGAATCATCAAACTACATACTAACTTCTACTCTCACATTAGGCAGTGGGCTAATACTTCGAGCAATGATTTGATACCAATCGCTTTTAACGGTCATTGGCGGTAACCCTGTATGGTGACATCTCCCGTTTGCTTTTATATAAATTCGAAGTCAAGACATTAGGAAAAAAATATAAAGAACGGGACTATTTCGTTAAGAATCATAGAGAATTAAGGCTGGTACTGTAGGTAGAAAGCCTTCTTTGGTATAGGAGTTCTAAAAGTAAATCTTTTCTAAGTTGCTATTCCTCTCTCGAGCCAAACCTTCATAAGTGCATACACTAACCATTAGAGTATTACCATCCAAGTATGAATTGGTGGCACATACGAGTATTTTCTTTTAGGATACAATTTTTTAAAAAGCTAAATATTACTTTTCTTAAAATTCGATTGAGAAAAAAACCTTTTTATAAATTTTCCATGATTTGGTATACCATGCCGTAGCATAATTAATATAATGATATCGAATTATAAAATCATCAGATGATGTTCATGTTTGTCGGTTTGTTTCTTAGTCACTTGTTTTTCGGCATAAAGTCGGCACTTATTTAACTCGACAAAACTTTTTAAAAAATTAAGAAGATGACAACTTTTCTTGCAGTTCATTCCAACATTATCGTGAGCCACATTAAGTTGAGCCTTCTTCCGGTAATAGCGATATAAAAAGTGCACAGTCTTATTTAAGGAAACAATGGCATTCAGCTCTCTAAAGATTACACGTGAAACTCATCCAGCTCCAGGCCCTAAACACTCAAAATCCAATGAAAACTCACTTCCCGGCTTTAACATTTAGGCAGGTAACTTTACTTTACCGTAGTGTCAATAGAGAATAAGTAGATCGGAAGATAGGATGGAATTTATTGGTTAGTCTCATGGTATAGAAGTCTCGACATAAGCGGCATTCTTTCAGTGATGCTATAGGCAACCATACGAATTACGAAACTATACAAAGGCCCTTTAATTGTTTCTAAGAAGTCAAAAAGCCAGTAAACCGAGCCAAACCTGCGCTTTGGCATTCATGCTTATGAGTTTGACCTTCGTTTTCAGAAAGCTATTTAACAATATTTGTAACTATCTGATCCACGGGGACAAAATACAACGAAACTTAAGAGTGTTGACACCGAACTACATAACCTTAACAGTATGATGAACAAATCACGAATGTCATAGGCACTGAAGAGCTGTCAACAACATTCAAAACAAAAAACTTTATGAGCGGGACTAGGGTCAAACTGAAGATATATCAAAAAGGAAAGAGCGAGGAAATCGGTATGTAGGTATTATACAATATCTTTCTATATGACAATATGTAATTTAGGAAGACCTATTGACTTGGACCTAAGACCGTCATTCAACTAAACACAGCAATAAGAGCTTACTGAGTTTAGTAATCTAGGTTGGTGGTAGACTGCTGGTAAAACCTCAATCTCAGGATAATGCATAGAAAACCGAGAAATGGAATGTTAAATTTGTACTGATATAACACAAACAACAGAGCTTAAGACTGTTCTTAATGTACTACCATTTGATTTATTTGTTAAATAGTTCAGAGGAGGAGTTATGACAAAGTTAGCTTGAATACTAGACCACTGCAGAGGTAGGTGAGTTCCATTGTCAACGTGAACTAATGGGTCGAAAACAGATGAAGGGATAAATTCTCCAAAGCACGCTTATTGTATAAACCAGTCAAGTTTCTAGACTATAAGTAGTATTTATTTGCTAGATGTACATAAGAACAAAGTAAGTCTCAGACAGTGCTTCTTGAATTTCGGAGGCCCTGAGGCAAGATTTTTTTGGGGGCCCCTACTTTTACTGTTCAATTCTAACGAACGAATGTTATTCAAGTATTAAATCACCCCTCTCTTTTCTTTCGCCTTTTTAGGATTTTTTTTTACTTTTTTTGACTACCTTGTGGGACACCAAACATACATGAAATGGTTCTAGAATAGCTGTTATCCAGGTAAACCTTTTGGACCCTACCAACTAAAAATAATGAAATCTACATTCTAGCATTGCCAAACTGTTCTAGTTTCTTCAATAAAATGTTATGATTTACGGAATCAAAGGCATTGCTAAAATCAGTGGATATAACATCTACCTGCCATCAACAGCATTTATAACGTAAGACGTAAAATGAACTGCTCTTTCATATGGAACTCCAATTTTTTCTTAACAATGCTTTCAAAGAGCTTAGGTATAGCAGACTGTTTGAAAAATCCTTCGGTAATTTTCGACATCATTCTTTGACCCAGATTTGAAAATCGAAACAAGATTTGAAATTTTTCAGTTTTCGAGAAATATGATAGAAGACAGCGATACATTAAAAATTGTTTAAAGGGGTTTGCACAATGAATCACTACAATTTCTCAATACAACAGGCGGAATATCTTCTGCTCGAGGTTTAGAATTTGGCTTGATACTGCAAGCTGCTGAATGGATTTCACTGACTTCTAAAGCTAGGAGACCAAAGTCAATTTTCGACCTCGAATTCCTGTTAAAACTTATTGGTGCATTACAATTTGAATAAACGGTTTCAAAAAATTTCGAAAAAAGTTCAACTGTTCCTTGAGCATCATTGTAATACACATATAAAAAAAACGCCAACGACGTATAAAAACGTCATTGTTTTTAGTAGACCAGTATTACTCCTTTTACGCTTTATAAGTGACCAAAAGTACTTAGACTTTCACCTTAATTTATTTTCTACACTACTAAGATATTGAACTGATTACGTAGCCTTTCAAAACAGTTCTGTATCAGTTTCGTTTCTGGAAATTTTAAAACATTTATAAGCTTTGTTTCTTAAAATCTTTAAGTGTAGAAGGCGCCCATTATACCATGGAGGTTTGGAAGTGCTTTTTTTTTTAACATACATGAAACAAACATAGAGAATCCAGACTTCAGAATAGAAATAAACCGGTTTACATTTCACTAAAACATAGATTTTCAAATTCCCGATCCCAGTTAAACGGATTCAAACCAGCATAATTGCGTTTAAAAAAATTAAAGGTGCGATCTAAAATCGTCTTCCTCTTATAATAATTATATATTTCAATTTCAATGCAAATTTGTTCATGATAAATAGAGTTATTTAGAAGAGAAAATTGTGCTTCAAATACATTAATTTTAAAGTCGTTTACATTAGCAAATACAAGATCTACAGACCATGACTATACAACATCACCAATATTGAAATCATCCAGAGCACATATATAATTTGATTCAGAACAATGATTACTTATAAATTCAATGTTTTCAATGCATTTTTCATAAGTTTCAGGTTTACTTTGTGATGGTATACGTATACTTAACAATAAATAAAATAGAATTGTTAACAAATCTGAATTGAACAGATCTGTTCTACATCTAGTATTGGCAATTCTATCTGCTTACAAGAAAATGACGATCGAACAGCAATTAACACACCTCCACCACGTTCTTTAACAGATTTGCAGCGATCCCGGCGAAAAACATTGAACATCAAGCTGTCGAAGATTTCTATTGGCAAGATTCCATCATAAAGCCAGGTTTCCCTAATTACTATCACATCATAATCTTTGTGACAAGAAGCCGTACATAAATCCAAAGTCTTCGTTCTGCACCCACTAGCATTGTGACAATTTCACAATTTCGGTCCAGGTTTAGTTCACAGAGTGGCTTACAAGTTTCAATAGCAGTAGCACGATTCAGTTTACTGGGTTATGAATGAAAGATCGAATCATTACTCCACTGGACCAATAACTCCCATTATAAACAGTGCTTGCAAAGTTAGCAGGAACACCAAATTTAAAATTTACAAATTTACAAATTTACAAATTTAAAATTTACAAATTTAAAATTTACAAATTTAAAATTTACAAATTTTAGAATTTGACCACTTTGAGTTGGTTTAAATAATTTAAAGCATGACAAGCCAGCCCATCACTTGATTATCTATCTTGTCGTGGTGTGATGGCTTATACTAGAGCTCAATACGCTTGGAATCGACATCGGGGATGTACCACGTCCCAAGCGGTATCGCCGCAACGATGAGCGATTCACTTGAAGAGGCTCGAAGTAAAACTAAAAGATAATCATCCTACCTAGTCTCCCCTATCCTTCTTATCAAGGAAGTGGAAGAAGTGGTAGATGAAGCAAGGAGGAGAAGAGAAACCATCATATTGGGGTGCGACACCAACGCGCACCATGATCTATGGGGTAGTACCGACACTAACCCTCGAGGTAGGTCTATTTTCCAGTATTTAGTAGGCACCGACCTAGTAGTTTGTAACAGAGGAAATAGTCCTACTTTTATTACTAAGACCCGGCAAGAGGTGCTTGACGTCACCTTGACGTCGCTTTCATCGAATCCTGTCCGATCACAAGAAGAAAGGTGGGCAATCGTCCCCCATGGTGGAATGCAGAACTTAACAGTCTTCGCTGCACAAGCAGGAAACAATTCAATAAAGCCAAACGAACAAGGCTACCACTAGACTGGGAGATCTACAAAGAAAGTCTGAAGAATTTCAAAATAGAGGTTCGGAAAGCTAGACGCAGATCCTGGCGTGGTTTTTGTCAGAGTATTGACAACACGTCTCAATCCTCTTGACTGCGAAAAGTCCTCTCCAAAACACCAACTATACCTAGTGTCCTCATGAATCCCAATGGAACCTGGGCGAAATCGGACAAAGCATTGCTCAACCTGCTTATGGACACTCACTTCCCCGGCTGCACGCCTACCCCCAACGATGATAGCGCCCTGGTAAATGTTGCACGCCCACAGGCACCTCCTCATCTGATCAGCGAAGATAAGCTGAAATGGGCAGTAAACAGTTTCGAACCATTCAAATCCCCGGGACCGGACGGTATTTTTCCGGCCGAGATTCAGACGGGTTTCCCCATAGTATGCCAGTGTCTTTCCTGCATTCTGAAGGCTTGTCTTGAGCTCGGAACAACACCAACTGCCTGGGCCGAGGTAAGAGTGGTCTTTATACCCAAAGCGGGCAAGACATCGCACACCCTCCCAAAGGACCTTAGACCTATTAGTCTAACGTCCTTCCTTCTCAAGATTCTGGAAAGAATCCTGGGCCTACACATCAAGGCCACTATTGATAGCACCTTACTATCCACGCCACAGCACGCCTACAAAAAAGGTAAATCTGTCGATACGGCTTTGCACTCCATCATCCAACCTATCGAAAAATCACTCTCAATCAAAGAGTTCACCCTAGTGTCATTTCTAGACATAGAGGGAGCCTTCAACAACGTTGAAACAAATTCGATTACCAGTGCCTTACGCAGGCTCAACATCTGCGAACCCATCTGTTGTTTCATAGAACACATTCTAAACAACAGGGTAATAACAGCATCCTTCGGAAGTAGCGCTGTCAGGCGACATGCACATCGAGGCACCCGTCAAGAGGGTGTACTGTCTCCACTATTGTGGAATTTGGTGCTCAAAAAAGCCCTTTTAGAAATCGAAAAAACTGGATGCAATGTTATTGCCTATGCAGACGATGTCGCTATTCTAATATCAGGCAAATACCCACAGACGCTGGCCGATGTCATGCAGTCTGCTCTTAATGAACTGCTCAGATGGACCGATTAATGCGGCCTCTCCGTTAACCCGACGAAGACCAAGACAGTTCAAGAAAACGCAAGGTCCCTGACTTCACTCCGCCCAAGATAAGGGGATCCACCCTCAAGCTTTCAAATAGTGCTAGCTATTTAGGCCTAAAGCTTGACCGCAAGCTAATTTGGAAAGAGAATGTCATCGAACGAGCCAGGAAATCGCTGGCCACCCTATTCATCTGCAAGAAAGCAGTAGGCTCCACCTGGGGCCTTAAACCAAGCATCATGCACTGGCTATACACGTCGGTCATTAAACCGATTCTCATGTATGGAGTATTGGTATGGTGGCCCGCCTTGGAGAAGAAATCCAACCTATCCATAATGGAAAAAAACTCAGCGAGTTGCATGTCTCAGCATTACCGGTGCCATCAAATCTCTCGCAACATCAGGAAGGCCACTCTGGGTGAATACTTCTACAATGATCTTAATGATCTCGGCAACGCCTGCACGTCTAAAATGCACGCCTTCATTCACCGAAGCTAATGGTTCCAAGAGTAAGAAGGTGACCCACCCGCCTTACACATCGGTAGTACAATGGACCTACTTTCTGGTCTAAGTACATCCTCATCGAGGGCCGATCCTAACCAACCAACCAACCATGACAAGCCAGCGGTATTCACATGCAGCTTATTGGAGATATATCTAATAATATCGTCCGTGGATGTATTGGGGTGGAAACTCTAGATGTGAAACTATTTCAATTTATGGACGACAAGGAGTTCAGCAAAGTTTTCACTGGTACCGAAGATTATTAACCAAAATATCAGAAAATTAGAGATTCTAAAGTAACATAGTTAAAACGGAAGAGCCTCGTTATTACGCTTTTTAAAAACCTTCCAGATATTGATATTGCCCTAATAGACTGTGAAAGTTTATTAAACAACCGACGAGATAAAACAGAAAAAAAATTTACGGAATGCAGTGGTACGAAAATTGGGTACAGATAACATATTTGAAAAGTTTCCACGTAAGCTATATTTTGAAATTAAACGAAAATTGCGTTTACTAGACTTCATTTAATATAATGGCTACTACGAGTAGAAGTGGGAGCTTGTGGATTTAAGCTTAATATATAATTACTTTTATCTCAGAACAAAATTGAAAATATATCGCTAATATGACTAAATACAAGAAACATGTAATTTTCCTGATTTTGAAGTACACTTATTAGTATTAGTTGTCTCTACTAAGATAATCGAAAACATGAAAATTTACACAAAGGGTGTTGCTGCTACATTGAAAAATATAAAGCGCATGGTGATTGTTAGGTTCAGAGTTAAATTTGGAGAACAGGAAACGAAAAACAATAAAAATGAGGAAAGCGCACAGCGAAGCAATATCGATTACGTTGGTCAAAAAGGATAGCAAAATAGCAAATGTGTTAATTTGATGAAAATTTAACAAATTTACTACGATCGTAGCAAAGTACTCATAGCAGGGCTGGTGAGGACAATAGTATCGCATTGCTAGATATCCTGAAATGAATGATTGACAAAGCTATACCTCTGTCCAAAATGAATGTAAACTGAGGAACAAGTAGGTGTTGAAGCGAAAAAATGGCAAAACTGATAATAATCTATTGTGAAATGAGAATATCTGTAGCAGTAATTATTAAGTTACAAAAATAGTTAGTTTTACAACCTGCCAATTAAGATGTGATTGAAAATCTAATTGAATTCAACAAGGCAGTGATAAGTATTTAGTTACAGAAAAGGTTTGTTTCACAGTTTTCCAATTAAGACTTCATTAAAAGTTTAATTAATTTGGACACGGCAACACTGATAACAATTTACTATGTGTACAACTAGTATATATACACTACAGTATACTAGAATTTAGTTACAGAAGTGGTTAGTTTCACAGTTTACCAATTAAAATCTAATTAGGAATTTAATTTGCTTCAATCGTATTTAAAAGCCGAACATTTCAAACCAGCTCAGTTGAAAACAAGAATTGGAAGATTGCAACATGACTTTTCTCTGGATCTGTCTACTTATCGTCCATGCCGCGGTGCGTTAAAGTAAATTTTAATTTTCCGGACTCAACATTTTCTATTTTTCTTTTTACAGATTCCACAATATCCCTATTGTATGCCAGGCCAGATATGCGGCTGGTAAATCAACTCGGATTGCTCTAGTTAGATCTACATACTTCTAGTTCTGGACTATGTATTTTCAAATAAGTTTGGTCTCTTCTTTTGACAAATACAGATTCTTAAATTATTCTTAATAAAATGTGGCTTTGAGTACTAGTCTCATATTGTATAAATTGTTATAATTTGCAGATGTCTACACCATCTTCATTTGGAAATTGTGCGGAATGTCTTAAAATCAAAAGAAATGTTTTGTAGTACTTTGGTTGTTATCAAAATCACTATAATTGTATCTTTCCATTGTACTACTAGGTTCCATTTCTCGCTTCGCTTAATACTTCAGCGAGAAGGAATCCTTCTTAATATTTTTACGGTTTTATAGCTAGGCACTTGACAATTGATGGGTATTTTGTGTCAAATATGTACGTTAATGTATGTATGTGTTTGATAGACTGCAAATACCTATAAACCATATTTCAAGAGCTATATAAAACAAAACACCAGAAATAATGATTAGTGGTAAAAATAAACCTAAATAACGCAAATATAAAAGATTTAGGCGTACTCAGCTAAATGGCAATTATACTTTAATTTCCATTGCATGACATCGTATTTATCGATTCAAGTGTGAACCCTCTTTAAGCGAGGTAAAACAAAAGTTAAGTTAGCAACCCAAAACGCTAACAACACAAACCAATACACATCATATTTATTCTTCTTCTTCCTATTCGAGAGGCATAGGGCGTCAACAACGCCTGCGCGCCATTTTGTTTAGAATTCTGCAACGCGTTTGAGCTGCCTCCAACTCATTCCCAAAGAAATTGATTCCTCCTCGACTGCCCTGCGCTACGTTCGCCTAGGGCGTCCCGCTATTCTGCCTGTCTGGGTAAGCGGATTCCACTGCATTCGCAATGGAGTTGAAGGGTGTGTCAGATCCACTGCCACTTTCTCACTTTCTCCTTCGCACAGTAATGTCTATAGGTTCTTAGCCCGTTCTCAGATAAAGTTGTTCATTAGAGATACGATTGGGCCAAAATATCCTCAGGATGATTCTTAGGCATTTGTTTACGAAGGCTTGCAGCTTGCATATGATAGTGGTTTGTATCCATATTCCTAGTACTGCACCCATACAGCAGTACTGATTCTACGTTGGAACGGAGCAGTTCTTAAGCTGAGAACATTGCTTCTCCAGACACTCGATAGCATTCCGAACGCAGCACTTGCCTTCCCGCCACCGGGGTTAGCCGAGACCACACTTCCTAAGTATAGAAAGTTGTCTACCTTCTCGACTACCTGTCGGGCAATGTTGAGTTGAGGGCGGGTGTTAGAGGTGCTCAGGGCTTTTGGTTTGGCTGTGTTTATCTTAAGCCTTATTTTAATTGCCTCAGCTTCCAGATTTTGGGCCATCAGATGAAGGTCCATTACTCTCGCTTGGCATACACCTTGTTGTAGTGCGAGAGCTTAAGTTGCAAGAACTCACTCAGCCTTGAGAGCCTAGCTCTCGGATGGGCTGACTGATGAGTAACGAACCAAGATCGCTACTCGTGGGATCATGTACCAAAATAAAAAACAATTTAGATAGAATGCGGGGTGGTACCGCATCTATGCTAGCGGGTCGGATGGAGCAAAGACTCTGTGTAAACGACCTAGTGGGTGGAAATCGGCCAGGAGGGAGGTTTTAGGCGAGAGCAACCAAGCATCAGGCAAACAGCCGCTACGAGCTCAAGGAAGATCCCTGAGCCGTCAAAAACAGCAGCACGCTTAGAACGTGCCAGAACGGAGGGTGGGAGCCAAGCTCTAGCCCCCCGACCCTTGGGTAAAGTAGCTAAGGCAGATAATGAGGCAAGGAGTTCGGGCATAGCTCGAACACCTACAGTTCCCCAATCCAATGCCGCTCCGACCAAGAGGAAGCGGGCTTGCCTGCCGATGCCACCACCTGGGTAACCGGGAAGCAAGGATGACCCCCTGAGAAAGGATCTGAGCGGTGCGAGATCTAGATGGTACCTGCGCTCCCTCGGAAAGGGCCTTGATGCCAAGAAAAAGGCGGAGGAGCATAGGGCAAAGCCCGACTCCACCGCTGTGTCATCAGCCAAGAGGGGCAGTAATGCCATAACACCTCCTGCATGTAATGAGCAGAAAAGGCTGAGGACAGAGGAAAGCGCTAAGAGGCCCCAGACAGAGCTATGCTGTGGTTGCTGGGGCAGCTCCGGCTGGTGGGAGACATGCTGAGGCCGCGTAGGCTGAGCAGGTTGCGGTACTTCCTGTGAATTACCCACGGGCTCGATGCGGAAGACCTCAAAGCACTCGGGAACGCCATCGTGGCGGAAATGGTCCTGGGATGGGAGCATAAGCTCAAGTTCCAGGGAGTCCATTTTAAGAATGGCATGCTACTGGTCGACTGTGAAACTCCGCAGACGGTGGAATGGCTAAAGATCGTAGCTCCAAAACTGAAGGGATGAAAAGGGGTGGGCCTTACTGCATCTGGTAGTGCGGATATACCACGTGCCCATTCCATTACTGTGTGCCTACTACGCAGCGTGGATCAGGACTACCAAACTTCTTTAGCACTCCTAGAAGCGCAGATTGATGGCTTCAACATCAAGGCATGGAAGGTTCTGTGTGGTCGTTACAAGGGGACCAGGCAGATACTGGCCCTCGGATTTGACCAAGAGTCTTTTGAAGCGATTTCATTTATTTCATTTTATTTCATTTCATTTATTTATTTACTTAATTAACATCATTCATAATAGGCTTATGTCACCTTTAAGCTATAAATGAGAAATTTATACAATGCAAAAAATACAATAGTTTTAATTTAAATTCATGTATGTATATATGTTTGGAAAATTGATATTTGCTGCAATCAACAATTATTTAGGATAAAATTTAAAATGTTAAATGATTTTGATTTATTTATGAAGTTTACCTATAGTGTATCTATAAACATTAAATGTATCAATTTGTATTACCATTAACCTGCCAAATGCCGAAAGAGAGATTCTCCAAAACTACCCGTATTATAAAGCCTTCTCACCCCAAGAGGAAGGAAATTCCAAAGACGAGTGGCATGAATGAAAAATTGTCCCTCTGAGTTTTGATAAAATACGCGCGGCTGGGTCAAACTAAGGGACCGGTACGAGTGTGAGATCTTAAGTTTTTCGAATAAATATGGAGGCTGTTTGCTGATAATAACCTTATGCAGATACTTGAGTACACAAAACTCCAAATACTTGTCTAGCGTACAACCGTACCGTGTCAAACCATAAACGTAGCGAGTAATATTGTTGAATGCTACGTTAAGCTTACGCCTGATAAGCGCACTGCAACAACAGAAAATTTCACAGCCATACGTAATGATTGGTATAAGCAATGTCTTCACTAACATTAACCTAGTATGCAGCGGTGTGTGTGATTGTGACATTGAGAGATTTCTAAGGGAATAATAGTTTTTGCCTATAACTGTGGATATATGGTCTTCCCAGGACAGAGTCTTGTTGAACCATACACCAAGATTTTTAGCTTTGTCTACGAATTCAATTGGCTCACCTCCAAGACACACTATGGGTAGATCACAATCAACAACCCCACTTCTGCTAATAACAAGACACTTGGTCTTGGATGGATTCAACATTAATGAGTTCTCTACAGACCACGTTAGAATTTTACCAAGGTCATCGTTGAGTTCATGAACCACATCCTCTAAAAGCTCAGGTTTGCAGCTGATATAAAGTTGAACATCGTCTGCATACATGTGCAATGATGAGTGCTGAACTATAGTCGGGAGGTCATTAATGAAAATAGTGAAAAGCAATGGCCCTAAGATGGATCCTTGGGGTACACCCGCTGAGGTTACAACGAAGTCCGACATTTTATCATCAACGACGACCGCTTGTTTCCTTCCACCAAGGTATGCTTCTATGAGCTTCAAGGCAAACGAGGAAAATCCGAAAAGCCTTTCAAGTTTTAATAAAAGTTGATGATGATTTACTGTGTCAAATGCCTTGGAAAAGTCTAACAGAGTAAGAAAACTTATTCGGTTTCTATCTAACGCAGCGCGTATATCATCAGTCACTTTTAGCAATGCAGATGTACAGCTATGAAATGGCCTGAATCCTGACTGATTCGCACAAAGTAACTTATTACGCTGGAGATAGACCGACATTTGATGGTGTACTATCTTTTCCAAGACTTTTGACAGGAAAGGGAGGATTGCAATAGGTCTGTATTCAGCTGGCGAACTAGATGTTGCTTTCTTTTTTAACACTGGTACAATCTTGGCGACTTTCCAGGCACTAGGAAAAGTGGATGTTGTTAGGACTGTGTTAAAGACATGGGTAACTGCTGGCAAAAGGTAAGGTAATATAATTTTAATAAAAAGTGGATGAATTCCATCAATACCAACAGCTTTAGACTTAATTTTGAGGATAGCACTAACAACATCCGCTTGTTCGATACAGGTGAACCCGAACGAGTTATTAATCATCAAATGATTCGGTTCAGTACAAGCACTAGAAGGCTGAAAACTGCTGAAAACTGCTCTCTGAGCTACCGGTTCGGCAGAGTGACGGTGAGTGGAATCAACAAGCTGGAGGAGAGCGCAGGGCATAGTACCAGCCTCAGAGGAGACACTACCGGAAGTGGAGCATGCAGTTCCGCTAACGGTCGAACCACCAACTCCGATTGTAGAGCAGAACGCTCGGAGCGCAGATGAATTTATGTCGTTCTCAGATGACTCGTTATCTGAGGAGGACCTAAACAGTACAGTAATCTCTCTCCCTCTGGACTTTAACCCGGAAGAAGAAGAGATTCTGCTGATGGAGGGTGGGGCAATAGCCCCCGACGAGCACTAGCACGATTACCTCCACCAGTAAAATAAATGTCGCCCAGGTAAACGTCCACCATGCCATAGCGGCATCAGCCGCAATAGCTAGGATGTTCACCAAACAAAACATGGGCATTGTATTGATTCAGGAGCCATGGATCTTGAAAAGAGGGGTCAAAGGACTATCATGCAAGGATGCAAAGGTAATTTGAGATATAAGGGTGACCAATGCAAGGGCATGTATCCTTAACAATAACAAAATTAACTTTCTCCTACTTTCAGAATTTGCGACGCAAGAATGTGATTCGAAATATTTTTGGACATTTATAAATCATAAGAGATGTTGTGTTGGGTTGCCCAAAACGATGATTTATAAAGATATTGAATCAAACGATGCTCTTGCAACAGTTGATCTATTTGCGGAATTTTTTGAATCTGTTTTTTCTAATTGTATTGCACCCAGCAGTTCTGTACCGAATTCAATATCCAAGATTGATTTCGGTTTTCTGGTTTTGGATGTTCATGATGTTCAATCTGCTGCTAGCAGCCTCAAACCTAATGCTAAGCCTGGAGCAGATGGCATTCCGGCAATTGTATTAAAAAACTGCTGCAATGCTGTTTGTATACCTCTGCTAAAAATTTTTAATGCATCTCTTTCGTCAGGCATTTTTCTCGAAGATTGGAAAATCTCGTTTCTGGTCCCTATTTTTAAATCTGGATCTAAGAATGACATCGAAAATTACAGAGGAATATGCAAACTTTCAGCTATACCAAAGCTTTTTGAAAGTATTGTTAAAAATAAATTAGAATTTCATATAAAAGAGCATTTATCCGAATTCCAGCATGGCTTCTTTTCTGGTCGTTCGACAACTTCCAATTTGGCCCATTTCACGTCTTACATCATAAATTCTGTAGAAAGCGGATGCCAAGTTGATGCTATATACACGGACTTTAGTAAAGCCTTTGATTCTGTGAATCATATAATTTTATTAAAGAAACTTGAAAATTTTGGATTTCACTCTGCAATGCTAAGGTGGATCTCATCGTTTCTAATCGGTCGGACCCAAAAAGTTTACCTAAACAACTGCTGCTCGAGAATAATCTCCTGTACATCTAGAGTTCCACAAGGTAGCCATTTAGGACCGCTGCTTTTTATTATTTTTATTGACGATATTGTCCAAAGCATACAATTTTGCCAATGTCTAATGTATGCAGATGATCTTAAGATTTTCCTTAAAATTCGAAGCTTGAATGACTGTTTAAAGATACAGTCCGACCTGAATAATCTATCTGATTGGTGTATTAATAATTGCTTAAGGCTGAATATACAAAAATGCATGACCATATCCCTTTCAAGATCATATATGCAATACAATTATGACTACTGCCTTGAATTGACGTCTTTAAGAAGAGTTAATCAAATTAAGGATCTGGGCGTCATTATTGACACGAAGCTAACTTTTGTTCCTCACATTGAGTACATAATAGCTAAAGCTAACTCACTTGTTGGATTTATCAAAAGGAATTCAAAAGATTTCTTTGATCCACATACATTGATATCTCTTTTCATCTCCTTGGTTAGGTCTATTCTTGAGTACGCCGTTATTATCTGGAATCCAATTTATCAGACTCATTCAGATCGCATAGAAAGGGTGCAGAAGCGTTTTACCAAATATATCTTTTGGAAAATGCGTTGGGACTTTGAGCCCTCTTACAGTGCACGATGCCAATTACTTGGTATTCTTACCCTTAACGCAAGGAGATATGCCCATGATGTTATGTTTATAAGAGATATTCTGTGTTACCGTATTAATAGTCCCGTTCTTTTATCCCGGGTACCCATTTATGCTCCTGAAAGGCGTCTTAGAAGTCGTAATGTTCTCTTCCAACCAGGACATAGAACAAACTATGGTCGTAATGAACCATTCTCTAGGACCCTTATGAATTTCAATGAAGCTAGTAGACATTTAGATTTTCATTATTCAAGAGATCGCTTCAGAAAAATGTTGTTCGATTTTTTAATAAATTAAATCTGTTATCGTTTTCCTCTTTTATCCTTATTTTTATGAATCCTTTTTTCTTTTTTTTTTTTTTTTTCTTTTGTTCTCTCTTTTATAAATAATTAATTTACATATATATTTATATACATATTTATTTATCTGAGAATATACTTATCTTTCCATGTAATCTGTAAAGCAAAGCTGGTAGATGAAATAAATAAAATAAAATAAAAAATAAAATAAAGAATTGGTGCTATTTCAGGTTTCTTTGAACATCGACAGAGTACACCGCACCATCATCATCGCTTCTGCATACTGTGTTGGGTATGAACCAGCTGTCCCAACAGAATTGCAGCGCTTAGTGGAGCACTGCAATAAGCTCCAAATAGCGCTGCTGCTTGGATGTGACGCTAATGCTCACAATGTTATATGGGGGAGCACCCACACCAATACCAGGGGTGAGTCTTTACTAGAATTCATTCTATGTTCATCCCTTGATATATACATATAATGTAGGGAATACCCCAACCTTTGTTGCTAGGGCTAGAAAGGAAGTTGTTGACCTCACGCTGGGTAGCCCGAGCATCAGTAGGTTAGTCAGGAACTGGAAAGTATCAGATGAGCCGTCATTATCTGACCATAAAATTATTGTGTTTGAGTTAGATAGTGCATGTATCATAAGAAATCCAGTCTGGAACCCGAGAAAAATGAATTGGGAGGTCTTTAAAGAAACCCTAGACAGTAATCTGGAGCATATTGATCAGAGGAGGGCTCCAGCACACTATCTAGAGTTAGAAAACGCGGTAGAGGGCATTAGTACCGCGATTACAAACGCGTTCGAATCGAGCTGTCCCATAAGCAATAGAAAGGGTGGGAAAGATGTGCCATGGTGGATCAGCAACCTAACAAAGTTATGTTCTGACACACGCAAGTTGTTTGACAGGGCAAAGCGTAATGGAGATTGGCAAAGGTACAGGGCGGCACTTACAACTTACAACAAAGAGTTAAGAAGGGCAAAAAAATAAAACTTCAGGAAGTTCTGTGAGACAATAAAGAGCACTCCTGCTGCAGCTAGGTTACATAAAGCCCTTGCAAAATCGTGAGGAATGCCAACATCCCTTAAAAGACCAGACGGCAGCTTTACTGAAGATGAGGAACAAAGAGCATCACTGCTCTTAGTAACTCACTTTCCCGGAAGTTCGCAGAACGCCTGTGACGGGAGCATGACCAACACGACCAAACCTCGGAAAGAAGATTGGGAGATTACAGGGGCTATATGTTCCAGAGGGAGAATCGAGTGGGCAATTAGCTCCTTCCAGCCCTTCAAGTCACCAGGTGTGGATAATATTCTACCAGCCCTATTGCAAAGGGGGCAAGAAAAACGACTACCACACCTTGTCAGAGTAACAAAAAGCAGTCTTGCCGTCTTGCATGTACTTAATACATCCCCACTGCATCCCCAGACATCACGTAAAATGATCAAGGTCAACACAACAAGAGGATGCCCACAAGGAGGAGTGCTATCTCCCCTAATGTGGAGTCTTGTTGTGGATGATCTTCTTGAAAAATGTACAAACCTTGGAATTATTTGTCAAGCCTACGCTGATGACATTGTACTGATTGCCAGGGGGAATTTTGAGAAAACCCTGTGTGATATTATACAAAGGGGCCTAATAGTAACTCAAGAATGGTGCAGCATGGCTGGGCTCAATATAAACCCGGCTAAAACCACAATAGTACCGTTCACGAGAAAGAGAAAACTTGAACTGAAGCCAATCCGACTGTCAGGCACGATACTAACACCGGTAAAGGAAGTGATGGGGGGGGATGGACGACGGATGCCACTGAGCAGATCTGCAAACACTAGTTCTAGCGATCAATGTCCAGCTACGTGCCATCACAAACAGAAGACACACACTCCACTTGCGTGCCTCTGCTTCACTGGGGCCATGCGAACGTGTCCAACTGCAGACATAGAAATTCTCCTGAAGCTAACACCGGTCCATCTCGTAGTGGAGCACAATGCACAGCGGACAAACCTAAGGATGGCAAAAGAAGGTATTGGACGGAAGAAGTGCGTTGGTTCGAGAGAATACGATGCACTTCTCAAAAAACGTCCCCTTCCGTCCCTAGGGACGACAGTATCAAAAAATTTAACTTTGGGAAAAACTTTAGTACAAAGTTAAGTAACAAGAAAGAGTGGAGCATCGAATCCACGATATACGGACTGGGCAACCTGTCCAACACGATAAAGTGGTATACAGATGGTTCGAGAACTGGTGAGCGCACAGGGGCGGGAGTGTTTGGGCCAAGGACTAAGCAGTCAGAACCCATGGGCAAGAGTGCCAGCATCTTTCAAGCTGAAATATGTGTTTTAGGTAGATGCATCCAACTCAATCTCGAAAGAAGATACAGCAACTGCGACATAGCAATACTGTCAGACAGCCAAGCAACTATCAAAGCCCTTGACTCCTATGTCATTAAGTCCAAACTTGTGTGGGAATGCCTATACAAACTTAATGAATTGGGCAGAAACAATAAAGTAACCCGGTCATGTCGGGATAAAAGGTAACGAAGCACCAGACGCCTTGGCAAGACAAGGGGCTGCGGAACCCTTCATTGGACCTGAACCATTCTGCGGAATGAGGGAACATACCATACGCGTGGAATTCAGGAAAATGGAGAAAGAAGACAGCGCAAGAACCTGGAACAACACCACAGGCCTGAGGCAAGCTGAGAAACTACTGGGATGTTACAACCGAAAAGATTCGAAGCCTGCATCTGCCTTAGCAAGAATAACCTACGGATCCTAACAGGCTTCCTAATGGGGCACGGCAAACTCAGGGAGCATTTACGGAAACTAGGTATAACAAATGAGGGCCTTTACAGATTCTGCAACGAGTTCTCAAGTGAGACTCCGGAACACCTTTTGGACTGAAATACTTTGGCAAATACCAAGTAACAGAAGAGGATATGCTAAGCATGGACCCACTTCTCATTCTCAGATTATTAAAAGAATCTGGTTTAGAGAGAGAGCTCTAAGATGAACTATTCTCGCCGAGGCAAGGTAAGGGCATATGACCTTCAAACACAATTCCGAAGGAACTGCAATGCGAGGGGAGCACTAAAGAGGGAACAAACCTGTCCAAGGTATTAGCAGGGGGCGCAGTAGACCACTAGGTCGTAGTGCAAACAACCCTACACAAATAATAATAATAAAGGTCCATTATCCGTCAGCGCAGTCGAGGTGTTTAAGGTGTTTTTACCTCCCGTCATGCTGCATGGAGCACATCGCTGATAACCACCAAGAACAATAGCGGTGACAGTATGCACCCCTGACGTAGTCCACTTTGGACTTAAAAGTCCTCCGACACCCTACCAATATGTAAGACGTGGCTCTTACTTCCCTCGTATGTAGCCTTGATAATAGCTATGAGTTTTTTTTAACTAATGCGGTACCCATTTCGCTCCAAAACGTTTACCCACACACCAAGTGCTCGTTGCACGGACGTAGGTGGCTACATCGTCAGCAAAAAATAGTTGATAGTAGTACCTTGGATCCGTCAATTTACCTTCCAGCAGATAGTCAAAGACTGTAATAAAGAGCAAAAGACTTAAGACCTGGTCCGCCTCGACTGATTGGGAATTCTTCGATTACTCCAGCGGGACATCGTACTCTTGTCTTTGCCCCTTCGTACATGTCCATGATCATCTGTATATAGGTTTCTAGAACCCCTCGATGCCCTAACTCTACCCATATCAGATCTCGTGGTTATCTGTCGAATGCCTTTTCAAAGTCAACCAATACTATATGCAAATCCTTTAAGGAATCACGATGTTTTCCCATTGTGATTCTTATACTTTGGATTGCATCTATGGTTGATTTACCCGAGACAAAACCTCACTGATCATCAGATAGCCGTATTATTTTCCGCAGTCGGCCACCTAATATCAGCTCAACGATCTTCATGGTGTGTGACATCAGCTTGATCGAATGGTAGTTATCACCCTTCCCTTTGTATACAGGGAGAAGGTAGCTTTCCCTCCATTGATTCGATATTGTCTCACCTCTCATAAATTTGAAGATGAGAATTCTGAGCCATCTGAACTCGATGTCTCCCATCTTTTTCCAGAACTCAGAGGACATCTCGTCTGGCCCAACACAGTTTCGTTTTTTGGAGTATTTGACCGCCTCACTAGTTTATTCGACTGTAATGTCGGGTATTACATCACAGTTAGAGGGCTCTTGGAAAGTATAGCCGGGGAAACTGTTCATTCAAAATTCTTTTACAATACTGCCGCCACCTCTGCAGAATTTTGTCGTCATCCACAAAAAGCTGGCAATGAGCATTGGTAATGAAGTATGGCGAACGAATCTCCTGAGCATTCCTCCTTCTTTGGGCTGTTATTTTGTGGACGGTTGTGCTCCTCCTGGATAGCCTGGTTTGCATCAGCAACCGGAGAAGATATTTTCTCCAGCTCCCGATACAGGCCCTCCGTACTTTCTGCTTGAAGCTGGACGCACTTCGTCTTCCCTTTTTTCTTGCAACATCTGTATTAAAACCTAAAAAGTATTATAAATAAATTGTAATGAGCAAAAAAACACAATCTGTTGTTGCAAAATAATACCCAAGAAGTATGCTACAATAAAAGAAATTAAAAACAAATCCAAACCCCGAAGGTATTCATTTAAATTAGCAATAATAATACACTGAGTTACAAAAAAGTGGCACAGTCATTCTTTTTTATGAGTTGCTATTATTTTGGTATAATGCCGGTATGTTTTACTTGTTTGTAGTGGTTTACTGGTTTAATGGTTTATTTGTGCGTCTGTTTGTGTAATATATTTTCATTTTCCTCGTGATATGAGCATCATATTGAGGAAACCGCATTGTAATCTTTTTTCATACTAGACTCTAGACATACCAATTTTGACATTCGTGATCCCGTAAGTGTTTTAATATTGTTAAGGATTTGTTTTAATTTGATTATTTATTAGTTGTAAGTGATTGTTGTGAAAAAATATGCAAATAACGGCAGAAGAAGTCGCCAGGGCTCCAGCTTTGGTTGAGGATGGCCAAAGTATGCGGTATGACGCTATTATGATTAGAAAACCAGAGACGACGTTAAAAAGAGCCATTAAAAGCTAGAGGGAAACCAACTCCTACACCCGGCGTCAAGTCTCAGGTCTCCCCAGAGTAACTCCTGTAAGAGATGATCTATATTTCACCAGATGGACGTAGCAGAGTGTACTTACTTATGTCCTGTATCCCCTTGTGGGTCCTAGGGCCTCTACTACGCCTACGCGCCATCGTGTACGGTTTCTGGCAATGTGTCTGAGTTCTCCCCAACTTTTCCCTAACTGCCGTGCCTCCTTCTCGACTGTTCTGCACCATGTTCTCCTCGGACCGCCAGGTCTTCTGCCATCCTGAGTGAAAGGGTTCCATTGCATAGCATGGTTTGCTATAGAACTGTCACCCTTACGGAACGTGTGACCAATCCACTGCCACTTCCGCCGTTGAATGGTTGTGCCTATTGGTTCCTGACCCGTTCTCTCGTAAAGGTGTTCGTTAGAGATACGATTGGGCGATTGGGAGAAAATCCTTAGGATATTGCGCAGGCACCTATTAACGAACGTTTGCAGCTTTCTGGTGATAGTAGTGGTCACTCTCTACGTGCTGCAACCATATAATAGCACGGATTCAACGTTGAAGTGGAACAGTCTTATTTTGGTGCACAAACTGATTGCATTGCTTCGCCATATTTTGGACAACATCCCGAACGCTGACTTTGCTTTGGCGATCCTGTTGGCTATATCCAGTTCGGTTCCACCATCGGTCGAGACAATACTCCCAAGATACTGGAAATCCTCTACTCTCTCTACCGGTCGTCCAGCAATGCATATTTGAGCCGATGAGTTTGTTCCAAGGCTGATAATTTTAGTTTTTGCCGTATTAATTTTCAACCCGACGACACCTGCCTCCCTCTCCACATCTGCTGTCATTTGGTGGAGGTCCATAATTCTGTGGGAGAGTAAGCATACATCGTCAGCGTAGTCAAGATGTTTCAGTTGAGATGTAAGAGTCCATCGAATTCCTCCGTTTCCCGTCGACAAAGCTGCATGAAGCACATCGCTAATCACCAATAGGAATAATATTGGTGAAAGGATACAGCCTTGTCTTACCCCACTTTGGATCTCATATTCCTCAGACAACCTTCCCCTGTGCAGAACGTGCCATTTGGAGCCTTCATATGTAGCTTTGATAATAGCAATTAGTTTATCGGGAATGCCTCTCCTGCGTAAGGCACGCCAAATAAACTTCCTGTTGACACTATCGAACGCCTTCTCAAAATCGATGAACAGCAGGTGCAGTGGCGATCGATATTCAACACACTGTTCGATGATAATCCGCAGGGTGTTGATGTGGTCGGCACAGGAGGATCCAGAGCGGAAACCTGCTTGTTCGGCATCGAGTGTGTCTTCGAGATGTTGTTTGATTCGCTCAAGGATGATTTTAGCTAGTATCTTAGCTACAGCCGGCAGCACGCAAATACCCCTCCAGTTTCCGCACTCCATTAGATTTCCTTTCTGAGGAAGCTTGACGATCATTCCCTTTTTCCACTCGTTAGGAAAGCTCTCAACTTCCCAAGCCCTCTCTATAAGTGGAAGCAGAAGCTCAGCCGATGTTGTGGGCGCTGTTCGTAAGAGCTCTGCTGTAATACCGTCAAGTCCTATCGCCTTGTTGGTTTTGAGTGCCTTGATCGCGGTAATGATCTCATCTTTACTGGGAGCCGTGGTGCGTATTCGGGAGCTTCCCACCTTGGGCATCTCAGTCTGATTTGGTAGCATATCGCTAGCGAATACACGGTTCAAAACCGTAGCAAAATGCTCTTTCCATCTCTTGAGCTGGTCCTCATCCGAAATAAGCAAGGAGCCGTCTAGGCTTTTCACTGGGTGTTAGCTGGAGCTGCGACCACCTGTCAGGTCTTTCGTGATTCTGTAGACGGTCCTGCTATCGCACCTCCGTACAGCTTCTTCTGCTTCTGTAGCCAGCGCGTTGATGAAGTTGCGCTTGTCACGTCGCACGCTACGCTGAACTTCTCTCATCTTCATGCGATATACGGACTCTAGCTCGCTTCTCCCTGCTGCTGGGGTAGCTGCAACGCGAGCTTTCAGCTGTTTTCGTTCGTCAATCCGTCTCCAGGTATCCTCGGAAAACCACGCCCTATGTCTTCCCTGCGATTGACCGACAATTCTTTCAGCACCAGATGTAAAATCATTTTTCACAAATGGTCTTGGATGGTTGCGGGCATTGAGCTGCTGACTGCTTCCACACCTTGCGAAAAGTGCTCCCTTAATTGTTGGCGCACTGAGGGATCACTAAGTATATCGATGTTGAACCTGGGCATTCTTGTGTTGTCGTGGGATCTTCGAACTGCAGCAGTGCGTAGTTGGAGAGTAGCTATCATAAGATGGTCATCACGTACTATCCCCACATCTGCCCCTCGCCTGTTTCGGTCGTCCAGGAGACTACTTCTAAAGCGGCGGCTGATAGCAAAATGGTCAATTTGGTTGGAGGTTGCTTGCCTGTCGTTGGAAACCCAGCTGACTTTGTGGCAGGTCTTGTGCTCAAACATGGTGCCACCTATCACAAGGCGGTTGGCATTGCAGAAATCCACAAACCTTTCGCCGTTGTCATTGCAGTTTCCTAGTCCATGCTTCCCGATTACATGTTTGAGCCCTTCGTTGTCGTTGCCTACCTTGGCATTCAAATCCCCCATCACTATGACAAAGTCTCTATTTGGTGTTGTGTTGAAGACGGCGCTTAAGAGATTGTAGAAGCTCTCCTTTTCGTCCTCAGACGAACTATTCGTTGGGGCGTAACACTGTATGATAGTGACGCGTCGTACTCTAGTCCGTCAAAATCCTATCACCATGAGGCTGCCAGGAAATTAGGCTCTTGCGTGTTGTTGTTAGCAGTAGTCCGACTCCGTATTCCCGCGGACTTCCGGATGGTCTTCCAGAATAGAGTAGTAAAGTGTTACGCGT
Organism: Brachypalpus laphriformis; assembly: GCA_945910035.1. Lineage (NCBI taxonomy): Eukaryota > Metazoa > Arthropoda > Insecta > Diptera > Syrphidae > Brachypalpus > Brachypalpus laphriformis. The sequence continues at coordinate 29,157,411 of OX246753.1, forward strand.
TGGAGACTGGTACTCGCCCGCTTCTAACCATATTGCTTCACTTACCCCCAAAATGTCCAGTTTATATCGCATGAATTCGTTTTCGAATTGGAGGAATCTGGCATTGTAAGGACTTTCTCTTCCCGAGTCGAGGAGCGCCTTTACATTCCAGAAACCTATCTTTGTCCGGGTACAATAGCCAAAAGTCGTCAACATGTGATCATTCCTTATCCATGCACGGAGAAACCGAGTTGTGCATCGTGCAAGGATCGGTGAACTCTGCCTATTGTATCAACAACATCCTAGAGGAATATGTGGTTCCATTCGCACCATTTATTGGAACAAACTCCGTTAATGCAGGACAATGCTAGATTACACGTCGCCAAGCTCGCCGTCAAGGTTCGCCTCTTTTTTTGTAACTCAGTAAACGCGTTTTTTTTAAACCTAGCCAGCCAGTAGTTACTAGTAAAGTAAAATTTTACACGTAAAATAAATACAAACATCGACTGGCTACTACTCTTGAATTAATCCCCAGCCAAAAGTGACTGGCTGGTAGTTTTGTGATGCCTAATTTCAGGCGACTCAAAAACGATTTTTTTTTAGTTATTTGATGTTGCTGCCATTGCGAAGTGGTTTGGTTCCGAGAGATATGTTCGTATAAAATCGGCCGACTGGCAAATCGTTTAAATGAACGACTGGCTGGCTAGGTTTAAAAAAACACTACTAATGTTTGCGCTCTTAAATTTTTTAGATTTCCTCTACTAAAATAAATAAAAAAGAATTCGAAGGTTTCCGTGTTGGAAATTACAGCCAAAACTTGATATATTTCCAAAAAAAAGCTTGTGCTCAGGCAACTATCTTCGAAAACAGCTACCAAAAAGGGGATTTGGACCATTTTTTTGGAACAACACTTGCTTTACAAAATAATTATTGAGGGAAACGTTATTAAGGAAGTAATTGACAACAAATATAGTTATAACAGTTTTTTCTAATTTGGCAAACACTGAAGCATTGTATAAATTAGTAAGGCTTCTAGACCATAAAAGGATATTTTGCTAGCCGAACGATACGCAAAGCAACGAAACACTCTACTGAATTTCAGGGTGCATCAGTTAATGAAAGACCTGATGAATTGGCTAAAGCAAAGCAAAAGATCCGGAACAGGCTAACTATTCATTAAAGGGACCGCCTGGTTAGCTCAAACGTGAAATAGAAAATAAAAAGATCGACGAACAATAGATGTGTGCTAGGATCCTTAATAATAAGATAGATGTTCCCACTCTCTAACGGAGATCATACCGAGAAATGTGTACAATGAATTAACATGCGACAGTCTGCTTTTGTAAACGAAAAAGGACATGCATGTCACTAGAAATACTTACAAAGGTTCGAACGCAATATTTCACTTTACTATTGAACCTGTGCAGAAAAGTTCGATGGCCAACGATTGGCAAAGATAAGTAGGCGAAGAAATATACTGTCAGCAGAAGAAAAGTGGGAAGATAGTACCACCTTTGTGTCCTCAATTATGGACAAACAGTATTGACTAGCTTATGTTGAACATACCTATGCAATGCTGAAATCGCTATGCAATTAGCAGCAGTTTACTGTCAAGAAATATCTTAGATTTGGAATTGTGGAAGATCATTTTTTCCAGTCATAAAAGAGCTTTCCAGCCAATTGGCTGATAATATCTACAGATTTATCAAACCCTCGGGTTACCGACCTAAGCTGTTTCACGAGTATGGATGTACATGGATCTACACGGAAGTCATCTGGAACAACCATAAAGGACTAATGTGTGGGCAGCATGAGGGATTCAATATCCCTTTGAAGGAGTTCCAAATCAACTTGCAGCGAGATGTATTTATAAATGCGAATGTGTTTACAAATGCAAACGTCACGCAAACGCCAAATGCTGTCAACAACCTGCTACCGCGATCTAGGCGTCGCATCACTGGAGAAACTGAGAATAACATTGGTAATGCAGTTCTCGGAAACACGTCATCATTATAATCGTTACATGTCAGTCAGAGATTTGAACATTTTATCAATTATAAGAAATTTAGAATTTTAAGCAATAATAATAATGGAATGTCAAATAAATCATTATTTACAGAATTTTATAAGTACCTTAACTCTTTTGAAATATTCATACTATACGAAACACATATTTTTTTAAAAAACCAACAAAATTTTGCTGAATTCTTCGACGACTATGAGCCATGTTGGATACCAGCTGAGAAGAGGAGTGGTGCCACAAGAGGAAGAGCATCGAAGGGTGCGCTCTATGGAATTAAAAAGTCGTTATCAATTGTCAAATGCAAATTTAAAGAAGTAGAATGATTTACATATATAGAAATGATTCTAAATAACAAAATTATACAATAAATGTGGTCCCAGTTTATTGAAATTGTTCGGATTGGCAATCGGACTTCAATACTTTGCTTGATTCAATGCAGATTTTGGGGGAGAGCAACTGCATACTCCTCGGGGATCTTAATGCTCGAACTGGAAGAGAGCAATGTAATAATTTTGAAAGCTCAAATCTATTTGCAAGAGAATCTAGCGACTTTGAACTGAATGTAAGCGGTAAAATAATTCTCGAAATGGGGTGTGCCTTCGATTTAACCATTATTAACAGTACTCAAAGCGGAGATGAAAAAGGAAAACTTACCTTCATAAGAAATCCAGGTCAATCAGTTATAGACTACCTAATGATGTCAACTGAAATAATCTCAGATTTATGTGGTTTTGAAGTAGATAGCCAAATATATTCGGATCATATGCCACTGATATCGACCTTCTGTGCATTGGAAACGACAAGAGCTACAGAGCCGATTATTACAAATCCTCTAATTTCAAAGTTAAAATGGCAAAAAAATAAAGTTGAAATATATCAACGCAAGCTAACTGAAATCATCATAGCCAAGAGACTGAACGAAGTTGAACCAACGATAAAAATTCTACAGGATATGTTAGAATTGGCCGCATTTCCACAGAATGCTGAGTGTAAGTCTTGCAAATACTATGAAGCCTGGTATGACAGGGAGTGCGAAACTGCGAGAAAAAATTCTTTTTGCTCATTTGCGAATTTATCAGAACTTTAACGCCAACTGCTTAAAGGAAGAATACCTTAAAGCAAATCGTTACTACAGATTACTGTGTAAATCAAAAAAAGAAAATTTTAGCAAGATTCAAGCAGAAAAGTTAGTGGGTTGCAAAGATTCTTCAGAATTTTGGAAAGCAATCCAAAAAATTAAAGGAAAACGATTTGCTATTAACACTCTACATTCGGCTTCAGCACTCCGAGATCATTTTAAAAACCAAGCTAATGCAGAAATATTTTCAGAACCGATGCAATATGCCAAGCCCAATTAAAAAAAAAAATAAATATTTGGCGCAACAGCTCTTTAAAGTTCCAGGGCCTAGCTTCTCGCAACCACTCATGTTGTGTGCGTTATATTTTTCACACGAATAGAAGGGACCTACAGTTTAATGCCGAATCCGAACGGCGATTTGAGAAGCTTTTTCGAGACAACAATACTCTCGGATGTTTGTCAGACGCTCGCGAGAGGTGGGACCGTGAAAAAAACTTTTTGGTGTTTTCAGGGATTCGAACTTGGAACCTCATGCGTAGTGATCCGACACACTAACCACTTACGCCACGGCGCCCACTTATATGCCAAGCCCAATTATGAAAATACAATACTGGGTAATGAAATTAGTATAGCGGAAGTAGAGATAGCTGTTTCTAAATCAAAGGATAACAAAGCCCCAGGAGTTGATGGTATCCCCAACGAATACTTCAAACACGCTACAGCTGAGTTTCTAAAGCAAATCACACGTGCCTATAATAATATTTTAAATATCGAAAAAGCACCAGAGAATTCAAGAAATCTATAGTCTTCCCGATACATAAAAAAGGAGACAAAACAGACGCGTCAAATTATCGTGGCATAGCATTTCTCAATACATCACTAAAAATTTTCATGGAAATCCTACGATGTCGTTTTACAAAGTGGATCGAGAGCTCGCATCTGCTAAGCGAATTCCAAGCCGGCTTCAGAGAGGGATACTCTACAGTAGATCACATCTTTATTTTAAGGAATATTGCAGAGTTATACGCACGCAAACGAAAGAAGCTGTATACGTTTTTTTGTTGATTTTCGGGCCGCTTTTGACTCTGTAGACAGAAAAGCTCTTTTCTACAAACTCTACAGAGATGGGTTGTCTCTGAAATTTGGAAGGATATTAGAAGACATATATAGTCAAACAACTAACGCAGTAAGGGATGGTAAACACATTTCCGATTGGTTCTTGTCCTTAGTGGGTTTAAAACAAGGATGCAATTTCAGCCCACCAGCCTTCTGCTTGTATATTGATGATTTAGTTAAAACATTGCCCTGTGGAATATCAATAGAGGTATTCAACATAAAGGTTTTAATGTACGCCGACGATCTCGTACTCTTAGCAGAATCGCCCGAATCTCTTCAGCTAATGATAAATAGACTACGTGACTTCTGCCTTAACTGGAACCTAACTGTGAATTTGACTAAATCAAAGGCAATGGTTTTTCGCAAAGGAACAGGACGCATGGCTGCAAATGAAAGGTGGTTGTATGGATCAGAGCAAGTAGAAGTAGTTAAAGAGTACCAATACCTCGGAGTAACTATAACGAGCACCCTCAGCATGGAAAAACACCTCTCGGAAAAACTAGCTGCCACGAAAAATGCTATCGGAACAGTCTGTCGAAAAATATATGGAAATAAGGACTTAGCGTTTAGCTCCAAATATAAAGTATTTCAAGCAACATCTGAAGCAGTTATGCTTTATGCTGCGCAGTCGTGGGGGTGGCGGCAGTATGAGACTACGGAGAAATTGCTGCGTTTCTACATAAAACGGGAACTCAGACTTCCAAATACCACACCAAACTACATGTTGCAAATAGAAACCGGATTGTCGCCACTTTTCCTCACCTCACTAAAGCTTCATTTTGATTACATAGTGAAGTTACTGTATAGCCACAACGAGAAGGTTGCTAAAAAAATTGCAAAAGCCGTCATAAATTCCCAAAGTGCATGGTTTGAAGAGTGGAAACATCTCGCCGAAGCTTGCTGCATATTAAATTTAGGGAAGAATATTGTTACGAAAATCCGCCGATTACGCCGTAAATTCCAAGGTTTGGACGGAAGCTGGAGGAAAAACACAAGTACTCTGGTTCCCGAGAGGGTGAACTTTTTTTATTCAAATAAATGATTGTACAAAAAACTAAATTTTCCACAAACAAATCTAGTACAATTTTTGTTTGTTTGAGAACTGCACGTCTCTAGAACTCCCATTGGACTTCTGTCAACCTCCTTATATATTTGGCTCTGGCTTTCCAGACAAATAACCAAATTTCCAATTCGCCGCTGGAATTCCGCCCGTTAAGAATCTGGAATGTTCTGGTTGTTTATGTTTCCGTACCGGTTATGCGCTCGCGTAACAATATATTGAAAGAGCAAGGAATTCACAGCACAGAGAAATATACTCAATTCTACAGTACAACCTAAATCAAAACAATTATTTCCGTGACGGCTTCAGCACAGAAACAATATCAATGATATTCCGAGCAAGAGGTGAAATATTGCCTTTGAACTATGTGCCACACAGAACCGATTTAAATAACATCTGCACCTTATGCAATACCGGTCAAAGAGAAAATATAATACATTTCATCGCTAAATGTCCCATTGTGGTGCAAATAAGAAGACACATTTGGGGGAAGAACTATATTGATCGAGCGGGGGTTATTACAATCTTAAACGGAGAGAACTGGCAACAATTATTTATAAGAATTGCTCTAAATTATAGAAAGAAAATTTTATTAGAGGATTTCTAAATAATTATTAAACCGATAAAGCTAAAGTAATAAAGTGAATTATATAAAGCTGTCATCTGGCTGACGGCCCTTCTGGCCATGCCTAACTAGATTTAAAGTAAACATAAATTGTAACCAATTGCTTTTGAAATAAATCTATCTATCTATCTATCTATATGGAAGTCAGCCTACTAACTTTACCTACCCCAAAGTTAGAAATAAAAGCAATAGAGAAATCGGAATCAGTTTAAACTAAAGGCAAATCCGATAATCAAAACTATCCACTTTAACACCTTAGAATTTACACAGATAAAACCTATTATATTTCGCAACACGGTACATGGTACATATGTGAATTTCAGTGATTTACCGAACATTAGTAACTATTTTTCACTTTGGGTATATTTATAAACATGGGCATGGTATAATAGGGATATATTCATTGACAGACACGCTTACCAAGTTCCGTCTAGAATATCTCTTGGGGACTTGTAAATCAAAGGCTTATTAGTCCAACTCTAATCACCTCTATTGTATGAGCGGTAGTTAAAGTATCCAAACTAAATTAACCTTACGGATACAAACACTCATACCTGAATCACTCTAGAAAAGTAATCCTTTTGTCGCCTTCCCCACAAACACAAAAAAAAAGTCTACTTCAAACAAAACGAAAACCGTTCATAAGGAACAGATTGACAGAAGAACTTCCTCATGTAACACTAATACTCACCGAAGCATCCTAATCGATGTACTAAAATTAGATCCCGCCCAACTCGCCTACATTGTTCGGAATCCACTTGAATTCGTGTCAATAAAGGTTCTTTGACAATCGAAGCATATGTTTGGCTATTCATAGAACGCTTCACCGGCTTTCATTACCCCCCAAAGCTTTTGCACATTCTCTGCTCACTTTGTGGTTTATTAAGTCCCAGCTTCCCACTTGAGTTGGCACGCGAACAGTTCTTATATATGTATATTGCCCAGGCCCCGGCCAGTTTTGTAACCATTCAAGTGACACCAGAGTGGATCATTGTCAAACGAAAAACCTGTTTGGCACACTTGATACACCACACACATACCCCGTGGACATAAAAGTGCTCAATTGAGGGCGAAATCTCGTTTCATTTATTCACTCGAGCTCATCATTAAGGATTGTTCATTGCCTACGAGCGGCTGAGTGTGGAAGTGTGAATATGGGGTGGAAACCCCTAGCATCTAATTGGTGCGTATGCTATCTCTAAATTTAAAGACTGTTTGTGTGAAAACAGGTTTCCGCACCCATAATTAGAGCAGTCGGATTATCTCTCATCCTTAAGGGTGAAGAGCCGGTACAAACAAATGGACGATGTGACACAGTTGAGCGCTCGCATGATTGCCAAATGAATTGATTGAATGATTGCTTTATTGCTGTGATGCTCTGTGAGTGTGTATGCAGAAGGAATAGAAATGAAGTGGCGAAAGGAAGATTTAGTCACCCACTGGAAGGACTCATCCGATTCGCACAGGGTTATTCAAACACACTTCATAAAGTAATAAACAACCTCCAGTGCTCATTCTACATTCGACATGAGACCCGTTTGTTTCAAAAGATGGATTGTCTTTTTACGTTATGGGCTGACCAAACCCTGTGTGGATAGATGATTTCCACTCGAGTGACATTGTTCACCTCGAACGAAATGTGATCATCTCCCGGCTGGATCAAAGGGGAGGAAGACACCGAGCCAAGCATCCTTTCATGGGCAGTCTTTGTTTTAAATTCAATCTTTGATTGTGCAATTGAAATACTAAAATCGGTTAGATTTATCGGATTTTAGGAATCCGTCGCAATCCTGTTATCACTGTTGAGCTATTTGTATGAATGTGAGCGCACACAATCCAAGTATAGCTAAATCAAATGGAATCAAACAGATGTCCTTTGAGAGACATATCACTTGGAGTGGACTCAGTCGAAATGGGGTACGTAATTATTTTGATTGGTTATCGGCCCCTGTCAGTCGCTTGTATTAATTATACATAAATGGTTCTATATTGTTTACCAGAATGTCGTTTGAGAGAAAACTTTACAACTCTTGTCACATACATTCATTCTTTTGGTGGACTCCAGATACATATACAATTTGGAATGCCTTTTTTATTTGGTCTCCTAGAGAAGGAAAAATTAAAAAAAAAAGAAAAAGAATTAATTTGAACATTTCAAAACTAGTAAAGCAGTTTCGAGCTATTTGGCATTATTAGCATCACATGGCCTAGCTTTTTTCATCAGCCTTCTGGAACTGTACCGAGTAGGTGTCAATATTAAATTTATTGATACTTACCTAATCTATGCACCATTTATTCTCTCCCTCATTTTTCCTGTTGTTTCTGCAAAATTGTGGGTAAGTGGAGGGTACCAATGGTTCCATCAGGATCAGCCTTAGGCCCACTTTCCCAGCATCTTGCAGAAAATATAGAAATATAGGATTCCCTGTAGGAGAGGAGATCGCCCGGTTTCTTGAGCGAGCGATGAGAACAAGGCGAGCGGCGAGGATGAGACGAGCGACGGCAATGACGTTGTGACCGCCTCTACGAGCTGCCCATATTATAAGGGGCATACAAATAAACGACTGGACCGAGGGCAGAGTAGTGATCAATTAAAAGTAAGGCACACTAGACACCGACCTAGGGCATCACCTCTGTGGCATCACAAAAAGAGATTTTTTTTTTCTATATAGGACTATTTGGGTTATTAGGCTTCTGATTAAAAATGATGTGCTTGCAGATGACTTTTTCCCTTATTTTGTTTCTTCATGAATAAAATCCTCCATCTATTGTTTGGAAGTGAATACATCTACATCAATATTTTCACATTGACAAGCATCTCCTGGTCATACCTTGATGAAGGCAAAAAAACGTATGCATTCTTCGTTGATTTTAAGGCAGCCTTCAACACTAATGACAGAAACGCGCTGTTCTACAAGCTGAGTAACTAAAAGGTGTCTTCAAATGTCCTAAGGGTCACACAAAGTCTTTATGACGATAATAAAGCAGATGTTTGGGATGGACACAACCTGTCCAACTGAAACAGGAGTGACGCAAGGATATCTCATGAGTCCACTTCTATCTTCAATATTTCTGGACAATCGTGTGACCTTTTTAACAGTTGGAATTGTATTCGTCGGACTCCAAATAAAGCTGCTTTTATACGCAGGTGATTTTGTCATTCCATCAGAAACTCCAATAATGATGCAGATGATGATTAATGAGCTCCAAAACTACTGCACTTTTTGGAACCTGAAAGTGAACACCGCTAAGTAAAAGGATAATGCAGTAGCACCGCAACTCCATCGCAATTGCACCGCAGTCACACGGCAATGGTACCGCAGTCAAACCGCAACTGCACCGCAACTGCACCGCAACTGCATCACAACTGCCCCGCAGCCGCAACGCAAATGCACCGCAGCTGAACCGCAACTGCATCACAACTGCTCAGCAACCGTACCGCAAGTACACCGCAACTGCACCGCAACTCCACAGCAGCCGCACTGCAGCTAGACCTCAACTGCACCGGAACTACACCGCAACTGCACCCGCAAACGCAGCTAACAACTGCACCACAACGGCACAGCAATTGCACCGCAACTGCGCCGCAGCCGTACCGCAGCTACACCGCAATTGCACCGCAACGGTACCGCAACTACACCGCAGCCGCACCGCACCTACACAACAGCGGCAACTGCACAGCAACCGGCAATGGCACCGCAGTCAAACCGCAACTGCACCACAACGGTACCGCATCAGCACCGCAGCGGCACCGCAACTGCACCGCAGCGGCACCGCAGCGGCACCGCAGCGGCACCGCAACGGCACCGCTGCCGCACCGCAGCGGCACCGCAACTGCAACGCAGCAGCACTGCAACTGCACCGCAACTGCACCGCAGCCGCACCGCAGCCGCACCGCAGCTACACCGCAAGTGCACCGCAGCTACACTGCAAAAGCACCGCAACTATACCGCAGCCGCACCGCAGCTACAACGCATCTACACCGCAACTGCACCGCAACTACACCGCAGCTACACCGCAACTGCACCGCAACTGCACTGCAACTGCACCGCAACTGCACCGCAACTGCGCCGCAACTACACCGCAACTACACCGCAACTACACCGCAACTGCACCGCAGCCGCACCGCAGCTGCACCGCAACTGCACCGCAACTGCACCGTAACTGCATTTTTTGTACATTTTAGAGCAGTATTTGATTCAATAGACAGAAATGCATTGTTCTACAAACTTTACGAGAAGAAAATGTCGCTTAAGTTCGGAAGGGTTTTCCAAAACTTGTATGCCGACACTCAAGGATCAGTGTGGAATGGAGAAGAACTATCCAAGTCGTTTGCGACAAAATTAGGGGTAAAACAGGGATGCGTCCTAAGCCGATCTTTTTTCCCTGTTTTTAGATGATTTGCTGGATGGATTACCTGGAGGTGTGGAGTACGCAGCCACTTATATTAAGGGTATTTTGTTTGCGGACGATGTTGTTATGCTATCCAATTCTCCGGAATTCTTATTAATAATCAAGCGCTTGCACGATTACTCTAAGCTCCACCCCGGACGGACGGCGCAGTAGAGGACGACCTCGAGGTAGGTGGCGCAAACAAGTGGAGGGGGACCTCAACCAACTTGGCGTGCGCAACTGGAGGCAGCTGGCTCGTAACCGTGCTGGCTGGAGAGGTTTGTTGGTTGAGGCCCAGGTCTACCCCGGACTGTAGCGCCATCTAAGTAAGTAAGTAAGTAAGCAGCAAATATAAGGTATTTGAAGCCGTTGCTGAATCAATTTTGTTTTATGCTGCTCAGTTATAGGGATATAGACAGTACGAAGCAGTTGAAAAACTTCCGAGATTTTATATCAAGCACATTTATTATCTCTGTTAATGGTTGAAACAGGTCTTTCTCCCTTAATACAAGGAGAGGTGTGGAATATTGTCAGTGCATATGCTCCCCAAAATGGGCGCAATCAGACAGATAAAGATGCATTTTGGGTAGATTTCCACAATCTCCTTAAGAACATTCCAAAGGAAGAGTTTATGTTTGTTGGAGGAGATTTGAATGGACATGTCGGGAAGTCAAACGAAAATTATGAAGAATCCCATGGAGGACTAGGATATGGCACCAGGAACCTTCCTGGTGAAGACATCCTAAGCATGTGCAAATCACACGGTCTTATTGTGTTAAATACCATGTTCATCAAACAAAGCCGACACCTGATCACTTACAGCAGTGGTGGAGATGAAACTCAGATTGACTACCATTTGGTAGTCAATCTGAGTTTCAGCAGCTTTGATATGAAGATGCTTCGCATGACAGCAGGAGTGACAAAGCTCGATCGAATAAGAAGTTGGAAAATCCGTGGAAGCTTTCACGTCAAGGAAACCATCGAACAAAAGATAGAGCGCGACCGGCTCAGCTGATATTGCCACGTTCAAAGAAGAGATCATTTCAAGCCTGTTAAAAAGGCAATATCAATGCACGTTCCAAAGACATCGCGATGTAGGAAAGACAGGCCTATAAACGCCTGGATCACACAAATCCGACGACATCGGCATTTCATTGGCCTCAGTTACCGAGTGATACAAAATCGGCGGGCCTGCCGGTATTTTTTGAGGTCAAATCGGCGAACCCCACAGGCGGATCAGTGGAAATGCAGTGGGAGGGTTGAAATCCCTTATTTTCGGATCATAACCTGGCTGATAAAAGGAAGAAGAAGAAGAAGGTGTGAAGAAGGAAGCCGAATTGTCTATGAGCTATTTACAGCCGTTCGAACCACAACCTATGAGAGAAAACTTATTTCCATGATAAAAACAGTGTACAGGAAATAGCAATGGTGATGAAACTGCGAGGAGAACTGTTGAAGCTAAACTACGAGTATATACCACATAGAAACGACATGCCATGCTTGTGTGAATTATGTATCCTAGGAGAACGAGTTAACGTCTTACACGTCATTGGAAAATGTCCGGTACTTCGTGAAACGAGGCAGCTGTGTTTGGTAAAAACTTTCTTTCGGATGAGATGAAGAAAGTATAAGTTCATTAAATGAGCTACCTAGATGTTAGCAAACTGTACAGCTTTTCTAAAACTGCTCTAGCGTATAAGGACAGAATTAGGAGCGGAAGCTTTTAGAAAATTATTTAGTGCATACATGTTTTATGCTCATGTTCATATAAAATCACAGAAATAATAATTATTGAATTCTAATTGTCAATCTAGCAAACGGCGAAAAGCCAAGCTAATTTGGATTTGTACAAATTTATTTGAAAATATTACCTGGTAAATAAAACTAAACTAAACTAAAAACTAACTAACTAGTGGACTCTGATTTGATTCACCCACATTCGTTCGCACCCAGAACTTGAAGTCATTATACTCCCGTTGATTAAAGATTACTACTTCTTCAAATTTCTTACTCTTAAACTAAAAAATGCAGCCCTCAATTTTCACTGCATGCAAATAATACACAAATAGTTAGTCACAGACGTAACTAAGCATCCCTCAATTCACAAAACATTTCATTAAGACAAGGCTTATATACATCCAAGAAAATAAACTTTTTTTTTTTTTTTGCAATTTATATATTTCTTTGAGAAATATAACATTCAAAATAAGAAAGTAACAACAATACAATATTTGGACTTAACTAAAAATTCAAATCACAAATAATAACCGAAAATTTTGATTTATTCGTCTGACATCTGAATATTATGTTCATATTCGTAATTTTTATTTTTTATTTTCCATATTTTGAAAAAAGTTAATGAAAATGACTCAAAGTGCATAATAAATTATTAGAATCCATTCGCATTATTATTAATGAGGAACTTGAAGCTTCTGTAAGTGAAGCCGATTTTCCGTTGCTAAATAATAGCTTTTTCATAATGCTTTGCATGTTTCGTTTAATTTTCTGTTTTAAATTCATTTAGTTCGGATAAATTCAGAGAAAACGTGAAAATTGATTTTAGAAAAGCAGATTATAATCAATCAACTGACAGGGCATTCTCGAATGTCCTAGTTTAGATGTAGCTTTCACAGTATTTAGAAACATAATTGAATCTGCAATTTCTAGGTTTGTGCCGGTTAAACGTGTGATTAATTCTAGTAAGCCTATCTGGTTTTATAAAAGCGTATTTAGATTTAAGAACGTCATGAATAAGGTGCATAAAAGAAGTAAAATGAATATACTTTTGCAAGGCGAGTTTCGTCAATTAAGAAGAGAAGATTCAGATTTCAGATTCATAAGATTTTATTTATTCATATAATTTTTTCTAATACAGTACAAAATCAAAATCAAAATTAAGCATGGCTTTGCCGTCTGCCTGGTTGATTTATTAATATTCACAAGTAAAAATAAAATAGTAATTTTAACTTCTATAGTAAACTTCACAAATAAAGGGAAAGGGAAAATAAATTAAGAAGAGAATATGGGTTCTTAAAGAAGTTCGTGTATAGGCAATACATTTCATCAATTGAGTCGAATATAAAACTTGATTCTAAAACTTTCTGGACGTTTATCCAAAACCAAACGGAAATCGCTTGGCATACCATCTAATATGACTTATAATGTGATGATTTAAAGCAAGTCTGTGACATGTTTGCGTCGTTTTTTCAATCAAATTTCGTTGATAATTCCATTGATTGCAATTCATTACTTCATAATGAACCAATTACTGATTTAGGTTTCTTTTCCTTAACTGAAGATGAAATTCTGCTGGAATTGTCCTCCCTCGATTCGAGCGCAAGTGTTGCGTCTGATAATTTTCCACCTTTATTTTTTAAAGCGTGTAAGCTAAGTCTTGTCCAGCCTTTAAGAATTATATATAATATGTCTTTGAAAAGTGGTGTATTTTTAGATTGCTGGAAGCATTCATTTATAATACCCATCCATGATCTGGGTCTAAGAGCAAAGTAGATAACTATAAACCTATAGCCAAGCTACAATTAATTCCAAAAATATTTGAAGCTGTTGTTAAACGGAAGTTATATGCCGCTGTGCGAAATCACATTTCGGAGTGTCAACATGGCTTTGTTAGTGGTAGATCGACTTATACTAATCTAGTCATTTTTACTAATTACTGCCTTCTTAATATGGAAAAACGCTTTCTGGTGGACTGCATATATGTACACTGACTTCTCTAAAGCATTTGATCGGGTTTCTTGTTAAGAAACTGGAATTACTTGGTTTTCACTCTAGTCTCTTGAGATGGCTTACAAGTTATTTATTTAATCGCAAGCAGCATGTGAAGATAGGTTCTATGCTTTCTAAGGGGTACCCCAGGGAAGTCATCTCGGCCCGCTTCTCTTTCTCCTTTTTTTAAATGACTTACCAAATTTTATTTCAAGCTCTAATTGCCTTTTATATGCAGATGACGTAAACATTTTTAGGTCAGTGAGATCCGTTTCTGATGCATTGGGCTTACAAAATGATATCAACCGTCTTAGTGAATGGTGTTATTTAAACGGCTTATTCTTTAATATTGATATATGTTCGGTTACATCTTTCAAACGCATAAAATCGCCTATTGCCTACGAGTGTAGGATTCAGAATACCTTACTGAAGAGAGCTTCTAGTCAGAAAGACTTAGGCGTTGTTTTTGATCATGAGCTTACTTTCTCCTTGCATTTTGATTACGTGATTTGTAAGGCTAACCGTTTGTTAGGCTTTCTGTTTCGTAACTCTAAGGACTTTCAGGACCCATATACTCTTAAGTCCCTTTATATTTCATTAATACGTTCTGTACTTGAATACTGCTGCGTAGTTTGGAATCCTTACTACTGCAATACTGAAACTCGTATTGAGAAAAAAACGGCTTATGAAATTTGCTCTTCGAAAGATGTTGTGGAATGGTGAAATGCCTACATACGAAGCAAGATGTGCTCTAATTGATTTGAAACCGCTTAGTAAAAGAAGAATTTATTACTCCGTACTTTTTGCTCAGGATGTCTTATCTGCATCGATTGTCCGCTTTTACTTTCAATGTTTAATGTTTATGCACCATCTCGCAATCTACGACCTAGGCAAGACAGTTTCTTTTATGTTTCTAGACATTGTACTAATTATGGTCAGAATGACCCTATAACTACGGCTTGCGTTCACTACAACAAATACGAAAATTTAATAAATTTCAATATGAGCAGAATGCGTTGTAAAAGTGCTATTTTGAATTCTCTTTAAACTTTAATGTTTTTTTTTTAAATTTTGTATTTTGTATCTTACTTCTATTTTTATTTTTTATTTTTTTAATACTACATTTTGTAAATATTATATTCTATTATATTATTATTAATTGTTAAATACTTGTACATTGAAAGTTGTCTAGAAAAAGTTTGTACGCTTTAAGACGAATAAATAAAAATAAATGACTTTTTCTAGCTTATTTACAATTAATAAAAGTTGTTTCATTTTTTGCTTGGAGTTTCCATTTCCCCTTTCCAATTTTCTAAATTTTTTACTGAATCTGTTTCTTTAGTGGTGAAAATTGGGCTAAAATTGCTAAGAGAGAAATAAATATATAAACTTTCAAATAAATAGCCAGAACTAGAAGTAGTGGTAATTATAGCAATTCAAGTTGAGAAGCAAATACGACAAGGTTGGGTTAGGCTAGAAGGAAGATCACCTAAGTGCTTTTGAAGGGGACCATACGGTTCATTGTGTTTCCCTTTTTGATTGTAGAACCTATAACGTTTTATCTTCCAGTCGATCCTATTGCAAACCAGGCTGTGCTCTTTATGAAACATACCATATCATATTCCTTTGTGATACTTGCAGAAGATCCCCTAATTCTCGAAAAGTTTGTTTCCCATATGGCGGACGCGGCTATTTTGAAGATTTTGGAAATCACGCAATAAGTGCTTGATGGTTTCTACCTTTTCTATTCTAAACAGCTTCTGCAGTAGTCGGGTGAGTTATGCCTAGTCTTGAGGCCATTGCCCCTATCGCGCAGTGTCCTGTAAGTGCACATATCAAGATATGAACTTCTTTTTTTTATTCATTACCAGTAGGCTTTCGGGTCTATCTTCATCCAATGCCGCCTTTAAGTTGCAAGATATGATACAGTCGCATCTGGTAGGCCATGCGGAGTTCATCAGTTCTCTTGCTTTAAGACCAATTTTTAATTTTAGTACTACGAACTTCCTCTGATACCGGAGTAGGCTCAAATACTGGTTCCTTTTTAACTAGTTGTAAATAGCGGATGTATCTCATTCCCCTCTAAATTGCTATGGCCGGGAACCCAGCAGAGATTTACGTCACGGGTATTGGATATTTTGTTCAAAGTGTTGCGACATTCGGAAACTGCTTTTGATCTAACTTCCTCACTGTCTATTGGCTTGATTGCCTCTTAACTATCCACGAAGATAATATCTTGAAAGGATTTGATCTTTTTCTATGTATAATTTGTGCAGTTCTTTTTTTTCTTTTGAGAATTTATCTACGAGTTAGTAACCTATCCAATGAATACCGAACGAGCCAACTGTTTAGATAAAATAAAAACAAATTCCGTTTACTCAAACGATGGGTAAATCCTTCTAATTTAACAGAACGTCTGGGTTTTGAGTGAAGATATCTTCGGCGCCATCACATTCTTATGTGTGTTAGATAGTTAATACTAAGTCATCTGTATATTCGTTCTTCCTGACTGCGGTTTTCGCATGCCGCGAATAGATTGAAAAGCATCAAGTTAGGAGAGCCCTATGGTAGGCCGTTATTAAGTCATTTGTACTTGCCGTTGATATGAATACTTGGGAGGAGTGATTGTTTAGCATGTTGTTAACAAGCTGGATTTTCTGCAATGAGCAATCTTTACCACCTTGTACATCAGGCCCAACCGCGCACTGGTCTACTTACTTACTTAGGTGGCGCTACAGTTCGGGGTGAACCTGGGCCTCAACCAACAAGCCTCTCCATTTAGCTCGGTCTTTAGCTAATTGCCTCCAGTTGCGCACTCCAAGTTGATCGAAGTCCCCTTGAACTTGCGCATGCCACCTACGGCGAGGAGTTCCTCTACTGCGTCGTCCTTCGGGGTTAGATTCGAAGACTCTGTGGGCGGGAACGTTGGTGTCCATTCGCTCTACATGTCCTAGCCATCTCAGACGTCCAATATGCAGTTTTTTGACTAGGTCGATGTCGCTGTACAGCTCATATAGTTTGTGATTGAATCTTCTCCTCCAAAACCCGTCAACGCAAACGAGACCGAATATCTGACCAAGAATTTTTCTCTTGAAGCAACCAAGGATATCTTCATCCTCTTTTAATAAAGTCCATGTTTCAGCACCGTAAAGCAGGACTGGGATGATCAGAGTCTTATACAGTCTCCTTAGTTGTTCGAGATAGGGCTTTACTGTTGAATTGCCTTATAAGCCCAACAAAACAGCGATTGGCAAGAGTTATTCTTCGATTGATTTCTGCGCTGATCTTGTTTTTTGAGTTTATAGCAGAGCCAAGATAGACAAAGTCGCTTACTACCTCGAAGTTATAGCTGCCCACTGTGACGTTCCGTCCAATTCATCGGTGTTGGTTGTCCCTTCTTGTTGACAGCATATACTTGGTTTTTCCCTCGTTTATCACTAAACCCATTTTGGCGGCTTCCCTCTCAATGCTTGCAAATGCACCGGTGACAGCCCGCTGAGTTCTTCCGATAATGTCTATATCGTCGGCGTATGCAAGCAGTAGTACAGACTTGTGATAGATTATGCCTCCGGTGTTAGCTTGTGAGTTCCGCACAATCCGTTCAAGTACAATATTAAAGAAGTCACATGACAGCGCGTCACCTTGTCTAAAACTTTTTTTGACATCAAAGATCTCGGTGAGGTCATTACCGACCTTGATGGAGCAGCGAGCGTTCTCCATTGTCATCCTGCATAGACGAACAAGTTTGGCAGGGATGTCAAAACTAGACATGGCTTCATAAAGCTCTTCACTACAGATGCTGTCATGGGCGGCCTTGAAATCGATAAAGAGATGGTGAGTATCGATTTGGACTTCTTGTGTTTTCTCCAGGATATGCCGAAGTGTAAAGATTTGATCGATGGTGGACTTTCCTGGCCTGAAATCGCACTGATAGGGTTCAATCAGGCTGTTGATAAAAGGTTTCAGGCGTTCACACAATAGCCGTATTTTATTATCACCCAAGATCCATATAGATCATACGACGAAAATAAAACAATCCGGATCTGGATCAACGAATATTTTTCCTTGTGTCTTGAAGTGTGGTTGTATAACCTACCAAGGAATAAAAAAAAATTCTGGATCACGAAATTGATCCTGACAGAAAGCAAGATCTCGTATTGTTGTTGCATTGCATAGAAATCAATGATCCATATGGATCATGAGTGATAATAAAATACGGCTAATATCGCTGAAAAGATCTTGTATGCGATGTTGAGGAGACTGATTCCTCTATAACTGGCGCAGTTGAGCGGGTCTACTTTCTTTCACACTGGTCTACAAATAATATATTTCGAAATCGACTTCAATATGAGTCGTTAAATCGTGTCTGCTCCCTATTTACAAGAGAATATTATCAGCTAATCTATTAAGAACACACATACTAACTTTTTTTAAGGGAGTTGGTACACCGCATATGCTGATTGAAACCTTAGCACAATAAACCCTTCAAGTCGAAGTGTCAGCCACTTGTCATAATCAAACTTTAAAAAACAAAAAAAAAAACGTTCCTTCAAAGGTACTTTGTTTGAATATACATAAATAACTCCCAAATTTTAATTTTCCATCATCATGCCAGTGGTGCAAGTACACAGATTAAAACAACATCAATACAACTTCCATATCTCCGTCAGAATAAAAATTCAATTTAACTTTTACTCCGATTAATCCTTGTACACTCTAGCTTTCAATTAAACCAAAAATATAGGAGAACCTGAATTCCCATTAGGCGAAGGCTGAAGCTATCAATGAAAACTCAATTAAAATTCCAATTGTTCAAATTCATTGACGGTAAGTAAAACGTTGACAATTGGACGTCCAGTGACTAAATGAATCATTGAGCCAGCCACCTACATCTACACTATAACCATTCCCCTGCTTCGATGTAAATTAAAACGCCAGTGCTCGATTATGAAACCAATATTCAAAGTTGCACGAAGAAAAAATAAAATTCCCGAAAAGTCGCGATGCAGATGTCGCCGTCCATCGAATGCTGATGATGACGATGGCAGCGCCGACAAATAGTCACCTTCCATGTGCTGGACCCCGAGGATCACAGTCATTATAACAATACGTGACGTCCATAGTACTAGTATTGTATTGGGCGCCACCTATATGTAGGGTTAATCGGGAATTGCCAACGGCCACTGAACAATGGACCATAAAAAAAAGGACGAAACAGATTCCCCAACACAATCATTGACGAATAATAAATTCCATTTACCCAGATCCTGGCACCAAGCTCTGGCGCACACGGTGTTCATGTATGATTGTTCAGCTTAATCGGTTGTACTCGTTTTTTTTTATTGAATGGTGCCATCCATCCGCACATCTAGCGGTGTAGCTATTATTTTATGAGATTTTTCAATTTATGTAAACAAAACATTTTAATTTCAGAGATTTAATTAAACTTCTCTCACGGAGGACGATGTAAAATATGATTTCCTACTCATATCGCTGAGTGACAGAACATAGTCTCTGTCGGGTATCCAACCGCAATAGTGACGCATATATGTACTCAAATAGTACATGTAATGCACTCAATTCTTGAAGGTAGGAGTACAGCTAAGCAACAAAAGGACATCGCAAGCCACTTGGTTAATTTTCTTAAGTTGATTATTTAGCTGTACCCACTCTCTAACATCGTCCTTATATACATATTGGGTATCCTTAAATTGAAACCACTTCCCGATTTACTTGGCTAATTTTGTTATAAGGCAAAGAAAAAAAACCCTTGCATCCTTGCGGTTGCATTAGCTGAGAGAGATGGATCCTTTTCGCTGTCGTTTAACGTGCACTGCTAAGGACCTTTTATTGATGGGGTAGGTGAGGGAAGTGATGTGATACGATGCAAAATGGGAAACATGAAAATAGAAAAACAGGACAACAGAGAAAGGATGTTATGTCAGTGCACAAGGCCTAAATTGAATTTTGCTGTGCATGCATTTGCGCTTTTTGTAAGAAAATCCTATTAATAAAGGACAATTTTCTCTTGCAACAACAGCACTCACCTGGTAACAGTGTTTTGTGTGACTGAAACAAACAAGGAACAACAATGATGAGGTTGTTGCTGATACCTTTAAAGGAACCACTTTAATGCATTCATGCAACACAGTGTACTATTCGAACATAACAAGGAAGAATATTGATCCTTTGACACTTGCTTAAAGTTATGTTCTTCGTTGTACTATATAGGTATATCTGGAACTTAGCGGCGGTATGGCTGCAATGTCTCGTTGGTTGAAGCACAGGCGCAGGTGGGCATTGTCTTATTCTTATGATATAGATGGCAAATTATCGACTGTCTACCAATGCCTGCTTTCACTTCGCCACTGCGAACTCGAGGATTCTAATACATCGACTAGAAGTCAAATAAGAGCCGTTTTGGAAAGTCATTGGCGGTATTAAACTCTTCTTTGGATACAGTTGGCAGACCAAGAGTTCTCCAGATGAAAGAAATAATGGGTCCGCAGGTGCAACTTAATCGAACTACTTAGTGGCTAGATTTTGTATAGGTTACCTCGATGAATCTGAAACTGCTCACTTCATTTAAATCATTTTACCATTTTGAGGAGCATATGGTATCGACAACGACTGCACCCCCTCTTCTTTGCAGTTTTTTAATGCGTTTAAATTCCCTTCAGCTCATTCATAAAAACGGAGGAGTCAATTTCCGAAAACCAGGCAATAAACTTGATGCGTCACCGCGTAGCTTATGTCGAAACTAGCCCAAATATCTTATTAATGTAAAATTTGAACAATATCGTTAGAGCCGATTTCGAGCAAATCGAATTTTTATAAAATCTACTCCAGAACAGACATTTGATAGTTTATTTCGGTCCTAAGAATAAATTACGATTACAGTCAAACGTCATTTGCCAAATGTGGATTTTGTCCCAAAAAGCTGCATTTTTCCATGGTACCATGGTCGCTGCATTTGAACTGGTTGCATGTGTGGTTGCATGTTATACGGCGCTAGTCCACGACATGCAAGAAGTGTGCATGTGGTGCATGCAAGAAAGGAAAAAGCATCATGTGCACTTACATAACATCCATTTGCGTTGACGAAATTTGAATTGTGATTACACATGTAAATAGAAAAAGCGAAGGGAATAAAATTACTCGTAAAACGAAAAAAGAAGGAGGAATGCTCAGGAGATTCGTTCGCCAAAGTTCATTAGTCAATGCTCATGGCCAGCTCCTGGTTGATGACGAAAAAATTCTGCATATGTGGCGACAGTATTGTGAAGGACTTTTGAATGAACAGTTTCCCCGGCTATATTTTCAAAGAGCCACAACTAACTGTAAAGGAATACCTGACACTACACTCCAAGTGATGTGTTTAAATACTCCAAAAACGAAAAGCGGTTGGTCCACACGAGATGCGCTTTGAGTCTGGAAAAAGATAGGAAACATCGGGTTCAGATGGGCCGGAATTTTCAGCTACAAACCTATGACAGGTGAACCAATACTGAATCAATGGAGGGAAAGTTACCTTTCCCCTGTCCGTAAAATGAATGATGATACGCGTAACTGCAATAATTACCGTTCGACAAAGCTGATGTCACACGCCACGTAAGTTGTTGAGCGGGTATTAGGTGACTGATTGCGTGAATCAACCACAGATGCAAGTCAAAGTATAAGGATCATAATAAAAAAAACATCGTCATCCAGAAAGGATTTTTTTTTCTTTTTTTTATATAAGGAATAACATGTTTATACACAATGCGGGCGTTGGAAAGGATAGATAGAGAGTGAGAAATACTTGGTGGTGGTTTGAAGCTCAGTTGTTTATGCTTCAAAGAAACTCCGGGGGTAGCGTCCAGTGCCTTTGCAGTAGTGTTTACACAAGCTTTCGCAATTGACTTTATATATATCATGAGATTTTATCGAGTTTTTATCGAGTTTTCCTTCAAAATTTTTCTTTTTTGTCATCAATTATTTTGTTCGATTGAGTACAGCATTTCAGTAGTAAGAATCATAAGTATCAGACCTGTGTATGTAAACTATGCGGTAACAACCAATATTATATTTTATCTCGAAATAAACAAACTATCTATATATCTATCTTAACGTGGCAATTGACGAAGTTACTACCACACCATTGCCACCCGTTTTGCATATTGTATTAGTTGACTCTGAAAAACCTTACGTTAGACAACCACGAGATCTGATATCGAAGGCGCCAAGATATCAATGAGTTCCAAAAATCTATGTATAGATGATCATGGGCAGGGCATGTATAAGGAAACAAAGGTAAGAGTACGCTTGAGTAACCGAAGAGTTCCCAGTCAAAGTCGGGGTACATCTGGGAAGCGCACTGTGTTTCGTCTAGTGCATGGTAAGTGGACAAAATTCATTGTCGTGATTCTACGTAATATTGATTGGATATTGTTAAAAACACCACATAGACCCAGATAACAAAATTTTTTTTGCCAAAACTCCGTTACTGAGAATAGAAAAAAATTCAAAATTGTGCAATTAAAGAAATGCGTTTTCATGTATTTATCAATTTCAATTGCGTGACTTAATTTATAACATCTCTTTTGTTAAAAAGCAGTGATATATTATTTTAGCGATGAATTCAATGCTTAAGGGTGATTACTATTTCTTCTAATTTTGTATATACAGAAAATGTTTTTCGAAGTTTTATAAAAACCATCGCAAACTTAGCCTATAAAATACCGTCCGTTTTGATGTAGTATGAAGTTCGGCAGAGTTTTAACTATATGTATTCCGATGTACACGGGCTATATTTTCTATTTGTGGTAGCTATAAATTTCATTGTAATACCTTTTGTAGCCTGCACAACTCGGTACAATTATGTTTTTTTTTGTGGTTTGGTAACACTCGTACGATTCCTAAAATTAAGTTGTTTAATGGGTCAAAGATTCGAAAGGCGAAAAAAAAACACTCAACTATTGCATGACCTATGCAGTCATGTTCATTGTATAATATTTCATTTTATGTTTTACACAAGTTTCGTGTGGCCACGTTGTATAGTTAAGGTCCAGTTATGCGTTTTGTGTCTCTATATGGCATGTATGCGACAAGTAAAATGTCTTGAACTTATGTAGTTATGTTCATGGTGCTCTCTTCTGTATTCTAGAGAGACTTCGTGTACTCGTAGTTAAATAAATTAGTAAAGTTGCAGTTGTATGTTTTGGGTGGATGAATGAAACGTTTCGCATCGGATTTCGATCTCTCGAATATGGCTGGCAAGGACTTGACGACAAGTAAAACGCCGTGACTTACATCTTTGTAATCAAGACGTCTTGCTCAAAGTTTAAAAAAAAAATTTTAAGTGGTTACATCAATTATTCCATTGTCAATATTTTGACTTCGTCTGCTTAGCGACATCCAAAACGTCTTGGACCTTCATAATTGTATTCACGTTGTAATATCCTATGTTTCATGAAAAATTGGTACACGTTTCTTCCAGCTTCTGGCAGGACTTTAGCTACAGTTAAGACGTCTTGAAGGGGTCATACTCTATAATTTACTTGTACATTCAAGTGGTTACACTTATTATTCCTGTTTTGAAATTTGCGGCATTTTTAGGATAAAGTTATTTCCTTTAGCTGACATTACGTACTGCTAGACGAGCACACCTCAAATATTGGGCATCAGAGCAACATATTAACGTAGGATTCATTCGGTTACCTCACATATTCAAAACTAATTGCAGGCTCTTGGTCTAATAGTTTTTTTTTTATTTGCATATTTAGAATGAAATTTAATTGTTACCTTTATTTGATATGAAAAATTTATAATTTTATTGAACAAATCAAAAGATAAGTAAAAATTTCACGTTTTATCAGCTATTTTCTTTCGATTATCATTATAATACATAAATATTAATTAAAACATATAAAAAACAACATATTGCAGTAAGTTATGACCATCATAACCAATAAACATAAAAAAATAATTTTGTCCAGTTAGTATGTTCTAGACGCAGCACAGTGAAGCGTCTTATATAATTTGCTCTTTATTGCAGTCCTTGATTATTTGCTTGAAAATAAAGTAGCGAGCCCCAAAGTGTACCAGGTATTCTTTGCTGACGATGGAGCCATTGTAAGTGAGGATTCTACGTCCCTGCAAAGAATACTTGATGTATAGGTGGTCGTTTTGGAAGGAATTGGGTATCGCATTAATTAAAAAATAACCGAGTACTTGTGCAGACATTTACTTGAATAGAACAGTGAACAGTGAACAGTGAACACTGCAGAGCAGTTCAAATATCTGGGATATATGATTTATAGCGAAGCAACTTGTAATGATGACATCAGTTATCACGTAAGCGTAGGGTAGTTGAAGTGGTGGGAAAACTTCGCTATCTTCTGTGACCGAAAAATTAACCCTAAGCTGAAAGAAAGGCTCTATACCGCAGTTGTGCGTCCAGCACAAAGGGCCTAGGCCTAGCTTCTCATAACCACTCGTGTTATGTGCTATATATTTTTTGCACGAATAGAAGGGATCTACAGTTATATATACATAAATACATCTTTAATTTTTTTTTTTTTTGAGAAACTTTCTCGTGACAAGAATACTCTCACATGTTTGTCAAGTGTTTACGAGAGGTGGAACCGTGGAAAGACTGTTGGTGTTTTCTATTATTCGAACATTGAACTTCACGCGCAGTGGTCCGTCATGCTTATCACTGCGCGTACATTCTTGAATAATGAAGTAACATTACCAAAATGAAATGCAAAATTGCAGGTCATTGTCCTTTTAACCTCTGGTCAAAATTGTCAACCACATACCGGAGACATCTCAATATCCGAAAATCATAACCGAAAACAACAATCTAATAAAGGTGTCTCCATCGCATCCTTGTACGCATTTCAATAATCTTTCCGTTACTACGTGCCCTTATTACCGCCTCATCCTCTTCAAAAAGTTCACGTACCTATATTTTTCTCCTTTTTTTTTACCGAAAACCAAATCAAAGTGTCCGGAAGAAAATACAATATAATCGCGTGCAGAAAAAAAAAAAGTGGAAATTTGAACCGAATCAATACAAATCCATTTATCCTTTCTTCCTTCGTTTTGTGCATAATGCACAGGGACACACTATGTGTGGGTAAAAGGACATTCTTGTCCTTTAGCTTTCCGGGTATGTGAGCGGCGATCACATTTTTGCATTTCACTCTCGCACTAGAACTCATCTTCACCCTTGTGTACTATGAAAGAGTTCCCTTCCGAAGTCTACACATTTTTGTGACTTTCTTGAAGACCATATACTGGGTCTGTACGCAAGTTCATATGTACCTTTAAAGTCGATTATCCATTCCATTTCAATCTGAACTATTGCTCTATATGGGCGAGTTAAAAAGGATAATACACATAAGATGTGCAGGGGGTGTTGTTGCTGGTACAGACATAGGGTTTTCTGGTGGACTCGGTTGAATTGCAGGCATCCGAATCCTGTCGGGTATTCGTTCCGCACAGTAGTGCATAAAATTCTTCATGAATAATTTTAGTCCTAGCGAAGATACAGTGTCAACACATAGTGTGTTAAGGATATTCTGTAATATGTATATATGTTTATATTGGTGTAGGGAGTGTGGAGTATCTTGTTATGGGATTCAAGAGAAGAACGTCTTTTTTTTTTGTTAAGGGTTCGGAGGGAGAATGGCGACACTTTGAATTTAAAGAACTTGCTTGATATAGTGCAGCAAGGAAAATGTTTGAAACAGGTTTCTTTAAGGTGCATTTTTAATGTGAAATGAATGATTGTTCATTATAACGGTACCTAAGGATACTGGGCAACATTTTGATTAACCTTTATTAAATGCTTTCTTACGAACTATAGAGTACTGGCAGGATATACTCAAGGACATAACAAAACAAGTGACTTCGTCTAACTTGTTAAATTGAAAATGTAAGCCCTTCTACTCGGAAATACTTCACTACTGTCTCCTTCTTTTATTCAATTATATGCTCTTGTTCGAACAGTATTAGTTTCACAGTATATCAGAACCACTAAGGCACTTAGTGATCAAACGGTAGTTCATGCAATTATATGAAAACACAAGCGTTTTCAATCAGCCTAGGCCTACCAACTACTACTCTTAACCTGCAAGTGGTGACCGCTAAGTGCCTAGTACCTTGATCCAAGAAATGGTTAACCAACCCCGGTTGGATAAATTTTGACGGCAGCAGACGAGTACTTTCTCACTAAAGTACTTTTTTTTGTTCCGGACGGCAGCGGATTAATTCCCTAGATGTTGTCAAAGGTGGTGTCTACAGTTCCAGTTAGGTTGAACTTAGTGAACACCTTGCGCGAGCTACTTCGACATATTCGGATCACAAGTCGGTAAGGAATTTCCAATGTTGGTCAAGAAATTGGAATAGAGATTGTGGCGGAGGAGCCTTTAATGCGCCAATGGCAGTGCACGCACTCTTGTAGTGTACCCGGCCCCGCGTTTTAGAGATATATCAAAGTGACCTCGAACTCAGGTTGGGGGTTGTGCCTTTGGGTTTATTTCCCTAAACCTCGGATAAGGACGATTAGACTGATGACGAACCCAGCAAACGAAATAAGGACAACAACCTTCGGATCACAAGTACGTGATATGTTTGGACGCTTAACAGACTACATGCAGCAGAACAACTAACAGAGGCGCTAGACTGCAGATACAACTGCCATCCAGGAATTGCGATGGAGTGAGCCTGGCAAAAAAAAGGATGAAAAACTGTGACATTTACTACGGTGATTGCTACAGAAACAACAAACAGCGCTTACTTGGATGCGGATTTTCTATACGCGGTAGACTTAGGCAAGAAGTCTTAAGCTTCCAATACGTGAGCGAGCATGTTATGACAATCCGGATCAAGGCTAAATTCGCTAATATAAACCTAATATGTGATCATGCCCCCACGGTACAAAAGGACCCTGCCAGAAGAGGTTTGTTTCTATGAGCTCGCCGAGAAAACATGGGAGCAATGTCTTTAATACGACGTTAAGAACGTATTGGGCGACTTATCTAACGCCAAAAGAGGAAAATAAAAAGTCTTTGGACAGTCCGTAAGCATAGCCTACACGATACCACGTCTCACAACGAACTAAAGCTAATTGATTTCGCTGTGAAGCGAAACGTCACTATAAGCACATCGCAAGCACATCGTTTCCTCATCTCAATATTCATAAGCAGACATGGCGGTATAATGATCATGTAACGATCAACCAAATTGATCCTATTGCGATCAACGCAAGACATACCTCTATGTAGTATTCTGAATGACCGGACCTTCCGAGCGGCCATCGTAGACTCAGAGTTGCCACTTGCAAAAGAAAAAGCCTACCGAACTTCCAATGAAACCCTCCAAACCAGAAAAAAACCTACCAAAGCAAAATTGATGTTTTGAAATAACGTAAAGTTAAATCCAGAAATAAAACTAAGCGAATCCAATCAACCAAAATAAAGATAACGCGTTTAAAACGAGTTGATTCAATTAGTCTGTATTTACATATGTACTTTTATTTGGCAGAAATGTTTTTGAGTTGATTGGAAATTATTTCAGTTTTTTATGTCAATTGTTAAAAAATGTTTGTTTCATAGGCTGTTTAGAGTTGTAAAAAAAACCCCCCAAATCGCGAATTAAACTACCAACCTACCAAAGCTGAAAAAGCTTACCAAGTTTGGTAAGATTCTACCAAAA
This sequence comes from Brachypalpus laphriformis, assembly GCA_945910035.1. NCBI lineage: Eukaryota > Metazoa > Arthropoda > Insecta > Diptera > Syrphidae > Brachypalpus > Brachypalpus laphriformis. Next base: position 29,185,114 of record OX246753.1, read on the forward strand.
CGGCAACCATGTGGATAGATTCGGATCATTACCTTGTCGTAGCCAAGGTACGAATGCGGATATGCCAAACTGAGCAACAAAAAAGAATCACTGTGAGAAAATTTAACGTCGAAAAGCTACAATCACGCGTGTCCCGAAATCTCTCAATCGCCCCTATGCTGTCAGCATCAAGTGCCGAAGACCAGCGGCAACGCTGCCACCATGCTATCAAAAATACCACAACTGATGTGCTGTGTTTCGCCGGTTCAGCAAGGCGAAACCCCTGGTTTGACGAGGAATGCCGACAAGTGCAAACAGTAAAATAAGAGGCAAACAAAGAGGCGCTGCAAAGGAAGACGAGAGCTGTTCGTGAGCTCTATGAACAAGAGAGAGGGGAACAATTCTGTGAGGCAAAGTTAACCACCCAACATAGACGATGATAGCCAAAGTATCCGTCTATCTGACTAAAGCGACGTGAAGATAGCAATATCCCAACTGAAATCTAACAAGACTGCTGGACCTGACGGATTACCGGCCGAACTTCTCAAGGCAGCTGGCCATAAATTGCCTTCTCGGCTTAAAGCTATTCAGCCAGAGGTATTCTTCTGTACCGATATCGTTTTCGGAAGTAATAGCAGAGTCAAGGTACACGAAGCCCATTACTATAATACATCAAAGTTGTAGCTGTCCGCTGTGGTATTCTATCCGATTTGTCGACTTGTTGGTCGAGGCCCAAGTTCACCTAGAACTGTAACGCTACCTATGTAAGTATTGTACTAAGGCATTTCCAAAGAAGTCATGGATCGCCCGAAAGATTTGCTGGTTATTAAGCGAAAAGCAATGATTTTGGCTTGACCAAAGAACAAATCAAGGATGAAAAGGATAATTAATATATAGTAAACACGATCAGATCCCACAAGAAAGATAAAACTGTAGGCATTGATGACTTATCATCACACTTATGCATTAACCATGAATATTCAAGTTTTAATCTTTTGAGGAATGACCATAATTAATGAATTCAACATTCACCCAACTGACATAGCAATAAATTGTTGCTTCCACAATGTCTGCACATTCACAGTTCCGGCACAACATAGAATACAGAAAGACTTATCAAACAAACTAAGAAACCCAAGATAAATAAATTTGCACTTTCGTGGTTCTAGCATGACAGGGTCGTTACCTGCCTAACTTTTTAAGCAGCCCCAAATACATCTGCAGAATAACGTCATCCATTTTCTCTGTAAATTCGATTCCCACAGGAGTGGAAAAGTGGGATAATCATCAAACTTTTAGGTTTGGTTAGGTAGATGGGTGCCTTGTGACAAGGAGTCACTGCTCACTCAGACCAACAGTACGGGTCCATTGTGCCCAATCATTTAACCCTGGAAACGCTGTAAAGAAAATCCGCCGTTAGAACAACCCAGAAAGTGATATGAATCTCAGGAGGTCCGCTAGCTCAACACTACCCAAGTCCTCCAGATCCGAGAAGAAGTAACTACCAAGAGTCCTCATTCTTCTGACGGATAGGGCAGGACAGTCACACAACAGGTGACGAACAGATTCAATTTCTTCTTCGTCCCTGCAACTTCTGCAATAGTCATTATGCAGCACACCGAGTCGTTCCGCGTGAACGCCAATGGCACAATGTCCGGTTATTATGCCAGTAATGATCCGTGCGTTATAACGACTAAGTTTTACCAGAGAGGTTGATCTCTTCTTGCTGTAGACCGGCAATAGCGCCCTGGCCGTAGCGCATGTTTCCAGATGAGCCCAGCGTCTGTTTGCTCGACCGGTGGCTTCATCCTCTATTTTTTTCCGAAAGGAACTGATCGGGATTGCTACAGAGGGGAGGGCCCGCGATAAGTGCAGCGACCCTTTCCTAGCAAGGTCATCAGCCCTTTCGTTGACTTCGATATCCATATGCCCTGGTACCAAGCAGAGGGTCACCGCATTGGCTCTGGATATCTCGTTTAAGAGTGATTTACAGCTTCTCACGAGCCTCGACCTAACTACGGCAGAGTCCAGAGCCTTAACGGCTGCCTGGCTGTCTATATAGGCAGTGATCGTTTTGGCAACGATATTACTCTCGCGTATAATTTCCGCAGCCTATATAATGGCTGCGACCTCGGCCTGGAAGACGCTGCAGTCGTCGTTTATTCTAAAGGAGCGGTTTATTCCTAGGGCCTCACAATAAACTCCAGCTCCCGTGCCAACGTCCATCTTAGAACCATCGGTATAGAGAGTCAACTCCTTTTTCTTCATGGTTCTACGATTCTTCCAGTATATTCTATCGGGAATTCTTGTAGTGAATCTCCTTTCGAGTGCTAGCGTCGGATTCATGTGATCAGTTCCCGTCAATCCACTGGTGATCCCCCATCGGGTCAGAATGGAGGCATGGCCGTAAAGGCTTGATGACCACAACCGGCCTTCTCTCAGTCTTACAGCGGTTTTAGCCGCCAGACTGCTGCAGTATATGTACTAACTAACTAAGCATAGTTTCCATTGCCGCCGATGGTGTTGTTCTTATTGATCCCATGACACCGATGCACGCCGCCCTCTGGTTTTTGGTGAAGTTTGAAAGCAGGTATTGCCTCTCAAGTGCCGTCCACCATACTAGTGAACCATATGTGAGAATGGGTCTTACAACCGCCATGTATATCCAGTACACCACAGCCGGTTTGAAGCCCCACGTAGTGCTGATTGCTACGCTTGCTTTTTTAACGCGTTCGGCAATATTTTCCTTCCAGTTAAGTTTGGAATCTAGAATCTAGAACTACGCCCAGATACCAAGCTGAACTTAAGATACCTAGTTCAGTGCCACCAATATTTGGGGGTCTGAAGGTAGGGATTGATCTCCTCTTAGTGAAGAGAAGCATCTCCATCTTTGAAGGATTCACTCCCATCCCTTTGCTATTGACCCAGTTGTCCACTAGTTGTAGCGCGAAATTGAGCCTTTCACTTAGGACTGGAGGGAATTTTCCCGAAACCAGGATAACGACATCGTCCGCATAGGCCGTCACATTGAAGCCGTTTTCCTTCAGTATTACCAAGATCTCATCCACCACAAGGAGCCATATTAGCGGGGACAAGACTCCACCTTGGGGTGTTCCTCTGCAGACCCTTCTCCGGATGGTTACATCTCCTTGCGTTGAAGATATTATCCTTGATTGAAGCATCTGCGCAATCCAGTTGCAGAGGCCGGTGTTGAGATGTACTCTGTGCAGACTGCTCAGGATTGCGTTAGAGCCTACGTTGTTGAACGCTCCTTCAATGTCCAGGAGCGCCCCAGGAGTGAACCCCTTGACGTGGAGGGATCTTTCTATGCTCGATACGACCCGGTGGAGGGCCGTGTCTACCGATCTACCGCAGATGTATGCGTGTTGTGATTTAGATAGGTAATCATCGCCGATCACACCTCTTATATATACATCTATCAAACGTTCCAAAGTTTTCAGCAAAAAGGACGATAGACTGATAGGTCTCAGGTCTTTTGTGTTTGTATGGCTCGCTTTCCCTGCTTTGGGAATGAAAACAACGCGCACTTCCCGCCATGCTTTAGGAACATAACCTAACTTAAGGCATCTGGGGAAGATACGTTTGAGCCATGGAATAGCAATATCCACTGACTCTTGCAGCATCACAGGTCGAATGTTATCCATTCCTAGTGCCTTATATGGAGCAAATGATTTAATTGCATACGCTATCTTGTCATCATCTATTATATAACCCACCTCTTCCGCGCTTATTCCCGATGTCGTCTCTGGAATGGTTAGATCATCTCCAGAGATTGATGTACATCCAGGAAAGTGAGTACTCGGTAGCATATCCAGCGTTTCCTCGTGTGATTCCCAGGTGCCATCGCTTTTCCCGATATTGGATTCCGGCGTTGGTGTCTTGGCCAGGACCTTCCTTAGCCGGGACGCTTCGTTTGTTAATTCTATAGATGCGCAAAAGGACCTCCAAGAGTTCCTCTTTGCGAACCTAATCTCTTTCTTGAGGAGCTCCACGCTTTCTTTATAGGTGGACCACTCGACGACCCCCTCCTTAGCGAGGGTTCACCTTACTCTTGAAATACGCCTACTAACCGGACAGGACTTCTCGAAGGATCGCGTAAGGGAACCAGTCAATGCATCGACTGCATTGTCAACTGCTTCCGTCGAGTCGAGGTCCTCAGTGAGGTGATACACTGATTTCCTCAGTTCTCTTTTGAATTTTGACCAGATGCGCGGATTTCTGAAGATCCCACTCCCGTGAGTAGTAAGTTGTAGCTTGAAGAGTATCCAACAGTGGTCAGATAGTGACGCCTTGTTGGAGACTCTCCAGTTAACAACTTCAACAGAGCTCTGGCCAGAAATAAAAGTTATATCCAAGACTTCCCTTCTATTAGACGTCACAAAGGTGGGGTCATTGCCTCTGTTACAAATAATAAGATTGGTTTCAAGAATATAATTAAACAAAACTTCGCCTCTAGCATTGATGTCGGTGCTACCCCACAGAGTATGGTGGGCGTTGGCATCACATCCCAAGACTAAGTTTTTCTCACCTTTTTGAGACGCTGATATGAGCGACCTCAGATTTTCCGAGGGGACATTGATGCCGTCATCGTAGGGTAGGTACGCAGACGCCACCGTGCAGTTTCCATTCACCCCTCTCACGTTTACCACTGTCAAGCCGCCGGAGCTGAAATGAAATAACATTAGTATATTTAAACTCTTTTTGGCCACGATACACGTCCTAACCTTGCCAGCGTCGCTTCTATAATATACATTATAGTTTTTTTACCCTAATCCCATCACGCGATTGTTATGAATCCACGGTTCCTGGATTAGGGCCAGATCCAGCTGCTCCAAGTTGTCGGAGGCGACCGCACTATGATCAAGATTGATTTGCACTACCTGCATCGGTTGTCGCAATCTCAACTTCCATAGCGTCAGTCGCCCCATCGTTCTCCGCACGTTGAGTCCGCTTTAGGAGCTTTAGAGTTACCTCTCCCGCTCCATAGCACAACTTCAACTGCTTGTCTGCCAGAAGTGAGGCCGGGGGTTCATTCATAAGAATGATGAATCCCTTGGTCCCATTCTTCGCCTCTTGCTCCCCGACTACCTCCTAGCCCTTCATATCAGTAGAAGGGTTCTGGGCTTTTAGGAAGCCGAGGATCTCCGTTTTGTCCACACCCCAGTCAGGAACACAGAGCCTTCCCTTGGGTATGGTAGGTATCTCCTCTGGGGGTACCGCTCGCAATGCAGCCCCCTCCCAGAGTTTAAAACCGCGAACCGTGGCCTTCACGAAGTCAAGCGATAACTGATCCTTGCAGTCTATCATAATGACCCCACGATGCCACTTCGCTCTTCCGAATGTGGGTGCAGTTCCGCCGGCATTCTTTCGAATACGGTCGAAGATTGCTCCAGCTAAGGCCTTCTCAATCATCTGACCGCATTCTTGGGAATACTAGCCACTAGGTTTTCCGAAATCCACCACAGCTAGCTGCAGTGAACTTCAAATCGCCCCGCTGAAGAGCATCCCCGTATCAGCCTTCGACCTTTTGGGGGGATTTTTTGTGTCCTCCGAAGACCTAAGCCTCTTTGACACAAACTCCTCCCGCCTGGTCTCGGCCATCCTACGACGATGTTCAGCGGCCCTCGAGGTTTCTGGCTGAGCCCCAGCAGGACCTGCCTTAGCTGCAGCGGTCTTGCTGGTTTTCATCTTTGCGGTTGCTCCTTTTCGCCAAGGTTTGCCTTAGAGGCAGCCCCCTTACGGCTGGCCTTGGTTTCAGCAACGCTCTGCTTAGGCGCAGGCCTCGTCAGAGCGTCCTTTGCTATTGTATTAATAGCCCAGGCCAGGTAGTTCTTTTCCTTCTCGGAGAGGGAAGAGGGATCTTTTGCGTCCAGCACAGACTTGACATGCGTCGCTCTACGGAACAACCGCCGTCTCATCTGGCCTGGAGAGACCTTCCTCCCTCCCTTCGGTTTCCGGGGACCCTCGGATGGATCTGCTGAAAGCCGCTCCTCCATCTCCATAGAGATCTCCTCATCCGAGCTAGCTGCCGATGGTGGCTGCAGCTCGGCCAGTACCGATACGCCCACGGGTAGCGTGTCAGCTTCCGGACTAGTGTTGTCACCTGTTGTTGTTGTTGATTTTTTTGTTTTGTTTTGGTTCATCGTTTTTTCTTCCCACGAGTATGGCCGGAAATTATAGTTCACCCCGCCAGAGCCGCCATGCCGGGGTAAGGCATTCACTATACACAGACCTCGCCAGGGCATCTGTGAGAGCTCGTTAATGGTTGGTTTTGTGTATCCCCCAACCGTTCATCTTTCGGCACGGTTTTAAAAACGCTCACACCACCGGTAGAATTAGGGAGACTATCTCTTGGTTTTTTGGACCTCAGGTAATCTAGGAGTCCAGCACTCGCCGACACATCTCCGCAGAAAACCTTCAGCCCCAGCACCGCGACAAGGTGGATAGTCATCGCTGGGGTCAAACTTTTAAAAAAAGCATAAATTGAAAGAAGTTGGAAACTGAAGAGGTAATACTCGTAGCTCGTGTAGTTTGAGACCAAATATGACATAAGTGATATCTAGTTGTCTTGCGCGGGAGAGGCGTACCAAAAAAAATGCACAGCAATTATAAATGGTAAAGTGCTAAAGGAATCGGGTCCATGGCGAGATATGTCAGGGATGCATCCTCTCACCACTTCTGTTTTTAGTGGCCATCAGCGATGTACTTCGGGCAGCATTGACATCTTATCTAAAATATCTGTACTACGCTGACGATAGTTGTATACTTTAACATAGAATAATGGACCTGCATACCAAGGTCTACAATTTGACAGTCGACGCAAATAAAGTGGAGCTAAAGATAAGTATGGTAAAAAACGGCGCCGCCTTAAATAATATTATAGAATGACCTACAAGATGTTCCAGAAAACAAAGGATGCCTTGTCAAGTAAAACATACCACGATTTGAACTTATCAATCCTATTTAGCTATGGTAGTTACTAACTTGTCAATAATTTGTATAGAGTCACTGGTTTAATTAGCGCATCAGAGATAACTTATAGTGTGATAGTCAATTGCGAGGGTGTCTTTCTTTCGATCTGCATACATTTAAAAGAAAGTTTCGGCGAGTGAATAATTGCTGCAGAAATCGAATGGAGGACACGCACACAAACAGATGTACCTTGCCAGTCATTGCGGATAATTCGCATTGATAACAAATACATAACACCTCCTTTGAGAGAATAATGTCCGGCCAATCCTCAGCTTTGAGTCGGCAGGGGGTTAGAAATTGCCAATTTGGCGGCGTGGCGCAGTGGTTACTGTTTCCGACCATTGCGCGTGAGGCTCAATGTCTGAATCCCAGAAAACACAAACGTTTTTTTTGAACAGTCCCACCTCTGGCGAAAGTCTGACAAACATTAGAGAGTATTGTTGTCATGATAAAGCTTATCAAAAAAATAAAATAACAAGTGTAATATCTAAAGTGGTTCGTTTCAGACTGATTGATCTCTATTTCCTTTTCTCTCATACGCTATTGATAGTATATGCTTACATCTAATACATATTGTATACAGTGTACTCTCTCCTTACGGACACCCCTCATAAGCGGACACCCCTCATAACCGGACACATTTCAAAGAACGGAAAAAAATATGTGGTTTTCCATAGTAAGAAATATCTCATAAGCGGACTCTGTTATAACCGGACGCGGACACCAAATTTCATAACCGCAATAGAGTTTCGCTCTCTCTTATGCGGAGAACTGGAGCACGTTTTTTTTTTTTTTTTGACCAAAAAACTTTAAAATGAATTATCGATCAATGATGCTTTTTTTTGTTTTCGAGGGTAGGTGAAAAATCTTCCATAGACACTATGAGAATAGCAAGCGCGTGCTCATAGTAGTGTCAGATTCTTACTGACTAAAAAAACACCACCCTTCGATATAAATTTGTTCGATATCGCAAATAAGTATACACTTATCAAGCCATTTTTCTATCACGAAATAAAAAAGTTTGACAGGTTACTTTCCACTGAAAGATCCTGCATGTTCCGCAATCTAGACGCGGTTAATCATTATCTCGCGAAGTCGAAAGGTTTCGTCCTTTGTAGTCGACGCAATAAATTGCTCTCATCCATAATTTGTAGGACTGTATTGTTGACATGTCCGATTAGTCGGTTTCTATGCTTTCTCGCGAAGCTTCTAGTTTCTGCTTCGATTGTCGGAATTAAGAGATCCCTGTGGATATCGTCGTTTATAATATACCACGGTGCTTGGACAATTTCTCTTAGCACTTTATTTTGAAATGCTTGTAAAATATTTGCATTTGTTTTCTTGGTACAACCCCAAAGTTGTATACCGTAGGTCCACACCGGCTTTAGCACTTGCTTGTATAAAAGCAGTTTGTACTGAGCTGGGAATGTTTTCCGAGTAACCAGTACATTTCTCTATATTTGATTTCGAGTTCTTTACGTTTCATTTTCACGTGCGAATTCCATTTCAGCCTTGCGTCGAGTGTCATTCCCAGGTATTTGGCCTCGTTTGCAAAAGGTATTCGGGCCGAGTTTAGGAAAATTGGCAAGTTATTAGTTTTCTTGTAAGTGAAATTCACGTGAACAGATTTAGATTCGTTGAGGGCGATCCGCCAGTCCCTCGTCCATTCATTTACATTATTCAATGCGTTTTGCAGTTTTGCAGTCGTTTCTTCGATTGTTTTACCTACTGCTAGGATAGCGGTGTCATCGGCAAACGTAGCAAGGATAGTGCCATCTTCGTTCGGTATATCACGAGTATATAGCAAATAGAGATGCGGCCCAAGAACGCTTCCTTGGGGTACGCCGGCCAAAATTTCCTTGAGCTCGGAGAATTCGACTCCATGTCTAACACGAAAGAGTCTATTCCCGAGATATGATTCTAGAATATCGTATAAGCATACAGGGAGAACTTGTCGTAGTTTGCATTTCAAGCCATCTTGCCACACCTTATCAAAGGCTTGCGAGACGTCAAGAAATACGCTTGAGCAAATCTTTTTTTCTTCAAGTGCTTTCTCGACTACGTCAGTAATTCTATGCACCTGGTCAATCGTCGAATGCTTACTTCTGAACCCAAACTGGTGGTTAGGGATAAGATTATTTTCCTCTAGAACCTATTTCAACTTAAACTTTCAAAATAAATGGAAGAAGCGAAATTGGTCTATACGATTTTACTTCATTTGGCGTTTTCCTGGCTTTAAAACCATTATGACTTTCGCAACTTTCCATTGACTCGGCACGTGTCTTAATCTGAGTGCAGCATTTACAATATGGAGAAGCTTAATCAATGCTTTTCTAGGTAAAACTTTGAGAATTCCTCCGGTAATCAGATTATAACCAGGAGCTTTCTTAGGTATTAGATTCTCGATCTCATGTGTGAGTTCCCTTAGCGTTGCACTTGTGAGCGTCAAATCGTTGGATGGTAAATCCATCCTATTGCGGCTGTCGTAAACCACTTGACCATCGTACGGTTTAAAGGTTTCTTCCAGGTGGGCCGGAAAGACGTCCGCTTTTTCTTTATCTTCCCTCGCCCATTCATTTTCATTTAATTTGATTGGCGGCGCGGGGACTTTGGGCCTTTTGGTGCCTTTTACAGCTTTCCAAAGTGAATAATTCGAATCTTTTTCGCTGTTAAACTTTCAAGGTAAGAGCCTATTGCACGATTCTTAAAATCCTTAATAGTCTTCTTCAACAAATTGCACAGACGATTCAAGTATGCTTTATGCTGCGGAGCACGACTCTGTTGCCATTTTTTACGCGCTTTTCTTTTTTCCTTGACCAATTCTTTTATTTCCGGAGGATATCGTAAACCGTATTTGTCCGGCGTTTTCCTTGGATTATTCCAAGAGACGAGCTGTACGATCTCAACGAAGCGATCAACTTCAAGCTCACCTTCATAGGATGTCGTAAGTGAAACGCTCAGTTCAACATTATCTTCAATTTCGTTCCTAAAGCATTCCCAGTTAGTTGTTCGACCAGTTAGTCTCGCTGGCTCTAGGTTATAGACTAGTTTTTCACTGATTGTTAAAATAACCGGGGAATGATCAGATGACAGATCAAAGCTCTCTTTGACTTTTATGTGGTTGGTAGATATTCCTTTCGCAACGAAAACATCTATCAGGTCAGGTATTTTCGAAGTATCAGTTGGCCAGAAAGTCGGTTTACCCGTCGAATGGAAATCACAACTGTACTCCATACCTGCCCCATGGAGCATTCCACCTTTTTTCGAGCTGTATCTTGAGCCCCAGAACGTATGTTTCGCATTAAAATCGCCGCCAATAATGAAATTAGGTTTCAGCGATTCAGCTTTTCTCGAAGGTTGACAAGCGTGGTAATCATTATAGCCTTTTATTTTTAAATACGATTCCTTTTTCACGTGGGTTTCAGAAATCAAGCAAATATCAATATCGTTTTCACGCATGAATATTTCCAATTCGTCGAGTTTTTGCAAAAGTCCGTTTGCATTCCAAGTAAATATTTTTTAACATTCGTTTGTCATTCATATTCTAGTTGAAGTACGCGTTTTCTGGGAATTATTTTCAAGCTTAACCAGCCTATCGAGAATAATTTTATTTATTTTGCTTTGTTCTTCAAATTTCTCGAGAATAACCGACAAAACATGAGAGACAGGGTCTGTCGAAATTTGAACGTTTTTAGGTTTTTCGGATGCCGCGGCCTGAGCGTAAGTCTGCACTCCTGCTGTCCGAGGGCCATTACCTGGCGGCTTTTTCGATGTTAGCTTTTCAGTACCGTTTCTTTTAAGAACTGAGGTCGAGGACTTTTCTGTTGTCACTCTTTCCCTCACCTTTTTGCGCTCTGAACCCGGTAGTTTTAGTTTGGCTAGTTTCTCCTGTGCATTCTTACGCTTTGGCTTAGTTTGCAGCTTAGATTTTGCATTTAGGGGCTTAAGGAGCACATCTCTCCGTTTTTGCAACTCCTTAGCTACTTCACTGCCTCTATAATTTGCCGGGTGCTTTCCCTTACAATTAGCACAGGTTGCAGAGGTTTGTTTATTTACTCCACAAACTTGGGAGAGGTGATTTCCGGTGCATTTCACACATCGCGGTTCTTTTTTGCAGTACATTTGCGTATGGTTAAATCCTTGGCAATGTTTGCACTGCGGAATCATCCTTAAATGTCTACGCATGGGCTCGATTTTGACCACGATATTTAGTATGGCTCTAATTCGGTAGATATCGTCGATATTATCCGATTTATCGAAGGTAAGCATAAAAAGCGGAAGTCCACGCCTCACCAAGACGTCTTTATCTATTTCCGTTTGTTGCTTCTCCTTCTTGATGATATTAACGGCATCAAGAATTTTAAAGCCTTTGGCTTGAAGGTCAGTCATAACCTCTTCTTTGGTGCATGAGGGGTGGAGTCCCCTTCCAACGACACGATGTGGCCATTCTGATTTGATTTCGAAAGTATACCACTGAATATTTTCGGTATTTAGCTTTTGGGACACAGCTCGGTAGTCATTGTAATCGTCGACGTTGATTTTCCACGCATTATCCCTCAAAGATGTAACCTTATATTTGGATGTTATTATTCCTTTAAGAAGGCTTTGCAACTTATTGTATTCCGTTATCCCGATGATGTTTATTGGTGCGGGTGGACGAAATTGCGCTCGAAGTTTCTTTTCTTGCAGTTCTTTGTGATTTTCTTCTTTCACGGGCTCGACTTCGGGCGATGAACCGGCTCTCCGTTTCTTAATAGGTCTTTTCTTTGGGACCCGATACGTTTCGCGTGCTAGCTCTTCTTCGTCTGCGTGATATTCCAGACTAGCTAAGCGTGCTGGAGTACATTCGCGATCTTTCTCGAAATGCGTGTTCTTTAGGACATTATTTTCTTCTTTTAATAAGTCTATCTCTTTCTTAAGATCTTGATAGAGTAGATCCATTTCGCTAAGCTTGATTCAGAGTGTTTCATTTTCTTCCTCAAGACTTTTGTATTTCGCTGAGTCCTGAATTTCGCGCGCTGGCGCTTCCGGTGGACTTCTTTTCCCGGAGTTATTCGATCTTGATGGAGGAGATCGACATACCCTTGCACTTTTTAAGAAGGGATTTATTAGTTGCAATAACTGGCTCTCCCCAGAATCCATAGAGCCGACCTCCGAAGAGGGTGGATTTTCCAGTGAACCTGGACTGCCACCTGGGGTAATCAATCGTTTTGTTTTGTTCATTGCATTTTGTGTATACAGGGTAGGCCAACTACAAGTTTCTTTTTAAAAATGAAATAAAATGAACAAACTGAAATTTTTTCCATGTATTACGGCTTTATTAGTAAGAGCAAACATTCCCATTAATTATTATGGAACACAACGTTGTTCAAGTGGCTGCCTCGGCTGGCCTCGCAGTAGCGCATTCTATCACTCCAATTTTCCAAGACCTTGTTGATGGTTTCGGGCTGTAGCTCGGGCTGCTTGGATGATATTGGCATAACACCGGTCCTTCACGGTTCCCCACAAAAAAAAAGTTCAAAGGTGTCAAATCGCAGCTCCGAGGCGGCCAATTGACATCGCCAAGACGGCTGATAACACGATTTGGGAATTTGGTGGGCAAAAGACCGATTGTGGCATGGGCTGTGTGGCATGGCACGCCATTCTGAATGAACCAGAGGTCGTCCAAATCCATGTCTTCAATTTCGGCAAAATTGTAACGCCCACCGTTGACCGAAACGTTGTTCCCAGCCTCATTTTCGAAGAAAAATGATCCAATGATGCCACCACTCCACAATCCGCACCAAACTGTCACTCTATGTGGATGCATTGGCTTCTCGACAATAACGTGCGGGTTTTTCGAGCCCCAGATGCGGCAATTTTGTTTGTTAACGTAGCCGCCGAGATGGATTTTAGTCGACTCTTACGACAGGCATGCCTACCTCGGGTATATTCTAACCCCTACCCGAAGGGGGATATCAATGATGCTAAACATATTTTGCTAATGATGGATTCTGCTTCCTTGTCCACAAATTTAACGAAATCAATAAATTTATAGGATGGGATTTGTTTTTTAGAAAAAGCATACCATACGAAACTGTTTTCGAAACGCTGGATTTAGACAAAGCAATGTCCAACTTGACGATGACGATTGGTTGGCGAAGTACAAATCGCCATTGTTCATTATCTCCGGAACGTCAAACATAATGCGTCTATTGTAGACGCTAATGTAAGTTTTCAAGAATATGTTAGCATGGATGACAGCATAATTAACGAAGATGAAAATCTGGAAAGCTTTGACATTGAAAATCTGGATGAAGCTGAAATCCACGAAATTGATTCGGATGATGAAACAAACAACGATTTAAAGGCACCTAATGACCCAATAAAATCTTACGAATAAGCCTATTTAAAAACATTTGAGATGTAAAGAAATGTACTGATGCATTTTGAAAATATGGCAGCAAGTAATAAAAACGTGCGCCAAACAAAAATATCTGATTTTTATGGGCAGACAAATTAATTTTGTTTTATAATTTTTTATGGATGTTATTGTGGACATTGATTTCACTTCCTGACAATGAATTTGTATCCCTTTCTTCTTGTTTATTTTTTGTAAGCATCAGAAATATGGCGTTAACATTAATTTAATAAATAAAACAACATAAAAAAAACATTTTGTTTATTTTCTCATAAGCGGACACCTCTCATAAGCGGAGAATTTTCTCAGAACCGTCAGTGTCCGCTTATGAGAGAGTACACTTTACTTATAGTGATATTAGTTTTATATTTTGATTGTTTGTTACTTATTATTTCTACTTCACATACCACAACAAGTAAAGTTAAACGAATACTTTAAAAAATTGTATTATTCAATATCCATGATACCCTAATGACGTCACATAGTTTATCGTATTCTACTCACCATACCCATACCAAGGAGGTTTTGAAGAAAATGTAATCCGCCATCTTGGAGGCCACACGCATTATATCTGACTATGACGAAAGGGAAATCATTAGAATGTGGGTGTAAATCCTTGTAATTTTATGGGGTGAAAAAAATAGTTTCATTTGGAACTCGAAGCTTTGCTAAAAAAGCAATAGGCCACATTATACTGCAATATTTTTTTTATCTTGCATTGTTCACCCAGCTATTTCCTGTGCACGTACTATATGTCAAAGTTAAAACATAATTAGTGCAGCACCTACTAAGCGAAGGAATAATACCCCGTTGGTGCCTCATCTTTCCCTTTAATATACCAACTGCAAGTTTCAGTTTCCCCGAATGTCACCCTGGGCAACGTGCGTAGCACCTAAAATCCTTTACACTCGAATTAAGGTCACTCTCCAGTAGCCAAAGCAGAAACTTATCGCAAAAACACACACACATGCAAGCATTCCCTGTCATTCATGTAATTACCTTTCAACCGATGCCACTGGCGTTTACCAGGCTCCCAACTGAGAGCATCGCTGCATTATTAGGCCACATTAAACATCGCATAACAGTAGTCGGCTGCCAGATTGAATCCTGCCCATACAAGCCCTCTCGTATCGGACGTCATGTTACAATGATTGGGCCATGCACATATGCATACATATGTGGTGGTAGGTATTTTGACCATCCCAGGCAAAAGCGGCGACACTGTAACTGGCTTAAGCTTCATGGTAAACTTAATGACATTAATTACATTAAAGCATTGTTGTTGTTACGACTGAGGTGGAGAGTTGTAAGCCTGCAAAAGCGACAGCAGCTATTATGCTAGCTAATTCTATTACGGATGTAATTAAAGGATAATAATTACGCCGATGATTTCCCGAAACTGTAGAAGGGATCGAGATAGACGAGGCAAAACCAAGAGTAGGTTTCGAAATAGTGTGTGTTGCACTTTGCTTACCCGAAAGTTTTTGAACTTTCAAATACGAGTATACCTTGCACTAGCGCCTTTATCACTACCCTCATGCAAATTGACAATTTTATTGAATTTAAATTCGTGTGCACTATTTAATGGAATCGGCTCTGTCAATCTCGACTCCTCAACCCCCAAAGGCAATGGGGAGGTGGCCAATGTCCTGTGTGTTTCGTCTGGTGCTGAACGAATTTTAATCTGATTACGATTTACTGTGATTCGGATCTGATTGACATATTAGTCGGTTAATTAATTGATTTAAAGCCCACAGATGATAAAGCAATGAATTTTCGTGGAGATACAAACAATACCCTGCCACTGTGCACGAGGAGGAGCAGTGGATAAATGCAGCGAATTTTTCGCAACTGTTTAGTTTTGATTCGGCTTTAAATGCGATATGTAAATGGATGGGGATTAAATTTGAATTTAATGCGTTTTCTGTCAATATCATTATCCAGCGGAACTCAAATAATAATCGTAAAAGTTAATTATTATGCTGATATTTCCTGGTTGACTTACGGTTATGGTGTTGTTGATTGACAAAAAAAATACAACGAGCTCAGAATTACAATATCTGTTTAAGTAGCTGAAACTTTCCGCGATTAAAATACCATATAAATATATAGAGCTGTTTTCCACTTTTTTTTCTTCATCCTTTTATTAGAAGATATCTACTCGAAAAAAACTAGGCCATTCTTCAGATCAGAAAAAGTTCAGAAAATCATTACAAGTCTGTGATGAACATACCAAGTTTTCTACCTCCTGAGGACTGTGCGGTGGATGCCATCTTGAGTGTCAACAAATGCATTGTCGGTCGAAAATCTCCTCGCGTTCAAGTCCCCTAACGCCTGCGACGTGCATGGACCCTAAATATGTAAAAATTGTTCCATCCAAGTTTAAAAAATTGACTTCAAGGTTTTTTGAGCGCCGTGGTGCAGTGGTTAGTATGTCGAATCACTACGCGTGAGGTTCCATGTTCGAATCCTAGAAAACACCAAAAAGTTTTTTCACGGTCGCACCTCTCGCGAACGTCTGACAAACATCCGAGAGTATTTGTGGTCACGAGAAAGCTTCTCAAAAAAGAACTGTCATTCGGATACGACACAACACGAGTGGTTGCGAGAAGCTAGGCATAGGCACTTAAAGAGCTGTAATATTATGTAATATTATATTATTTTATATTATATATATGTATATATATATTTTTGAACTCTCCCAGAGAAGTCTTTATGCTAAGCAAGATGAAGAAAAATGAATTGACAACTCTAATGAAAATATCACTCAAATCGATTTTCAACAAATTAATTCTAATAACATAGCAGGCTCAAACTGGAAGTACAAAATGAGCGCTGCTATTAAATTCCCTTATTTTACCCAACCCTACCGTATTAGTTTCCATTTGATTATCTCTTCATTTGCAAATGCACTTAACAAATGGTCATCCTGGTCATTCCACGATCGGTTCAGCGTTGATATAATCTCTAACATCTTTAAGGCGAGAGGCGAACTACTACGGCTGAACTTCAGGCCTCATATAAGCGATGGGAATGAGGAATGCAGCTTATGCAACCTACCATCAAATGAAAACGTTTTCCATTTTATTAGAGCTTGCCCAATATTGAAAGAGATTAGACGAGCACTGGGGTAAAGAGGCGCTATCAATGGCTGAATTCATCAGACCTCTAGATGCTGAGGACTGGAGCGTGCTGGCTAGCTATCTTCAAGCTGCATTAAAATACTAACAGAAAATAATGAACGAAGCTTTTTAAATCAGTACATATGCATACAACTTTAGTCTAATTCTCTCTTTTCTTCGGCTGACGGCAATGACCAAAGTCTTTTATTGTAAATTATTGTAAAAAAAAATTGAATATGAAGTTTAAAATTTCAAATTTACTTTACTACTAGTACTACTACTTCTACTCCTCTCGCTGATAATATTATAGTATTCTATTATGAGTAATAGCCATCCAGTTTTCTCTCTGCCTCCAAGCGACTAAAGTACTAAGCCCGGTAACTTTAATTTCTGCCATGAACTCACTCCCGTTTCTCAATCCAATACTTCCTCCTGTTGTGAAACGTTTCATGCAATATTCAATCTAGGTTGAGAGACCCTGCATCTATGACAATATGCGGTTATATCTTGCCTGCCTGCATGACAAATCTGACTCAGTTTGCACTAATAGCAAACCTAAGACTAACTGCATGGTGTCTACCCACTAAGGCGGTCTACAAATTGGTCCAGCTGTCTTGCGTAACATAAATGCATTCGATACATCAATGACTGATAACATGACGACTTTTCGCTACTGTACTTACGCTGATAAGTAAATCGCCAAAATCCTTTCGACCCATTAGCCTTAGTTCCTTTTTCCTAAGAACGATGGATAAAATTGTCGATCATCATGTAGGGGAACACTTCCTTATACATACATGGTCCTCTGCCATGGTCAATTTGCCTATCAACCTGGGAAGTCATTAGCTGCCAAAGAAACAGCCCTATGTGCCTTCATAGATAAGCAGCTAGTCTTCGACAATACTTCCTATGAGGCAATCAAAATGGTTATTATCTGGAAAAATATTGCTCCTTTGGTCATAAACTGGATCCTACGTAGCAGAAAAATAAGAATTGAGTGCGGAATTTGCATTAAACTATAACAGCTACCAGAGGATGCTCGCAAGGAGGAGTTCTCTCCCTCTGGTCTGGGACCTTAGTTATTGACGAACTCCTACAGCTACGTGAAAAATCGGGTTACAAGATGCAAGGTTATGCAGACGACATTGCCACCAGCATGAGGTGCAAATTTGAGGATATCATTTCTCAACTAATGCAAGGTGCCCTAAATTTAACTTCCGATTGGTGCAGAACAAACGGACTTACCATCAATCCAGGAAAAGGAATCACACTCTTAAGCAAATTACGCTGAGAAACGTTCCGATCGACATATCCATGGAAGCAAAATACCTAGGGGTTATCCTAGACAATACGCTTGCCTGGAGTTCACATCTAAACTAGCTTACTGAGAAAACCACAACAACAGCAATGTTTATGTGCCAGCGCTTACACGGCAAAACTTGGGGACTAAACCCCAAGATAATATACTGGACGTACAGCACCATTATCGAAACCCATGGTCACTTATGCATCGTTGGCTTGATGGCCAAAAACCTTATAGGTCAAGACTCAGGAACAGTTGAATAAAATCTATCATCTAGACTGTCGGGATATCACAGGGCCAATGAAAACGTGCCCCACGGCTGCAATGGGAGCAATGCTTAGCCTCACACCGCTGTACTTTGCTGTACAAAAAGGGGTTATGCTGAGTGCTTTTAGGCTGCCCAAGATATCGGACCTTAAAATCGGCAACTTTACAGGCCATCTGAAGGTTCTAGAGTACATTCAAAATGACCCAATTCTCAAAATTCCAGATACCATGCTCAAGAAATACCGGTTCTTCAGAAGACTGAATGTGGGCATAGGTAACCACCACACATGGAGGAATGAAGGGCTTGTAGTCTTACCAAATTCTCAAACTTCGTACACAGATGGTTCCAAATTGGAAAATGGTAGCACTGGCGCAGGAGTTTATGGACCCAGTTTCCAACGTGCAGCAGCGCTTGGGAAATCACCAACAATATTTCAGGCGGAAGTCCATGCAATCGAACTCCGTGCACGAGAATGCCTGCGAAGAAGGGTCGATGGCACCCACATGTACATCCTCTCGGACAGCCAGTCAGCATTTATTTATGGGTATGAAAAATCCTACACGGTAGGATATAAACTTCTATGGAACTGTCCGAACCTACTCGAATATCGCGCGTCGAAAAACACCTTCACTGAGGTCTGGATACGAGGACACGAAGGCTTGCTTAGTGAGGAGAGGCTCCAGTCGTCCACTAGTCGGTCATGAATCTTATTTTGGCGTTACATGGAGTAGCATAAACCTCAAAATAAAACAATGGAAAGCTGATTGTCATGCAGAGTACTGAGCCAAACTCAAGGGCCTAAGACAAGCAGAAAGTTCATCAACCTAAACCCTTGTAAGGCAAAAGAAGCTAATTGAGCTTAGGAAACCAGATTTAATGTCATTAACAGGCTACTTGACCGATCATTGCCCACTCGGGTACCATCTGCACGAGATAGGAGTAGCAGAGCTATGTGAAGAGTAAAAATAGATGTCAGAAAATATACTTTGCGAATGCCCTAGAAACCTCGCATTGCCCTAGTCGGGTAGGATCGTCAAGAACTAGAGCCCAGCTCCAAGTTCAAAATGAGTTTATACGGTGTAAACTGGACATCTAGGGACTGATTGAAATAAGATGACACCATTAGGTCCAAAACAATAAATCTGAATACAACAGCAGACTATACTCTACACTGTTGGGTTTAAAATGAAGGCTTCGGGGCTTTCTGTTAAACAATCAAAATCAACGATTCGCACAAAATGACTGTGTTATATCCCGCAGCTTACACCAGCACTAAATAAGAATCGAACCAAAATCCTTTTTGCAAGGCAAAGATATACGAATATTTCATTATGAACTCAGGTGGGTTTGACGATCAGGTTTATGAAGAGGTTAGGAAAGAGCACCATCATTCAATGTTATGATGCGGCAAAGTTCGCAGAACTAATAAAAATTTATTCAGAACATGGAGTATGCTCCAACAGATCCTAATCCATTGGTGAAGAAATTCACCTTAGATAGGTAAATCTCAGCTATCCGCCGAGATGATGTGAATGAATAACTCTGTAATATTTCTGTTACTCAATTTCGGAGTAGTAGGTGACTCGCTTCACTCCCTTCAAAGGCCTTAAGGAAGTTTATTCGCGTGGAAGATATTTTATATTCGCCCCGCACATACCGTGTTCAACCACAAAATTACTGCCGCACCTTCAACACGATAGAAAAGAAAAACTTTAAACTCTCATAAATATCGGAGGACACGTGAGAAGCACACTCCATTGTCAGAAGAATCGTTTTCACTTTAACTGGGTGTATTATAAACTGGTTTTTATCCACTACACTGAACACAGTTATTCGAAAACAAAGACAAATCCTCTTAAAACAAAAAATATCCTCAAATTGAATTACACCAATGAGAGCATGCTTTCCGTTGGTGGCCGGCGCCTATAATACATCCCGAACTTGTCCCAATTAACTAACGACATCCCTTCGTGCAAGATTGTATGGCAATCAAAAAAACCGGATTGGCAAGATTCTGGTGTATCCTGATTTCAATCGTAATGAGCGACCACCCGCTGACTTCTGGGTGCCAAATTGGATGGAACGAGCAAAATCGGTGTGATGTCAACGCCTCAATTACATAAAATTTCCCTCATCTTGGAAAGGTAACACGTCCTTTTTCTATCCTTATGATGCGCCACGGGGTGGCTATTTAGTAGCAACATGAAAATCGATGATTGCTTCTTTTTTCTGAATTCATTTGTGAAGAGGATTAAAGGAAGGATTTATATGAATTGTTCATTTTATGCCTGAATTATGCATTGCAGACTTTCAATGCTTATTTGGAGCCAGTTTCCAGTAGGGCTCTTAAGGTGCATCACAGGGTATTTAACTTAGATGATTAGATTCACTCATCCATATCTATTTGCCGGCTTTCATTTAGTCTTAGCGAAAAAATACACATAAGGAGTAAAATCGTTCTTGACCAATCACCAAAACGAGACACGATTATGTGTAACGAAATTGTCTTAAGACCTAGGTAATCGCATTTTCTGCAATCACTTGTAACGATAATGGCTCTCGACTGCCTCCACCCACTTCCCATGACCATGATCCTTTTGCAAAGTGCGTCCATTTATTCGGGTCGAATTGCAGCCGACAACTTGAAGGAACCCAACACCAGACCACCACCGATTCCTCGGAAACTAATCCAATATCGAAAGCCACTCCACTGCTGAAGTGACCATTTGGTGGCATTCATGTGTGTAAGGAGGACTACGTGGTGGACGTGGACACACCGTGTCAACCCGCAGGAGAAGGTCCTTGCGCGCTCTGCACTGGGAAACAAAAATGAATTTATAGCTTCATAAATCAGAAACAATATTGTCGCTTCCTTTCTCCCGACTAGATGGTGGTAGGAGAGTCTCTAGATAGCCTGGCTGGGGTTTTCATGGATACACCTCGGTGTCATCTCCTCGTGGTGCTTTCACAAAAAGAAACAGACGCACACACATATACCCCTACTGGATGCTTGGGTGCAATTTATATCGGATAGCTGCGATAAAAATCGATCGTTGTCGGTGGAAAACAAAAACAAGACAATCCCGACAGCGCCACCTCCTTCGCATGTCATGTGTCCTTTTTTGTGTGCGAGAAAAAGGAATTCAATCATTGGGTTGAGTGCGACCGGGACATGGGGAGTAGGAAATCACGGTGATATGACGACAAGTTCGATGAAAAACGATCAATAGAGAGCGCATAGCATTAGTTGTATGTGAACTGACGACGACGACGATGATGTCGACGGTGGCGGTGAGGACCGTCTACCTATGCTGTGTGTGCATGCTATCGTGGTATCCTGCCTTTCATTTGAAAATGTCACATCCCATGAATGCTGATATGATGTATGCTGTATTCAATGGTGAAGGTCTGAATCTCTCCATATCTGGTTTTGTGTCTGCCAGCCACGTTGACAATCCATCTCGTTGCGCGAAGGAGACTCATTTAAAGGATTCAATGGGTGTAACGTTTACTTATCTTTGATCCGAATGTGTGCAGTTTGAGGGAAGGTGTGATTATTTAAGGCAGATCCTCTACCTATGTATGGAGAACTCTTCTGTTTCAGAGAAATGTCACTTTAAAATTTTATGCAACAGTGAATGCAGTATAACGAAAAGCACTTGAAGATAAAGAATTATATGGAAGTTAGCAGAACAAAGGATCTTCCAATATGGGCGCTCGATTTTTAAAAATTAATAAAAACAACTGTATGTGAGATATGGCCGAATCTTTTTTGTGGATTTAGGTATTTGGATTAAGTATTTTATAAAATGGCATTATGTTCTGAAAATAATATCATATAAATGGCCTTCGCGGCTTCGTTTTCAGGAGGTGATCTGATAGACCCAATTTTGGAAGACTCTTCCACATACACATACACATATCGGGCTGGATCTAAGTACTGGTATGAATGACATTATTCCACAGATCGGGAATTTTTGATATTTTTTTGGGTTAGGCTAGAAACTTAACGCAGTTCCACAGAAAAAAGTCGAATGCCGTTAAAAAGCACAATATTGGCGACCAGTTGACATCACCTCCTCTCGAAATACTGCAACCTAGAAACTTTTTCTTCAATAACGTCATAGTTTCTTTCACCTTGTGGCACTTAGCACCATCTTGCTGGAACCATTCCATATGTCCATATTATCCAATTTGGATGAAAAGAAAAAAAAATCGGTTATCATCTCTCAATATTATTATTTCGCCGTTGACAGTTACACCATCGCCTCTTTCATTTCGAAAGGCATATGGGCAATAACGCCACCTGTCCAAAGTCCACAACAAACAGTGAGTTTGCCTCGATGCAAAGGAAACTCCTGGAACTATTGTGGATCAACATCGTCCCAAATCCTACAATTACTTATGAAGCCACTCAGCTCGTACGCATGCCGATCATAATTTCCAGGTAGTTTGCATATCGTTTGACGAACAGCACGAATTTTTGTAATAAAATTTAACAATTCGACGCGTTCTTGAAGCGTGTAGACTTCCATGATTAAGTGAAATCTATGACAGAATACAATCGCCACAGAATGAAAGTGCTATCATTTCAAACGTAACCAAACCGCAATCGACTGTCAAATTACGTGGCTGTTGAAAGCCTCTGTATATTAACTGTGATGTTTATTAACTTTATTTAAATCGTTTCGAACACACTTATTTATAAAAAAAATAAAAATAAAATAAACAGTGAATTGCCAATGTGGCAAAAGAAAAAATGTGAGAATTTGCGAAGCACCTTGAGTACCCTTTCCAATTGTTCGCGCCACCTTCCTCAACTGCGTCGTCCCTCAGGAATGTATTTGAAGAATTTTCGCCTTGATGTCCATCCGCTCCACATGTCCTATCCACCTCAGTCGCTATATGCGTACTCTTCTGGCTAGGTCGATATCTCTGTACAGCCCTTACAGTTCTTCATTGTATCTTCTCTTCCAATCTTCGTCTATGCCGACGGGTCCATAAATCACTCGAAGAACCTTTCTCTCTCGAAGTAAGCAAGGCATCCTCATCCGATTTCGATAGGATACATGCCTTTGCGCCATATAGCAGGACTGAGATGATTAGGGTCTGGTGCAGGGCTACCTTAGTCGTTCGAGAGAGGTCTTAACTACTCAATTGCCTCCTTGGCAAAACGGTTTCTTTTTTTGTTTTTTTCCGCGCTGATGTCATTGCTCGAGTTTTATGCTGAGCCTAGGTAGACAAAGTTCTTAGCTACCTTAAAGTAAAAATATTTATCGTCTAAATGTAATAGTAAGGCTGGTTAACCAGAGAAGAGCATCAGTTGTGATATAGTGAAACGATGTGTTTTATCGTTTGGCTAGGTTCCCCACAGACGCATACACTAAATATTGTTGCTCCCCATTTAAACAGAAAGTCTTTACAGTGACCGTGCTGGGTTTTTTGCCTATTATGTTGACCACCCGTGTGTAGGGGTAGGTTGAATCCTGGTACGCGAACAGTAGCGTCAGCCATATTCCTGCTGGTATTTGGGAAAAAAATCCTCCACTTTTTCCCATTCTTTATTGATGGTAAAGTTTGACAGCTGCAACCCAGCCGCTGTCCTGAGATGTGGATTTCGCTATTTCAACAGATATGCCTCTTTATCGTTGGAGTATATGTGGATTAGAAGTGTAGGGTTATTTTTAATTTTGCTTTATTCTCTAACGAGTGCGTTTTTCCGTTTAAACGATGGTAGAGTGTGGACCTTATTGTTGCAGAAATTAGGCACATTGCGATGTGGAGTTGGCTATCAATTTTGTTATATATACACTATTTAACGAGATGAAAGCTCTGTACTCAATTGAATAAACCAGTCCTAAAACGACAATCCGTAGTGATCCTGGTGATGATCCCCACGAGCTAGACGCAAGTTTTTACAACAGGTTGTTTCTTGTTTTCAAATTATCTGCTGTTCTGTGACAGTGCTGCTTAAAGGTTAGGGATCTATAATGATTAGAGCTAGATTGTCTACATACAAAACTTCTTTGGGTGAATGCTATAACGCATTCATAACCCAACTTGTTCTTAAGGGATAACTTTTTTGATGTGTACTTTAATTCTGTTAAAAAGTAAATATTCGAGGATCTTCTAATAGACACTCAAGAGAGCAATTGGTCGATAGTTGTCGGCCTTATCGGTTGGATTTCCCGGTTAAGATGCCGCAATGATCTTTGACTTCTGGAACTCAATGAGGTTTCGAAATGATTGAATACTGTTATATAGAGATCTCAAAATTGAAAATTGTCACGTAATCAATACTTGCCGTATAGGTATAGCTGCAAGTAAAAGGGTCCAAATAATTGTTTCATTCGTAGGGGTATATGCCCTACATTTTTGACGCTTCCTTTCTTTCATTCACTGAAATTTTATTTCCGCTTCTGTCTCGAATACGAACCAAACTACAATTACCTACTTCAACTGATTATATAAACTCAACTTCAGTCACCACATCCCACACCTTAAATATATCTGTCAACATTTGAAAACTCACCCAGATTAAGCAAAGTAAAAGTAAATACTCGTACTATCCCACTCCCCATCCGCCACATTTCTACAGATCCGATCTTTACAATCGCATACAATCGCCGTCAAACTTCACGCAAGTGACACAATTGTCCATGTCAATTGTCATGATGTCACTTAATAAACTTTCAATTCATGCCAAAACTTCAACCCTTTTTCAGTCTCACCACCACCTCCAATAACGAGGACGACGACGAAGGACATTTGCAAGATATTTCTATCTTGTGTACGCTGTTCCCCATATCTAAACGGTGACATATGTTTCCTTGGCCGGACCTGATTTCTGATATTTGTTTTCACAACTGCACCCAACACCCTACTCGGTCCCAAAACGGAAGCCCAGAAAGGGGTTGAGAGATCACGCTAATCAGCAACTAAAGTGGGACAAACTTTGCAACTCAGCTGACAGCAAGGAAACGAAAAAAGAAAAAAAAAATCTTTCACACCACCACAACACCAGTTCGATCACTCAAAACCCATCTAATCAAGTAATCATCCCTCAGTTTACACCCCATTCGAAGCAATTTATCCGATGGGATCGACAAAGGATATGGCAAAAAAGAGCAACGGAACACACACGAGAAGGGTCAAGAAAAGTCGTTGATGCCCTTTAAGGGAAATGTCTGCACTTTCTTTAAATGATAAAAGATTAGAAAACAAAAACTACGGCGATGTTCCTTTGGGGTGGAAAGAAAAAAATCCAGTGAATATAAAATCAACCACACATATAAAAGGAAATGGAAAAAAAGTAAAAGGGGAACCACCCTCACACACCACACTTCCACAGAGTGTCAAAGTCAACAAAAAGAGAACATACCAAATAAAGACGAACACCAGCAAAAGGATCTACGAGAAATGTTCTCCTCCGTTTCCATCTCTCCCATCTGCTGCTGGTGTCGCATTCAACAAGCCAAGTTGTGCCAGCAGCCCTATGGGGGTAGTCAAGCTAAACTCATGCATTTCATAAGGGAAGCGCTAAATGAATTGGCCAAGTCGGGAGGAGTACCCGTGGGTGGGCGCAAAAGACAACAGGTTGCAATACCCGAAAATAAAAAAAATTAGGTCTTAAGAAAAAATGGGGTAACAAATTACATTTCTCCTAAAGGACCAACACAACGAATTTTACTTCAACAAGTTAGTGTGTTAGTACAGGATGTTACACAGACAGTGTCAGATAGTTGAATGTATGAAATAGGGGAACTTGCTTCAATAGGTGGGTGAAATTTGTTCTATGTGATAGAGAACGACAGGGGCGTAGGAAATATTTTTCGGGGGGCTTGAAGTTCTTTCACATTTTAGTTTACACCTATAACTATAAGACAAATATTTTTTTTTTGAAAAAAAAATATATCACGAAATTGTTATCACATTGGACGTCACTACTCGTATTATAGAGATGCTCAAAGAAATGCTCCCCTCTTTGTACTACGGGTTGCACCCTAGACGGCTGGGCGAATTTACTTCGAGGTTGTAGGCCAATATCTCAAGGAGAAATACGAATTTTGCTCGAGATTGATTTTCAAACAAGTGAATTTTATGTAGAAAAATAGTCCAACGATTTTGAATTTCAATTTCATTTGAATTCATTTCGAAATATGGTATTAGATGACATACCATGTACTTCTTGAACGTTAAGGAACAAAATACTTACTCGTCTATTTAAAATTTAATTTAATTTAAATTTAATCTATAATTGATAATTGAGAATTGATTGAATTGTTATATGCCCTATATAAGTTTCGAATTTTTGCTTCAAGTACACCTTGAAAGAAAAACAAAAAAAATAAAAAATCTGTTGAACCGTTTGACCTAGAGGGCTGAATTTTTGAGTAAATACCCATTGTGGTTGTGCTCCCACCAAATAGCCATAAATAGAATGTACGTCGGACCCTTTTTGACCACCTTGAACCACTAAACAAATTATTTCCCATCATGAGGTAGCTTCAATACTATAGAAACCTGCATAAGCATTAAGGAGAATACCTTTATATGAACTTGTTGACAAAAACCTCCTACGCGAATTGGTAGCATATGTCTAAGCTAATCAGAATTTGAAATTTTGTTCGTTCGAGCAGTTACTGAGAAAATCATACTTTTTTAAAGTAAAGTACCTATATATGTTATATCCCTCGTTTTGAGGTTAGAATAAAAATTGCAATTCCGCTTCGAATTGTGACCACTTAGATTCAAGACAATATTTTTTTTTTCTTTTTCTCTAATATTTTATGTGTTTCAATTGGCTTGTTGCAGTTATAGTATATTTGTCCGGAACAATTAAATTCTATTTTGTTAAATGAAGGAATTGAAGCTAAAAGGCCATACGAGTTTATGTAGAACAGCACTGGGAAGAAAGAAAATGTTTTCACATTTTACTAAGCATACGCATGTAAATACCCGTATGTTCAAATGCTTCAAACTAACTAAGGTTTGCTGGCGCACTACCCTCCACTCTCCTTACTTTTTTACTAGAAGTGTGAGCAATTCTCAGCGCTTATAATGTCAATAATATTCTCTCGGTTTTTTTTTTATAATTTGCGCGCACTCAAGGGGTTTATGAATATCCTTCAAATGTTTGTACATAGTGCGGGCATAGGAAAAGGCAGATAGAGAGAGAGACAAATTGGTCTAATTCTTTAAAACTCAGATGTTGTTTCAGAAAAACTTCGGGGGTGGCGTTCAGATAACTGCGGAGATTTTAATTTTTTTTTTTTTTTGTCTGCTTCTGATTCACAGATTTCATATTTTTTTCCGACCACCTGATGTCATAGGGTGGCAATGGTGCAATGGGTGGGTAGTGTGTTTGCTTGTTAACCGATGTGTGCAGGTTTAAACCTCAGCGAGGGACAGCAATCATCAGCTACCCGAGTATAAAGGAAAGCGAATTACATCGACATTTTTCCAGTCACTGCATCAAAGAAAGGTTCCTGCCTAATTTTTTCCGTATTTGCTGCAAATTTAATTTGAGAGAAAAGTTCTTTGAGCGATCTTTGATCCCGTTGGCATAGACAGCGAGAGAAGAGAGACAATACCAAGCTGTATGGCCTATACAAGGACATCGACTTAGCCAGAAGAGTTCACATACAGCGACTAAGATGGCTGATCATGTTGAACGAATGGATGTCAACGATTCAGCCAAGAAAGTTTTCGAATCCACTCTGAATGGACGGCGCAGCATGGGACGATCTCGCGGTAGGTGGCGCAAACAAGTGAAGGGGGACCTTAACCAACTTGGCGTGCGCAACTGGAAGCAGCTGACTCGTAACCGGGCTGGCTGGAGAGGTTTGTTGGTTGAGGCCCAGGTCCACCCATAAGCGCCACCTTTTTTTTTTTTTTTTTTTTTTGTCGGGATAGGAAACACTCGACTGGAGCACTCAGACACAACTGGTCCATTGTACTGCCAGAGAGCAAACCCTGATTTACCCATTTTACTGGAATTTCCTTGACTTTCTAAGAAAGCCAAGCAAGCACTTCAGTGATGAGGAGCTTACAGTACCAGCACTCACCACATCCGCACCGAAGATCTGCCACCTGATACGAGCAAAGGCCGGACACTCACAGAGATAATGTTCCGCGGTGTCGTCGCTCTCTCCACAAGCGTCGCAGATTGTAGTGTCACTTAAGCCTAACACGTTAAGGTTTTTTTTTTTCCGAGTGTAGGTGAAAATCTTCAACAAGACACTATGAGGATCGACAGCGCGTGCTCATAGTAGTGTGGGATTCTTACCCACTAAAAAACCTCCCTTCAAAACAGACTTGTTTTTATTTTTACTACAACTAAGTATTCGACTTATCAAGTAGTTTTCGTTTCGCGAAATAATGACGTTTTGCAGGCACCTTCCCATTAGAAGTTCCTGCCAGCTCCGCAGTTTAGACGCGGTTACTTATCGCGCTAGGTCTAAAGGTTTGGTTCTTTGTAGACGGCGCAGTAAATTTCTTTCTTCCAAAAGTTGGAGGACTGTAATATTTACGTGACTTTCTAGTCGACTTCTATGCTTTCTCGCGTAGGTTTAAATTTCGTCTTCGATTGTTTTAATGCCAAGGTCTCTGTGGATATCGCTATTTCTGATATACCATGGCGCATTTACAATACCTCTTAGTATTTTGTTTTCAAAAGTTTGTAAAATTTTAATATTACTTATTTTGGTACAACCCCAGAGTTGTATACCATATGTCCATACAGGCTTTAGCACTTGCTTATATAAAAGCAGTTTGTTATATATATTAAGCTTGGAATATTTTCCAAGTAACCAATACATTTCTCGATATTTGTTATCTAGTTCTTTGCGTTTTTTCTTAACGTGCGTTTTCCATTTCAGCTTTGTATCAAGTGTCATTCCAAGATACTTAGCCTCGTTTGCAAACGGGATTTGAACCGAGTTTGAAAAGATCGGCAAATTATTTATTTTTTTATAAGTAAAATTTACATGAACAGATTTGGTCTCGTTGAGTGCGATTCGCCAAATCTTTGTCCATTCATTTACTCTATTCTCTTCACGTTAAGGTGCTTGGCAAAAGCGAAGTGGCCTGTCAAGACGCCGATAAGTTGTCTACAGTCTTTTCTGCTGAGAGACAGCAAGAATGCCGCTGATTTCTTACAGACGTCCGGGAGCATGCGTTTAGTTAACCTGCAACCTGGAGAGTCATGCCACACACAATTGTGCTCGTGAGAGACCCAATCGTCAATGGAAGCCCTAACCGAGGACGCTGGAAGACCCAACGCGGGTTCGGGACCTGAGAAAGCCTCCTCTGAGCCTTGTCTAGCAATCTCATCGGAGATCTCGTTCCCCAAGATCCCAGTGTGACCTGGGACCCAGATAAGAGACAGAGAATTCAGCCTTGCGACCGAGTTCAAAGAGTTTTTGGTTTCACGAACTATTTTGGAAGTGGTTAAAGGGTTAAGCAAGGCCTTAAGCGCAGCCTGACTGTCACTACAGACACAAATGCTACGTCCCTTCCACCTGTTCTTCACAACATAGTTCATGGCAATTAGGATTGCATAAGTTTCCGCTTGGAAAACAGACGCTTATTTGCCTAACGAGAAAAGAAATCTAATGTTGTCGACTTCCACGAAGACACCAGCGCCAGACCCTTGACTGGTTTTGGAACCGTCCGTGAAAATACGACTACATTCCATTCCCGGCTCAGACTCTGACCGAAGCCAGTCCTGGACACAAGGAAAGTCGACTCTGAATTTGCGCATCAGCTGGAGTTCTGGTGTCATTGCATCAGACGGCATATCCATAAGACAGGAGTCGTAAGATAAGTGTCGCGCAAGTTCATCAAAGTTCCAGTGTGGAGTATACCAAAAACCGCCTCGCCTAAAACGATGGATGGCTTTGATAGTGCAACCCATGATATAAGTATCAAGGGGAGGTAAGTTCAGCAAAGCGTCTAGAGCAGAGCCAGGCGTACTCGGGAAAGCTCCCGAGCAGCCGAGACAAGCCGTTCTTTGGAGTTTCGCACAAAAGGCAACCACATATTTACGCGAGAGCCCCTTCCACCAAACAACCGACGCATATGCGAGGAATGGTCTTATTATAGCCGTGTAGATCCAGAGAACCTTATTCGGTGATAAGCCCCAAGTCTTGCCAAAAGCACCCTTACACTGCCAGAAGACTGAGAGCGCCTTGGATGTTTTCAACTCGACGTGTTTGGACCAATGAAGTTTCTTATCTAAAATCACTCCCAGATATTTGGCTTCATTGGAAATGCGAATGCGCCTTTTAGTACTGGCTGAGTCAGACCGGTCAAAATCCTCCTTCTCGTAAAAAGAACAACCTCAGTTTTAAGAGGATTCACCGAAAGCCCACTCCTAGTACACCATTCATCGATCATGTCCAGAGCCGCCTGCGCGTTAGCACAGACCGTCGCCAGGCATGGCCCGACAGAAAGTACGGCGACATCATCCGCATATGCCTGAGCGTAGACGTTAGAACTATTTAGAGTGTTCAACAGAGAGTCGACCACCTTAGTAAGTAAGTAAGTAAGTACGTGCTGCAAATATTGCTCTTAGGTAATCATTATCAATTTTTAAGGAAATTCGAATCAGCATAAATCGTTTTTTTTTTCCTTAACTTTCTGGAATTTGCAATTTGTACCTAAAAGACACAAGTGGTTGAGACACGATTGGGTTCATTTTCAAATAGAAACAAGTTTTATTACAATGGTTTTATTTTTTTCAGTAATGAGTACTTCCTCCCTTATTACTTACAACCTCCAACATTCTTGATGGAAGAGATTTAAACAGTTTTTAATTAATTTTGTCCCATTCAGTTTCAATGGCGTCTTTACGGCCTCCTACGTTATTGAATTGTCACCCGCTTTGGGAGACAGCTCTAAAAAGACGTCCCCATAAATTCCGAATTATGTTAAGATCTGAAACAATACTGGCCAGTCAAGAACAGAAACGTTGTTACGCTCGACATACTCTTTTACCTTCCGGGCTGTGTGGATTGCTGCATTATCTTGCTGCAGGATGAAATTTTCGCCGAATTATTCTTGATTATGATGCACGATCATAAGGTACTCGACACTTAACATCCTGCCGTTTACGAAACGGATATAAGTTTTCTTTTGGTATGATATTCCTGCCCAAATCATGAGTCCACCTCCGCTTCTTAAAAACAGCTCGTCCTTCATGAAAATAATGACGAAATCCGTCAGGTCCATCAAGGCAAACGCCACCTTAAATGATTCCTGGCAAAGGTCAAAGGTCCGTTTCGATGCTGCTGCTGCCGGTATTATGCATTCACAATAGTATTCACACAAGCTTTCGCAATTTATCTGACTAACTTTTATATACCTTTTTCATGAGAAATAAATAAATGCTTGCTGGCATCAGGATTTGAACCATTAGCGTGGCAATCGATGACGTTACCACTACACATCGCCACCCCGATTTTAATTTCTAATTTTTCATTAATTTCCTTTCAGTTTTCTACAAAGGATATATTGTATAAGTACATACATTTTTTTTTTTTTTTTAATACATTTACGCAAAGAAATGCGAATGAACTGTGAGCATTGTAAAAATTGATTTCGTTTTTTATTTGTGCACCAATAAACTGTACGAATAGGTGGTTTCCAGCTCGCTCCGTTTTCGATTGAGTTATTGTTTCTCAGCACTTCACGGTTTTCTAAAACAATAAAGAACTCCAATTTACATAATTATATAGACATTTATTAATTTTCTACCTTTTTCTAAAACATGTTTTCAAATTTTTATTCTTTCCACATTTATCATTAATTTGTTTTGATTTTCGCTAGAAAATCGTGCTCCTACACGAGATTAATGTAAACAATGTGCGTATTTATTTTTAACTAGCGAATGCCCTGTGTACGCTGCAATGCCATTTAATGAAATGAAATAGATGTTTTTTTTTGCGTGCATGTTTTTTTATTGAACGACGAAAACATAAAAAGAATCAAGGAAACACATTGTTCGAAATGTGAGTTATGGTCGCGAGTTCATACAAAATTCCATGGAAAAAAACACTCAGTTTTTTCCAAATTTTGCAATTTTCCGGGAAACTTTTGCAATTTTTCTTTCCGTAAAAACATTACCATTACGAACATTTACAAAAATGAGCCAAATTGGTCCAGTTGGTCAAACGGTAGTACATGCGATCATATGAAAACAAGCGTTTTCACTCAGCTGAGGCCTACCAACTCCTACTCTCAACTTCCACGCGGTGACAGCCGGGTGCCTAGTACCTTAATCCAAGAAGTGGATAACCAACCCCATTTGGCGGATTCTTGGTGGCATGAGAGAGGGGGGGAAGAGTGGTTTCCCACTAGAGCACTTCTTCCTGTTCCAGCCGGCAGCGGACAAATTCCCTAGACGGAGTCAACGGTGGCGTCTATAGTTCCAGTTAGGTTGAACTTAGTGAATACCTTGCGCGAGCTGCTTCGACGTATTCGGATCACAGGTCGGTAAGGAATTTCCAATGTTGGTCAGGACATTGGAATAGAGATGGTGGCGGAGGAGCCCTTAATGAGCCAACGGCAGCGCTCATACTCCCGCAGTGGACTACTGGCACCGGTGTACCCGGCCCCTCGTCCTAGGGGAATAATTAAGGAACTGGCCCTCCAGGTTCGGGGTTGTGCCGTAGGGGTAACTTCCCTACCACGTAAAAAATCGATGGTTCCGAAACAACCAAAAGCCTCGGATAAGGATGACTCAACTAATGACGATCCCAGCAAATGAAATAAGGACAACGGCCTCTGGATTTGTACGTGGAATGTTCTGTCCCTTTACAGACCACGTGCAGCCGAACAACTAGCAGAGGCCCTAGACTGCTATAAAGCTGATATTACCGCCATCCAGGAAGTGCGATGGGATGGGCTGGGCAAAAAGAGGATGAAAAACTGTGACACCTACAGCGGTAATTGCTACAGAGGCAACAGGCAACGCTTATTCGGATGCGGATTTGTCATACGCGGCAGACTTAGGCAAGAAGTCTTAAGCTTCCGACACGTTAGCGAGCGTATTATGACTATCCGGATCAAGGCTAAATTCGCTAACATAAGCCTAATATGTGTTCATGCCCCTACGGAAGAAAAGGACCCAGCCATCAAGGAGTGTTTCAACGAGCTCCTCGACAAAACATACGAGCAATGTCCTAAATATGACTTTAAAATCGTATTGGGCGATTTTAACGCCAAAATAGGAAAGGAGGACGTCTTTGGTAGGGCAGTCGGTAAGCATAGCCTACACGACACCACGTCTGATAACGGACTAAGGCTAATTGATTTCGCTGTGGACCGAAATGTCACCATAGCAAGCACATGGTTTCCTCATCTCGATATTCATAAGCAGACATAGCGGTCCAATGATCAGGTAACGATCAACCAAATTGATCATATTGCGATCGACACAAGGCATGCCTCCAGTATTCTGGATGTCCGGACCTTCCGAACGGCCAACATTGACCCGGATCATTACCTTGTTGTAGCCAAGGTACGAATGCGGATATCTCAATCTGAGCAACAAAGAAGAATTACTGTGAGAAAATTTAACGTCGAAAAGCTACAACCGCAAAAGGCCGGCAGACTCTTCGCTGAACGCGTATCCCGAAATCTCTCAATCACTCCTATGCCTCCAGCATCAAGTGCCGAAGACCAGTAGCAACGCTGCCAACATGCCATCAGAAACGCCGCGACTGATGTGCTGGGTCTCGCTCGACCACCACCGCGAAACCACTGGTTTGACGAAGAATGCCGGCGAGTGCATGCAGCAAAACAAGAGGCGTACAAAGCGGCGCTGCAAAGGAAGACGAGAGCTGCTCGTGAGCTCTACGAGCAAAAGAGACGGAAAGAACATCGGCTTCTCCAAAAGAAGAAGAAAGAGCATGAGAAGGGCGCGTTTGAGAATATCGAGAGTTTATACTCCAGGAACAATGTACGGAAGTTTTACCGAAAGGTAAAAAGAAAGTGTCAGAGAAGCAATACCCGTACAGAAACCTGTAGAGATGAAAATGGAAACCTCGTAGCAGAATCACAGTTGGTGCAGAGACTATGGAAAAACTGCTTCTGCAGACTGTATAACGGCGACGAAGACCGACATCCTTCTGTCAGGCACAATGAACCATTCAACATAGACGATGATAGTCAAAATTTCGGTCCACCTGACCAAAACGAAGTGAGGATAGCAATATCCAAGCTAAAATCCAACAAGGCTGCTGGACCTGACGGCTTACCGGCCGAACTTTTCAAGGCAGCTGGGGATGAATTGGTAGAGTGCATACATCAACTCAACTCTAAGATTTGGTCAGACGAGTGTATGCCTGATGAATGGAATCTCAGCATCATTTGCCCGATCCACAAGAAAGGCGATCCCCTCAACTGTGCCAATTATAGAGGCATCAGTCTCCTCAACATCGCATACAAGATCTTTTCTGCGATATTGTGTGAACGCCTGAAACCTCTCATCAACAGCCTGGTTGGACCCTATCAGTGCGGTTTCAGGCCAGGAAAGTCCACCATCGATCAAATATTTACACTTCGGCAGATCCTAGAGAAAACCCAAGAATTCCAAATCGATACTCACCATCTCTTTATCGATTTCAAGGCCGCCTGTGACAACATCTATAGAGAAGATGTCCGCCGGAAGCGCAAGCGCAAGAGAAACGGGACTCAGTGAAATGAAGAAGAAAACAATGAACTCCGTATTAAGCTAAATAAAATGGATCTACTCTACCAAGAGCTTAAGAGAGAGGTAGAATCACTAAAAGAGGAAAACAAGGCGTTAAAGAATTCACTTTTGCAAAGAGAACGGGAAATTACCCCACCCCGTGCAGCTAGTCCCAAATATCACACGGATGAAGAAGAGCTAGCACGCGAAACAAATGGGGTCTCAAAGAAAAGACCCAGCAAAAAACGAAGAGCCGGTTCTTCACCTGAAGTCGAGCCACGAAAACAAGACAAGGAAAAAGACTTGAAACAGAAACAAACTCACGACAAATTACGTCCCCCGCCTGCAATAAACGTCGTCGGCTTTACGGACTACAATAAATTGCATTGCCTTCTTAAGGGAACTGTGACATCGGAATTTAAAGTAACGTCATTCCGAAACAATGATTGGAAAATTAATGTAGTTGACTCTGACGGCTACCGAGCAATATCGAAAAAACTAAACGCGGAAAAGATCCAGTTCACCTACGAAAATAAATCAGAAAGACCACTCCGTGTTATAGCAAGGGGTCTCCACCCCTCATGCACTAAAGATGACATTATAAATGACCTTAAAGGAAAAGGCTTGAAAATTATCGACGCAATTAATATCTTAAAGAAGATAAAGCAGAAAACGGAACAAGGCAATGAAATCTTGGTCAAGCATGGACTTCCGCTCTTTATGCTAACCTTCGATAGAAGCGAAAATATAGACGATATTTATAACGTAAAAAGTATTTTGAATATCGTAGTTAAAATCGAGCCTATGCGTACGAATACACGATCGATACCTCAGTGCAAACGCTGTCAAGGTTTCAATCACACCCAGTCGTATTGCCAAAAAGAACCGAAATGTGTAAAATGTGCCGGGAACCACTTATCAGAAAGGTGTGACTTAAATAAGCAGGCTCCGGTGACCTGCATAAACTGTAAAGGCAAGCACCCAGCAAACTATCGAGGTTGTGAAGTAGCAAAGGAGCTTCAAAAAAGGCGCGATACTCTCAAAAAACCGATACACCCGAACCCAAGCTTAAGAGATCGTAAAACCGATAAGCCCAAGACCGCTAAGCCAGTCAAAACGAAGCGACCGATAAAGGGAAATAAAAAAATTGCGCAAGAGAACGTCGCTGGTCCAAGTGCAGCGGAAAAACCGCCACAGGTTGACGCGAGATCGTACGCGCAAGTCGCGTCAAACGAAAACAAATTAAGATCAGCTACAACAGATCCGGTTAGCCAAATATTTACCATTATATTGGAAAAATTTGAGGAGCAAACCAAAGTTAATAAAATTATACTTGACAAATTGAGCAAGCTCGAGTTCAAACCTCGCAAGACAATCAAAAAAACAAGAATATGAAACAGCTACTTAAGATACTAACGTGGAACGCAAACGGCCTTCTGAAAAAAATCGACGAGTTAGAAGTGTTTCTACGGAAAAATAACATTGACATATGTTTGGTATCGGAAACGCACTTAAAAAAGGGACTTAGACCCAAAATAAAAGGCTACAGCGATTACCATGCGAATCATCCTTCGGAAAATGCGAGAGGCGGGTCCTCTCTTTACATCAAAGACTGTATTAAGCACTCCGAAAACATAGAAATAGAATTTGATTCTATGCAAATAAGCTCAGTCTCCGTAAAAATAAACCACTTAGACTACAACATCGGATCTAGTTACTTCCCTCCGGGATATAAGCTAGTAGAAGACGACCTCGTTCGTCTCTTTGACTCACTCGGACCTAATTTTGTCTTAGGTGGTGACTTTAACGCGAAACACACTTTCTGGGGATCCAGATGCAATTCGACAAAAGGCAGATTATTGTACAAAGCCAGCATGAAACGTGGGGTGAACTTTTTTTCGACAGGAAAGCCAACTTATTGGCCAACTGACAAAAATAAAATCCCTGACCTCGTCGACTTCTTTATCGTAAA
This sequence comes from Brachypalpus laphriformis, assembly GCA_945910035.1. NCBI lineage: Eukaryota > Metazoa > Arthropoda > Insecta > Diptera > Syrphidae > Brachypalpus > Brachypalpus laphriformis. The sequence continues at coordinate 29,221,847 of OX246753.1, forward strand.
AGGGTTAACTAAAAATTTGACGGAAATCGAAGAATGCTATGATCTATGCTCAGATCACTCGGCAGTCACTCTGAAAATAGGTGGAAGTCTAGTAAAAAAAGAAGGACCGCCTAGGTTAACTAGTAACAAAACTAACTGGGACGCTTTCAGAAGAGACTGCAAGGAAAATGTTGCTTTAAATGTACCGCTAAAGACACCGTTCGAAATAGAAGAAGAAATCGACAAACTCGTCGAAGCCATTCAGAGCTCAGCGTGGAAAAACACTCCTTTGCGAAAGACAGAAGCGCGGAACAATAAAGTCAAATACCAGCCTGAAATCGAAGACCTCATACGAGAAAAGAGGAGAGCGCGCAAGAGATGGCAACAATCCCGCGCGCCACCGGATAAAACTTATCTGAACCATCTTTGTAACAAGCTTAAAAAAGTGCTGCAGGACCTAAAAAATCACGAGACTTCTACTTACCTCGAGGGTTTGACCGCTGATAAGTATTCAAACTACTCTCTATGGAAAGCCTTGAAGTCCATAAGGAAACCTGTAATGCACTCGCCGCCAATTAGGAAAGCTTACGGGGAATGGGCAAAAGAAGATAAAGAGAAAGCAGAATTATTTGCCGATCACTTAGAGGAAACGTTCAAGCCGTTCGATGGACAACCGTTGATCGAAGATCCGAATGATAATATGGCACCCGACAACTTTAGAGTAAAAACCGTATCCCTGTCCGAACTTCGAATGACAATACAAAAATTGAAAAATAACAAGGCTCCGGGATATGATTTAATCACTGGCGAAATTTTGAAAGAGCTACCGAAAAAAGTGCTGGTTAAGTTGCTCTACATTATAAATGCTTCCTTAAGACTATTATATGTCCCAAGGCAATGGAAAGTCGCCGAAGTTATTATGGTTCCGAAACCGGGGAAATGTGCAAATGACAAGAAATCATATAGACCCATTTCACTTCTACCAATAATATCTAAGGTCTTCGAGAAACTTCTGCTGAAACGATTGCAACCAGTAATTGAAGAAAGACACTTGATCCCGGATCATCAATTCGGGTTTCGGGTCAAACATTCCACAATCGATCAGGTGTATCGAATAACGAACGAGATTGAAAAAGCTCTAGAAGGGAAAAAAATATGCTCTAGCGCTTTTCTCGACGTATCGCAAGCCTTCGACAAGGTATGGCACGAAGGCCTAAGGTATAAGCTAAGGGTAATCTTACCCGAAAAGTTGTACAGAATATTGGAATCTTATCTTGAAAACAGACTTTTCCGTGTTAGACACGGGAGTGAATATTCGGATTTCAAAGATATCTACGCCGGTGTTCCACAAGGAAGTGTTCTCGGTCCAATCCTGTTCTTGCTCTACACAAGAGATATACCACAAGATGAAGGGACCGTTGTAGCAACGTTCGCAGACGACACGGCTATCCTCGTAACGGATGAGTCAGTCGAATCATCAACGGGAAAACTCCAACGAGCTTTGAACAATGTATGCGAATGGACAAAAACCTGGCGAATAGTCCTCAATGAGACAAAATCAACGCATGTCAATTTTACGTTGAGAAAGATAAACAACTTACCTATATCCATTAACTCGGTACAAATACCTTACGCAAACGAAGCAAAATATTTAGGAATGACCCTAGACGCAAAACTTAAGTGGAAACCACACGTTAAAAAGAAGCGCGAAGAGCTCGAAATCAGATTTAGAGAAATGTATTGGCTACTCGGAAGATACTCGAAGTTAAGCGTATACAACAAATTGCTTCTGTATAAGCAAGTGCTAAAACCGTCTTGGACATATGGTATACAACTTTGGGGTTGTACCAAACCAAGCAATATGGCTCTACTGCAAGCATTTCAAAATAAAATGCTAAGAGCAATCGTGAATGCTCCTTGGTATATAAGGAATAGTGATATTCACAGAGATCTAGGAATTGCTACCGTGAGGGACGAAGTAACAAACTTTGCTCGCAAACTTCGTACCCGTCTTCGTGTTCATTGCAATAATGAAATAATCCGTACTATGGACGTGACAAGCCTTGAGCGCCGACTACAAAGAACAAGACCTTTCGACCTAGCGCCGTAAGGAAAAACCGCATGTAATGACGGTATTAGTAGGTGCCTTCACTGGAAAGCTACCTACCTAACGCGATTAACACTACAGAAGCGTAAACTACTCGTTAAGGCAACTTAGTCGTAGTCATCACAAAAAATGAAAAAATGAGAGGAACGAATTTTCTACTACTATGAGTACGCGCAGCCGGTTCTCATAGTGCCTCTCTGAGGGGGTGAGGTTTAGCCAGTAGGCATATACTGACTAGCACTGATGGCATTGTCAGATATATGAATCGGGCATAACCAATGGTACGGACCATTGGTATCTTTTGAAGATTCCTGCACCTCCAGGCGCAACCAAAAAAAAAAAAAAAAAATCTATAGAGAAGAGCATTATAGAGCCATGTCTAGTTTTGACATCCCTGCCAAACTTGTCCATCAGTGCAGGCTAACGATGGAGAACGCTCGCTGCTCCATCAAGGTCGGTAATGACCTCACCGAGACCTTTGATGTCAAAAAAGGTTTTAGACAAGGTGACGCGCTGTCATGTGACTTCTTTAATATTGTACTTGAACGGATTGTGTGGAACTCACAAGCTAACACCGGAGGCACAATCTATTGCAAGTCTGTACAACTGCTTGCATACGCCGACGATATAGACATTATCGGAAGAACTCAGCAGGCTGTCACCGGTGCGTTTGCAAGCATTGAGGCGGAAGCGGCCAAAATGGGTTTAGCGATAAACGAGGACAAAGCCAAGTATATGCTGTCAACAAGAAGGGACAGCCAACACCGATGAATTGGACAGAACGTCACAGTGGGCAGCTATAACTTTGAGGTAGTAAGGGACTTTGTCTACCTTGGCTCTGCTATAAACTCGAAAAACAAGATCAGCGTAAAAATCAAGCGAAGAATAACTCTTGCCAATCGCTGTTTTTTTGGGCTTATAAGGCAATTCAATAGTAAAGACCTATCTCGAACAACTAAAGAGACTCTGTGTAAGACCTTGATCATCCCAGTCCTGCTTTACAAGGCTGAAACATGGACTTTATTAAAAGAGGATGAAGATATCCTTGGTCGCTTCGAGAGAAAAATTCTTCGTAAGATTTTCGGTCCCGTTTGCGTTGACGGGTTTTGGAGGAGAAGATTCAATCACGAACTATACGAGCTGTACAGCGACATCGACCTAGTCAAAAAACTGCGTATTGGATGTTTGAGATGGCTAGGACATGTAGAGCGAATGGACACCAACGCTCCGGCCCGCAGAGTCTTCAAATCTAACCCCGAAGGACGACGCAGTAGAAGGAATAATCGCCGTAGGTGGCGCGCTCAAGTTCAAGGGGACCTCGACTAACTTGGAGTGCGCAACTGGAGGCAATTAGCTAAAGACCGAGCTAAATGGAGAGGCTTGTTGGTTGAGGCCAAGGTTCACCCCGAACTGTAGCGCCACCTAAGTAAGCAATTATGTACTTTTTAAACATAACGCAATTTCTTTTTCGAAATTATTGTAACGCCGTTCAATAAATTTGGACCCATATTTGCATGAACTTTTCTCTGAAATCCTTTTTATTTTAAGAGAAAAAAATTAAATTTTTTAATTTTTTATTTTTTTTTAATTTATGTACCCAAATCCGCCGAAGTAAAGGCATATGTAGATATCCATTGTACATCAAATCAATACACAATTTGATCATGATCTTTACATCAAGTTTAGTGAAAATGCTTCAACTTTCATTGCTTTGTTGCCATGGTGAATCGTAAATTAATACATGTTCTCAGAAACATATTGTACTTACATGCATATAAATCTTTATAAGAACTGTTTTCAAATAAATATTGATTAATCCAAAATGTTGCTATTCCCCAAAAAATTTGCTTAGAAATCAGTGAAGAATTACAATTTGCTAACTAATTGCACATATATGCCAGACCACCTCCAATAAATTTTGGTAAAATCTAAAATGAAAATGTTTAAGCAAGCCGTTATATGAATATACCAGCAGCAGCCTTCAGAATACAAATTAATATATGTTTGGCATAAACATATATATATATTTTCTTAGACCCAAATAAATGTTCAGTGATTCATACCTTATTTCCTTAATAGTATACTTACTTCTACTTTATGAGAATATATTTTAAATACTTCCAAACATATTCACAATTTATGTACTTATTTTTTCTGATTATTCTTTATTACAAATTTTTTGCATCACAACCATTCCAAATTGTTTCTCTCTTTTATTGTGTTATAATGAACTATTGGGTAATGATTCCAATTTTTTATTTTTTTTTTAAAGGAAACCCAAATCCCAGAGCACTCAGACTCTCCGGTCCATTGTACTACCAGGCAGGAACCTTTTCTTTGGTGCAGTAGTTGGAAAAACTTCGATGTAATTCGTTTTTCCTTTGTACTCGGGTGGCCCATGATTGCTGTTCCTCACTGGGGCCTGAACCTGCACACTTCAGTTAACGAGCAAACACACTATCCACTGCACCATTGCCACCCCCCAATGATTACCATATATCACTACCAGTAAATATATAATTAGTTACAGAAATAGTGCGTTCAGCTGTTTCCAGTTACGACTCAATTGAAAATTGAATTAATTCAACAACTAGCAACACTAGTAATCAGTAATGCACATGATCACCATCTTACCATAGCTCATTTTCGCATTCGTACTGCATCCGTCCGAAACAACTCCGCTAACACGTGTTTTGCATTTCAATGAACAATATCGACAAGCGAAGCGTTGGGATCCCACAGTGCGCCAACAACTTAAGGACCATCTCGCCAAAGAAGCAGAAACGATCAGATAAACATAGACGAGCATTGAAAAGTGGTGAAAAACGTTTCCGTAGCTGGAGCATAGCAGTTTGTCGATATAAGGCAGAAACACCAAGCACATGGTTATCTAGAGATACTTGGAAACGGATTAAAGAACGTATTTCACTTAATTCTTAAATTGTAGCTTCCTCAGTATTAGAGAAAGTTAAGCTAGAATCCCAATACCGCATGAAGAGAAAGAAAGCTCAGCGTAATGTGAGACGTGACACCTTGCGCCTTTTTAGCACAGGAAGCAGCAAGTAGATGTGACAGTAGGACCATTTATATGATAACGAGCTAATAGGTGGTCAGAGCTCCAAGTAGCACCCAGTAAAGAGCTTAAACAGTTCGCTACTGACTTCGGATGAGGATCTACTAATAAGCTGGGGGGAGCATTTCGCCGTAGTTCTAAACCATTTAGACGATAATGTTCCTACCTCATGTCCGGATAAGCTTTTCGCAGCAACAAATATTCGAATTCGTATCCGTCCTCCCTGTAAGACAGAAATCAAAGTACTCAAGAAAATTAAGCGGTGGGACTAGACGATATCCCCCGCAGAGTTCTTCCAACTAGAGCCAATGTACATGTATATATCGGGAGTTCTAATACTACAAGTTGTTAGCAGAGTTTCCCAAAGAAAGGGAACCTAACAGAATGCGGAAGGTGGAGACGTATTTGCATTATTCCTGCAATCTCAAAAATAATAGCAAAAGTTATACTGGATAGAATCAAAGAACACCTTGATCCTCCTGCGTCGACCACATAAGCACCTTAGTGGTCTTTACAGAACAATGCGGCATCTGCTATTTATTGCACTCAAGAGGCCTTCGACCGTTTAAACCGGGATTTCAACCTATGTGCCTTGCGCAGGAGAGGCATCTCCGAGAAGCTCATTGCAAAATGCTAACGACATTGACTTGCTTTCACACGGAATAATGGACATACATTAAATGACCCAAAGTCTGGAAACTGGTGCAAACAGAGTGGGGCTGGAGATAAATACGATGAAAAGTCCTCAGCCTTGCAACTATCCTTACCTGGGAAATATTATCTTGGCCAAATGTGACACCGAACTTGACGTGGAGAAAAGAATCAGCAAATGATGCCTGCGTTCGGACTGCTATCTAAGATCTGGAGATGCAATGTTTATAGCATCAAAGTGTGAATATTGAGATGAGAAAACCATGTACTTGCTAGGTGACGTTCCGCATTAATTAGCATTAGTCCATTGTCAGGCGTGGTGTTGTTTACGTAATGCCCCACCAAAGGCGTCCTTCTTTCCCTGTTCTGGCCTTAAAACCACCCAAAACGAATTTAACGTTGTATTTAGGGTATTGCTCATATATTTTGTCGAGGAGCTTGTAGAAACAGTCTTTGGTGGTAGGATCCGTACACATATCAGGCTTATATTGGCGAATTTAGCCTTGATACGAATTGTCATAATACGTTCGCTCACGTGTCGGAAGCTTAAGATTTCTTACCTAAATCTACCGTGTATAGCAAATTCGCATCCGAACAAGCGCTGCTTGTTGTCTTTGTAGCAATCACCGTAGTATATGCCACAGGTTTCCATCTTCTTTTTACCCGGGCCGTCCCATCGCACTTCCTGGATGACGGCTTTATCTGCTTTATAGCAGTCTTGGGCCTCTGCTAATTATTCGGCTACACGTGGTCCGTTTTTTTTTGCGTGGTAGCCAAGTTACCCCGGCGGCACCACCTCCAGTCTGTAAGGACATTTCCTCTTGTTACACCCCTAGAACGCGGGCCTGGATACACCGGTGCCAGTAATCCACTACGGGAGTACGAGCTCTGCCATTTCCTCATTATGGTCTCCTCCGCCACCATCACTACTCCAAGGTCCAGACTAACCTTGGAAATTCCTTACCGATCTGTAATCCGAATATGTCTAAGCAGCTCGCGGAAGGTGTTCACTAAGCTCAACCTAACTGGAACTGTAGACACCACCATTAACTGCATCTAGCGAATTCGTCCACTGCCATCTGGAACAAGAAGAAGTGCTCCAGTAAGAAAACACTCTCCCTCCCTCTATCGCCTGCTGCCCCCAAAGACCTCCCAAATGGGTCACCAATGTGGAGGTGGAGAATAGGAGCTGGTAAGCCTAGGCTAAGTGAAAACTTTATAAGAATGAGAATATTCATTTTGCTATAGATTTCGTCGGAAGATTATTTTTAACAGTGGGTATCCGCCATTTTCCAAGATGACGACCTAAGCACAACTTCATTTCTTGCAGAATACCATATATATTGCATACAATTTTAATAAACTGTCTTTTCTTTTATTTGAAAAAAATAATGCGTGAGAGAAAACGAATGATGATAAGGAAAAGAATGGAAATGAATATTCTTTAATTGTCATAGCCATAGCCATAGTCCACCAAAAATGATTTTCTTTGCAGAAAGTCGAAAACCGTAATGGAAATATAGATTCAGTCGGACAGTACTTCGAGCAGTTGCAGCTGGTTCGTAGACCACCGCTTCTCTGTGCATTTGTCGCGTTTCTCGCAATTGTTGAGCACGTCCCGATGTAAGTGTGGCTCGCGTTTATCGCATCTCTGGAGTTTGTCGCGTTTCTGGCATTTGCTGAGTTTGTCGCGCTGCTCGCCATGGCGCGATTGTTAGCATTTGTTTATCGTGGAAGTGCTTTCCGAAGATAGTTTCTTCTGTAACGAAAGATATTTTGATAGCAAGATTCCAGCTCTGTTGGTCGGTGAGCATTTTGGTGGTGTTGCATGGTAGTATATCTGGTAACATGTTTAAATGTGTTGTTTCTATTGAATATTCTACGGAGTTCTTCGTGACATCTTAGACGCTTTCGATCAGCCAACAGATGGAGGTTGAAAGTTAGAATGAGATCTGCTATTAGGCGTGCTGCTTGTATACATTTTTTCATTCCAGATGTGGGAACTGGTTTGCAGAGATTACATTAGATTTTCTAGCTTGCCTTCAAATCAGTAAGTACATGGAACAACTAAAACCTAACTAAACTGTCTATGCCCTGAATTAATGTGGGTTAGAAGTGAGGGAGATCGTTTTTAAACAAAAAGACGTAGAATCTCTCTGAATTAATTATTTGTATGTTTATATAATCTCTTTAAAAAAAAGTAAGAAAATAGAAATGTAAGAAGGAAAGTAACACGTAAGTATCTCCGCGTTGCTCTAGAACCTCCGCATCTGCTCCCATTTCCCATGTTTACCGCATTTGTGGCATATAAAACCGCATACAAAAACAACAATTTACACGATCTTGAAACATAAGATGGATCGCAAGCAAAAGTTACGTAAGTCGAAAATATAGGAACTGAGGCTGTGAGTATGCTGTCGTTAACTCTAATAATATTATGTACAGTAAATATCATCGTGGGGTACTGTCGCTTCCATTGGATGAGAAAAGTATGCTTCCAAACATAAGTTTGACGAATTACACTCATTAAAAAACATGGTCAACTTTACTTACTTACTTATGTCCTGTATCCCCTTTTGGGTCCTAGGGCTTCTACTACGCCTACGCGCCATCGTGTACGGTTTCTGGTAATGTGTCTGAGTTCTCCCCAACTTTTCCCTAACTGCCGTGCCTACTTCTCGACTGTTCTGCGCCATGTTCTCCTCGGACCGGCAGGTCTTCTGCCATCCTGAGTTAGAGGGTTCCATTGCATAGCATGGTTCGCTATGGAGCTGTCACCCTTTCGGAACGTGTGACCAATCCACTGCCACTTCCGCCGTTGGATGGTTGTGCCTATTGGTTCCTGACCCGTTCTCTCGTTAAGGTGTTCGTTAGAGATACGATTGGGCCAGAAAATCCTTTAGATATTGCGCAGGCACCTATTAACAAATGTTTGCAGCTTTCTGGTGATAGTAGTGGTCACTCTCCACGTGCTGCAACCATATAGCAGCACGGATTCAACGTTGGAGCGGAACAGTCTTATTTTGGTGCACAAACTGATTGCATTGCTTCGCCATATTTTGGACAACATCCCGAACGCGGACTTTGCGTTGGCGATCCTGTTGGCTATATCCAGTTCGGTTCCACCATCGGTCGAGACAATACTCCCAAGATACTGGAAATCCTCTACTCTCTCTACCGGTTGTGCAAGCAATGCATATTTGAGCTGATGAGTTTGTTCCAAGGCTGATAATTTTAGTTTTTGCCGAATTAATTTTCAGCCCGACGACGCCTGCCTCCCTCTCCACATCTGCTGTCATTTGGTGGAGGTCCATAATTCTGTGGGAGAGTAAGCATTCATCGTCAGCGCAGATGTTTCATTTGAGATGTAAGAGTCCATCGAATTCCTCCGTTTCCCGTCGACAAAGCTGCATGATGCACATCGCTAATCACCAATAGGAATAATATTGGTGAAAGGATACAGTCTTGTCTTACCCCACTTTGGATCTAAGATTCCTCAGACAACCTTCCCCTGTGCAGAACGTGACATTTGGAGCCTTCATATGTAGCTTTGATAATAGCAATTAGTTTATCGGGAATACCTCTCCTGCGTAAGGCACGCCAAATAAACTTCCTGTTGACACTATCGAACGCCTTCTCAAAATCGATGAACAACAGGTGCAGTGGTGATCGATATTCAACACACTGTTCGATGATAATCCGCAGGGTGTTGAAGTGGTCGGCACAGGAGGATCCAGAGCGGAAACCTGCTTGTTCGGCATCGAGTGTGTCTTCGAGATGTTGTTTGATTCGCTCCAGGATGATTTTAGCTATTATCTTAGCTACAACAGTCAGAACGCAGATACCCCTCCAGTTTCCGCACTCCATTAAATTTCCTTTCTTAGGAAGCTTGACGATCATTCCCTTTTTCCACTCGTTAGGAAAGCTCTCAGCTTCGCAAGCCCTCTCTATAAGTGGAAGCAGAAGCTCAGCCGATATTATGGGCGCTGCTCGTAAGAGCTCTGCTGGAATACCGTCAAGTCCTACCGCCTTGTTGGTTTTGAGTGCCTTGATCGCGGTGATGATCTCATCTTTACTGGGAGTCTTGGTGCATATTCGGGAACTTCTCACCTCGGGCATCTCAGTCTGATTTGGGAGCATATCGCTAGCGAATACGTGGTTCAAAACCGTAGCAAAATGCTCTTCCCATCTCTTGAGCTGGTCATCATCCGAAATGAGCAAGGAGCCGTCTAGGCTTTTCACTGGGTGTTGGATGGAGCTGTGACCACCTGTCAGCTCTTCCGTGATTCTGTAGACGGTCCTGCTGTCACACCTCCGTGCAGCTTCTTCTGCTTCTGTAGCCAGCGCGTTGATGTAGTTGCGCTTGTCACGTCGCACGCTATGCTGAACTTCTCTCATCTTCATGCGATATAGGGACTCTAGCTCGCTCCTCCCTGCTGCTGCGGTAGCTGCAACGCGAGCTTTCAGCTGTTTTCGTTCGTCAACCCGTCTCCAGGTATCCTCTGAAAGCCACGCCCTATGCCTTCCCTGCGATCGGCCGACAATTCTTTCAGCACCAGATGTAAAAACATTTTTCACAGCATGGTCTTGGATGGTTGCGGGCAATGAGCTGCTGACTGCTTCCACACCTTGCGAATAGTGTTCCCTTAGTTGTTGGCGCACTGAGGGATCATTAAGTCTATCGATGTTGAACCTGGGCATTCCTGTGTTGTCGTAGGATCTTCGAACAGCAGCAGTGCATAGTTGGAGAGTAGCTATCATAAGATGGTGATCACGTACTATCCCTACATCTGCCCCTCGCCTGTTTCGGACGTCCAGGATACTACTTCTAAAGCGGCGGCTGATGGCAAAACGATAAATTTGGTTAGAGGTTGCTTGCCTGTCGTTGGAAACCCAGCTGACTTTATGGCAGGTCTTGTGCTCAAGACGGTTGGTCAACTTTGAGGGACCTCAACTTCAGGTTACTTCCAGTCAGAAAGTTCACTTGCCTTAGAATCAAATCCACATTCACAAAAAAAAAAACAATGGGCTGTGGTGGAAGTAGTTTTCTTGCCTAAAGCAGGAAAAGGCCCACATGTTAACCCAAAGGATCCCCGACCAATGAACCTTTCCTCCTTTTTGTTGAAAACACTGGAGAGACTGTTAAATATCCACATCCCAACATGCATACTGTGAAGGCAAATCAGTTGAAACAGCCTTACACTCGCTCATGTGCACCATTATTGTCTTTCCCGGCATTAAGAGAGCATTTAGCAATGTCAAGCCAGAAGCAATTATTAACACGAACCAGCGGCACACCTCAGGGTAATGTCGTATTCCCTCTTTTCTGGCATGGTGGCCGGCTCTTGTTAAAGCTGTAAACCTTAACCTCCTAGGGAATCTGATTGTAAGTGTATCAGTGGTGCGCTCAAAACCACCCCCTCCACAGCATTAGACATAATGCTACACCTATTGCTCCTAGATTTTTTCGGCAAACATGTGGATGCTAGTGCGGCCGCTCATCTGACAGCATCCTCCCAGGGTCTTAGCCTCCAAGCTGGCCACTCCTCGATCTTAACTCCCAAGAACATTGTGAACGATATATTAACATCAAACGCAATATGGGTTGCATCAATAATCATGAAGGGACTACGATGGTTGGAAGAAGTCAGGGAGAGCACCAGTAAAAGCCAAGCCCAGAAGGAACAAAGAACAGCAAACGCTGAATTCAATGATGAACCAGCAAATGGCGAAAAAAGAGCATAAATTACTAACCAGCCCCGCGAAGTCATACCAAACGGTAATCCCGCGAAAGAGTGGTAGAAGTGGGCAGAATGTGGATTAGTACGTAGGCGCATTTCTGCCATCGATTATTCGGACTTGTGAATCGTGCATGCTAGTAGCCCGGGCTACTAGTATCTTTCGAACCAAAAAAATCAGTAGGCCTATACGCGAAAAGCTTGGGTCTCTTGTCAAAAGATTTCTGTAGGAGCTGCAGGGACGAAGAGAAGGAAGCAAACATACTCAATTTCCTCTGCATCTGTCCAGCCCTATCCAAAAGAAGATTACTCTTATCTTCGAGGGATTCCATTAGATAACCTTAGCGAACTGACGCTTTATAAGAACCTTACCTAGAATCGAGTATCTAGTCCGGACCACATTTACAAAACCTCTAAGGATCTAGGCACCACCTTTACAGATTAGCTCATCTTTGCCGATTACACATCAAGGGACATAGGAATATTCTCTCAGTCTTATGTTACATAATACACTACAGATACTATATGCTTCTGTTCAAGTACTAAAATACATTCGCAAAAGACTATCGCCCAATCTTTCCTCACACATAACCCACTTTCCAGAAATTCTAATAAAAAAAACTAATTTTAAATTTCCTTCTGAATCGACTTCACATAGATAAATTCTCCTATTGCCCTGTACCAGACTTTTGCGCATGACTACACAGATTCCCCTATATTACCAACACACACAATCTATCCCATGTAGGAGACTTATCACTTACACTATAAACATCCTGTCTGTGTGACCTGTTGCTAAAGGGGATACCACAATTCCTAAGTATTTGTCAATCGAAAATGCAACAGGGCCGTTCCACAAACGACACTCATACACCCTCATCTACACCAAGGGATGCTCCCTAATTGCACGGACTGAACATAACCAGCCAGTTAAAATGCATCGGTATGCGTGCAAACTGCCGGCAATGATTGTGAATATCCAGAACCTATCGGGTTCCTCCCGCTTCCGGATAAGAGAAATCGAGGTACAGGAGACACCCAACCATAGCCCACCACCGCCATAGGATCGAAAAAATCGGATGAGGTGAATTGCCACAATATTGGAGCTTCAGTTGGATAGTTGACGCGTCCCGAAACGGTTTGGCGTTCGCTTTCCTAAAACTCTCAAGAGTTTAGGATCCAACTAAGTGGTGCTAGTAGTGATAGAACTTGTGCCTTTAAAAAGGAAATTTAATTTTTTTTTTTTAAGTGACAAGTGAATGGACTTGAAGTTTTTGAACAGATACGTGATGAGTGAGTGAAAACCAACCAACAACGTTTGGTATTCTGTAGCGGAAGTGCTTCATTTCATCGACCATAAGGTAAATAAAAAGAAAAAAACAATTGTATTATCCTTACCCATTTCTCGTCTCCCTCGGCAAATTACAAATTCAGAAACACTTTCCCGCCCATTTGCGTAGAGATCCTTGAGGCGAATCCCCGTCGTCATCGTCGTAATCGCCGTCATGCAATCTGCTAAAATCACGTTTGGTCAATTTCGTATGCAGGACACGTTGTGATTAATTGCTCAATAAGAGGGATAGGGGTGGGGCTCGCAGGCTGTTCTGCACACGCTCGCCCACTATAGGGGATGAACAAGGATACAAAAAAATGGCTAGGAAAACAAAATAAAACAAATTGATTCAATGTCTTTGGGAAGCATCTTGGAGAGTTTTTTTTCTATCTCCTTATATCTCTGATGTACCAGACAGCCTGGCAGGAGTAAGAAATGGATGAAAGGGAAAACAAAAAAACAACAGCTCCCTCGTAATCATGATTAATTGCAGTATAAATGAGTGCAGTTTTCTATTCGCGCTGTGCGAAAGAAAATATCCACCTAAATAATTTACTCCCAAGTGGAGGATGTCCTTACTCATCCTTTCACACCTCGGACTTGGTCTTACTTTCTTTGCAGCAGCATTACCCGATTGACTTTCTGGATGGTAGCAGATGACTGCTGCCGGCGTGTAGAGTTACTCACTTGCACTATGTGCTGCTGTTAGAGAGTCATCCTTTGAGGACGAAATAAGTTTTACTGTCTGTTTCTCTGTTCTTAGATTTTTTTCGTCTTTTTCTTCCTCCATTCGCTTCTGGCGAAAAGTGATTCCTGTAGAAGGAAAATTTTTCTTCTCACTGAGATGAATGAAAATTTCTGAAAGTTTTCCTCGCACTTCATAAAGTCTGGTCCTTCGTTCTTCCTCCTGATTTTTGTCTAACCAAAGGGCGCGCTTTAATCAGCTGATTGTCTGTGTTGTGCGTTTACCATTGTTATAGTGTGGTGTTCGTCGTCGTCGGGGTCTTTTTTACATTCACCATTTAACATTCTTATGACAGAGTTACTTCAGTATCTCTCTCACCATCTCCTTCTATCTCGGGTTTGTCTCTTTGGACAGCAAGAGGAATTTAATCCAAGAGAAGATTAATTAAGAAAAATATGAAAATTGTTTTTGATTCATTACCCGAAGAATTTTTCATGAAATCCTCAGATAATTTCTTTTACTAGACCAACGTTGAATCCGGTGGGAAGTCGCTATTTGGTAGTTGGGGTTGGAACCGTACGTCAGCCAAGGGCAGAGTAGAAAAACAAACCACTTACAGTGCAAAAAATCACTCTTCATTTAGTCCTTTTGAGAGGTTTTCAGTTTGTTTTTCTCGCTAGTGGTGAAAAGGGAAAAGTTTTCTGACCGAGGTCCACTTGAGAGAAAGTTACCCAAAATTGCATTAGTGCATTAGCTTTGTTTTCTATGCGTCAGTACTGACCGAAGATCTTCATTGAAAGGGAGAATCAACTCTTGTGAAAGTTATGACTTACTATCATTTACGGAAATTGGAAATTGTTTTTATGTAAGTAATGGCAGATTTCTGGAATTAATATACATCATAATCTTGCATGCAAAAATCACCTTAACTGTCTAGGCTTCTCTCCTTAAAAAACTGTTTCGTAATCTACCTATTCCCGTGTAGACAGCTATTTCAAAATACGTCATCACTACAATGCTACCAAACCGGTAATGTTCTAAATCAAACAAATTAATTATTTAAATAACTGGGATACCTAGCTTCGACCCACCCAAATAGAAAAAAAAAACACTAATTTCAAGCTGTATGTAATAAATAGATATATGCTATCGTGGACTTTATTGTTAACCTTTTTATAACTATCAATTCTTCTTTACGTCACTTTAATATACCTTTTACGGCTTATGTAGCGTAGGTTAGATAAAGGTGGCTGTCCTGACAGGGTCAGGATACACTAAGACCGCTTGGGTCCATTGTGATATTATGTATCGCAAATGCAAACCATTTGAATCGCAGCATTTTTTTCCCCCGGCTAAGTTTACGAGTACCTTAATCATCGCTGTTCAACCACCTTTCGATGAAAGGTGATGATACATATCCTATGTTATTCTAGATACAATGCCTGCCATATCATCGGAATAGAATAAGTACAAGCATTATAGCATTAGTAGACGAAGTGCACATGTTCCAATTAATTCCACTTGACTTAGAGTTATTGAATTCTCGTTCTGCACTTATGCAACTCTTTGATTCAACATAATTTAACAAAAACGTAAAAAGGTAAGGTCCAGATCGTGTACTTTAAACGTTCCAATAAACAATGACGTAATTATGTCCATGGAGTATTTCTACAACTGCCTTCGTTTAGTGTGATCAATCGATGGTTGTCGCTAGTTGCTCAATCCACATGTTATCGTAAAATTTTTTGCACTGCTTATTATTACCAGTGGGCGCCGTGGCGCAGTAGTTAGTGTGTCGAATCACTGCACGTGAGGTTCCAAGTTCGAATCCCAGAAAACACCAACAAGTTTTTTCACGGTCCCACCTCTCGCGAACGTCTGACAAACATCTGAGAACATTGTTGTCACGAGAAAGTTTCTTAAAACAAAATGGCTCTTCGGATACAGCACTTAACTGTAGGTCCCTTACCTTTGTGTGAAAAATATAACGCACACAACACATGTGTTTGCGAGAAAGCAGTCCTAGTTTATGGAGTTTTCCGTTTCAGATAGTCATACTTCGGTGACTTTTTATGCGAGAAATGGTGTGATTTGAATAACAGATACAGTGGCAACTCGAATTTCCATGGTACGCCAAAATAAATTCGAGTTAGACCGAGTTTACACATATCCGGCATTCGATATGCGGTGTCGTATATCCGCTTCAAAGTGTACAGAAGCCAATGACAGCGCTCACAGTTATCTAGCATCGGATATGGTACCACACAAATGCCAAATACACGACGTTTTCTCTAACGGACAAATCTCAGTTCTACGCCAAAAACATGAAAATGTACACAACTAAATGAGATATTTTACACTATTCATCCGGCATCACATACACGACGTCGGATACATTATTTTGACACGTATCCGATACCGAATGCTATCTATGATTTGATGTAATATCGGAATGGTCCCATATAAATGTCACCAAAATCGGGTTAGGAATAGGATATGACTGGTAGTGGTTCAATTTTGATTCTGATTCTATCTTGCCAGACGTCTAACTAAAGAACAACTAAATGGATAAACCAAATAAGATAAGGCTTACTAATACCAAATGCAAAGGCAATCTCTTTTCAATCATTTAAATAATTAAAATGAAATGGAGTGGAGGTAAGATGTGAGTGGTTTATTGCAATCTCGTCATAGCCAAGAAACAGTTGATCAATCAAACCATTTGTTAAACATTCAAAATTGTATGCAGTTACCAGAAGATATGAAGCATTGAATTAAGATCTGTCCATAAATCACTCGATTTACATTCACATTTCTGTCGGGTATCTGGCATCGGATGTATGTGAGAACTACTAAGCGGAAATGTGTGAAACGTAAGCTTTGCATACTACATTTTTTATTTTTTTGGTTTTTTAATTTATTTAATATTTGAAACAGACACAAAACAGTAAAATGAGAACAAGGACAGCAATTAAATTAGAAAAAAAAAAAAAATAAAAACTTAATGTAAAATTAAAAAAAAATTAGTTGTGTATATGTAAACATGCCAACTTTCGGTCGTACGAAATACTCGTATGCGCCCAAATTCATATTTAAAAATCTGTAGCAAATCTGTACCATTTTTTTATTCTGAATATAATAATGATAATAACATCTGTCGTTTTGAAATGGTGCTTATGAAAACATCTTCAAGAATCTGATCAATCATCAGTCGGTGCACTATCAACTGAAATATTGCTGGAATCATCAGCTTCAACATCGTTTCCGGAGGCAATACTATGGACGCACGCTGCTCTTTGAATGCGTATTTGTCCTGGCGCGCGATTTGTCTCAATAGTTGTGGCTCTTTCTTCAGCAAATGGTAGAAATCAATGCTATTGTAATCTGTAATATCTGAAAGTCTGTACCAATTTTTTATTCTGTACTATGAGCCATATCTGTACATACAGTTATGTTATCTTATGTTCTTTATGTAAAAAAAACAACATACGTAAAAAAAGTGAGTCATGTTTTTCCTGAATTCAACTTAGGTCCTTTCGCATACAGGGTTACCTTTGGGACCCTTTTTGATGGCACGGACCCCTGGACCTTCCTTTTCAAAAATCATCAAAATTTGACCCTAAATAAAATATGAGCCTATTTTGAACCTATATTTTTCATTCGCAAATGAACCATCGGTTGTGACAGTACTCTCAATCCAAGTTCTTCAACAGTGTTTCTGATTCTTCCTCGAATTTCTCATAATGTCTAGGATTTGCCCAAAATGTGACCAAATCATTAAACGGTCTAAGCAGACTGATAGTGTAACTTGTGGTTCCTTTTGTGGTCAAACCTACCACAAAGATTGTGTTGATTTCGGTGACTTTAACTTTACTCTCTCTACTCACACATCATCTCTGAAGAGTTTACCTTCGACAAGTGAGAAGCTAAATGAGAATCAAACTATTGCTAAAGAGAATAAAAATAATAACAACAATAAAAAGAAAACAAAAAAATCCCTAAAATCCAAAATAAACCCAAGAAAATCTTCGGTTCTGAAAGTTTATCTAACCTTAATGCTTTACCCTCTATTAAGTGGCTTCATATTTCAAAATTCCGTATTGATACTAATCCAGCGATATTGTGCAACATTTTTTTGATAAGACTGGCGGATCAGTAGAAATGCGGTGAAGTGGGAGGGTTGTGATCCCTTGTTTTCGGGTCATAGCCTCGCTGATAAAAGGAAGAAGAAGAAGAAGTTTTTGATAAGACTGGTATCCCAAAAAATCATTTGCAGTGCAATAAGCTAATAAAAAAAGACACTGACTTGTCGTCCTTAAATTTCGTGAACTTCAAACTAAGCATTCGTTCTGATAAATTAGCAAGTTAAATTATTTACTTCACATCCAAAAAACGAAGAATAACAATAAAAATGTTAAAATCCACAGAGAGCGTTAAAAATTGCGTTTCTAAATCTCTTTCTAATTCCTGCTCTCTTCCTAAAGACTTTTTTCTCTATTATCAAAACACAGGCGGACTACGAACCAAAATGAATAAAGTGCTCTTGACTCCTTCTTCCGCTCAGTATGACGTCATCGTTTTCACCGAGACTTGGCTAACGATAAACCATCACAGTGCGGAGATGTTCAACACTCAACAGTATGCCGTTTTCCGCAAAGATCGTAATTACGATTTGCTTGATTGTTAAACGAGGCTTTCCTTATCGTTTGTCATATCCCACCAGGTAGCTCATTTGAATTATGGTATACAAGAATTATAAAGCACACGTTTAGTTTATTCTTAAATAGTTTAAAAGATAGTCAACATGCTATTTTATTGGGTGATTTTAATTTACCAAATATAAAATGGAATTACGATTATGATGAGAAGAAGATGGTTCCTTTTAACGTAAATTTCAACCATAAAAGTGAAGTTGTTGATACTCTAGCTCAATTTGATCTTCGACAAATTAATTATTTCCATAATTCGTTTAATAACGTACTCGATTTAGTATTTGTTGATGCTGATCTGAGCGCTAGTATCAGCAACCTCATGATTCCTTTTTTTGATATTTCTATCTTTCACATAGCATTTAGCTTATGTATTGAATTTCTTCAATTTTTTAGATCAGAAGCCCAAGAGAGTAATATTAAATATGTTTTTAATAAAACTAATTTCAACTATATTTCTAATTACATTAATGGTATTAACTAGCCACCATTATTTAACAATGTAGACTCAAGCGAGTCTTTTAATTTGTTTCTTGAAACAGTACGTTTAGCAATTGATTTGCATACTCCTAAAAAAATGAGCAATCTCTTTCTCTAAACCAGTTTGGTTCAATAAAAGGATTATTAACCTAAACAATAGACAGAACAAGATTTATAAACAATTTCGCAAACTCAATAATGATCCAGACCTTTATAAGCAATATCGTATGCTTCAAAAAGGGTTTGAGTTTCTAAACAAATTTCTTAACAATCAGTATATACGCTCTGTAGAATCAAACTTAAAAAAGATAGTAAGTATTTTTGGAGTTTTATCAATAGTAGGAAACCATCCAGTGGCATTCCGAATTCCATCCGACACGATGGGACAACATCTTCGGATCTATCCATTGTTTGTAACTTATTTGCGAAGCATTTTCAATCCGTTTACACAAATAATTCTTCAAATACACCAATTACCTCAGAAAACATGCACTCGTTCGACTCTGTAAACATAGGCAGTCTTACCCTATCAATCCCTGAAGTCGAATTAGCTCTTGCTGGTTTGAAGTCAGATAATAGACCTGACTCAGATGGCATCCCCTCAATTATTTTGAAAATGTGCTCAAAAGAGTTTGCTATTCCCCTTCAGTTAATATTTAATAGTTTCTTGGAAAATGGTGACTTTTTTAGTATATGGAAGAAGTCATTTATTACTACTGTTCATAAGTCTGGTTCCAAACAAGAAGTTGTAACTTATCGTCCAATCTGTATCGTCCAAGCTGTTTGAAAAACTAGTGTATGATAATCTTACACCTGTTATTTCCTCACATCAACACGGTTTTGTCGCTGGAAGATCAACGGCAACAAATCTCTCAATTTTTTGTAATCTTGTTTTAAAAGGGGTCAAGAAAGGTCTACAATATGATGTCATATATACAGACTTTTCTAAAGCTTTCGATCGAGTAAACCACAAAGTGCTCTTGTTGTAATTAAAGAAAGTAGGTTTCCATTCAAATATCTTAAAATGGATTAACTCTTATCTAAGAGAGCGGGTTCAGTACGTTTGAATTAATAACCTACTTTCCTCACCAATTTATGCTACCTCTGGAGTTCCACAAGGTAGTCATTTCTGTCCTCTGCTCTTTCTTATTTTCGTAAATGATATTCCCGACATTCTTTCATATTCAATATGTCTGATGTTCGCTGATGATATAAAAATATTTCGATGTATTAACTCGGCACAAGGTTGTTTACGCTTGCAAGAAGATCTTAACAGATTGTCAGCTTGGTGCAATAAAAACGATTTGCATTTAAATGTTTCCAAGTGCCAAAGTCTTACCTACTGTCGCAATCATTCACCCATTCATTACATATATAATATTGCTAACATAGCACTATCAACCGTACCAATTAAAAAAGACCTAGGTGTTATCTTCGACCAAAAACTGAGCTTTCTGAGTCACATAGATTTTCTAATTTCTAAAGGCAATTCAATGCTAGGTTTCATTTTACGCAACTCTAAACAGTTTTCAGATCCCCAAACGCTTATGTGTCTCTTTTTTGCCTACGTTAGGTCTGGTCTTGAATACTGTAGTACAATCTGGAACCCATTCTATGAGGTCCACTCCTTAAGAATTGAAAGAATTCAAAAACGGTTCACGAGGACTATAGTAAGAAGGCTTCAATGGAACATTGATATGCCTTCATACGATACTCGATCCAAGTTACTTGGGCTACTGCCTCTTCACGTTCGAAGGAAGTACTTCTCGATTATGTTTATTCGCGACATTCATATCGATTGTTCTCACCTTCTGTCATTAGTTGGATTGTATACCCCTGTGAGAGTGCTTAGAAATCGTGTTCTATTTCACGTTCCAAATCATAGAGTGAATTATGCTTTTAATGAACCAATATCTAGACGTCTAAGAGAAGCAAATACTGTCTGTGACTTTGTTGATTTTTCTCTTAATAGAAATGTATTTAAAACTAAGCTATTTTTGACTTATAGTACATCTGGTGGAAGCTTATAAGTATTTTATGTTCATTTTGTTATTGTATATATATTTTTTGTTTTTATTCGAGTAATCATTTAAGTACTTTTATTGAAACTTGGCTAGATGAAATAAATAAAGTGAGTAAAGTGAGTATTGACCCTTTTTGCAAATTGAAAGAGGATTGGCACATTCAGACTCCGATTCAGATTCTGATGAGTATTTTGATCCAAAAGTCATTATCTTACAAAAAGGTTTCAATTATTTCGCATTAGTTTCACCTGAATTTTGGTTTGGGTATTTTAAAGCAAACCCCAAAGCAATAATAGAAGAATATAAATTACTTGATATGAAAGCAAAAGATAAAAGTTTGCATTATATTTTTGAATTAAATCATATAGAGGAATTTTGATTTAGGGTCCGAATTTCAAAAAATCATTTGTCGTTAAAATTCTAACATTGCCCCACAGCAGTGCTTGCGTTGAACGAATATTTTCCAAAGTCACTCTTTAAAAAAATAGACTAACCAAAAACTGAAAATAAAGGCCTGCCAATCCATGCTCTGCTCATTGAATATTTTGGAAGAGGATGAGAGGATGATATACATACACATGTATACCCACATATATAAGTGGGTATATGAGTGCATAAGTATGGTATGTTTGAAATCATAATAACTTTTTGTTTTGTTCCTTTTTTGTTATTTGCTTTTTTTTCAAAAATTAACTGAAGTTCCTTTTTTTTTTATTTCATTATTAATAAATAATAATAATAATAATAATAATAATAATAATGTGATTTTATTCATAAGTATTTTCATAAAATTACAAAGTTCACAAAAATGAGCATTGGCAATTTGCCGTCAGCCGGATAAGAGAGAAAAAATAATTTAAAAATATATACTAAATATAAAGATTTAAATATTTAAGATTTAAAATTAACGGTATTAACATAAGTGCAATTGAATTAAAAATGCTTCATTCACTATTTGCTGTCGGTATTTATAGGCAGATTTCAGCTGGCTGTATAGAACACTCCAGTCTTGGCCATTTAAGCTAAAGATGACTTCATCTTCCGAAAGTGTATCTTTTCCCCAATGAGCTTACCTGATCGCTTTTAGTATTGGACAGATTCCAATAAAATGATGCACGTCTCCCATTTCATTATTAATACATAGTTGAATTACGTTAAAATAAAGAAAATGATACTTGTCCTACCAAATTGTCTTCTTTAGTTTTATATGGGACTCTTTTGTTTCGGCAGGAACCCTTTTTGAGACCCTTTCCGAAAATGTTCAGAGGTAAATGTTCAGAGGTTCGCATACACAATCTAAAGCGCTTTAATGTGCTTTAAGGTGCTCTAAAGTGCTCGCGTACTGAGCGAACATGATAGATGAAGAGAAAAATTGATAAGTACCGAGTGGCGAATATTTCCCCTCTGTGCTTGAATGTGCTCGAAGAATTTCTGCCCGCACGAACGTAAAAACTGCCAAATGATTGTCAAATGAGTCAAAGAGTTTTTGATTCCATTTCACAAAGTCAAAAGACATAAAAAAATTGATGCAAAGTATCTTGAAGAAAATGCTGTGATGTGTGAATGTTCTCCCAAAACATTTCTTTTTAACTTAATATGAATCTTTTGGTTTTCACACAAGTCTAATTTCTTCATTATAATTTTTTTTATGACAGTTGTCTCGAAATGGCTCGCTTTTCATTCGCGTACTTTTACTTAAATTTTCCGCTCTCTGGGAGTTTTTACTCTCATCATCTCATATTTGACAATTGACTAGTTTCTGGCTCGGAAACTACACGAACGGACCTAATATTTGAACAACAGTCAAGAACTATAAAATTTGTTCGAGTTAGAGGGACTTTTGACTTAAGGGGAATTTCGTTCTAGAAAATATTTTTTGTATGAAAAATTTCTGGAAATTCAAAAAGTGCTGAATTCAAGTTACGAGAAAAATTCTAGTTAGACGAAGTTCGGTTTAGTTAATTGTTGATTGGCCTTTTAATTTCCACTCAGGTTCGACTCTGCTTTTCGTCATAGTAAACAAAAATAAACTACTACTATGAAGATCGAAACCAAGTTGATCCAGTACAAGCGAAAGGAACGACAACAAGTTTTTCCCATCTAACATACATATTCATGTGATATATCGTTGGAAAGATCTCTTTGAGTAGAATTAAAAAATTGGAATTATATCGAAATATATCGTGGAAATGTTTGAAATTATAGTTTCTTACAGATAGTAATACTAGTACCCTTATTCGGCGCTACACAAATTTATTTCTATTATTTGGTAGTAGCAGTACACATATATATATGATATGTATTTTTGCTGCAATAGCTCATCAAGTGCCTATGTCCAGCTTCTCACAACCACTCGTGATGTGTGCGTTATATTTTTCGCACGAATGGAAGAGACAATTTTGTGCAATATCGGAAGATCAATTTTTATTCTTGTTTTTGAAAAGCTCTCTCGTGACAACAATACTCTCGGACAGCGTTGCCGTTTATACTTCAATCGAAGTATTTTACTTCGTTTTCATAGACATCACTTCGACACTTCCTCCTTCGCAAAAACGCCACTTTTTGTAGACTTTATATTTTCCCTCTTAATTGGGAAATTGCATACATATATTCATTAATGAGCTCTTCCATAAAGTACCCAAAAATCGTATATGCGAACACATCCATTCGATAACTACCATTGATAACTACTCGTTCAAGTCTACCCAAAGAAGAAAGTCTTTAAGTCTTTTGGCATTCTGTGCTCTACCTCAAAAATGCTTTGGGGCAGATTATGTACCCTAAAAGAGTTTATAGGAGCCTTGTTGTGTCTTCCTCATAGTAGTGCAACTACTGATAGGGTGTTTTCTAAACTAAATTAATTAAGAGTTTAGGCCGAGACAACTTAAAAGTTAGCACTGTTAATTCACTGATGCTTGTGAAAGGAATTGTTTCTAAGAACGGTTTCAAGAACTGCCTATCGCCAAAAGATGTTGTATTAAGATACCACAAAGCTTAGATTATGGCTCCCTAATTTAAAAAAAATTATGTTTTATATTTTTTCCCCATAAGTAGTCGTTTAATATAAGAAACTCAACTTTTATAATGACACTTCACTTTTCAGCAAAACACTTCTATTTTTTTTTCAAAACACTTCACTAAAAAATTGGCAAACGGCATCACTGCTCTCGGATGTTTGTTCCGGAGAGGTGAGAATATTGAAAAACTTATTGGTGTTTTCTGGGATTCAAACATGGAACATTACGCGGAATGGTACGACATTCTAACTAATGCGCCACGGCGCCCACTTAAAGCAGTAAAGGCCTATTCACAGCCCGGCGACCTGCGAGTGCAAACGAGCGAATATTCGCCAATTTTGACATTTCATTCACAGCTGCTTTTTTACCTGGTCGCGGCAATCCGCAAATATCAGTTGTCATTCATTTTGTAACTAACTCACTAAACGTGAAAAATGCATAAATACATAGCGTAGCTTTCATTGAGAATGTAGTATCTTACCTTCTTTCGATAAATTCAACCAAGATCTTACCCACCAAGAAAAAAAAAAAAAAAAAAAAACACTCTCGCGAATGTTTTGGTCGCGGGAATGTGGATTGCGTCCTACATGTGTGGAATGTGAATAAAAGTTGACAGATTCCAAAAAACATTCGCTTATTCGTGGACAAATCGGCGAATTTTTAGTTTCTTCGCAGAAACTAATTACAATTCAACTTTTTTATATTAATCGAAGGATAAATTAAGCTCCGTTCTTTTGGGATAGCAAAATTGTCAAGGGCGTGCTTATAAATGCGCTAAAAACAGTTTGTTCGCAGTTCGGGCATTCGCAGATCGCTGAGCTGTGAATAAACCTTTATTGGTTTGTATATTTGTAAAATATATTTCAACGACGTGCTACTCACATCGTTAATTTAGAGCATATCTAAGGTGCGCTGTAGAAGGAGTATAAGTCAAAAAATGCAATTTTTCAGGAGAGGAAAAAAACTTAGTAAAGCTTTCAATTTTCCGATTTTTTTAAAATTTAAACTGTGAATTTATATTTTTATACCAGACTAAAAGATACAAAAAGATATTTTTAATGTTATGTAGTAAATAAGGAAATAAGGTGACTTGTACTCATTTGATCATTAAGCTTTTGTTCGAAAGGTGACATATACTGGTAAAATCAAGTATGCCCCATACAGTAAGGCTACTTTGACCACTGTCTTTTTGAACGACTTGTGTGTGCAATAGACTTATACCGCTTTTACTAAACATGACATATAAAATTTGTAATCGAATGGCGTCCTTATCTCATTTTAACCAAATTTTGACTTATACTCCTTCTACCGCGCACCTTAGATATGGTCTTAGAAGTGCCATACTTAAATAGAAGAACAGAGGACCTACGAAGGCAGGACCTTTCAAAAAATACCAAATTTGTCTACTCAAGCGTAACCTCTAACGATACTCGAAATATGGCTCTCAGAAAATGCACATAATTCATATGTACGTATACAGATTATAATAGAAGTCAAAATTAAACTTTAAATACTATCAAAGTAAATTTAGATTGTTTAACTATTTGGTTTTTTTTTAACTTTTTTGCCGCAAACTGTCATCCATTACAATTCACTGCTGCGATTTGTTTAAAACCAATTTTTTGCCTTTTGCTAAAAAAAATTTAAATTTTTGAAATAAAAACCTGTCACCACAACGACAAATGCAAATGGGTATGATAATCAGCAAACATGACAGTTTCGCCATGACTGCCATTCTCATACGAATTTCTCTGAACCAGAAACGCTTGTAAATAACATTTCCGGTGATTTCATTAGTACTGCAGAGCTTCTGTATGCATTCTCTTTGAGCTTTTGGGAGGATATGTAGCAGCCTTTTCCGAAGGTTTTTCGTTGAACACAACCAATTTTCGGGGGACGACAATTCGATTAGTGAGTGACCACACATGTACGTCTGGTAATCATCTGGTGTATCCTTTTCCCATTTAATCGGGTTTTTCGTTTGTCAAAAAACAAAAAGAAACAGGGATTTATTTGTTTACCGAGGTTTTACTGGAAAAAATTTAAATGCATTTGGCTGCAATTACTGTCCGGACTGAGAGAGATTTGAGTTTTTTCAAGCGTAAGTTTGGTACCCACAGTCATCATGTTTTTGTTGCAATTGAAAATTGAAAAGAAATTGAAATTTTTGTGGTAATAACCAGTTTGTCAACATAAGTACTAGGTTAGGTTAAGCTAAGCAAGTTTATGAAGCAAATATTTTACAGTGGAATAGACGCCATAATTGACCCATTGCAATCTCTTCCCTTGAGACCTTCTAATTATAATTAAAGTCATAATTTTAGTATGGAATTAGACTAGTTTTGTTTACTCCATATTACCTACATCTTGTACGCAATTGACATAAGATCTTTGAAAGAATCTCATTCACAGAATTCACTCATTCGCATCCTACATCTCCTACGAGTATGTTACGGTAGAATTAAATTGTTTATTCCAATGCAGCCTAATTTTTGGCATTCACATTATACGTAATCTGAGTTATATCTTCAGCGACCTACTCGTAATGTAATATGGTATGTGTTCATGCCCCCACAGAAGAAAAGGACCCTGCCATCAAAGATTGTTTCTACGAGCTCCTCGACATACGAGCAAATACGACGTTAAAATCGTATTGGGCGATTTTAACACCAAACTAGGAAAGAAGAACGTCTTTGGTAGGGCAGTCCGTAAGCACAGCCTACACGACACCACGTCTGATAACGGACTAAATCTAATTGATTTCGCTGTGGAGCGAAACGTCACCATAGCAAGCACATGGTTTCCTCATCCCAATATTCATAAGCAGACATGGCGGTCCAATGATCATGTAACGATCAACCAAGTTGATCATATTGCGATCGACGCAAGACATGCCTCCAGTATTCTGGGTGTCCGGAAAAGAGACGGGAAGAACATCGGCTTCTCCAAAAGAAAAAGAAAGAGTATGAGAAGCGCACCGAGAATATTGAAATCTCCAGGAACAATGTACGGACGTTTTACCAAAAAGTAATAAAAACATGTCAAAGAAGCAATACCCGCACAGAAACCTCTTAGTAGTATCACAGTCGGTGCTGAAAATATGGGAAAACTACTTCTGCAGACTATATAACGGCGATGAAGACCAACATGCCGATGTCAGGCAGAATGAACCATTCAACATAGACGATGACAATCAAACTGTCGCCCACCTGACCAAAACGAAGTGAGGATAGCAATATCAAGCTAAAATTCGACAAGCCTACTGGACTTACCGGCCAAACTTTTCAAGGCAGCTGGTGGTGAATTGGTAGAGGGCATACATCAACTCATTTCTAAGATTTGGTCAGACGAGTGTATGCCTGATGAATGGAATCTCAGCATCATTAGCTCGATCCACAAGAAAGGAGACCCCCTCAACCGCGCCAACTATAAAGGCATCAGTCTCCTCAACTTCGCATACAAGATCTCAGGCAGCTATAACTTCGCGGTAGTAAGGGACTTTGCCTACCTTCTCTCTGCTATAGACTCTGAGAACGTCAACAGCGCAGAAATCAAGCACTGTTTTTTTGGCTAATAAGGCATTGCAACAGTAGAGCCCTATTTTGATCAACAAAGGAGACTCTGATCATCCTAGTCCTGTTTACGGCACTGAAACAAGGACTTTATTGAAAGATGATGAAAATATACTTGGTCGCTTCGAGAGAAAAATTCTTCGTAAGATATTTGGTCCCATTTGCGTTGCCGGGTTTTGGAAGAGAACATTCAATACCAGCTGTACAGCGACATCGACCTAGTTAAAAAAAACTACGTATTGAACGTCTGAGATGACTAGGACATGTAGAGCGAATGGACACCAACGCTCCGGCTCGCAGACTCTTCGAATCTAAAACGAATGGAAGACGCAGTAGAGGACTTCTTCGCCTTAGATGGCGCGCACAAGTTTAAGGGGACCTCGAAAAACTGGGAGTGCTCAACTGGGGGGAATTAGCTAAAGACCGAGCTAAATTGTTGGTTGAGGCCCAGGTTCACACCGAACTGTAACGCCACCTAAGTAAGTAAGTAAGACCTAATGTAGGAATATGCGAGAGAGGCCGTATGTTTACTTCGGTTTAACTGACGGATAGGCGGGACACAACTATTTATTTCATCCGAACACTTGTGATGGAAGTAACGGTACGGGAGCGCTAGGCATCCAAGGAAGGAATTGACTGATCACCGATCCATATGTGTCGCTGCTGATCCAGTAAACCAAAAATGATGTGGTAGGAGCTCCTGCCCAAATATACTATTTAGTTTCAAGTCGGACTGATATAAGCTTTATAGATAGCAGCCAAGTCTGAAGGAGTCTGGCACCTGCTTTAGCGCTGGAGTCAAAGGTAAGAGAAGTCAAGAGTATTGTCGTCCGCGAAGCACGTACGTTCTCGAAAACGTGGAATGCGTGATTTCGCTCACGAAAGAATGCACGTGTAATGACACGAGTTCTGCAACAGAATGCCCGTGTGCTCAGTACCGAGCGATGGCGCGCGCTCCCTGTTGGTAGTACAACTCTTTCCGATGCGCACCAAATTATTCACTGGCTCTGGTATATTCTGCCGCATGTTCCAGCGAAAACTGTTGAACTGTTGTGCACTCCAGCACCTTCCAGTTTCTCGCGGTATTTCACGCGCGATAGCCCATTAGACACAAACTCCTGGAGCGTACGCTCTAAAAACGCGTAATTTCGCGAATGAAAGACATAGCAACCAAATTTTGGTACCACGTTCCTGGCACCCGGTATTTCATTCGTTCTTTACCACACTCCGGCGCGTACACTCCAATCATGTGGTAAAGCGTTGGCGTGTAAAGGCCGCTAATGGATTTGATTTCGAGTGAGAGAGAGAGGTTATAGACAAATAATAGAAAAAGGATCGGAGAGAGAACTGAGCCTTGGGGTACACCAACATTGTTCGCGAATATCTAATACGATTTGTTTTGACCGATTACTTTAAAACCTTGCAATCCTTTTTCTTTCTTTTTTTTTATCAGCGAGGTTATGATCCGAAAACAAGGGATCATAACCCTCCCACTTCACTGCATTTCTACTGATCCGCCTGTGGGGTTCGCCTATTTGACCTCAGAAAATATCGGCAGGCCTCCCGATTTTGGATCACTCGGTTACTGAGGCCAATGAAATGCCGATGTCGTCGCATTTGTCTGATCCAGGCGTTTATAGGCCTGCCTTTCCTACATCGCGATGTCTTTGGAACGTGCATTGATATTGCCTTTATAACCGGGTTCAAATGATCTCTTCTTTGACCGTGGCAATACCAGTTGAGCCGGTCGCGCTCTATTTTTTGTACGATGGTTTCCTTGATGGGAAAGCTTCCACGGATCTTCGAACATCTTATTCAAAACCTTGCAATCCTAGTAGAGAAAATATTACCAACACCATATGCTTGAAGCTTCTTTATGAGAGAACGATGCCACACTCTGTTGAAAATTGTTGATATATCGAAGACAATAACTTGGCATTCACCATGAAGATTAATGCATTGATTCCATTTTTCAGCAACGTACACCATAAGGTCAGCTGTGGAACGTTGTAGCCGGTAACTGTATTAAAAATCATTGCGGAGATAATTTCTTTCGAGATATATCATGTAATGGTAATTAATAATGCTTACCATAACCTTGGATACCACTGACGTTTAAGCTTTGGGTCAGTGAGGATTTATCGTACATTCTGGAAGTGGCCTGGACATGCCGAAGTTTCCATAGAGTACAACAGGTAGAAGGGCTTACGTAGGAGTTCTGCCAGAGTAGAACAACACCTCCTTAAAACAAGGGGAGAAATTCTATCTGGACCTGAAGATTTGTTACGGTCAAGATCTTTAAGAACTTGAGCAGCTGAACGGGTCCGGAAAAACATTCATCCTAAAGAATATTGAATCGAATTGAGTGTAGATGGAGGACGAGAATTATCTGGCAGTGTGGGATTTGCTGTAAATGATACAGACTCTCATTGGAGTTTGGGATATTCTTAACATTGTAGACAAGAGCTAGAATGATCGATGAGGAAAAGCCTTTTATTTTTTAAACGAAAGGCCAAACAAAAATTGCTGCTTTTAGGACATTGCAGTATTTGTTGGTCCACTTTTTAGTCTCGTGCAATTCACCGTATTTTAGGATGTCATTGTTGTCATTTCTAGCCAGTTTGTAAAGATTTAGATTTTTCTCAGTGAATGATTGGCACCAGAACGCAAAAGAGTGTTCCTTCTTCCGTACGGCAATCGCACAAGCCCGATCTAACTACCGTTCCTGTTTTGATCTGAAACTTACTGATTTGTTCACATGGTTTTCAAATAGGATAAAATTTGTCTTATTTACATACGGGGTCATAGTGGAATTGTAAGCAATGAAATCTCTCAAGCACTTGCGAAAGAGAGTTTAGAGAATCGTGCTCTAAGTGCGGAACGGATAATCGGTGTTAGTTTGGCAAAAGTCCTGGATCTACTATCATATGGTGTCTATACATAATGAGAGATGGTGTAGTTCGGATTCTTGCAGAACGATCAAGTGTTTTTTGAAAGGGCCTAACAGTTGCACCGCAAAATTCTTCTCAATCTGAGATGGAAGAACTGCAGACTTGTGGTTGGACTACTCACAGAACACAATGCATGTGGTCATCACTTGGCTAACATAAGAATCATTGCAGATCCTACGTGCGAGTCTTACCTCGAAATCGAAGATACAACTAAACAGCTCCTCTACCAGTGTCCCGCCTTTGCAAGAACCAGACTGCTCATCTTAATTCTCGAAGTTATCTCTTCCCCTGGTCGTCCGCGTTTCACCAAGAGTGCACAGACGTTTGACTAGGTACTTTCTAGGGGTTTAAGTACAATGGAACGCTTTTTGTCCGAGTGATTAGGATAAACTTGCATTTACCCCCACCGATCGTATTCATTCATTCATTCATGCTGATTTGTTCCGAATATACGTAGCTATGTTTTCTTTGGCTGACTGTCGATGAGCATCAAAGAATTTTGTTGACTCTAGACAGTGATCCGAAATTGCAAGCTGAGAAGTAACTGTATCTGATTAGAGTGTGTTGACGGTGACAGTCAACGTCAGGAATGTGTTTCGCTTTGTCTACAAGCTGCGAAAGGTTGTTTGTCTCAGAAAAGATCTCTACGTGACACCTTCCAGGTGTTGTTGATCCAGAATGGCGAAGCCAACTAGAGTTATGGACATTAAAATCCCCCACAACAACGACTTCAATTGTGGAATTACGGGAGTAAATACTAGCTATAGAGTCAGAAATTGGTCGAGGTTACATGAATTTT
Organism: Brachypalpus laphriformis; assembly: GCA_945910035.1. Lineage (NCBI taxonomy): Eukaryota > Metazoa > Arthropoda > Insecta > Diptera > Syrphidae > Brachypalpus > Brachypalpus laphriformis. The sequence continues at coordinate 29,252,965 of OX246753.1, forward strand.
TTTTTTCTGAGCTCAAGCCGAAGTGAGTACTATGCTTCCTGATAGATAATTTTACCCCGAATTTCTGAAAAGATGGCTCATCTGAGGTTCCAAGATGGAGCTGCAATTGAAAGCTTACTTCACTATTAATCTAAGGCGCTATTCTTCCATGAAGCATAAATAACGACGCAAGAATGGTTAATTCACTAGAATCAGTATCATCGCCAAACTGGGTTTCACTACGTACCATTACCACTGCCTTTTGCTTGAACAAATGGACAGCAAAGCCTTAAAAACTGATCATGGGAATATTGGTAGCATCAATTTTGAATATTTCCATTGGATCCTAAAACACACAAAGGTTTAAAGTATTTACACTCAGCAAACAAATATATGACTAAACAAGAAGTGATATGTCTTGGCAGCTTACTATTGATCCTCACAGTGCAGCCCAGGTCCGAACGACCCGCCTGAATCAGGCTCTGTTTTAACCTCCTTGGTTATGTGATCTCTTGTATGTCTAATGTGAAGCTAGGTGTTTCTTGTCAATCGTCCTGCGCCGACTGCATTGCGAGTTTAAGGCTATGACTTTTTCCAGCCATTTGTGTACCACTATTGCTACTACCCTGTTCTGTACCCATAGTGTCTGAACAATTTCAAAATAATATTTTTCCTAAATTCCGTCCCATAAAGACATTATCTATGTGTAGTGAAAAGAAAAAATCTATTTTATTATTAATAACAAAATAAAGAAAAAGGTATACAAAAAGCTGATTAACGGAAAGAAAGGAAGAAAAAAAAGTTCCAAACTCGCATTCATACAAAAGGGTAGGTACACTTTTTTCACCCTCAATATCTCTCGACGACATTTATCCCTAATAGGGCGCAGACATTGCTGACAAATTATGTCAACTCTCCCCTACAGGTATACAAGGAGCAGACACATAAAAAATATAAAAAAAATTCCTACCTGGACACGAAAAATTATTATTACAAGCACAATAATAAAATAAAGGCCAAGCGGTGACAGCAGATGGTTCACAGTAGTCCAAAGGATGAAGAAGAGCAAAAAAAATTAAATTCAGTTTGAGATATCTTGGTTAAAATTATTTCTACACTGAATATGTGTATATACTTTATAGGGTTTCATACAAACAATCAAGCTTTGTTCACGCTTTAATCGACTTAAACCAAATATTAAAATATGAAGACGTGAGTGGATAAAGGTGTTATGTCCTATTGCAAAAATTGCGAGGTAAACGGAAATGCAAGGTACAGAAGTACACAGTATGAACTTTAGGACAATCTTTAAATACAAAGTTCAAAAGTGCAGATAGTTGTAATTGTAATTTTCTTACGCATGATGTAACGGTTTCACGACGTGACTTTGCTAGAGAGAAGCCCTCTGGGCTTTGCAAGGTTTAGGACCTCATTTTTTTTCATCACTTATAACTAATTATTCCAAAAGTGGTTCCGGACGAGCAAAAAAGACGGCAGGGAAGTTTGCTCTGCTGCAAATCAAAAAAAAATTCATTCATTCTGCCCACTTTTATAAATTTTCTAAGCTGGTCCCAATAGCTTAAAACGGGGACACATTGCAACTCAAATTTCTATATAACCTATCTGAGTGTAAGAAATGGTTTATGATCAATATCCTTAGTTGCTGGTGATTGAATATGTCTCGTAATTGTTTCGAAGTTTATATCCTCTGATCTGATCTTCACGAACCAAGTTTGCACACTGTGAATGTACTGAAAACCTGGTATTAATTCGAGTAGTCCTTAGTATCCTCATGCGTAAACTTAAACTCATAGAATTCATGAAAAGGTGTGATCATAGTCCATTATTCATGGATATTTAAAAGACCCAGATCCGCAAAAAACGGATAGTGCTGAAAAGTAGCGTAACTGGATTGAAAGTCTAGATTGCGTTGAACTTGATAAAGCCGCTTGCGAAATATTTAAAAAAGCATTGATGAGGAATCTTGAGGCCGGTACAATCTGGCTTTTAGTTCTGTATAAACCCGATAAGTTATGGAAAGAGTACATGACAGACCTCTTCGTTCAGATTTCAGTTACACGTTGGACAAGTGCTAGCTCTCTGACTATCATACAACGCCTTCTTTAATCATTATCCGCTGGATTGGTTCTAGCTGTTAGTCTGATTATATGTGAATTACAGGGCACGCTACTGTCCGAGAATTGTTTCCATAAAAAGAAGCCTTAATGCTAAAAGGCACGAATGGCATTTGGATTTGAGTCTAAAGCTTGATGAAAATATTTGACAGCTATCTTCCGCTCTGCATTCTGAATACTATGCTACCTGTAAACAGAAGGTTCGATATTTTTCATGAATTATTTGTATTAAACTAAAATTTTCCAAGCATTCAACATTATTAAACGAGCATCAAACTCTAAAAGCTGGTAGGGGTGAGTTGGGAACTAACCATAATTGCAAAGTGATTTTAGTTACTGCTAAATTGACATTACAAATTGTGTTTGCTTTAATGGGTCATTCAGGCGTATTATTCATATTGTTGAGTGCCTATTCAGTTCACCGTTTATGGCAATTCAGTTTTCAGTTAAATAACCTGGAACTATTTCAAATGTGAAGTATGTTATTGTTTTTGAAGTAACAACTATTAAAGTTAAGATTTTAGTCATTTAACCTTTGGCGCCTACATCCCATGTTGTGCAATGTTTGAGTTTTAAGATGTGCACGAGTAGCTCTGAGTATTAACTCCTTAGATGCAATAGGAAGAACGTTAAGGTCAACTTTAAATTTAGTTAATCTTAGGCTAGTTATACAATAGATTAGGTTTCGCGTTTCACTAATTTTCTTCAGCCCCACCGTATAATTTTCTTATCAATCCGCGGTCGACCGTAGAGTAGCTTCTGAACAAGCGATCGATTGTTTAAGAACCAACCCTTCTTAGAAGAGCTAGACCCGAGCAAACGGGAGCCAAAGATGCTCTTATGACATACCCTAACTCACCATCGCATTAGAATATTTTTATCTTTTTGCACTTCTACGATCTGGGACATGAATATCACAAAACGAGAACACTTCAATAAAATGTATTTGAATATTCGTACTGTTTCTGATAACTATTTTGTTTCTTCTCCAGATCACGATTCGATTTTTTTTTTAATTTGAAAACTCTAAAGGCTTTCTTATACTCAGCCTTTGTAAGATATTAACTGAGTGCATAGATTAAATTAACCTCAGCTTAGAAGACCTATTCTCATTCTAAAGCTCAAACGATACCTAAAGAATATAAGGCATTATATATTGTATTATTAAACTAACTCAAACTTGGTTTGTAAGACTCACATAATTATCCCTACAAAGTATCAGATGCTCTGTTCTCGTTCATTTGCAATTAGAATAAGAAAACTTACCTCGTCTTTCAGGAAAGTAATCTTAATGAAGAATTTGTCAAACTTTCAAAGTTTAGCTCCTCACCAGAATAGCAAGCAAAAACAAAAAAACTCACTAAATGTAAATGAATCTTGTCACAGAAAGAATAAGAAAACAAAGGACAAATGAAATCCTTGGACATTTGCGGTTCTATACACATAGCTTACAACTCACACACAATTCACTACGTATTTGCATTTATTTCTCTTCGCGCAAAGACCAAATTAACTTCACTGATACTGTGTTGCACAAGTGGAGTATAATGATCCTTAGAATGAAAAAATATAGAACTGTAACAAGTGGCAAAGGACAATCTGTTGAAGAGGAAAATATAATATATAAAAATGTGAACAATACCAAAAAAAAGGATATGCAACCAAAGGAATGCTAAATCATGGTCCACCAAAGGACTCCGCTGGATATAATTGTTGTTCTCGCACTGTGCAACAGTGGAAATCCTGTCCACAGCTTTCTCTCTTTTTTTTTTGTTATTCACTTAACAGCCCTTTTGAATTGGCTGTTGAACTCAACCCTCCATACTGTCCTTGCCACTAGAAGACTAGTGGAGCAAAGAAAAAAATGCAAATCATAAAAAATCCGAAACGAAAACATGGTTAGGTAATATGCCAACCCGCCGTATATGGCGACCTACCTTCAACTCCTGCCCAAAATTGTCACTGTTAAGGTCCTGATCCTAGAAAAAAAAGAAGCAATAATAACGGACAGAGAGACAAAGAGCAGGGTACCGCGTTGAAAACGATAGAGTCACGTGTTGCCATTTAAGTGCGGACGTGCAAAATGAGCCATTTACAGTCGAATATCCTTGGAGTACGACCAACACCACCATCACCCACAACACAAAGGGTTGAAGATGAGTGGCTGGAAGGGGAGTTTATAGGTGGATGGCAAAGTCGACTGGTTGGCAACAAAATTATACCAAAGCGGGTGTCATACCACGAAATATGCTCCAACCAGCAATTGTGTCCCATTTCATATAGCAATGGAATTCGCACAAAGAAGTGCCAGAGGAAAAGTGTCGCGAGTAATGGGGAGAAAATTCGATACTAAAGAGGTTCGAAAGGATGGAAAAATGGACGATAGAAGAGAGAGTACAAAAAAAAAGATGCCATACAATTTTTACGAATTTCAATTTCGCTCCGCTTAATTGCACCCAAGACCGCAATCTTTTCAACTTTTAGTACTTCATTTGGAGAGACTATGCTGCGGAGTACCAGAAGGACGATGAAGTAGCTGCTGCTCTGGGTGATGGTGTATGTCTCCGGGAAATGAAGAGAGAGAATAGAAATTGGATCTGGCTATGCTATGACAAGTGTTCTTTTATGCGAATGTGGTCCGTTGAAGTGATTTAAGGCCGGCTCCATGTGGCTTGGAGAGTAAGTCGGTAGGAATGGGTCAAAACAGGCGATTGGATTTTATTTTTTATTGTCTTTGGGGAACTGCTTGTCGACGTATTATTCTTTGAGAGTATTGTCCAATCTGTTCAACTGTCTCTAGTGATTATTATTATTTTTTTATTTTTTATTATTCACTCCCAAGGGTTATGGGGACTCTTATGATAATGATTAGAACAAAGCATATGGTGCTAATGAAAGAAGCATCGGATTAAACGCTACCAGGCATAATGATTCACTTTGGTTTCACAATAGTCATAGACATCATTGAGTTTAATAAAGCATTTTGGGATAATTCGCTGTACTCCGCAGAGCTTTTAAAGCAAACTGACAAACATTCAGGAAACTTGTAACGACGGAACATTGTTTGTGAAAAAGTTAGTAGAGCACATAAATACGAGTATGTCATGTTCTACCCATAACGCTCAACACATCCTTATATAAGTTGACACGGATTTGTCTAATTAAGACTCACTACTTAGCCGTAAACCTGTAACTCATCTACATGAAATTCGGTTTATTGAAGAAGGAAACACCGCGAAAAGTAGATGTGGACCCATAGGCTGTACGGGCGAATTTAGCCTCTTCCCTCGGTTTCATCAAACGCTGGTCCAAAGAATTTCTAAATGCTTACGTCACTTTTGTTAGGCCCTTCTTCGAATATGCTAGGCCATTCTTGTGATCCTATCAAGATACCCATTCTTTGCTAATTATAGCTGTGATTTATCCATTTCACCCTACGTAGTCACTTCTGGGCTGGCAGATATAAATTGCCTTCATACAAAGATTAGTTTAAACATATCACCTTACTTAAATTTGAAATAACGCCAAGAGTACACATATATATATTGTATATATACATATACATATATATATGTACATATGTATATAATATCTAATACTAATATCTAGTATAAATATTTAAAAAAAATACTTTTTTATAGAAAGTATGTTAGGATTGAAATACAACGTCATATCGAATTGAGCAATTATTTCCCACTTGAGTATTTCTTAGTGGAGAGATATGAAAGAGTTATTTTTGGTGCACAGGTTTGAAACTCAGGCAATATGCTCGTACAAAAAAAAATGGATGCACTGGATTGCTTTAGGTGATGAATGATCGCGTAATTTAATGTTATTGCTAGGAAACTAAATGGGTATGTCAGTGCTTGAGTCGACAGCTTACCACTCAGTAACTACATCATGGTGAGTACATTGTGGAGTTATGTCCTTGCACTGAATGTTTGCGCATTCTATATGCATTGGAAAGTGGGATTAATCCACGGCTACTTTGCTTTTCAATGACGAACATGCCGTGAATTCCTACTGCAGTAGTTTTCTCTTCTTTTATGAAAAGTATTTTGTAAACTCTGGCAGTTTACTTACTTACTTAGATGGCGCTACGGTCCGGGGTGGACCTGGGCCTCAACCAATAAACCTCTCCAGCTAGCACGATTACGAGCCAGCTGCCTCCAGTTGAGCACGCCAAGTTGGTTGAGGTCCCCCTCCACTTGTTTGCGCCACCTACCGCGAGGTCGTCCTCTACTGCGTCCTCCATCCGGGGTGGATTCGAAAACTTTCTTAGCGGGAACGTTGGGCTCCATCCGCTCTAAATGACCCAGCCATCTTAGTCGCTGTATGTGAACTCTTCTGGCTAAGTCGATGTCCTTGTACATGCCGTATAGCTCGGCATTGTACCTTCTCCTCCACTCACCGTCTATGCAGACGGGACCAAAGATCGTTCGAAGAACTTTTCTCTCGAAATAACCAAGGGCATCCTCATCCGGTTTTCTCAAAGCCCATGCCTCTGCGCCATACAGCAGGACTGGGATGATTAGTGTCTTATAAAGAGTTACCTTAGTAGTTCGAGATAGGGCTTTGCTACTCAATTGCCGTTTTAGCCCATAGAAACAACGATTGGCAAGAGTAATTCTTCGTGTGATCTCCCTACTGATGTCATTTGCGGAGTTCACCATAGAGCCTAGGCAGACAAAATCCTTTACTACCTTAAAATTATATCTGTCTATTGTGGCGTTCTGTCCAAGACGCCGATGTTGGGTGTCCTTTTTTGAAGACAGCATATATTTCGTTTTGCTTTCATTGACCGCTAGACCCATCTTTGCTGCCTCGATCTCATTACTCGTAAATGCCCCATTGACGGCCCGCTGAGTTCTTCCGATTATGCCAATGTCATCGGCATAAGCTAGTAGTTGTACAGACTTGTAAAATATTGTACCTCCGGTGTTGGCTTGTGAGTTTCGTACAATTCTCTCAAGTACTATATTAAAGAGATCGCATGATAGCGCGTCACCTTGTCTAAGACCTTTCCTGACATCGAACGGTTCGGTGATGTTCTTACCGACTTTGATGGAGCAGCGAGAGTTCTCCATCGTCATTCTGCACAAACGGACGAGCTTGGCAGGGATGCCAAGACTAGACATGGCTCTGTATAACTCGTCTCTATACACGCTATCATAGGCAACTTTGAAATCGATAAAGAGGTGGTACGTATCGTGGGTTTTTTCCAAGATCTGCCGTAGTGTGAATATTTGGTCAATGGTGGACTTTCCCGGCCTGAAACCGCACTGATAAGGACCTATCAGGTTGTTGACGATCGGTTTTAGGCGTTCACATAATACGGCAGACAGGATTTTATATGCGATGTTGAGGAGACTTATACCTCTGTAATTGGCGCAGTTCAGAGGGTCTCCTTTCTTCAGGATCGGGCAAACGATGCTGAGGTTCCATTCATCGGGCATACTTTCGTCCGACCAGATTTTACAGATGAGCTGGTGCATGCTCCTTACCAACTCATCTCCTCCTGCCTTGAAAAGTTCAACGACAAGGCCGTCGGCTCCAGCAGCTTTGTTGGATTTGAGTTTAGATATCGCTATCCTCACTTCATTCCAATCGGGTTGACGGGAATTTTGACTGCCATCGTCACTGTTGAATGGCTCATTCTGCCTGACAGCGGAATATTGATCATCATCGCCGTTTAGCAGTCTCCAGAACTGTTCCTTCCATATCCTCAGCACCGACTGCGATTCCACTACTATGTTGCCATTTTCGTCCCTGCAGGCTTCTGTTCTGGCTTTGAAACCCTGGCATGTTCTTTTTACCCTTTGGTAAAATTTTCGAACATTATTCCTGCAATAAAGTCTCTCAATCTCCTCTATCGAGCGCTTCTCATGCTCCTTTTTCTTCTTTCTGAGAAGTCGATGTTCCTCTTTTCTCCTGCGCACGTAGAGCTCGTAAGCAGCTCTAGTCCTTCTATGCAGCGCCATTTTGTACGCCTCTTGTTTAGCTGCATGTGCTTGCCGGCATTCCTCATTAAACCAGGGGTTTCGCTGTGGTGGCCGAGAAAAACCCAGTACATCAGAGGCGGCATCTCTGATGGCTTGTTGGCAACGCTGCCACTGGTCTTCCGCATTTGCTGCTGGCGGCATAGGACTTAGATTGAGATTAGAAGAAACACAATCGGCAAAGGTTCTGGTGGTCTCTTGCGATTGTAGCTTTTCGATGTCAAATTTCCTCACAGTATTTCGTTGATTTCGCTCCGTTGTGGATATCCGCATCCGTACCTTGGCTACAACTAGGTAGTGATTCGAGTCCACGTTGGCTCCTCGGAAAGTCCGGACACCCAGAATACTGGAAGAGTGCCTTGTGTCGATCGCAATGTGATCGATTTGGTTGACGATTTTTCGATCAAAGGAGAGCCATGTTCCCTTGTGAATATCGAGACGTAGGAACCGTTTTCTAGCTACGACAAAGTTTCGTCCCGCCACAAAGTAGACTAGCCTGAGTCCGTTGTCGGATGTGATGTCGTGCAGGCTGTGCTTTCCGACCACGCTACTAAAGACGTCTTCTCTTCCAAGCTTTGCGTTAAAATCACCTAGGATAATTTTAACGTCGTGGCAAGGGCACTGCTCATACGCCTTGTCCAAGAGCTAGTAGAAGTCATCCTTGGTCGCGTCGTCCTTCTCCTTGTGAGGGGCGCTCGTTCACATGCCGGAAACTCAAGACTTCTTGCCTAAGTCTGCCTCCAATGACAAATCCACACCCGAATAGACGCTGTCCTTGTTGTCTGTAGCAATCGCCGTAGTAGATGTCGCAGTTTTTCATACTCCTTTTGCCCGGCCCATCCCATCGCACTTCTTGGATGGCGGTAATGTCTGCTTTGAGACACTCTAGGGCCTCCGCAAGTTGTTCGGCTGCACGTGGTTTGTAGAGGGACTTAACATTCCACGTGCAGACACGAAGATCGTTGTCCTTTTTACGTTTGCTTGGGTCGTCAACAGCGAAATCATCCGTATCCGAGGCTGTTGGTTGCTTCGTAACCAAAGGTTTTTTACGTGGTAGGGAAGTTAACCCGACGGCACAACCCCCAACCTGGAGGACCAGATCCTCTTTTAGCAACCCCTAGGACGAGGGGCCGGATACACCGATGTCAGTAACCCACTTCAGGGATATGAGCGCTGCCGTTGGCCCATTAAGGGTTCATCCGCCACCATCTCTTTTTCAATACCCTGACGTAGTATTGAAAATCCTTACAGACCTCAGCTTCAAATATGTCGAAGTAACTCCGGTAAGGTTTCCGCTGGCCTGTAGGCGTCACCGTTGATTCCATCGGGAGAATTCATCCGCCGCACGTCCTCCTTCTGAGAACCTCTTGTTAGACTTCTGAGACGCATATTTCAGCCGATCAGGTCAACAAGAAATGCCTCGTCCGGTTAAACATATGCGCGCTGAAGTTCACCCAGATGTGCTTACGCAGGTCCGAGTGTTCAGCTACCCATATATCGTCAGACTCAGCATACGCTCATCGTTAGTTCACTATCAGAAAGCTATCCAGCGAGCACCACGGGGAGGTGATGATGCGATTTTACCCACCACTCTGGCAGTTTATACTTAAGCAAATCGGCATAGAACACGTAGCTACAAGCTGCCATAATCGTTTAAGCTAGTCTCCATCCAAAGTGAAGAGTGAAGTAGTCTTTAAGTAGTTCTTGAATCCGGCTCCGGAGAAAGATCAACAGTAGGTAGAGGTTGTTAAAGAAGCACTAAACAAAGTGTATTAGTTTTGGCCTGATATGAAAATATCAATTTGAAGGTTGAGTGCAGTCATTTTATTAATTAATTCATACAAGTAAGGAATTTGGAGTACATATACATACATGTACTTACTAGAGTTAAAAATGATGAGTATATCCTCAAAAAAAAAAAATACTCGATAATTTCGACGTATCTTAGCTTTTTGGACTTCACCCACATCTTGGTACAACTCATAGAGTTCAAATGGCTCGCGAATAAGGACCGTTTTCAAATGGCTCTAGCGCTAATAAAAATTAAAATGGTCGCAATAGCGAGCCATTTAAAAATGGCTCTGGCTCAAAAGTCGAAAATGAGACGCAAGCCGCTTCCAAGCACTTCGAGATGCTTAGTTAATTGAATTACGGTTCAAGCTTATAAATTAGAGAATATGACCGCTGAGGCTTTATGGTTTAGGTTAAGTTGAAGAGGCTGCCAGCTGAGAATCGCCAACACACGTAGACCAATAATAGGTCCATTGTGTTACCACGTGGATCATAGGAGAAAGTTTATCTCTACCTACTCGTTAAAGCATTTTGAGCATTTTATGAAGCGTAGGAGGCGATCAATATCGATGTTTTTAAAGTCGATTATGTCGTTGTAATAGGGGGCTCCTAGGTGAAACTTCCTTATACAGGAGAGAGCTGGGCAGAAACAAAGAAGGGGAGGAATAGTTTCTTCCTCTTCTTAATCCATGCAGCTTCTACAAAGATCGTTCGCTATTAAGTTTCCAGCTTAATTTCTTATCCAGGATAAGACCCAAATATTTTGCTGTGTCAGAGAAAGTTAAGCTAAGTGGGAGGGTCGACTAATGGAATTTTATATTTCCTGGAGTAAAGTACAAGTTCAGTTTTGTGAAGGTTTACACCCAGACCTCACCAAACAGCCCATCTATCTGAGCTTGTTTAAAGCGTTTTGTAGAAGTTCTTTTAGAGTATTTACGTGTTTTTCCGAGACGCCAAAGCAACATTATCTGCATAAGTGATCGCCGAGCATCCCTCGCTTTCCATGATTATCAATAGCCCATTGGCCACCAAATTCCATAAAAGGGGGGATAGAACACCTCCTTGTGGAGTGCCTCTACCGACAGACCTTCTAGTAGACGTCCCACCTAGCTTAGAGTTGATAATCCGACCATTAAGCAGTAAATTAAACAATTCGCAAAGTGAGTCAGGTCTGATAGTGCATCCTCTATCGCTGATGTATTGACATTGTTGAAAGCGCCTTCTATATCCAAAAAACCAATCATTGTATACTCCTTATGAAACAGGGAATATTCGATATAACGCACTAGTGAGTGTAATGCCGTCTCCACAGATTTACCTTTGCAATATGCATGCTGGGCCGCCGACAGTAGTTTCTTATCAATACTGTTGCGTAAATGGATATCAATCAGACATTCTAATGTTTTTCAGAGGAATAATGATAGACTAATAGGTCTGAAATCTTTTGGATTGATATGAGAGCATTTACCCGCTTTGGGTATGAAGAAACTTTAACTTCGCTCCATATCTTCGGGATATATGGTATACCAGATCTAGCCAGCTTTTTAGTATTGTATCAAGCACCGGCAGGATTATGCAGGATTATGCAGGATTTATATGGTTTGAAACTATTTAGTGCCTAATAGAGTTTGCTCTGTGTGATCAATTTTGAGGGTATTTGTGCAGATGGTCTTCGCTAGAAGTCGCCCAAGACCCATCAGTTTTCTTAAGAAATCTGGGTGTTATTGGATTGGAGGAGAGAATTTTCCTTAGCCTAGATGCCTCAGAGATTTCTTCTATTTAAACAACAAAAGAGCCTCCAAGAATTACGTTTGGCTTTGCTTAATCCTTTTTTTTTATATATGTTTAGGGATGCCTTGTACAAGTCCCAATCTATGGCGTCTCTTGTACGTTTGGCGTTATTGAACAGTTTTCTGCAATTAATTCGTAATTCCTGCAATCCACCAATGCGGCTTTTTTTTTGAAGAGCAAGTATACAAGAATCGGTCAACAATGAGTATGCGATTTCTATATGTACAGCTTTCGTTGTTAAACAGGTGAGCAAAACTCCCCACGTCTTTTCCTTTCTTCTTAAATTGGACACGTAGATAGGGCCGAAATAGTCGATACCAATAAATGAAAACGGTCGCGTGAATGAAGCTAGTCTAGCAGCTGGTAGTTGACCCATGAGCGGAGGTTGCGACCGTGCTGTCGAAATTTTGCAAAGCTGACACGACCGTCTGACTGTATGAAGAACAACTCTCAATCTTGGGATACTGAATCTCTGACGGATTTCATTGACTACTGTCTCATGATTTTGGTGGTGGTATCTTCGATGGTAGTCTTGTACCAGCAAAATTGTTGTGGGATGATCCCTTGGAAGAATGAAGGCAGGGTTAGATTCAGGTGATCTGAGGTAACTAAATTACTTAAAGTTGACCTGTACTTGAGCCAATTAGTTTTGCGGTGGTTCCTAAAAACTGCCAGGCTAATGGAATCTATTAAGAGAATTGGACATACCTGTGATCCGAAAATAAGGATTCGCTCAATACTTTTCAATTCCTGATGTGTTGGACGATACTATCAGAGGCTAGGGTGATGTCCAATACTTCTTGCCTGCTTCTGGTGACGAAGGTAGGTTCATTACCCATGTTACACAGAATAAGGTTGGAATGAAATCAAAAAGTAGCTCACCTCTTTTGTTGATATCAGAACTGCCCCATACAGTATGGTGAGCGTTAGCAGCACATCCTATAATGAGACCAGTTTTCTACCTCCCCGCATTTGCGATCAATCTTTCCAGGTTATCCCCCAAAAGAGAGTCCATGTAATCATGGGCGAGATACGCCGACACTAAAAAGTAAGATGCGCTGGATGTTTCTAGTCTTGCTGCGGTTGTATCTCGACCGCTGTAATTAGAGAGTAAAATTACATTTAGGTTACTTTTCACCAGTATACACTCTCTGGGTTTACCTTCGTCGCGCACATACAATGTGTAGTAATTAAGAGTCTTGAGTTCACGTGTCAAGTTGTCCACAACCCAAGGTTCCTGGACCAAGACTATATCTTCCCTATCCTTTGAGAGACGAAGAAGAAGGCCAACAGTTGTCGTAATGGAGTGGTGGAGGTTAATCTGAACTAACTGCAGCATTAGCGCTACAATCAGACAGAGAAACCTCCACCCCTGTGGTATTCAAGGCTTCCAAGTCTGAGGACGATTCCGACAATTCGTCCTAACTCAAAAGTAGTGGATGTAGTTTATCAAGATTGTCATCCGTCGCCATGTCAGACAATTTGTCTTCATCGACAAAAGCCGGATTGTTAGGGAATGACATTTGAGAGTCATCAGCATCACCATCCAGAGAAGGAAATGTGATAGATGATTTGGGTTCTTTGACTACAGTACTGAGGTCCGAAGGACCCAAATCAGATTCGTCGTCCTTTTTGTAAGCCTTGATGGTGATAGAGTCAAAGCCGTAGTAGACAACACCTCCAGTCTCCAGCAAGAGATTCTTTATTAATGACAATAAGCGCACATCTGTAAAAACCTCTTGGCTCGTCCAAGTTAGCGACTTTCCAATTATGCGTCGGAATTTCGGGATTGCTAACCTGAAGAATTCGAAGGATCGTATCGCGGTTGGAGGACTCGGCTGGGATCCAGGTACGAGTTCTCGCTCTATTTGAGATATCTTCCCTCGCAACAACTTCGAGCTTAACACCTGGCCATACCTTCCCTAATTTGCCTACTCGTATGGCTGGTTTGTGGAGGTCGTATGACCTTTGGTCTTCGCAATCGATTAGCTTAACATGGCCCTGGTGCCATCCGCCATCCAAGCATCTATAAGAAGGACCAGGATTCTCCTTCATTTTATCCAGGAACACGGAAAGTATCCGTGGAGGAATCATTTTCCATTTATCTGCAGCGATAGATCCATTCGCATCACTTTTATCGATGACCGCTAGCACTAATTTGTCTTAAAGGAGATCGATGTGACGTTGGATGGCCTGAAAGAGGTACTGGTGTTATGTACCTTGGCTCTTTTCGGATCCGGCACGGATTCCTTCAACGATCGATGTCGCTTTGATGTGGAGTCACTGCTTGTCCCAACTTTATCGTCACTGGTGATCTTCATAGCCCATTCTACTCGGGCGTTGAAATTTTTACTTCTTTTGCACTCCGGTATATTACCAAAGTGCTCCAGAGTACGGCTTGCTGTTCGACGCTCTTTGTACGCCTGTTTCGAGGGAGCCCGTGTTCCCGAAGAGTCGCTAGTGGAACGTGGGGGGGTACTAGTACCTTGAGGCTCCATGCGGCTATTGGTAGTAGTTGGACCATGTAAAGCCACAGTCTTCCCACTAACCAGCTCTTCGGAAGCTTTACTACCGTCCGGTTGTAAAGAAGAACCGGTCTTAATTGCTTTTTTTTTTGTTTTGTTAGTTTATTTTTGTTTTTATTCATTTTGTGTTCCCACGAGTAGTGGAGAAAGGGATGTCAGTCTGTGCGCAATACACAGATAAGGCTAGCTAATCCGGAGGTCGCCAGGTATCTGAATACTCCGTTCGCGACTGAGCTATTTTTGGGATGGGCTCCCAGCTAGGTTGATCCTCGGCACGGGTCGTATAACATCTTGATCCAGCCCACCGGAGGGGGGAGGGGAAAGGAGGGATGGGACAGGAAGGATTAGGGTTTCGAATCTCATTTAGGGAGTAAATCCCAAGAGTCTTTGACCTCTACTAGGCCTTTACACACGACGAGGTGTGCAGTCACGTAAGGGGGATTTATGGTTTACTTACCATTGTGTTCTCCAAAATGTTGACTTCGAACATGCCAAATTAACTTATTAAGGCAGATACCACAGTTGAGTCAGAATTCTTCCGTTTAAGTCGAGCCAATAACTCACTGGATAAATTCTTCATTTCATATGTTAGTTGTCACAGCATTCCAAATGGTTTAAAATCCGTGTTCATTTGAGATATGGTAAGCAGCGCTCTAGCTTAAATTTCCATCTACTCCTATATAGCTCTCGTGTATATCCCACTAAAGGCGACATATTCAAGTGAAATATTTAACCATAAACCACCTCCTAAATATCGTACACATGACACACAACTACGACCGACTTACCCTCTGACAAATGCAGTCACTTGAAAATGCACTTAACAGCGAACGCACAATCAAATTTTATTAAAAATGTTTTCCCACATCGTCCGCTCCTAAAATTTAAATCAAATAAAACACCAATCCCATCCCTGAAAAAAAAGGTGGAATTTTAATTTTTGACAAACAAGTGCTACTACTGTCACCGCTGTTGTCAACCCTCTAATTTTAAATTTTCATAACAATCATTTCCTGTCATAACAATTTTTTTGATAACGGACAAAGCAAAAAAAAAGCACTAAAAAGAAAACACCCCAAGGATAAAACTTTCAAAGATGAACCAAAATTTCGTCCTTCAAAAAATAAAATTGCAAAAAAGGGACCAAAAACTGTTTACCACCCAAAATTACATCACCTACACCACTGAGCTATATAGAAGTCACCCCTAAAACGGTTTTCTTTTTAAATTTAAAAAAAAAAAATCGACATCGATCCATGATGATATACGCGAGGCATTCAAAGTGTCAGCAGGATGCTCCATCGGAATTCGACCCATTCCTCTTCAGCGCAAAAAAAAGGAAGAACAATAAAAACTCAAACTTAAAGTGGAAATCCAAATAAATACGAGTATATGTGCGTGTGTACAACCCCCCTCGTTCATCATTCATTTGCCAAATGAAGTCATCGCAATAGCTCCCTTTCACGGGCAAAAAGTTTTACACATCTTCGCCCCTCATCAACTATTCTTCAAGAGAAGCAAAAAAAAAAGAAAAAACGAAAAGGTTCAAGACGCAAATGAACCCTTCTGCCCATTCCAATCAACTCCGCAGTCTCCCTGGCTTCTAGGATTGCTGTATTGGCGAAGGAGGTGAATAAGTAAAGTGGGCTAGCGAATGGCTAATTTAAATTCCGCTGGGGATACCAGAGGGATATTAATTACAAAAGCCATTCATTAATTTTAATTGCATTACATTGGGTCAACTACCCGCCACCACCGTTGGCCATAAATATTGGTGGGACACTGCCACCAGGAGGCAAACAAACAAACAAACAGCGAACGTCGGCAGCCAGCGATTCTTCAGCTGCTCGAGACTTTGGCGAAAAGAGTTCCTTTTTTCCGCTTGATTCTGGATTGTGGTGCTTTACTCTTAGAATGAAGAGTAGTAGTAGCCACTCTACTAAACAACGATTTCATTGACTGCTGAGATATGTAATGGCTTACGGAGGGTGAGATTGCTTACGTTTTTTTTTTACTCACGCAGTGGGGTCTACAGGGTTTTATGAGGTAAGAGTCACATAGATGTTTTTTTTTTTGAATAGCAGTATTAAAAGTAGACAACCGAAATATCTGTACGAAAAAATCCAGTTTCCGGTGTCTAGCAGATCTGCATGTTTACTACATATTGCCGCGATTTTCATGTTTAACATCATTTGAGAGACAGTTTTATGTTGCTGCTATACGTCTCTGGAATACACTCCCAAATAACATACGAGAGCTAGATGAGGCACGACAATTTATAAACGAACTTCAACATTTCCTTGAAAATCAGAGCAACTAGGTTTACCCAACCCTTTCCCTTTTCAGGCAATTTCAATTAAAATGTAATTTTTCAATTTAAAATTATATAAAATTAATGAAGTCACTTTGTTATTAAATTTAAATAACTTTCATTTTAAATAAATAATTTCTCTAAAGTTTAAATGGAAATTCAAAATTAAATCC
The DNA here is from genome assembly GCA_945910035.1 of Brachypalpus laphriformis. Taxonomy (NCBI): domain Eukaryota; kingdom Metazoa; phylum Arthropoda; class Insecta; order Diptera; family Syrphidae; genus Brachypalpus; species Brachypalpus laphriformis. The sequence goes on from OX246753.1 coordinate 29,269,669, forward strand.
TAAGTGAATTCTGACTGTGTTAGCAAGTATAAAATAAAATATATACCATAAGTATTCGAAAGCTAATATCGCCTAATAAATTACACAGAACTCCATTATTAATCAATTCGAAGCTCATGATTGAAATTGCCTTTAATTTCAGTACTCGGTTGATTCGGCCCGCTTTTTGAGAATATTTTGTGCAAAATTCTGTATTTCGAGCCAAAGTTACAGTTTCGCGACATGTTTGACTGTATTAAGACCCTGAAACAACTTTCTGATAAAAGCCTGAATTTGAGACTTTTTATGGAATATTGGCACATATTTGAGACCTTTTCTTTATTATAATATTTTTGTTTGTTATTATTTTATAATTTACTTAAGGCCTGCTGTCTCTATCTTGGCTGTGACCTTTTTGTAATGCTGGCTTATAATCAACTCTCACTTTTCCTTCCACATCGGTCCTCTTTTATACTAAAAACTAATATTAACCTTACCTCCTCACTTACTCCTTATTCGCCACACTTATCCTACATTTTATATGCGTTAGCTAAATGTCTTCGCCCGTTTAGTGAGAATCGCTAAGGCGTTTCCCTTCATCTGTTCCACTTAAAATGCTCGCACCGTATCTTAGGTGTTATCAACCCGTGCGGGTGTCAAGTGTCGTCCGTTCATAAATTGTTTTACACTAAATTCGCCTGTTATTACTCTGTGCGTTTTGTGTCATTTTTGAGTACGCAATTACATGTCGGCGCTTGTGTCAAGTCGGTGCCGAACGACCGGAGTTAAATTACAATATTTGTGAATGAGGTAAGTTCCTTGACCGAATGTACTGTGTCCGCATTTGTGAGTTCGATGAAGGCTAAGCAAAACGAGAATCACATAGGGTGACGTACTAATGCATAATTGCGTATGTTATGCAAGGTAAGTGTAAGTGCATCAATGCGCGTAAGCATTGTATGGCTGTAAACAATACTACAGGCATTCAAACAATATTGCAGAAAAGATCTTATTGCATATGAGATATTCAGGATGCTGATGCCTCTATAGGCACTCTATAGGAGGTTTCCTTTCTTGTAGATCGGGCAAACGATGCTGAGATTCCATTCATCAGGCATACACACCAAAACTTAGAGATCAATTGGTGTATGATCTCTACCAATTCATCACCGGCTGCCTTAAAGAGTTCGGCCGGTAAGCCGTCAAGTCCAGCAGCCTTCTTGGATTTCAGCTTAAATATTGCTATACTATCCTCACTTCGCTTTGGTCAGGTGGACGGGATTTAGACTATTATGTTGAATGGTTTATTCTGTCTGAAAGCAGCATGTTGATCTTCGTCGCCATTATACATTCACATATTCTCAGCACCAACTGTGATTCTACTATGAGATTTTGCTCCTCTGACACGTTCTCTTTACCTTTTGGTAAAACGTTCGTACATTCTTCCTGGAGTATAAGCTCTCAATATTCACGACCGCGCGCTTCTCATGCTCTTTCTTCTTCTTTCGGAAAAACCGATGTTCTTCTCGTACCTTTCGCTCGTAGAGCCCACGAGCAGCTCTCGTCTTCCTTCGCTGTGCCGCCTTATATGCCTCTTGTTTTTCTACATGCCCTCGCAGGTTCGAAACATATCTGGCATCTGTTCAAAGAAACCAGGTGTAGAAAATGAAACTTTCTTTGCCCTACAAAGCAAATGGTTGGACACAGCTGGGAGTCTCACCTTTTGTGAGTTTTGGAACATCAAAGTCCTGAAAGACAACCGGTTTTATGGATATCCTCACAACCAAATACAAGAGAAGTATTCACCGGTTTGCCATCAAACGACCATGCCTTCTAGTCTCACGACTTATACCGTCTGGACTTACCATCTTTAACTTAATAGAATCTTAGGGCAACAATAGTTAAAAACTTCACAGTGCAGCTAATAGTAATGCAATATTTAAAGCCGAATCGGATATATGTACAATATGTGTACTTGCATACCGTAATCATCGAAAAAAGACGCGTCACGATGACTAGTGATAGTATTTCTATCTCTTTCGCATTTTCCTTTAAACAAAACAGCAGTAACGATCAATTAAATCGCCCAGAAATCTGTTATTGAAATGACTCTTTTTATCATCCACGATCCTCCGTTACATAATTGTTCTAAACTCCACCCTAACCTGCGAATTTTTATATTCCATCTCAGACTCAAAAATAAAGCAAATGACACATAAACGAGCACATTTCACAACCAGAAATATCGAGAGAACAATATCGACCAGAGCATTTTTTTTTATGTCCAACAAAATTTTCATTGCCGCATGTGAAACTCATTCCATCACACTGGCACGTAGGCATGGTTCTATCATCCATGCTAATTTGACCTATTAATAGCAGATCCTAGAAGAAATGTTAAATAAGAACTGATTGATGAATCGCATATTGATTTATAACCAACTCTGTATGTGTTGGAGGGACTTCCCACACATTTTCAGATTCGCCTTCAGGGATAATAAAAGGTTTTATACCTTAAATAAATTTGCTTCGTCTTGTGATGCCAAAACTAATCATTCACATGTACTCATATGTTATTAAAGGGACAAACTTTAACTAGTATATTAACGTCCCTTAGAGACTCCACTGCCCACCACTTTTCAGATCACCAGACGAAGCACCACTTGGTTAACTAACTGGCTATTGGGTATACTCGTATGTATTTCGTTTTCTTCTTTTCGTTCTTCGTCTTTCACTCACACTGTTATACAAATGTCCTTTCGTTAAAGTTCCAAAGAGTTTTATTCAAAGTCAGAGAGGAAAAGACAACAGCAAAAAAATTAAAGCAACAGAAAACAACCCATCCTATCCTCACCCACCACCCTTCCAAAAGAAAATTCTTAAGGGACTGAAGCTCCTTTTAAAATTTACTGACACCCGAGTGAGAGTGGATGCTTCTTTTTCTTCATATTACTTTCCGAACGGAAAAGCCCGGCGGATGTGACAGAATCGGGTGTACTGTACGAGTATACTGCAGGATGCTGTGCGCGCCGAGACTGATGGTGAAATAAGTCTCGTTAATGTTACACCCGCTGTCAGTCGGATGGGGAGAATTAATGAAAAATTTATTGGAATCGAAGGCGAGGGGTTACGTCTGATGATATAATTTTCAATGAAGGATTCACCTTTAACACTTTTTTTGTTTTTTGTTCGCTCTTCCTGCTATTCCTTCTTTGGGCGAATGATCCGCCTTAAAGCCCATAAAAATCCCCAAAAATCGCTTCCGACTAATATCGATAAGCTCCCAATAAATGTAATAATAATTACATCCTTGTAAGGGTGAGTGAACTGAAGCATCTCTGCCCTTGAGGAGGATTTTCGGGGTATCACATATCCAACTCTTGTGTGTGGCGCCACCCGCATCCTCAAAGGTAAACCATTGGGAATTCTTTCCATTTTTCCAACCAGAGAGACAGAGAGAAGAAAAATAAATCCGAGGAAATCTCGTCCTGTTGAATCCACTTTTGCGTGATTGGGCTTTTGGGTGAACGTGAATGTAGGGCGGATGGCTTCAATGACAAATGTCTGATAGGAGATGTCACTTGGAAGTGATACGAATACTGGGTAATTCGATTCAGTCAAATGGTATCACATCAGAATTGAACTTACTGGTTTGGATATACGAGTATGTACAAATGTATTGGGATCGGAAAAGTATGGAGATGTGATGGGAATCAATACACACGTGTTTGGGGACGTATCAGTCGTGAGTTGCTTCCTGTAAAAGGCTAGTATTGGTTTTGTGAAACCTTAAGTATGGAACTCAGAAAGGCTGGTCTCTCAACTCAGAGCGCCTTCTTTATCTACCTACTATCATTCAGCCTTCTTTATCTACCTACCATCTACACATAATTGAAATGATAGATTGATTTGTTTTAAATCAAACTGAAGCTACTTACTAAGGGTCGTGCTTAAAAATTTTAAAATTGTGTCCACAATTCAGTACCATGGTAGTTTCCGTTATCATTTGAATTTCAAAGTCAACTACGAAGCTAGAAGGCTTTTGAGGAAATGTTCTCTTGATCCATATACGAGCAAGAACATTGAACATAGACCTACACTTAATTAGTATTATTATTCTCTTTTTTTTTCTTTTTTGATTGGCGATATCTGGGAAACTGCTTTACAAATGATTAGTGCTTACTTATGCCTAATACAACACAGGGTGGGTGGACGTTTTGGAGGGAAATGGGTATCGCATTAGTTCAAAAAACACAGAGTACTTGTGCTGTCTGTTCTGTGATCCACTCAGGCCTATTCCATACAATTTTTCGAATCCAACAGCGCTTCCCAAGTGCGAAAAGTTCAAATATCTGGGATCTATCATCTATAGCAAAGCAACCTGTGATGACGACATCAATCATCGTGTAAGTGTAGGGTGGATGAAGTGGCGGGAAATTGTGACCGAAAAATGCTACCTACGTCGAAAGGAAGGCTCTATACCGTAGTTGTGCGTTCAGCGCTCACATACGGTTCACAATGTTGGACAAAGTACAAAAAGTATGAGAGTAAATTAACGGCAGCCGAGATGAAGATGCTTCGCATGACATCAGAAGTGACAAAGCTTGATCGAATAAAAAGTTCAAAGATCCGTGGAAGCCTTCACGTCAAGGAAACCATCTTACGAAAAAAATAGCACGACCGGCTCAGCTGGTATTGCCACGTTCAAAGAAGAGATCATTTGAACCCTGTTAAAAAGGTGATATTAATGAACGTTCCAAAGACATCGCGAGGCAGGAGAGGCAGGCTTATAAACGCCCGGATCGCACAAATGCGATGACATCAGCATTTCATTGGCCTTAGTAACCGAGTGATCCAAAATCGGAAGGCCTGCCGATATTTTCTGAGGTCAAATCGGTGAACCCCACAGACGGATCAGTAGAAATGCAGTGAAGTGGGAGGGTTATGATCCCTTGTTTTCGGATCATAACCTGGCTAAAATAGAAGGAAGAAGAAAATATAATCGTAACGAAAGAATTTTTTTGAAAGGATCTATCATTGTTGCTGCATTGTTCTTCTAAACAAAATAAGACTCATTTCTTAATTACTCAACCAATTTTTATAGAATTGCATACATATATACGTACATAGCTGGTAAAAAATATGATAGTGAGTTATCTTTCAAAAACCAAGTTTTTTAATTCATTTCAATTTGGCTTCAAAAATCAACCGAAGATGCACTTCTACAGTTTTGTGGTAATGTGATGTCTAACCTTGATAGTAAAAAGTCCACTGCTGGTCTATTTATTGACATCATTCTTCTCAATAAACTTGAAAAAGCAAAATTTCGTGGCTTCATGTTAGAATGGTTCAGGTCATATCTGAAAAAGATCGACGAAATCAGGAGTGACCTTATAGTCTTCAACTTACCTCAACTTACCTTCAACCTCAAGTCTCTGTCTTAGGTCCTATTCTCTTTCTTATTTATATCAACTCTCTTTTTGCACTTAATTTCAAAGGCACACCGACTGCTTTTGCGGATGACGTAGGCTTCTCATATGGTTCTGACAGCCGCCTAGACCTGATTTCAGACATTAATATGAACCTTCATCTTCTAAGAATCTGGTTCTCCAAACACAACCTGGTCATAAGTCCCAAGACTAAGATTATGTTTTTTAGTTTGTCCTCTATTCCGGATCTTGAAGTTAATGTCTTCTTTCATTCACCAGAGTGCCAAAAATTCAAACTTCCTGTCTGCAATTGTAATTCTGGCTTATCTTCTTGTACCTTTAATGATAGTCTAAGCTACAGTGATAAATGTTTTCTGATTGAAAACGGCAGTGAATTTAAATATCATTGACTCGAAAATGAGCTTCTCGAATCATGTAGATGCTTTGAGGAATTATTTTCGTTGTACACTTAGGCATTTTTTCCATTTGCGTAATATCTGTTCAAGTATGCTCTTAAAAGTTATTTATTATGGTATTGTTCACTCAAAATTACAATATGGTATTGCTTGCTGGGAAGGTACTTTTAAGAACAAAATATATCCTCTGTTGATCTTACAGAAGTATATCCTACGAAAATGATGTCGTAAAACTGTGAGGCATCCTAGTTACCCCTTGTTCTGTGATGTAACAATTCTTCCAGTTTGTCATTTGTATTGTTTTAAGGTGCGAAGTGTTTTTTTTTATGAAATCTGGTAATCGTAATTTCCGTTTAATTTCTAACTATAACTTACGTGGAAACTTTTTGTACTCTGTATCTGTTCCTACTTTCCATACTACTGATTATCGTAATTTTTATCACATTTCGTCTCATCGTTTATTCAAAAAACTTTCTCAGTTGTTCAGAAGAATCACTTTACTTGGAATGTTTCTTAAACTAGTAAAAAATTGGCTTCTTAAGTTCAACTTTGATGGCATAGAATCTATTCTTTCTGACTATCTGATTTAAATTAAATCTTAAGTTTTTTTATTACACACTTTTTGTTTAATAAAAATACAATTTTTCTAATTTTCTTCAAGGGTTACCCCACCCAAATAAACTAATTTTTTAAATATCTAAATACATATTGAAGTGGTACTCAACACTATTTTTATTACTTACGTATAAAAAATACAGAATACCAAATGAATTTCTTATACTTTACATTTATTTTAAGTTCTATTATCATGTCTTTTTCGAATTGTGAAGTAATGCTGAATTTATACAAGGAATTTTGAAAAAAAAATCTAATCTATTCAGGGTAACATTCCATGAAGGTTTTCCGAACGATATGTCACAATCCTGTGTTTGAGGGGCGCCGTGGTGCAAGTGATTAGCGTGTCGGATCACTGCGCGTGAGGTTCCATGTTCGAATCTCAGAAAACACCAAAAAGTTTTTTCACGGTCCCACCTCTCCCGAACGTCTGACAAACATCCGATAGTATTGTTGTCACGAAAAAGCTTCTCAAATAGCCCTTCGGATACGGCATAAAACTGTAGGTCACTTCCATTTGTGTGAAGAAATATAACGCACACAACACGAGTGGTCGCGAGAAGCTAGGCCCTGGCACTTGAAGAACTGTTACGCCAAATATTTTTTTTTTTTTTTTTTATGTTTGAGGATGAGTGCGGCTACTTTGCTCATACTCCATCTCCGAAATAACGGTTATTTAAAAAATGGCACTAGAGGTCAATATTCGACATATTCTGTGCAAAATCGTAGATGTAGCCTATATACTTTTGAAGCTAGAAGTTAATGACAAACAGACAAAACAACAAGCAAATGACTTGTTTTTTTTTTACTACAACCAAGTATTCGACTTATCAAGTAGTTTTCATTTCGCGAAATAATGACGTTTTGCAGGTACCTTCCCGTTGGAAGTTCCTGCTAGCTCCGCAGTTTAGACGCGGTTACTTAACGCCCTAAGTCTAAAGGTTTGGTCCTTTGTAGACGGCGTAGTAAATTTTTTTCTTCCAAAACTTGGAGGACTGTAATATTTACGTGACTTTCTAGTCGACTTTTATACTTTCTCGCGTAGTTTTTGATTTTGTCTTCTATAGTTTTGATGCCAAGATCTCTATGGATATCGCTATTTCTGATATACCATGGCGCATTTACAATACCTCTTAGCACTTTGTTTTCAAAAGTTTGTAAAATTTTAATATTAGTTATTTTGGTACAACCCCAGAGTTGTATACCATATGTCCATACAGGTCTTAACAATTGCTTATATAAAAGCAGTTTGTTATCTATATTAAGCTTGGAATAATTTTCAAGTAACCAATACATTTCTCTATATGTATTTACTCGTATTATCTAATTCTTTGCGTTTTTTCTTTACGTGCGTTTTCCATTTCAGCTTTGCATGAAGTGTCATTCCAAGATACTTAGCCTCGTTTGCAAACGGGATTTGCACCGAGTTTGAAAAGATCGGCAAATTATTTATTTTCTTATAAGTAAAATTTACATGAACATATTTGGTCTCGCTGAGTGCGATTCGCCAAACCTTTGTCCATTCATTTACTCTATCCAAAGCTTCTTGCAGTTTTTCTTTAATATCTTCGACCGTTTTACCTACTGCCAAGATAGCAGTGTCGTCGGCAAATGTAGCTAGCTCAGTAGCTTCTAATTGCGGTATATCACGGATGTATAATAGATATAAAACTGGACCAAGTACGCTTCCTTGCGGCACCCCAGCCATTATTTCCTTTAAATCTGAATATTCGTTTCCACATTTGACGCGGAATAGTCTATTCGTAAGGTAGTTCTTCAAAATATTATATAGGTGCTCTGGCAGAACTTGTCGTAATTTAAGCTTTAAGCCTTCGTGCCCGACCTTGTCAAAGGCTTGAGAGACGTCAAGGAATACGCTTGAACAAATCTTTTTTTCTTCAAGGTATTTTTCGATTACATGTGTTATTCTATGCACTTGTTCAACTGCAGAATGCTTACTTCTGAATCCGAATTGATGATCCGGAATTAGATGCCTTTCTTCTATAACCGGCTGTATTCCCCTAATCAATATTCTCTCGAACACTCTGGATATGATTGGAAGAAGCTAAATCGGTCTATAAGACGTTTTTTCATTCGGCGGTTTTCCGGGCTTAAGGACCATTATGACCTCGGCCACTTTCCATTGACTGGGAACATATTCTAGCCTAAGCGCGGGGTTTATAATAAACAGAAGCTTAATTAGAGCTTTTCTTGGTAGTGCTTTAAGAACCTCCCCCATGATTAGGTCGTATCCAGGAGCCTTCTTAGGTTTAAGTTTCTTTATTACTTCCTTAAGTTCGGTAAGTGTTGCATTTCTTATTACGCTATTGGCTATATAAGATGTATTTATATTTTGAATAAGAGCTTGTCCATCATTTGAAAGTTTCTTCCAGGTGTACGGCAAAAACTTGCGCTTTCTCTTTATCATGCCTGGCCCATTCGTCTTAATTTTTCCTAATTGGGGCGCTTGAATTTGAGGTTTTTTAAAACCTTTTATAGCCTTCCAAAGCGAGTAATTGGATTCTTTTTCTGCCGTTAAGCTTTCTAGGTAAGTTTGCATTTCATTATTCTTAAGGTCTTTAATAGATCTTTTTAGTGAGTTGCACAAACAGTTAAGATGTGCTTTATGTTGCGGAACCCGAGTTTGTTGCCATTTTTTGCGCGCTTTTCTCTTCTACTTAATCATCTCTTTTATTTCCGGCGGATAAGTTTGAATGTAGCTGGCCGGCGTTTTCTTAGGTTTGGGAGTATTCTTCCACGCGGCATTCTGTAGGATTTCGACGGAGCGATCAACTTCAAGTTCAAGTTCATATGGCGTTTTAAGTGATATGCTCAGTTCAATATTTGCTTCAATATCTTTTTTGAAGCCATCCCAATTAGTTTTCGCGATGGTTAATCTGACCAGTCCTACTTTTTTAATCAGAGCATCGCTTATCGTCATAATGATTGGAGAGTAATCAGAGGAGAGATCAAATCTTTCTTCAACTTGTATACAGTTGCCAGATATTCCTTTAACAATAAAGAAATCGTTCAGATCTGGTATATTATTTCTATCAGTCGGCCAATATGTTGGTTTACCCGTCGAGTGAAAATCACAACTGTATAACATACTAGCATTATAAAGCTTTCTACCTTTCTGAGAGGCGCACCTTGAACCCCAGAAGGGGTGTTTCGCGTTGAAGTCACCACCAATATTAAAATTTGGTTCAAGAAAGTTGAAGATGTTTGTGAAATCGCTTTCTTCAAGTTTACATCGTAGTGGACAATAAATAGACGAAATGTTGAAAGCAAAATGTCTATTTCTAACGCGTACCGTGGTTACTTGCATTGCTTCTCATTCAATATTTACTTCCGCTGAGTGTCCGATACATTCTCTTATAAACAATGATGATCCGCCTCTGGCTCTTTCCGATGGGTGGAAGGCGTGATACACGCTATATCCCCTTATCTTAACATTCGATTGCTTTGTCAGATGAGTTTCACAGACCAAGCATATATCAATCTCTTTTTCTCGTATAAATATTTCTAACTCGTCGAGTCGTCGTATGAGCCCGTTGGGGTTCCAAGTAAGAATTTTAAGTGTTCCTTTCATATTCTGGTTGAAGTGCGCATGTTATGAATGTTGTTTTCTGGTGCAACTAGTCTCTCGAAAATAAATTTGTTTGTTTTGCATTGCTCTTCAAGTTTCGCAAGCTTGAAAGATTTCTTGCTTTGATCTCCCGTGAGCTGTCGGTCTTGTACTTGCCATTAACTGTCATCACCACTTGAGCATAAGACTGGACGCCAATATTCGAAGATTTAGCTCCTGTTACCTTTTCTCTACTACGATTGGGTTTTTCTTCATTACCCGATCTTAAGGGAATATTGACGGATTTTTTATCTTTCGCTGCTTTTTTCGTAGCTATTTTGGATCTAATCTTAATTGGTTTTGGATTCGTGCCCATGGAATTTTTGAGCGTATCGCGCCTTTTTGGAGCTTTCGGCACTTCTCAACCTTCGCAAGGTGTTTTCCTTTACAGTACAAGCAAATGTATGGACGAAAGGCGATAATCGGAAATAGTAACGCCATATGAATTCTAACGAAAAATTAGAGTCTATGTACGAGTATACCTCTCATTCCTTGTAATCATCTACTCACCCTGTGTTCAATCAATGAAGCTAATCACAGATGAGAGAATGGCATGACATGTCAAGCTTTAAAAATATGTGGCCTAAAGTAAGCCTAATGGGATTGCATATTATCAAATATGAAATGCCTGGGTTTCAATTATGACAGATCATAATATCGAAGCCGAAATGTATCTACACTATGCGAAACCAACTCAGCCCATCTAGCTGTTGCTTTTATCAATAAATTTTCATATTTGCTAATTACAACGGTGAGAAACATTACCACACCCATTTCCTCCGCTGAAGGCACCTCCTTTACAATCCTCTGTTTCCGGTAAAGTATTCCTGCACGGGGAGCAGAGACTTAGACCTTTTAAACATACACCCTGTAGAGGGTTGCGGGTGGGAGAGACGAAGTCACAAGATAAGGAAAAAAATGACATCATGTCTCTCGAGGATTGTCTTTATTCCAACTCTCTGTTATAAACATGTTCACTAGTATTTATGGGATTTTTTCTGGCCGATCACTTGATCAGATGGTCGAAGCATAATTTTGTACATAGTCGCCGTTAGCTAACTGAATGTATGAAATTATATAATACTCGTAATACTCTGAAGCACGGTGTTCAAAAATAGTTCAATTTTAATTTGTTTGTTCTTTGCATTCAGTTTTTTCCATCTACAACCCGTTTGCGGGGCCAACAAAAAGCTGTCCTTCCAATACTTTGTACTGTAACATGCAATCATATAGGAGGTATTACATGAAACATGAATGGCCATGTGGCAGCTCGGGATACGTACGCTATAGACGAGACCTACGTTGTAGACTTTTGAAGATGAGCTAGAGGAATAGTGGTTTAGCCAACACAAGAAGCGATAAAAAGGGAAAAAACTTATTGCCGACATTTGTCATCAATCAATTGTAAACAGTTCAATAACCAAATTCTACACATGTTGCAACTCAAGATTCCAGAATTGTGGTCATTTCTCAATGTGTACCGCACCCTAGCAAGTCATCGTCTAATCAAACAACTACTCAGTCATCTTGGAGATCATTTACGCAATTGCAACTAGCTTCAAACAAGCAATATGTATCGCACGTGACAAATTGCTGACTGGTTACAGGCAATTTAACGATTTGATGCGTCGTATATGTACCGCCATGCCATTACAATACATGAGTAGTCAAGCGAAAAAGTAGATTTAGTGATGAACATCTGCGATTCGATTTATTTTTGTCGCTTCATGTATGAAAGCCCTTAGTATCTATTAATAGAGCTCCTGCAAGGGAAGGAGCTCTCGCTCTGTCATGTCTGTCTCTACCACGTAGCTTCTAAACTGTCTTAAACAATTACTTACAGTTGCGCACTTCAAGTCAATTGAGGCATTCCCCAAGGGAGATGGCTCATCAGTGCAGCTTTTGAGAATTTTGTGCAATTGTCTAAATAGCAGATTATCCTTATCAAGAACCTTTTCTGACTTCTTTGATGTTGTAGCAGCGTACATTCTTTATTATTTTACTGACATTACTGGCGGATGAATTTAGGCGGAACGTCAAAACTATACAGCGCTTAACACAGCTCGTCTGTATAAACACGATCATAGTCGTTTGATGTTGTGGATGGTGTAAGGTTGTTAAAAAGGATTTCCTCTTACTCCTATGAAATTTTCTTTATTATATATTTAAATGTCTTTTTGAAGTTTTATTTTGCCTTTTTTAAGTTGTTCAGTAAGCAAAATCATTTCCCTAGTTATTGCAAATGATCTCAAGAGGTCCTTATTATAGCAGCATTTATGCACCACCCTTTTCATTCATATGAGTAAACCATACTCTCTATTTCACTGTCGTTAAACCATCTTGCCTATCAAGCTCACATCTCACACATTTTCACATTCTTGGGTTCATTCTTCCCAGGATCGCTCAATAGTGTTTATGCGTCCATCATGAACCAACATGTATCAAATATTGAAAACCCTATTAACTTCGCTTACGTTCCCACACACACCCGTGTGTCACTCCCACATTCCATTCACATCTTCTGGGTATATTTAACGACATGACAATAAAAATAATAAGCACTATGAGGGAAAGGATCAAACTTAACGGTACGCATTACCTTACCGCCGCGACCGCATTCCATTTTAACCGCATTAAATAAATCACTTCCTAATCTAAGGCAACGCCTTACGGTACGAAAATGTTATTGTTAATAAAAACAACCTAAGAAGCCCACAGAATGCCACCGAATATGAGAGTGGTGCTCGCTCCATCGTCCTCGTCGCGCCGTCTATAAAATCAAAAAAAAAAAAAAACACCTCCCCACCAACAAACCCGGTAGCAGTGGAAGCAATAAAATCAAAAGGACTCATTAAATTAAATGCAGTGTAAAAGGACCGTAAATTTTCCCCTCGTAGGGTATATAATCTCTCAATCATATCGCATATCGCTTACATGTAAGCGTAACCAAGATCCTCCGCGAAATGTGAAATGAAACTCACCACCAAGAAGAGTAACTTTTTTCGTTTAAAGTGCGCGCCGCCTGCCGCCTGCCACCTACAGCCTACCTACTCCCGCCGAGTGTCCTGACTAGAATCAGCCTCTGCAGAGAAACGGAATCGTAAAATCGATTAATCATAAATAAACACACGAATGATGACTCTAACGGTGGGGAAAACTGACGGGATGAAAGTCAATACACTCAGCTTACAGTGATGTGTGTGCGTAGGGAAAATAAAGGAAAATAAACGGAAGGAAAATGTCTCATAAAAAAATTTTAAAATTATCTTCTCCAACTCTCCACAAAGAAAACAGAGAAACCCCCTTAAGATGAGGGTAGGCTGCGATAACTCTGTTGCTCTGTAAAGATTCTATCTTTCTGTCATTTTGGGGCAGAGAAGGCGGGAGAAAATTACAAAAATCATCTGTCACCACATCAAATAAAAGTTGACAAAACGAAAAGCAATGAAGGTGAAATGGAGCAGAGGCGAGGGGGAAGAATGGAATATAGCTAAAGTGGGGTGTTGGGGACGGCAGAGGATGAAAATTAAATAAAATTTTGGGACTTTGGGATTTGCCCGGCAGTAAACATCTTGTAACTGCCTTTGATTGTTGATTGTTGTTTAGTGAATGATACGGATGGGAATTTACTTTAAGGACTTTCAAAGGACTTGTGGCTTGGGAAGGCGATACTGTTTTGAATTTGATGAAATGTGTCTCTTAAGCATTTCAAGGTTTCAATTCACACACACTACTCACAATTCATTATTTTTAGGAAAGTTTCGGAAAACATGCTCCCCTTATTATTCATCTTGTGCGTCACTTATTAAAACTCAAGGCTATATACATCCGAGCTACTCGTAGCTATCGTTATAGTATGATGGAGGTCACTAAGAAAACCAATAAGATGGATGGAAATAGTCTTTTTGCACAGACACCATTCTGCGGAAAGAAGGTGTATTTTATTATTAACCAGCTGATCGGATCGAATGCGGGTTACTGTCTACACTACAGATACTTCCGTAGCGGATATTCCGAGAAGCTCTATCAAATGATCCCAAAATGTTGACATCCTAGTTGTCAGCCCAATGGGCGTACCATCTCCATATTTCCATGACTTTGAGCCGAACGTATCTCTATAAAGATTCCTCTTGTTAGAAAAAAAATGTATATGTCCATCCCAAGATTCCAAGTTTTATTCTTCTTGAACCACTATCCAAGCGTTATGGATTCGTTTTTCCCAAGAAAATATTTTAGTAATTGTACCTTATAAGTTCAGCCAAAAGATGAACACAGTGAGTGCTTTCAGATTAAATTCCAAAACGAAATACACAACCAAACGTCATTCGCAAGAATAATAGCAAACATACCCTGCTCTGGGGGCTCTTCGGAGTCTTTCTCAGGAACAATAAGACTATTATTGGGTTCTTACTTTCTGGGCTCTACAACTTATTAGCAAGAGGAGTTCGTGGAAATTATTACAAAAAAGACTTTGTATATGGTTTTCAAACCATACTGCTCCTATACTGAAAACCATCTCTAGATTCATATCTCGAACGTTCCTGAATCAGTCGAAGTAAGCGAAGAAGTCTAGAAATATACCATATTCGCGTTCTAAGGGATCTTCAGCAAAGACCCGTCAAAGCGGACGAATATTTGTGAAAATCTCAGCGAAAAACACACTCTTATCAATTGGCTTTTAAACAGGCCAGACGAAAATACTGACCTAGGGGCATAACTTATTGAGCCACCAACCCTCTCTGCTCTGGATGAAATTTTGAAAAAAGTTAGAATAAGATTAAACCATACCATATCTAGATATTTCAACTTTTACTGGAGAAGTAGAAGGAGCCTTCATAATTGTAGACTCCGAGGCGATGTGGTCCATAAGAACTGGGATGGTATTACTTACAAATCCATCTCCTAGCCTCTGACATTGCTAAATGACTTCGACTGCTGTTTTACATAAAAAATAGATTGAGGCCTGAACGCCGTCCTGGAGGAGAAACTCCTAAATCACCTGATACTACAATTCTGACTTATGTATACTTACCTATAGGAGCTTAGTGTAGTGGTCACTCACCAGCAAAATCACCGACATGAAGCTATCATGAAATTGAAAGCCTATATAGCGTGGAGCTGCCTGTGCAATGAGAATCACACCAATATCGCGACGACTGCTTTTATTAAGCCTTTTTATTCACATATGCCCCACTGAAAGCATTCTGAGAATCAACCAGGTAAATAGATAGAAGTTAAACGCCTAACCTTAAGCTATCCAAATCAGTCGGATTTGCAGACCACAGCAAAAACTAAGAAAGGTCTTTGCCCTGAACCCAGATGAAGCAAGTTACTTACAAAAAATAGCATGTCTTCCAAACTCAAGCATGAATCAGAGAATAAAGGACAAAGGCCAAGCTTTCTGTGCAATAATAAATAAAATGTGACCAATAGTAATAACTTACTGCAGCAAAATCTGGGACTGGCTAAAAACAGCCACTGCGGTAAGGGTGACATGACGTTAGACACCAGCATCAAATACTTTTGTGTCAGCAGTAATTGCTTTAGACCCAGGTGATGGTATGTGATATTTATTTGTAATATCCTGCCAAAGGAGTAAAAGTTAAAAGTGAGATTCAGATCCATTCAAAACTCATTTACGTGTATATAATAGCATTAACATATTTCCTTCTGACATTTTCAATTAAAGTGTTCCCTATTTAAAAGTTATTTAGGTCAGAGCTCCTTACATCTCAATTGGAGAAATAATTGGAAGTCATCTTTAATGCGTATTAAACGTACCCTCCAACTTAAAGTCAAATAGCATTCATGGAATACGAATTTGTCTTAATTCTGGAGAACATCTTCATATTCATTTCGATACGATACAAATCAAGTGCCTATTTTTATACGTCTCAACGTCTGTAGCCCCGCATTCCATAATTCGACAACACACAGATATCCAAATATAACCAAAATTGTTTCGTGGATTATTTGTAATTTGCATTCATTTCAAATGATTTTCCCGCGATCGATATTTCCCTCATTCAAATGCCAAGAAGACTGCATTAAGCGTAATCAAACAAAAAATCAAAATTTACTTCAATTAAATTGAAAGCCCTTTGACTTTCCCATGGAATCCTCGTGCAAAATTTAACCACTCCCAAAGGCAATTGTCTGTGCCATCCAACTTTTTCCCCAAAATAAGAGAAAAACTTTTTGCGGGCTAAATATATGCGCCACCAATAAATTTAACCAAATTTTACGTAGACATCCTTTGGAGTCTCTACACGATACCGCTGTCACTTGACTCTGTCTCTCTGCTCATAATCCAGGTGCTTATCTGCATAAATCAATAACAGGAACGCTCACTGTTGTCGTCGTCATCGTCGTCGTAGTGGAGGAGAAACAATTTAATCGACATCCGTGTAGAGTACACAACACAACTCCTCACCCCAACGAGCCTTCTACGCTTACCTTAGACGCGCCTCAACTTGCTTTTACCATCAATTGCCTTCAAGGGCGCCCTCTTCATCTTCGTATGGATGGGGGATGACAGCCAAGGAGAGGAAAAAAAATCCCTTTACACCACCATCAATGTCATTATCTTTACTTTTCGAGGGGCCCCACGAAATAAGGAAAAAGGAAAACTTCCTCCCGCCTCCGTTGTCTTTTGAGAAAAATAAGAACACATCCTGCGTGTGTTGGCTTGCCTCGAAAGAATATATAGACATCCAGGCACTTTGCTCTGCTTCCACCTTTCACTGGGGTATAGCCCCACCCTCAAGCGGGTGGTTGCAACAAGTATCCTTACGACTACATAATTTGGAGCCATGTTGAGAAATCATGTAAACATGAAAAAATCCGCTTTTCCGCTATTTTCCTCCGCCTGCACTTAAACTTCCCTCAAGGGCGAGGATACGAGTACATGCAGCTTATTTGAGTTTTCTCTAAGCGATCCAATAAATTTTTTTCGAGGAAACAAATTTTTTCCTCTTGATTTTGTTTATCAAGTGTGAGTGGCGCTGCTAAGACAAAGTAAAAGAATCCTGAAAATCCTGGAGGAAAAGTTGCTCCTTCATCGATGAGGAAATTATCTCATTCAAAATTTGTGGTTTTTAGAATCCATCATTGTGGGTATTTTCGGTGGCAGAAAGGTTTATAAAGTTCCTTTGGAATACAATGCGGTTGGATTGTGTTTATAAATATTTCGTTTATCGATTTGCTAAAATACCTATGAGCCTTTGCTGCTCAATGAAGTTATAAACTCGATGGTTCAAATTAATCTCTAAATTTCTCGGAATAGTACTTTCCTTCAAGGCAGTAGCTAGCTTATAACTTTGTTGACCAAATAAGCAGCTGATATTCTCTATTGGATTTAAGTCTAAAAATTGACATTCCGAGCCATTTTGATTTGATCGATTATATAGGTGCATTGATTTCCTGTGAGATGGATTAACACCACTGAAGCACAATTAGTGGATAGACGAAATGGTCACCCTTAGGCTAGGTGAAACTCAATATGCACCCCATCGTTAGAGAGATTCATCTCTACAATTGTATCACCTTCTCGTTTCTTGCCGAGCCACTACCAGTCGGAAACTGATTGGTTTGCTTGATGACTACCCCACGTCAAGGAAAACATCTTACATAAAATAGAGCACGACCGGCTCAGCTGGTATTGCCACGTTCAAAGAAGAGATCATGTGAACCCTGTTAAAAGAGAATATCAATGAACGTTCCAAAGAAACCGCGAGGCACGAGAGGCAGGCTTATAAACGCCTGGATCACACAAATGCGATGACATCGGCATAATCGGGAGGCCTACCGATATTTTCTGAGGTCAAATAGGCGAAAATGCTCAGTAGAAATGCGGTGAAGTGGGAGGGTTATGATCCCTTGTTTTCGGATCATAACCTCGCCGAAATAGGAAGAAGAAGACTACACCACAATAATTAGGTTCTACCCCACTCCTTTGTTCGCGACATCCATGGTTCCGGACCAATTATAGTTGAGCAACATCTGCATTGGTATGACACAGTTTTGCAACCCTTACCATCTATTATTGGCCTTTGAAAGTCCCCAATGTAAGCTTCCCCCACATGGAATCTATCAAGGGCTAATCTCCGCAAGAGAGAGATCTCCTCAAGAGGTCATCAAAGCTCTAAATTTCTTCTATGTTGCTATAATCCGACACCCAGAAGATACGATCTTGAACCGATACGATGCCCTAAGGAAGCGAGTTCCTTTTTGCACTGTTGCACCAACTTGGAATACGACAAAGCAATAGCAAGGCAATAGCAGAGATGATCACCTGCATGGCATCTGCAGTAATAAATCGCCGCTGTTCTTTGCTCTTTGCTTAGTTGTTTAAGTGACCCATAGGTACGGATAGTACATACCTTTTAGTGTACATTCATTAGATGTCACAGTCCACGTCTTACCGAGATTTTACTGCAGGCGCAGAAAGCTACACACGATTTTTCACTCACTGCTCTATATTAAGCCTCTTATTGAGATTTGTGATTGTAGCTAGGTACTTAGCACTCAAAGAAGGAAGTAGTTATCTGTTTAACCGTAGAGGGGTGTAGGTATTTTAAGTGTTTTGGTCTTCGTATTAATAATCACCAGTTCAGTTTTACTTGGACTAACACTGAGTACACAACTAGTGGCCCATGTGCTTAGCTTATCCAAAACACCTTCCATGGTCTCACTAATCACTGCATGGAACATCACTGATACTCAAATTACCACATCATTCGCATACGCGACTATCTGGATTCCATCCCTGCAAGCCTTGACAGCATTTTGTTGATTGCCGTAAGCCATAGAAAAGGAGAGCTGACCTACCTGAGGTGTTCCCCTGTCGATGGACTTAGTTGGAATGTTGTTACGAAGAATTTGTTTTTAATAGTCCGAGTGCTTGGCTGCTACACGTTCTTACCATTTTCTTTAAGTGTTATTTTGCCTAAAATTTTATTTCTACATGTTTGTTGAAGCGAGCCATTCTATGTTAAGCAAACAGAAATAACTGCCGTATTTGCTCTGGCGATTAGGCTATATCATCAATCGTAAGTAGCAAATGGATAAATATGTACGGTAGCAATTCTCCTTCCAGTATAACACTAGGATGCTGTAGCATGCACATCACTATTGGATTTTGGCGTACAAGATTATTGGTTAGTTTCAAATTAAAAGCATGAAAACTCTGTAAAATATCATAATACCCATGCAACATATACTAAAACAAACAAAATTTACAACTGTAGTACATATTACTAATCGAATCCAATTACCATCTAGTCGTGCATAACAGGCTACATTGAAACACCTCAGGCTCTCATCTTAAACAAACAAACTAGATGACAACTGTCTCCTTTCAAAAGCATCATCATCAAGCCCGACAATGTTGTGAAAAACCCACCCACACACAATTTATCTCACCTTGTTCCCTCGATCATACTCACAAAAGCTTCAAGTACTTTGTCAGCAAAACGTCTTTCAACCGTTTTGCGGTGTAAATAAATCATTTTTCCGCAAATACATACAACCACCCCTAACTAATGCAAATTCCACAATTATTAATGGTAATTAACTTTTCCAACTTCAGCCCTCCTTTAACTCAGTCTGCGTTAAGTGTGCTTATTCTCCACTTGACACTTCAGCCAACAGTCCCCTCCAAGGGAAGATGACGATAAGCAAATGAATTATTATTTAATAATAATAGTAAGAGTAGTAATGGTAATAACGATATTTACCTTTCTCCTTCTCGTTTCATCCCCCAGATAGCACCAATTGAAATTATAATCGGTTTTGCCTCATCGTCATCTCATCGTCAGAACGCTTTCGAATGGAGAGTTTGCATCTGTAGGAATTAAATTTACTTTAATTCTGATTAGAAATTATAATTATTTTTTTTTTTTCTTTTGCGTGGGGTAGATGACAAGAGTTGTATGTAGGCTCCGTACAATGATGGTATCTCGTGGCTGAATTAAATTGTCAATTAAACTTTTATTGATAAATATTTACAAACTTTGATTTACATAAGGGTGGGTTCCTACAATTTATCATTGGTTTAGAATCAATTCAAAAGGTAGGGTGTTTTACGGTGTAGCGGAATTTTGGAAATCTGTAAAATATTTCAACAAAAAAACTAACATAGATGCATACTCTGATTTTTAAGCCCATCAAATTTTAAGCCCATCAAAGTGCGCATTGGCTGGGTGGTCTGCCGAATACGGGAAAAAATCACTCCAACAAAATGCTACAAATGTATGGACTTCGGACATACTGCCAGAGCATGCAAAAGTGCGGTGGATTTTTCTGACCGGTGTATTAGATGCGGTGCGAGTGGACACACCGCAAAATCTTGTGCCAGGACACAAATAGCAACCATGTCACAGGAAGCGGCAAATGCCCAGCCTTCCAAAAAGCCTTGAGAGAGCTGAATAACCTTATATAAAGATAAAACAGCTCAACCTAAATCACTGCGAAGCTGCGAACGATCTCCTCATACAATCTGTGCGCGAACAAAAAGTAGACGTCGTAATCCTTAGTGAGCCCTACAAAGAATTCGATGCAAACGCGTGGATAACGGACACTACGGGAAAAGCGGCCATATAGACCTGTGGGAAAACCGCCTTCCAAGAGAGAATGCCAACATCAGGAGATGGTTTTATATGGGCAAAAATCGGCGGCATATATATTTATAGCTGCTATGCACCACCAAGCCTCTCGATAGCAGAGTTCAAAGAGCTGCTGGACAAACTCGTAAATGATGCTTTAGATCGAAAACCGCCGATCATTGCTGGCAACTTTAATGCATGGGCCGCTGAATGGGGATGCAAAGAAACGAACAGACGAGGAAGATCCCTACTGGAGGCTTTTACAGCCCTAGACGTGGTACTAGCAAACAGCGGAAATAAACCCACGTTTTGCAGAGGCAGCGGCGCCTCGATTATAGACATCACGTACGTAAGTAGCTCCTTGATAGGAAGAACAAAGTGGGAAGTCAGTGACCTCTATATTCATAGCGACCACCAGGCGATAATATGTGAAGTGTTGCCGGAAGCAAGAAGACAAACACCGCTAGCCAGTCTACCCCAGAAAAAAGGCTGGAAATCAGACTTTTTCAACGTGGAAGCATTCACATGTATCTTCAACAGAAACGCAGTACTGACGGGTCGTGCGGGCAGTAAAGCAATGCAGGCCATAAATGAGGTTACACGGGCATGTGACGCCACAATGAGGAGAAGAAAGGCCATGGAACATCGTCCCCCAGTTTACTGGTGGAATGAAGAAATCGCGCAGCTACGTACCAAGTGTCATCGAGCGAAAAGGGCGTATACGCGATCTAGAGCGAGGGCCGTCTCTAGTGAACTGCAAGAAGACTACAGGGTGGCTCGAAAGGAACTAAAAACAGCCATACTAAAGAGCAAACGTAAGTGTTTTGCCGAGCTGTGTGATGAAGCTGACGAAAATCCTTGGGGCAAAGCATACCAAATCGTCAAGAAAAAATTTAAAAGGTGCCAGCCACAGATTTCCACCTGCCCAGAGTTCTTACACAACATCGTGGTCGGACTATTTTCTCATCAACAAGAGAACGCATTCTTGGATGATCCAATAGTGGAGGCACCAACAATCCGAGAGGTAACCATAGAAGAAATAATCGAAATTTGCAATAAAATTGGAGATAAAAAAGCACCTAGACCAGATGGTATCCCAAATATAGCACTCAAGACAGCTATAAAAGTAAGCCCAGAAATGTTTATTAACATTTACAACTCGTGCCTGAAGGAAGGAGTCTTCCCGGATCAGTGGAAACCACCAAATGAACCATCATCATACCGCCCGCTCCAATACGGCTGGCAAAATATTGGAGCGAATCATCTGTAACAGGGTAGAGGCAGAAATTCAAGAATCTGGAGGTCTTTCAAAACACCAATACGGTTTTCGAAAAGCGCGCTCAACAACAGATGCAATCAATGTGGTAATTAAAACGGCACAAGAGGCTATACAGGGAAGAAGATGGAGAGGCGGTTCCAAAAAGTACTGCTTGGTTATAAATCTCGACATAAAAAACGCCTTCAATACGGCAAATTGGAGTCACATCTTACAAGTGCTCAGAAGGATGAGAGTACCACAATACCTCATAGACGTTATTGTTGACTACTTCAGGTGCAGAATCTTGGTATACAATACAGACCGCGGCCCCAAGGAATATAAGATCACAGGCGGAGTACCACAGGGCTCAGTCCTTGGCCCTTTGCTCTGGAATATTATGTATGACGGTATACTGCGACTTCCTATACCCGAAGAAACAAAATAGTGGGATTTGCTGATGATATCGCCATTATTGTCACTGCTAAACTGTTGGAGGAGGTGGAACAGATAAGCAATGCGACAATAAGGATAATACGAAAATGGCTCACCCCAGTTGGTCTAACACTGGCGGAGCATAAAACTGAAGCAGTCCTGATAAGTAATGGGAAGAAGGTAGAAACTCTCACCATTATAGTCGGCGGCCATGAAATCACATCTAAACCGCATATAAAATACCTAGGTATCATGATAGATACGAGACTTTCATTTAGAGATCACCTTAAGTATGTAGGCCGAAAAGGTGCAATAGCAAGTGCTGCACTCGCGAGTATCATGCCCAACGAAAGAAAGAAACGAGGCCAGCGTAAACCGGCTCTATAGAGCAGAAAGCCTAAGAGAATGGCAAGAACGCTGGAATGCTTCTGAGAAAGGCAGGTGGACCCATAGGCTCATACAACAAATCCAGCCATGGTTCGACAGGCAACATGGAGAACTTGAGTTCTACTTAACGCAGTTCCTAACGGGCCTTGGATGCTTTCGTTCGTACTTACATAAGTATAAACACGACAATAGCCCTTACTGTCCGCTTTGCTCTGACTGCGTAGAAAACGCAGAACATATATATTTTGAATGCCCAAGATTCCTCGACGAAAGGAATGCACAAGGAGTGAACTCGGTCATCCACTGACGCCAGAAAACATTGTTGGCAAAATGCTCAAAAGCCAGGAAGCATGAAACGCAGTCGCTGGGAGCACAATGCGCATAATGAAGATTCTAAGAACCCTAGAAAGAGAAAGGAAAGAATCAGACTGGCGTAATACAATAAACGCTGAGCAGGAAAATGCAAACATGCACTAGTCGAATACATCAGACAAAAACCCCCACCGCGATGAAATGCTTGACGGCAGTACCGCGGGGAATGGGACGGTCGTGGGAGGGGGGTTAAGTGGGTAAAAGTCCCACACTGTTACTCAGGACGTACTGAGTTTCGTCTTTTGAAGATTACCCCTCCCAATCAACAAAAAAAAAAAAGCCCATCAAATATTCTTCGTTTATAGGATCGTCTACTTATATAATAGCAGTGTCTAGTTTTTCACCCAACTTAAACCATTCTGCAAAGGAAAAACACCGTTTTCGTACTGTGGCTCTTGCTAGTATTGTCTATCAGCAGTATATCTGTGAGGTATCTAAATAATACCTTTCTCAGATAGTTCATATGCCGTTCCAGAATGTGTAAGTGCATTTCCGGCTTTCCTGTTTCTAAATTTAACTATAATTTAGTGAATTGTCAGGAAATCTAAATACGCGTTTTACAAAGTATCTTTGCATTGTGTTTAGCTCACTAAAATATGAAAAACCCCATACTTGGCTCGCCTAACAGAATATTGCTAAGGCATCTGCTTTTAATAATAATTATGTTTTGCAGAAAATTTGATATTGTTTCTTCCTAGGAAGTTATTCCATACTACATTTGCTTGCTTTTGTTTTAACTTTTCTTTCTTATAGATATTCCATGAAAGACAGACATGGACGTATAACAACTCCGATTTATTTATAAGAATTCACAATTTCAATTTCTTCATTATTAAAGAACCATTTTTTAGCAGTGCATTTTTAAAAACCGTTATTTTTGATTTTTCAAGATTTATTTCAAGATTCTAAAGTTTTCAATAATCACAAAAGGGGTTGGTTATTTTCTGTAAGATTTTACTATTTTCGGCTAACATTATTAGATCCGTTCGCGTACTTTCCGAGCCAAAAACTAATCAATTGTCAAATATGAGATGATCAGAGTAAAAACTCGCAGAGGGGAAAATCTAAGCAAATGTACGCAAATGAAAAGCGAGCCATGTCGAGCTAACTGTCACTAAACGAAATTATAATGAACAAATTAAACTCGTATGAGAACCAACAGATTCATATTAAGTTAAAAAGAAATGTTTGGGGAGAACATTCACACATCACAGCATTTTCTTCAAGATACTTTGCATCTATTTTTTATGTCTATTGACTTTTTGAAATGAAGTTAAAAACTCTTTAACTCATTTGACAATCAGCTGATTCCCCTTGGCAGTTTTTACGTTCGAGCAGGCAAAAGTTCTTCGAGCACATTCAAGCACAGAGGGGAAATATTCGCCACTCGCTACTTATCAATTTTTCTATTTATCTGTCATGTTCGCTAAGTACGCGAACACACATCAAGCACTTTAGAGCACCTTAAAGGGCTTTAGAATGTGTACGCGAATGGACATGTTATATCATCAGCATATAGCAAAACTCGTTTTAAAATTCCTTCAATATAAAGTCCTCCTCCAATTAACTCATGCAAATCGTTTAACATCAATGCAAACAAAAGTGGACTCAAAATGCAGCCCTGTTTAACGCCCAAATTGGTTTCAAAATATTCGGACGTTCTTTCTCCATGCCGTAACGCAGCTTTTGCCTCTTTGAACAATTTTTGACAAGATTCAGACATTTTTTTGGTATGCACCATGGTATTCAATTTAAAAAATAATGATTTGCATGCTTTCCAATCAAAAGCAGCCGGAAATCAACAAAAAACTCATAAATCTTTCTTTTTTCGGAATTTTGTATGCTGATTATACTAGTGAAATTGAAAATATTGACTTCTTCTAAAGAGATATCTTGATCCAGTTCGGTAACTAGTGAATGTTTCTCAGTGTATTGAAATAACATGCATACGAGCAACTCGCGACTAATAAATATCAATACAATTATTTTCTGTACATTATAATAAATAAATAAGCCGACTTTTAAACTCTTTTTTTTTTTTGCCTTATGGGTGGTGGAAAACGTTACTGCTCACGACTTTTAAAGTCTAGCAGCCTTTAAAGCCTGACTAGATAAATAAAGCAATATAGCTTCGTAAGCTTTTCAACCAATATACATGCATTAACAAATAATAATAAACTGCATGCTTGCTCCCGGCATACTTCATCAATATTATTTAAGAATGAGAATAATTATAATTATAATTAAGAATTATTATTGGATGGAATGCGTTAAATAACTACTCCATGAATGCATTGATGTATAGAAAATATATTTTGGAGGAAGGTTTTTAAAATAGAAATGTCAATACAGCTAGATTCTTTACATAAGTGCTTAAATTTTTTATATGAATGTTTAAGCTTTACTTACTTATATCCTGTATCCCCTTGTGGGTCCTAGGGCCTCTACTACGCCTACGCGCCATCGTGTACGGTTTCTGGCAATGTGTCTGAGTTCTCCCCAACTTTTCCTTACTGCCGTGCCTCCTTCTCGACTATTCTGCGACATGTTTTCCTTGGGCCGCCAGGTCTTTTGCCATCCTGAGTGAAAGGGTTTCATTGCATAGCATGGTTCGCTATGGAACTGTCAAAAGTGTGAAATCCAATCCACTGCCACTTCCGTCGTTGGATGATTGTGCCTATTAATTGCTGACCCGTTCTCTCGTAAAGGTGTTTGTTTAAGCTTAAGTATATGCATATTTTATTTAGGGAGCCTAAATGTCAATCTGGCAGACTATTTGGACAGACTAAATAGACCTGCAAACTAAGTAAGATATTGTATTGACCTTCCCTTTTACGAAATAAAAGCCTTATGTTGGTTCCTAACAAAAGCACAACACGACACCGAACACGCAACACACAATATGCCGCACACAGGTCGACATAAAGTCGAAACCGAGCACATTTGACACTTCTTACGCGATGAAATAGTTTTTTGCCCATTGAACTAGATATCGAGATATGTATATGTAAAATCAAAATATCATCGATAACTAGTAACAACGCACAAAAAATAATTAATATTATTATGACTATTTGTGAAATACAAATATCACAACCGAACACCGCGCGAGTAAACATAGAGCTGAAGCTGTGAAATGTGCAAGGCTAGATCGGTCAAATGCATGCTTTCTCTTTCCAACAGTAGCCAGACTCATAAGAATCAGCTAGTTATACACTCTAGCTAACTAGACTAATATATATTCTAAACCCTTATTAATGGCCGACTTGAAGAAAGCGAAATCACGCATTTAAAGTTCTATCAAGTCAATGTATAGGTATTATACCATTTAGATACGTACACATTCAAAACCTAATTTCTATTGTAAATTGGTGTATGAAAAAGGGTCATCAACCCCATGTAACATGCTGAAGCTTAACAGCTGTTTTTAACCGAGGCTAGCTTGTAGCATGATCTATTCGACACTCATCGACAGTCCAGCGTTGATGATGATCTATTCGACACTCATCAAAGCTGCCAATAAATTGATAACGTGGTGTTGAATTGAGTTTTTCATTCTTTTAACTTTAAATTATTTTCGGCTTCACCTTATTCCGAAACACCTTAACTAACTAAGGTATGGTGATTGGATGTCAAAATCACCACCACCTCAATGTGGTGTAACATCACACCGGTAACCACACAAACATCGCTTTATCCTTTGTTACAGCGTTTGGAACTATCTCCATAACATATTTTCAGAAGGCTACAATTTCCAGCTATTGGAAAGCAGAATCAATAGACATCTGCGGGCATCTCGGGGCGCTAGCTTGGCGTTAGATGTTCGCCATCCCTAAAAGAAATCATATATTGGATAAAAAGCCTTACCTTGAGAACGCCTGCGTTGCATATCACTGTATATTTTATGTGTAGTTCAGGAGATGCAGGAACGCATGGCCCAACAGCCCATGGAGAGCCTGGGCCTAGCTTTCGAAACCACTCGTGTTGTGCGCCATATATTTTTACACGAATGGAATGGACCAACAGTTTTGTGCCGTATCCGAAGGGCAGTTTTTATTTTGTTTTTGAAAAGCTTTCTCATGACAACAATACTCTCAGATGTTTGTGATAGATTTAAAAATGAGTAAATTTCCATTCTATTCTGTAATTTTGTTTTTTGATCTCCTTGTGGTCCTCTTGCCAATAACTCTTTCAATGTATCAAGCACACGATACTCCAAGCTTCGAGATCTCAAAATGAGATGCGAGGTTATAAATCTCAGGAGCCTGCCAACTGATGGTATTTTAACTAGCACAACTTTTTCCCGATGATCCAGTAAAATTAACATTTAGTAAAATATGGGACTCTTGGATAATAGAGCACTTTTCAACACTAATACTTACTTACTTACTTGCGTATGTGGGGCGTCAGTTTGAGGTGAACCTGAACCTCAATCGACCTAAAGATATCTTCATCCGCTTTCTATAAATTCATGTTTCAGCGTACTGGGATGATTAAGGTCCTATATAAAATTTTCTAATATTTCGCGATGGGGTTTTACTACTCAATCTGCTTCTAAGACCGAAGAAACAGTTTGTTAAGTATTATTGTTACTGTTTAATTTCTAAGTTGATATTGTTGTCAGATGTAATAGCAGGGCCGAAGTAGAGAAGGTCCCTTACTACCTCAAAGATAATTTTATAGGTATTTAATATAATACTCTAATTGATACGTCGATGTTGAATGCCCCTTCTTGACGACAGCATATACTTAGTTTTATCCTAGTTCACCGTTAAACCCGGTTTTTCCTCTATACCAGCGGCCTCACGTCTCCTAACGCAATTTTAACGTTATTCTTAGGGCACTGCTCGTATTAATGTCATGTCGAGGAGCTCGTACAAACATTTTTTAGTACCGTCATTGCTTTCATCTGCAAGCGCAGATGTTGAGGGTGTAGATGGTTCAGAGAACTCCTCTCAAGGTCCTCGCTTCCTACTAGGGTCTCCTGGCTGAAGGCGGATGAAGTGCCCGGGTTTTAATTTTGTTGTTGGATGCATTGTAATCCTGGTCCCACAAGTGAAAATGGAAATTAGGTCGGTCCAGATATAGCCGATTTATCGAGATAAAGCTAAATACGACAGGCCCTATCCGTGCGTCTGAAGGAGCTCGTCAAAAACTGCCTACATTCTTGGGCACGGTTTCCTGCATTGAAGCGCTCATACCATCACTGAAATCAGGTACCTCATCGGACCAAAAAGAAAATGTAGCGGATTAAACTATTGAGGAGTTGAGAATCCTATACAATGCTCCTTGGCCTTAGCTAACCCCATCTTGACATCGCACGAGACTACTGTGGTGGTTATTACCGGCTGACACCCACGTGGAGGATTAGGAGGAGCATTTTTGCCTAGCCAAAAACGTCAATACCTTTAATTGAAATTTCAACGAATTCCCGACATTACTTTGAAATCAAAGAATTCCAAAACATTCCTTGGACATTTCCAAATGATCCCCCACTTCCGACAGCATAAATGTCACAAGTATTAAAACACTACTAGTACCTACTTTTTCACAAGGTATAATAATTCCTTCGCAAAAATGCAAATTGTAATTTTCCAGTCAGCAGTCGTCTCCTGGGGTTTTTACACACCGGCTTCAGCCAGAAATGCTTAAATCAACTTACCCCGACCACAAACTATACCACCTAAGCTCTAGAAATCTCAAACAACTCTCCCCCAAGCCGAAACTTAACTACGAGCAACGATCAAAGGAGACCAAAACGCCCAGGATACACCTCTGAATCTAGCCAACTGCAAATGCAAAGACGAGAAAAAAAGAATTGAAATTTAAATCGTCTCCATCGTCGTCCTTGTCGTAGTCGTCCTCGCCGTCGTAGTCGTTCTAGTCGTTGTCGAAACATCGGGATTCCCAGTGATTATGAATTAAGACACATCCAACTGTGTAGTTTGGAATCCTGTTGCACAAATTCCTCCTGTGCAACAGGATTCGTAATTCACCGAGAGTAAGAACTGACGTTATCAGTTGGCAAACATTTCCAACTTCGCCGGCTCAGTGGTGTTTTTTACCTGTCACTATGGAAACGGTGTCCTTTTTTCCCCAACCAATTCCTCTGGATTTTATGTGATTTTTGTTCTCCTTACTTTATATCACTGGGATGCATCCTTTGGTGGGTTCTGCATATTTTTTGTTGCTTGCGTAGAGTTCCTTTTTGATTTAACACAATTTTGTATAGAAGGAGATTTCGCTCTCAGCGGGTTGAGAACCGGTAAAAAACGGATTTGCCATGTGACAAAAAGCACACACCGGTACACAGCGACCCTGAATCTACCCAGGTAAAATGAGAAAATGAGAAAATGGGAAAATTTTCGTCTCAGAACTTTTAATTAGTTTTTGTGAGCCTGGCGCGTTGCTTAGGTTTTGCCACTTTTTCACTCAGACAGCAATGATATCCTTGCGCTGTTGTTTCTACTGTTTGACTGCCCGGTAGAGCTGATATTACCTCTGATCAATCGAGTTTTTTCTTCTCTGTTATCACGTATCCTTGTCACTTTGCTTAAAATGCATTTTTGAGTTGTGTGCGAGTTTGTTTTGTTTAGTCCTTTGATAAGGATCCACTCATCAACTTATACTGCCCCGCATTCTGTGTTTCTTCAGATCAGATTCTACAGATTATGTCGGTGGATACATTTGAAATTTATTTTTCAAATGAAATTTATGGGCAGAAGATTTTGTGAAAGGATAAGGCGAGATACTATCACAGCAACCAACGTCTTTGAGTTTTACATAGAGTGAACGAGATTGGCTGATGGGAGTGGAACAAATTACGGAATTGGTGGGACTGGTGGGATACTGGTGCGTGGGGGGTTTTGAATCGTCTTGCCATTTTGTAATGAGTTGGCGTGCGGCTAAAGGTGTTTTAATTGACTTTTAATAAGATTCACCCCCTGAGATGGCAGTCGAAGAAACTAGTTTGTCACCACGGTAATCAAGAGGCAGCTACCGAAGGCGGCGATGGGGTTAAAGTTCTCTGCTCTCAATTATTTTGTTCGGTAAAAGATAAAGAACTGTGATTTAGACAGGAGAAGAGAGGGGAAATATTTCGTTTTAATTTCATTAAAAGTTCATTATGTAGTCACAAATTTGTTGCTTGAATCTTTATTAACTTCATTTTCTTTTCTTTCTTTTCTTTTGTAGGTTCTCGGTAGTAAATGACCGAGGTTTCGCAGTCAATAAATGGAAATGAAGGTAAGATTGTTCCCATATTTTTCTTCAATTAGACATTAGTACTTATATACGCATGAAAAGAGGTGTAAAATGATGTAACAGTCATCCATCGGGAAAGCAGTTTATGCTCGAAATGTGTTAAAAAATATCTCCAGGCAATAAAACAAAAAGGTAAGGTAGACAGGAAGACAATTTAAATCAGACCTTTGATATATTGTAGATATTAGGGCAGGGGAAAAGAGAGAGAGTCATACCAAGAAGTAGCAAAAAAAAAGCAGTAAGCTTAATATTATATATTAATATAATAACTGAAGCTATAGTAATCCAGGAGTATGGGATTGATGGTACTCTCTTAAGGGCGATTCAGTCTTTATATACAAACTGCAGAAGCTGTGTTCGGATAAACGGTGTTAAATCAATACCTTTCACTGTGGTCGTTGGACTCAGCCAGGGGTGCGTTTTGTCACCTCTCCTCTTCATTGTATATATGTACTGGATGTTGCAGCGCAGCCGTGGCGGGAAACGTTTCGAAGTGGGAGACCTAAGGATTAGTCATCTGCTCTTTGCGGATGATTTGGTCATCCTTGGGTCCTCTCAAACCGAACTTCAGCGCGCACTCGAAAGGTTTGTAGCCGTTTATGATGATGCTGGAATGAAGATCAACGTGAACAAATCGGAAGTAATGGTCGTTTCCAAAAAAACCCATTCAGTGCACTCTGCATGTTAGTGGAGTTCCACTGAAGCAGGTGGATAAGTTTAAGTACCTCGGGATCCTATTCACGAGTGATGGGAAGAACAATACCGAGTTATCTTGTAGAATTGGTCAAGCTGGATCAATTTTGAGAGAGCTTGACCAATCTGTTATAAGGAAAGCCGAACTTAGTGTTCAAGCTAAGCTATCGGTTTTTAACTCGGTGTATGTTCCAACCTCACCTATGGTCATGAAATTTGGGTAGTGACCGAAAGAATAAGATCGCGGGTACAAGCTGCCGAAATGAGGTTCCTTCGCGGTGTTGCTGAAATAACTCGTAGGGATCGAGTGCGCAACACCAGAGTACGCGAGGCGCTCAATGTTGAGCAGCTACTTCTCCGAACGGAACGATCTATGCTTCGATGGTTTGGTCACGTAGTGCGTATGCCCCCAGAACGGCTTCTAAGACGTGCCATGGTGGCCGTGGCATCAGGTAGGCGACCCCGTGGTAGGCCTAGAAATAGATGGTTGGACCAAGTCCGGCATCTCTCCTGGAGCCGTCTAGGGATTCCTCCTGATGAGTTGGAGTCGATGGCGGAGGATCGAGAAGGATGGAGGGTCCACCTGAGCATCCTACCCCCGCGACCCTCATGAAGGATTAGCGGGCCATTGAAAATGTATGCATGTATGTATAGAAATCCTAAGCATCAAATGCCTACGTAAACGGAACCATGCTTCGGCCAAAGTGGCTAGATGCCTCATATGATGGTCAGAGATATCAGTAATTTGCGTAATAAATCGCTATTTTTGCGTGATTGTGTTAGAGTATCAAATTGTATTCAATTCATTGAGTTTTAGGCTTAAGATTAAAATAAATGCAAAGTCAAATAAGAAGCCGGTCTTTTTAATAATGTCTACGCTCCGTTTAATTCCTGGAAAAATACTTTGACTGTAAGAATCTTGCACACCAACCCTCTGAGGAGTTTCTTTAAATTGTTTCGTCATCGTTGACCAAATTAAGGAACATTTATATAAAATGAATGTAGGTTATCTAAAGGATGTAAGCACCGTGTGATACATATCGTACAAATTGAATCAGAACATTTTTAATTTCGTCGATCAAAAATCCGCAAAACCGTCCTGAAGTTTTCCCACCAGCTTTTGGTAGTCCTTGCTCTGACACTTCACTGAAACTGGATTTATACACTTTAAATCGAAATAATTTAGTCATATCTATGTATGTACATATGGTATATTTGCATAACGAAATTGTTGGCGGGTTAATATTTACATTCGTTATAAATTGGAAACATAAAAACGTACATTTTCTGTCAGTAATTATATTTTCAAAGCAATTCTCTATAAATCTCTATTAATTCGATATTTTGGAAGTCAATATAGTTCAGCATGCCCTCTTTTTGGCAGCACGCAACAATTATTAACGGACACAAACCAACATATCTCCACTAAAGCAGGGCAAGACGGAACATTATTGCTATAGATGGAAATAATGCTAATGAACAAAACGTTAGATTTTGGCTTCACTCAGACAGTGCTAAAGGGTGCCACTATCAGAATTTCCAAAAAAGTCAAATATCTAGAAGTGATTCTCGATAAAAACAAAACTTTTTAGGTCCAAACGTATCATCCAAGATGCAGAGTATAGTTGCTTTCGTTAAGACATGGGGCGTATCAGCGAATAAAGTCGATTGGAGCTATACGGCTATGATAAGACCATTTCTGGTACATGCGTCGATTGTTTAGTGGTAGGGGCTTTTGCGTAAATATATTACTGCCTTTTGCGCCAAACTTCAAAGATCGGCCGGTCTTGGCTACACGGGAGTTTCCCGAGAACGTCTCGCTCTCTTCTAGATGCACTACTGAACTTACCTCCGCTTGATACTTATATCATGAACAGTATTATCCAAGCCATCCTTCGGCTTAGTTTTAATAACCTTGCGCGACACTTATCCAAGGACTGCGCTGTCATGGATATGCCGTCTGACGCAATGACACCAGAACCTGCGCAAAATGAAAGTCAACCTTCTCTGTGTTCAGGACTACCCCCTGCCAGAGTCTGAGCCTGAAATGGATTGTAGTCTAATTTTCAAGTATGGCTCCAAAACTAGCGAAGGGTCTGGCGCCTGTGTATTCCTTGAAGATGACAAATTTAAGTCAATCAAATACGCATCTCCTTTCCAAGCGGAGACTTATGCAATCCCAATGACCATGAGATGAACGGGTGAATGGGTCGGAGTATCTGCACCTGTAGTGATGGCCAGGCTGCGCTTAAAGCCTTGCTCAACCCTTTAACCGCTTCCAAAATGGTTCATCAATGTAAAAACTCTCTAAATTTGTTCGCCAGGATGAATTCTGTGATTCATATCAGAGTCCCTCTTGGGAATGAGATCTCCGATGAAATTGATAGACAAGGTTCAAAGAAAGACTTCTCAGGATCTAAACATACGTTGAGTCGTTGGTTAGGGCTTCCAATGTCGATTGGATTCCTTACGAACAAGCTGAGCAAACTGATGCTTCCGGTCACCTGTAAGCAATCCGTGGCGTTCTTGCTATCTCTCGTGAGAAAAGACTGCAGACAACTTATCGGTGTCTTTATCTATCTGGTCTCAAGTGACACTACAGTCTGCGATGCTTTTGGAGATGGCGACAACGCTGCGGAACAGTTCCTCTACGAAAGTGTCTGCTGGTACTGTAAGTTCCTCATCACTAAAGCGCTTGCTTGGCTTTCTTTGAAAGAGAAGAACATTTTAATAAAATGTAAAACTAAGTTCTCTTGCTTCTTTGTAGTACAATGGACCACTTGCACCATATTTGACCTTAACTATTTTGTGAAACACCTCTTTTTCAACTTAGTTTCTCTACAAGTCTACATGATTGGTTTTGTTAGCGATTGTGCTGGGATTTTGCTTGGTAGTTTGAAAAGATTTTTTTAACTCAAACAGCGAACTAGGTTTTATCATCAAAAAGACGTATTTGAGATAAGCTCGATTGTACTATACTCAAAAGAAAGACCAAATTGTTTTCGGCAAATGGATATGTATGTCTGCCTGTTTGTCCATCTGCTTGTGCCTAGCGAAAGTTGTTTTTATTCACCGTGTCAAAGTGTTTATAAGCTAGTTACTTACTTACTTGGGTAGCGCTATAGTTCGAGGTGAACCTGGATCTCAACCAACAAGCCTCACTATTCAGCTCGATCTTTAGCTAATTGCCTTCAGGTGCGCTCTCCAAGTTGGTTGAGGTCCCTTGAACTTATGCGCGCAACCTACGGCTGGGAGGCCCTCTACTACGTCGTACCTCCGGGTTAGATTCAAAGGCTCTGCGGGCCGTTGCGTTGCCGTCTATTCGCTCTACATGAGCGAATCTCAATACACAGTTTTTTGACTAGGTCGATGTCGCTGCACAACTCATATAGTTCTTCATGGAAACTTTTCCTCCAAAAATGTTGTTCTCTCCAAGCGACCAAGGATATCTTCATCCACTTTCAATAAAGACCATGTTTTAGCGCCGTAAACAGGACTAGGATGATCAGGGTCTTATATAGAGTCTCCTTTGTTGCTCGAAATAGGGCTTTATTGAATTGCCTTATTAGCCCAAAAATCAGCGATTGGCAAGAGTTATTCTTTACTTGATTTATGCGCTGGTGTCGTTTTCAGAATTTATAGCAGAGCCAAAGTACACAAGTCCCTTACTACCTCGAAGTTGTAGCCGCCGACTACGACGTTCTGTCCAATTCGTTGCAGTTGATTGCTTCTTCTTGTTGAAAGCATATACTTAGCTTTATCCTCGTTAATCGCTTGACCCATTTTTTGTTGCTTTTGCTTCAATGCTTGTAAACGCACTTGTGACAGCTTGTGACAGCCCGCTGAGTTCTTCCAATAATGCCAATATCGTCGGCGTATGCAAGCAATTGTACGGACTTTTAATAGATTGTGCCTCCGTTTGCTCTAAATTGGAATCGGGAAAAATACCCTCCTCTGATATTATACTAGCTGGCACCCAGCGTGCGTTGCTGTGCCTAACAAAAAAACAACTGTCAGGGAGGCGCCTGGGGCTAAGTCTGTATGCTTTTGTAATTTTTTTTTGCCTATCACATTTGTATCGTAATTAACTACATTTAAAAAAAAAAAAAAAACAAAGTAAAATGGTTGAAAATTACGTCCGGTAGAGGGACACAAACGCATTTTGTCACATAGATTTATATTGTATATAAGAAGAATAATATTCTTTTTACTATTATTAGTCTGTACAGTGCATGTTCGAATATGTACATATACATACCATATATATCCAAAACAAAGAAAACCAAAACATGTTTCTTTGTTTCGTAAGAAAACCTGTTCCCTGCTGATTATGGAAAATTGCATTTTCCAACTATTTAAGCTTCCGAATTCATTCAAGAAAACGATTCCAAATTGTGTAACAATCGTTTCAATTTTCCATGCAATTTGCTCTCACACTCCAAGCATTCTCCCCAAAAAGAGTTATTCGCAAGCAGTAGCACAATCCCCTAAAACGTTTCATTCAAGTATTTGCATATAAACGACGACTTTTGAGCAATGAATGTGCGACAATTGTATGACGAATCCGCCAATTCATTGTTCAATAGCGGACGTAAGGATGGAAAAACCGCAAAGGAAGCACCCAAACTAACTCTTTCACAAAGGAAATGGTAAACGCCAGCAATTTCCCAAGGATCCACATCCAACTCCGCGAATTTCACATTTAAAATGATTTTGTTTCTCCATCAAGTGGTTTGGGATGATGGAACAGATAAAAAGAAAACGTACCCACTTCCAGGACAGAAGAGAAGTGAGTATTGGAAAACTTTTGCACTTAATAAATGTGAATTTTTCTTTTCTTTGCGAGATATCCTTGTGCTGAGCTACCTTAGTTGACTCCTTCCATCCGGTGGACTAGGTTTGCTAGCACAACAAAGGACCAGCGAAAAAATTGTATTTTTTTTGTTTGAAGAGCAAAAGTTTAAACAAGAAAAGTTCCCTAACCTAATTCAACATCATTGGCGGAGATTATTTTGAGCAATTTCTTAAGCTGTACTAAAAGTGAATATTCTTTTAGCTACTTGCCTTTAGAAATTCAATTAGGAAGGTTGACTACTTGGAGTAGGGCTTATCGCGTAGAGGAATTGTTTCGCTCTGCAGGTCTATTCAAGGTACTTTGCTTATGACATTTGTGTTCGCTGATGATGGTATATTTCAGATTCATATTCATTGGCATAACAACAAGATATCATTTATTTATTTATAAATTCAAGAATACTGCTTTCTATTAATATGATTAGTTGGAGTGTACCAGCATCCATAACGATACATTATGGGACCCCGACCTGAACACTGCTTAGCATCTTCCCTCATCTTCTTGGCTTATTGTGATTTGCAAAAATGACACTTCCGCAAAAGTGATCCTCTGGTAAATGTTCTGAATCTTTTTTTGTGCTTATCTTTCGCGTCTCTATTGGGTTTTAATCTTACATAGTATCATTTGGTAGCCATTTTAGTTATAATAGGCCCCAAAGGTTAGGTTAGATTAAAGGGGTTAGCTGCAGCCTGCACTCGGATCTCAAACGGATCCATTGTGCTCCCCTGACGTGGAGTTTCCTGGTTAAAGTACTGAAAAGAGAGGAAAAACAAAATGACTAGAGTTCTGTGTTAATGGAATGGACTGCTCTGAACCACCCTGAAGAAGTTATGAAATTCATGATGGTGGTTGGCGGCTTTTCAGGCAGATCGGCCAGATAGTTGAAAAATACTCTCCAAGGGCCGTCTTTCTGGTATTTCAGAGACTAGGGCATTTGCAATGGAAGTGTTCTGGGTTCTCCTTTGCGCCTGTGTTTCCGCATCCTCTGTAGAGTTCATTTGTTCGGTGGGCCGCCAATAGGTTGTGGCCGATAATGATTCCTATGAAGAGCGCCAAGTTTGTCTATTTCGAATGAGGATGAGCTTGGTTTTCATCTTGTCATGTTTTGTCCAGATGCTTCTAGAGACTCGGCATGATGGGTGCGCTCTCCATCTATCGTCTGCTTGTCGTTTGAAGTCAAGTGCTATGCTTGATATAACAAGTTTTATGGGAGGAAGGACTGAGCTTTGGACCATTGACGGGTCCTGTTCTCATCCCTTGCTTGCCAGTTCATTCACCATCTCGTTCCCTGGAATTCCTTTGTGACCTGGGATACACCAGAGTGTTACATAGTGGCTACGGATGAGCGTTTTATTTGCTTTGATTTTATTGCCGCCGATAAAATGACCTTTATAGCAGCTTGACTATATATTTAAATGTCAATCTCTTTTCTAGTTACAAGTTTCGTGTTCTCGTGCCACCTCTGCTATCGCTAGCCTGGAATACGCTGACGTGGTTCGGAAGTCTTCGTAATATTGCAATATCAGGTTCTGTTGAGTAGATACCCGAACCCACTCTTTCGTTTGTTTAGAACCCGTCACTGAAAACTAAAATCCTATGCAGATGGGGTCCGAAAGTTGGGATTATTCTTTTGTTAATGAAGAGGACCACTTCTGTATTCGCTTGATTAACGTTCAGTCCACATCTTCTCGCCCAGTTATGGAGGATATCCAGGGCCGATTGTAGTTTGGTGATTGTGTCAAGAAATTTGCCGGACATGTTTACTCCGCTATGTCCTAATTCCAAAAGGATCTCGTTTGCAACTAGAGTCCATAGTAGAGGAGATAGGACCCCTCCTTGCGGGGTTCCCCTAGTGGCCAGTGCATTTAGTTGGCTGTCACCCAGCTCCGAGTTGATGTGTCTCGTCTTGAGCATACATTCTATCCAGTCGGAGAGTGCGGAATCTACTCTGAGTCGGTCTGGTAATAGTCGTATTGATTCAGTTTTCACATTTTTAAAGGCTCCTTCCACGTACAAGAAGACCGCTTATGTGAATTCTTTGTGGTAGAGTGATCGCTCGATCATTCCTACCACTTTGTGCTCCTTACAAGCAGTACCTCTAAGGTTACAAAGCTTACAATAAGCTTCTGTTCTACTGTTTGCTCTTAGATTGTGGCCAGTATGACAACACAGGTTCTCACGCTATCATCGGTGGTGTTCTTGCCTAAGGTACTTACAATTTTTTTGATCAAAGTGCTCCTAATAACTACTTGTATATGTACGCAGTATTTCATTGCAGGAAAAAAACTAGCACCAAACCTCCATCTGCCTCTTGAAATGAACGTTCTAAATGGCAGCTTTTCCTATCGCATCACTTGTCCACTAATTTCTTTGGACGTCTTATAAGGTCAACCTAAAATAACTACATTTATTCCTAACTCACGTACGGACTGTGATGATAGGTCATGAACATCCTAACATAGGGAGAAGTTTAGCCGCGGCTTGTAGGATAGGCATTTTGTGGTATAGACATTTAGGATCACCATCTCGCACTGTAGCGTTCTTCTCCATATGGTAGGTACCGTCTATATATATTTAGCTCTATCAAAAGGGCCTTTGTAGATTTGAAATCAAGTATCATCATCGACCACCTGCGGGACTGATGTTAGATGTTGCCAGTGGAATACATGTACCTCCGCAACCTGACTAAATTTAAAACTGCTCCAATCCCCTAACCTATTACTGCTCCTATATACACGCATCATTTACCCCATGGAATTTAATTGAATTTGATTAACTTATGAAATTGAGTCACGTTTATCTTACTGGTGAGCCAAATTTATATCCACTCAATCCCAATCCCCATCCGAACGTGTCAGCGCTACACACATGCCTGTGAACATATCGCCCCCAATCCGCCTGTCCTGAACAAATCTCACTTTTTACCCGGTTTATGTTCCAATTAATATTATTTGTTTGCGAATATGGATACGGTAGCAATGGCAATGGAAATGGCATCTAAAAGCATCCCGACGAGATGCCAAGTAGTGGCATCACCTTAAATATAATTACAAATTCCAAAGGGACGACACGAGTTGTCACGAAATTAATCCCAAGTGTCCCTACGGCTAAATTGAAAGGAAAGTCATCTCCATCCTGCGCCTCATCCGGGTGCCTGGCTTATCTCCTCCTTCATAGTCCCGCCGCCACCGCCACCGTTGTTGCTTCAATCAAAATTGCTTTAAATTTAAATTTTTGCCAAAAAGGAAACTCATTACTATATCCCCTTAAGCTACCACTACCATCGGAATTGGGATTCTCGTCTACGATGTTGCTGCTGCTGGGATACACAACCCCATGCTGTTGTACAGGGAAACACCTAAAGTCCCCGTAGTGGTGGATTGAATGCCTCTGCCTCTCCTGGGGAGCATCATACATACATCAATAAATCTTAAGGTCCTATGCAAACAAAAACCTTTGATCTCAATCAATTTGCGTTCGGATAAAATCCTTTTATTTTCGATTACGAGGATTTGTTGTTTTCATGTTTTCTTGCTTCATCCATGGGAATCAGATTCAGATTCGGATTCGAATTCGGGAATATATATTGTTTGTAGTCTCGGTTGTTGTTTTTGGTTTTTGTTTTTCTTTTCATTTTGTGCACAATCACCGCCCGGTTGCATGTGGAGATACCATAATTTGTTGGTCTAATTTTATTGTATTTACCCTTTTTTTTGTTGTTAGGAGAAAATATCCTTGGAATTGGACTCTAGAGGGAGAGATGTTGGAGAAGGTTTGTTTATATAAAAACAAATGGGAGCATAATCGGTGCAAATAAAAAAATTTATCTACGTTTTTTTGTGATGAAATCGTATGTGTTTGTGTGTACAGAAGGATGTGGGCAACGGCGATTCAATATATTTTAGAGCAGTCAACAAGAAGTTTAAATTTAAAGAAATATTTTGATTTTATTTCAGGAATTCGAAGTTATGCGGGTTTAAGAACTCATATTTCTTTTTGCATGGGAAGACATACGAGCTAGTATACATTCATCTGAGATCAAAACGAAGTTGATATCCTGTTGGGTGTCATTGAAAGTAGTAACACATATTGAAGATAAGGTTTATCGTTTTGTATCCTCATACTATTCGGACTGGAACCATAGGTATCTATCGATATGCTGTAAATACCTAAGCTACTATAACTGAACAGTCTCCTATTTGTAACGCCAATGTAGTTGTATCCATGACACGATAGAAATCCACCGAATCACCGATACACCGTTCCAATCTTATTGCTGTAGAAAAAGTTGAGTAGCCTACTATTTTAGGGTTGCTTCCTTATGCGTACATCTATTTGGTAAGGTCCATGGAACCTGTTTCAAAACAGCATAAGATCCATGAACTACAGGTATATGTCCAGTTTTTAAGTTGATATACGTATAATGTGTGTTTTAAAGTGGACTTTATGTTCAACTGAAATGGTTATAGTATGATTTATAAAGTCCATAGTGAGATACAGTGAGTTAGATAGTTATGCATAAAGACCATGGAAATTACAACCATAGGACGTAGCGTCCACAGTTTTGGGCATAAGAGTTGATTAGCATATATGAATTGTAGTATCGTAAGTCGAATTAGAATTTATTTAAGAAAATGTAAATGTCGTGTAAACTTTGAATGTAATCCGCAAAATATGAAAATAAATTCGGTCTGAAACGAGATACCATAGTATTTCTACGATTTTGGGTTAAGTAATGCGTGATTGAGCGTGTGAAAAAAAAATGCAAAGTCTTAGATCCCATGTGCGGGCGAGGCGAATCACGCACTCTAAAATCAAGATCCAGAACAATGTCTGTAATTTTCCCTTTGTCCTTTTCAAATTGAAATTGTCGATCTAATGCCCGCTTATAATTGTTGAAATAGACTTAATGGGCATTATGCCTGTTTCAAATGGTAGCATCTAAGATCACATAGACGTCTTATTTTCCAGACCTGATGCGATACACTGATTGCACTA
The DNA here is from genome assembly GCA_945910035.1 of Brachypalpus laphriformis. Classification (NCBI taxonomy): domain Eukaryota; kingdom Metazoa; phylum Arthropoda; class Insecta; order Diptera; family Syrphidae; genus Brachypalpus; species Brachypalpus laphriformis. The sequence goes on from OX246753.1 coordinate 29,310,598, forward strand.
AGCGGCAAAGGGCGGTAGTTAATTTTGATTGTTCTATGTTTACCACACTGCCATAAGGATCAAATGTTGACCAATTCCTTCAATCTTTTCCTTATTTTTCTCTCGCCGATTTTTCCTGACTTTGCTCTGAATGCATCCCAGATACAGTTGACAATCCGATCATCCCTCCGGTCCTAGTTTTTTAGCTTTTACCGGAATTCAGAGTGCGTTAGCATCCAGATGTGTGGCATCCAGATGAGTCTTCGTTGCTTATGGTTATCAAAGGTTACCACTTGGAGGCGAACTAATTGTATACCCCATTTAAAATGGCGAACATACCAAACAACAAAATTCATTGTGATCAAAACGAAATATTGGTTTGCGAAATGAAGATTGGCAAATGATAGGTACCCGCGCACAGAGTACTTATTTATAGTCGTTACCAAATCGTAATTATTTCAGCGACCTAAGCTATCATTAGGGTAATAAGATCTTACATAATTAGTACATTAAGTTGCTCGAAATTATGAATGTCTAAACAAAGTTAATAGCCAGGTCAAAATCAGGAATGACAACTCATACTGAAGCTTAGAGTAATGAAAATGCAGGCAAAAGACGTGGTCAGTTGCATGGGACAAACATTACTGGAAATTGATAAATTTAACCAAAAATGTACTAAACATGATAACAGATTTCCTTACAGGGCTTACCATTTTATGCAGAAATATGACAGTTTGATTAGTAAAATGTGTAGCTATCTGGGATCTTCCCAAAAAACACTTGCGGTCACAAAAAGCTTAGATATCATAAGCAGGGTATAACATAGACCGTGTTCTATAAAGCTCAATAATCAAGCTGAGCTTTGATGCCAGACAATGTGAAAAATTCTAATATGCAATATCAAAAAATAGTCCGTAATTTAACTGTCAGCTATAAGCTGTGGGCTTGCTTCCTTGAGAAACACATCTTTAAAATGACTATGTTCTGAAAGATTAAAACTTACTTACTTACTTACTTGGGTGGCGCTACAGTTCGGGATGAACATGGGCCTCAACCAACAAGCCTCTCCAGTTAACTCGGTCTTTAGCTAATGGCATCCAGTTGCGCACTCCAAGTTGGTCGAGGTCCCCTTGAACTTGTGCGCGCCACCTACGGCGAGGAGGTCCTCTTCTGCGTCGTCCATCGGGATTAGATTCGAAGACTCTGCGGGCCGGAGCGTTGTTGTCCATTCACTCTACATGTCCAAGCCATCTCAGACGTCCAATACGCAATTTTTCAACTAGGTCGATGACGCTATACAGCTCGTATAGTTCGTCATTGAATCTTCTCCTCCAAAACCTGTCAACGCAAACGGGACCGAATATCTTACGAAGAATTGTTCTCTCCAAGCGACCAAGGATACCTTCATCCTCTTTTAATAAAGTCCATGTTTCAGCGCCGTAAAGCAGGACTGGGATCATCAGAGTCTTATACAGAGTCTCTTTGGTTGTTCGAGATAGGGCTTTACTGTTGAATTGCCTTATAAGCCCAAAAAACAGCGATTGCCAAGAGTTATTCTTCGCTGATCTTGTTTTTAGAGATGATAGCAGAGCCTCAAAGTTTAAGCTGCCGACTATGACGTTCTGTCCAAATCGTCGGTGTTGATTGTCCCTTCTTGTTGACAGCATATACTTGGTTTGCCGTCGTTTATCGCTAAACCCATTTTGGTGTATCGGGCAAACGATGCTGAGATTCCATTCATCAGGCATACACTCGTCTGACCAAATCTTAGAGATGAGTTGGGGTGTGCACTCTAACAATTCATTCCCAGCTGCCTTGAAAAGTAAGCCGTAAGCCGTCAGGTCCAGCAGCCTTGTTGGATTTTAGCTTGGTTATTGCTATCCTCACTCCGTTTTGGTCAGGTGGACGGAAATATTGACTATCATTGTCTATGTTGAATGGTTTATTCTGCCTAACAGCAGGATGTTGGTCATCGTCCCCGTTATACAGTCTGCAGAAGTTGTTTTTCCATATTCTCAGCACCGACTGTGATTCTACTACGAAGTTTCCATTTTCATCTCTACAGGTTTCTGTACGGGCATTGCTTCTCTGGCATGTTCTTCTCGTCTCTTTTGCTCGTAGAGCTCACGAGCAGCTCTCGTCTTCCTTTGTAGCGACGCTTTATATGCCTCTTGTTTTGCTGCATGCACTCGCCGGCATTCTTCCTCAAACCAGGGGTTTCGCGGTGGTGGGCGAGCGAGACCCAACGCATCAGTCGCGGCGTTTCTGATGACATGTTGGCAGCGTTGCCACTGGTCTTCGGCACTTGATGCTGGTGGCATAGGAGTGATTGAGAGATTTCGGGATACGCGTTCAGCAAAGAGTCCGGCTCTCTCTTGCGATTGCAGCTTTTGAACGTTAAATTTTCTCACAGTAGTTCGTCTTTGTTGCTCAGATTTGAATATCCGCACTCGTACCTTGGCTACAACAAGGTAATGATACGAGGTCCTGTTCCTTTAGTAATTCCCCTAGGACGAGGGGCCGGGTACACAGGTGCCAGAAGTCCACTACGGGAGTATGAGCGCTGCCGTTGGCCCATTAAGGGCTCCTCCGCCACCATCTCTATTTTAAGGTCCTGACCAACATTGGAAATTCCTTACCGACTTGTGATCCGAATACGTCGAAACAGCTCGCGCAAGATATTCACTAAGTTAAACCTAACTGGAACTATAGACGCCACCGTTGACTCCGTCTAGGGAATTCGTCCGCTGCCGCCTGGAACAGGAAAAAGTGCTCGAGTCAGAAAGCACTCTTCTCCCCCCTCTCTCATCTACTGCCGCCAAGAATCCTCCAAACGGGGTTGGTTACCCATTTCTTGGATTGAGGTACTAGGCACCCAGCTGTCACCGCGTGGAGGTTGAGAGTAGGAGTTGGTAAGATTAATACTTGCGTTATTTCTTTAGATTTTCTGGTCTTAAAAGCCTTTTTTTCAACTGAAAGCTAAGTGCCACGAAAATTTGTATTCCAAATTACTACATTATCCCGGCGAAAAAGCCAGCAACATTAGCATTTATCACGTGCACATGCGAACAAAGAATTTCTCACATGTATGCAAAATACAAAATCCTTGAGCTCTTCTCAACATTCCCTCTCCATGTCGCATGGCATTCCTAATTCATTCGAAATAAGGACATCTTCTGCACCAAATTGGTAAAAAAAAAAGACCAACACACTATTATACCAATCATATATTCATTCACAGAGCGCGACGATGAACCCAGCTTATCCCTGCTATTATCCTCGTGTGTCATGCGACTAGCAACCCTCCTTTCTTTCTACTCATGTGGCTGACTGACTGAATAATAAACAAAAAAGAAAAAGAAAGGAAAAGGGTGGTGTGTGGAACCAACAGAAAGAGCGACAACGCACAAAAAATAAGCTGAAAGGAGAATTATTTCATAACTGAATTAGAATTGAAAAATGTTGTTAACTTTCATTTCGCGAAATTGAAAAGGATGTTGTCCTCCCACTTCTCCATTACCGCCTCCCTGCGTAAGTGTAGCAACAAACACATCAAGTCGTTCTGCTGCTACTGCATAATAATTTGCGAATCAACTTGTAAATTGAGAAAGAAACAGACAAAAATGAGATATTTTCTTCTGCTTGATGCGAAGAATGAAATGAAAGAAACGGGAATAAAGCTCTCAACGCGGAGCGGAGGAGTGAATTATGCGTGTCCTGATTTAAGGCGGACTTGTGATCAGGATATGATGTTCAAAATAAGGGGTTCCTCTGAAATTGTGGGGAATCTGCGAATATGGGGCAACTCTATCATTGGAATTAGTATGATTACATACTCGTACATAGATAGGAAAATAGAGTAGGATGAACTGTGGTTTTCCTGGAAAATGTATAAAGTCAAGCCGCCATCGAAATTTCTCATTGTAATCCTCTCCTTAGACTGGATTAAAACTGGAAAATGGCAACATATTCAAGTTTTTGTTTTGTAAAATAAATATTGAGCTCTAACCCTGCTAGCTTTGGCAGTTAAAAGGGTGGTATCTTATATTTTCTGCTGAAGAGTACCAAATTTATCTTGTCTAGGTTGACGCGAAGTCAACAACCTCTAGCCCATTTTCCGATATTATTCAGAGCTAATTCCATCATTTCACTTAATGCGCCTAGAAATTTTTAGTGAACTTAAATCACCACGCCATCTGCATAGGCAGTGACGCTTATACCTATATTACTTAGTTCTAAAGGTATATCTTCAACGACTAGAATCCAGAGAAGAGGAAATATAACGCCTCCCTCATGTACCTACTTATGGTATGAATATAAACCACACATCCCTCATGCCACTGGTATGTAGCCTAACCTTAGACAATATTTAAAAATTGCTCTAAGCCTGTTTCCAACATTGCCTGGAGCTTTTTGCAGCAAAGGTATCAAAATGCAGTCAGGGCCTAGTGCTTTGAACGGGGCGAATAATATAGTAGCCTAACGCAGATCCTTCTATGTAATGAGTTTCTCTACCTCCTCCTCTACTGACAAGTCAATATTATACGAATGCCCACTAGTTATGGAAACCGTTCTGCTTCCTGGAAAATTAGCTTCACCTAAAACTTCCTCGATATTTTCCGCCCTACAGCCGTTCGAGTTCCTTATGAGGCTTGGAGCAGCCGCGTCTTTAGCCGCATCTTTCGGAGTCTGGAAGCTTCCCTAGTATTCGCGATAAACTCACAGAATTGCTTCCACGATACTGCTGTCTTTACTGGCCGGTCAATAGACAAACATGTTGGATGGTTCGACGGAATATTCTGACTGGCTGCAGAATCTTGGCTGTCATCACTATAAGTTCGTCTACAGAAATGGTGTTTCCAAATTCACAGCACATACAATGAGTATACTACAAGCTTCTCTATACATTCCCGCATGCTTCTGCTCGGGTTTTGTATTCCTGGTATGCTCCGTTCAGCCTCCAAACAAATATTCGAATATCATTCCTAATTTATAATTTACGCGTACTTACGGGTCATGAATACCCTTAAAATGTTTTACACAGTGCGAGCTTAGAAGAGATAGGCAGAGAGAGAGAGAGCGAGATAAATATTGGTGTAATGATTTGAAACTCAGGCATTAAATTTCGGAAAGTTGTCGGGGTTGCGAGTGTGTCGAGATAACTGGGAAGATTGGTTTTTTTTTTTGTTATTTTTTCTTTGCTTCTGATTCACAGTACTTTTTCACGACATCACCTGATGTCATTGGCATATCAATCATCTAACAGAGCGAATACGTATAATTTTTCCAGCCATATGACCTACCTACTGCCAATGTTAGTCCTTCGCAATTGGTCGAACTGACGGTTTAAAGTTTTCATGGGAAATGAGTAAATATATATTTCCATTTTTGATTCAATTGAGTGCTTCTCATCATCTCTCTTTCTTTACGTAAAAGTACTGGTGACATTGTAATTGTAATCACTGCTAGTCATGACTCTGCTTTTCTACTGTGCGAGAAATAATTGTAATTCATCTGTAGTATGATTGCTATGTTGCTCACCCTGATTTACTGCTTCCAACATTGCGAACAACATGGCATATGCACACTGCTTGCTCATAGTGTTCTAACGCACTGAGTAGGACAAAGTTGTTAGCGGAATAGTTGCAGCATAGTTGGAATAACACTCAGTATTTATATACAGCATTACGGTGTATTGTTGTGATTGTGATTGCTCTATAGTATTACTGCTCGGCTACCCAGTGTTCAGGGTAGGTACATACCAAATCACAGGACTCAGTTGTGATTGCTCTATGGTATGACTGTTTTCATCTGTGTATACTTGTGTAGTTCTAAATGATTCTAAGGAGGAACATTTTCAAAAATCTGTTTTTTCATCCTGCGTTTGTTTACGTTTGTGGTATTTATTGATTGATTGCCATTTGCGATTATTTTGTTTCATATTAAATTGAGTCCTGTGTTGTGCACCAAAGGAAGCAAAGCAATTAAATCCTAACTGTCCGTTTAAAGTGACCATTTTTTTAATTGCTTTTTGCTATCGCTCAGTGGTCTTCTTTTCTCCTCTGCTGTAGATAGCTCCCGTCCACCCATGCAACCCCGCTTTAAATGCGTACTACTTTGTACTTCGTTGACATTGTGGTGTTTAGGATATCAATATGCCTTCTACAAGCAAGGTAATATTTGGACAAACTTTTATAAAATAATGCCTACAATATGTAAGAAACCAGTCCTATAAATAGTATAGTACGTTGTCAGGGCACCCGTTTTTACAAAAACTTGCATATCATTCTATTTACAAAGCAGCAACAAAAGGTAAAAGGCTCTCGAAGACCTTTAAGAGAGATCAGGTATTTACTATAAGGATAGCTTAGTTTTTAACCTGTTCTTTTTGTCACTATTAAGAAAGTTTACGTTCATATCTCAAAGTCATGATGCCAATCAGCCTATTCCTCACCATGTTTTATAGTTAATCTAAGTCACCTCCTTTCATCGCACTCAAAGCAGATAATGATACTACTAACATATGATGGCAAATTTCTTCCTTCCCGTGAAGTACATAGGTCTTAAAAGACCACAGACATTTATTTAAATTTATCACGCAGACAATTTTCTTTCGTTTATAAGGAAAAATGGGCCACAAAGGTAGACCACTTTTATTGCAACCTAAAAACCACGTACACACGAGCACCGTATGGTTTTGCCTCCCGCACACTTGTATTTGCCGGATAAGATTTTTTTTTTCCACTTCACCCCGTTGGTACAAATTTTGGCTAGCACACACACTCTACCACCCACATATACGTATATGTAAGGATCTGTAAGGAGGCTCTTTAATAGTACCGGTTGAGTGGTGACGTCTCTACAACTGCTACTGCCCCCGCTACTGCTTCTGATGATGGGATGATGTCAATTTCCTTTCGATTTATTTATGAGTTATTTCCGATTTTATTTATTCCTATGATTTACGCTTTTTTTTTGTACTCGTCTCTTCAATCTCAAGCCCTGTATCTCCTGCTCAACTTCATACTCGTATATAGACATACAGCGTTATAGCGGTAAAAATAAATAAAAATCATTTTTATGGTTCACCTTTCCCCCCGTCCAACCAACTGAATGAGAGCGAGATCCTTTCAGTACTGGTGTGTGATTGAGAAGGCGGCAAGGACGCCCAACTGGCTGAGAGGATGTTTGGGTGAGAGGAAGAAAATCTAATAATTGCATCTCTATGGGTTTATTACCGTCGTCGTCGTTCTCGTCTCGTTGGTCGTTTGGTGTTGGAAAAGCGTGAAAGGATAATTTCTCTTCCTTTTTTTGTGCTCTCTACTGCTCTGTATTTTTATTTACTTTTCCGAGATTCTAAGTGTGCTTTTGTGTGTGAGTGAATGGATGGGTGGCAGGTGGGTGTGGCAAGGACGTGCCAATGTGCGGAAGTAATTTGTGTTTTCATTAGGTTTACACATTGAATCGCTGGAATTGGTGATGGCTGAGGAATGCTATCCGTTTGCGAGAAATGAACATCCTGCAAAATGTGTGCTGTAAGTGTATGGAAGTATGGAACGGAGTGTATTTAGGAGACTTCCGATCACATTTTGGACGTCTAGCCGTCTGGAAATACTTTTTTGGGAACTGGTTATTTACAGACAAAATGTGAATGCAGATTGGGATTTCTACATACGGATTCAATTGGATGAGATTGAAGTGATAAGGCGATGTTTTGCATATAAGAGTTTTTTTTTTAGGAGTTTTCTGCAACACGATCGATTAAAGCGAGACAACTACTTCTAAGGTTTTTCTTACGATTTGCTTCGCAGCGAGATCTCGTGGCATGGTTTTGGATTTATTTTAAATGTTTTGAAAATGAAATACAGTTCTTAATGCTTTCCAAATTATTTAAGAAAAAGCAGAGAATAATATATTTTTCTTCATTAACTTTCTAAAATTTTACCAGAAGTTTGTAGTTATTAAGGGATTTCGAGCAATTTTCAATAGAGATCTAACCTACTGTCAAAAGTCTCCTTTCCAGAATGGTTTTCTGACTCTCTTTAGTTCTCACACATCGATAACTTTGGACAGACCAACGTAATACCCAATTCCAATGTGTTTAAATCCATGGTGTCAGTTGGAATTAAAATACAATTGAAATACTCATTTCTCTTATTTGTTTTGCTTATAAACCGACAGCTTGGTAACCATTGCAGGTGCTGAAATGAAAATATTTAAGTCATGTGTTTCGAATATTTGAGAATGATGGAATATCCTTAATTCAATTCTCTCTGTACTCAACTTGAGCGGTTATGGTTTGTACCCACAGAAATAACAAAGACAGCAATAAACTCAATATCCTATAAGTTGACCAAGGTTTGACAATTCAGTCTGCTAAGAGTAGACAAATTGGTCAGGATCGTTATTTTTAACTCCAATAAATGTGACAATTATTTTCTATATAATATTTTCGAAATAATCTCTTTTTTCTGAAGTACCTTAAAAATATTTTTTTATGGAAAACCTCTAATGAGCACTTTATTAAAGTGTGTCTAAGGATTGCTCAAGTGGGCGCCGTGGCGTAAGTGGGTAGTGTGTCGGATCACTATGCATGAGGTTCCAAGTTTGAATCCCAGAAAACACCAACAAGTTTTTTCACGGGCCCACCTCTCGCGAGCGTCTGACAAACATCCGAGAGAATTGTTGTCACGAAAAAGCTTCTCAAATCGCCGTTCGGATACGACACTAAACTGTAGGTCCCTTCCATTCGTGTGAAAAATATAACGCACACAACATGAATGGTTGCGAGAAGCTAGGCCATGGCACTTAAAGAGCTGTTGCGCCAAATATTTTTTTTTTTTTAAGTATTGATAAAAGTATAACATTAATGCCCAATACCCCCGCGTAAGTAAAAGCAAAAGACAGCTTTTGAATCAGCCGACAGCACCGAATCAACTGTAAATATAGATCTGCACTCAGGATGATTCTGCACTAGGCTTACGTAGTTTACTAAGTAGTTTACTATCTTGTAAAAAGTTAAATGCCTAACCATTAAAATTGCAATGGCTCATAACGTGCTCAACAAACACTCGGTTCGGACATTCACAAAGGCTGTGAAGCTTTCACTTCCTGTGCCAATGCCCTAGCCTAAGCCGATATCGATGGACTCTCTTTGGAAACAGCTCTTACGAAGAGCTGCACGATCTGGCAGGACAACCTCTCACTTTCATTTTCAAGTACTGTGTCGAGCTAAAATGGAAAAAGTTCCTATTCCAGACCAGTGGTGCAATTCTGGCCCTCCATCCCACATTTCCTCCACACTTACAACACTAAAGTCTTCTTCCTTTCTTTCTTATTTTCTATTTTTTCTTTTTATATACTTTTCTTTTCGGGGTAAATTAGGGTAATGCTACTGGCTCATATAGGCCTTTATGAGCTGAAACTACCAAACCTAAATTCATCGTCTGCAGATGATGTTATTGGAACTGAGCAGCGAATAACAACAATTGATATAAGAATGGATCCGAGAATTTTCTATCATAGTCTAATAATGGCCTAAGTGTCTTAATCGTGGTCCTCTTCGGTTCTACGGCACAAGCCTTCTTATGTCATTTCTGCCGTATTTTAGGATATCAACTGCCTGTCTATGGAAGGGTTGGACAGCTCTTTTAGCCTGCCTGAGACCTTGGGAGTTATTCCAGTGGGAGATGCACATGTTGCGTTCCCAAACGTTTAGGGTGAGTTTAAAGGCGGAATCGGATGTTCCGTAGAAAAGTTCAGGTCCAGTGAACAACTCAGAGGAGCCCTTCCTAGACAGCAGGTCTGCAGTTTCGTTTCCGTCAACGCCTACATGACCCGGTACCCACTACAATTTTACTTTATTGTGTCGGGCCAGTTTTTGTTAGCTGTCGAAGCAGCTTAGAACTGCTTTTGAACTGATCTGATGAGAGATCAGTGCTTTGAGCGCCGCTTGGCTATCGGTGAGTATATGGATAAAGGCACCTTTAATGCCTGAGTGCAGGCTAATGTTAGCACAAGTTTCAATGGCGTAAAGCTCGGCCTGGAAAACATTAGGACTCTTTCCGAGTGATTTCGAAATTTTATGGTTGGGTCCATTCACACCGGCGCCGACTCCTGAATCCATTTTTGATCCATCAGTGTACCACACTATACCTTTTAGATCAAGCAACGGTCCACCATTATTCCATATATCACGGCTTGGGATCACAATCTCAAACCTTCTACCAAAGTAGAGTGATTTGGGCGTAAAGTCGGAGACCGTGCTGAGCATGTCTAGCTCGGGAAAGTCGGACAATAGCTCCATGAGATCCACGTGATCCCGTGTACTATTAGCACCTGATTTTCTAAGACTAACTGCACTGCGGATTGCCAGTTTTTTTTATAAATATGTGTAACGGAGTAAGTCCGATTATGGCTTCAATGGCTATTGTGTGTGCATAGTACCTGTGATACCGAGGCAAGCTAGTCTTTGAAGTTTTGTGAGTTTATTGATGGTTGTGACCTCTTTGGTTTTCGTCCACCACACTACGGACGCGTATGTCAGAATGGGTCTTACAACCGTGGTATATAACCAGAAAATGACCTTTGGAGACAGGCCCCAGGTCTTGCCGTACATACGGCGACAGGCCCACATGGCAGTAGTCACCTTGCCAATTTTATGCTTAATATGGGAGTTCCAGTTAAGCTTTTTATCCAGGACAATTCCTAGATATTTGACCTTATCGGAAATTGATGATGGTTGTGCCGTTTAGAGTCACTGAGCCAATATTCAGCGTTCTTCTTCTTGTAAACGGTACAACGACTGCCTTGCTGGGGTTAATCGATAGGCCCTCCCCAGCACACCAGTCCGAGACTACAAGGAGCGCATTTTGCATGAGTTGACACACATTGCATCCATGTTTGCCTTTAATGATGATCACCAGATCATCTGCATACCCTATGGTTGTGAAACCTGAACTATTAAGTGTGTTCAATAAGTCATCCACCACGAGTGATCATAAGAGAGACGAGAGGACGCCACCTTGGGGGCAGCCTTTGGCCGCGGAGACCGTCACAGAGACCTCTCCAGACGAAGATGTTATTATGCGGCTATCGAGCATGTTCCTAGCCCATCTGATAGTAGGTTCGTCTATTCCCCTGCGTCTCATAGCACTAGTGATGGATTCATAACCAGTGTTATCAAAAGCACCTTCTATGTCAAGGAATGCACAAAGGGAGATTTCTTTGGAGCGGTAGGCAGCTTTGATCTCTGTGACGAGATAGTGAAGGGCGCCTTCCGCAGATCGACCTTTCCTGTATGCAAATTGACTAGAGTGCAGAGGTATAGTCTTTTCAAGAATGCCTCTAATGTGTAAGTCTAGCAGTCTTTCCATGGTTTTCAACAAAAATGATGTCAAGCCGATAGGACAGTAGGATTTGCGTAGCTCGCTGGGTTTCTTACCTAGCTTAGGGATAAACACCACATTTACCCCCCGCCAAGTTAGTGGAATGTATCCCAGGTTGAAGCTTGTTCTAAATAGAGCTACCAAGGCAGGCAAGATGTAATCCAGACCTTTCTGTATGAGAACTGGAAAAGTACCATCACTGCCAGGTGCCTTAAAGGGTTTAAATGAACCGATTGCCCATGTAATTCTTGACTGAACAGATTTCCAGACAAGCTGTTGACTCTTCTGGAGGTGCCACATGTGGAGCCTTAGGGAGCAACAAGTACGTGGTCACTTAGAATTGTTGAGCCAGGGAAGTGAACCTCGAGCAGAGTTTCCAGGGTTTCCCTTAGACTGGCGGTGTAGGTGCCATCAGGTTAGATGAGCAATCCCACCCCATTGGAATGATCCTTTGAGAGAGCCTTTTGGAGACGGGCTGCTACTGGAAGGGACTCAATATTTTCGCAATTCTTTCTCCATGCTGTTCTCTTGGATTTCCTCAACTCAATGTTGAATTTAGTCAGTCAGAGCTTATAGCTCACTTATGAAACTAAGATTTCAAACTCTCTGCTGATGATTATTGGCACTTGTTGTCAACTGGCATCAAATCATTGCATTTGTAGAAACTGAAATAACCTGTCCACGATGAGAACATAAGAGTGTAGAGAACTCGCATTTGGACACCATCAAGTTGTGGGTATGGACCGATATGTCAGCATTAGCAATGCTGGTGTGGTTCTCTGCCACTGGTAAAGGACAGCCTTAAGAACTGGCTGAGTTAGCATGTATTCAGGATACCGAAAGTTATACAAAAGAAAGACGGATAGAATCTTTTTTCGCATATATTTACGAAGTATTTCTTGAGCAAAGGTGACATGAGTCTGGGACAGGAAGAAAGCTGCTGATTTACGCCTTCTTCTTCTTCTTTTTCTTTTTATCAGCGAGGTTATGATCTGAAAACAAGGGATCAGAAAATATCGGCAGGCCTGCCGATTTTGGATCACTCGGTTACTGAGGCCAATGAAATGCCGATATCGTCGCATTTTTCTGATCCAGGCATTTATAGGCCTGCCTTTCCTACATCGCGATGTCTTTGGAACGTGCATTGATATTGCCTTTTTAACAGAGTTCAAATGATCTCTTCCTTGAACGTGACAATACCAGCTGAGCCGGTCGCGCTCCATTTTTTGTACGATGGTTTCCTTGATATGAAAGCTTCCACGTATCTTCGAACTTCTTATTCGATCAAGCTTTGTTACTCCTGCGGTCATGCGAAGCATCTAAATCTCAGCTGCCGTTAATTTACTCTCATACGTTTTGTACATCAACAAACATTGTGAACCGTATGTGAGCGCTGGATGCACAACTGCGGTGTAGGGCCTTCCCTTCAACTTAGGTGGCATTTTTCTGTCACAGAAGATAGCGGAATTTTCTCGCCACTTCATCCACCATACGCTTACGCGATGATTGATGTCGTCATCACAAGCTGCTTTGTTATTGATCATAGATCCCAGATATTTGAACTTTTCGCACTTGGGAAACACCGTTCCATTCAAATAAATGTATGGAATAGGCCTGAGTGGATCAGAGAACGGGCAGCACAAGTACTCTGTACTGATTTACGCCTTCCTTAGCTCATTTGTCCATCGTGCTCTGAATGTCCCTATGAACTGGTGGCATCTGTAGCAATTATTCTATGATTTGGCAATCAGCTTTGCCCATTTAGATTGCACGTACATATGTACCTACTGTTTTATTGTAGCAATAGCGTTTCGCAGCTGCTTCTCTGCCTTTTTCTTCGATGATTGCAGCCAAGCTAACATTATTTAGAACATTGCTAATTTTCTCTTTCTCAACGAATTTGCTTACACAGGACATCTGCATTATGCAGTTTAGTTGTGTAAAATAAAATTCACATTTTCAGCCCTCTAGGGTGCTTCGTTCTGAAACTAGAACACAAAAGATACTTCCTCCGCACTCACTTTTTTCCCGATATCAAAATCATAATGGTAACTTCATAAATTATACGCATTAAATAATAACAATAAAGGCGAATCTTTGCAGTTACATGAAAAATTTGTACTTGTCCTTATGAACAAATCAATCTCATTTAACAAAAATTACCATGATACCACCCATTAGACCTACCGCTAGCTCTTCAGAGGTTTTTCATAAAGAAATAAATACACTCTCTCTTTCCTTGTTTTTTTTTTGCCGGGAAATCCATTTCTTTTACGTCCCCACAAGGGATAATCGCACGAATCAATTCGCGGAATCTCATTACTTCCTCATATATTTTCTAATAACAATTTAAGATAAAATTTCCACCCCGGCATACAATAGCCCCCACAGTTATCAGCGTCATCGTCAAACTTTTGCCTTTTTTTGTGGATTTCAATAACAAAATACCGCGTCTTTGTTGGATTTTAAGTCACCCCCTTTCAGCCTGACATTGGCTTTTATTTCCCCAGTTCATCATAATGGTGTGCAAAGGTAATTTCGTCGTCGTCGGAAGGACTTTTACTACTAAATACCTAAAGCGAAGCAGGAACAGCCTTCGAAATGGTGGTTTGTTTTGGGGCTTAGAGGGAGGAAATACGGCATTCTCCTCGTTGTCTTTTGCGACTTCCGAAAGAAAAGGGCTCCTGTGTATCCTGCTTTTACATTTAAAATAAAACAGAAACACAGGAAAACATTTTAATGGCGAATCGAAATTTTTTTTTTTTTTGAGAAAAACCAAACTTATTTTTATGGCACTTTAACATCCCCTCGCCTTGCAGAAAAAAAAACAGCCAAAGGAACCATATAAAAATGAGTTACGATTACCAATTGAGGGTCCTGTGTGTTGTGTATGTGTTCATATGCCTCAACAAATCAGAAAATAGGATTTTTTCTTCGCAAATACACATAAATTTGTTAGCCACCTAGGGGTGTATACTATAAAGACGGGAGACTTCGCCGAAGTTTTTTTCAGTTTTCAAGGGTGAGGTTCACCCTCTGATATGCCTACGGGTATTTAGGTTTAGGTGTTTTTATGGGATTTTTGCATACGCACCATTTACACTAATTCCAAGGACAAGGAAGAGATTTATCGTGGAATAAATAACTTTGGGGCCAAAAAGAAGCGCCAACAGCAATCGATAGTCTTACGAAGAAGTTGTAATCGCTTTTGGCCAAATCCAATTCTTTCCGGTCACGTGAGGTTTTTTTTTTTATCTCTCTGTGTGTCCTTTAATCTTAAGGTGAGAGATATGAACTTTTGGTGGGTTACTGATAAATATTTCTGAGTGATTAGGAAGCTTTTCTTTTCTTTCATGATTGTATTATCGTCGAAATCATTCACCCTTGTCTAGCGTTGACTTGAAATGCATGCAGGCTTTCACGTTGATGTAAAAAAAAAGACGGTGCCCTTTTTTGGAAATAAAGGAAACCCAAATCCCAGAACACTCAGACCCTCCGGTCTCTCTACTGGCTTTGTGAATATTTATTTTTTTTTTACTTAAGGCAAGCTGCCGGACCAGTAACCCAAAGAGAAGGGTTTGGGGAACTACGGCTGCGTACATGCATAAAGTCATCTTTGATTGAAGTTCCAATGTCTTTATTAAAGTTACGTTACAGATCACGGATACAAGCTGCCGAAATGAAGCTTCTTCGCGGTGTTGCTGGAATAACTCGTGGGGATCGAGTGTGCAACACTAGATTAATCGATGTGTTCAATGTTGAACAGCTACTTCTACGAACGGAACGATCTATGCTCTGATGGTTTGGTCACGTAGTGTTGATGCCCCCAAACTGGCTTCCAAGACGTGCCATGATTGCCATGCCATGAGGTAGGTGACCCCCGGGTAGGCCTAGGAAAAGATGGTTGGAACAAGTCGGACATCTCTACTGGAGCCGCTTAGTGGTAAACAGCACCATTTCAGTTTTGTTCGGATTTAAACCAAAGCCGCAGTTTGCAACCCATATGCACACTCAATACAGTTCTCCATGATTTAAGAAACAAGGAAATTGTAAAAAATTTCCTCAATATTTATATAAAAAAAACTGACTAATAATAATAATAATAATCCAAAAAATTACGGAGATTTTGATAGAAATTTCCACTGTCGAAATATGTTGATAATACAAATTTCGGTGCACTGGAAATACTGAAACATCAAAAATCGCATGGAGAGCAGGTGCATTTACTGAACATTTTGTTGCCAAACTTTCCTTCAACGATTGCTACAACTGAATAACACACCCAGAAAGAGTCCTAAACATGATTGAACTGTGTGAGACAGACACTTGTATGTGTAAAATCTGTCAACAACTCCAGGGTCATAGTTCGCTCTTTTTGTTTAGTTTGTTCAATTGTGGGCACAACTTTGTGGAGAACCGTCCTTGCAGATTTTCCATTGAAATATGCGTACTGCGACTTAAACAACGACGATTCTTCTAAAATTTTCTGAATCTGAATGCCATCCTGGCATTTGAAGGTCTTTACCCCAAATGAGGTTAGACTAATCGATCTGAGATCGCGCACTCAACTTCTAGTTTTGCAAAAGTTGTTGCATAATATGTAATACGTTATCAATTTCAAGCAACCTATATAGCAGAAAACTGTTGATGGCCTAAGAGGTCCTTCCTTAGCAATGTTCTCTTGATGCGAGCTGCGCGCAGAACTGACGATACATTCGTTCAGTGGATTCCCAGGATTCTACTTGTTGGCTTTAACGCAGATTTTACTGAACTCCTAGAATAAATTAAAACATAGTTGCAATGGATTTGCTGTAGTCTACGCAAGTATATTTGTACTCAATCTTTGTAAACTTATGATTGTAGAAGATGCTGTAAATCACCCTGGTCATCCCCTTAAGATTAGAGACGTCCTGAATACAGCGTGAAGAAAATTAATCAGTGAGTAAGCAACTTTAATAGACTAGACTTTACGCAGAATTCGATATTTAAGAACGTGTTAATTCAGTATATTGATAGGTAACAAAATGTTATTTCAATTTACAAAAAAAAAAGATTAAAAGAATTAAGGAAAAGGAAAAAGTATTAAGGGTCTTGGCAACTCGGTTTGAACTCGTCTTCGTCGTTCGTCGCGCGTCGCCGTTCGTCTTCGGTTGCCTCGCTCGATAAAACCGTGTCCTCTCATCAGTGACTTGGGGCTGGCTATCAAAATTATGTTGTCGAGAGTTGAGAACAGGGTGAACCAAAAACCACACATTTATATCTAGTTTTGTGACTGAAATAATTTTGTGTGGATCTTGTTCTATAAATGCACTTGGGTCCAGTACGTTTCCACGAAGTTTCTCAATGCATACGCTTAGCCTGTCTGCTTATGGCATGGAAAGTTGGGAACATTCTTCTCCAAAATTAACAAAGTAGATTGGGCTCTTATCTAGATACCACTTGCTTTATTTGTTTATCGCACAGATTTAGATTTGTACTGATTGGAATTGCTTCTCATCTTTTATGAAAAAACCTTTACAACGTCTTCTATTTTTTCCTTATTTATCCTTACTTTTCAGATTTCCCCTTAACTTCTTCTTCCTTGTATCAGCGAGGCTATGATCCGAAAACAAGTGATCATAACCCTCCCACTTCACCGCATTTCTACTGATCCGCCTGTGGGGATCACCTATTTGACCTCAGAAAATATCGGCAGGCCTACCGATTTTGGATCACTCGGTTACTGAAGCCAATGAAATGCCGATGTCGTCGCATTTGTCTGATCCAAGCGTTTATAGGCCTGCCTTTTCTACATCGCGATGTCTTTGGAACGTGCATTGATATTGTCTTTTTAACAGATAACAAATGATCTCTTCTTTGAACGTGGCAATACCAACTGAGCCGGTCGCGCTCTTTTTTTTGTACGATGGTTTCCTTGATGTGAAAGCTTCCACGGATCTTCGAACTTCTTATTCGATCAAGCTTGGTCACTCCTGCTGTCATGCGAAGCATCTTCATCTGAGCTGCCGTTAATTTACTCTCATACTTTTTGTACATCGTCCAACATTGTGAACCGTATGTGAGCGCTGGACGTACAACTGCGGTGTAGAGCCTTCCTTTCAACTTAGGGGGCATTTTTTTGTCACAGAAGATAGCGGAATTTTCTCGCCACTTCATCCACCCTACGCTTACACGATGATTGATGTCGTCATCACAAGTTGCTTTGTTATTAATCATAGATCCCAGATAGTTGAACTTTTCGCACTTGCGAAGCACTGTTCCATTCAAATAAATGTCTGGAATAGGCCTGAGTGGATCAGAGAACGGGCAACACAAGTACTCTGTCTTTTTTGAACTAATGCGATACCCATTTCCCTCCAAAACGTCCACCCATACATTAAGTGCTCGTTGCAGGGATGTAGGATCCTCACTTATGATGGCTCCATCGTCAGCAAAGAATAACTGATGTACCTTGGGGTCCATCACTTTACCTTCAAGCAGATAATCAAGGACTGCAATAAAGAGCAAAGGACTTAAAACGCTTCCCTGGTGCACCCCGACTTTGATTGGGAACTCTTCGGTTACTCCAGCGGGGCATCTTACTCTTGTCTTTGCTCCTTCGTACATAACCATGATCATCTGTACATCGGTTTCTGGAACCCCTGGATGTCTTAGCGCCACCCTTATCAGATCTCGTGGTTGTCTGTCGAATGCCTTTTCAAAGTCAACCAATACAATATGCAAATCCCTTAAGGAATCACGATGTTTCTCCATTATGATCCTTATACTTTGGATTGCATCTGTGGTTGATTTACCCGAGACAAACCCTCACTGATCATCAGATAGCCGTATTATTTTTCGCAGTCGGCCACCTAATACCCGCTCAACGATCTTCATGGTGTGTGACATCAGCTTCGTGTATCACCTCTCCCTTTGTATACAGGGAGAAGGTAACTTTCCATCCATTGATTCGGCATTGGATCACCTCTCACGAATTTGGAGATGAGAATTCTGAGCCATCTGAACCCGATGTCTCCCATCTTTTTCCAGAACTCAGAGGGTATCTCGTCTGGCCCAACCGCTTTTCGTTTTTTGGAGTATTTGATCGCCTCACTAACTTCTTCGACTGTAATGTCGGGTATTTCTTCACAGTTAGGGGTGGCTCTTGGAAAGTATAGCCGGGGAAACTGTTCATTTAAAAGCTCTTTACAATACTGCCTCCACCTCTGCAGAATTTTGTCGTCATCCACAAGAAGCTGGCCATGAGCATTGTTAATGAACTTTGGCGAACGAATCTCCTGAGCATTCTTCCTTCTTTGGGTGGCTATTTTGAAGATAGTGGCGCTCTTGTTCATATTGTGTCTTCGCAGCTCCTGGATAGCCTGGTTTGCATCAGCAACCGGGGAAAATATTTTCTCCGGTTGCTCCCGATACAGGCCCTCCGTACTCTCTGCTTGAAGCTGGGCGCACTTCTTCTTCGCTTTTTTCTTGCAGCATCTGTATTCCATTTCGAGGCGAGCTTTCCTTTAGCACTGTCAAAAATTTAATTTTACTACTATGGGGTGGCTGTTGGCCTATTAGTATCTCTGGAAGAACAACTGCATTCAAAGGCGTCTATTGCTACTTAATTACGTTAGTTTTCTGCTGTTTAAAGTGAAGGTACGTCACTCTGATGATTATTTTCAGATCTAAACTGTGTATGCAAATCCCACCTAGAATCCCTTTCTCGTGTCATCTTCTTCACATTTCTAGCTTAGCTCTTATTTAATTAAGTCCCTTGATAGTATTACTTTCATAACTTTATGTTGTTTTCTTTTGCATTAATATTAGCCGTAGCCTTAATTGTGTCGTTATGTTTCCGTTATTCCCGTTATTGCTTCACAGCTGTTTAGCAATATCATTTAATCTTTATATCCATCCGTTGCTTATTCATTATTCTAACATTCTTCGTATACGCCCCACCTTTCTTAACAGATGGACATGGCTATCCGTCAAATAAGATCTGTTTATCATTGACTAATAACCGTTTAAGCAGCTTAACATGCCCAGGACACTTCTAATTAATCGACATAATCGCAAGCACTCAAGACGTATTATCCCATTACAAGGTGATCATTACCATTTTCCATACTGTCTACACTTTTTTAGCAGATTTTATTTAAATTCCTCGCCCCAGTTATTCGCCCTGTGTCAAACGATACAAAGTCGTGTGGCCGTATTCATGTGTCTGCATGCCTGCAATGTGATTGACGGCTCCTTTGGTATTGACAATTTTGACACCTTTCGTCACCAAGCAACCCGAACCATACACCCACTGATATTAGTCCTTTCACTGGACATGACGACAAAGGACCAGTACATATATTGTGCGCCAATAGAATCGCCTGAAGCTTCCGATATAACATATGTTCGACGATTCCTCAATTTCGTAATTATTTCGAACGTCCTCGTGCTTGTCCTCGTCGTCATCATCGTCGTTGACATCCTCTTCATACAAAGTAATAAACGTTGTTGCGGACAATCGGTCATGTAACGAAGCTACATACTTACATCCTTATTGCTAGGATAACACACGATAAAACACATCATGACCTCTCCTGTTTCATTTTCACAGAAACGAGAGAAAAATGATGGATTCCCGTTAAAAAAGAAGGAAAATCGCAAGCCTTACAAAACAAAATTGATTTTTCCTATCACCACCACCACCCGAGTGATTCCTTTATTCTAAAGGATGAGAAGTCCTTTTTTGTTGGTCCTGTACGAAGAAGGAGGAGAAGAAAATAAAATCCATATCAGTTGTGCGACTGTAATCGCATCAGAGCCTATTCGGCACTAAAAAAGAATACATAAGTTAAATGAAATAAAAAAAAAAAAAAAAAACTAAGTAGATGTGTGTATCCTTGCTTCGAACTTTTACAAAAGTTCACATTCGCAGTTTAGTTGTAAAAAGGACGAGATTATTATTATTACAAGGGCATGTCTTTTTCTTTTCAAATGTGTTCTTTCTTTGGGATTCGGCATCATATCCTCCCCCTAGATTTGTGAGTGAGCCTGACATCATCATAGTCCCTAAGAACACTCACAAAAAAAAGGATGAAATAATAAGTGAACATCGCTCGTCATTTCCAGAGGATATGGTGTGTACGAGTGTGTATGTGACGTTCAAATTGGCCTTTTGTGTAAAAATCCTATGAAAGAAAATTGCAGGATTAAGTTTAAGGATTTCGTCGACCAACATACACTCATGGAGTCATATCATCATAGAGAAAAAGATGATGCTCATTTCTTATTTCAATTTCATATCCTTTTTGTTGTTATTTCCTTTTCACTTTCTGCAGCTGCAGCTGCAGCTCAATCGCATTTGTTGCCAATTTCAATTCGCCGTATGTGGATGTGCCAAGTGGCTGCGTCTTTGCTTCTACAACCTCTGACACTCAACAAGTGCGCACTTCCTTCCTTCCTTTTCCGGTTTATTTTCTTGCTCGAAAGGAAGATGTGTGTGATTTTTCTTCTCTAATAAAACTGAACTAAATTGGAAGTGTCAAAAAATAAGCAACAGCTAGCTAGGGTAGTCTTTTCAATGTTAGTTCACCTTCGTCTGTTTGGGTGGGTGGCGTTCACATTCAGTTTGCGTTATAAATGGGCAAACACTAACACACACAGACGGAGATAGTAATTTTTGATGCTCCTATCGTACTGTTTATTTTTTTTCTGTTGAAGTGGGGGAAATGTCTTGGGTGTCCTTAAGGAATTTCCGCTTTTGAAGAGAATCGCCGGACAAATTATGTGATGAGGCAATTACTTGTGATATTTTATGAAGTGTTGTGGACAGCAGAGGAAGAATATCATCAGTCAGGCAGAGAAGCGCTTTATGGAAAAAGGGGTATTTTAGTTTGAAGAAAATTTCTGGAGTTTCTAGAAACAACATATTTGGCGCAACAGCTCTTTAAGTGCCAAGGCCCAGCTTCTCGCAACCACTCATGTTGTGTGCGTTATATTCTTCACACGAATGGAAAGGACCTACAGTTTAGTGCCATATCCGAAGGGCAACTCCAAACTTATATGCACCAAATTATGCTGTACAGCTTTGTCATTTTCATTATTGTTTCGTGCAGAGTGTGGACAAGGGACAGGGTCTTAACTGAACATAAAAGTGAATAAAATCTCCTCTCGAAAGTTAGGATGTTCGAATTCGTACTTAAAGGATCTAGAAACTCAAGAAGACAGAACCTGCAGAAACCTTAGGCCAGATATCTGGTAGCATCATAATGTAGAAGACGGTTTTCACCGACCCGGTCAGTAACCTCATTAGCAAGTTATGAAGTAGAGAGTACATTTTTTTCTAGTAGACCCAAAGCTTTCGAAGGTAGACTTAAGACCTACATAAAAAGAAAGTTGGAGTTGGCTGGTCAAACGGTAGTGTATGCGATCATATGAAAACACAAGCGTTTTCACTCAGCTGAGGCCTACCAACTCCTACTCTCAACTTCCACGCGGTGACAGCCGGGTGCCTAGTACCTTAATCCAAGAAGTGGGTAACCAACGCCGTTTGGCGGATTCTTGGTGGCAGCAGATGAGAGAGGGGGGAAGAGTGCTTTTCCACTAGAGCACTTCTTCCTGTTCCAGGCGGCAGCGGACGAATTCGGAGTCAACGGTGGCGTCTATAGTTCCAGTTAGGTTGAACTTAGTGAATACCTTGCGCGAGCTGCTTCGACGTATTCGGATCACAGGTCGGTAAATTTCCAATGTTGGTCAGGACATTGGAATAGAGATGGTGGCGGAGGAGCCCTTAATGGGCCAACGGCAGCGCTCAAACTCCCGTAGTGGACTACTGGCACCGATGTACTCGGCCCCTCGTCCTAGGGGAATAATTAAGGAACTGGCCCTCCAGGTTGGGGGTTGTGCCGTCGGGGTCACTTCAGTACCACGTAAAAGCGCATGGTTCCGAAACAACGAAAACTCTCGGATAAGGATGACTCAACTAATGACGACCCAAGCAAACGAAATAAGGACAACGACCTTCGGATCTGTACGTGGAATGTTCTGTCCCTTTACAGACCACGTGCAGCCGAACAACTAGCAGAGGCCCTAGACTACTATAAAGCAGATATTACCGCCATCCAGGAAGTGCGATGGGATAGGGCGGGCAAAAAGAGGATGAAAAACTGTGACATCTACTACGGCGATTGCTACAGAGGCAAAAGGCAACGCTTGTTCGGATGCGGATTTGTCATACGCGACAGACTTAGGTAAGAAGTCTTAAGCTTCCGACACGTGAGCGAGCGTATTATGACTATCCGGATCAAGGCTAAATTCGCTAACATAAGCCTAATATGTGTTCATACCCCCACGGAAGAAAAGGATCCTGCCACCAAAGAATGTTTCTACGAGCTGCTCGACTAAACATACGAGCAATGTCCTAAATAGGACGTTAAAATCGTATTGGGCGTGTTCGCGTCTATGTGCGAGGGAAACTCGATTTATCGTGGGTTCGAATGCGTTGCTGTTAAAATAGAAGAAAAGCACTAAAAAACTGTGCACCAAGAGGTATATTAAAACCACCGAACAATTCAACGTTATATATTGTAGTGTAATTTAATTTTATAAATTGATCTTTTTATATACAATAAATGATAGTACATAAAGTTGATGAAATTAACACTTGACTTTTATGTAGACTTCTCGGGGGCGTTGTTGATCACCAGGGCGTGTCCGACAGGTAACATCTGTTAAGACATCTTTTATGTCGTAAACAGGGCGATTTTAACGCCAAAATAGGAAAGGAGGACGTCGTTGGTAGGGCAGTCGGTAAGCATAGCCTACCACCGCGAAACCCCTGGTTTCACGAAGAATGCCGGCGATGCATGCTGCAAAACAAGAGGCATACAAAGCGGCGCTGCAAAGGAAGACGAGAGCTGCTCGTGAGCTCTACGAGCAAAAGAGACGGGAAGAACATCGGCTTCTCCAAAAGAAGAAGAAAAGGCATGAGAAGCACGCGTTTGAGAATATCGAGAGTTATACTCCAGGAATAATGTACGGAAGTTATACCAAAAGGTAAAAAGAACGTGTCAGAAAAGCAATACCCGTACAGAAACCTGTAGAGACGAAAATGGAAACCTCGTAGTAGGATCACAGTCGGTGCTGAGAATATGGAAAAACTACTTCTGCAGACTGTATAACGGCGACGAAGACCAACATCCCGCTGTCAGGCAGAATGAACCATTCAACATAGACGATGATAGTCAAAATTTCCGTCCACCTGACCAAAACGAAGTGACGATAGCAATATCCAAGCTAAAATCGAACAAGGCTGCTGGACCTGACGGCTTACCGGCCGAACTTTTCAAGGCAGCTGGTGATGAATTGGTAGAGTACATACACTCTACGCCAGACGAGTGTATGCATGATGAATGGAATCTCAGCATCGTTTGCCCGAACCACAAGAAAGGAGACCCCCTCAACTGCGCCAATTATAGAGGCATCAGTCTCCTCAACATCGCATACAAGATCTTTTCTGCCATATTGTGTGAACGCCTGAAACATTTCATCAACAGCCTGATTGGACCCTATCAGTGCGGTTTCACGCCAGGAAAGTCCACCATCGATCAAATCTTCACACTTCGGCAGATCCTGGAGTAAACCCAAGAATTCCAAATCGATACTCACCACCTCTTTATCGATTTCAAGGCCGCCTATGACAGCATCTATAGAGAAGAGCTTTATAGAGCCATGTCTAGTTTTGACATCCCTGCCAAACTTGTCCGTCTGTGCAGGCTAACGACGGAGAGCGCTCGCTGCTTCATCAAGGTCGGTAATGACCTCACCGAGACCTTTGATGTCAAAAAAGGTTTTAGACAAGGTGACGCGCTGTCATGTGACTTCTTCAATATTGTACTTGAACGGATTGTGCGGAAGTCACAAGCCAACACCGGAGGCACAATCTATTACAAGTCTGTACAACTGCTTGCATACGCCGACCATATCGACATTATCGGAAGAACTCGGAGGGCTGTCACCGGTGCGTTTGCAAGCATTGAGGCGGAAGCGGCCAAAATGGGTTTAGCGATAAATGAGGGCAAAACCAAGTATATGCTGTCAACAAGAAGGGAAAACCAACACCGACGAATTGGACAAAACGTCACCGTGGGCAGCTTTAACTTCGAGGTAGTAAGAGACTTTGTCTACCTTGGCTCTGCTATAAATTCTACAAACAAAATCAGTGCAGAAATCAATCGAAGAATAACTCTTGCCAATATCTGTTTTTTTGGGCTTTTAAGGCAATTCAACAGTAAAGCCCCATCTCGAACAACTAAGGAAACTCTATATAAGACCTTGATCATCCCAGTCCTGCTTTACGGCGCTGAAACATGGACTTTATTAAAAGAGGATGAAGATATCCTTGGTCGCTTCGAGAGAAAAATTCTTCGTAAGATTTTCGGTCCCGTTTGCGTTGACGGGTTTTGGAGGAGAAGATTCAATCACGAACTATACGAGCTGTACAGCGACATCGACCTAGTCAAAAAACTGCGTATTGGATGTCTGAGATGGCTAGGACATGTAGAGCGAATGGACACCAACGCTCCGGCCCGCAGAGTCTTCGAATCTAACCCCGAGGGACGACGCAGTAGAGGGAAACATCGCCATAGGTGGCACGCACAAGTTCAAGGGGACCTCGACCAATTTGGAGTGCGCAACTGGAGGCAACTAGCTAAAGACCGAGCTAAATGGAGAGGCTTGTTGGTTGAGGCCCAGGTTCACCCCGAACTGTAGCGCCACCTAAGTAAGTAAGTAGATCTTGGAGTTTTAAATCAAGTAGTCCTGGACTAGGAAAAACGAAAAGAACTAGAAGCTCTTCACTGTCATTCGTAGTAGGATCTTCACGAGATTGACAGCATTGGCTTTAAGTCTACTCTGGAGTAGGATTAAGCTCGAAATTGTTCCTTACCGTCGTTTACTTGAAGATATTTCAAAATCCTAATGGTTAGAACAAAATCAAAGAATTCCTATATTCTAGCCTCCATGCTGAACAGCCATGTTTCCTTTTGTGAGCTATCTCCGTAAGTCATAATTGAGTTCGTAAGTTACTTCCCCTTTTTCACAGTATAATTCCAGATTTTATTTAAATCTCCTAGCACAGGGATAGCATACAGGGTTACAAACGATGCATTTTCTTCCAACATCGATGTCAATTTCCATGTCGATACAACTGACATCCCGTGTCTAAATTCATCAACACGGATAATTCAAGATTCGAACTTGGAACCTTACGCGCAGTGGTCCGACACACTCACCACTTACCCCACGGCGCGGTGTCTATTTTTTTTTTTTCCTCGGGAAAGGCGAACTTTCAACGCTGAGATAACGCCCAAAGATGCTTGCAACTGTCTGTTGATTCTGTGTTTAAATTGTTGGAGAATATAGTTTTCTGGAAATATTTCGCCTTGGAGTGAATTCAAAAGCTTGCTTGCCGCATAGCAAATGAATTTTGGTAAAATGATGTTCTTGTGATTGCCAGGTAAACATGAAAGTTGTGTGAAAATTCGAATTTTCGAATTTATCTATATGGCTGATACTTCTAATACCAATCTAGAAGTATAGGATTAATATATAACTCAAAACTATGGAACAACGCCCAATGCGTATTATTATAGGGCCTACAAACACTTTTCTTCTCTATCAACCCAATTATCTAATCTAGCATTACTTACTTATAACTTAGAGTAATAATTTTGAAGTGTTTTTAATTTAGGGAAGTTTCCAAAGTTTTTTTTGAACGATTGAGAATATAATAAATTGTTCCAGTCACGTAACCATCCTACTACCAGTGATGTTTCTTCGCGGTAGAGTTGGCACAAGCCTTTGTAATTGAACTTCTTTATTTCTTTCATGAGAAATAAATACAAATTGTTGACGCTACCACATAATCGGCCAAATGGTCTACAATCTGAAGTACAAACAAAGTTTGACAAAAGTTCTGAGCCTCTGACATGTGATACATATATACAATCTTCATTGCCAGACAAAGTCTGTAGTTTCCTTTATCTAAAAAGTGCTGTCTTTGATAATGCACTGTCTTATCGAACTCGATGGGTGCAGCAAAATCGACGTACGTACGCTACGTACGGTATGCTACCTAATATCGTAAATACGTCACTACTAATGTCACCCGCAACCTACAGACCTTCGTAAATAGGGTCCTAGGATTCAACTTTTCAATATTCTAAATTTGAATCTGGAGCGGGTCAAGGATCTGGAAACATAAAAATGCAACAAGACCAGCATTGCATTAAAATTCACTCGTTCAAACTAGCAGATAAATAGTTCACCGGAAGTAAACTGGAGTGGAATAGTTAAGGAGAAATCAAAGTCTTTCTTCATAAAGCGCCAAGCATCATAGGGGTGACAGGACCTATAGAAAATGGAGCTATTTTGGACACACGTACAATTTTTTTTTAAAACTAAAATAATATCCAAAAAAATTATTTCAAATCTATATTTTTCAATATACCTAAATGTTCATATATCACAAAGACTATAAATTTCTAAATACCGATTCGGTATGCCGTGCTTCTTCGCATGCCAATGATATACCTGTACTTCGAAATTCTTCAAAATATTCGAAAAACTAAAGCCCTTTAACTTAGTCAATCCTTGAAAATCAATTTCACTAAATACACCACCCGATTACATCGATAAAATGCATCCCATGCTCCCTTATTAGGTTGTAGTAACCAAACAGCTCAATACTTTTCCACTTAAGGAAATTCGCACTCAATCTTAAGAAAATTAACACAAAATTCTACAACATAATTAGCACCGCATGGATTTTAAAATCAAAACTTTATCCTTCGAGCATGTCTCCATGCCGGTGTGTGCAAAGGAGTTAACTTTTCTTTAGCCAGGCTTCCCCAGCAATTTTAGCTCAACCAAAAGCAACTTAAACAGAAAAGTTTTTTTTTTTTTGTTTTTTACCCCGAAATACACGATGAAACCAGTTTCTCGGTTGGAAAATCTCATTTTAATAATCCTTCCCTCGAGAAAACTTTTACCTTGTCCAAATGCAGATATACATATCCACGCACACACATAGATAGTTGTAGTAGAATCTCAATGTAAGCTGGTTTACAGTGACGCCACTTAATCTTGTTCCACAACTTAAATCCTTGTGGAGAACTACCTACTACCATATGAGAGCACGCAGATACACAGATGTGTCCCGGTTGTAGATGGCTCTTCCCTTAATCAACTTGAATGGGTCATAGTTTAACGCTAAAGTCCTCTCAATGAAGAGGGTACCACACCGATTTTGGTGTTGTAGTCACAACAAATCCAATTGCAGGTGAAAATAACTCCACGTATCTGCCAGAGAGAGTCTGGCAGCGGGCCAACCCATAAACGACCAATCCACCACGTCAAAGTTGTGTGTCTGACCAAAGGACACAGAGGTAGCGGATGAGCGAACTTTTTTTTTTTTGGAAACGTGTGTGATCGGTAGTTCGTGCGAAAAGTCCTATGGAATGATGTGGAAAATCGTTTAAAGCGGTTGACCCAACTCCCCCACCCACCCGCTGAACGATGAAACACATCAGAGTGCCACTGATGGATGACGATGATGGAGCTTTTTATATTGGAGGAGAATACATAAAAAAAAAAGGACTCTTTCATCGCCCAGTGATACCAACAATCGTCGAGTATGCATTTCACTCACCGGGTGAGTGGAGCCTATCCATGAGTTCGTGTCGGGATTAAATTGGTAAGCGATATTGGCACGAGTTGAGATTAGTTAGCTGTCATCGTCGTCGTAGGAAATGATGGGTCTGCTGTGTGCCTTTAGTTCGACGGTGATAACAGGAATGTTGACAAAGGCAATGTTTTTCAAATATATATACATTTGTTTTTTGTTTCTCTTGCTACCATACTTATGCATCTGTAGATATTTCTTCTTTTGAGTGGGTCGACATTTTTATGCAAATTTTTGCTTTGTTCCACATTTTTTGTTAACTTTTTCTCGGGTCGTCCACATCGGTTGCTCTTCATTGGAATCAATTCAGAATGGAATAATTAATTAGGGATCGCATTCATTTCAGATTTTTATGCGGAGAGATAATTTTGCATAATTTCATTTTGGGTAGTATTTGAGTTCTGATTGCCTCGTCCATGACGGCGATGCTGAAAGTTTTATCGATTTCGTTATTACATATTTGACATATTTTGAGGGTTAATTGTTGATATAAGGAGGCGTTAAATTTGATTGAAGAAGATTATTAAATTTGTTAGTGAGGTTCAAGTCAGTTATAGTTAAGCATAAATTTAAACTGCACTAAGCCATACCAAAACGTATGTAATTTTATAAAATCATCATGTTTTTCAAGAAAATCGAAGTTTACGAATAGACATAGTACAGTCAAATTGGAATTTAACCTAGAATTTTCAAATAAGAGACTGGAAAAGTTTGGAAATACTATGGGGATCTGCCCTCAAGAGAGGACGTCTTTAGTAGCGTGGTCGGAAAGCACAGCCTGCACGGCATCACATCCGACAACGAACTCAGGCTAATCGACTCTGCAGCGGGGCGAAACTTTGTCGTAGCTAGTACGCGGTTCCCACGTTTCGATATTCACAAAGGAACATGGCTCTCGTTTGATCAAAAATCGTCAACCAAGTCGATCACATTGCGATCGACGCAGGGCACTCTTCCAGTATTCTGGGTGTCCGGACTTTCCGAGGAGCCAACGTGGACTCGGATCACTACCTAGTTGTAGCCAAGGTACGGATGCAGATATCCACAACGGAGTTAAATCAACGATATACTGTGAGGAAATTTGACGTCGAAAAGCTACAATCGCAAGAGACCGCCAGAACCTTTGCCGATTGTGTTTCTTCTAATCTCAATCTAAGTCCTATGCCGCCAGCAGCAAATGCGGAGGACCAGTGGCAGCGTTGCCAACAAGCCATCAGAGATGCCGCCTCTGATGTACTGCGTTTCTCTCGCCCACCACAACGAAACCCCTGGTTTGATGAGGAAGGCCGGCAAGCACATGCAGCAAAACAAGAGGCGTACAAAGCGGCGATGCATAGAAGGACTAGAGCTGCTTACGAGCTTTACGTGCGCAGGAGAAAAGAGGAACATCGACTTCTCAGAAAGAAGAAAAAGGAGCATGAGAAGCGCTCGATCGAGGAGATTGAGAGACTCTATTGCAGGAATAATGTTCGAAAATTTTACCAAAGGGTAAAAAGAACATGCCAGGGTTTCAAAGCCAGAACAGAAGCCTGCAGGGACGAAAATGGCAACATAGTAGTGGAATCGCAGTCGGTGCTGAGAATATGGAAGGAACACTTCTGCAGACTGCTAAACGGCGATGATGATCAATATTCCGCTGTCAGGCAGAATGAGCCATTCAACAGTGACGATGGCAGTCAAGATTCCCGTCAACTCGATCAGAACGAAGTGAGGATAGCGATATCTAAACTCAAATCCAACAAAGCTGCTGGAGCCGACGGCCTTGCCGCTGAACTTTTCAAGGCAGGAGGAGATGAGTTGGTAAGGAGCATGCACCAGCTCATCTGTAAAATGTGGTCGGACGAAAGTATGCCCGACGAATGGAACCTCAGCATCGTTTGCCCGATCCTGAAGAAAGGAGACCCTCTGAACTGCGCCAATTACAGAGGTATAAGTCTCCTCAACATCGCATATAAAATCCTGTCTGCCGCACTATGTGAACGCCTAAACCCGATCGTCAACAACCTGATAGGTCCTTATCAGTGCGGTTTCAGGCCGGGAAAGTCCACCATTGACCAAATATTCACACTACGGCAGATCTTGGAAAAAACCCACGATACGTACCACCTCTTTATCGATTTCAAAGTTGCCTATGATAGCGTGTATAGAGACGAGTTATACAGAGCCCTGCCAAGCTCGTCCGTTTGAGCAGAATGACGATGGAGAACTCTCGCTGCTCCTTCAAAGTCGGTAAGAACATCACCGAACCGTTCGACGTCAGGAAAGGTCTTAGACAAGGTGACGCGCTATCATGCGATCTCTTTAATGTAGTACTTGAGAGAATTGTACGAAACTCACAAGCCAACACCGGAGGTACAATCTTTTACAAGTCTGTACAACTACTCGCTTATGCCGATGACATTGACATAATCGGAAGAACTCAGCGGGCAGTCAATGGGGCATTTACGAGTATTGAGATCGAGGCAGCAAAGATGGGTCTAGCGGTCAATGAAAGCAAAACAAAATATATGCTGTCTACAAAAAAGGACACCCAACATCGGCGTCTTGGACAGAACGCCACAATAGACAGATATAATTTTGAGGTAGTAAAGGATTTTGTCTATCTAGGCTCTATGGTGAACTCCGCAAATGACATCAGTAGGGAGATCACACGAAGAATTACTCTTGCCAATCGTTGTTTTTATGGGCTAAAACGGCAATTGAGTAGCAAAGCCCTATCTCGAACTACTAAGGTAACTCTTTATAAGACACTAATCATCCCAGTCCTGCTGTATGGCGCAGAGGCATGGGCTTTGAGAAAACCGGATGAGGATGCCCTTGGTTATTTCGAGAAAAAAGTTCTTCGAGCGATCTTTGGTCCCGTCTGCATAGACGTTGAGTGGAGGAGAAGGTACAATGCCGAGCTATACGGCATGTACAAGGACGTCGACTTAGTTCACATACAGCGACTAAGATGGCTGGGTCATTTAGAGCGGATGGAGCCCAACGTTCCCGCTAAGAAAGTTTTCGAATCCACCCCGGATGGACGACGCAGTAGAGGACGACCTCGCGATAGGTGGCGCAAACAAGTGGAGGGGGACCTCAACCAACTTGGCGTGCGCAACTAGAGGCAGCTGGCTCGTAATCATGCTAGCTGGAGAGGTTTGTTGGTTGAGGCCCAGGTCCACCCCGGACCGTAGCGCCATCTTAGTAAGTAAGTAAGTAGTCTGCCCTCATTTTGCAAAAACTGTCCTCAATTTTGATGCAACGCTAATGTGTGAACGTATATAAAAAATCATAAATTCAAAAAACAAATTGGATTCTAATCGAACAGAATTCAAGAATTCAACGATGTATCGCATACGCATATTCGCCGAAGCAAAAATGTACAGTTCCTTTTGCTTGTACTAGAGCTACTTCGGTGTAAAAATCTAGAAGTTGGTGACAGATAGACGAGCGGGCGGATGGATAACCGAGCAAGAGCCTTAAGGTTTCCGTAGTATATATAGGTACATATGTTATATAAAATTTACGAAACCGCTAAAAATTATTGGATGTTAAAGTTTCAGAATAATTGAAGACTTTTTAGGTCCAACCTTTGTATTCCTGATATCACATAAAAGAAATTAGATATGCAGCCTGATGTGTTCTATAACGCTATTTAAGTCGATATTTTAAGATTCAGCATATTTTTAATTAATCCAGTATTATATGGATGGAATTTTTAGACATTGAATTGGCATGGTCAATATGTCATAATTTTTCCTTTTATAATACTTCACTATTAGCTCTTAACACCAATTAGGGTGCTGATACTACTTTAGAAAGGAAAAAAATATTTTCATTGCAAGAAAAATTTAATAAGGACTGTACTATAACTAAATTCTGTGGAATAATATAGTAAAATCACATTGGAGCGTATATACAAATTATGTAAAGCCTTGTCCATAACTATCATAATAATAATTCTCGTCATTCACCCTTTCAGAAGAGACTCAAATGCAATTTTGTTCTTATATAGCAGTGCTGCTGTAAAAACTCAAAGATCTTGCTATGTAATGTTCTACTCTGAAACTACAAAGATATGATTCAATTGTGCACTTCATTCGAATCAATTAAAATAAATCCAATCACCCATCACTCAATATCTTTGGTACGGATATTTTCATGAGCCTTAGTTGGACTAACCTCATCATTTCAATATCTAAAGAGGCAATGAAGTGTCTTAGTTTCATGCAGCTTTGCAAGAAATATTTTAGTCTATTCCATCTACTTCAAATCTATCAAACAAATCCCATAAATCCCATGTTAGACCACGACTTGAATGTAAATCTAATAGGCAGGTGTAGGGTGTGTTTTTTTTTTTTTTTTTCTTTTTGCTTTCATGTTGGCTGTCTTTCACTGCTCTTTCACGATCACTGTGGTAATGAAATATGATATATCTGTGGCCTCAAGTAATAACCGCTTAAGTCGATTTTCACAGTTTCTCAGAAAACGAGTTTGAAATTTTCCTTTTTCCCAAAAACGTATGGCACCTTACTATATCGGTCTTGTTTCTTTGCTTACAACTCGGTAACCACTGCAGAGAGAAAAGTGAAAAATATACGGTCTAAACTTCGAATATTGGAGCGTCTTCTGGAATCCTTAATTCAATTCCGTCATAACTCGACATAAGCAGTTATCGCTTGAGAAATAGATATATAGTCGCATCCCTAAAAAAAAATTCTCTATGCACGGAATACAAGGGACGGTATCCAACGCACAATCGTTTCCGTTAATTCATTCGGCCGTGCAACAAAGCATAAACATTCATTTTTACCAATAACCGTGAGAATGTCAAACAGGCTACCATGTCTTACCTTTCCTATTTCTGCAGTCCTAAGCAGGTCAAACGTAACATTACCGAGCGTTTAGGACAACCTTGTGTTTCTGTTTTATCAACCCTTTTATACTTCCTTCCAAAGCTGTGCTGTAAACTGTACAGGCACTCTTCTGAAATGAACTGTACCATAATAAATAGTTAAAAAATCATTCAGAATGCGAAGAGAGCCAACGTTTATCATGGAAGAGTTAATTCCCTTTCGGGTATAGTTCAGTTAATTCGTTGGCTTCTCGCTGTTAGGAAAATCATCTTAACTTAAATTTATCTATGTCTAGACTTGAAAGGGCTACATTGAAATCCTAAACGTTATCAAAGCAATATAGAAATTTGATTCCGCACTTGTCCTCATGACCGTTTTCCATTTTAATTCTACCTAAAATGTATGTAAATGCACCTTTTTTATACTAATACAATTCAACCCTACCTTCTCCATCAATAAATCTGCGCTAAACTGCATTTATTAAAAATACCAAACAGTTTAACTGCCTCCATTTTACGTTGTTGTTTCAATAATTACCGTATTAATAATTCTGCCATTAATCCGCCTCATCCAGGTGTGCAGTGCAGCAGGTGCAGCTCACGTACACCCACGAAAGGACTGTAGCCCATTACAGCTCAACAGTGAAAAAAAAACTGCCAGCAAAGAGTCCAAAAACCAGATCCACAAAATGGCAATAAAAACGAAAGGATGCTGCCATCACGAGCGTCTTTTTCGCGCCTCATTACTCCAGAGCGTCTCCCAACTACGACCCATTACCACAACAGTTATAATTTTGCAATTTCACCGGCTTAATTACGGACCACATTTCATCTGACTCCGCAGTGGTCCACCAACTGGAAGATGGGATGGGCTAGAGCGTGCCAATTCATTTTAACGACCGCGCTTCGTTCGTAATGGTCTTAGGCGTTATAAATTTGCTTCAAGAAAATAACCCTAAAGGCATACCACCTCTACTTCCACCTGCATTTAGGTAAACAATCTGCCAGAAGGAGGGTCTAGATCCATGCCTGGATATGATTGTAGCTGGAATCCCTGGACACGTATGCAGTAAATCGTTGCACTTTGTGAGAAACAAAAACTGTCAGTGCGACGACAAAGAATGTGTCGAGGTTCATCTTCATCCTTCGCCACCACCACAACCACCTTTGGGGCAAACAAAATGCCAAGGTGTAGCGAAAATATTTTCTTTAGCTTTTATCCTTACACCCTTGGTCAACTAGTGGTGGTGGCTTCACTGAGCTGGGGGACATAATGAGAAGGCGGATGCCCCTCTGTTGGAATTTATTAAATGCGACTTTTGGAGAAATGAGAAAATTGCAGAGAGGAAAAATTAATTATTATTTTCTTCATCTTCTACTTCTTTGTCGTCGTCGTCTTCATCTTCTTCGCTGTATTTTTTTATTTTTCATTTCTATCTCACTTAATTTTTATCGTTGTCATCCCACTCTGCAGAACAGAGGGTGGCGGTGAGTGGATGAGTGGGGGCGGTGTGTGGCAAAAATCTTCTTCGTAATTGTCACGAAATTAGATTTTTATTTTTTCTTGAAAAATTATTTATTTATTTTTGTGTTCCTCATTTATCCACCATTCCACTCTCCTTTATCTGATTTTTGTTTTCGTTTTCTTTATTTGGTAAGCGATTTTTAGAAAGAAGAAATGTATCTTTCGTAGCTTCACCTGTGAAAGCAGGGTGCGTGTGTTGCAAAAACATTTGCATTTTAAGTGAGTCAATTAATAAAGTTGCAAACGGTTTACAAATGGGGTCATAGATAATTTTTTCGCAAGAAGAAGTATGTAACAATAATAATAATTACATTTTGGTGAAAAGGATAATGAAGAACAATTTTTAATTTTAATTTTGATTTTAGAAAGAATATTCAATTGGATTAACAAATTGTTGAATTATAATTCAAAAGTATATGCTCCCAAGACTTAAAATTCTTTTCCCTATTTCTTTTCAAGGTGCTGACAGAAACTGAAGATATGCTCTGGAATTTTGACTTACGAGTAATTTAAGGGTAAGTTCATAAATCAAAGCTAACGTAATTTGGCACGCGGATAAGAATTGAATTCCAAATATTGTTACCAAAGATCTTTCGTCAACTATTTAATTGGAATAACATAATCAGCTTATCGTAAGTGATGCCACAGTATTCTGTAAGCTAGATCTGAAATCTATTGTATATCCGCTGCATTTATTCATCTTTTAGCGATTCATATCTTAACGCCACAGTCCAAATTTGATCTGAAATTGTTATAATTGAGTTAGTTCTAGGAGCGACGCTTCTATTATTTTCAAAAATTTTTCCCGACATCACTCTCACCCTTTTCTTAATAGTTGACAACTTTCGGAAAAAACATTTGTATCCATATTAAATTTTATCAAAGTGCTCGATCGTACCAAAACGTTGAACTTTCGGATCTTAGTAGATCTAATCTGTGATCTGTGCGACTTCAGCAATATGAATAATTTCGAAACTAATTCAGAGTTGCCTTAACTAAACGTACCTTAACTTGCTACACTCTATTCGAAAGGGGTTATGAATACGCTTTACCCGTTTTTACACAGTGCGGGCGTTGGAAAGGGTAGATAGAAAGAGAGAAAGATTTGGTGTAATGGTCTGAAGCTCAGTTGTTTATGCTTCAAAGAAACTCCGGGGGTGGCGTCAAGATAACTGAGGAGATTTTTGTTATTTGTTGTCTTTGCTTCTGATTCACAGTATTTTTTTCGCGACCACTGACGTCAAAGGTATATCAATCATCCCACAGAGCGAACCATTTTTCCAGCTATATGACCAAGCTACTGCCAGTGCTATGCATCTACAGTAGTGTTACCACAGGCTTTCGCAATTGATGGGACTGACTTTATATATTTCATGAGAAATAAATAAATGCTTGATGACGTCAGGATTTGAACCATGAACCATTAGCGTGGCAATTGTACCACTACACAATTGCCGCCCCAACTTGATGTCATTAACCGTCTACTTTTCATAAAGGAAGCTTCTCTCTGCATATAACTTGCTTTTAGGGCAAAAATTAACCAGGCAATTTTTGGTCGTACTAATCCAATAAGTCAAATGAACCAATTCACATACCCTTTGCTAAATCTGCTCGTAACTAAGTTACTTTTAACTAAACTTTTACTTAGGGTGACCACATCAGTCTTGTAGTTCGTAAGATCTACGGTGGCTTACGCGCATTATGGGCATCAAGCTATTTCACATCAACTAGGATGAGACTACTCTTCTTCTTCTTCCTTTTATCAGCGAGGTTATGATCCGAAAATAAGGGATCATAACCCTCCCACTTCACTGCATTTCTACTGATCCGCCTGTGGGGATGAGACTACTCCTTCCTATTTTAACTTATGGATTTTAAATTTACTGCAAACTTGACTATGTTAATACCAGGAAGCTTACAGTGGTGTTTAACTGATTTAATGCGTTAGATATGTCTATAAGCTTCGAAGATATGATAATATTTCTAACTATCGAAACTCAATCGTTGGATGCAGTCTTCAGACGTTCTTGGACTATCGTTCTTTGCCTTTTTTGTTAAAATTATTAAGTATAGTTTTCCAAGATACATATTTGAAAACCTAACTTTCAATCGATCCAGAAAAACTTGTAGTATTATTGTTCCACGATCTAATCTTCTAATCACCAGATGTCTCTTTTTCAGTCATACTCTTAAGCTCTACAATTCTTTGCCTCACCATTTGAAAGCATCAATCAGCAACAATACATTCGATGTTATCAAGCGAAAGTTATTTTTGTGCATTACACTCTTCATCATAAAGTTAAGAGAGCAAACATGTAGTACGATCTGTAGGTTAGTTAACTATATATTAAGTATGATTTCTAATTTTGTTATATACATTTCCTTTAAAATCTTTATTATTTTTTTCCTTATTACGTTTGTTCATACTTGAAAAGATATAATATCTTATTTACACAAAACTCTGTAATTCAATTTAAATAAATAAATATTCAGACGTAAGGAATTTGTCTGAAATCAAGCGGCGTACTATCAATAGGTAGAACCTGTGCGGGTGTTCTCCCGATTTCCTTTTCTTTTCTTTTTTAATTCAACGACAAAAGAAACATGCTAACGCAACATAGCGCTATTTAGGGCTATTTTGTTTTTACTTGCATCTATAACTATAGCGAAAGTTTTGCAATCATAAAAGAAATCCTAACTCCAAAATTGAAGGCGTTTTACTCAGGGCTAATTTTGTAGAATTAATTATATTTTGGAATAGCTTGCCCACATGCAATTAAAAGCGGTACCAGGTTTTTGACTGAAAATTCGTGTAAAGGCATCTTTCTTACTAGAAGTTTGGTTATTTCTCTGATATTACTCAGCTGATTTAGATAAAAGTAAATATCTTAGCGAAAATATGGAAACAAGTCTCTCCGAGCTCTGAGAGGCCACAGTGCAGTGCCAGAGCGGATAAACTTTTGCATCCTAATCATTGCACTTCTTGGCAAATTGAGCCGTAGAATTATAGAGTTATCTCAGATAGAAGCTTTAAATATAAGACTTGTTCGAAATTATTTTTGTAATACTATCTACGGCTTTTCATGATCGCTTAATGCTAAAATCAAGAAGAACGCATCGTCACCTGATCATAGAGAAATCTCCCACAAAAACAGGCTTAAAGAGTGTCTGGGTTCTAAATATCCGACGTTAGTTAAACAGTGTTCTTCACGGAATGGAGTGTTAACCCTAGAAAGATAATCATATTTTTTATGACGTAAAAGATAATCATACGTCTCAGAGACGTATGGCACTTTTTTAATGTATTAATGGAAACCCATGAGCTTTTTATAAAATATTAATGTTTTATTTATTAATGAAATTCATATTAAGAGAAATGAAGTTATGGTTCAGTAAAAATAAAAATTAATTTAAACAATAAAAACAAGAAACTTAAACTCCATTGCCAAAGGATATTACATTTTTTTGCGCGCTATACGTCTGGCAGACGTAGATTATCTTTCTAGGGTTAAGATTCAAAGCTGTTTTACACATTAACGAAGTTTCGCCTTATAACAGTACTACAAAAAAGCCACCCTTATTTGGGTAGATGAACAAATAACAACATTATTTCGATACAGCATGATCAACGTGGGAATAATTTAAAGTCAAGCATGTCCCACTTTATGTCAACATTTTCATAACGTCTATGAGGTGAGTCCACATTTCAAAATTATATTTTTGTTCAATCACTAAAAGTAAGGATATTAGAATACGACCCTCATTTGTCTGTCTTCTCAGTTCTTTGTAATTTTATATAACTTTCTAGAAAAAAGCGTGCTAATTTCACTGATAAGTTTCCACACAACTTCAAAAATTTCATTTGACAAGAAAAAGAGTGCAAGTAATTTTGATAGGACTTTTGTATTCGCTGAAATTATAATACATAATTCAAGCTTCGTAAGTACTTAATGTGACGGTTTCCCAAATGTGTGCAAGGTTTGACACCTATCACGTGAAATTCTATAAAGTTCGCTGAAAACAATTCATTGAAGTACCAAATTTCTGTGTATGAAATGGTATATTTCGATTCGGTGAAAACGTAGCTGCTTCAAAGCATATTGTGTTGAGCGAAAGTTTAAAACTTACATAAAATACACATATGTTAGCAGATCTAAAGAATTGTACTTCAAAGCCCTAACTAAAGTAAGGAAGTCTTACGATAAATACTAGTATTTTTATTCAACATAGAATTTAGTATTTAGTATTAGAAATAATAATGCGATCGAAGAAACCTTTGAACACCTGCTACAAACTATGAATCAATATGAATACAATAGAATAGGGTAAAAACAATCCTACCACTGCAACAGTTTAACTCAAAACCATCCCTTTTAAATATTTTAGGCCACTAGACACCCTTTCACGCACCACTGTAATCCACCATAGCCAACGGTGGACAAAAAAAAATAGTAAAATTTTCAAAAATGTTTTAAAAGTGAATCTGTCTCTCCGCCAATACAATGAACCCACCTCGCCTCTGTATCACTATATTTTGCAGCACCAAACGACACGAAGCGACACAAAGATACGATTCTGTGCACCGAGCGAACGGAACACCAACAAGGTATGCTGCAAATCCAATGCTCTACTGCTATTGCTAGGCACATGGAAGTTCATCTCACATTGTCGGTGTCGCCCAACCCAATTCACGTTGACCATTCGTCCGTACCAAGTCAGTCGACGGCAGCGGGGGAGGTACACACAGCCAACGAAGTGCTCAAGACTCCCATTGTACTGCTGATGCTTCTGTATAGGTATGTCCATCGGCGGTGGAGCTCTCTGCTACGGCTATATGGTATGCACTGCTCCGTTTAATTCGTTCCATTACAGTTCAGTGAATATTTGGGTTCCATAACAATCGGTTATCAATGAATTGTGCCTAATGCTGTATCCAGAGGCAATGGCGAGAGAGGGCGGCTACTGAGGTGAAGCGCAATCGGACAGCGGAGGCACCCAGGCATTGCCTCGTGTATCCTCCGTCCGTTTTCTAGGTGTGGGTTGCAAAATATGTATACACATTGCGTCGTGCCTGATTGCTTTCAACCCTTTTTTGCTTCATAGAATTGGTGGGGAGGCACTGGGGGAGCCAACGGCAGAACTTTTGAAAATTGGAAAAGATTTGTTGAAAACTTCATTCATTCGATCGACATCATTCCTGTGGATGCTGCTACTGCTGCTTTCACTGTACCTTGTTCCGTGTTGTGTTGTTTGTTTTTGCCCCATTGGACAGATGTTGTGTACACATGCATTCCGTCGAACGAAGAAATGGATGAGATTTCCGTTTTTCTTTCTTTTTTTTCTCACTTTGCCTCATAGTTTTGTTCAGCCGCCTTGGTGGGGTTGGTATGCAAATGAAAAAGCCGAGTGGCAGCAGAGAGATAGCCGCGGTAAGGACAACACGGACAGCAACAGGAGGTGTACCTATTACATTCAGGGCCCATCGTCGATGGGAAATCGATTTATTGCACACTTTCTCGCATTTAATTGGCACTCACTACGGGTGAGTGCAAAATTATGTGAGTGAGATTGAGTTTTATGAGGTAAGACAATCTGCACAGGACTATATAGGACGCGCAGCCCTTAAATGCCTATATCAATTTATATATGCCGACAATGGAGGTAGTGGATGTAAATCAGCACGACTTCTGTGCAATCAGGTTAATTAGTTTCGTTCGAAAGGAATTTGGCATGAATTTTTACAAAACTTCACAGTTGGGCTGACAGATGGAGATACTATTGGGGGAATAAGAAGGCGGATCCCAAATCCACAGTAATTGCTTCTCATTTGCTCTGGATGACCAATCATTTTGATAACATCTAGAACTTGCTGTAACTAAGCAGCGTTATGACAAATGTACAAAACTTTAGAAGTACTGTGAAATAGACTAACGAAACTATAGCAATTTTCTCAGAAAGCAGAATTGCCTAAATCGAAAGAATCAAACTCGACCTAGATTCAATAGGGTCACAGAAACTTATTGTATATTTCGATAAGCCCTGTTAAGACAGTATATATTATAAGTCAACAGCAACGTAGATGAAAACCCCTTATTGACGAAAAAGGCTCCTGTGATCTACGTTTCTATAATACAAACGTGCAGCCCTCTTTTAGTAAATTAGAACGGCTTTTGATCGAAAAGTGATTGATTGTTTGCAACTTCAATCAATATTCTATTCTTCTTACAGTAGAATTGAAATTCAAAATCATTGCGTCACTGACTGATTTCCACAAAAGAAGGTTTTTGCCCTTATTGGTATCACCATCAGTAACCACCAACGAGTAAGTGAGTTTTGCAGAGTAGAGCAAGGCAATGTTTCTTGTCAGTGAATGTTACTCTGCAACATCAAGTCACCTTATTTCCACCCAAGGCTCAGAATAGTACGGTACGAGTTCCACCTTCAGTTGCTTAAGAAAATAACATATAATCGTAGAGCACAAGTTCAAATAGATCCTCAAATTCCAGAGTAGATCGTATGGGCAAAGGCGCTCAACAATGTATCCTTCACATAATGGGGCATGGTTTTCGGGTTAATATAAAATGTATATTACTTGTCCTAACCTGCTATTTGCCGGATAACTGTTTATTTGTCTACTTTGATGTCATGTAGATCTGCAAGACACAGCAGAGCTACTGGATGTAAAACTCTAACTAGGAAGATGCTACTTCTTAAAAAGTGCGCGCTCGTCCATAATTTACACCATCGTCACCTCCTGCTGGTCAGTTCATCTCTCATTTATTCTCATAATGGAAGGTGGTGGTAGTGCTTCGATTAGGACTTTCATCAGGAAGCAATCGATGGATCCGCAGATAATCCCTCATTATTTCTAAGTATCCATCCACTTAGATGGAATGCAGCCATATATGCATCACCCATGAATAATTTCATGACCACTGCTCTCTCACACATGACTCAGAAAACTAGAAAACTTTCAATTACTATTGGCTCCTTACTTCTGGTAAAAAATCGATTAATTACATTAACAAACGGCTGGAGAAGGTTAGCTAAGAATTCTTTTCCTCATCCTTTGAGATCTCTTCATCTGAAGTGCGAGCATAGATCGACAAATGTACTATTGTTTGGCTAAAAAGCGTGTTAGCTTCTGGTCGTTAAACATTTCAATGGATTTTAATTGAAAATTTAAATTCAAAAGAATTAAGTTGGAAAAATCTATATTACTACATCGCAGATATTGTTCGGGAATAAGACTTTAACTCACAGTGTCTCCAGTGGCAGGTTTAAGTTTAAATTTTCTCATTTGGCGACAATATAATACTTGCTTCTGAGTAGCAATGATAACCTCTTGTTCTTCAGTACCTCAACTAGGATCTGCTTGGGTAAAGCTGACCTCCTCTTACCGCTCGTGTCGACGTGAGTAGCTCCCTTGAGTCAGTAGCCTCACTTAAACCGCGCGCGGGTGCATTTATGAAAGCCTGTTTATGTGGAATTATCAAAGCAAAGCCTCATAATTACACTTGAGCACATTTTTTTGTTTCTAAAATTCCATTCAAAATTTTGTCTGCCATCATCAAATTACTCACCCCTTTGGCTGTGCGAAAAGTTCGCCGGTAACTCTTGCTAGAAGTAAAGTTGGTTTGAAGTTTCTCGTTTTTTCCCCCAAATGCGTTCATAAAATCAAATATTTTCCAAGTAACACCTTAAAAGTTTTTACCAAAATGGTTATTCAACATCGTGGTCCACGATAAACTTTTGTTGATGAATAACAATCACCCGGCTTTAGCGTGAGATTTCGAGGGTGGTTGTACTCTCTCAATTAAATTATCGGCAGCAGACCTTTCGATGGCACATTGTAACCCAATTTTTATCGACTATTGATCGATATCTCCGCCATCATCAGTATGCAACTTGCACCCTTATCAGCAAAAAAGAGCAACCGAAATTAGCATGATGCTACACCCTCCAGCATTATGTACGTATATATTATACAACGTTAGTGGATAACATGGCGGACAGACACGTGTGTGTTGCAAAAATCCAATATTCGCCAATAAATTTTGCTACAACAAGATGTAGATATTGCTGTATGCCAAAGTGATTTTAAGTGTAGAACGGCACAATATTACCACCAATTCGCTTTAACTAGTTTAACTCTCAGCCCATTCAGTCGGCGAGAGCTCTCTGCTACTTTGCTGTCAACCGGGTGTATTGTGTCGACGCATTCGACAAAGTGAGATTAAAAGTGACTTTGCTAAATTACCAACCATTAATCTTGGTTGTATGCGAAATTTTGCATTACTTGTCAGGCGGGGGTTGACGCTATTGGTGTGGAACTGTTGACACTACCTTCGTGAAATTGCTCCCTTGTCGGGCATAGTAATTAAAAATACGAATTGTTGTTAAGCTATAGAAAATTTTTTTTTTCTTTTATTATTATTGGCATCTAATTACAGATTCAGAGCTTTAATTTAAATATGCGTATGAAAACAATGCGTGTAATATGCACTAGTTGTTTCACATGTAGGTAAATAGTCATATTGATTTTAAATTGCGAATATGGATATAATTGGAGGCATTCTGATACTTTGTTTGCAGAAAAAACATTGAAATTAGAATAAAAAATTGAGCATTATGAAACATTTTACGTTGTTTAAAAAAGTGCTTTTAAAAAGAGTCCATCCTTTCGACCCAAAAAATGCTAAAATTTTCATCAGAAAATTTTTTTAAAAGTTGTGTGCAGAAGGGCTCTTTCCGCAAAAAAAAAGATTTTCGTGTTGGTTCTGTAAGCTATACCTTTTCTAACCGTAAAATAAAACACACATAAAACCTCGACGAAATTTGTACGAGGGCTGTTCGATAAGTCAGTGGCTTTGATGCGCTCGGATCGCATAGAGGATTTTTTCTGACATCTTTGTTTCTTTCTCGGCATAGACAAAAAAAATCAAATAGACCTGTCAAACACTTAGCCTTTTACAGAGATCCAAAGAACTTTGGTTTGTGAGATTTGGCCAAAATGGAAAAAGTGAGTTTCGTATTTTAATAAAGCACTACTACCCTAATAAACCGGTAAAACTATTAAAGAGACTGAAAACAGACTTATAAAATATTGTGGAGACTCTGCTCTCTCGCATGGAATGGTACACAAGTCCACTGAATTTTGTTGGGGTCGTACGAGCCCAAAAGACGCTGAGCGCCCAGGACGTCCAAATGACGTCACAACAGAATAAATGGTCAACAAAATACACGGTATTGTATTGGACGATCGCCGGGTCAAGATTCGTGAGATAGCGGATATTGTAGCAATTTTAAATGACACCGTCATTCGAATCCTGCATGACCATTTGGGCATGAAAAAATTATCGCCAAGATGGGTGCCGCGTTTGCTGACGGTGGACCAAAAACGGATTCGGATGAAGATTTCAAAACAGAGTTTGAAACTCTTCAAGCGCAATCCAATGGCATTTTTACGACGTTTCGTAACAGTTGATGAATCCTGTATACACCACTACACGCCAGAAATGAAAGAACACTCAAAACAGTGGACTT
Organism: Brachypalpus laphriformis; assembly: GCA_945910035.1. Taxonomy (NCBI): domain Eukaryota; kingdom Metazoa; phylum Arthropoda; class Insecta; order Diptera; family Syrphidae; genus Brachypalpus; species Brachypalpus laphriformis. The sequence goes on from OX246753.1 coordinate 29,354,595, forward strand.
CTGCACTCGAACGTGCTCCAAAATACCTATTTTGCAGTGTTTGAGAAATCATATTTTTTTGGAATATCTTTGGGAAAGGTGCCATGCACTGAAAGGAGACTGTGCTAACAAAAAAATTCAATTTTGAGATAAAAAAACAAGTATTTCATTTCAAAGTCACTGACTTATCGAACAACCCTCGTAGTAGCTGTACCGAATTCCATTTGACCGTTTGCTCCCTTGCAATGCCCATTTCGCATTCATTTCTCGGAGATATAATTTTTCAGTTTTTATCTAACATTTCTGTTCCAGTTTTTCATTGCTATACGTTTGGTAATTAGGCCATAGGTTGTTTCGTTTTGGCAGTTATTCTTAGAGCCAGGGTTTAATGAATGATATTCAACGCCAGTCGACCTATTACTATGGAGTTTAAGAAATGAGGATTTTAATAAATTTGTATGATCTTTATGATTAGCAATATTATCGATAAGTTCTATTTTGTACTCCATATTTTGGCACTTGGTGAAACACAGGTAGTTGAAGAATCATCCGATCTAAAGCTGCCTGGATATAACTCAGTGTCATTATTCTTTCCCCATCGCGGCCTCGCCATTTACGTCCGTAGTGATATAGCTTACCAAGTTCCACCACAGTATGGCCACTGTTCCAATCCGGAATTTAATTACAAATGGCTAAGATTCACCGTCCGTAAGCAAATAATTCACAACTGTTTTATTTACAGAAGCCCTAGTGCGGATAGCAACTCAACTTTTAACGAGTTTGATGCGTTGTCCGATTCGATCACACGAATTGTCTCCCTGTATCCTCATACTGAAATCGAATTGCGGGCGATTTCAATATACACAATTCGGATTGGCTTCGACATTCTGGCCAGACAACACCCGAAGGAAGGTATGTTGAACTTTTCGCTGAGATAAACAATTTGACTCAGCTTGTAAATGAGCCTACACGCATACCGGACATTGCAAGTCATTCTGCCAACACTATGGACTTGTTTCTTACCTCACACCCTGATAAATACATCATTGATGTGTTAGCGCCTCTAGGCCGGTCTGATCACAGTTAAAGAAAAAGCCAATTGGGACGGCCTTAATAGTTTCTTTAGGAGTTTTTACTGGTCGCTATGCTTCCTCGATAGCGACGTGGATGAACCGCCGATATGATTACTGACATCATTCGCTTAGGTATGGATGCCTTTATTCCTAACAGAATAAAAAGCATCAAACCAAAGGCAAACTCGCGGTTTGACCAGAGCTGTAAAGAGGCTATCAGGTTGAAAGAGATAAGTTTTCGGTCTTATAAAGCTAACAAATCTGAGGAAAACCGAAAGAAGTTTAAACAATCCAGAAATGACTACAATGCCCACATTCAACGTGTAAAATTCTTACATGACCAGAAACTGAGACAAAAAATTCTACAATGTCCCAAAGGTAGTAAAAATGTTTGGTCATTCGTCAAAAATTCTGTCTCATTTTCCATCCCAACGTTCATTTACAATGACATTCCAGCTGTCGGCTCCTTAGACAAAGCTAATATGCTTGCTGCTCACTTTGCAGCGAACTCCACCATGCCAGATAGTGCTTTGTCTCCGCCTGTACTTGAGAGTGTCGAATTTTCCATGGGACAAGTCCACTTTCGCACTCGTACAAATACAGGAGTACTCAAAGGTCCTAACATACACAAATCCGCTGGTCCAGATGGTATCTCCCCCATAGTTCTGAAGAGCTGTTCTTCCACTCTGGAAAAACCTCTGCGTAAGCTTTTCTGTATGTCCTACTCTTCTGGGCTCTTTCCTAGTAGATGGTAAACAGCATTTGTCCAGCCCGTCCCTAAAAAAGGCGAATCTTCCTCCCCGTCCAATTACCGACCCATTGCACTTTCGTCCCTTCTTTCCAAGGTCATGGAAACGCTGATAAATCGTCAGCTTATGAAATATCTTGATTCACGAAAACTCCTCGATGACTGGCAGTATGGTTTTCATAGCAACAGGTCCACTGGTGATTTGATGGCATATCTCACCGAGAAGTGGAACCAATCTCTCCATCACTTCGGCGAAACAAAGATGGTTGCGCTCGATATTTCTAAGGCATTTGACAGAGTTTGGCATCAGGCTCTTTTGTCGCAAATGCGTGCATATGGCATCGATGAGTCTCTTCTTCAATGGATTAGAAATTACCTTTTGGGCCGTTCAATACAGGTTGTCTTGGACGGCTTCAAGTCTGCAATTCACCATATAAATGCTGGCGTTCCCCAGGGCTCCGTTTTGTCTCCGACTCTCTTTCTCATTTTTATAAATGACCTCTTGTCTGCAACTTCTAATCCAATCCATTCCTTCGCTGATGACAGTACTCTCAGTTCTTGATATTCGTTCCCTAACTCACGTCCCTGCTCTTCGGCCGTAGAAAAGGAACGACAACGTATGTTAAACACATTCAATTCCGACCTGGAGAGCATAACCAAATGGGGTTCAATCAATAGAGTGGAATTTAATGCTTCCAAAACTCAATGCTGTCTTCTGTCTCTCAAGGGAAACCAAGACCCTCAACCATTATCCATGAATGGTACTTGCAACGCTGAGTCCGAAAGACTTGCCATTCTCGGTATGTGCATCAATAACCGTCTTCGATGGAACGATCACATATTCGAAGTCGCGAAAAATGCTGCAAAATGTCTAGGATTCCTTAAGCTGTGCAAGAAATATTTTACCCCGTCTGATCTGGCCACCATCTATAAGGCCCAAAGCTGGAATATAACGCCCACATCTGGTCTGGTGCACCCAAGACCGTTCTGCACATTCTACATAGGGTAAAGAATCGCGCGTTAAAACTGATAGGTGATAGAGACATCATGAGCTCCATAGTCTCACTTGAACATCGTAGAAATGTCTCGTGTCTTTCTCTTTTTTATCGCTTTTTTTATAAAAAAATGCTCCAGCGAAATAGCCAGCTGCATTCCTCCCCTTCAAAACTTCACCCGCAATACGCGTCACGCTTCGAATGCACATCAGCTCACCCTCAAGCCCAACTTCGGACGTACTGTCAAATTTAGGGATTCATTTATAAGCCGAACAACACGTTTATGGAACGAATTACCAGCCTCTGTATTTCCTAATCATTACAACCTTCAAACATTTACAGCCAACGCAAACCGGCATCTCGTCTGTCTTCTTCCCCCCTCTTCCTATCCGCCCGTGCCCTGAGAACCAGTATAAGGGTATTAATAATCCCTTTGGCACGCGCAAATTATAAAAAAAAAATTACACGAAAGCGAAAGCAATCGATAAATAATCATGTGCAAAAATAGGTCTGGTTTGTCTATAATAGTGCGATGCAAGAGAATACCAGTACCAGTATTCCTGAATAAGTGTTAGGAATTGCAGAATTGTTTTGAACTAGGGAAGACAATATCCTACGGCTTATAAGACAATGTCCTACGAAAATTTATGTAAGTCTTCTTATTTCCACGATATTGATAGGGTTATTATTTCTTTGGTTTGCTGCACTTGCTTAATAAAGCAGCATATACTTGCCACGAGTATTGTTTAAATGAATTATCAGTGTTGAATAGGCCCCAAATCTCTTTAAAGTCACAACTTTTAAGTGTCCTTGCTGTCTACAAGATCACAAATTGGTTGCCTTAATTTGAGTTAGGAAGGTCACTAGATGAATTACATTCAATTATCAGTCCAAGTACCTACTCCAGTATACTCCCTAAGAGTCTCTAGTCCATTGATACCCAACGTCGTGAGCTAGCTTCTGTAATATAGCTATATACAACATAAATGTATGTAAATCATCAAAGTTGCAGATTTAACAAGAAGCCATGGTTAAAAAATCGAAACGAATCTGTAGAACAAATGTACACTATTTGCCTGCAAAGCCTTCAAAAAGACAGAAAGTCTACCCAAAAATGACAAATCGAAATCTCATCTATCCAAACAAGATACATGTACATATGTATAGTGGACTAGCCCCCAAGTTTTCTTTTCTTTTTTAACCGTTCGCGTTCATTGTCTACAAAATATTTTTACCCAGAGCAAAGTATGCCCTCAGTCTATGAGTACCAAGATCTGAATCCTTGCATATCTTTGTTCAGTTTAGTTTTGACCCCTAAGTTATTCTTTTTCTCCGACTGTTCTTTAACTGTTCGCACTTTTTCACCAAATTTTGAACATGGATATTTGCAACACCACCACTTTTATTCAGATGGAAAATCTGTTCTAACTTAGTCCAAAAAAAAATAGGTTATGTTAGATTTTAGTAGTAGCTGCACGTTGGATTAAGAACAAAGAGTTCGACTGACCATGCAAAATTCAATGGTGTAATGCCTTCTTCTTCTTCTTTCTTTTATCAGCGAGGTTATGATCCGAAAATAAGGGATCATAACCCTCCCACTTCACTGCATTTCTACTGATCCGCCTGTGGGATTCGCCTATATTGTAATGCCAGTTTGGCAATTATTTCTCCTTTTTTTCTATTTAACCTGTTTTCTTCTAATTCTAAGCCATAGAATTATACACTTTGACAATTCTACTTTTAATAATTTCAGTTTGAAACACAATAACTCACCCACACTTACAAATCCCCAACCACATGCATTCGACTGCGACGAGGCCGTCGGATAATCATGAAAATATCACACCCACCGACGACGTCACCACGTGACGATCGGGTGCGCACGCCACGAAACGAAATCCAAACCAGATTTCCACCAGTATTCAACAACTTCCGGTACCAAAGTGCACACTCACTCGGTGCACATACAAATATAGGTTGGACATTTCCGGCCCCGCTGGCTATCCAAAAGTGTAAATTGTTTTTCCCTCCCTCCCCTATCCATCATTGCTTTAGCTCTTCCACCCAACGGAGCACTTCAAAACGCCTGCTTTGACTGATTTTCAATGTGCTCATCATGCGATAGAGTGGTTTTCTTTACAAGTGAACCAAAGCAAAATCACGGGGGAGGGCTAAACAAAGATATTTCTAATCCACCACCACAAGCTTCATCATCACCACCTCTCCACCCACTGTTGCTGTCATCATATCCTTAACCCTTTTCTTCCACTTTTGGATTTCAGCATCTATCCCGATGAAAAAAGAAAATAACGTTGTGTCCATCTCGTCGAAATTTTCAAAACTCCCCAAGACTCAACACCAGGAATGAGCCTGAATAGACTAAAACAGAGCAGAGTAGAACACCCAAAAAAAACCTCACTACTGTCCTTTCACGGATGAACTGTCACATCTACATTCTATGTCATGCTCATTGGACAGCGCTGCGCGCCGTTGATGCCATCGCTGTGCGCAAAAACGAAGCATCTCCGTGTGCTGCTGGTTTTTGGGGGTTGAAAACGTTCTATCTACACTTCGAGGTTTTCGTTTTTGATCGAGTGCAGAGGTTGTGTCATTCGCAGTTTGTCGTTCGTTGAACTCAAACCATTCTCCAATATACACGGGTGTTAGATACTTTTTTCCAAGTTTGGTTCGCCGTTTGTTTTGGACTTGTGTAGAGTATTCAAAAACTAGAGTATCGAAGAGTGATATACAAATATTTTCTATCACCGTAACGTCATTATCATCGTGATGATGGAAAAGTAATTTCCGGACCGAACGAGAGACTACCCCGGGTGAGAGACAGTTCAGTGCCACTTTCGACGAAGGCGGCAGCAATAGTTAGTTGGAAAAATTGAATTTTAGTTGATTTACAAATGGTGATTAGATAATTATGTTTATTCGTCGATTCCGTGTGCTGTGTTTTTCAACATTGCTCTGGAGAGTTGTTCGCGTTCGAATTTTATCATTTTTTGCGATTTTTTTTTTTTCCAATTTGCTTCGCCCTCCAATTGGCACGTAATGCAATTGTATCCAGTGAATAACATTTGTGCAGATGTACGTGTATGCTGGTCTGGTTTTTGCCTCGCAATTGTAATTGTGTTTTGTGCGACGAAGTAAGGGATAATTTTCCAAGTGAAAGAGTGAAGTTGTTGACGGCTGTAGATGGGTTGTTTACCTTAACATTCTCATACCTTATCCATCGACAATGAGAAACTGCCATTGGATCTTGTGGAAAACAAATGAAAATGCAATTTTTCGAGAGAAAAAAGGTGAGTGGGATACAAATTTTTTTAAAGTGATATAGTGACTTCATTTTTCTGGAGAAATCGGTAGTGATTAAAATCTCAAAATTCTTGTGAAATTGGTTGAATATTAGACTTTGCAGTTATCAGTAAAGTGATCTCTCCCTCAATATAGGCATTTATTTCCTCTGAATCATCCATACGCTTCGACGCTTCGCACTATTAAACTAATTGTTCCAGGAACTAACAATACAATACGATGGGCACAATGGCTATGGTATTCGTTTGGTCAAGGTTGAGTTGTTCAATCAGATGTTTATGGTTTGTCGAATTGCTGCGAAATTCATTTTGGGTCACAACTAACGTAAAAACAATGGTATTAGTAGGATCTACATATGTACACTGTTCACTTGATGTCAGCTTTTGACTTGAACTGAATTTCGATCTAACGGAATATGACTCTTAAAAACCCCTGCATTATATTGTTTCTCCTATTACAATATGGAAATCATACATACATATATACGTACTTTGGCCAGTGCTGCCACTCTTAAACTTTAAAGTACTTAAAAGTTTTAGAAAATGTATTATAACTAAGCCGATTAGTAATTAATTATGAATAATTTTAGAATACAAAAATGTTAAAGAAAATGTTGTACATATTAAACTAGATCGACCCGCAAAAACATATTTTGACATTTGTTTACAAAAACTCTGGCTAAAACTCTGCGAGTCTCTAATATCTTCGGTCATTGCTTAGCAAAACAGAACTCTTCCCTGGGAATTGGCCAACCTCCTCTTATATTTGACTCTGGCTTTCCGGGGAAATTCCAAAATTTCCAAGGAGCTCCATTTGGCAAAAATCTGGTAAGTTCTGGTAGTTTGGGTTTGACAGCTTCCAGATGTCTCTCAAAACATTTCAGTTTTCCTTGCTTTGTTTCTGCACTCATGTAACAATATTATACATTTTTAAGTCTTTATCTTAAAACATTTAGATTGCAGCACCAAAAAATATGATACATTAGTTTTTTTACCAAGTAAAAGTCACCAGACTACATATGTATGTTTACGTCGCAACAAACTGAAATTAATATAACTCCCGGTAAGAGCGAGCTTAGTCGCTTAACTAAGAAGATACAAACAGTAATGCGTTTTAGCAGCACTAAACTTTTTAAAAAACCTGTTGAACCCCTTGAAAATGTCTAATCTAATACACCCTATTTCAATGCACAATGTGATGCATTGGTATGGTAAATCCACATAGATACAGGAGGGTATATTACACTCGAAAAAGATATAAATTGGCATCCCTATTATGCTAACCCTCAATTTATTGGGTGACTTTCTTGCGCACCTAAAATGTATTCTAAGGTCGTGTGTCAACTGGTGATTAAATACTCTCCAGTAACTAAATCTTGACGTTTCCCTGGATGTTGAATAAAATAAGCTTTGCTCTTCTACTCTTTGCCACGAAAGTAAAAGTCAACTTTTAGCTAAATAACTCAAATATCTGCAGCACCAAAGACAGATAATTTCATTCACCACGATAGTGGTAACATTTTCTCACTGAATAAAGAAAGGACAATCTATGACGTACCTCACTTTACGATTTTTTCCGATTCCTTCCCATCGAACCCACTTAAACGACAAACAAACATTCTTCCTGGATGAGCACCTCGACTGTCATACCCAAAAGTACAGGCACAGTAGTGTAGTGCTAACCTGGAACTTTTTAATTCACAATTTTTGCTATTCGAGACTGTATGGCTAAACACAATGCACGTAGCTGTGGTGTAGCAGTAGCGTAGTACATAGAGCTATCAAATGGTGTGGCGCTACACTCGCAAAATTCGCCCACAATGGTGTAACGTAACATAATGTCGTAGTAATGTCAAATAATGCCAGCTGACTAAAATTGTGTTTTTCTTTTTGAGTGTTATTGAGATTTGATTATTTTTTTTTGTGAGATGATTGTGCTATAATACTCGTAATACAATAAAAATAATAAGAAATGGATAAATTTATTTTCACCAGCAAAATAAATTTTTCCACCTCGTGCTCTTCCATTTTGACTGTAACAAATATTTCAAATTTGTTGAACTACTGCTGAACTCAGTTCAAGAATCCACCACGAAAACATCGTATAGAAAACCGAAACTGTCTTCAACAGTCGTCAATTTCTCTGTCCGTTACTTGTAGCGCTACACAAGTTAAAAGTAAATCAACTTCGTTCTACACTACAGCTATTGCTACACCGCAGCTACCTCATTGTGGGCGCACTATTGAGTTTCCATATATTTCTACTTTTTGACAGCTCGTACACAGCTGCGTGCATTGTGTTAAGCTCAAAGCGGTTTAAATTCTTTATGCAGGACAACTTCGATATGGTACTACTTTTAAAAACGAAAGTAGGTGTCATTGGGCAAAAGATAAAAGTTAGCCCAGTTTTCCTCACTCATTCAATTGACCAATCGGAGACTCGCCGGAAAAAAAAACTCCTAAAATTTGGCTTCAAATACTGAAAGATGTCTCTAAATCTCAAATGGTCTTCAGCGAGAATGCGCCACAAGCTAAAGCCAAGTCCTTAATCAAATCCCACTTAGCTAGATCATGAATACGTCGCGTCTTGTAGTTAACTCCCATTTGTGCTTCTCAAATTCACATTCATTGTACTTACTTCGATGTTTCGCTGCTATGAAATGCTGTGATTAAGATTATATTCTGACTGATAATTATAACTTTAACCCTTAGCCCATACCTGTACCACGACCTTATATTAAAAGTACCTATATTTTTTTTTTTTTGTTTTATAAGCTTAAGCAATATTAATCAACTAAATTATGTCACACCGATATAAATGCATATAAGATAGTAGGTTTCGATTCACAATAATTTAGTTGAACTGAAACTGAGTACTAGTACGCTATTTTTATTTTAATATTTGATTTTTTGGGCGATCGGTAATAAGGGCTGGTATTTTTGAAATCTCTCAATATCGACTTACAAACGACGAATACAGAGATAAACTATTGCACCTCAAAATCCAACAGTTGCATACGTAAAATATGTAAACATGAAACAGATTTTTAATTGCTGGGACCACAAATAAACTTGAGAAATGTAATATGTACAAACAACTTCCTCTTCAAAACTCGACCATTACAGATCCACAAGTAATTGTGCACACTTAACACTTCAGTAAATAACCAGTTTTCTTAAATTATTTGTATCTACACGTAGTCAATGCCCACCACTTAGTCATTCATGAGCTCACACAGTCATGGTCTATTGATTCGCTGTTTGTTTCTGCTTTGTTAATCTCATTCAAGCGTTGCACCTTTAGCTAGGGGGTGGTGTTAAGCACAATATAGAGCGAAAATAAATTAATGTTAGTATTCGTTAGAGTTCACTTTGAGACCTTAATTAATAAAGAAAAATAAAAGGTAACTCCCAAGAATTTAATCAATATAGCACATATGGTATGTAGTGCTCAGCGCTAAGTTGCTACACGAAAGACTTAGCTAAAGTCATTTCTTCACATATCTAAAACGAACTTAAAATAAATATAATGTCCTCAATTCAGTCTACTTGGATACTCAAATTTTGACCAATGAACGAGTATTTGATTAATCGCTTTTTGGCAATATTCTGACAAAAGTAGTAGTCACCAAATTTCGTACGCACTAGATGATATTAGGGGTGTCTACAAATCAGCGTCTTTGGCTTCGCATTAAACGTCAATGGAATGCAGTCAAAAATATATTTTTAAAAATGTAAAAGTTATATTTAGTTTATAAACTGATATTTTATTGTTTTACAAAACTGCGAAATGGAAAAAGAAAATTTCTCAATCGCTGACGGTTTTTCAGCGTATTAAACCTATGTACGCATTTACGCATTCAAGGGTGGCAATGGTGCAGTGGGTAGTGTGTTTGCTCGTTAACCGATGTGTGCAGGTTCAAGCCCCAGCGGAAAGGAAAAACGATTTACATCGAAGTTTTTCCAACCACTGCACCAAAGAAAGGTTCCTGCCTGGTAGTACAATGGACCGGAGAAGTCTGAGTGCTCTGGGATTTGGGTTTCCTTTTTTTACAAAAAAAAAAAAAAGTTCTTGCATATGAAATGACCGTTTTTTAAATCTAACTTTAAACAAGAATAAAATATTGAATGTACTTTATTAATCAAAGTATTGGCCTTTGGCTTCGATACACTTTAGCCAACTATATAATAACGCGTTGGTACCTTTCTGGTATAATATACTAGAACATACAGTTTGACGTCGAGCCTGCACAAGAACGTATATACAGTTTCTACAAAGTCACTCAAAAACATTTATATCTAGAAAATAGTTAACTATCTGTGTTGTAAACCAAAAAAAAAAAAACCCTATAGTAAGAAATAGTTAAAAAAGCAAACGATCACCCTTACAACACCCTATATCGAATTGATGAATTGCGACACCCTTAACTATCTAACTAAGAGACTTATGGTTGACGTTGGTCATATGGTATTTAAAATTCTGTCCTAAACCTAAAATACTGTTATTACGAGTAAGTAAAATTGAACTCCAATCGAAGCCAAAAGGATAAAAGAACCTACAGACCGCCTACATTACTTATTGTACATATTTGTGAGTGATTGAAGAGTGATAAAAGTAAATTGCGTTCTATACTCAGTACCACAATCTACGTATAGGAAGACTATGCATAGCCGTACATATATTTGCAGTATATATATTTACAGTTGCAAAATCTATTATTTGCTTTAGAAATTGGAAACGAAATTTCCATATTTAAAATTAAAAAAAT